>OY728156.1:1559695716-1562095716 GCA_963277665.1 Viscum album
ATTCTATTTAAAATTCAAATGATGTTGTGCATCATTATTTACGAAAATAAACCACTAAATATTAATAAAAAAACTTTTAATGCCTAAAATTAAAAAAATTAAAACTAATTTTTTATCGAATAAATCAAAAAATTTAAACACAACTATCTAAAAGACCAAAATTTATCAATAAAGCAATAAATTGCAATGTCGGGCTTAGTTTTGAAAAATGATTACTGTTTTAATTTTTTAGATTAACAATTCATTTATTTTATTTTTTTCATAATTGTAAAATAATTCCTATCATGTTTTTATAAAATGAATGAAAAAAATATTTTCTAAAAAACATTGTTAAATTTATATAATTTAATAGATGTTAAAAAAAATTAGAAATTAAAAACAATAATTATTTTTAAAAACTAAATGATATGTAGATTATTTTTTAATTAACTGCATTCTAATAGTATCCAAATGTAATTTTTTTTCTATTTATTGAAAACTAAAAATTTCGGTAGAAATAATTTTAGTATTAAAAAAAATTTCAGTTTTTATTTTAAATAATAATAAAAATAAAAAAATAAAAAAACAGCAAAAAAAAAAGAAACATATGGATGAAATGCAAGATTAAATATGGGTCAAAATACAATGTAAATCAAAATTGATTGAACCAAAATTTGATCAAACAATTACGCACAAGATAGACATGGTTTACAAATATAATAAGAATAAAATTAAATTAAATAAAGTCATGAGATGATGA
This sequence comes from Viscum album, assembly GCA_963277665.1. Taxonomy (NCBI): domain Eukaryota; kingdom Viridiplantae; phylum Streptophyta; class Magnoliopsida; order Santalales; family Viscaceae; genus Viscum; species Viscum album. The sequence goes on from OY728156.1 coordinate 1,559,696,456, forward strand.
TAATCACTCATCATAAGAATTGGAAGAAAGGATGAGTCAACAATTCAAATAATATCTGAACTATTATAAACAAATTTTTAATATAAATAAAATACAAAAATAAATAATAATATTAATAGATTTTATTATAAAAAAATTAAAAAGAAACGGCCTTACGATCGGAAGCCACATCGGAGGTTTGTAGGGGGTGAGGCGCTACCGCGGTGGTGGCTGGAGGCGTCGACAGCAGGGGAGACTTGGGTAGAAGGCCATCTTGTCCCCGCTGATGATTCAGGGTTTGGGAGGGCGGCCCTGAGCGTGGGCTCCCCACCTCTTTTTTACAGGGACAATCCCTCCTTCCGCCGTCGCTGGGAAAAGAACCACCATGAAAGCAGCGGAAAATGGTGAAAAAAATTATGGTGGTTTTGGCTGCCATGTTCTTCGGTTTTGGTTTGGTGGCTGACCACAATTTATAAGATTCGGGAGGGCCTGTGGTTTCTATTTGGCTGGACAATGGCGTGGTTGTAACTCCCAACGCGGTTCTTATTTTGACCATAAATATTAACTAATAAATACCTAGTAATCAATACTAATAATGTTATTAGTATTGTTAAAATTATAATTAATAATAATAATAATAATATTGACAATAATAATAATTTTATATGTTATAATTAATAATCTCCTTAAAAATGATAAAAAATAACAATGTAGAGTTTATAATACATAGAAACAATCCGAGGGGGGATTTCAAATATTGAATACTTTCACAGATTGAATATAAATAATAAATTTTATAATATAATTAATTTAATATTTTAAAATAATGTGTAATAATTACTAATTTAATTATTATGAATTATTATTACAAAATATTGTTTCGTGTCATGTAATGTTTTTTGGGTGTGTTAGATTTACCAATAATAATAATGATCATGATGTATATAATAGTATTGAATACCATTATTATTTAATAAAATAATTTAAATATAAAATTATAAAAAAATATTATAATTAAAAATAAAATATACATTTTATTTAATTAAATAATTAATATTTTTATTGTCAACGAAAGTACAATAATAACATTGTTAAGTATCTTTTATAAAATAATTACTATGTGCATCTGGAAAGTTGACCACATATAATAAATACTTGATAATAAACTCATGATAATATGAAATTAATGATAATGAAGTCATTATAGTAAAGTCATGATAATAAAATCATTATAATAAAGTCATGAAATTATTAACAATGTCATGATAACTCTCTTTTACTAAATTCATGAAAATAATAATAATTTTATTATTTATGAATAATAATAATAATATTATTATTATTATTATTAATGTCATAAATAATCATATTATTAATAAATATTATTAATTACAAATAATTATATTGTTAAAAGTATTATTCAAAATAATAATTTTAACAATTATGACTTTATGTTCTTATTGACTTTGAATATTAATTATTAATATAATATTAATTTATGGCTTTAACAATATTAATAGTATAATTAATAATAATTAGTATCATTATCATTAATAAATAGAAAAAAAGTAATTATTTTTAAATAAATGATTATTTTTTATTTTTATTACTAAGCCACATATTATTATTGATGCCTAATATTTTTTATTTTTTATTTTTTTTGAAATTAGTTTTATTTTCAATAATTTAATATCTGTTAAGTGGATGTCTAATATTTCATTTACAGTCTAATTATAATTTATATTTTTTAATATTTTTAAAGTTACCTACTTCTTTTAATGTTTAAATTTTATCTTTTGAAAAAAAATTGTATTGTCAATGTCATCGCATGTTTATTATTTTGATGAATTTTTTTTTATTTTTAATTATTTTATACGTGTTTAGCTTTGGTTTTAAATTTATTTATGATTGTGCATAAATTTTTATTTTTATACAGTTTCAAAACCGCTCACTTGAAACACAATAAACTTATTCTCTATCAACTACATAACTTTATAAGCCTATAAAATATAAGTATAAGTTAAATATAACATAAAATAGACAAAACATATAAAAAATAATTGAAAATAAAGAGAATTTCATAACTATAATAAACTAAATTTAATTTACATGATGCAAATTTTATTAAACAAAACCAAAAAATTTACACTTCTAAAAATTTATGCGGATAAAATATTGTACAAAAAACATCTAAATGAAATTTAAAATTCTAACGGTAAAAATAAAAAATAATTGATAATAAAAGGAATTGAAAAAAAATAATATTCACAAAATAATTTAATTTACCAAAAAAATGTCATCTGGAAAAGAATAGAAGTACAAATGTTATGTTTTGAAATAGTAATATTTACACCATTGAAATTAATTTTCATTAATTTTTTATGAAATTCAATTTATTTTCAATTATTTTTATTCATTTAGTCAGGGTGTGAAATTTCATTTAGATTGTTTTTATACTTTATAATTTATTGGTTATGAGATTCACTTTTTTGAATCATTATTTTATTTCATGTAGGCGATTTTGAAGGCGTATAGATTAAAAATTTTCAATGCAATTTAAATGAAACTTTTTGCACTAAATAAACACATAAAATTAATTTAAAATAAAAAAAATCATTATTATAATAAATAAAAAATAAATTAAATAACAAAAACTTTATTGATTAAAAAATAACATTTAGATTTCATAAAATTTATACGCATAACATATACTATAAATAACTTTTAAATGAAATTTAAAACATTGATTATATGGATAAAAAATAATTGAAAATAAACAATGTGTCAAAAAATCATAACCAAAAAAATTTAATTCACCCAAAAAAATTATCTGTACATTTGTTTTACAGGCACATATATTTTTTTGAAACAATAATATTTTGGGAAATTAAAATTATTTTTAGTTAATTATTTTTATGAAAATATTATTATTTTCAATTATTTTTTATATGTTTTCCAGCGTGTCAAAGTTAATTTAGATTGGTTTTATACATTATAATTTATTGGCATTCAAAGTCACATAAATGAAACATATTATATTTCATGTAAGTGATTTTGAAGGCTTATAGATTAAAAACTATACATACAATCAAAATGAGAACATTCATACCAGCTAAACATATAAAAAACAATTGAAAATAAAAATAATTTCATAGAAATAATAAACAAAAAAATTACATGACACAAACATTTTTGATTAAAAGCATAACATTTAAATTTCAAACGATTTATGCACATAAAATATAGTATAAATAACTTATCAATGAAATTTAAAACAGTGATTTCCAAAATAAAAATTAATTGAAAATAAATGAAATGCCAAAAAAATAATAAACAAAAAAAGTTAACTTACACCAAAAAATTTATCTGCAAAACAAAAACAAGTAAATATGATATGATTTGAAACAACAATATATTATTCCATTGAAATTATTTCTCATTAATTTTTTTAATGATTTTTTTTATATTTAATGTTTTTATACAATTACTCAGTGTGTATAATTTCATATAGAGTGTACTTATACTTTATAATTTATAGGGTTTCAAAGTCACATACATGAAACATGACTATATTACATGTAAGTGATATTGATGCCATATAAATTAAAAATTATAAATAAAATGTAAATGAATTTGACACCCGGACTAAACATATAAAAAATAATTGAAATTAAAAATAATTTCATAAATATAATAAAGAAGAAAAAATATTCACGACTCAAACTTTACTGTTTAAAAACCTAAAATTTACAAATTAATATTTTTCGGATCCACAACATCCATCAGCCAACATTCCCATAATAGTCGTTGTTATCATCAACTGGGTTAGCAGAGTCGCGTCGCCAACCATCATCACCATCATGAGGTACCGCAGTTGACAACTCCATCTGCATGGCTGTCACCGCCACTAACCGAGCACCACCCCATTCACTAGGAAGTCCATCAAAGCTGCATAAAATCACTAGGACCATTACATCGCGAACCGTAAATAGACAAAACACCACAAAGGGAACTTGTCAAGCCACCGCGCTCCACTGAGAAGGCCATTAGAAGAATGCAGGCAAGAGACCCCATGGGAACCCCACCCTGACACCCCAAACGCCGTCATCACCAAGCCACCAACCATTAGCATCATCAAAAACCACCCCATGGGACCTCAATAGTTGGTCTCATAGGAAGTAGAAATTGGCAGGGTGATCTAGGGTATTAATAGTGCAAATAAGAGTTGAAAACTGGGACTGAGGAGTGAGAAAAATTCAAATTCCAACTATTGAGGCATGTAGGGGTGATCAATTCTCCTAACACATCATTTTCCCTTGAAACGAATGAAAAAACATGGAACAACCACACACGAGGAACTAAAATGACCAAATAGATCCATCACCAAAACCAAAAGCATGTAGACGGCTATGATTAAAAGAGTAGAAAGGTGATTGATGACTAGCGATGCACTCCAAACAAGTCAACGAGCTGGTGATGGAAACAGGCGCAGGAAAACGAATAAAATGGGGAGAAGGGTGAGGAGGTATGCCACACCATGGGCCACTAACAGGACCCATGTAGGAGGCCCACAAGTAAAAACCAACTAAAAGGGTCAGCCCACCGAAACATATTGTATCATGTATCAAATTTGAGTAAAATAATAAATCAAAATTTTCATGCACGTAAAAATAAATAGGTTAAAATATTAAAGAATGAAAATTCAACATGAAATCACCTTAAAATCACAAATCTCCACCATTTTCATTTTAAATCATTGATGTTCTTTCCCCTCTTTTCGTTGAATAGGATCCAAATTCATTTTATATAAACAATACTTGAATTTTGATAAAACCATGAATTTTTACAAAAAAGAAACTGTTTTATTATCAGTATATATATTTGTGACGCATACGGTTTCAAATTTAATAACATATCTAATAAAATGTATCCTAATGTCTATTTTTTTTTGAATTAAAATGTCAAAATAAATTTCTATACAAATGAAAAGTTAATATCCTATAAAAATAAATTATTATAACAAAAATGTTTAAACTTAGTAGTGAAGCCAAAGCCTAAAACCATAAATCTTCAATGAGATCAAATGTCAAGATGATGAACTCATCATATGTTGTTAAAAGAGAAACCATGATTTCATGTTGCATTTCCTATATATGGTTCCTACACATATAGTGAAGACATACCCATTAAATGACATTCTCGCATCCACATTGCCTACATAATCAGTATCTATATATCCAGAAATTAATTCATCAGTACTTACATTACAACCAACACATAAATACATTCTAGCAGTACGTAAAACATATCTAAGTATCTATTTCATGGATTACCAATGATGTTTCCCTATGTTTTCCATGAATATGCTGAGAGTGAAAATAACAAAGGCTATGTCAGGCCTAGTGAAAATAATGGAGTACATTAGACTGCTAAAAATGTTGGCATGAGGGATCTTTGACATATATTCAATGTCAATAGTAGAACCAGACGCTTAATCCAAATATTGTTTAAAGTGTTCATAAAGGGGAACATTAACTACATTCATGATATCAATCCTGTATCTCTTTAGTACTTTCATGATATAAGTATTTTGGGACAAGTATAAGAGTTTATTAGGTAAGTCACTTATAATTTCCATGCCTAATATCTATTTCTTATCCTAAATAGTTCATATCAAAAAAACTCTTCAATTGTGATTTAATATAATTAATGAGCTTCATATTATTTTACATTTCCTTTATATCATATATATATAAGGAAGTAGGAAAAGCCTGAAATTCTTATCACAATTAATGTAAACAAATGCATCATGTTGGCTATTGTTAAATTTTGTATCCAACATTAAAGATTCAAATTTACTATACCATTATCAAGATGGATATTCTATACTATACAAGGATTTATATAAAATAAATAATTTATTAGTTGTTAAATACTTTTTATAACTATCAGGAGGTTTCATGTACAATTTCCCATTAAGGTCACCATATAAGAAGGCAGTTTCAAATCTAATTGTTCTATGTGAATGCTATTAAAAGTATCAAATGAAAGAAGCATCTGAATAGAGGAATTATGAATAATTGGTGAAAAAATATCAACATAATCAATTACCACTCTTTGACGGTAACCACTGGCCATGAAAATTATTTTATTTTTATCCGTGTTATCTTCCATTATTTTATAAATCCATTTACACCAGACGACCATGGCATTATGAGGCCTATCAACAATAGACCAAGTATGTGTTTTTTAATTGATTTTAGTTCTTCGTACCATGAAGATCTTGGAATCACTATCATTCAAAAATTATTTATATGTTTTAGGATCATTATGAATTTTATCTTGGGAGACATGAAAGGAAAAAAGAAGCCATATCATATTGGATGAACTGAGTAGGGGGTCTAGTGTACCTCCTAACGCTATCTTGAGCCAATTGGTTATCACTATTATTATTAGAAGGTTATAAATTGGATTCTGAATCAGAACTAGTCTCATTTCGGATTTATTTTTGGGGAATTTGTGGAGGAGACTTAATAGAATCCTCTTCCCAAGTTGAAGAAAGAGGATAAAAATTATTATCATGGTATTTATCATCACTACCATGTGTGAAAAAATTGGATTTATGAGGATAAAAATCATTAAAGAAAACATATGTACTAATAATATACCATTATTAACTGGATTTGTCAACCCAGAACATATATCCCTTCAAACTATCAAGGTAACCCATGAAAAAACAATTAAGGGATCTTGGTTCTGCCATTTGAGTTTTAATGTGGGTGTTGGCAGTACACTCAAAGAAACTTATGTGGTTATAAGAAGGAATTTTACCATCCCATGGTTCATCTGGGAGACTAAACTGGTTAACAGTAGATGGGAACTGGTTAACTAGATAAATTTTATAGTTTAAGCCTCTTCCCAAATGGATTTATGTAGGAACAAGAATTTAATAATACTTCAGACTCACTATAGAATAGTTCCACTCATATGCTCAAAAATTACATTCTGTTGGGGGGTCTTTCTAATAGTCCGGTTTCATTTCATACACATGGATTGATAGAACAAGACAAACTTAATAGGAGAGCTCTACAAACCATTATCTATTTTCATTACATTAATCCTCTTTCCATCATGGTTTTTAAAAATTGTTTTCAATATTTCAATGGTTTCAAAAACATCAGATTTTTTTGAGTATGTAAATCCATACCTTTCTGGAGTAGTCGTCTATGAATTTAATAAAATAATGACCCCACAATGGAATGTTCTTTTTGAGAGCACCCTATGAATTAGAATGGGCGTACTCTAGTGTTTGGGTGGCCTTAAATGAGAACGTACCAAAACTAACCATCTCAGACATACCAATGATGAAATATTCAGAAAATTAGAGATTTATTGGTGTAACATTTACTAACACTCCTTGTTTACTCAATTACACTTGGAACTTGGAGATTATATTCTCTAATCTCTTATTACATAATAATGTGTTATCAACATCACTAACATACACACTACCTAATTTCCTTGAATGGGTCCTTCCATTCAACACATAATGTTTATTAACTAATGATAAATTAATTACAGTTATAGATACACTAGGGACCTTATGGAATCATGATTAAAACCTAAAAACATACCTTTTTGATATAGAAAACTATGATAAATCATTTTTTTATGAAATCTATGGACCCGCCTAACATATAAGAGGTTAATGATTGAACGACCATCTAATTCTATAAGAATAGAACCTCTTCCTCAAACCTTACACATCATGTTGTTACATAATATTACATCTCCATATACTCTCTCTACTCAGTTAAGGAAATACTCTATATAAGGACACATGTGAAAGGGTCAGTCTAAGTCCAAAACCCACTCATTTGTGAGTACATGTCTAGCCACTTTCAGAATTTCAGCAGTTTCATAACCAAAATCTACAAACTAGGACCATTCAATTGGTTCTTCATCATTACGATTTATTTAGGTTTCATACACTTAGGTCATATGTTCCAAGGAATACAACAATTTTAACATAAAACAATTCTATATTTAGACAGTGTTCTAGGTTTGGGTTGGTTATTGTTCTTCATTTTATATTTACCCATTTATTTCTTTTTACCCTTGTACTATAACCTCTCTCGGGTAAATAAAGTCTCAGTATTACCTTTAATTTTGGGGTTGGAATGTGACAAATTATAATAAAAGGATGATTTAACCTCTTAAAGGGTAATAGAGTCATTAATATATGTCATATACTAGTGTGAAATAGTAATTTTTAAGAGAAATCAATAGGATCATTGCTCGACTGTTATCATTAATAGTAACATTGATGTTAGTCAAATCAATCATTATCTAATTAAAAACATCCAAATGAGATTTAATGGAGACATCATAACCAATGATAAAGGTGAACATGTGATGTTTATTATAATTTATACCAACTAAATATGTTGTTATATAATGTTTTTCTATCTTAATACATATATTAGAAACATTAGAATCAAAGGAAACTTCTTGAAAGACCATGTCACTAAGAGACTACAATATATAACGATGAGTTATAAAAATAATGTCAGAAGGTATAAATTGATTTGTTGTTGAGGCATGGACATCAAAATTAAGGGATAAAATATGTTTCAGTGGTCCATGAATTTTATCTATGAGGCCATGTTGTACTAATAGTGACCCCATCTTAATTTACCACAATTTAGAAATCATTATGTCCATTAGAACTTACATTTTCATACTTAGCAGATTCCATTACTAATACGAGGTTCTGATACAAGTTTTTTGGTGAGAAATATAATCCTAAACCCCTAATAAGTAACCAAGATCACCATATCTGTAATCAGTTTCTCTTAAGTTTATGTACATGAAATTCAAGACATGTTATAATTTTAATTACTCAAGTGCATTTCATAAAAAATGAAATGATTTTTGAATAGTGTGAAAAATAGAATTAAAATAGAAACCAAAACATGACTTTTATTCAAATTGATTGAATAATAAAACCATGAAATGATTTCCACTGGATACAAATTTAGTCGAACAAAGAAAAAAGAAGATGAAAAAGAAGATCCCCAGATTTAAAATCCTTCAATCTCTTTGGGGCTTACGTATATGGAATGAACACCAAAACCTCCCAAATATTTTATTAAGTTCAATAAAAAAATATTATAGGAGAAAAAACATCAATATGAAAAAGAAGAAAATAGAGGTGATAAGAAGATTTATTTTCAAGAACTAAATAATGAAGAAGAATAATACATACAAGCCAGAGAGGGTAGCTCTCTGGTGGTCCAGATCTCTTTGTGATGTTGGAACACCTATCGGTCCAATTTTTTTCACATATTCAGGAGCTTCAATATCAATAAAATGGACACACTTCTTCTCCATTAAGGATCTCAATCGATTATCCACCAAGAATGGTTTATGAAGAGTATCCAAAGAGGATAATAGATCCAAAGTTGACTCATAGGAAGAAAAAATTAGTGAGGTGAACTAGGGTTTCACCAGTACAAATGAAAGTAAAAAACCAAGAGCGAGTAGAATTCTATTTTCGAGTGTAAACCAATGAGGAATGTGAGAGGTGATCAATTCCCCTAACACACTACATTCCCTCAAAACTGATGAACCAACTTGGAAGTGCCATGCATGAAGAACTTGAGTGGATATAAAGATCTAGTTCCCATACACCGAGAAGGTGGAGGGATAAAATTATGAGAATATAAAGGTGATTGATGGGCATGTATGAATTCTAAACAGATCAGTGAGTTGGTAAGGGAAACAGACACCAATGAAGGAATAAAATGGGGGGCTAGCTGAGGAGACAAGAAACACTGCAATCCACTAACCAATCCGAACAAGGAGGACTATGCAGAAAACCCAACCAAAAGGATATGACCATAGAAACATATTGGATCTAGTATCATATTTTTGTATAATAAAAAATAAAAATTTTCTTACATGTAGAAACAAATTGGAAGAAATGTTATAAAAGAAAAATTCCAAACTAAAAACACCTTAAATTCATGAACAGTTTAGATATAAAACACACGCACACACACACATATATATATATGTGTGTGTGTGTGTGTGTTTAAACATGCACACCCACATATATACATTCATAGATATATACATTCACACAAAAATTTAAAAAATAATTATAACTAATTAATAATAATTAAATAAATTATCTTTATAACACACACACAAATACATATATATTAATTTATATATAACAATTATACTATTATATATATAATAAAATTTAAACCAAAATTATAATTAATAAATTCAAAATTTTTTATTATCTTCATGCATGACATTCCTCGAGGGTTGGAATAGTGGTCTCTTTCCATCATAGGTGCTTGGGGTTTCCACGAGAATGCCTTCGGGGGTGGGGGTTGTTTATCAAACAAAAAATTAAAATATTTTAGAATTTTTTTTTATCAATTCTCATTTATAGATATGAAAATGAATCACATTATCAATGCTAAAAAAATTCATTGATAAAGGACCACATTATTAGTGTTAAAAAAGTGATGATAAAATATGTCGACCTTTATCATCGCATGCCTTAGAATTTATTTTTTAGCACTAATGAAATCAATTTTTTTGTGATTTTAATGCACCGATATGTAGTTGTGTTTTTTGTCATTTTTCATGAATTTTTTACATTGTAAATTATACTTGAGAAACATTATGGTGATTTGGATAAATGAAGGGTTCAATTTTATGGGACCAAGTAATATATATGAACTATGGTAGATAAATCATATTATATGATCCATCTATATTCTAATCGTAGATATGCATATGATACATATTTTAGGTAATGACTGGGCCAAATATTAGACCACATAGAGATTACTCTATCATATAATATGATAAATCAAATGTCCTACAATATTAGATATTGGTGTAATGCAAATTCTATATCCTCTAAATGGTTTTATCCTTAGTTATGAATCATAGGGATGATTATTTAATGTATTTTTAAATAATACATGATCATTTAAGTGTTCAATGAATCATATATTCAAATAGGTATATGTTGTGTAATATATGATGGATGAAAAGTGTTGGCACATGATCCTAAACCTCTTTACATTAATTTACGGAGAACTATAATAGGGGGTGTGACCTATCCCGTTTTGGGTGAGATTTTTTCAATCCAAGCCAAAGATATCTTCTTACCCTTTCTTCATTAAACATCTAGAAGAATGTGATAGAACACCTCTGGAGTTGGACGGGTCATATCAGTGCATATGAGGATTTAAGTGATGGGTGTAATACCATTGGATGTGATTCAATCGGTGATCACTAATTTATCTCCATCAAACAGACGTCATCAAGATGGAGCTTGTTGGATAAGAGGTATACTTGTTTTATATTATGTTATTCATTTCATGTAGATTGGTTGATGATAGATAAAGTATTAAATTAGGGTTCTTCCCATTTTATTAACATGATATGTTTATACGAAACCAACCATTGGAATCAGTGTAATACTCAAGACCCTACTGTAACAGGTAATCACTATATCATGAACTATCACATAATGCACACTCTAAAGAGCCTTTATTCATGAGTATATTTAAAATTTTTATTTATGAAAATTATAATTTGATTATAAAAAATTAAATTCACATTTTTAATCTTCATAAATAAATTATATTAATATAAAAATTTAGTATTTTTTCAAAATATGTAATATTTAAGTGAATAGTGAAAAATATACTTTTTACCGAAATCGTAAAATTTATGACATTATTAGTATATAAGAAAGTTCTAGAAGTTTATAAAACCTTTTAAACGATTAAATATGTTTTCAATGATTAAAACTATAATTTTTTAAAATGATATTCTTAAATTATAAAACCTATGTTTAACATCATATGAACTTAATTAAAATTTTCTATTAAGAGATAATGTTTTGAGTTTTTTATTTTAATTAAAAATTATTTTTTTCCAATATAGTTTTGGATTAATTTTGAAAAAATTCCATTTATTTATTTTATAATAACCCATTTAAATCACGAAAATAAAAATCCTTGATAATTTTATCTCAAACATAAGTTTAATGCTTAAAAATACACTTATATTAAAAATGGTTTTTATGTGCGCTAATGTCAAAATTAATCTTCCCAATACATGTTAATTTTATTTTATGAAATAGAATTTATAGTTACAATAGTTAGGTCCAAATTATCTAATGAGGAAAATATAATTTTTAGGAATTAAAAATAAATTTCTTAGGTTAATGATTAATTACGTTCGTAAGAGTGAAATGGGTGTTTTGAAAGAATTAATTTTTTAACCATTATATAAATTTTATCTAAAAAAAATTATATTAAAGTATTTAAAATTATGACTCAAATATGATTTTTAAACATATAAATAAAATATAAACCCTCATTCAATTAATTATTGATATGAAATATGAATAAAAAACTTCATGTATAAAATGACATTTTTATTTAAAAATAGTTTTCTTATATATTATGTTTTAATTTAAACATTGATTTTATCACATTTTGAAATTTTATAAGATAAAATAGAGTCTAAATTCATATTTTTTTATTTTCAAAATTTGGTATGAGTGGTCATATTATATTTTCAGTAATGAAATAATTACCATGGCTAATTTTTAATCAAGATTAGTAATGGTGAAAATGGGTAAATGAAATATCTTGAATTTTTAATAATTAAAAGGTCACATAAATATTTTTGAAAGACTTTTTAGGTTTTTTGAGTCATGGGAACTTGTATCACCTAACATTTATCTACCTAACTCGCCCAAATCACCTAACCCACCTAACACCCATGTGATTACATTCGAACACCTTACCTATCTATAGTTTCTATGAAAAAACCCTTATCTTCACCTATAAACAGATCTCACTCTCACCAATTATCTCATCCCACGCCACCCCAAATGAATTTATCACAAATTTTCCTCCCTATCCCTCTCTTAATTATTCAAAATGATTTCCTATTGTTTTAAGAGTCCCACCAAGCATTAAAAATATACTTAGCAAGGCAAGGGTTTCCAATACTTCCCTTTCCTTTATAATTGAAATCCTCTTTTTATAATACCATTTATATATATTACCTTGATTATGATTTCATGGTATTGAAACCCATTTTATATGTTGTTAATGAAATAATACTAAGCCACTCTCATTATACCGTTTTTCCTATTTCTTTTTTTGGGTCAAAATAACGGTTCTCATTTCACCCCTTCCATTTTCAATTACTACCCATTATTTTAATGTTATCATGCATGTAATTATATGGAATTATCACCTAATTGATATATATAAAATGATATTTTAAATCATTAAACCCCTTTTCAAAGTCATAATAATTCACAAAAATTCCAAATTTTAGGATGTAAAGAGTATATGGGTTTCTTAATAATTACATACCTTTTAGGATACTAGTAAGTGGATTGTTATGGAACAAATTCACTAGGGGTAATCACTCATAAAAGGGTTTGTTTAATCATTGAATCAACCATCACCATAATTCATTATGAGTGGGCCTAATAATGCACACCAATCTAGAAACACATGAGAGATGTGATTTGGAATATTCACATGATCTCTGTGATCCTTCATAATGGGTTTTCCTACCATTGTCATGACCTCCTTCCATTGAAGTATATTGAACATAATTACTATATTTTATTGATAAAACATCACTTTGAATATTCCCTTCTCCAATACCACATATTTATTTCCTTGATAATGGTATTTCCTTTTACATTGAGAGTACCCCATAGTTTCTAGGTTGATTATATATTTTTAACTATCATCATTCTTTCTCCCAATTGGTTATCATCATGTTATATCTTTTATTAACATGGGGAAAGTTTTACCATTGTGTATTTCCTTATTACAATATGGATGACTATTGGAATATTGACTATTTATTTTTTAACCATCCACCTTCTTTCTTCGAATGAGTTATGATCATTTTATCAATTTATTAGCAGGGGAAAATTATAATCATTATTTATGTTGATATTATAATATGGATGACTATTGGAAAATGTTATTATGAATTGTTTATTAATTTTCTCCAACAATTAATTCATTTGAATTTGAAAAAATATGGGTGAGATAAAATATTATATAATCCCTAAATGTATGAGTACATCTCATGAGACACAGATGCTTCAGTATTTTATTATAGTCCATCCCAAAACAAGATGTTTATTTGATGGTAAGATCATGATGTCTTAGATTATGATGTATTGAATTATGGTATGGAATCAGTTGTCCCACATTATTCATTTTATATATAATGTAGAAGTTATTGTTATATCTATGATAAATTTTATTCATTCCTATACATTGATATATTATTCTATCAGTTTTATTGGAATGTGGATTCATGTTTTTTATTTATTACCTAACATATCACATATTCCATATTTATGTTATGATAGATTCCACTATATGCTACCCCTGATTGAGAATCCGAGCTCACCATTTTTTTCTTTTACCAATAAACTTACAGGAGAACTATGTGTAATATTCAAGGATATGATGGAAGGGATAATAATTTTCTCGAAATGTGTTATTGATGTATGTTATGTCTTCAAATAAAATATATGTATGTATTTAGTATTCTAATACTACAAAGTTGTTGGATATTATGGAAACTCTACTATTATATACAAATAATTTAATCTAACTTTAATATATGAGTATCCGGATTTAATGTTGTCAAATTTCATATTAGAGAAAGTTTATAGTATCCTTGGTGACTATATTTTGAGGAAATTCTTTACATATAACAATTACTATGAAATACCATCAATATTTTTAGGGAACACTATAAAAAACCTAATATGGAATGCATTTTTCTATCCAATATCATGAGATAGTTATGCGTATTCCATTATATGGTGACTAATAGGAATAATGAGAACTACATAAACACCCATAAAAAATTTAGGGTTGTTTCCACTGAGAAAGTCAATGATGTTGGAGTTGAGGATAATAAAATCATTACCATATTTTTTCATTTGACCCAATTTATGAAAAATAATATTTCCTTCATAGAGCGACCTAATGATCCAAAACATTTTGTGGCTATGATGGATAGCTTCATATGAGAACAACCTACATTATTTACTAGAACTACTAAAACATTGGTAGATGAACAATGGCTCAGGTCCCTAAAGAAGAACTATATTTCCTTTGGAATTAGAGCAAAGGAGAAATTCATTATGGTGGTATATCATCTAGTGGGAGATACAAACCAACTTTGGTCAATAATTCAACACACTAAAGAGGAAGATGAGATGAAGAGAATAGAATGGGAAAAATTTAAGGAGATATTCTATGAAAAATAAAAACCTCTTGAGAAAAGAGTAGAAATGGAATGCTAGTTCTTTAATAATAGAGAAAAGAAGGAAGAAAATGTTTCTAATTTTAAGGATAACATTACAAGGTTAGCTAGACATGCTGCAAACTTTGTATGTAGATAGTAAATCAAGGTATATTATTTATTCTATGGGTTAAATTCGACCCTTAGAAGGGAGTTGGCCTCTCAAACCTTTTTATTGTATGAGTATACAATATCAACTGATATTAAGAGAGAAAAATTATTCTCTGTGATATATGTATTCAAGGGAAATCATGAGAAGAAGAGGCTGGCTGAGAATCATGGGAAGTGTAGTGTAGAAAATTAGATGAAATGAAGGATGTGGTTTACCGCATGTGATAATTGATGTAAGAAACACCATGATGCCGATGTGAGAACATTATCTTCAAATTCTTGTACATGTTTCATTGCTTCTGACCAAGATGAAATGAGCGGTGGATGATTTATTGTAGGTCGAGCCTATTGTACTACTAATGCATTTATCTAAACTTTCGTTGTTCCTTCCTCATCAGCACTATTATCACCATTTATTTCGTTATTACGAAACTCGTCATCAGATATCGGGTTAACATGTATACCTCGAAGATCAAGTAGGTTGTCCTCTTTTGCATCATTTGGAATAGTCTCACCTTCATGGGACAGACTATCTTTAACGACTCTTGTAAGTCTATGTCTTTGTACAATTGGATGTTCTTGTTTTACAGTAGAAACATCAACATAAAAATCCATCATGGTACCATCCGACCATTGAGAAAACAAATTAATTGTTTGGATCCATTGCACATCATCAACCAAGGGACAAGCTAGATGCCACAATGTTGATAGGAACTGAAAATGTCTATAACTCATTGACTTGATCTTTTGATAGGGTCCTAGATTTAATGAGCCATGAATTCTATCCTGAAGGTCACTTAGGGTAACACAATCAGTTTTATTAACCACTATTATAGGTTGTGTACTGTAAGAAGCCCCTTTCTCAGTTTGAATAACCTCCCCATAGCAGTACACAGAGGCAAACATCATGTTCTGATGGAGAGTGGTAGAGAGAAAGGCTATGAAAAATCCAACGATCACAAAGCCATAGATTTGTGATGATTTAAGGTACCATCTGATTCATCGAATATAAGGGAACTAGGACAACATTTTTGATTTTCAGGATCATTTCCCTAATGTTGATGAATTAAAAGAAATACTTACATGAATTTGGTACAATCTCACTGTGGTTCATGAATTGAACAATTTCCACTTCTTCTCATAAAGAAATGAAGTTGAATTTGTTATTCATGAAGTGTTAACAGATCATGTGATAGAATGATGGGTCATTCCATCTGTTTCAAACAAAAGGTTAGCAAAAGTTATCAAATATACATAAGTCCATCTATGGTGTGGTTAATCATATATGATTCCAAAAATGAACTTATACTTCATATATCATACCGCCTAATAAAATAAACCTAGTTTATACTAACCAGGGACTTCTTGTAGGCCAGTGGTAGGCGATAAAGGCCAGTCACACTTCGGTTGTGGGTTTGATTCCCACAGCCTTGTCCGACGCGATGGGATGTCGCCCATCCTACACGTTGTCCTTTTTCTAAAACTACATTACTATAACATCCCATCAATAATATCGAAAAAAGTTCTATCCTTAAAAAATACTAACTTATGTCCAACATAATCTATTCCAATCTTTAGGATTATCTAAAATACTTCTGTCCAAGCTCATAGTATAAAGAAAATGATTACTTGAAATGTCATATAACAATCACGTGAATGCCATCATTTATCCCCCATATATCATAAGATATATCTTTTTGGTCAAATTACAAACATGTGAATACCTTAATCATGTATTCTTTTAAAGAATGAATACCCATTGAACCTTAGTGAAAACATGAATGTTGTTAAATTTTAACACTTTCCACATACCAAAATCCCAAAAATTTTATATACTCAAACCATAATATCACTTAGTCCTTATATCAGTCATGAGCTCATGAATACAATCAAACATCTCATTATTTTCTTATCCCTTCATTATGCATATATCATCTACTTTACAAAAATATCTGAATAACCCTTCATGGTTACCGGTACCCTTCAACATAGACTTTCAAATACTTTAGGACAAACAATAGTGTAACAGTCCTTAGATGATTCTTTATTCCCTAGTACCATACATTATTCTTTATAAATATACAATCATTCCACTAACTTCTTAACCCGAGCTTCATCATTTCTTTCATCTCATATTTCATTTATAGTCTATTCATCATCATCCACATAAATACTACTCATATGACCATGCTGATTCTCTTCATGAGATTTTCCCTTAGGGAATTGGTTTTCATAATGCCATAAATTCCACATTTAAAACATCTAATCATTGTTGATGTCGTAGAAATGCCATTATCCTTGTCCATGGTGTTAAATGAACCTTTTCCTTTGCACTTACTGGCTTTGTTTCCTTCTTTTCCACACCCAAAGCATCTTCTAGTTCCTTTGAAACAATCTCCCCGATGCCTCTTCCCACATGATTTACATGAGGGAAATTGAACTTTCTTTACTCTGTGATCATCATGAAACTCCATCATTCTCATATTATCTGAGTCGGGAAACTTAACAAAGTTGAGATTATTGATCAAATTATGAGATTGCTGATTAGGCATAATAACGATGTTTGGACTTCCAAATCCCATTTCATTTGGTTTCTCATGAATAATATCATTCCATTATCTGTCATATCTTCCATTATCGTGAATCTTCCTGTTTCCAGCCTTTTTCTAAAACCCAAAAATAAAAGTGCGAGAGGAAAAAATAATGCTAGGGAAAACAACATAATAAAGGGGGAGTACCTTCAATATCTGACATCTTAGGTTTAATTCTAATATCGTTAACGTAATTCTAGGATTATAACCTATACTTATACTTAACTTTAGGGACATCCCTAGACACACCTTAGTAATATCTCTAGGGATCTCACTAAAGTTCTCGCATCCTAGTTTCCAAATGTTGACTAAACCTTTCCTTTGATACCAACTGTAGAGACCTGAAGCTTGACAGAAATGGACATTACATTACTTTTTCGGAATACTTAATTCATAACAAAAACAAACATACAAGGACCGTAATAGTTTAGTGTCTTTGGAAACTCGGAATATAAACTTCTAATCATGTTAAAATATCTTCAATAACTCCCATAACGATATTCCCATTTTTGTTTCCTTACCTAAAACCTTTATTTATTTCCTGGGGAAAATAAAACATAAACAGGGTGAGCTCAAATGCTCTGTAAGGGAAAAAATAGAGAACATAAAACAATCCATAAACATTTGGAAGCAAAAACTTGAACCTGAAATTTAAACATCAAAATCTTGAGCAAAGAGATAAATCGTGGAAGTACGTAAGGAATATATCATAATGGAACATCAACCATGATAAAATATAATGGGAATAAAATGTATAATTGTGGAAACTATTCAGAACATGTTATGATTTCCATATTAGCCAAGGCATTGCTGCCAATACCATCTTGGTGGACAAAGTCCCTTTCTGAATTGAGTTCACTCCTCGTTTCCTTCCTATAACACTGAACCGGATTAACTTACCATTCCAACCATGTCTATCTCATGAGATATAAATCTTTACCCAATGCGTTTTAGGGAGATATAGGTTTCACCCATCTCATTATGAAATCATTCTTACTTGTGCCACAAAATAAACTTAAAACATTTATCATAACCCAAAAAATGAATTCTTGAGGAAAATATCCTTTATTCTTAAAAATCATTTTCATTTCACAAAATTCCATGCAATTTTAAATAAAATTATTTTGTTGAAAATATTAATGAAATCTTTTGGAGGAAGCTTCATGAAAATAAGGCTTTATAAAACCGTAAAAATCCGTTCAGGCCGTATAAGTTAAAAATAACATTTTTCTCGTACTTTTTTCGGAATAGTTAAAAAGTACCTCGTAAAAGAAATATTCCATACATACCATGTAGTAAAAGAAAAAAATGTGTAAAAAGGACATTAAAAATACATGAAACCATTTTTTGGAAACATGGACATGGATGAGAACAATAAACCCAGTAAATACTTACGAATAAACAATCTCAGATAAGAATGAGATTGGAAAAGTTATCCCTTACCTTAGGTCCGATATGCTTCGTATGGATCCAAACCTCTAGTATAATGAATTAAATAATGTCATTGACTTATTAAATAATCATATTAATTGTTATGATATCATATATGTTTCACTTATGACTTTATATTACCCGTTCTTTTTTAAATTCCATGTTAAAGCAGCGTTTTGGGTAAAATCATTTCATTTATCGTATGTGTTTCGACTTGTCGTTCTTGATATCATTACTTATATCCTAATTTACATAATTCCAGAATGTAAAACATGATTTATATATAATATATATTCATCATATACATATATATTATAGATCAATAAAAAGAATGAAATACACCGTTCATGGAGACGTTAGGTCGTACGTACGCATGAACGCTGTTTTCGTTTCCTTATTGAATTGAATGAAACTAAATAGATGATATAAATATATATATACATAAATCCAGTAGCATTATTATGTCATATATTTCATTATTATTCATTATATAAACTTTATAATCATTCATATATGGTCAACATGGAGAATGAATCTCATCGCGTCGTGGAGACGGTAATCCGTACGTACACACGAGTGATGATATCGTTCCCATAATTATTGAATAGAATTGGGGTGGATGGTATAATATATCATAATCAGTATAACTTTATAATAACCATATATAGTTATTCTTTACACCATTATATCCTACCATGTAAGGTGTTGGTGGAAAAACAGATTACACCACGGCGTGGAGACGGTATTCTGTATGTACGCACGCGCGGTGATTTTGTTTTCCGTAGGATGGATAGAAGGTGAAATAGGGTTGTTTCATATTTATAATAACATATAAGTATATAAGTGATACTTATGTTATTACTTCATAATGAAACAACTAAATAAGAATAAGTAGAAGAAAAAATAAAGTTGAAATAATCGGTAACGTACATTACCTCTTCTTTGAAGCGCCTCTTTGAGACCTCCTCTTAGGGCACTAAAATTGGTCCTTGAAGAAAACCAAGACCTCTAAAATGTTTCTAGGGAAGTGGGGAAGTGAAATGGTCAGGGGTGGACAATTTTGAAGGCTCAAATTGGTGTGAGGAGGAGAGGGAGGAGCTGCCCTTTTATAAGGGAGGAGAGGGGCACCTTTGGAAATATAAGAAATATTAGTTTATATTAAATCCCAACCCCTCTTAAAAACTTCCAAAATGACTCATATCCGAATATTAGATTAGATAGTGTTTTAATATCATCAACTAATAAAATTTAGATATGTTAGGAATTTATTTTAAACATTATCAACTTGATTTATCCTTATTTATCAATTTTAATTTATTTGTGGTAATAATATTCTAAATTTTAAATTATTATAAATAATTACATATGTGTTGTGAATTTTACATAATTTGACACTTTATGACATTTTTGACCATATAAATTTTAATTTATAATTTTTAAATATTTTTTGTTATTTTTAAAAAATTTTATAATATGTTATTTTTATAAAATAACAATAGTGTCAATTTTGACACTATTCATTTATTTGAGTTTACATAAAATATATACAAATGATATGCTCGAACAAAAAGCATTGATAGATTCATCAAATTTCATATGTATCTAGAACATCAGTGGAGAACATTAAATAGTTCATATAATATTTATTTTAATATTTTTAAAACCATTTATTTGATATTTTAGTTAATAAAATAATTTCAACATCACTATTGTGTCATAATTAATGATAATTATTTAATCCCTAAAAAATCTAAATAAATTCATATAATGTAGATAATTTTACTAGATTTCTGGATTCTATTCATGTTCAATGTTTCAATAAGTTTCTCACTAAATTAAAATTATTATACTTATAAGATTTAAGAAAGTGACATGTTGTCATTTTCTTTGGTTTTAATAATAATTAAACTATTTTCAGGGACACAAGTCCATTAAATAAATCTAATCCGACCCTTAGGTGATATGGGTCGACTTTTAGTCATCTAATAGGATTTTGGAAGGTGTTAGTGTAATTTTATAATCTTATATTTATCCATAATTACCCAATTTACCTTTAACTAGGGTAAATAAAATTTACCGTAGTTACTATTCATAAAGCCCAAAAAATAAAAAGTAGCTTATTATTATAATTTTTACCCACTGATTCCAAATATGGAATCCATTTTTCCAAATTCAATACACAAATGTTGTTTAAAATGGGTTTTTGTTTAAAACATAACATTTTTCTTGTACTTTTGTTGGAAAAGTCAAATAGTACATCGTAAAAGAAAGATTCCATACATACCATGTAGTAAAAGTCAAAAATGGGTAAGAAGGACATTAAAAATACATGAAACCATTTTTATGAAACATGGACATGGATGAGAACAATAACCCCAGTAATTACTTACGAATAAACAATCTCTGATAAGAATGAGATTGGAAAAGTTATCCATTACCTTAGGTCTGATATGCTTTGTATGGATCCAAACCTCCAATATAGTGATTTAAATAATGTCATTGACTTATTAAATAATAATATTTATTGTTATGATATCATATATGTTTCTCTTATGACTTTATATTACCCGTTCTTTTGTAAATTCTTTGTTAAAGCAACGTTTTGGGTAAAATCATTTCATTTATCGTATGTGTTTCGACCTGTCGTTCATGATATTATTACTTATATCCTGATCTACATAATTCCAGAATGTAAAACATGATTTATATATAATATATATTCATCATATACATATATATTATAGATTGATGAAAGGAATGAAATACACCGTTCATGGTGACGGTAGGCCGTATGTACGCATGAACGCTGTTTTCGTTTCCTTATTGAATTGAATGAAACTAAATAGATGACATACATATATATATACATAAATACAGTAGCATTATTATGTCATATATTTCATTATTATTCATTATATAAACTTTATAATCATTCATGTATGGTTAACATGGAGAATGAATCTCATCGCGTCGTGGAGACGGTAATCCGTACGTACGCACGAGCGATGATATCATTCCCATATTTATTGAATATAATTGGGGTGGATGGTATAATATATCAGAATCAGTATGATGTTATAATAACCATATATAGTTATTCTTTACACCATTATACCCATCCATGTAATGTGTTGGTGGAAAAAATGATTACACCACGGCGTGGAGACGGTATTCCGTACGTACGCACGCGCAGTGATTTTGTTTTACATAGGATGGATAGAAGGTGAAATAGGGTTGTTTCATATTTATAATAACATATCTGTATATGAGTGATAATGATGTTATTAATTCATAATGAAACAACTAAAGAAGAATAAGTATAAGATGAAATAAAGTTGAAAGAATCGGTAACAGACATTACCTCTTCTTTGAAGCGCCTCTTTGAGACCTCCTCTTAGGGCACTATGATTGGTCTTTGAAGAAGTCCAGAACCTCTAGGATGTTTCTAGGGAAGTGGGGAAGTGAAATGGTCAGTGTTTGGCCGAGATTAAAGGCTCAAGTTGGTGTGAGTAAGAGAGGTAGGAGGTTCCCTTTTATAAGGGAGGGGAAGGGCACCTTTGGAAATATAAGAAATATTAGTTTATATTAAATCCAAACCCCTTTTAATCACTTCCAAAATGACTCATATCCTAATATTACATGATATAGGGTTGTAATCTAATCCACCGATAAAATTTAGACATTTTAGGAATTTATTTTATACATTATCAACTTGATTTATACTTATTTATCAATTTAATTTTATTTGTGGTAATAATATTCTAAATTTTAAATTATTATAAATAATTACATATGTGTTGTGAATTTTCCATAATTTGACACATTATGACCTTTTCGACCATATAAATTTTAATTTATAATTTTTAAATAATTTTGTTATTTTTAATCAATTTTATAATATGTTATTTTTATAAAATAACAATAGTGTCAATTTTGAGACTATTCATTTATTTGAATTTACATAAAATATATACAAAGTATATGTTAGAAATAAAAGATTTAATAGATTAATAAAATGTCATATGTATCTATAAAATTAGTGGAGCACATTAAATAGTTCATATAATATTTATTTTAATATTTTTAAAACCATTTATTTGATATTTTAATTAATAAAATAATTTCAACATCACTATTGTGTCATAATTAATAATAATTATATAATCCATAAAAATTATAAATAAATTCATATGATTTAGATAATTGTATTATATTTCTGGAAACGATTCACGTTTGATGTTTTATTAAGTTTATTACTAAATTAAAATTATTATACTTATAAGATTTAAGAAATTGACATGTTGTCACTTTCTTTGGTTTTAATAATAATTAAACTATTTTGATGGACACATGTCCATTAAATGAATCTAATCCGACCCTGAGGTGATATGGGTCTACTTTTAGTCATCCAATAGTATTTTGGTAGGTTTTAGGGTAATTTTATAATCTTATATTTACCCTTAATTACCCGATTTACCTTTAACTAGGGTAAATAAAATTTACCGTAGTTACTATTCATAAAGCCCAAAAAATAAAAAAGTAGCTTATTATCATTATTTGGACCCACTGATTCCAAATATGGAATAAATTTTTCCAAATTCAATACACAAAAGTTTCAGAAATTAAATTAGTTGTCGAAATAAATTGGATTTTTGTTTAAAACATTGCAAAAGATTGAATTGATTTAACCTACGAATTCAAGGTAAAATCGATGCTAATGACATAAATTATATTAAATGGTAAAAATTTATTCTATTAATACATTAAAACCATTCAATAATATAATTTAACCATATAAATTATTACGATGAAAAAAGTTGTTTTTAATTAAAATATACTATGTTTTTACTATTCATTAAAATATGAAAGTTATCAGAAAAATATCAAAACTTTATCCAATGTAAATATTTATATCCTGATTCAAAATAAGAAGTTTATTTTGTAAAATTGAACTTATAAACATGTCAAAAACTAGATTTAATGTTGGTGTGCCATCAAAAGGTGGCAAAACTGCATTTTTTGAAAAATACTTAATTTACCCGAAAAATTTATTTTTTTCTTATACCATGTTCTAGAAAATTTGTAAGATGAATAATAATGTAATAAAATTCAAAATTTAGTTTGTAATATTCATAAAATGTAGTTCATAATAATATTATAACCACATATCGTTGTTTAGTGAAACCTGGTATTGCGTACAACACACGCTATCGAGGAAGGTCGTGATTGTGTGTAATGAAAGCCAAGGCAGGGTTTCGTGTAGTGAAATAATCCTTTGTTGTTTCATATAATAGAATCCAACCATATTTCATTTATACATTGAATATATATATATACACTCAATGTTGCGCAGAATAACTTCTATCAAATGAACTTGAAATTGTGTATAACACGATCCAAGAATTGTGTTGCGTATACTGAAAGCTAATACGGTGTTGCGTATAGCGCAAGATAATCTTGGTGTAGCATACAACACAATCCATCAATGAAATTTAAAAGAATAATCTCATAAAATCTCGGGTTGTTACATTCTACCCCCCTTAAAATGAATTTCGCCCTCGAAATTCGTCGAGGTTATAAATGGTTTTTTTACTTGAGAATTTCTTTCATAGAAACCCACATCGTAAAAAGTAATGCTAAAACATAATTTTAAAAATTGAAGTATGAAACATAATGGTTACCCAAATTAACTCATCCCTATGTTTCCACATAGGAGATCATAGGTGAAAATATTGATATGGAGGAGAAATATAACCATCGTGTTCTGATGGAGAGTGGTAGAGAGCATGGCTATGAAAAATACAACAATCACAAAGCTATGGATTTGTGATGATCTAAGGTACCATCTGATTCATCAGATATAAGGGCACTAGAACAACATTTTTGGTTTCCAAGATCATTTCCATAAAGTTGATGAATTAAAATAAATACTTACATGATTTTGGTACAATCTCACTGTTGTTCATGAATTGAACAATTTCCACTTCATCTCTTAAAGAAATGAAGTTGAATTTGTTATTTTTGAAGTGCTAACAGATCATGTGATAGAATGATGATTCATTCCATCTGTTTCAAAAAAAAGTTAGCAAAAGTTATCAAATACAAAAAAGTCCATCTATAGTGTGGTTAATCATATACGATTCCAAAAATGAACTTATACTTCATATATCATACCTCTTAATAAAATAAAACTAGTTTCTACTAACCAGGGACTTACTGTAGGCCAGTGGTGGGCAATAAAGGCCAGTCAAACTTTGGTTGTGGGTTTGATTCCCACAGCCTTGTCCGACGCGATGGGTTGTCGCCCGTCCTGTAGGTTGTCCTTTTTCTAAAACTACATTACTATAACATCTCATCAACAATATCGAAAAAAGTTCTATCCTTAAAAAATACAAACTTATGTCCAACATAATCTATTCCAATCTTTAGGCTTATCTAAAATACTTCGGTCCAATCTCATAGTATAAAGAAAATGATAACTTGAAATGTCAAATAACAATCACGTGAATGCAATCATTTATCCCCCATATATCATAAGATATATCTTGTTGGTCAAATTACAAACATGTGAATACCTTAATCATGTATTCTCTTGAAGAATTAATACCCATTGAACCTTAGTGAAAACATGAATGTTGTTAAATTTTAACACTTTCCACGTACCAAAATCCCATTAATTCTATATACTCAAACAATAATATCACTTAGTCGTTATATCAGTCATGATCTCATGAATACAATCCAACATCTCATTGTTTTCTTATCCCTTCATTATGCACATATCATCTAATTTCCAAAAATAACTGAATAACCTTTCATGGTTACTGGTACCATTCAACATATACTTTCAAATACTTTAGGAAAAACATTAGTGTGATAATCCTTAGATGATTATTTATTCCATAGTACCGTACATTATTCTTTATAAACACACAATCATTCCACTAACTTCTTAAACCACTGACTGAGCTTCATCATTTCTTTCATCTCATATTTCATTTGTAGTCTCTTCATCATCATCTACATAAATACTACTCATATGACCATGTTGATTCTCTTCATGATATTTTCCCTTAGGGAATTGGTTTTCATAATGCCCATACATTCCACATTTAAAACATCTAATCATTGTTGATGTCATAGAAATACCATTATCCTTGTCCATGGTGTTAACTAAACCTTTTCCTTTGCACTTACTGGATTTGTGTCCTTCTATTCCACACCCAAATCATCTTCTAGTTCCTTTGAAACAATCTCCCCGATGCCTCTTCCCACAAGATTTACATGAGGGAAATTGAACATTATTTCCTCTATGATCATCATGAAAATCCATCTTTCTCTTATTATCTGAGTCAGGAAACTTACCAAAGTTGAGATTATTGATCATATTATGAAATTCATAATTAGGCATAAAAATGATGTTTGGACTTCCAAATCCCGTTTCATTTGTTTTTTCATGAATAATATCATTCCATTGTCCGTCATATCCTCCATTATCGTGAATCTTCCTATTTCCAGCCATTTTCTAAAACCCAAAAAGAATAGTGTGAGAGGAAAAAATCATGCTAGGGAAAAAACATAATAAAGGGGGAGTAACTTTAATATCTAACATCTTAGTTTTAATTCTAATATCATTACCGTAATTCTGGGATTATAACCTATAATTATACTTAACCTTAGGGACATCCCTAGACATACCTTAGAAATATCTCTAGGGATCTCACTAAATTTCTCGCATCCTAGTTTCCAAAGGTTGATTAAACCTTTCATCTGATACCAACTGTAGAGACCTGAAGCTTAACGTACATGTACATTACATTAATTTTGTGGAATAATTAATACATAACAAAAATAGACACACAAGGACCGTAATAGTTTAGTGTCTTTGGAAACTCGGAATATAAACGTCTAATCATGTTGAAATATCTTCAACAACTCCCATAACGATCTTCCCCTTTTTGTTTCCTTACCTAAAACCTTTCTTGATTTCCTGGGGAAAATAAAGCATAAAAGGGTGATCTCAAATGCTCAGTAAGGGCAAACATAGAGAACATAAAACAAACCATAAACATTTGGAAGCAAAAACTTGAACATGAAATTTAAACATCAAAATCATGAGCAAATACATAAATCATTGAAGTATGTAAGGCATATATCATAATGGAACGTCAACCCTGATAAAATAAAATGTGAATAAAACGTATAATTTTGGAAACCATTCAGCACAAGTTATGATTTCTATAGTAGCCAAGGCATTACTGCCAAGACCATCTTGGTGGACAAAGTCCCTTTCCAAATCGAGTTCACTCCTCGTTTCAGTCGTGTAACACAGAACCGGATTAACTTACCATTCCATCCATGTCTATCTCATGAGATATAAATCTTTACCCAATGCATTGGAGGTAGATATAGGTCTCACCCATATCATAATGAAATCATTCTTACTTGTTCCACAAAATAAACTTAAAACATTCATCATAACCCAGAGAATAAAATGGGTTTGATAAACATCATCCCATCATCACATAATCCATATAAAACAAATGGATATTTCATCATATGAAATTTGAAACCATTTAAATAATAGAAACATTATACATGAAACACACACATATGAAGTAATGTCATCTTAGATGGAAAATGGTTTTGATAAAACACATGAAATGAATTCTTGAGGAAAATATCCTTTATTCTTCAAAATCATTTTCGTTTCACAAAATTCCATGTAATTTTAAATGAAAAGTATTTTGTTGAATATAGTCATGAAATATTTTGGAGGAAGCTTCATGAAAATAAGTCTTTATAAACCCGTAAAAATCCGTTCACGCCGTATAAGTTAAAAATAACATTTTTCTCGTACTTTTGTCGGAAAAGTCAAAAAGTACCTCGTAAAAGAAAGATTCCATACATACCATGTAGTAAAAGTCAAAAATGGGTAAAAATGACATTAAACAGGAATGAAATGATTTTTAGGAAACATGTACATGGATGAGAACAGTAACCCCAATAAATACTTACGAATAAACAATCTCGTATAAGAATGAGATTGGAAAAGTTATCCCTTACCTTAGGTCTGATATGATTCGTATGGATCCGAACCTCCTGTATAATGATTTAAATAATGTCATTGACTTATTAAATAATCATATTCACTGTTATGATATCATATATGTTCCACTTATGACTTTATATTACCCGTTCTTTTGTAAATTCCATGTTAAAGCAGCATTTTGGGTAAAATCATTTCATTTATCGCATGTGTTTCGACTTTTCGTTCATGATATTATTACTTATATCCTTATTTACATAATTCCAGAACGTAAAACATGATTTATATATAATATATATTCAGCATATACATATACATTATAGATTAATAAAACGAATGAAATACATCGTTCGTGGAGACGGTAGGTCGTACGTATGCATGAACGTTGTTTTCGTTTCCTTATTGAATTGAATGAAACTAGATATATGACATAAATATATACATACATAAATATAGTAGCATTATTATGTCATATATTTAATTATTATTCATTATATAAACTTTATAATCATTCATGTATG
The DNA here is from genome assembly GCA_963277665.1 of Viscum album. Taxonomy (NCBI): domain Eukaryota; kingdom Viridiplantae; phylum Streptophyta; class Magnoliopsida; order Santalales; family Viscaceae; genus Viscum; species Viscum album. The sequence continues at coordinate 1,559,725,543 of OY728156.1, forward strand.
GTTAACATGGAGAATGAATCTCATAGCGTCGTGGAGATGGTAATCCGTACGCACGCACGAGCGATGATATCGTTCTCATAATTATTGAATAGAATTAGGGTGGATGGTATAATATATCAGAATAAGTATGATGTTATAATAACCATATATAGTTATTCTTTACACCATTATACCCATCCATGTAAGGTGTTGGTGGAAAAACAGATTACACCACGGCGTGGAGACAGTATTCTGTACGTACGCACGCGCGGTGATTTTGTTTTCCATAGGATGGATAAGAGGTGAAATAGGGTTGTTTCATTTTTATAATAACATATAAGTATATGAGTGATACTGATGTTATTACTTCATAAAGAAACAACTAATGAAGAAGAAGTATAAAAAGAAGTAAAGTTGAAAGAATCAGTAATGGACATTACCACTTCATTGAAGCGCCTCTTTGAGACCTCCTCTTAGGGCACTAAAATTGGACTTTGAAGAAGAAGAGTACCTCTAAGATGTATCTAGGGAAGTGGTGAAGTTAAATGGGCAGGGGTTGGACAATATTGAAGGCTCAAATTGGTGTGAGGAGGAGAGGGAGGAGGTTCCCTTTTATAAGGGAGGAGAGGGGCAACTTTGGAAATATAAGAAATATTAGTTTATATTAAATCCCAACCCCTCTTAGAAACTTTCAAAATGACTCATATCCGAATATTAGAGGAGATAGGGTTGTAATATCATCAACCAAAAAAATTTAGACATGTTAGGAATTTATTTTAAACATTATAAACTTGATTTATCCTTATTTATCAATTTAATTTTATTTGGGGTAATCATATTCTAAATTTTAAATTATTATAAATAATTACATATGTGTTGTGAATTTTCCATAATTTGACACTTTATTTCATTTTCGACCATATAAATTTTAATTTATAATTTTTAAATATTTTTGGGTTTTTTAAACAATTTTATAATATGTTATTTTATAAAATAACAATAGTGTCAATTTTGACAGTATTCATTTATTTGAATTTACATAAAATATATACAAAATATATGTTCAAAATAAAAGCTTTAATAGATTCATAAAATGTCATATGTATCTATAAAATTAGTGTACCACATTAAATAGTTCATATAATATTTATTTTAATATTTTTAAAACCATTTATTTGATATTTTAATTAATAAACTAATTTCAACATCACTATTGCGTCATAATTAATGAAACTTATTTAAACCTTAAAAATTATAAATAAATTCTTATGATGTAGATAATTGTATTAGATTTCTGGAGACTATTCATTTTCTAAGTTTCATTAAGTTTATCACTAAATTAAAATTATTATACTTATAAGATTTAAGAAAGTGACATATTGTCACTTTCTTTGGTTTTAATAATAATTAAACTATTTTCATGGACAAAAGTTCATTAAATTAATCTAATCAGACCCTTAGGTGATATGGGTCAACTTTTAGTCATCCAATAGGATTTTGGCAGGTGTTAGGGTAATTTTATAATCTTATATTTACCCTTAATTACCCGATTTACCTTTAACTATGGTAAATAAATTTTACCGTAGTTACTATTCATAAAGCCCAAAAAATAAAAAGTAGCTTATTATCATAATTTGGACCCACTGATTCCAAATATGGAATCCATTTTTCCAAATTCAATACACAAAAGTTGCAGATATTAGATTAAAATTAATCCCGTTGTCGAAAGAAAACGGGTTTTTGTTTAAAACATTGCAAAAGATTGAATTGATTTAACCTACAAATTCAAGGTAAAATCAATTATAATGACATACATTATATTAAATGGGAAAAATATATTCTATTTATACTTTAAAACCATTCTATAATATAATTTAACCATATAAATTATTACGGTGAAAAATGTTGTTTTTAATTAAAATATAGCGTGTTTTTACTATTCATTAAAATATAAAAGTTGTGAGAAAAATATCAAAACTTTATCCAATGTAAATTTTTATATCCTTATTCAAAAGTACAAGTTTATTTTGTAAAATTGAACTTATAAACATGTCAAAAACTAGATTTAATGTGGGTGCGCCATCAAAAGGTGGCAAAACTTCATTTTTTGAAAAATAATTATTTTACCCGAAAAATTTATTTTGTTCTTATACCATGTTCTACAAAATGTGTAAAATGAATAATAATGTTATAAAATTAAAAATTTAGTTAATACTATTCATAACGGCTAGTTCATAATAATATTATAACCATATATCGTTGTTTAGTGAAACCCGGTATTGCGTACAACACACTCTATCAAGGAAGGTCGTGATTGCGTGTAATGAAAACCAAGTCAGGGTTGCGTATAGTGCAAGACCCCTTTGATGTTGCGTATAATAGAATCCAACCATATTTCATTCATAAATTGAATATATATATATATACACTCAATGTTGCGTAGAATAACTTCTATCAAATGAACTTGAAATTGTGTATAACACGATCCAAGAATTGTGTTGCGTACACTGTAAGCTAATACGTTGTTGCATATAGCGCAAGATAATCTTGGTGTATCATACACCACAAGACGTAAATGAAATTAAAAATAATAATTCTCATAAAATTCCGGGTTGTTACAATTAATATTTAAAAATTTAACAATAAAACAGTAATGACACTGTCCCAATGCATGCAAGGGAAAAATTAATGAAAAGGGTATTAGATTTCATAAATATAGGGAACAATTCACCACTACGATGCCATTTAAATGATGAAATGATTTGAAAAAGAACCCATATCATTATCAATTCTCACCCTCTTGGGATATCTAGAATTCAAGTAAAATAAATAATAGTGCATGAACCATGAAATGTTTTAATCATATTCCCCCATGCTTATCATAAGAAATCCATATTAAGAAAGATGATTTGTTTCAAAAGAAAAGAAACACATGATTCAATTATTTTATTTTGAATATGATATAAATTAATCATCAATGTTTATGCATTAAACTAAAATATTATATATTGATTTTGTGATAAGGGTATGAAAATAACATATTTTAAATAAAATAAAGTTTAAACATGGAACTAAAATAAGTGTTGAAATTTATTGTTTAAGAAAAAAAATTGAAGAGTAAGTTCCTGGAAAAATCTAACATAGAATAAACATTAGAAGGGAGGAAATTAAAAAATTATACTTAAAAATACAACATCAAGAGAAGGTATTTATATATAAATAAAAATAGTAGAAAAAGTTAACATGAAATTTGTAGTAGTTAATGCAATATCAAATGGTAGGTAAATAAAAACATAGAACCATAATTATACCAAACTGAAACAGTATCAATGGTTGAAAATGGTAATTAATTAATTGGGAATCATAAAACGACATACCTGAAATAACATGCAAGGATAAATAGTATAACCTCTGTTAAAAAGAACCTCATTTAAATTATTATATCATGTGGAATAATTTTACCATCACTTTTCTATAAATACTTCAAGTAGTCCCTCTCTCACTGGCCTTCATTGTCAATCATGTTTATATAGGGAGCTTCACGGATCTATACTAACCAAGGAAGTGAAACATTTTAGTTGGAATAATGATACTTGATAATTTCATGTATACAATCACAAACATATATTAATCGTTAAAAAGAAAACGTAAGTAAATTTAATATAGAAGGATAGATTGGTAAAAATAAAATAATATGATAAATAAATTCACCATTAATAAAAACCAATATCTTCCACAATGGAAAACATATTTTTATAATTTATATCATCAGTTGGTGGGAATGAAATTTTAGTTTTGAAATGTATGCTAATGCATAAATACATAATATAGAAAATAAAAAAAATGCATAATTCTAGTGAAATGTATGAAAATTTGTATCTTCTCAAGGAAAAAAATTATATACATTACCATTTTATATTATATATCCACGTGGAGTGTGTATGGTACATTGATGAGGATGAAAAGTTACAAATACCTGAAACAAACCAGTCAAAGCTAAGAAACATATAGTTTTAAATAAAATGTTAAAAATAAATTGACATGCGTCTTAAAAAAATAACAAACAAATATATATAAACATGTATAGGTGGTCGGTCATATTTACGAAATTGATATCCTAATCTATATAAGTGGTGGTCTTGAAACACTAGTTTTCTCCGTTGTAATCATGCTTCCTTACAACTATCTTTGTAGTTAGTTTATTTTTGCTATATTTTTGTGGTTATATGATAAGGGTACAAAAATAATATATGTTAAATGTAATAGAGTTTAAAAAATAGGTTAAAAAATGATTTTTGTATAAAAAAATTAAATAAAGAATTAGTGTGTGGAAAAGTTTATATATATATTAAATATTAGAAGAGAGAACTAATTGTGAATCCTCTTGGGCAATACAATGTCATAATTTCTTATATTGACCTATTCAGACATGTTGATAACTAGTTGTGAACCATGTTGGGAAATGAAAAAGATAATTTCATACATAATATGATTAGTATTACGACATAATATCTTCCAACAACATCTCAGACCCTCTAAAAATAGATTCATTCAATTCATGAAGAAAATAAACAATAAAATGTTAAACATACACCTGATGGGGATAAATTCTTGTATGCAAGAGAGTATGAAACTAAATATAGACTAAAACCACACTTTAATATTTGTCTCTTTGGAGAAACCTATGAATTAATCATAACCAAGAATAGTAGGAGATAATTCTAAAAGAATAAAGTTATCTTCTTAAATAATATTGTTTCCTGGTAATCAAAGAAATAACCTTTTTGTGCCAATTTAGAAGGGTGAAAGATTTAATTGGTGACGGTGGATCTGGTTCACAATGGGTGGCAGATCTAGTTCACGATGGACATCAATGGCTATAGGTGTGGTGGTGATGGATTTGATTCACGACAAGGAGGACTGGTTCATGACGGGGAGAGTTTAAGGTGGTGTTGGATTTTATTCAAGATAGGGAGGACTAGTTCACAATGGGGAGGGTTTGCAGTGGAGATGAATTTGATTCACGGAAGGGAGGGTCTGTGATGAAGAGAGCTTTGATTCGCGATGGGGAGGGCTGGCTCCCAACAAGGAGGGGGCGGCAACGAGTTTGATTTGAGACGGGGAGGGGCGGTGGTGGCTCTAATTTGTGACAAGAGGGATGGTTTGTGGTTGGGAGGGTTTTCAGAGGGGGAGGGTTTGTAAAAAAATGGGGAGTGCACACAATAGGACCTGACACATTTTTTAGGGAAACAACCACCTTTTGTGGTCTCTTCTGTTAATCAATAGAGACTGATTTTAACAGTGGCCCATTTCTAGAGGCGGCACTACCCTAATTTCTAGTAGTGTTTCCATGTTAAAATTTCTAGTGTCAAAATTAATATTTCAACAGATATATTGGGTCATTGAACATTCTCGTTAATTTGTTATGGCTTGTTCAAAATAAGAAGAGATTTATTTCCATCACCGATTCTCTTTGTTGTTCACTAGCGCATTCAGCAGATACTATATTTCACAACACTCCCACCCCACTATTGAGCCTTCATCATCTTCCATTCCATCCATGTCCTTCATTGTCTAACAGGCTCCTTCCCAATGAAAACATGAAGGTGGTATCAGTCATACTACTGGCGGTGCTATTTATAGTGTTATTTTGGGATGTTACTCCCAAAATAAAAAAATTTAAAACCATAAATATGAATTTTGTTTGAGTTTATTTAATATATATTAATATATATTATTATATATATCAGTCTATATATATATATATATACATTTGACAGAGATATATTAATATATATTAATATATGTAAATAGATATAATTATTTATAAACATATAAAAACATAAATAAATTAACAAAAATATATTTTTATTGATATGTATAAAATATATTTCACAATATATGATTTATATAATGATAAATATGTATTTAAAATTATTATATAATATATTTGTTTGAACGATTTAAAAAAAGGTTCACTTATAATGTGTAACTCCCCACCTCATACCTTTGTGCCTCACCACTACCATGCTCCACACCACCAGATCAGCGCAACCCATCACTAGATTCCACCATAGCCTCCAACGATGGTGTATTACCATTTTCCCATCCCACATGGGAAAATGGTACGCATAATGAGGTGTCTCTAGATATATCATCCTCTAGTTATGATCTTTTCCTTCCATCCCTGTCACATCCTCCATGCCCACTTCTCTTCCCAGTCCACTAGAATCAGGCAAAAACCCCTTCTAAAGCCACTGGAACCATATGATCAGATCGTCAGGCACATCAGGGCACCCTTTTGATTTCACATACCCATTGTAAGTAGAGGCACGTAGGTGATTCCATTGATGGCATAGTCCACCAGAATGTTCTTAAGTCTCCATTCCCACGGTAAACTAATTTCTGACCTTGGGATGCCAACATGAACCTCTTCGATCTCAGGTTTAAGGGTAGTCTCTAGATTTTCCATTCCATTGTCTCTAGTGTAAAAGGAAGAGCTCACACTTTCCTTCCCCATTTAAAAGGGATGAATATCCTCCCCTTTTCCAGAACTCATGTCAGGGAACTCATCTTGAGGTAAGACCCTATCCCTTTGCGAGAGGATCCAATATTCACCATCATTACCTTACCTCGGGATTTGTATGGATAGATCACTAGATGTGACTATCCTGGCTATCAACACAGGTGAGGTTTTGCTCATTTAAATCCCCCATTTCCCTCTCTAGTTTGGTTCATAGCCACAGCCTTTTCTATCGTCATCCTCCTCTGTTTCCATTAGCGGATAATAGAAAGTGTCCCTTTGTTGAATCTTTCACATACTCTTGTTTCTCACACTGAGTACGACTCATGTGGTCTTAGAGGTTTGTGATGTTACAACATTCACGTAACTCAATAATGAACTAGGAGAACTTTGATTCCCAACATAGTGGTGATACGTAGGATACATATATGAAGGCTCGAGCTCAAATGGAAAGCTCCCATGCGTAAGCCCCAATGAAGTCATAACTGAGTTGTGCACTATGAGAACTCAGATTCCGGCTCCAACCAGGATATGTAGGATGCCCGTCTGAAGGCTCGATCCCAATGGGTACCCTTCCTAAGGGATGATCCTAATCATATCCCCCATAAAAGGGAATCCACTTCAAGAGTAAGCCCTGATGTGTCTCTTCTATAATGTTCTCCTCCATGGTGTAAGTCCCAACTATGTTCCATCAAATGGAAATCTCCCATGCATAAGCCCCAACCAACTGAACAACAAGGGATTTGATTCCTAGCCGACTGGGATATGTAGAAGCCTCCTTGAGGTCCAAACCCAACACCAAAATCACTCTAACGTTCTCTGGGTCATATTCCTGGTAGGTTTATGTCCACTTGAGAATCCACATCTCTCTTGGGCTCCTCACGCTACCTCATTGTATGTCTCACTCCAAACATTGACTAGGAATAATTCACCTAGATGTTTGTGCCACATGACATTAAACTGCATGGATGGGTCCTCATCACATGACCTTAAAAGGTGATGTGCCCCATTAAGCAGCACAAAACTATGTGGACTCTGATTCCTCTCACGATTATACGTATGAAGCCAATATCATGGGTTCGATCCTAACATCAAAACAAATCATGTTCCCCCTGGATGAGGATAAATTCCAGAGCACCTCTTCACATGGTTTAAGCCGCCATTTTCTCATCAATTCCTGATCCATGTATCTCCATGACTGATTTTTTGATTTAGGGGTAATCCATGGAAACACTTTTGGGAATGAACCAAGGATTCACCAACATATTATAATGGCTTAAATCTATAAGAGAGACCCTTGGTAGGAAATAATTCTGACCAAAAGGGTGTGATGAGCTCGACCTCCCATCCTCATGACCAATGGAGTCCTTAAGTGTTGCTGGCCAAATCACCCAACAAGCACCTGCCTTTGGAATGTGGGTCCTTGAATATTGTACAAAAGGTCTGTTGGGTGTTTCTGGCTCCATGAATAAACACGATGGAGACCATCTGATGACCTCGTACCCAACACGGTCCGATTTCACAAACACTTAACCCCGGGCAATCACCTTCTGGGATCATGTACTTGTGGCACCACTTTCTTGACCTAAAAAAGGATACGTTGTCCAATCCTAGTGGGGTTATCTAACCCAACCGAAAAAGTGGTGAAACTTGGACCATGTTGAAAATAAATGATGAACTCGATGATAAACTCTTTACAATTTCAAATGAGTGATGATTCTCATCAGAAAATTTTGTTTTTCCCCAAACTACCACCTCAAGTCAAAATACTAACACATCATAGGATTTGCTGATAGTGGTTGGTGAGTAGGTTAATTTAGTAATGGAAAATCAATAATTCGATGAGGCAACCATATAACACTCTGATGATCCGTAGGTCATGGATGAACAGAAAATAGATACAAAAGATCGTAATGGTAAGCAAAAAATAAATACTGAATGCCCTGGGAAATTAAAAGTTACTCAAAAGGATAATATTGTAGTGGACGATGAGAGTTTCCATATGATTCCATTCAAAAATACCAGGCTTTCTCTTGAGCTTGGAATGTTCCTTCCAACTCCCTCTACCAACAAACTGGTTGTTACCCCCTTTGCAATGAGTATCTAGGTCTCCTTAGTTTTCTGAACTCATGAGAAATGCTTATGATTCATTTGCATTGGATTCCAATGGAAAATGTGAGGCCGTAGAAGCTCAAAATGACAATATTATCATTCCATATGAGATATTGAGAGGTGAAATACTACCAACTGGCCTCCGGAGTGAGGAAGCTGAGTGTTTTAGTGTATAGATTGAACCTCTTCTTGCTAAAGTGGAACCACAAATATTTGGATTCAATGATTACCTTGCAATGGTGAATCATTTATCTAAAAATGTGGAGGAGGGTCTTAAAAGAAATCTGGAATTAAATTTGTGTTATCTTTTGTGGAAATATATGAAATGCATCACTTTAGAATTTTTTTTATTCACTCCTGAGTGATGATCACAAGACCTCAGAGGAGCCCAAAACATGGAGGCGTGGGAGATATCCCTGGAGCAGAGGTAGGTACCATTGGAACATGGGTTCTAGAATGACCCATTAATGGGTGTTCTTCCTTTCCAATCAAGTCTCTCTTAACATTGTGTACTCACCAATAAACTTGTATCTATTTTTACTTTTTCTTAATAAATTTCGTAGTCAGGCCTCATCCTTCTAAAAAAATATTTATTTATTTATAATAATAACTATAAATAAAAATATATTTATTTATATTTTTATATATATATTGAATGTCATTATTATATTTATAAATATATATAATGAATACATTTATTATAATTTTATAATTATTTAAATATATTTATATTTATTAAGAATTAAAATTATAAATATTTTATATTTTTATTATAACTTTATTATTGTTGAATATTTATCAATTTATATATATTTATTTAAACAATTATAGAATTATAGTAACTGTATTTCTTATATTTATGATTTTGTATATTATTAATATATTAATTATATATATTTATAAGATTATAAATATAATAAATATTTAATAAATATTTATTTATATAAATATAATTTAAATAATTATAAGACTATTAGAACTGTATATATTATACTTATAATATTTAAATATATATAATTAGTATATATATTATAATTTTATAATTATTTAAATATATCTATATTTATTTAGAATTATAATTATAAATATTTTTATTTATTTATAAATATTTTCATATATTAAAAATATATTTTCTATAAATTTATAATTATTTAAATATATATATTTTTATTTATATATATAACTCTAAATAAATAAATATTTATTTGTAATCAAAATTTTTAATAAAAGTATATTTATTTATAGTTGTAATTATAAATATATATATATATATAAATAATTAAAAAAAATTAACCAATATATTTATTATATTTATTATAATTTTATAATTACATAAAATTTTCTATATTTATTTATAATTATAATTATAACTATTTGTAATTATTTACAAATAATTGTACATAAATATATAAAATTAATATATTTATTATAAATTTATAATTTTTATAATGTGTCTCTATTTATTTAGAATAATAATTTTAACTATTTGTATTTATATATTTATAGTTGTAATTATAAACTATAAATAAATATATTTATAAATATATGTATATAATTATAAATATATTTATATATATTTATAAAATTATAATAGATATATTTATTGAGTGATGACATATGAACAACATCAATAATAAGAAGGGAATAATGTATAATTGAACATTCATGATGAATACATAACATATATGTAGGTCAATTATACTCATGCACCAATATATTTATTGACCACATCAATATATTTATTATTTAATGAAATTTATTATAATCATTTAATTATTTAAATATATATTTATTTAATTATAATCTTAGAAATGATTTTTAAAAAACATTATAAATATATTGATGTGGTTAATAATATTTTTTTATTAAAAACTTTTATCAGTGCAAAAAATAACCATGATAAATCTACCATTTATTAGTGTTAAAAACGCTAATAAATGGTATATTTATGAGTGCTTTTAGCTAGCACTGATAAAGACCCCCCCCTATCAGCTCTTTCAACTTGTTCCTAGTGTTCGATCAATAAGGGGTCTATGAAATTACTATATTGGGAAAGAATTGTAGAATCTGAAGAGTTATGGATAAGGGTGTTAGACATAGGATTGCTGTAGAGGGTCCTCTAATGCGAAAGTGACCACAGTGTACGAACATAAAACTTTTAGGGAATGAGGGTATAAATAAATTTACCCATTTTGAAGCACATCGCTACTATTATTTTTCAATGGTGATGACGACAGAGATCGCCAATATTGATCTATGGGCACAAATCAATCGCCCACCTAAAGATGATTTTCCACCATTTTCAATCGTGCCATTACTATTGTTTAGAAATGGTGGTATTGATGGGGTTAATAAACATTGATTGAAGGTAAATATTCAACTAGTTACCCCACAATATATTTTTCCAATTTAGGTATTATTTTATAATATTCAACTAGTTAATGAACATGACCATGAAGTTATAGCCCCATCTAGCTCGAGTCTATTTTTCTTTGTCAACTTTCATAAGATTATTCATGTTTCACAGGGATCATATCCATGGGATTGGATATCTATAACAAATCAATACTAGATAAATACTTATTTCTATTGTGAAGAGTGATACAAAGAGGCATCCATACTGAAAAAATGGTTCAATGAAAATACTTTCCAAATAGAAAAATAAAAGAATAAACATGTTTCTTGTGTTTTACAATGACAAACAAATCCCCACACTTTATCTCATGGAATGGATATATATAAATTGATACTGAACAAAAACTATATATCAAACCCCAGGATAAGAAAAAACCTCAACCATAGTGCCGATTAATTGTGACGGTGCCTTTCCCAAATCCATAAAGAAAGATTCTTTCCTCCTCTTCCATATAAGTAGAATGATACAAAAAAAAATAATTGTAGGAACATATAATTGATGCAAACAATTAGGCACTGTTTTAATACATTATAAAAAAAAGAGGATAATATTTGGTATTTCCATAAATAATATGTTTAGAATGGGAAAAAACACTTGTATGGGTGATCGAGTATTGGGAAGATTGAGGAAGATCATGAATATATAATGAACATATATATGTTGATACTGCAATATAAAAACACCATAATAGAATCATGAAAAAAACTTAAATATTGTTATACAAAAATGATAAGTTCATAGACAAATTGAAAAATAAAGAGCATAAAAAATCAACCAATAATAAACTTATCTATCCAGTCACTAATTTATTAATTTCCAAACATTTGAAAACAAGGATATGTTGCAATCAATATAGAATATAACTCTTAGTTTTTCTGTAACTACTGACTATGTAACAGAAAATATGTATCCACATGCTAATATTAAACCTTCAAAGTATATTAACATTAAAAAATTTAACAATAAAACAATAATGACATCGGCCCAATGCACGCAAGGGAAAAATTAATGAAAAGGATATTAGATGTCATAAATATAGGGAACATTTCACCACTACTATTCCATTTAAATGATGAAATGGTCTGAAAAAACCCATATCATTATCAATTCATACCCTCTTGGGATATCTAGAATTAAATTAAAATAAATAATAGTACATTAACCATGAAATGTTTTAATCATATTCCCCCATGCTTATCATCCAAAAACCATGTTAAGAAAGTTGATTTGTTTCAAAAGAAAAAAACCCCATGATTCAATGATTATATATTGAATATGATATAAATGAATCATTAATGTTTAAACATTAAACTAAAATATTATATATTTATTTTTTGATTAGGGTATGAGAATAACATATTTTAAATGTAATAATGTTTAATCATTTAAATAAAATAAGTGTTGAAATTTATTGTTTTATAAAACAATTTGAAGAGTAAGTTCCTGGAAAAATCTTACATAGAATAAATATTTGAAGAGAGGAAATTAAAAAATGATACTTAAAAAATACAACATTAAGAGAAGGTATTTATATATAAATAAAATTAGTTGAAAAAGTAAACATGAAATTTATAGTAGTTGATTCAATATCAAATGGTAGGTAAATAAAAACATAGAACCATAAGCTTACCAAACTGAAATAGTATCAATGGTTGAAAATGGTAAGTAATTAATTGGGCATCATAAAACTACATACCTGAAATAACATGCAAGGATAAATAGTATAACCTATGTTAAAAAGAACCTCATTTAAATTATTATATCGTGTGGAATAATTTTACCATCACACTTCTGTTAATACTTCTGGTAGTCCCTCGCTCACTGGCCTTCATTGTCAATAAAGTTTATATAGGAAGCCGCGCAGATCTATACTAACCAAGGAAGTGAAACATTTTAGTTGGAATAATGATACTTTATAATTTCATGTATACAATAACAAACATATATTAAACATTAAAAAGAAAATGTTAGCAAATTTAATATGGAAGGATAAATTGATAAAAATAAAATAATATGATAAATAAATTCACTATTAATAAATACTAATATCCTCCACAATGGAAAAAATATTTTTATAATTTATATCATAAGTTGGTGGGAATGAAATTTTTGGTGTGAAATTTATGGTAATGCATAATTATATAATATAGAAAATACAAAAAAACAATGCATAATTATAATGAAATGTATGAAAATTTGTCTCTTATCAATGAAAAAAATTATATACATGACCATTTTATATTATATATCCACTTGGAGTGTGTATGGTACATTGGTGAGGATAAAAAGTTACAAATACCTGAAACAAAAAAGTCAAATATAATAAAGAAATTGTTTAAAATGAAATGCTAAAAATAAATTGACATGCGTCTTAAAAATACAACAAAAAAATATATATAAACCTTTATAGGTGGTGGGTCATATTTACGACATTGATATTCTAATCTATATAAGTGGTGGTCTTGAGACACTGGTTTTCTCTGTTGTAATCATGCTTCCTTACAACTATCTTTGTAGTTAGTTTATTTTCTCTATATTTTTGTGGTTATATGTTAAGTGGTACAAAAATAATATATGTTAAATGTAATAGAGTTTAAAAATAATGTTAAAAGAAGATTTTTGTTTAATTTTTTTTAACTAAATATTTAGAACGTTGAAAAGTTTATATATATATTAAACATGAGAAGAAAAAACTATCCCTTTACAGAAGATCCCCAACTTTATTTTGGTGGTGCACTTTAAGTCCCGTATTATGCCTCATCACCTTTAGAAAAAATTCATGAGCCATGCACCTTTGGAGCACATCAGAAAGGTTTCCTTGCATCAATGGTGGAAGAGCGCTTCGGGTGCAATGGTTTTGTTTCTCATTTCATGGGTTAAGAAAAAATGATTTAACCTAGTAAGCATACATTAATATTGTCTGTAGTTATATTTTACTAAATTTAGTGACATGGATAATTCAATAATTATAGATTCATTTTTTTATCATTTCCATATCTAATTAAAAGAATAATTAAAATTCAATTTTAATATGATAGCTATATGGGGTCGAGACTCGCTGCAGCGATGGGGTTGTTCATGTTCTATGCAGCTTTGGGGTTTCGATTCATTTCTTTGGGATAGATATCTGGTTTATATGTGGTGTTGGGGTCAAGCTGTGGTGCTTCTATGGGATTATAATCCAGTGTGGTGTGTGGTCAATTTGGTGCGACACCGACTTGTTGAGGCTTCAGGGTCACGCTCTAGCCTTCCAAGTCCTTCCTTCTTCTTCCGCAGTGGTGGGGGAAGATTCAGTGGTGTGGAGTCATGATCCATTTCATAAAAAAAGGGGTCTTGTTCCAGTTCCGCAATGAAGGGTTTAGCCCTTCAAATGCATCGATTACAGGCTGAGGTACCTTGGATGGTTTGTTGCGGTCTCTGTGTGCAGGGATGAGGGCGGCGACAGGTGTTCCGGTGATGATTGTGGGGTGCGAGTGAGTTGCTTGTTGTGTTTCTTTGGTAGTAAAAATGTGTTGTGTTCGTTTTCATGGTGTGAGGTTTGAGGTTCATTTGGGATAAATTGGGTCTTCTGCGATATCTTGTATTTGTTTTGGAACTTATTGAGAGATGCTGGAAAGGGATTTGCGGTGTGGCGTTTGTTCTGAGTGTGCGATGCGGTTGCCTGCGGAGTAGGGCGCATCATCTAGATGGCATGGTCTGCCTCCATCTGGTCTTTTCATCACCCTTGGTGGATGTGATCTTTTAAGGGCCCATCTCATTTCACTGGAGTGTTGGGCGAAATCTGACTAGAGTCCGCCAGTGGGTTTGTGGATTTGGGTTGGTGTCAACGGTCGCATCTGTGGGCGTTTGAGGAAACTAGTTCTGAGGTTTGTCCAGCTCTCCTGAAGTTTGTTTCCCCTAGTTCGTGATAACTCATCCATTTCTTGGTGACTTTTTCTCTAGCTATGATGGTTTGTTAGTTTGAAGGCTTTAATGGATTTCATCCATTGAGATTGCATGATTTAAATTGGTTAAGTGGTGAATTGGTGATGTAGTGTGGTCATGTATGGTTTATCACTTTTTCCTTAAAAGTGTTTACATAATAATAAAAAACAATTTTCATTCAATATGATAGCTATATGGGCAAAGACATCATAGTTACATTCATCATATATTTAATTATACAAAACATAAAAAACTCTCAAATCTTCTCAAAGAACATTATTGAGACATTGAAAAAATGAAACATTCTATAACATTTCACATTTAATGAGAATAAATTAAAAATTAAATATGTTGTAATATTATAAATGACACATATTGGAAAATAAAATTTGAAATTGTTAAATATCTTTAGTTTATTTACATGTCATGTGATTAAAAAGATGAATTAAACGCCATCATTTTTATAATCATAAATAAAATAAAAACATTGATGAACACATTCATCTTAGAAGGACTAGCCTATGTTATCCTCTAGAAAAATTAAATAATACAGTTTCTAGGGAATCAAAGAATGAACCCGGTTGGGCAATACAATGTCATAATTTCTTATATTGACCTATTCAGACATGTTGATAACTAGTTGCGAACCTGGTTGGGCACTGAAAAAGATAATGTCATACATAATAGGATTAGCATTGGGACATAGTATCTTGCAAAAACAACTCAGACCCTCTAAAAATATATTCATTCAATTCATGAATACAATAAACAATAAAATGCTAGACATACACATGATGGGGATAAAATCTTGTATGCAAGAGAGTACAAAATGAAATACTGACTAAAAATGAACTCTAATATTCATCTCTTTGGAGAAACCTATGAATTAATCAGAACCATGAACACTAGGAAATAATTCTAAAAAGTTAAAGTTATCTTCTAAAATAATATAGTTTCCTGGTAATCAATGAAAGAACCTTTTTGGGAAAATTTTGAAGGGTGAAAGATCTCATTGGTGATGGTGGATCTGGTTCACAGTGGGTGGTGGGTCTGGTTCATGATGTGCATCAATGGCTATAGGTGTGGTGGTGATGGCTCTGATTCACGACAGGGAGGACTGGTTCGTGACGGGGTGAGTTTGTGGTGACGATGGATTTGATTCGCAGAAGGGAGGGTACTCGATGGCGACACGTCTGATTTGCGATGGGGAGAGCTGGATCTCAATAGAGAGGGGGAAGCGATAGGTTTGATTAGGGATGGGGAGAGCTGACTCTCATTGTAGGGTTAGGGTTTTTACACGAAGGGGGAGGGTGCACAATATGACCCAACACATTTTTTAGGGCAAGGACTACCTTTTGTGGTCTCTTCTGTTAATCACTAGAGACTGATTTTAACGGTCGCCCATTTCCAGAGGCAGCACTGCCCTAATTTCTAGTAGTGTTTCCATGTTAAAATTTCTAGTTTCGAAATTTATTTTTCTATAGATATATTTGTTCATTGAGCATTCGTGTTAATTTTTTATGGCTTGTTCAAAATAAATGGATATTTATTTCCTTCCCTCATTCTATTTGGTGTTCACTAGGGCATTCATCACTTACTGTATTTCCCAACTGTCTCCCACCCCACTCTTGAGCCTTCCTCCTCTTCCATTCCTTCCACATCATTCGTTATTTAGCATGATCCTTCCTAATGAAACCTTGAAGGTGGTATCAGTCATACTATTGGCAGTGTTATTTATAATGGCATTTTGGGGTGTTACTCCCAAAATAAAAAAACATAAAACCATAAATATGAATGGTGTTTGAGTTTATTTAATATATATTAATATATATTATTAAATATATCAGTCTATATATATATACATTTGACAAGGATATATTAATATATATTAATGTACGTAAATACATATAATTATTTATAAACATATAAAAAAAATATATTAACATAAATATATTTTTATTGATATATATAAAATATATTTGACAATATATGATTTATATAATGACAAATATGTATTTACAGTTATTATACAATATATTTTGTTTGAACAATTTAAAAAAAACAGATTCACTTCTGATGTGCAACTCCCCACCTCAGACATTTGTGCATCACAACTACCATTCTCAACTCCACCAGATCAGCGCAACCAATCACTAGATTCCACCATAGCTGCCAACGATGGTGTATTACTTTCAAGTTTTACAACCATCGACTGCCGGTGTCACCTCAAACGATTATCTCCTAACGTCATGTGTTAACGGTCTTGCTACGACCAGGGTTACGATGTTGTCGTCAACTATGTTGTGTTCCACCATCACATGGGACATCACATGCTACCCTTTAAGAAGTGTCACTGCTCCTTGATACCACTAGTCACACCCCGATTATTGAATATCATTTAAACAGAAAAGTGTCATCATTTAACATAAACCACCCACTATGACATTATCCATCCCGCCCCACACATTTATGAATTTCATTTAACAATGATTGTACCTGGCCGGGGTTGTCAAAAAACACACGCCAGCCCATGAATTCATTGTCCCAAGATGGAATACACCCATGATAGATCTATTGATCCTTTTCAAAGTCATCATAAGGATTTTGCACCTCATGTTCCTAGTACCTGATTCTCCATTCCTCACACATATAACTGCAACCAATGTGTTAAAAAAAACTCATGTTTTACACCTCTTAAGACGTGTGGGTGACGTCTTAAGAGGTGTAACACCAGAGTTTTTATTAAGACATTGGTAGCTATTGGATTTGTGAGGAAAGGAGAATCATTCACTTAGAACATGAGGTGAAAAAGCCCTATAATGACCTCGAAAATACTCAGTAGATCCATCTTAGGTGTCTTCTTCCCCAGGACAATGAATGTAAGAATTTATAATCCATGGGGTGGCGTGTGTTCATTGACAAACCCTACGTGGGTAATGTCATGGTTAAATGAAATTCATAAATGTGTGTGGCTGGGTGGATAACGTCATGGTGGGTGGGTTATGTTCAAATGATGACACTATTATGTTTAAATGATGTTCATTAATTGGCTATTACTAGTTGTATCAAGATGCTGTAACAACCCCAAGGGGTAGCATGCAACGGTTACAGGTGATGGTGGAACACAGTGTAGCTGACGACAACAATGCAACCCTAGACGTAACATGATTGACAGCGCATGGCAGTAGGTGACAATGGTTGGAGGTGAAACTGGAGGTCAATGGCAGCATAGCTTGATACACACCCACACACAGAAAGAGAGATAGATAGAGAGAGAGAGAGAATCAATGTTAAGCAAAACCAACCTTGAAGATGTAGTTGCCCAAGACAATCCTCAAAAATGTTTCCTTTTCGCAGTTTTTTAAGTACAAATAGTCTATTATTAATGACATGTTGTCCAAATTTCTTCGTATCAATCATAGATTATTCGTAAATAAAAATATGAAGGCACATAAGAGCCACTTGAATGATGTCTTATTCTCTTATATTGGTTTGATAAAATTGTATCTTTTTGAAATAACAAAAACAAGTTGATTTTATTCTATTTAAAATTAAAATGATGTTGTGCATCATTATTTACTAAAATAAACCACTAAATATAAGTCAAACAAAACTTTGAATACCTAAATTTTATAAAATTAAAACTAAATGTTTATCGACTAAATCCAAAAATTTAAACACAATTATGTAAAAGGAAAAAATTTAACAATAAAGCAATAAATTGCATAGTTAATTTTTTTGACTAATAATTCATTTATATTATTTTTTTCATAATTTTAAAATAATTCCTATCATGTTTTAATAAAATGAAAGAAAATAATATTTTCTAAAAAACATTGTTATGTTTATATAATCCAATACATTTTAGAAACTAAATTTAGAAATTAAAAACAATAAGTATTTTTGAAAACTAAATGATATGTAGACTATTTAGTAATTAACTGTGTTCTAATAGTATCCAAATGTAATTTTTTTCTATTTATTGAAAACTAAAAATTTCCGTAGAAATAATTTTAGTATTTAAAAAATAAGTTTCAATTTTTATTTTTAAAAAAATGAAAAAAATAAAAAAACAGAAAAAAATAAAAGAAACATATGGATGAAATGAAAGGTTAAATATGCATCAAAATACCATGTAAATAAAAATTGATTGAACCAAAATTTGATCAAACAATTACGCAGAAGACATACAAGGTTTACAAATAAAATAAGAATAAAATTAAATTAAATAAAGTCATGATATGATGATAATCTCTCATCATAAGTATCAAAAGAAATGATGAGTCAACAATTCAAATAATATCTAAACTATTATAAACAAATTTTTAATATAAATAAAATATATAAATAAATATTAATTTAAAAGATTTTGTTATAAAAAAATTAAAAAGAAACGACCTTGTGATTAGAAGCCGCACCAGAGGTTTGTCGGGGAGGGGGGAGACTAGGGTAGATATCCACCTTGTCCCTGCTGATGATTCGGGGTTTTGGAGGGCGGCCCTGAGCACGGGCTCCCCACCACCTCCTTGCAAGGACAATCCCTCCTTTCGCCATCGCTGGGAAAAGAACCACCAGGAAAGCAGTGGAAAATGTTGGAAAAAATTATGGTGGTTTTGGCTTCCATGTTCTCTAGTTTTGGTTTGGTGGCAGGCCACAATTTATAAGATTCCAGAGGGCTTGTGGTTTCTATTTGGCTGGACAATGGCATGGTTGTAACTCCCAACGGGTTTCATATTTTAACCATAAATATTAACTAATAAATATATAGTAATCAATACTAATAATTTTATGAATATTTTTAAAATTATAATTAATAATAATAAAATGATAGTGACAATAATAATAATTTTATATGTTATAATTAGTAAATTCCTTAAAAATGATAAAAAATAACAATGAAGAATTTATAATACATAGAAACTATCCGAGAGGGGGGATTTCAAATATTGAATAATTTCAAATATTGAATATAAATAATAAACCTTATAATATAATTAATTTAATATTTTAAAATAATGTGTAATAATTACTAATTTAATAATTATGAATTATTATTACAAAATATTGTTTCGTGTCCTGTAATGTTTTTTTGGTGTGTTAGATTTACCAATAATAATAATGATCATGATGTATATAATAGTATTAAATACTATTCTTATTTAATAAAATAATTTAAATTTAAAAATATAAATAATATTATAATTAAAAATAAAATATAAATTTTATTTAATTAAATAATTAATATTTTTTATTGTCAACGAAAGTACAATAATAATATTGTTATATATCTTTTATTAAATAATTACTATGTGCATCCGGAAAGTTGACCACACATCATAAAGACTTGATAATAAAGTAATGATAATATGAAATTAATGATAATGAAGTCATTATAGTAAAGTCATGATAATAAAATCATTATAATAAAGTCATGAAATTATTAACAATGTCATGATAACTATCTTTTACTAAATTCATGAAAATAATAATAATGTTATTTTTTATGAATAATAATAATAATATTATTATTATTAATTTCATAAATAATCATATTATTAATAAATATTATTAATTACTAATAATTATATTGTTAAAAGTTTTATTCAAAATAATAATTTTAACAATTATGAATTTATGTTCTAATCGACTTTGAATATTAATTATTAATATAATATTAATTTATGACTTTAACAATATTAATAGTATAATTAATAATAATTAGTATTATTATCATTAATTAATAGAAAAAAGTAATTATTTTTAAATAAGTGATAATTTTTTAATTACTAAGTCACATATTATTATTGATGCTTAATATTTCCTATTTGTTATTTTTTTGAAATTAGTTTTATTTTTAATTATTTAATATGTGTTAAGTGGATGTCTAATATTTCATATATAGTCTAATTATAATTTATATTTTTTAATCTTTTTAATGTTACATACTCCTTTTAATGTTTAAATGTTATCTTTTGAAAAAAAAATTGTATCATCAATGTCATCTCATGTTTATTATTTTGATGAAAATATTTTTAATTTTAATTATTTTATACATGTTTAATTAGGTTTTAAATTTATTTGTGATTGTGCATAAATTTTATTTTTATACAATTTCAAAACTGCTCACTTGAAACATAATAAACGTATTCTATTTTAATTACAAAACTTTATAAGCCTATAAAATATAAGTATAATTTTAAATATAACAAAAAAATAGACAAAACATATAAAAAATAATTTAAAATAAAGAGAATTTCGTAACTATAATAAACTAAAATTAATTTACACGATGCAAAATTAATTAAATAAAACCAAAAAATTTACACTTAAAAATTTATGCGGATAAAATATAGTACAGAAAACCTGTAAATGAAATTTAAAATTATAACGGTAAAAATAAAAAATAATTGAAAATAAAAGGAATTGGAAAAAAATAATATTCACAAAATAATTTAATTTACCAAAAAAAATTCATTTGGAAAAGAATAGAAGTACAGATATTATGTTTTGAAACAATAATATTTACACCATTGAAATTAATTTTAATTAATTTTTTATGAAATTCCATTTTTTTCAATTATTTTTATTCATTTAGTCAGTGTGTGAAATTTCATTTATATGGTTTTTATACTTTATAATTTATAGGTTATGAGATTCACTTATTTGAATCATTATTTTATTTCAAGTAGGCGACTATGAAGGCGTATAGATTAAAAACTATCAATGCAATTTAAATGAAACTTTTTTGCACTGACTAAACACATAAAATTAATTGAAAATAAAAAAAATCATTATTATAATAAATATAAAATAAATTAAATAACAAAAACATTATTGATTAAAAAATAACATTTACATTTCATAAAATTTATACGCCTAACATATACTATAAATAACTTCTAAATGTAATTTAAAACACCGATTATATGGATAATAAATAATTGAAAATAAAGGATGTGTTAAAAAATCATAAACAAAAAAATTTAATTCACCCAAAGAAAATTATCTCTACATTTGTTTTACAGGAACATATATATTTTTAAAATAATAATATTTTGGGAAATTAAAATTATTTTTAGTTAATTATTTTTATGAAAATATTTTTATTTTCAATTATTTTTTATATTTTTCGCCAACGTGTCAATGTTAATTTAGATTGGTTTTATATATTATAATTTATTGGCATTCAAAGTCACATACATGAAACATATTATATTTCATGTAAGTGATTTTGAAGGCTTATAGATTAAAAACTATACATAAAATCAAAATGAGAACATTCACACCGGCTAAACATATAAAAAACAATTGAAAATAAAAATAATTTCATAGATATAATAAACAAAAAAATTACATGACAGAAACATTTTTGATTAAAAGCATAACATTTACATTTAAAAATATTTATGCACATAAAATATAGTATAAATAACATATCAATGAAATTTAAAATAGTGGTTTCACAAATAAAAATTAATTGAAAATAAATGAAATGCCAAAAAAATAATAAAGAAAATATTTTAACTTACACCAAAAAAGTTATCTGCAAAACAACAACAAGTACAAATGATATGATTTGAAACAACAATATATTGTTTCATTGAAATTATTTTTCATTAATTTTTTTAATGATTTTTTTATATTTAATGTTTTTATACAATTAGTGAGTGTGTAGAATTTCATTTAGAGTGTACTTATACTTTATAATTTATAGGGTTTCAAAGTCACATACATGAAACATGACTATATTACATGTAAGTGATATTGATGCCGTATAAATTAAATTTTTTAAATAAAATGTAAATGAATTTGACCCACTGACTAAACATATAAAAAATAATTGAAATTAAAAATAATTTCATAAATATAATAAAGATGAAAAAATATTCATGACTCAACCGTTACTATTTAAAAACCTAACATTCACAAATTTATATTTTTCGGATCCACAACATCCATCGGCCAACATTCCCATCATAGTCGCTGCTATCATCAACTGGGTCAGCCGAGTCGCGTCGCCAACCATCATCACCATCGTGAGGTACCACAGTTGACATCTCCATCTACACGGCCATCACCGCCACTGACCAAGAACCATCCCAATCGCTAGGAAGTCCATCGAAGCTGCCTAAAATCACTAGGACCATGACATCGTGAATTGTAAATAGAAAAAACACCACAAAGCAAACTTGTCAAGTCACCGCGCTCCACTGAGAAGGCCATTAGTAGAATGCCGGAAAGAGACCTCATGGTCACCCCACCCTGACACCACAAACGTCGTCATCACCAAGCCACCAACCATTAGCGTCCTCAAAAACCACCCCATGGGCACCTCAAAAGTTGGTCTCACAGGAAGTAGAAATTAGTAGGGTGATCTAGGGTATTAATAGTGCAAATAAGAGTTGAAAACTGGGACCGAGGAGTGAGAAAAATTCAAATTCCAACTATTGAGGCGTGTAGGGGTGATCAATTCTCCTAACGCATCATTTTCCCTTGAAAGGAATGAAAAAACATTGAACAAACACACATGAGGAACTCAAATGACCAAATAGATCCATCACCAAAACCACAAGCATGTAGACGACTGTGATTAAAAGAGTAGAAAGGTGATTGACGACTAGCGATGCACTCCAAACCAGTCAATGAGCTGGTGATGGAAATAGGTGTATGAAATTGAATAAAATGGGGAGCAGGGTGAGGAGGTATTCCACACCATGGGCCACAAACAAGACCCATGTAGGAGGCCCACAAGTAAAAACCAACTAAAAGGGTCAGCCCACCGAAACATATTGTATAATGTATCAAATTTGAGTAAAATAATAAATCAAAATTTTCATGCATGTAAAAATAAATAGGTTAAAATATTAAAGAAGGAAAATTCAACTTGAAATCACCTTAAAATCACAAATCTCCACCATTTTCATTTTAAATCGTTGATGTTCTTTCCCCTCTTTTCATTGAAAAGGATACAAATTCATTTTATATAAACAATACTTGAATTTTGATAAAACCACGAATTTTTACAAACACAAAACTGTTTTATTATCATTATGTATATTTTTGACGCATACGGTTGAAAATTTAATAACATCTCTAATAAAATGTATCATAATGTCTATGTGTTAGGAATTACCATTTCAAAATAAATTTCTAGAAAAATGAAAAGTTAATTTCTTATAAAAATAAATTATTATAACAAAAATGTATAAACTGAGTAGTGAAGACAAAGCCTAAAACCATAAATCCTCCATGAAATCATCTGTCAAGATGATGAACTCATCTTATGTTGTTAAAAGAGAAACCATGATTGCATGTTGCATTTCCTAGATATGGTTCCTCCACAAACAGTGAAGACATACCCATTAAATGACATTCTCGCATCCACATTTCCTACATAATCAGTATCTACATATCCAAAAATTATTTCATCAGTACATACATTACCACCAACACATAAATACATTCTAGATGTATGTAAAACATATCTAAGTATCCATTTCATGGATTACCACTAGGGGCGTTTTCGTAATTTGGCGGCCCCGGGCGCAAATTTTATAACTTTTGAACGGAGGCTCAGATTAAAATTTCGAGACCGCCATTGTGCTCAAGGCATGGAATTTACCCTAGGGGAGGCTTAACCTCGACCCCACTGGGCGTTCAGGTACGGTGCCTATGGATGGGGGGTTTAAGTGTTTTATATTTAAACTTGACCCCCACCCTTCTTCTCCCCCTTATTCCCTGGTGCAATGTAACGACCCAAAGTTTCATTAATGGAAATACCTCTTGATCTAGTTAAATATCTATTTATGTAAAACATTTATATAAAATGTAAAATTATTTGGTTTTATGTTAAGAATTGTGACCGTTACTTTTATAGCTGTTGAACAGTGATCACTTGATTATTATAAATATAGGGCTTTAACAAATCCAATTTACTCAGACAAAAGAAGCGATGACCTCATCCAGTAGAATTTCTCCATACAAAGCCCATTTGTTGGAGCTCGGAAAAGATGTGGCTTCCTTGGGCTTCGCTCTTTACCGAGCCCAATCTGAGCTTTATCATGTCAAGCTCGAACTGGACCGTCTACAGGAAAAGTGGAAGTTGATAGAGATTACCACTCGAGCGATGTTATCTGAGCCACCCCAAGAGTCTTTCACCATCTCAAACCTTACCCTTAGGTCTTATGCGGCTATTTTAAGTGGTTATGTAACAAATTTCTAGTACTATGTTCATGTACATTATTTTTTCTATATAATAATGAATATACTTTCTTGTCATTATTGATACATTGTAAATAGTTTTTATAGTACAAATAGTGTTTTTAGTTATTATCTAATTAAGAATTATATTTTATTAAATTAAGGGATTTTTGAATTAAATAATATTTTATTAAAATATTATTATTATTATTAAATTAATTTTATTATATATAAAGGATCATATAATTTTGTGAATGCAATTATAATTTTTTATTAATGTATGAAATCCATTTTTGTCAAAACACGTGAATTTTTTATAAATATCGGTTTTTATTTTAAAATTGAAAATTAACATATTTAGAAATTTATTTAGATAAAATAAATGTTATTTCTAGAATCAAGATGTCGAAATTATCCAATGGTGAATTTTTCATAATTTTCTCAGACAGTAAATTTTTTGGGTAAAAATTAAATACTATTTAAATATATAATGTGTTTTATGACATCATAATGACCCAATAGTGATATAATAAAATACTATAAGCTTTATGTTCGGCCAATATATGTTTTAACATTAAAATAATGTGATTTTGGGTTTGTTTGACTTACTTTTCAAAGCATTAATGGACCCTTCCAGACTTATTAAACACCTTGTCATTTTGAATTGTTTTCCATGGGAGTGTGACTCACCTCCACATAAGCAACCCTATTATTTTAAGAAGTTAGGACTTTGGTCATATAAAATATTGTTTTCCTCTTCACTTTTCCAAAAACCATGGGATGGTTTGTGTTTTGGATTAATTTAATATAAGGGGTCCCAAACCTAAATAATAAAGAATTCCCTCACCTTTCCTATATAAACCCACCCAATCTCCCACTTCCTCCTCACTCAAGGCCTTTGGAGTTCGTCCAACCTCTACCCTAATCTCTCTAGAATCCTCCCATGGTTACCCAAGCTCTCAAGAAGCCTCTCTCAAGCCTCTCTCAAGCCTTTGGAAGCACACTTCCAAGTAAGAGTATTTTTCTTCCTTTCTCATTTTTTTCCAATTTTCATTAAGTTGTTTTTCCCTTTTAATTTCAATTATGAATTTTGGGGTATGGTTTTGCAACCCCCTCATATTTCCCTATTTATGTTTGAATGATGTGAGACCCCTTTCTCTCCCATTAAATGCCTCCCATGTACACCCGTTACTATGTCTAAATTTCGAAAGGAACTTCTCTCTCCTCATTTACATGAAGCAATACTTTTGTATCATGAATCTAAATTCCATTAAAATTGTTGGGACATATATCTATATGACCTACATACCGTCCATTAAATGTAAATATGATGAGGAAACCCTTTCTCTCTCATCAACCAATTTTATGAATTCTGATGTCACGCCGTTACACTGCCGAAATCACACCAATTTTCAAAGCCAATGCCATTGTGTAGTGAATACCATGCTCATTTCTCCATCAAGGGTATTCACCTTTATGCACATTTACTTATTGATTATAAGGTCTTTTGTATGAATTCCACATTCATTTATCGTGGAATAAATGATTATGTTTTATAAATCCAAGTTTTATGATCCATGTGGCACCCTTATGCATGAAATGAAATGTTTAAGAAGGGTGTGCCCTTTTAGTGCTCCAATGCATTGGGTAAAGTATAGTATCATGATACGTCACGTGCAATGAGTGTTGACTCATGCTAATTAAAGTGAAACGAGGGTTTACTATTGCTTCATTTGCAATGAGTATTTACTCATTCTCTATGTGCAATGAGCCTTGGCTCGTGCTAATTCCATGTTAAGTGTTGTTGCCACATTTCCATGTTATGATTATCATGATTTTTCATGCCTTTATGTTCATGATTCTCATGTTATCTATTGAAATGCCTATTGCCTAACATGTATTTTACTTCTCATGTATTCCATGTTTATTCCCTTACTGGGCTTTATAACTCACCCCTTTTCTTATGCATGTCCTCAGGTTATCCAATGCAATGCTATGTACGAGGGAATGTAGTGGTCATGTAAAGGATGTTTTCAGTAAAGATGTTGTATTTCATGTTTTAAGTTGTTATGTAATGATCCTAAGCCCCAAATACACTAGACCTCTCGATCTTCTATGTTGTATCGAGTGAATAGTTTATGTAATAAATCTTGTTTAAGTTTGTAATAAAAGTAGGGTTGTCATATGCAAACTCTCCCAACGATTAAGGAGGAAATATTCTCCTATCCTCCATCCCTCCAGCAAGGTGGTGACGGCTCCGACAGATCATCGGTGAAGAGTCGGGCAACGCCCATCGAGGTAGGCTTGTGTTTTGCCAATTTAATTCCCGCAATATTTTTCAATTGGTTTATTTGCATCGAACTGCTGTCTGATCGTCGGGAGAAGACCCTAGTTGCATAGGGCTCGATTTTACCCTCCCAAATATCCTTTCAGATTGAATTTTTGAGTCATGGGGTGTCCGGGGCAGCCCCAAGAAGTTTTCCAGCCGTTTTATCATTTTCCTGCAAGGCAGCGTAGCGGCGGACCAGGGCGGCGCAGCAGCGGTGCTCCAGGCGGCGGTGGTGCTCCAAGAGGTGTGGTTGTGCTCTAGGTGGCGGGCTCCGGCAGCGGATTCAGGAAGAGGCTCGAGGGCGCGGGAGAGGCCGTCGACGCTGGGCACGACGAGGTGGACCGGGGTTGCGGCGCGCGACCCCGCGGGAGGAACATAGACCCGCTTTCAGTGGGTCTCTGCATGGATCGAAGACCGGCCATGAGGGATGGTCGGCTAAGCGGTGGACCATGGGTCCACAGCCAGCCCGCACAGCCGAACCGTGGGCCGGCGTGGGCCAGCTTGGATCGGGTGGAAATGCCGGCCAGGCCGGTCCCGTCCAAGGGGATTCGTCCCCTCTCACTTCAAAAACCCGTAACGTCCGATACAGGTGTCCGTTTTCCATGCCATCTGTGGCAGTGTAATCCTTGGCATGGGTGAAGGTTTTAAGATGGTTTTGAGGATTTTTAATTCCCGGGATGGGAGCTCGGTGGTGTGACACGCTCATTAAGTACTACGTTGGGATTCTTGTTTTGGACGGCACAGACACATCCGATGTCCGATTTGAGCACCGTTAGTGGAATTGTGACCCTGGTGTCGAGTCGGAGATTTCTAGCATGGTTTTGGGTGTTGAAGTCGGTGTTGAGACATGGGCCCAATGGGTCATCTTTTGAGTTGCATGCAACGTTTTTTCACCTTCTTCACCAGATGTCCATTTGAGGTGTTTGAGTAGTCATTTCCATATGTTTTTCCGGGAGCATCATGATGACACAATTTTCCTGATGAGTATCAGAGTCGGGGTGCGGGCCACACACGGGCTGGATACAGTGAATAGTACCATATTCACCAGTTGACCGTTTCGGGTGAGTATGTTGTCTATCTCGTGTATTTTTCCACGAGGACTGCAACAGTGTAATCCATTTGGGAATGTGAAGCCACATTTGAGATCATGTTAAATGTGGAAACATGGGAAGGTGTTGGATGGAGATTCCTTTTGACACACTCCGAACCAATGCACGGTGGCATTTTTAGTGACACCTGGTGATGTCAGTAGCAGTGCAGAGCTATCAGACCGATTCCGGGTCTACCCTCTAGTAGGGCTGGGCAGTGGGTCAATCGAAGACTCTTGAGGGTCTACCCTCTAGCAGGGTTAGGTAGTGGTTCGCTCGTCATCTTCATCCGGGTCTACCCTCTAGCAGGGCTGGGCAGTTGTTCACTCGACGACTCTTAAGGGTCTACCCTCCAACCGGGCTAGGCAGTGGGTCTCCAATCATATTCTTCTAGGTCTACCCTCCGGCAGGGCTGGGCAGTGGGTTGCCTATCAACTTCTTCCAGGTCTACCCTCCAACAGGGCTGGGTAGTGGGTCGCCTGTCGACTCCTTCCAGTTCTACCCTCCAGCAGGGTTGGGCAGTGGGTAACCTGATGATGTATTATGTTTTACCTTCCAACATGTATGGGAAGTGGGTCACCCATTGGCATTTCAAACTCATCCCTTCTTATGAGGCTAGTTAGTGACTTTTTCACCATGACTACCGGAGCGGGACCCTGATTGTGCGGATCAGTGGTGTGACAGTTTTAACGTTACCTAAGGACCCATAAGGAAGATGGGTACTTTCCACACTGAGACGCGTCCTTGAGACGCAACCTAAAACCATGCGAGCGAGTCAGTGCCACTCAAAGAAGATAGTATCGAATTGTGGTGATTGAGCCCCTTTGACTTGGGCTTCCTAGGTGGACGAGATGAGACGTTGGGCTGTGCGGATGGTTTTACTTAGAACTGATGGTGACTTATCTTGGGCTGAGCATGGAGATGCAGATCCCCTTACATACTCATTTGGGTTTCTTGTGGAGCATATATATATATATATATAGAATGGAACCCTACTTTCGTGTCCACTCCTTGGGGTCCGTGCTTACTTATTTATGTTGGGTTGAGCTACACTCTCTTTACTATACTTTTCCACTAACCTTGTCAGTCTACTTCTCACCTCTTTAGTGCCTCCTTTGTTTCTCCCTCGAGATTCCGGGGTATCCTACTGAGTATATTTATACTCACCCCTAGTTGGGCTTTGCTCACACCTGGTGTGCCCTTGCAGACGACGAACAGGTCGATTGTGACTACGAAGAAGTGTAGAGGTCACAACAGTTGGAGCAGCGTATCGCAGTTGTGCTAGAGTTTTCAGGTGGGAGTCTATCCAGTAGTTTTCTTTTGTTTACCTGTTTCCGGGTTGTGGAACCTTTGTGGTTGGGTGCATGTTTTTCCCTTTTAACATTCCATTTTACTTGTCAGTACTTCCACCACTTTACTTACTTTA
This sequence comes from Viscum album, assembly GCA_963277665.1. NCBI lineage: Eukaryota > Viridiplantae > Streptophyta > Magnoliopsida > Santalales > Viscaceae > Viscum > Viscum album. The sequence continues at coordinate 1,559,755,540 of OY728156.1, forward strand.
TTTAGTGGTTGAGGCATGATTGTGGTTGGGGTATATCTATTTGTCTTTTGGTTTTCATTTTTACTCTGCACTACTACATCGAGTGGGTTGTGTGTGTGAGTGTAAAGGTACATAGGCGAAGGCCTCCCTGAGATTGTTATGCCTTCGGCGTTGGTCCCCAGCCTCTAGCTTATGGAGGTGGGCTTGAGGTAGTTGCGGCTTCGGACTGGTAGGGTGGGGTCGTGAAAAAGTGGTATCAGATGAGTTTCGTTCCTTGGGACATTGTTCGGACTTCGCTAAATTGGAATTGGTTGGGATTTAGGGCAATGTTGTTGACGTGTCTCTAGAGTGGCTCTCAGGCCATGGAGTCCAGTGATGGTTCGGGCGGCCGACGTATCCATTCACTAGGACCCTGATAACCCGCTTGTCGACTTGGAATGCTGAGACAGTTGTTGTAGGGAATTTTGAAACATGCATTCTGTAGGATTGAGTCTTTTACTGTCCTTGTTTGAGTCAGGTCCCCTTTGTTATTACTATTGTATATATATATATTCTCATCTAATTGCGGTATCCCTTGATAATTTTCAGGATGCCTCCACGACAGCAGCCATCCAGGTTACCCTCTCCAGTTTGTGATGAAGACCTGGCGAGCGAAGAGGCGTCAGTTGAGGGACCCTCACGTGATCCCCTTCAGCCCAGTGCTTCAGTAATAGCCCCTCCACCTGAGGAGCAACAGCTAGTACCGGCAGCTCAGGCTGAGGTTGCGCGCAGATGAAGCACGCTGCGAGACTTCCAACGTCAGAGGCCACCGAGGTTCCGTGGGGACCCGAATCCCTAGGTGGTAGAGGACTGCCTTGAGTTAGTTGCATGGATCTTCAGTCTGGTATAGACCCCAGAAGACCAGATGGTGGCCCTAGCTTCCAGTCTTTTTCTCGGGACATCCGGACGATGGTGGGGTTTGGTGACGTAGACCCATGACGAGTCATCCCTCACCTGGGATGGCTTCCAACAGCTTTTCCAGGAGGAGTACTCCACCTCGTGTTTACGCTCCGTTCGGATCCAGGAGCTTCTGGAGCTGAATTAGGGGGGATTCCCGTGTCCTAGTACTTGGCCCGGTTCACTTATTTTACACGCTACTTGTTGGAAATGATCTGCGACAGCTACTTCCAGGCATGGAAGTTCGAGCAGGGACTTCGTAGGGAGATCCGTGATACCTTGGTACCCTTGTGCATCCCCACTTACGTCAGGGTGCTGGAGAGGGTTCATGTTACTAATAGCTTCCTGGATAAGGGGTTCCAGATAGCAGGACCTAGCAGTGGCCGCTTTAGAGTAGAGTCTTCAATAGGCAGATGACAGAGGGTTGTGCCTCAGCTGAGGAGGCCCTTCTATGAGCAGACCCATGGCCAGGGTCGCACACCTCAGTGGTACCGTAGGGCGCCGGGGCAGACAGGAAAGATTCGGTGCTATGCTTGTGACGGACTGGGTCACCTAGCACAGGATTGCCCGACCAGGCGTACAGATCAGTCATGGCAGGCAGTGGGCACACCATAGAGGCATAGGCAGCACCGTGACCAGGGGTCACCTAGGCGAGGACTGGGCGGTCCTCAAAGAGGTGGCACAGGTAGAGTGACAGTACCTGGAGGTGGAGGATGATGTTTTGAGATCCCTCCACCGCCACCACCAGGAGGCCCACACCAGGCTCCGGGAGCTGGAGGTAGGGGCTATGGGAAGCTTCAGTCCATGGGTGTTCAAGACCCTCCAACACATGAGATGGTATGAGGTAAGATTTGTGTTTACTCCACACTTGCTTCAGTACTAGTAGACATAGGCGCCATCCATTACTTTATAACACTACTGTTGGTACGGGAGTTGGAGCTTCCAGTAGAGGTGCTGACACCTGCACTTAGCCTCGCGGTTCTTACGGCAAGTGTCTCATTAGTGACCTTTATCTACAGACAGTGCGAACTGTCATTTGAAGGAGGGAGTTTCATGTGGGACCTACTCGTCATCACGATGGAACCTTACGACTTCATCCGGGGAATGGATTGTTTTTCTATAGTCCACGCTCAGATCGACTGTCGTCACAGACGAGTCAGAGACGAGTTTTCCAATGGGACAAGGTTCACCATCCTTGGTGAATGAGACCTCATGGTAGAGAAGATGGGTACTCTGAGCAGGAGACCCTAGCCTTTTTTTTCACCAGTTGGTGAGTATGGATCTTGGAGCAGTAGACACTACAGCCAATTGGATCCCTACCGTTGTAGAGGACTACACAGACGTCTTTCCCGAGGATTTTTCGGGACTACCTCCGAGGCGAGAGATGGAGTTATGCATTGAATTGTAGCCGGGGACTGCTCTGACATCTTGTGCAGCATATCATATGGCACCTACCGAGATACATGAGCTATGACTTCAGTTGGATGAACTTCTTGAGAAAGGATTCATTCGGCCCAGTGTGTCTCCCTAGGCAGCTCCTGTCTTGTTTGTGAAGAAGGCAGATGGGAGCCTATGACTTTGCATAGATTATCGTCGCCTGAATCAGGCCACAGTAAATAACAAGTACCCTTTTTCGAGGATTTATGACCTCTTTGACTAGTTTCAAGGTGAGAAGTGGTTCTTGAAGATTGATCTTAGATCTGGCTACCACTAGTTGTGGGTTCGTGAGGCTGATATCCCGAAGCTGGCCTTCCGTTGTCGATATGGGCATTACGAGTTTTTGGTGATGCCCTTTGGTGTGACAAATGCCCCTGCCATCTTTATGGCTTTGATGAACTAGATTTTCCATCAGTACTTGGACCGGTTTGTGGTTGTCTTTATTGACAACATACTCATCTACTCAGTGACAGAGGAGGAGCATGCTGAGCATTTGAGGATGGTCCTAGACTTACTTCAAGAGCACCAGCTGTACGGGAAGCTCTCGAAGTGCCAGTTCTGGATTCACTATGTTCACTTTTTAGGGCACGTCATTATGGAACATGTTTTTGTTGTGGATCCCACAATTATAGAAGAATTGCTTTCTTGGGAACCACCCAAGAATGTGTCTGAGGTGCATAGTTTCCTTGGTTTGGCAGGGTACTACAGGAGGTTCGTAGAGTACTTCTCCAAGATTGCTACCCCTTTGAATGCATTGACACAGAAGGGATGACCGTTTACCTCGACTGATCAGTACCAGAAGGCCTTCGAGGAGTTGAGGCAGAGGCTGACTAGTGCTCTAGTGTTGAGGCTGCCATAGGAGGGCGTTGATTTCGTGGTATACTATGAAGCTTCAGGAGCTGGGCTCAGGTGTGTGCTGATGCAACAGCGGGCAGTGATTTCATATTGGTCGAGGTAGTTGAGGCCCCATGAATATAATTATGTGACTCACGACTTGGATCTGGCAGCAGTCATCTTCACTTTGAGGTTATGGAGACACTACCTCCTAGGTAAGCGTTTCGTGGTCTACTCAGACCATCAGGGCCTCAAGTACGTCTTCACTCAGAGGGATCTGAATCTGAGGCAGAGGTGCTTGCTGGAGTTTCTACAGGACTATGATTTTGAGATAGTCTATACTCTTGGGAAGGGCAACGTAGTAGCAGATTACCTTAGCAGGAATTCCTAGGCCTGTTTAGTGTAGGAATCTTCAGAGCAGTTACCTTCCCTATGAATGACCTTGGTGTAGCAGGAGGGTAAGACTTTTCTGCAGTCGATGGTGTTGACTCCTTCGCTCATTGAGCCTGTGAGAGAGTCCCAGCTAGGGAATATCGATAGTTAGGTATGGTGTGATCAGATATCCATTGGAGAATCACTTTATGGGTATTCTAAAGGTGGGAATCACGACATCCTATTTCAGGGGCGAGCTGCAGTACCAGTAGTGATGTGGGAGGAGGTGATGCAGGAGTTCCACACTTCTCCCTTGGTCATACATCCCAGTGTGGGGAAGATGTACAGAGTCCTTATGTAGTAGTTCTTGTGGTCTGGCATGAATCGGAGCATAGCTGAGTTCGTTTCTCAGTGTCTTACCTATCAGCAGGTGAAGGCAGAGCACCAGGTTCCGGCAGGGTTGTTGCAGTCCCTTGATATTCCAGAGTGGATGTGGGATGGAGTATCTATGGATTTCTTCACAGGGCTTCCACGCATGGTGAAGGTCCATGACTCCATTTGGGTGATAGTGTACCGACTCATGAAGTTGGTACACTTCCTTGCTATCAGGGAGCAGAGCTTGGTGGAGATTCTAGGACAGTTATATGTTTAGGAGAGCATCTGCCATCATGGAGTACCCTCAACGATCATCTTCAACCATGACGTGTGGTTTACGTCATGATTATGGAGAGGCCTGCCAGAGGAATTTGAGACTCAGTTGCGGATGAGTACATCTTTTCACCCCCAGACTGACAGGTAGGCCAAGCGCACTATCCAGGTGTTCGAGGGTATGCTTAGGGCGTGCATGTTAGACTTTGGCTGGAGTTGCTAATATCACCTACCTTTTTTAGAGTTTGCGTATAACAATTTTTACCACTCTACTATTGGTATGGAACCTTTTGAGGCCCTCTACGGGAGTCCCTGTAGGTCACCCTTGTGTTGGATGGAGGTTAGGGAGACCTCCCTCGTGGGCCCAGAGTTGGTGCAGGCGACAACAGAGAAGGTAAAGGTCATTCATGAGCAGATGTGGATGTCTAAGAGCAGACATAAGTCCTATGCAGACTGACATCGTAGGTCTTTGGAGTTTGAGCAGGGAGACCATATCTTTTTGAGAGTCTCCCTGCGGTGTGGAATGCGGAGGTTCAGCCAGGGAGGCAAGTTGTCCCCGCAGTTCACTGGGCCCTTTGAGATCGTGCGCCGGGTTGGTGAGGTCGCCTACCATCTTGCTCTACCCCCGCAGCTTGAGAGAGTGCACAATGTCTTCCACATGTCACAGCTGCGGAAATACGTGCATGACCCCACGCACGTTATCATCTGGGAAGAGCTGAACATTGAGGATGGAGCCACCTTTGCGGATCACCCGGTGGCGATTGAGGACCGACACGAGCAGACTCTGCGCAGATGGGCTATTCCTCTAGTTTGTGTGTTGTGGCAGCATGGGAGGGTGTAAGAGAGAACCTGGGAGTGGGAGAGCAATATGTGAGATCAGTATCCCAATTTGTTTTGTAGTTTTGTTTTTCATGGATGAAAAACGTGAGGGAGGGAATGATGTACGAACCCTAGTTTTTGAGCCTGTAAGACTTTTAAATTTTCTTGATGTTATTCTAGAGCAGAGCATTCAGACGGCGTGCGATTCTGAGCCCCAGTGTGGCAAGAATTAAATTTTTAAGTGCATTCACACTAGACATGCCAATAAATAGAATAACTCTTAAACAGTATCTCATATAGAAATATGGAGGGCACCGTTGAGTCCAGAACGTGCCATTTACCCTAGGAGGGGTATGACTTTTGCGGGCGTGGCCCTTCTATGAAAAACACCACTAGGGGCGTTTTCGTAATTTGGCGGCCCCAGGCGCAAATTTTATAACTTTTGAATGGAGGCTTGGATTAAAATTCTGAGACCGCCATTGTGCTAAGGGCATGGCATTTACCCTAGGGGAGGCTTAACCTCTACCCCGCTGGGAGTTCGGGTATGGGGCCTACGGGCGGGGGGTTTAAGTGTTTTCTATTTAAACTTGACCCCACCCTTCTTATCCCCCTTCTTCCCTAGAAAAAACACTCCCAACGATGAATTATTAACTCCTCTCCTCTCTTTCATCCCCCCCGCAAGGCGGTGATGGCTCTGGTGGATCATTGTTGAAGCGTCGGGCAACACCCATCGAGGTAGGCTCGTGTTTTGTCGTTTTAATTCCCGAAGTCCACTTCAGTTGGTGTATTTGCATATAACTATTGTCCAATCATCAAGAAAATACCCTGGTTGAGTAGGGATTGATTTTACCCTCCCAGAAATCCTTTTGGTTTGAATTTTCGAGTCCCGGGGTGGCCGGGGCGGCCTCAGGACGTTTTCCGGCCGTTTTTACAATTTCCGGCAAGGCGGTGCGGCGGCGGACCAATATGGTGCAGCGGCGGTGCTCCAAGAGGCGGTGGTGATCCAATAGGTGCGGTTATTCTCTAGGTGGTAGGCTCCGGCAGTGGCTTCAAGGAGTGGCTCTAGGGAAGGGGCGAGGCTGTCGGCGCCGGGCGCGATGAGGTGGACCGGGGTCGCGGCACGCGACCCTGCAGGAGGAACAGAGACACGCATCTTGCGGGTCTCCGTGTGGACCGAAGACTAGACATGAAGGCTGGTTTGCTGAGCGGTGGAACTTGGGTCCACAGCCGGCCCATGAGCTAGCGCTGCCAGTCGGGCCGTTCGGCGCGAGCAGGCCCGAACTCGGTGGACCAGCCGGCTAGGCCAGTCCAGCCCAAGGGGCTACGTCCCCTCCGACTTCGGACACCCGTAACATTCGCTACGAGTGTCTGTTTTGCGTTCCATCTGTGGAAATGTAATCCTCGGCTTGGGATGAAGGTTTTTAGATGGTTTTAGGTATTTTTAATTCTTGGGATGGGAGCCCGGTGGCGCGACATGCTCATTAAGTACTACGCCGGGATTCTTGTTTTGGATGGCACAGACACGTCTAATGTATGATTTGAGCACCATCAGTGGCATTGCGACCCTAGAGTCGAGACATAGATTTCAAGCATGGTTTTGGATAATGAATTCGGAGTTGATATGTGGGCCCTACAGGTCGTCTTTTGAGTTGCGTGTAGTGTTTTTGTGCCTTTTTCACCAAAAGTCCATTCAAGGCATTTGAGTAGTCATTTCCGCGTGTTTTTTTTGAGAGCATCGCGATGGAGTAGTTCGCCCAATGAGTATAGGAGTTAGTGTGTGGGCCCCACATGGTCTGGATATGGTGAATAGTACCATAGTCACGGGTTGTATGTTTTGGGTGAGTAAGTTGTCTATCTCACATGTTTTTCCGCGAGGACTACAACGGTGTAATCTGTTTGGGCATCTGGAGCCTCATTTGAGATCATGTTAAATGTGGAAACATGGGAAGGTTTTGGATGGAGATCCCTTTTGATGCACTCCGAACCAACGCACGGTGGTGTTGTTAGTGACACCTAGTAAGGTAAGTAGCAGTTCAGAGCAATCAGACCGATTCCGGGTTTACCCTCCAGTAGGGCTGGGCAGTGGGTCACCCGACGACTCTTGATGGTCTACCCTCCAGCAGGGCTGGGCAGTGGGTCTCCTGTCGTCTCCTTCCATGTCTACCCTCCAGCAGGGTTGGGAAGTGGGTCACCCGACAACTCTTGAGGTTCTACCATTCACTAGGGATGGGTAGTGGGTCGCCCATCCTCTTCTTCCAGGTCTACCCTGTAGTAGGGCTGGGCAGTGGGTCGCCTATCGACTTCTTCCTGGACTAACCTCTTGTAGGGATGGGTAGTGGGTTGCTTGTCGACTCCTTCCAGGTCTACCCTCCAGCAGGGCGGGGTTGTGGGTCGCCTGATGAAGTATTATGGTTTACCCTCTAGCAGGGCTGGGCAGTGGGTCACCCATTGACATTTCAGAATCATCCCTTCTTATGAGGCCAGCCAGTGACTTTTTCGCCATGACTACCGGAGAGGGACCTTGATTGTGGAGATCAGTGGTGTGAATGTTTTAATGTTACCTAAGGACCCATAAGGAAGAGGGGTACTTTCCCCACTGAGATGTGTCCTTGAGAGGCGACCTAAAATCGTGCGGGTGAGTCAGTGCTGTCCAAAGAAGATAGTATCGAAGTACGGTGATTGAGACCCTTTGACTTGGGCTTCCTAGGTTGAAGAGATGAGATTCTAGGTTGTGCAGATGGTTTTACATGGAACTGATGGTGACTAATCGTGGGATGAGCTTGGAGATAGAGATCTCCTTACACACTCATTTGGGTTTCTTGTTGAGCATATATATATATAATGGAACCCTACTTTCGTGTCCACTCCTTGGGGTCCGTGCTTACTTATTTCTGTTGGGTTGAGCTGCACTCTCTTTATTAAACTTTTCCACTGACCCTGTTAGTCTACTGCTCACCCCTTTAGTGCCTCCTTTGTTGCTCCCTCGAGTTTTCTATGTATCCTACTGAGTATCTTTATACTCACCCCTTCTTGGGATTTTCCCGCACCTGGTGTGCCCTTGCAGACTATGGACAGGTTGATCGTGACTACATACGAGTGTAGAGGTCACAGAAGTTGGAGAAACATACCACGGTCGGGCTAGAGTTTTCAGGTGGGAGCCAATCCATTTGTTTTCTTTTTTTACTATTTCTGAGTTGTGGAACCTTTGTGGTTGGGTGCATGCTTTTCTCTTTTTACATTCCAGTTTACTTGTCAGTAATTCCAACACTTAACTTACTTTATTTTGTGGTTGATTCATGATTATGGTTGGGGTATAGCATTTTGTCTATTGGTTTTCCTTCTACTCTGCACTAATTCATCGAGTGGGTTTTGTGTGTGAGTGTGCATGTACTTAGGTGAAGGCCTCCCCGAGATTGTTATGCCTTCGGCGCTGGTCGCCAGCCTCTAGGCTATGGAGGCATGCTTGAGGTAGTTGCGGCTCGAGACCGATAGGGTCAGGTCATGACATAATATACCATTATTTACTAGGTTTGTCAACCCAGAACATTTATCCCATGAAACTATCAAGTTATCCCATGAAAACACAATTAATGGATCTTGGTTTGGCCATTTGAGTTTTAATGTGGGTGTAGGCAGTACACCCAAAGAATCTTAGGTGCTTATAGGAATGAATTTTACTATTCCATGGTTCATCTGGGGGACTAAACTGGTTAGCAGTAGATGGTAAATAGTTAATTAGATACATTTTATAGTGGAATCCTCTTCCCAAATGGATTTATGTAGGAACAAGAATTCAATAATACTTCAGACTCACTCAATAATAGTTTCATTCATATACTCAAAAATTACATTCTATTTGGGGGGTCTTTCTAATAGTCTTGTTTCATTTCATACACATGGATTGATAGAACCATAAAAACTCAATAGGAAAGAACTAAAAACCATTATCTATTCTCTTTAAATTAATCCTCTTTCCATCAGGGTTTTTAACAATTGTTTTCAATATTTCAATGGTTTCAGAAACATCAGATTTATTTAGTATGTAAATCTACACCTTTCTAGAGTAGTCATCTATGAATTTATTAAAATAGGGACCCCACAATGGGATGTGATTTTGAGAGCACCCTATGAATTAGAATGGATGTACTCTAGTGTTTGAGTGGCCTTAAATGAGGATGTACCGAAACTAACCCTCTTAGACTAACCAATGATGCAATATTCAGAAAATGGGAGATTTATTAGTGTAACATTTACTAACACTCCTTGTTTACTCAATTACACTTTGAACTTGAAGATTATATTCCCTAATCTCTTATTCCATAACAATATTTTATCAAAATTTCTAACATACACACAACCTAATTTCCTTGAATGGGTCCTTCCATTCAACACATAAAGTTTATTAACTAATGATAAATCAAATATAGTTATAGATACACTAGGGAACTTATGGAATCATGATTAAAACCTAAAAACATACCCTTTTAGATATAGAAAACTATGATAAATAATTTTTTTATGAAATCTATGGACCCACCTAACATATAATAGGTTAATGATAGAACGAACATCTAATTATATAAGAATAGAACCTCTTCCTTGAACCTTACACATCATGTTATTACATAAGATTACATCTCCATATACTCTATCTAATCTATTGAGGAAATATTCTATAGAAGGATACATGTGAAAGGGTCAGTCTAAGTCCAAAAAAAACTCATTTGTGAGTACATGTCTAGCCACTTTTAGAATTTCAGCAGTTTCATAAGCAAAATCTACAAACTAGGAATAATTGGTTCTTCATCCTTACGATTTATTTAGGTTTCATACACTCAGGTCATATGTTTCTAGGAAAAAAACAATTGTAACACAAAAAAAATTATATATTTAGACATTGGTCTAGGTTTGGGTTGGTTATGTTTTTTTATTTTATATTTACCCATTTATTTCTTTTTACCCTTGTACTATAGCCTCTCTCGGGTAAATAAAGTCCCAGTATTACCTTTCATTTTGGGTTTAGAATGTAACAAATTATAATTAAAGGATGATTTAACCTCTTCAAGGGTAATAGAGTCATTGATATACGTCATATACTATTGTGAAATAGGAAATTTGAAGAGAAATCAATAGGATCATTGCTCGATCGTCATCATTAATAGTAACATTAATGTTTGTCAAATAAATCCATATCTAGTTAAAAACATCCAAATGAGATTTAATGAACACATTATAACCAATGATAAAGGTGAACATGTGTTGTTTATTCTAATGTATACCAACTAAATATGCTGTTATATAATGTTTTTCTATATTAATACATAGAATAGAAACACTAGATTCAAAGAAAACTTCTGGAAGGACCATGTCACTAAGAGACTACAATATATTACTATGAGCTATAAAAATAATGTTAGGAGGGACATATTGATATGTTGTTGAGGTATGGACATCACAATTAAGGGATAAAATATGTTTTGGTGGTCTATGAATATCATCTATGAGGCCATGTTGAACTAATAGTGACCCCATATTAATTTACCACAATTTGAAATAATTATCTCTATTAGAACATCCATTTTCATACTTAGCAGAGTCCATTACTAATATGAGGTTCTGATACAAGTTTTTTGGTGAGAAATATAATCATAAACCCCAAATAAATAACCAAGATCATCATATATGTAATCAGTATCCATTATGTTTATGTACATGAAATTGAAGACATGTTATAATGTTAATTACTCAAGTGCATTTCATAAAAAATGAAATGATTTTAGATGAGTTTGAAAATTTAGAAATAAAATAGAAACCAAAACATGAATATTATTCAAAAGGATTGAATAATACAACCAATCAATGATTTCAACTAGATACAGATTTAATCGAACAAAGAAAAAAGAAGATGAAAAAGAAGATCCCCATATTTAAAATCCTTCAATCTCTTCAGGGCTTACGTACATGGAATGAACACCAAAACCTTCCCAATATTTTATTAAGTTAAATTAAAAAATAATATAGGAGATAAACCATCAATATGAATAACAAGAAAATAAAGGTGATAAGAAGCTCTATTTTCAAGAACAAAATAATGAAAAAGCATAATACAAACAAGCCGGAGAGGGTAGCCCTCTGGTGGTCTAGATCTCTTTGTGATGTTGGAACACCTCTTAGTCCAATTGTTTTCATATATTCAGGAGCTTCTATATTAATTAAATGGACACACTTTTTCTACCTCAAGGATCTCAATCGATTCTCCACTAAGAATGGTTTATGAGGAGTACCCAAGGAGGATAACAGATCAAAATTTGACTCATAGGAAGAAAAAATTAGTGAGTTGAACTAGGGTTTCACTATTTCAAATGAAAGTAAAAAAACCAAGACCAAGTAGCATTTTATTTTCAAATTAAAACCAATGTGGAATGCAAGGGGTGATCAATTCCCATAACACACTTCATTCCCTCAAAACTGATGAACCAACTTGGAAGTGACATTCATGAGGAACTTGAATGGATATAAAGATCTAGTTCTCATTCCCCGAGAAGGTGGAGGGATACAATTATGATAATATAAAGGTGATCGATGGGAATGTATGAATGCTAAACAGATCAATGAGTTGGTGAGGGAAATAGACATTAATGAAGGAATAAAATGGGGGACCAACTAAGGATACAAGAAACACCTCAATCCCCAAACCAATCCGAAGAAGGGGGACTACACATAAAACCAAAAAAAGTATATGACTATAGAAAAATATTGTATCTAGTATCATATTTTTGAATAATAAAAAATCAAAATTTTCATACATGTAGAAAAAATTGGAAGAAATATTATAAAAGGAAAATTCAAAATGAAAACACCTTAAATTCATGAACACTTTATATATAAAACATATATATATATGTGTGTGTGTGTACAAACATGCACACCCACATACATAGATTGATAGATATATAAATTCACACACAGATTTTAAAAAATAATTAAAATTAAATAATAATAATTAAATAAATGATCATTATAACATCCACACACACACAAATACATTTATATTAATTTATATATAACAATTATAATATTATATATATAATAAAAGTTAAACCATAATTATAATTAATAAATTCAAAATTTCTTATTATCTTCATGCATGGGGTTCCTCGAGGGTTGCAATAGTGGTCTCTTTCCACCACAAGTGCTTGGGATTTCCCCGAGAATGCCTTCGGGGGTGGGGGTTGTTTATCAAATAAAAAATTAAAATATTTTAGTATTTTTTATCAATTCTCATTTATAGATAAGATCATGAATCAAATAATAAATGCTAAAAAAATTTATTGATAATGGAGCACATTATCAGTGTTAAAAAATTGATGATAAAATATACGACCTTTATCATCGCATGCCTTATCATTTATTTTTTAGCACTAAAAAAATAAATTTTTTTTCTTTTAATGCAATGATATGTATTTGTGTTTTTTATCATTTTTCTAGAATGTTTTACATTTTAAATTATATTTGAGCAACATTATGGTGATTTGGATAAATGAAGGGTTTAGTTTTATGGGACCTAGTGATATATATAAACTATGGTAGATAAATCATATGATATGATCCATCTATATTCTAATCGTAGATATGAAAATGATACATATTTTAGGCAATGAATTGGCCAAATATTAGACCACATAAATATTCCTATATCATATAGTAGGATATATCAAATGTTCTAAAATATTAGATATTGGTTTCATGTAAATTCTATATCCTCCAAATGGTTTTATACTTAGTTATGAATCATAGGTATGATTCATTAAAGTACTTTTAAATAATACATGATCATTTAAGTGTTCAACTGATCATATATTCAAATAGGTATATTTTTTGTAATATATGATGGATTCTAAGTGTTGTCACATGATCCTAAACCTCTTACATTAATTGAGGGAGAACTATAATAGGCGGTATGACCTATCTGGTTTGGGGGTGAGATTTTTTCAATCCAAGCCAAAGATTTCTTCTTACCCTTTCTTCATTAAACTTCTAGAAGAATGTGATAGAACACCTCTAGAGTTGGACGGGTCATATCATTGCATATGAGGATTTAAGGGATGGGTGTACTACCATTGGATCTGATTCATTCGGCAATCACTAATTGATCTCCATCAAACAGAAGTCATCAAGATAGAGCTTGTTGGACATGAGGTATACTTGTTTTATATTATGTTATTCATTTTATGTAGACTGGTTGATGATATATACAGTATTAAATTAGGGTTCTTCCCATTTTATTAACATGATATGTTTATATGAAACCAGCCAATGGAATTAGTGTAATACTCAAGACCCTACTGTAATAAGTAATCACTATATCCTGAACTATCACATAATGCACACTCTAAAGAGCCTTTATTCATGAGTATATTTAAAAGTTTTATTTAGGAAAATTATAATTTGATTCTAAAAAAATAAAATTTATATTTTTAATCTTGTTAAATAAATTATCTTAATATAAAAATTTAATATTTTTTCGAAATATTTAATATTTAAGTGAATAGTGAAAAATATAGTTTTTACCAAAACCGTAACATTTATGAAATTATTAGTATATAAGAAAGGTCTAGAAGTTTATAAAACATTTTAAATGGTTAAATATGTGTTTAATGATTAAAACTATAAATTTTTTAAAATACTATTATAATATTATAAAACCTATGTTTAACATCATATGAACATAATTAAAATTGTCTATTAAGAGATAATGTTTTGAGTTTTTTATTTTATTTAAATATTATTTTGGTCAAATAAAGTTTTGGATTGATTTTGAAAATATACCATTTATATATTTTATAATAACCCATTTAAATCATGAAAATCAAAATCCGTGATAATTTTATCTGAAACATAAGTTTAATGCTTTAAAATACACATATATTAAAAATGGTTTTTACATGTGATAATGTTAAAATTACTTTTCCCAACACATTTTAATTTTATTTTATAATTTATTGTTAGAATAATTAGGTCTGAATTATTTGACAAGGAAAATATCTTTTTTTGGCATTGAAAATAAATTCCTTAGGTTAATGATTAATAATGATGGTAAGAGTGAAATCTGTGTTTTGAAAGAATTAATATTTTAACCATTATATAAATCTTATCTAAAAAATTATATTAAAGTATTTAAAATTATGACTCAAATATGGTTTTTAAACATATAAATAAAATATAAACATTCATTCAATTAATTATTGATATAAAATATGAATAAAAAAACTTCATGTATAAAATGACATTTTTATTTAAAAATAGTTTTCTTATAAATTATGTTTTAATTTAAACACTGATTTTCTCACATTTTTAAATTTTATAAGATAAAATAGAGTCCAAATTCATATTTTTTATTTTCAAAATTTGTTAAGAGTGGTCATATTATATTTTCAGTAATGAAATAACTACCATGGTTAAATTTTAATCAAGACCAGTAATGGTGAAAATGGGTAAATGAAATATCTTGAATTTTTAATAATTAAAAGGTCACATAATTATTCTAGAAATGGTTTTTAGTTGTTTGAGTCATGGGAACTTGTATCACCTAACATTTATCCACATAACTCACCCAAATCACCTAACCCACCTAACACCCATGTGATTCCATTCGCACAGCTGACCTATCTATAGTTTCTATGAAAAAGCCCTTATCTTCACCTATAAACAGATCTCGCTCCCATCAATTATCTCATCACATGCCACCCCAAATGAATTTATCATAAATTTTACTTTCTGATCCCTCTCTAAATTCTTCAAAATGAGTTCCTAAGGTTTTAATAGTCCCACCGAACATTAAAAATATACTTAGCAAGGCAAGGGTTTCCAATACTTCCCTTTCCTCTATAATTGAAATTCTATTTTTATAATTCAATTTAAATATGTAACCTTTATTATGATTTCATGGTATTAAAACTCATTTGATATGTTATTAATGAAACAATATTAAGCCACTCTCATTATACCATTTTTAATATTCCTTTTTTGGGTAAAAATAAGGGTTCTCATTTCACCCCTTCCATTTTCAATTAATAACCCTTATTTTAATGTCATCATGCATGTAATTATATGGAATTATCACACAATTGATATATCTAAAATGAAATTTTACCTCATTAAATCCCTTTTCAAATACATAATAATTCACAAAAATCCAAAATTTTAGGATGTAAAGAGTTTATGGGGTTCCTAATAATTACATCCATGTTAGGATACTAGTATGTGGATTGCTATGGCACAAATTCACTTGGGGGTAATCAATCATAAATGTGTTGGTTGAATCATTGAATCAACCATCACAATAATTCATTATTAGTGGGACTAATAATGCACACCCACCTAGAAACTCACGAGAGATGTGATTTGGAATATTAGCATGATCTTTTCAATCTTTCATAATGGTTTTTCCTACCATTGTCATGGCCTCATTGCATTGAAGTATATTGAACATGATTACTATATTTTATTGATAACCCATAACTTTGAATATTCCCATTGGAAATACCATATTTTTATTTCCTTGATGAGGGTATTTCCTTTTACATTGAGGGTACCCCATACTTTCTAGGTTGATTATATATCTTTAACTATCCTCGTTATTTCTCTCAATGGGTTATCATCATGTTACAAATTTTATTAACATGGGGAAAGAGTTATCATTATGTATGTCCTTATTCCAATATAGATGATTATTGCAATATTGACTATTTATTATTTAACCATCCAACTTCTTTCTTCGAATGAGTTATAATCATTTTATCAATTTTATTTGCATAGAGAAAAGTATAATCATTATGTATGTTTATATTCTAATATGGATGATTATTGGAAAATTTTATTACGAATTGTTTATTAATTATTTCCTACAATGAATTCATTAGAATTTGAAAAAATATAGTGAGAAAAAATATTATATTTCTCCTCAATGTATCTTAGGTCTCATGAGACACAAATGCTTGAGTATTTTGTTATAGGCCAACCCAAAACAAGATGTTTATTTGATGGTAAGATCACGATGTCTAAGATTATGATGTATTGTATTATGGTATGGAATCAGTTGTCCCACATTATTCATTTCATATATAAGGTTGAAGTTACTGTTATCTTTGTGATAAATTTTATTCATTCTTATACATGGATATATTATTATCTCTGTTTTAGTGGAATGTGGATTCATGTGTTTTATTTATTACCGAACATATCACTTATTCTATATTTATGTTGTGATAGATTCTACTATATGCTACCGCCGACTGAGAATCCGAGCTCACCATTTTTTTTCTTTTACCAATAAACATAAAGGAGAACTATGTGTAACTTTCAAGGATATGATGGAAGGGATAATAATGTTCTTGGAATGTGTTCTTGATGTATGTTATGCCTTTAAATATAATATATGTATTTATGTAGTATTCCAATACTACAAGGTTGTTGGATATTATGGAATCTCTTCTATTATATACAAATAATGTAATATAACTTTCATATATGAGTATGTAGAGTTCAAGTAGTCAAATTTCGTACTAGATCATATTTATAATAACCTTGGTGACTATATTTGGAGAAACCACTTTACATATAACAATTACTATGAAGGACCATCAATATTTTATGGGAACACTATAAAATAATTAATATGGAATGCATTTTTCAATCCAATGTCATGAGATAGTTAGGCGTATTCCATCACATAGTGACTAATTAGAATAATGAGAACTATATCAACACCCATATAAAATTTAGGGTTGTTTACACGTAGAAAATCAATTAAGTTGGAGTTGAGGATAATAAAATCATAACCATATTTTGTCATTTTACCCAATTAATGAAAAATAATATTTCCTTCATTGAGTGAAGAAATGATCCAAAACATTTTTTGGATATGATGAATAGATTCATATGAGAACAACCTACAATATTTAGTGGAACTAATAAAACATTGTTAGATGAAAAATGGATCAGGTCTCTAAAGAAGAACTATATTTCCTTTCGAATTAGTGGAAAATAGAAATTCATTATGGCAGTATATCATCTAATGGGAGATACAAACCAATTATGGTCAATAATTCAACACACTAAAGAGGAAGATGAGATGAAGAGAATAGAATGGGGAACATTTAAGGAGGTATTCTATGAAAAATACATTCCTCTTGGGAAAAGAGCATAAACGGAATGCTAGTTCCTCAATCATAGAGAAAAGAAGGAAGAAAATGTTTCTCATTTTGAGGATAACATTACATGGTTAGCTAGACATGCTGCAGACTTTGTATGTAGACTATAAATCAAGGTCTATTATTTATTTTAATTGTTAAATTCGACCCTTCAAAGGGAGTTGGTCTCTAAAAACTTTTTATTTTATGAGTATACAATATCAACTGATATTAAGAGTGAAAAAGTTTTCTATGTGATATATTTATTCAAGGGAAATCATGAGAAGAAGAAGCTGGTTGAGAGTCATGGGAATAGTAGTGCAGAAAATTGGATAAAATTAAGGATTTGGTTTACCAAATGTGATAATTGATTGAAGAAACACCATGTGGCTAGAAAAAAGGGAACAATAGTTTGTTACATGTGTGTAGAAAAATGTCATCAAGCTCTTAAATGGAATGGAAAGAAGAATCTATTGACGTTAAATGATTTAACTCTAAAGAGAAAGGCCATTATGTAATCTAATTTCCCAAACATTAAGGAAATTTAACATCGAAAAAAACATGGGAGAAAGGGAATTCTTAGAAACTATCAAAGATAATTTTGATGTTCTTAATGTTATAGTGACAGGTAGTTTTATTATAGCCTCAAAATTAGAAAATGATTCAATGTATTTTGGATCTTTATAATATTTTTTTGACATAAATGTTTTCCAAAAACAAAATATATTTTTCTAGAACCTTAGTAAGAGGAATATCAATGAAGACTCTAAGTGGAATTCTTATTGAAAGAAAGAGATGTCAGTCTGCTCTAATTATGATTCATGTAAATACCCTATTTCAATACATGGTGATTATACTTGCGGTTAAATTTTATATGATCCTTGGTATTGATTGAAATTTAATGTATAACAAAAAAATTATTTCCAAGAGATGGATATTACGATTCATAAATGTGTGGTGGAATATATTTTTTCTAGGGGATAATTCATCATCTAAAACAAGTTCGGATCCTCCCCCACTAGCTATCCTTAATGAAATTTTGGGAAGACAGTGTGGGGCATGTATTATCTCAATAATACTCTATAAATCTTATTGATTTTGATGCTCACAAACACCCTTGTTTGTTTTACTAATGATATTCATTTATGTGTATTTTAGGAAATTAATATTCTTTATATTCCTTTTTCTGGAAATATTTTCATGATTATTATTCATGTGGAATATTCATCAATGTGTTCGGAACGCTCATAATTGTATTCTGGGAACACTATTCATACCACACGTTGAAGAAACATAACATAAGGAACAAACCCTACATTTGTATTATACCTTATGCTAAAATATCAACACGTATAGTCTATCAACCCTACATTGACAGAAACGTATGGATAAAGAACATCATGTTTGGATGAAACCTTATGTTTGACAAAGAGAAAATGTATGGTTAAAGAACCCTACGGAAGTATGGAACCTTATGTTTGAGAAGAAAATTTATAGATCATCAAACTTAATTTTGTGATAAAACATACATTTGCAGAATTAATGATATGTAGTTGAATCCTACGTTTTATATTTTCTCATTTTGTGAAGGAACATTTTGTTTGACTTTTCATCACCAAATATTTGAATTTACGATTTTATCAGAGTTTAATGCAATGGTCTTTATAGAATATCAGGTAGAATTAAATATCATTTTTGAATGATTCAAATATAATTATTATTAATTCAATGAATAATATTAAGTGGATAAATTATCTCCTATTATTAAGGTAAGTTACGACTACTCCAAGCTATCTGAAGAATTTGAATTCTAAAAATTAATAAGAGATTTTCGTGGATTTGGAATTAAAATATAGGATATCTCTTTTAATTATATCTATGTATTTGTTATATATATATATGTGTGTATGAGTCAAAGAAAAAATATGTATATTGAGAGATATATTTAGACATATATTGTGACACAATTGAAACTACATTCTTGTGAAGATCTTTTACAGATCTACTCTAACAATCGATCAGACTCTATTTTTCTTCAGAAGAAGTTACAGTGGAAATATAAATATTCAAGATTTATTATTTTATCTAAGTATGTGATTTTTATTAATTTTTTTATTTTAAAGATATATTGCAAGAGGATCACTTTAGAAGTGGTCTTTCACAAAGAAACTATTTTCTGAAGAAGAAGATTGATCTACTGTCAGTTTTCCTTCAACTGTAAAGATCAACCAAAATACTTCATAATCAATATCTTTTTATAGAGAGTTTCAAATACTCATATTTAGTTGTGGTGGAGTATCAGCTTCTCGATCTATGTTTTGGTTTATCAGTTCTTTATTATATAACCAAAAGACTCTATTTTTAGTCTTCTTTATAATTGTGCTGACTACCTGTACTCAGTTGTGGATTGGTCTTATGATATGGGGACATGACTAGTGAAATTCATCAAACTCACAAAGAGAGTAATTGGTGGAGTGGAATAAGGGATCTATATGACCCAAACCACTATAAATAGTCGTTTTCTATATTTCTGTTTTTATCCACTGCTCATAATTACAAATAGAAGACAAACACTGAATGGCGGAGCGGGCAGAGCGGGTGGCCCCCTTTCTATCCCACGATGTCTAACGCTAGGGTTTCTTGGCGATGGAAATATTCCATTTTATTGGCTCAATATCCTCCTGCCTCCTGGTGATGCTGCTAAGGTGACTCTAGTGAAGGCACCTCCCGGCTCTAAAGTGACTCCAGAGAAGGTGGGCTCACGTGACTCGCGAATATCAGTTCGTCGCTACGGTCCATCGATCGCTGAAAACACAAACAACAAGGCTGGCTTCCCCTCTACAACAAATCCAGTTATAGGATCCAGGATTTAACAGATCAGCATGGACGGTGCATGGGATTCACACTACTTGAAGGGTTTGGATTTCACGAATAACTCTTCTGGACAGGCGAGTTTTGATGTGGCGAGGAAGAGGTCATCTATTGAGTTCGGGTTTACGGAGACCTTACCGGTTGCGCGGATAGAATCACAGGCTACTGCTCTTCCGGGAATCTGATACTTTGTGGATGTGATGAAAGACAGAATTTCTGGGTCGAATCTGGATGGGTCTTTACTTAAAGACTCACACCATGGAATAATTCTTCGTAAAGGTTCGTCTGCGAATTTTGAGGCCAATCCTCTAGCATTTGCTGAGAGATTGGAAATGTGAAAAAACTTATTGATTGCATGCATTGTCTTGCCCAAAGGTGCACAGCAATGGAAGCTATATGAATTGTTCCAAAGAACATCGATGTTGTGGGGATTTTCCAATTGGAAATGTGTGTCTCTTGGTCGTGGTTTTTTTCACTGTTATTTTCTGTCATATGACTTGAAGCTTCGTGCGTGGAGTATTGGTGCACTATCTCTGAAACCTGTTTGGCCTCATTTACATGAATGCTCATTATATTTCAATGTTTCTAATGCAAGAAATGATTTTTCTCAGGTTTGGGTTTGACTGCATGGTCTTAACTGGGTTCTTTGGCATCCGAAGATTCTACATGACATTGGCATGGCAATTGGGACTCCTATTCGTCTTGATAAGGAGAATGAGGATGTTCGATTTGGGAAATTTTCTAGGATGATGGTGGATGTTGATATCATCTCTGCACTAATTGAAAAGGTAACCCTATCTACTCTATATGATAATATTCAAATTGATGTTGAGTATGAAAAAAATCCCATCTTCTACTCTGAATGTATGGATGTTGGACACTCTGTGGAGCTATGCCGGAAAAACGTTTCTTGTGAGAAGTGTGGGATGAAAGGTCATCCTACCACCGTCTGTCGAATAAATAAAAATGTGAAATACTCAACATTATCAAAACCTGATAATAAGGATTGTGACCCCCCCCCCCCCCCCAAAGAACCAGCTTCTCGTATGGCTGTTGGGTTGCTTTTAGGGAAGCCTGATTCTCAACTCTCTCTTTTGGAAGGCAAAGAGTTGATGATTGATTCGTCCCCTAAAAGATTTCATATCAGCTCTTCTAATCTTCAAGATGATTTGATTAAGGAGGTTAACTTAACAGAGAAAGTAATTTCTGTGCCTTCCCTTGTCGATGACTCTCATAAAATTGATACATCGCAGAACGCTGATTGTCACCAGGAAATTCAAAAGCTCTTGTAGTCTTCTAATGTTTCTGGGAAATGAGAGAATCTCTCTGATGATGAAAGGGGAAACAAAAAAACCCCTGCTCTAGGAAACGTGTGACCTATATCCTTTAAGGATGTTGTCTTAAGTTGTGAGGCAAGGATGACTGATGGTGAATAATTCCCCTCTGTTCCACCAAGGAGGAGACCACACAAGGTTTTTTCCCATCTTCTGAAGATCAAGTGTACTAGATTATCTTCAAAGGTGTCAAACAATATGGATGCAAATATTCTTAAGATGTTCAACCAGGAGAAGTCTCAATCTGAGTGGGGGTCTTCTGATGAATCTGATTACATAAATGACATGTCATATTATGATTATTAGTCTTGATTGAGGGAAATTCTGTTTGTTTGACCCCTTTCGCCACTCTTATGTCCTTTTGAATAATAATTGGTTAGAAGCTTTGCTTTTGGATGACCTTTATAAAAAAAATAGAAGACAAACACTGCTCACCTGTATAATATTCAGTCGAGAGGCAGAATTGTAATGAATTTTGAAAATACACAATTCACCACATTCTTGTGTATATTTTTATATTCCGACATAAAAATTGGTATCAAAGGAGAGCTTTAAAAAAGGCTATAACAAGATAATATTATAAGGTATATACAACGATAAAAATGACTGATCATAGAGAAGGGATGCCAATGGTTCATGCTCTTTATTTCAATCGTGAAAAATATGGGTACTGGAAATCACGGATGATTATATATATGAAGAATTTTGGATTCAAAGTCCACAGTAAGATCATTACTCCAAAATCCTTCAACTTGGACTCCTGCTACAGTGCCAGAAAATTAAATGAATTCTAGTGATATGAACTCTATTATATGTTGTATTGAACTAGATGAATTCAACCATGTCTCATAAATTTCTAATGCATATCAAATGTGGAAAAACATTTGAGTTTCTTATGAAGGAATTGACAATGTAAGACAAATGAGGTATGTAATAGAAAAACTGAAATTTGATATATTCAGAATTCTTGATGGTGAAAATATCACTCATATGAATGGAAGTATTACACTGATTATAAATAATATTACAGCCTTAGGTGATTCTATAAAACAATTAGATCAAACTTTGAATGTACTGAGAGTACTACCCACTAAATAGAACCGTATATCAGCTGCAATTTGACAATCTTCACCCGTCAAAAATCTGATAATTATAGAACAGATTGGGAAACTAATGATGTATGAAGATGAAATGAAAGATGAAGCTAAATACCATAAAGTCTTAGTGAAAAATGATAATACTGCTCTAAAGGTATCATATCAGAAGAAAATAAAAAGAATAAAGAAAGAAGTCAGAGAAGAAAAAATTCAGATACATATGATTCTGAAATAGATTTGGCTCAATTAGATATAAATTTTATCAAGTTTTATAAGAAGAAAAGAACATTCATAAAGACTTTCAAAAGTTATGAGAAAGAATATAAGGAAGTCATATTCTATGAATGCAATAAATTAGGTCATATAAGACCCGATTGTCCCCGACTAAAAGGTGACAATAGAAAGACTAAAAAGGAATATCTGAAAAATGTTGATTATGAACAAAAACAAAAAAGAGAAATGAAGGAAAGTTGGAGTATCTTTGAAGAATCTATAAGATCATCAAAATCTGATTCAAAAAAGGAAGAATCACATTTGAAAGAAAATATGTGCTTCATAGAAAAATAATATAAAGTACAAACATATTATTCATCTAATTATGATTCTGATTATTCAAATAATAAACTGGATTCCTTAAACAAAATTAAAGAAGGAAAATATAACCCCTTATTAAAGAAACATAAATATTTAAAAAATATTCACAATTCTATTTTGGGAGAAAGTGATGCTTTACTTAAACAACATCAAGAGTTAATTGAAAAAATTTATTCATCTACCACAAACTGGGCTGACAATGAAAATATGATTAAATAATTAAAAGATGGAGTAGAAACTTAAGAAAGTAGTAATGTCTTATTTACAAAAGGATAAAATATTCAAAAATTCTTAGTTAAAATGTCATTTGAAAGAAAATATTTGGTATAATAATTAAAGGTGAAAAATCTAAACAATATAAGAATTATTTTGTTCCCAACTGAAAAAATGTTGCCTGTATTTTTTCTGGAATTGAAGATCATATAACAAAAAAAATATTTAAAAAATCCTCAAAGATTTGAAATTAAAAAGGATTTTATTTCACATAGATTATTTGAAGTAAATATGAGTTATAGAAAAACAATGTAGATATGGATTCCTAGAACATTACTAGAGAAAACTGTTGGACCCAAAAGAATATGGGTACCAAAAAAACTTTTATTTGAATTTACTTTTCAAGAAATAGGTCACAGAAAAAGAAAATATATATGGTATACGGACAGTGGATTCTCTAGGCATATGAGTGGGAACTCATAAAAAATCATTACACTGACTCAAATAGATAGAGGTCTTGTAACTTTTTATGATAATGCCAAAAGAAAGATAATTGTACTTGGAACTTTTGGAGATCCAAAAACAGTCTCAGTCAATAAAGTAATATATGTACAAGGGATGAAGTATAACATGATAAGTATATCTCAACTCTATGATGATGGATATTATGTTTATTTTTATAACAATTCATGTTCTGTGTTTAAAGATAAATGACTTATGTTTGGAGCACCTAGAACTGATAATGTTTATACTTTAGATTTAAATACCTTTTGTAAAAATAAAGTGAATTGTTTAACTGCTAAGATAAATGAGTCTTGGATATGGAATAAAAGGCTTGGTCATTATAATATTTATGATTTACATAAATTAAATAAGAAACTATTAGTTTCCGATTTACCAATTCTTAAGTTTGATAGTGACAGATTGTTTGATGCATGCCAAATTGCTAAAAAACACAAATCTTCCTTAAAATCTATTAACATAATTTTTACATAGACAAATCTATAACTTATCCACATGGATCTATTTGGACCATCAAGAGTAGCATGTTTGGATGTAAAATTATATGTATTTGTTTTAGTTGATGAATACTGTAGTTTTACTTGGATTTATTATCTAAAACCTAAAAGTGAAGCTTTTACTGTTTTTCAAAGTTTCTGTATGTTTGTTCAAAATGAAAAATGTTTTAAGATAATTTCATTAAGAAGTGATCATTATGGAGAATTTTAAAATCAGGAATTCTATTCATTTTATTCAAATCTAGGAATTAAACAGACCTTTAATACACCAAGAACACCTAAAAAAATTGAACTTCTAAAAGAATAAACAGAACAATTCAAGAATTGGTTAAGACTATGATGAATGAATACAGTCTACCAACCTACTTCTAGGTAGAAACTATAAGCACCACCTGCTATGTCATGAATAGAGTTTTAATATAACCTATTTTCAAAAATACACCATATGAACTTTGGAATAACAAAAACATAAGGTAAATTACTTTAATGTTTTTGGATATATGGTTTATATCCTGAACACCAAGGATAATCTTGGAAAGTTTGATCCAAAATCTAAAGAAGGAATATTTTTAGGATATACTACTACCTCTAAATCCTATAAAGTGTTTAATAAAAATTCAAGGATTATTAATGAAGTAGTTCTTGTGAAATTTGATGAAATTGACCCTTTTATTAAAGAGATCAAACTGATGAAACTACTTACTCCACTATCAACATGTGACTTGAAAATCTATGAAATGATTTTGAAAATAACATAAATAAAATTCAGCCCAGTTTAGAAGAACATGATACTGATGAACCTAAAAGTGTTTTACATAGAAAGTCAAGAACCTTAAATAATCATCATTTAGAAACTGTAATAGGATACCTAGACATAGGAATAAGAAATAGAAGAAATACATGAAACCTTGTTGAATTATCTTCCTTTATATATCAACTAGAACCTAAATCTTTTGAAGATTCCTTAGAATATTAGATTTGGATGTTTGTAATGCAAGATGAGATAAACCAATTAAAAAGGAATGATGTTTGATAATTAGTTGAAAGACCATAAATTTATCCAATTATTGGAACTAAGTGGGTCTTACGAAATAAATAGGATGATAAAGGGATTATAACTAGAAATAAAGCTCGATTAGTAGCTAAAGGATATAGTTATGAAAAAGATATATATTATGATGAAACTTTTTCCCCTGTATCTTGATTAGAATCAATTTGAATTATTTTATCTTATGCATCTTGTATGAACATTAAATTATATCAGATGGATGCTAAATATTTCTCTTTAAAATGTCTATTTAATGGAGGAAGTTTATGTTGAAAAACCTCCTAGTTTTGAAAACTCTCAAAAACTAGATTCTGTTTTTAAACATACTAAATATCTCTATGGCCATAAACAAGAACCAAGAGCTTGGTATGAAATATTAAGTTACTTTATTTTAAAAAATGGATTTACTATTAGAATTGAAGATACAACTATTTTAAAGAAAATCATTTTCTCTAATATATTATTAGTTCAAACCTATGTTGATGATGTTATTTTT
The DNA here is from genome assembly GCA_963277665.1 of Viscum album. NCBI lineage: Eukaryota > Viridiplantae > Streptophyta > Magnoliopsida > Santalales > Viscaceae > Viscum > Viscum album. The sequence goes on from OY728156.1 coordinate 1,559,781,428, forward strand.
GGTTCAACTATTAAAAAAATTAGAATTATTTTTCAAAACTTATGAAAAAATAATTTGAAATGAGTATGATGGAAGAATTGAACTTCTTTTTAGGACTTCAAGTACATAAAAAATATTTTGTAAATGTTTTAAACCAAAGTAAATATATTACTAATTTTTAAAAAAGTTTTGTGTTGAGAACAATAAGACACATACAAATCCCATGTGTACCAATATAAAACATGATTTGGATGAAGTTGGAAAACCAGTGGACAATTTTTTTTATAGCGATATGATTTGTAGTTTTTTATATCTTACATCTAGAAGACCTAATATTATGTTTTCAGTATGTTTATGTGCAAGATTTCAGACAAATCCTAAACAATCACATCTTATTATTGTCAAAAGTATTTTTTGATGTTTAAATGGAACTGTTTTCTAGGGAGAACTGGGTGGAGTAGTAGGGTGTGGGGTGGTCATGGGTACTGGTTAAATAAAAAAAATGGGGTCATGGGTAACTGTTAAAAAAATAAAAAAGAGAAGATTTATGGGTGTTTAAGAAAACTTCCCTTAAATTAATCATGATTAGGGGCAGTTAACGACCCATAAATTAATCATGATTAGGGGCAGTTTAAAACACCCCTAATTCCCTCTATTAGAGGAAGTTTTGATAATAATCCCCTTGAATACAAGTGATTTTGAAATATTTCAGCCAATATTAGTGGGGGTTTAAACCCCCTCTACTATAACCACCCCTAATGTCACCATGATTTAATATCACATTTAGATGATGATTTTGGAGGTTTTAGATCAGAAATAAAAAGTACCCACTATAAAAAATGACTACATTAGAAGGGGTTATAACCCCTTCTGAAGACATTAGTGGATGTAATGGAGAACCATCACTAATGTGCTCGCCTACTATTATTAGTGACGGTTTTGATGAAGCACAGGTAAAATCATGGTGACATTAGGGGCGGTTACAGTATAGGGGGTTTAAGACCCCACTAATATTGGCCGAAATCTTTCAAAATCACTTTTATTAGAGGATGTTATTATCGAAACCTCCTCTAATAGAAAGCATTAGGGATTGTTTGAACCGCCCCTAGTCATTATTAATTTAGGGGCTGTTAAACGACCCTAATCATGATTAATTTATGGGTGGTTTTTTAAACGCCCCTGAAGCCTCTCTTTTTTATTTTTTTTAAAAGTACCCATGACCACATTTTTTATTTAATTAACTAGTACCCGTGATCACCCCAAACCCCTACTACTCCACCCAGTTCTCCCTAGACCCCCTGGTCCCCCCACAAGTTCTACCGCCCCAGCCCCCCTCAAGTTCTACAGCGTGCCTGAGCCTCCCTCCAATCCCCCATGCACCCTGGCCTCACCTCCAATTCTCTCATTATCCTCTATCATTACGCGCAACCCCCCTCTACCCTACTGCATGGGTTCCGGACACCTGACCTCCAAATCAATTCCCTTAAAATTTTAAAAACACAGCTGAAGGGATTCGAACCCCTGGCCTACTGCAAATCAACGAACAACGAACCCAAGAGGCTACTAGTATGGAAAATTTTCTTTTGTTATATAAGTATAGATTCAATTTATTTATATAAATTTCTTTATTTATTAAATAAATAATTTTTACAAAATATGTTTAAATACATTTCAACAAATAATTGACATATAAATTTACAAAATCTATATATATATATATATGTATATTAAATACAATTGAGTAAGTATATTTTTACACAAACATATATATATATATATATATAAATACTTTAATATATGTGTGTTTGTTTATGTATTTATAATATATATAATCTAATTATAATATATATATATATATATTTTTTATATTCTTATGTCAGTGTGATAATAATAATAATATTAATTATTTTTATTGTTATTACACCTCTTTAAATTATAAAAATTATATGTTGGTTTTACAATTACTATAAATTTATTATAGGAGTTATATCATTCATATATTATATTAAATAAATGTTTATTTTATATTTATGTAAATTATTTATACACTTAAATACATATTTATATATTATTAAAATGTTTATTTAAATAATATATTTATATATATAAGTATTTACTTAATATATTTACTTAATTTCCTTAAAAATATATTTATATACTCTATTTCAATACATATATTTATTTTTATGTTCAATAATATATATATATATATATTTATTTATTTATAAATTGTATAGTATTATATATAATTATTATTATATGAAATAAAATTTTTACAAAAAAATATATCATATAAAATTAATATTATATGAAATAAAATGTATAAAATTATTTATATAATGTTATATGAAATAAAATTTTATATTTTATATAATATTAAACCATTCGCATATTATTTAAAAATATATTTATTATTATAATAATATAAATTATAAAAACTATATGATAAATTTTTTTAAATAAATTATATTTATGTATATATTTATATAATAGGATTATTATTTTATATTGTAAATAATTAATATTATATGAAATAATATTTATACAAATAACTATATATTAATGTATATAATATTACTACACAATTATATTTATGTATACATATAAATACAATTATATACAATCATAGAAATATTTTATATAACATGTCCATATATATAATGTATTTAAATACATTTATATATTTTGTTTTAATTATATATATATATATATATGTGGATGTTACTTTAAAAAAATAATATTAGGGGTTCACAAATCACTTTAATCTCTGAAATTAGAGGGGGGTTGTGAACCCCTGCTAATGTAAAGACATTACAGAGGGCTTTGAAACCACTCTAAGGTAAAGGCATTAGAGGGGGTCCATAACCCACTCTAATTTAAGGCACTGAAGGGGGCTTTCAACCCCTCTAAAATCCAACCAAATATTTAAAAAAATATAATTAAAAATTTACGGGGGGTTTAAAACCCCCATCTAATTTAAGAAGTTAGAGGGGTCCATAATCCCCTTGAAATTCGATAATTAACGAGTGTTTTACATAAAAAACTCCTATATTTATTGTAAATTAATTTATAGGGGGTTCATAACACCCTATAAATTAGATGATTTGAGGGGGTTATGGATAACCCCCTCTAATTATATAGAAAATGAATTTAGAGGGGGTTGTGCATAATCCCCTCTAAATAACCCCCTCTAATGTGTTTTTTTTGTAGTGACCTCGAGAACCAATCACTTTTTAGGAAATTCATTAGTATCATGGTCTAGTAATTAACAACACTCAGTTTCCCTATCAACAACCGAGGAAGAATATGTATCTCTAGGCAGTTGTTGTTCATAGGTATGGTGGATTAAAAACACACTAATGGACTTTGAACTAAATTTTAATAGTACCCCTATTTTATGTGATAACACAAGTGATATAAACATTCTAAAAAAACTTATAAGTTATTATAAAACATAGAATATTGGTATTAGACATCATTTTTTAAGAGATAATGTTATTAAAAATGATATATCTTTAGAATTTTTAAATACAAAATACCAACTAGATGATATTTTTACTAAACCACTTCCAACTGTAAATTTTCATTTTATTAAAAATGAGTTAGTTTTATTTAATTTGTAAAATTTTAATCTTTTTTATCTTTTTAATTTTAAATATTCATTATATTTTATTTATTTAATTTAGTTATTTATGTTAAAATCATTTACTGATTACATTAAATCTAAATTGTTTTAATATTTTCTTTTCACTGTACATTTCAATTAATTTATTTTAATCTTAAGTTTATTCATTACACATGCTTTCAAATTTTGAATGATTATCCTACTAAATGACATGAGAAACAAGGGATTGTTAGAAATTTTTTGAATACCAAACCCTTTCAACTCTCAACCCATTTTTGAATACCAAAACCATCATTTTACCATATTCTACCTTCTCTTAACTATAAGGACCCAACCTTAAAACATTACACAATATTGAATTAAATGAATAATTCACATTGAGGATCTTTTCAGGTTTAGAGTTTTACTGAATTTGGCCATAACTATTACATCTCAAAAGACAACAAAGTAAACACTTCTACTCAATTTCCATTTTTTTCATAAAATAAAATCTCTTAAAAACAAACATGTCTAGTTCTATGTTTTAGATAAAATGTCTTTCCTTGATCCCATATTTGACCCTATTCATCTTTATGTCCTATGGAAAACATTTAAAAAACCTGTGATAAGAATAAAAATATTAGTAAGGGGTATAAAAAGATGGAAAACTATTAGTTTCTCAAAACAACAAGTAAATCATGAATACTTCATCATAAGTAATACTTTTCACCTTTATAAAGTAGTAAATACTCTTCACTAAATAAAAGGTCATTGATTACCCTTTTTAACCAAAATATCACCATAAAACCCATATAAATAACACATAACATATAAAGGTAACTTGGGACATAAAAATACTTAAATGGAATAAACATACGGTCGACTTCCACACATGTCACTAAATGGAATAGCCATACAGCCGACTTCCTTACCCAATGCATTGGAGTTTATAATGTAACCACCAGTCCTGGTTTTCATGGTACCACCCATCATTTGGTTTATCATGTATCCACCCAACAAATGTCCAAGTACCATTATAAAATCATAACACATACAAAAAATATAAAGGAATGAAAACATTTCCACATTTCAATCACAATATATTGAAATAAAAAATACATTATCAAAACTATTTTCAATACCAAAATACATAAAAGATTATATGGTATTTACTTTCTTTTTAAAAGAATTATGGCCTGCTAAGAAAGCCAAAGATCAAATAATACTTGCGGTGGTGGAAAGGTCGTTGTCACCGCATACATTAAAAAAGAAACATACTTTTCATCATTTAGTAAAACAATTCATAGAGAAAAGATTACCTTTGAATAAAAGTAAAAGTAAAAGGGTTTTATACACCGTATAAAAGAAATTTTTGTATAAAACAAAATATTCCTCAATGAAAGGATATTGAGACGAAGTCCCTTACAAAGATGGTATCCTTAGATTAAGGATAAATCAAAGACATAATTATGTGTGACAAATATAAATACACCCAATATAAGTGGATATTAAGTGTAAAAAAATCATAGGTCATTCACAAATATTCATAGCATTATATAATCAAGAAGTAGTGGTTTAAACCAAATAATTTAAATTGGGTAAGGAATTTACCTTACAGAAATTTGACAGCCTAACGGTGTCACTTTAAAATTCAGAAAATGAGTTAATGAGAAATAAAAAGGGTATATCATAACTTGGACATACAATTTATAGCAATAAGGATATATAATAACATATACCAACATAATAATATGTGAATTAAAATGAATAACAAAAATAAGCCTTTTAAAAAGATGAGGGTGAAAGGTTCCCTTATCGATTTGGTAACTTACGAATCATACACCCCATGAAAGAAGGACCATACAATGTTGATGTAAATACCCATAAATGAAAGTATATTACATAAATATTAGAATAATGGGTGGTACATACAACACTAAAAAGATATAGTGTAAAATATACCATGAATCTCACAGGAATAAAAAGTGAGATACAAATCCCTTACCTCGTTGTAATCAATCATGTCGTATAAACAAAAGATACTAACCACCAAATGAATTACAGAACACCATGAATATAAATATAATAATGATAATATATATAAATTGGAAGTACACAATACACCACATTCCATAAATAATTGGTGACCAATGGAAATCTCACGGAATTAAAAATGAGATAAGAAATCCCTTACGAAAATTCGGCAGCCTAACGACGCCACTTTAAACTTCCAAAAAAGTATTGATGAGATCATATAGGGTATATCATCATATTAAAATAAAAATTAAATTAATAGGAATATAAAATAACATCCCCCAAAATAATAAATAGGAGCTTAAAAGAAATTACATAAAAGAGAGTACTTAAAAAGAAAGAGAGAGGTAGGATCCCTTACCTCGAGTCCGACTTGTCTTGTTCATTTATTTATATTCTTGAATAATAAACTATGGTCAATTTATAATTTCTTAATAACATCATTTAAAGTTTATTATTCAATTCATATCACATATTATCATGTTATAATAATTAGATTTTTATGTTAGTTCATATCAGACGTTTTCATCGATGTTTGGTACATGAGTCAAAAATGAACCTGTTTGATAATAATTTCCCATGTAGTTATAATTAATTCATCTCGATAATAGTATTAATGATTTAAATATCATATATATCCATTATATTTTCATTTTATACTATTTAATAACATTTGGATAAAAAAATGAAATCCACCGTTCATTGAGTCGGTAGGCCGTACGTACACATGAACTCTACTTGCATTTCTCTGCCATATTAATGGAATTAAAAATAAACGAGAGAAATATATTTTATAATTACATTACAATACATATGTTATCTATATTACATATGTTCATTAATTTCATTCTTTATACATTCCATGTATTGCATGAAGGAGTCACATCACTTGAGGGGGCGGTAGTCCACCCTTCCTCAAATGAAATTATCGCAATTACACGACATGAAAAGAATAATGATATGATTTAAAAATAAAATACATAAGAATATAGAAAACGTAAATACCATATATATCATATATAAATACAGTGACATCCTAATTACCACAATGAAAGGTGTTAAAATAATATTGAACAATCATCATTTCGTGAGGCAGTAATTCACCACCTACAGAAATAGTATGTTTTTTAACCATTAGACAGAGGTGTGTGTATGTGTAAATCAAATCCTTATCATAAAAAAATCCTAGTATAGTTAGGATACTGGTGTTATTATGGGAATCAAATAATAATAAGATAGTGTTTGGGTGAAGAAGGAAAATAATAGAAAGAAACTCGAGAGAAGACATTACCTATAATTCGGTTAACTCTTTTTGATTTGATCCAAAGGATTCCTTGGAAAGACTTCTGCCCAAATATGGGCTTCTAGGAGTAATATAGGTATGTGGAGAGATAATATGATCAGATTTTGGCGGATCCAATGGCTTGAGAGGTGTGGGTAAGGGGGTATTGGTGGGGGCATTTTATAAGAGGGAGGTGGGGCACTCTTGGAAAGTATTGAAATATTAATTTATTATAAAATGTTCTTCAAATTATAATGGTTCTAAAATGATATATTTAGAGTATAAGAGGATAAGGGGTATAACTACACTCAACCAATATGATTTTCACAAGTTGAGGTCATAGAATTAACCTTATCTTTTCATTTTAACCCGGTGTTAAAATTAATAATTCTGACCACGTCTTTTTTTATTTTCAAACTATAAGGTCATAATAATTACATTAAAAAACCAATAGTCCCATAATTGCATCCATAATGATAATATTAATATATTATATTTCATTTGGAATAATATTAGATTTTTTGGACTTTTATACCATTTAATTAAATAACATTTTTTTCTGAAACTCATTTATGCCAATTTCAACACTATTTGGTAGTTGACTTTTGATAATGTCATAAATGATTTATCCCTTGAAAATAAAAGAATTAACATATATTTTACATGTCAAAATTATCTATAAAATTCTTTTATATCATCCCATGTTTCAAAACAAAATTATTTTAACACTTATAATATCATATATTTAAATCTTTCATTAATGAGGTAATAATTGCATCATCATTGTGTCATAAATAAATTTATTTATTTAATGTCTAAAAATTCTAAATAAAATACCATGATATAGGAAATATTTTTCGCTTTAAAATTATTATTTATAATCAAATATATAATTTATATAAACAAAATTAAAATTGTTTACTTAGGTATTATATACTTTTAATATATTTCCCTTTCTTTAAAAATAATATGATAAAAGGTCACTATCACACAAAAGTGATTCAATGGGGTCCCAAAGATGGCACAAGGAATCCCATGGTCGGACATGACTAAAAAATAGCATTAAGACACATGGATGGGTAATTTTATATTATTATAACATTATTTTATTTACCCCTTTTTACCTGATTTACTAATTAATCACTGTAATTAAAAATAATTACTGTAATTACTATTCATCTTATCAAAAACAAAAGAGTCTTAATTAAATAATTTGGACCTTATGATTCCAAATATGTAATCCATTTTACCAAATTCCAAACACATAAACTACAGTAATTAATTTAAAAATAATTCTCGTTCTCAAAACTAAAGACGAGTTTTTAAGAAGTAAAATTTATCAAAAGATTGACTCATTTTGATATCAAATTTGAAAGTGAAATCATTTCCAATGAACAAAATTGTATTAAGTGATAAAAAAATAATTCAATTACACTTTATAACCCATTAATTTGAAAATATATCTATATAAATAAATTATATGAAAAAGCAGTTTTGAAGTAAAATGCTGTATTTTTCACTATTCCTTAAAAATGAACATTTGTCAGAAAAATAAAAAAAAATTATCCAAAGCCAATATGACATTACAAATTAAAAAATGATGTCCATTTTACCAAATTAAAAACATATAATTTGAATAAATTAATTTTATAATTAATTCCCGCTGTCAAAATAAATAGCCTGTTTTGAAGAAACAATATCTATCAAAAGATTGAAACTTGTTTATGTACAATTTCAAAGTGAAATAATTTCAATGACCACCATTGAATTAAATGGTAAAAATATAATATAATTATAATTTAAAACCAATTTAAATTATAATCAATACATATAAATAAATTACATTAAAACGAGGTTTTGAATTAAAATATAACATTTTTCACTATTCGTAAAAAAATGAACTTTATCGAAAAATAACAAAAAATTACGCAAAGTAATTTTGATGTCCCGATTCCAAAAAAGGATTTTATTTTGTCAAATATAACTTATAAAATTTTACAAAAGTGTATTAAAAAGTTTTCTCCATCAAAAGGCAGTTAATCGACCTTTTAAAGAATATTAGAATATTTATGCTTAAAATTGGATTTATTCGCATTTTAAGCCTCTAAAATTTATTTGATAATTGAAAAAATATTTAAAAAACATATATAATCATTTTTTAGTTATTTATATTCATTCCCTCCATTATAACGGCTAGGCATTAACTACCATTTAAAATAATATTATTTTGTTATTAGTGTGCAATGTATGATTTCAAAGAAACTCGTTGTTGTGTATTGGGTACGCCATCGTACATAGAATTATGTTTAATGTAATATTAACATATTTATTCACAAATATTAATAAATATGAAATGTTCATATTCTTTATTTACATAGGATTTTACATCCTTCCCCCTTTTGGGAATTGCGTCCTCGCAATTTTAAAATTGGGCTTGGAAACATCATTGAAAGTCCCACATCGAAAAAAGAGTCAGTAAAACTCTCACTTTAAAAGAAAGAAAGAGAAGTAAAAAGGTCACTCGAGTTAACCGATACTAGGATTCCATGTAATAAAGCATGGATATTGAAGAGAAAACAAATGGTCAAGTTCTGATGGAGAGTGATAGAAAACATGATTAGGAGAAAGTTAACCACAAGAAAATCACAAACGTGTGATGGGTTAAATGATATTTGACTCCCCAGTAGGAAAAGTTAACAGAAAATGTTTTTATTTTAAGTTACTTTTCATTGAGTAATTTATTTATGGGCTTAACTAAAACATAAGTAAACATACTTACTTGTCATGTAGACTCTCATATCTTACTAGATTTCTAACACCAACTAATATTTTCTCCAAAAGATGAGTATTTAGGATGACTTGTTTACATTAAAAGTGCTATAAAAAACTTCTAGAGAATCGCCTAATCCAAAAAAAGATAACTATATATTTCCCATGTCTTTAGACCAAAACCAAAATGGTTTGTACAAGATTAGATAATCCCCAAAAGGAAAATCTTTTACAAAAAGAAAAACTACTCTTAATATCCAAAATTTTCCCAACAAAACCCAAAGTTCATCAAAGACCATTCAATAAACAGCTATCCATAAAATTCATCAAAGTATTCCAAACTAAGATTGAAACCCAAATCTCTGAAGGATTTAATCACATATTCTTCCAAGGTAAATCTTAACATTTATCTCCAAATAACATCAGTTACTCTTAAAGTATCATACTGAAAAGTAATTAACCTAATCACGTATCCTCCATGATAGGTTAATCATTTACATACATAACCCAAAATCAACTTAATCCTGATTCATAATATCATCTAACTAAAAAGAATTAGTCATACTAACCAGGGACTTCATGTAGTCCAGTGGTAGGTGATAAATCCTAGTCACACTTTGGTTACGGGTTCGATTCCCGCAGCTGCATCCGACGTGATTGGTTGTCACACGGTCTGCGTGTTGTCTTTTTTCCAAAACTATATAATTCTTAAAACATTCCCCCAAAAGAGATAAAATCTCCAAAAATAACCATAACATAATTTAATCCTCACGTTTATCTCATGCCTTTCATTTTCCATTATAACATATAGTAACCCAAAATTACCTCAAAAGTAAGGATCATATAAACCCTAAAGGTTACCTTTATAATTATTACCTAAACATGCACATCGAGTTGGTTCTCTCATACATGATGCATTAGAGAACTAACAAAGGTTCAATTGGTTAATCATGACTCCAGATAGTTGGCTGAGAATAACCACAAGATTTCTCATTGCAGCTCCCATATCATTCAGTTTTTCGTTCAGAAAAACATCCCAGTTTTCTTCACATCCACTATTACTTTGGTGCCTGCTAGAACCATCCATTTACTAAAACCAAAAAGGTCAGTGTGAGTATATCATTAGAATAATCCTATAATATCCTATGAGGAGGGTTAATATTAAGATATAATTATTCATGTTATCTTAAACTCATTCACTTTATCTAAAACTATGACTCTTTCTAAAATCCTAAACATTATGGTAATGTCACTTATGCTTAAAGAATATCCTAACCTCTAAAGATATCCAAAACCAACCTTTGATACCAACTATAAGGTCCCGGCCTTAAAACATTACATAATCTTGAATTAAATGAATAATTCACTTTGAGGATTTCTTTCAGGTTTAGTGTTTTAGATAATTTGGCCATAACTATTAAATCTCAAAAGACTACAAAGTAGACACTTCTACTCATTTTTAATTTTTTTCATAAAATAAAATCTATTAAAAAGAAACATGTCTAGTTCTATGTTTTAGATAGCATGTCTTTCCTTTATCTCATCCTTGACCCAATTCATCTTTAAGTCTTATGGAAAACAATTCAAAAACATGGGATGAGCATAAAAATCTTATTAAGGTATATAAAAAGAAGGAAAACTATTAGTTTCTAAAACAAAAAGTAAATCATGAATACTTTATCATAAGTAATAATTTTATCCTTTATGATGTAGTAAATACTATTCACTGAATAAAAGATCATTGATTACCCTTTTTTAACCAAAATATCACCATAAACCCCATAAAAATAACACATAACATATAAAGTTAACTTGAGACATAAATATACTTAAATTGAATAACCATATGGTCGACTTCCACACATGTCACTAAATGGAATAGTCATACGGCCGACTTCCATACGCAATGCATTGGAGGTTATAACGTAACCACCCCTCCTGGTTTTCACATAACCACCCATCATTTGGTTTATCATGTAACCACCCATAAAATGTCCAAGTACCATTATAAAATCATAACACATACAACAAATATATAGGAATGAAAACCATTCCACATTTAATTCAAAATATATTGATATAAATAATCCATTTTCAATACCACAATACATAAATGAGTATATGGTATTTATTTTCCTTTTAAAATCATTACGGCTTGTTAAGTAAGCCAAAGATCAAATAATACTCGCGGCGGCGGAAAGGTCGTTGTCACCGCGTACGTTAAAAAAAACATAATTTTTGTCATTTAGTAAAATGATTTGTATAGAAAATATTACTTTTGAATAAAATTAAAAGTCAACTGGTTTTATACAATGTATAAAATAATGTTTTGTATAAAACAAAATATGCTTCAATGAATGGAGATTGAGACGAACTCCCTTACAAAGACGGTATCCTTAGATTAAAGATAAATCAATGACATAATTATCTGTGAAAAATATAAATACACCCAATATAAGTGGATATTAAGTGTAAAAAAACCATACGTCATTAACACATGTTCATAGCAAGACATAATCAAGAAGTACAGGTTTAACCCAAAGAATTGAAATTGGGTAAAGAAGTTCCCTTACAGAAATTCGACAGCCTAACGACGTCACTTTAAAATTCATAAAATGAGTTGATAAGAGATAAAAAGGTAATATCATCACCTGGACCAAAAATTTACAGTAATAAGGATATATAAGAAAATATCCCAACATAAGAATATGTGAATTAAAAGGCATTAAAAAATAGGCCTTTTAAAAAGAGGAGGGTGAAAGGTTCCCTTACCGATTTGGTAACTTATGAATCATACACCCCATGAAAGAAGGACCATAAAATTTTAATGTAAATACCCATAAATGAAATTATATTACACAAATATTATAATAATGGGAAGTAAATACACCACTCAATGGATATAGTGGCAAATATAGCACGAATCTCACGAGAATAAAAAGTGAGATAAAAACCCCTTACCTCATTTTAATCAATCGATTCGTATGACCAAAAGATACTAAACACCATATTAATTATAAAACACCGTGAATTTAAATAGAATAATGATAATATATATCAATTTTTAGTACACAATATACCATATTCCATAAATAAGTGTCGACCAATGGAAATCTCATGGAATTAAAAATGAGATAAGAAATCCCTTATGAAAATTTGGCAGCCTAACGACGCCACTTAAAACTTCCAAAAATGGATTGATGAGATCAAATGGGGTATATCATAATATGAACATAAAAATTTCATTAATAGGAATATAAAATAACATCCCCCAACATATGAAATAGGAGTTTAAAATAAATGACATAAATGAGAGTACTTGAAAAGAAAGAGAGAGGTTGGATCCCTTACCTCGAGTCCGACTTGTCTTATTTGTTTCTTTATATTCCTGAATAATAAAATTTGGTCAATTTATAATTTCTTAATAAAATCCTTTAAAGTTTATTATTCAACTCATATGAAACATTATCATGTTATAATAATTAGATTATTATGTTAGTTCATATTTGACGTTTTCATCGATGTTCGGTACATGAGTCAAAAATGAACTTGTTTGAAAAGAATTGTCCATGTAGTTATAAGTAAATCATCTCCAGAATAGTATTAATGATTTAAATATCATATATATCTAGTATATTTTAAATTTATACTATTCCATAACATTTGGATATAAAAATTGAAATGCACCTTTCATTGAGAGGGTAGGCCGTACGTATGCATGAACGCTACTTTCATTTCTTTGTCATATTAATGGAATTAAAAATAAATTAGAGAAATATATTTTATAATACCATTATAATATATATTTTATATAGTTCACAGAGGTTCATTAATTGTATTCTTTATACATTCCATGTATTTCATGAACAAGTCACATCACTTGAAGGGGCGATAGTCCACACTTCCTCAAATGAAATTATCACAATTACACGACATGAAAAGCCTAATTATATGATTTAAAAATAAAATACAAATGCATATAGAAAACATAAATTCCATATATATCATATATAAATAATGTGACATCATAATGGCCATCATGAAATGTGTTAAAAGAATATTGAACAATCATCATTTCGTGAGGTAGTAATTCGCCACCCCTAGAAACAGTATGTTCTTTAACCATTAGACGGAGGTGTGTGTATGTGTAAGTCAAATAATTCTCATGAAAACATACTAGTATATTGTGTATATTGTTGATATTATGGTAATTAAATAATAATAAGATAGTGGTGAGTGAAGAAGGAAAATAAAAGAAAGAAACTCAAGAGAAGACATTACCTCTAAATCGGGTGACTCTTTTTGATTTGAGCCATAGGCTTATTTGAAAAGACTTCTGACCAAAGTGAGGCTTCTAGTAGTAATAGAGATATGTGGAGAGATAATATGAGCAGAGGTTGGAGTATCCAAGATCTTGAGAGGTGTGGGTAAGGGGGTAGAGTTGTGGGCCTTTTATAAGCGGGAGGAGGGGCACTCTTGGAAAGTCAATAAATATTAATTTATTATAAAATGTTTTTCAAATTATAATGTTCCTTAAATGATATATTTCTTATATAAGAGGATAAGGGGTATAAATAAACTCAAAAAATAGGATTTATACAAGTTTAGGTAATATAATTCACCTTATCTTTTCATTTTAACCCTTAGTTAAAATTAATAATTTTTACCATGTCTTTATTTATTTACAAACTATAAGGTCAAAATAATTACTTTAAAATACCGATAGTCCCATAATTGTATCAATAATGATATTATTAATATATTATTTTAAATTTGGCAGAATATTATATATTTTTTACTTTTATACCATTTAATAAAATAACATTTGTTTTAAAAACTCATTTATGCCAATTTCAAAACTATTTGGTAGTTGACATTTGATAAAGGCATAAAAGCTTTAGTAATTAGAAAAAAAAGCATTAAAATATATTTCACATGTCATACGTATCTATAAAATTAATTGATATCATCCCAAGTATCATAAAAAATTATTTTAACACTTATAATATCATATATTTAAATCTTTCATTAATGAGGTAATAATTACATCATCATTGTGTCATAAATAAATTTATTTATTTAGTGTATAAAAATTCTTAATAAAATACCATGATGTAGGAAATATTTTTATCTTTAGAATTAATATTCATATTCAAAGAGATCATTTATATAAAAAAATTAAATTTTTTTACTTAGGTAATACATACTTTTATTATATTTCCCTTTCATTAAAAATAATATAATAAAAGGTCACTATCATACAAAAGAGATTCAATGGGGTCCCAAAGTTGTAACAAGGAATACCGTGGTCGTCCATGACTCAAATAATATCATTAAGACACATGGATGGGTGATTTTATATTATTATAACATTATTTTGTTTACCCCTTTTTACCCGATTTACTAATTAATCACTGTAATGAAAAATAATTACTGTAATTACTTTTCATCATTTAAAAAAAAGAGTCTTAATTACATAATTTGGACATTATGATTCCAAATATGTAATAAATTTTACCAAATTTTAAACACATATGTTTCACAAAACCAAATATGAGTTTTTAAGAAGTAAAATTTATCAAAAGATTGACTCGTTTTTACATATAATTCGAAAGTAAAATCACTTCCAATGAACAAAATTGTATTAATATAGAAAAACATAATTCAATTACACTTTAAAACCAATTAAATTTACAATTTAACTACATAAATAAATTAGATGAAAAATTTGTTTTGAAGTAAAATGCAGTATTTTTCACTATCCCTTAAAAATGAACATTTGTCAGAGAAAGACCCAAAATTTATCGAAAGTAAATATGATATTTCAATTTCAAAAATGATGTACAATTTACCAAATTCAAAACAAAGAAGTTTCATTAAATAATTTTATAATTAATTCTCTCTATCACAAAAAATACCATGTTTTGAAGAAACAATATCTATTAAAAGATTGACAATTGTTTGTGTCCAATTTCAAAGTAAAAAAAATTCCAACGACCACCATTGAATTAAATGGTAAAAATATATTCTAATTAAACTTTAAATCCAATTAAAAAGATAATCTATCCATATAATTAAATTTCATTAAAAGGAGGTTTTGAGTTAAAATACAAAATTTTTCACTATTCATAAAAAATGAACTTTATCAGAATAATAAAAACATTTTACACAAAGTAAATTTTTATGTCCCGATTCTAAAGAAGGATTTTATTTTGTCAAATATAACATATAAAATTTTCAAAAAGTGTATTTAAAAAGGCTCTTAATTAAAAGGCGCTTAATCGACCTTTTAAAAAATATTAGAATATTTATGCTTAAAATTGGATTCATTCGCATTTTAAGCCTCTAACATTTATTGGATAAATGTAAAAATATTTAACAAACATATATAATCATTTTTTAGTTATTTTTGTTCATTCCTTCCATTACAACGGCTTGGAATTAACTACTATTTAAAATAATATTAGTATATTCTTAGTGTGCAATGTATGATTTCAGAGAAACTAATTGTTGCGTATTGGGTACGCCATCAAACATAGAATTCCATTTAAAGTAATATTAACATTCTATTCACAAATATTAATAAATATGAAAAGGTCATATTTTTTTATTTACATGGGATGTTACATTAACTCTGTTTTTCTTTGAAACCCTAAAATCCTTAAAACATCAGTGCTTTCATTTCTCAGAAATGAAAAAATAGGACAACCAAAGAAGGTGAAGCCATCGACCCAAAGCTTTAGAAAGTTTCTGGAAGAATGATTTGGCAGGGTAAATTAGTTTATTTTGAATGGCTCTGTCAGGAAAATTTACATCTGAAGAAAGAGATAGCCTTTCAAGGATTAGAACTTATGTTCAATGAGGTGAAAAAAGAATTATTTTATAACGTAGAACTGAAGTCTTTCTATAACAGTTTTCATTTTAGTTTTGGTGATTCTCAATATATAGTTTTTGCAAGAATATATGATAAGGACTTTTTGATTTCTTCAACTAAAATGTATCAAATCCTAAATTGTCCCCATGAGGGAGTCTTTCATTTCAATCTAAGGTATATAAAAGATAATGTCTAAAAATATGAAGACATTATGTCTTTGTTTAGCTTAAAATTTGTTTGAACAATGTTTTTCAAGGATCTCTAGGAAGACCATAAAATATTTGTTGTGTTTATTCAAATTGGAATTTCTTCTCGAATGGATGAGATGGAGAAGATTATATATCCAGACATGTATATCATGTTTTTACTTTTTGAGTGAAATAATGCTGAATTTTCCAAGGTATATATTTAGATATTTAAATTACTTATGTCGACCAGATGCTATGATAAATTTTTTATCCTTTTGGAAGGATAATTTCATGAATTTTGTTTAATAAATTAATGGTTTTATTAATATATTCTCGAATTAAATTTCATCACAGCAATATGCTCAATATGAGAACCTTAATGAAGTGAGGTTTTTACTGGAGTACAGTCAAAGTAAAACTCTTACTAGTTGGTGCATATGACCAACACTGATCAGGATATTTTGATCAAGGGGAGAAAAGTGAAATTGGTAATGAAGGGATTAGTGAAACCCATGAAGAAGGACATTCAAATCCAACCCAAAGAAAAATGATACTTTTTAAAGAAGAATAAGAAGAGGAAGAAGTGGCTGTGAAAATAGAATGGGTTGTAAAACCACAAAAAGAGTATATACCCCTATTGTAGAACCATTGTTGGGTACAGGAGAGGCTACCGGGTCAGTACATCTAGAAGAGACTTTTCTTGGGGAAGATTGATGGGTGAAAATCCAGATGAGAGATCTGAAAAATATTGATTTATTAGTTGTTCATGAGGAAGAACCGAATTTTTAGTGATAGAAACAGTTAATTAGAATAGAAAATGTGGCTATAGAGATTGTTGAGAATTTACTTTTATCTGTTTTTGATCATGTGCATAAAATAAATATATCTGAAACTGAGTAAAAAACTTACGTTCTTGATAGTTTGTCTTATTCAAGTTAAAAATCAAATGAAAAACCAGTGGAGAATTCTATGAAAAAATATACTTCAAAATACCTAGAAATTGAGGTAGTTGTTCAGTCACCACATCAAGATGAAGGGACATCTAATTCCCAATCAAATTAGGTTGAAGATCTTGTAATGAAGTTTAATAAGTCTCAAGAAGAGAATACCAACCTTCAAAAGGAGTTGGAAGTTGCAAAGAAAATGTTATAGTATCTTTGTGAAATTTATGTTTCCAGTAAATAATTTGATGCTTTCAAAAAAGTGATGTTGAATGAACTCGGAAATATAAGATATAAATTTGTTTCTAAGATAGACTTTTCTGATCTAAAGTATTATTTAGGGGGTTAGTTTGAATCAATCAAGAGTACAACTTGTTAGACCAGTACATCTACCTCTTCTCCTACTACCATTCCAAATCTGATTCGATGATTTCAGGCCATCACCTCTGTCATGGTAGATATGAATTCTCATCTTCAAAATCTTCAGTTTAATTGTGCCCCTCCGTTAGTTATTTTTGAAAATCAGAAATTTATAGTTGACCAACCAACAAAGAGTGAACTAGGTATCAGATTTCTGCTAAACAAATTCACAGAAAAGTTATACCAGTTTATGCAGCAAGAGGAGAGTTTTTATGACTTTTTGAAATTCAATATGTTGGGAATTTTCATATCAGTCAAGATTCTAGAAATATAATTATGAAACTGGGGGATATTATGATGATAAATTTTCAATTACAGATGGATGAGTTAAAAGATATGTTTAAAGCTACTCAAAATCCTTAGAACCTTAACTGATCCAACTCCTACCAAATCTTTTGTACCCAAACCATTTCAGTTTACTAAACATCTCTCCTTGTCAAAGTAATTATTTTAATTATACAGGGTAAATAATAATCCAATATCTATGTCTAAAAGTTATTAGGAAACTTTATCCTAATGAATCTCAAATTGGGTCCCACTCCCCACAATCCAATATCAAATATTTTTTACTAAAAACATCAGTGATGATAGTCCAACTGGAAAGACTTTAAACTACCCACAACAAATATACACAACACTCTCCAGGGTGAAAAACTACAAAAAGAACCCTGAATCAAAAGCTGAATGTCATATTTTTAAACCCTTTTCATATTTGGTTTAGGAGAAACTATTGAGAAACTAAATATCAAGAGACATACATCTTGTTAATCTGAAAACCCACAAAGGGAAATATAGGAAAAATTCATGTTATACCCGCTAAGTCTACACCACAATAGTCATAGGAAAAAGGGTAATAATGGAGAAAGATGAAAAAATATTGGAGTGGTTTCCCATTAATCCCTAGAAAGAGTAAAATTATGCTCATTGATCCCCTTGGTTCAGGAGGAAATTAGAGCATGATATGATTACGATAGTTTACTTATCCTGAATTCTGATTCATTTTGACATCTAGTTGATGTAACAATTCAAATGAGATCATTTATGATTGATTAATGTTGCACTAATAGATAAAGGAGAAGTATTAGAGAGAAAACCTATTTCATTCTATTAAAAGGAAATATGAATGGAACCCACAATCCAAAGCCTCTCCTAGAAAACAGAATGGGGGTACTAAAATGATACAAAACAACCTAATAGGTTATAATAAGGCCTAATTATCTCTTATTAGTAGTTCAGAGATTGAATGAAATGATTCATAAATGTCGTATTAAAAATTATTCCTCTTTTAGGCTTCATCTTATAGTTATGGATGTACCCATTTTACAATGAATTTGTGGTCTTTCCCTTTCTGTCTGATGGCATTGTAATTTGAACATGAATATGAAAGATGTGATTTCATAATGGCCATGAGAGCCTCTCATTCCTGTAGTTCCTTCATTTGAGAGTTCACCTGGTCATGAGAATTAATTTTCTTGGCCTACATATAATTCAATTCATCAGTAATGTTCTGGAAGGTCATCACTTGATGATGAGATGTGTCGAATCATGCGAGGTCATCTTCCTAGGCAGCGAGATATTATTGAGTTATGACAATCTAATTCACAAGGAGATGTAAGTGTCAGTAATTGAAGCCAGCTGAAACCAATCCAAAAAATTATCATCAGAATATTTTTTCCTCCTCGTTGAAATTAGTCAAAGGGGTTTTTACAGAGAGGGTGCATAGTTGACACCATGCCTGTTTTTACACAGCTTGATGCCTCCTCATGGCACCAAGACCTTGGTCCTCCCCCACTAAAATAAGTATATATTTTAGAAGAGTCATCATGGGAGACATAAGCTCTCTAAGATAGGTTACCCAGGTAAGGGGACTCCCCTCTCAATAGATGGTTCATCCTCTTGGGTTAAATGTAGGAGGCTGACAACGACCTCCAGGACATTCGGTGATACCATGCTAGGGCCAGATTTACTTTGACCATGAACCATATCTACTAAAGGAGAGAGGGTTGAATCACTCCCCATAAAAATGGGATATGAAAACAATGACCCTTTCAATGGAATTTAATCGTGGATGGAGCGCCTTCTCACCACAGGGAGGGGATCATATGGTATGGAATGTATGTTTGAAACATGATTGAAAACAGCTAAATGTTTTCGAACTCACCGAACTGGTCTTCCCAAGATCCCAAAATGATATAAAACAACCCATTCCTAGTCATACTCATGTGAAAATTATGTTGAGGCCACCACAAGAGGGATAAGTACTTATTTACACACATCCTCCCGCATTATCATCATCCATTGATGGTGGAGGATTACAAAGTGAGATTCCTGCCTAACCAGGGTTGCAGGAAGAGATGTGATTTTCTAATGTCATCCAAACATCCTTGTGAAGTGATAAGGAATGTTGGGTTCAATAATAGTTATGATGTCTATGCGGATGACCAAGACTCCATCCCGAAGAGTGATGACATAAGAAAGTTCATCAGGGGATCCCTTGCTAGTACTTATTACTGTACCATGGGTCGCAACATAAGGCAGAAAAGAAAAGTGAGAGACATCACATTGAAATTTAACTGAACCTCACACACTAAAAGACCTTTAGAAGATGAAAACTATGTCTAGGAAGGTCATGTGGAAATTAGAATGTTGAACCATGGTGGGGTGCCAGTATTCATAATAGGGAAAATGTTCCGTCATCCAGCCATATAATAATTGAAAAGGGCCGCTAAGGTGATGCATAGTCCTTCCCTCTAGAATCTATTTGAGGAACTTGTATATTTTAGAAAGAGTGGGGATTTCCAAGTTGATGGGATATCTTTCTTCCAAAGTAGTCTTCATCATAAAATTACATACCCAGACACTGGTGTAAGCATCGTAGGAGGGGAAAATAAATCTACTTAAGAACATGGAAAAGAAATCTGCAATCCTGAGATCAGGAAATTCATCAGGGTAGAACTCATAACCCCAAGAGGTATATTGAACTACATCAAAGGTAGCATAGTAAGAACCAGGAATGATCCATGACTGGTGAGTTATATGAATTTGGCTATTGAGAGCTCTCTGTTTTTTCCCGTTCACCTTCTGGAATAAACCAATCCAATCATCAAATGAAATAAGTGATCTAGCAATAAAACGATGGCCAAGTAGCCCCTCCACCATGGTTAGTAATTCTCTATCCAGTGGGGAAACTTGTTAATTAATCCTCCAGGAATTAGCCGCTGGTAAAAAATAATTATAAATATCACCATAGATGGGATGTCTTTCTATCTGGTAGAAGTCCTACAGAATAATCCCCACATCACCATGGGATAAGTGAAAGGTGTTGGTACCTGAACACTAGAGGTTGAGAAACTCAGGTAGTATCTCACCCAGAAAAAATGGTTAATTGGGAGAACCACACAACTTTATATAGATGGACAACTTATAGTGGTGTAGGGGCTTGAAGTTAGTTCTTATGAACCCAAAACTCCCAGGCCCACTCATTAAAAAATCACCTTCCTGATCGAAGATCCCATTTAGACCTCCAACCCCGTTAGAGTCACATCGTGAAAAATTAACAATAGGTGGGTAGTTTTGGATAACAAAATCTGAGGATGCATTAGGGGGGGTGTCTACCACTCTGTGTCCACATATATTTATTCAGGATATATCTTACCTCCTTACTCAAAATATTTATGATTTACCCTATAGTAAAAACATTTGCGTTATCATTCTCCTACGAGGTCTCAGAATGAGTGATAAGTCTTCCACAGTCGACCCCTGACAAAGGAACCACATTTTGGAGCTCAAAATTTTAAATTAGTAGTTGATTGGGAAATTTATATGCCATTTTTCTGGATAAAGGAGGTCTTGGAGAATTCCCCTTTTAGAAACAATGATAACACGATGTTCTTCTCTGATGCTCTCAACCATAGCCTCACTCTTTCTGGTTGCATTCACTGAAGTCAAGGGAATAGCCATGTCATCTCGAATTCTCAAAAAGACCCTAAAAAAGGTCAGTCTAATTAAAATCCATGGACAAAAGGACAAATATAGAATGGACTAAAAAGTCCACAAGAGGAAAGCCTCCACATACGGCTTCACAGAAATGGTTCACAGAATGCATTCCCCGAAAACAACCATTAATGTAGAAACCCACAAGATGCTATCTTGTGATGCATTGGCCACCAAATAATCTAGTTTACAAATAGGGAGAGATGCGTACTGAGTCTAGAAATACGATTATTTAAATTTCATAGTTTGAAACTTTAAATTTTTGTTTATAAATTTAAGGATTAGTTCATCGGTTTAAAAATTAAGTTCATGGGACTGTCGGGCCTTGAACTGTCTCGCTATATGTAATATCAAAATTACATTTTAAATGTCCTACAGTTTGATTCATGGATACTAAAGTTGGTTCATGAACAAAAAAACCGTAGTAATCGTACAATTCATGGAGTTCAAATAACGGTTTGAGTACGTTGAATATTTTGAAGGAACGGGTACACAGATGCAAAGAATGTCGATATTTCATTGCAGTAAACTTTTCACCAGGAAATCAGGAAAAATAAAAATGACATAGGACCTCTATATATAGGTGTGTACCGCCCAATGGTTCCACATTTCTACAACAAACTACATCAGTTCGGGACTATTTTCTACATCGGAATAGCCTCCTCTTCATTCCCATCAGACCCCATTCAAATTTTGGCATTTTTGGGGTCCTAAAAAATCTACAAAGGGAAAGGGAAAACTCATGAAAATTTGATAAAGGAAAGCGATTCATATGTGGTTGAAAAATAGAGGAAAATATTAAAGGAATCTAGTTTGGGAAAGGACCTAAGGTGGTCTGCATACAGGTTACCAGGAAAGGTCCACAGAAGGTGAAAACTGTGTACCAATATAGTATGGGGAAAACCTATGAAATGATGGCCCTTGAGATGATTGCTAGTGAGCCAAGCCACTATGAACAGTGTCATTGGTGGAATCAAGGAGGAGAAATTCCACCTATGAAAAACTACTCTTGTAAACTGCATCATTAACAAAAACATGATGGGAAAATAAGACCTCCATGTACCATATATATGAGCCATATAGTTCACATATGAGGCAATTCTGGTGGTATCCCACAAAATGCATCGTTCACTAAATTGAGGCGGTGATTTCTGCCACTGCGAACTGCAACCCCGCGAACTCTGGTTTTCTGAGTCATCTTTAGGCCAGATAACTCCTTCGCATGCTTCCAAAAAAGGTGTCATGTGCCCATAGATACAGCTTCCCCAATACTATATAAATGGGACACCATGGGATTAGAAGAGATATATAGGGAGGGTGACATATATTGAGAGGCACACAAATGGATGCTAGGGACTTCGAGCATTCAGATGAAAGTTCTCAAAGGAAAATGATTGATGAAGAACCAAGAACCAATTTCCCATTGGTATAAACCAGTCTAAAACCATAAAAAGAAGGAAACGTAATAATAAAATACTGTATGTGAAGCTAATTGGAGAACCTCAAACCATTTTCCCTTCATGGATGACCTTCTCGTGAACCGCATCACAATGCCCTTCCTTCAATCCAGCAAACCGCATATCACATCACTACAAAGACAAGACCTTTCAGGGCATAGAATTACGCTATGCGGATGGAACCCTATACCTCATACCACCATGATACACAGTGAGGTCATTATACTGCTTCAGTATGTAGACATTCCCTCCACCCACATAGAAGTATGCTATGCAGGGATACCCCCACCCCGCATGAAAAAATGGTACGTGGAATGGGGTTTCTCCAAGTATCCCATCCTCTAGTTCCGATTTTTTCCATCTATTCCTATCACATCCTCTATGCCCCCTTCACTTACCAGACCACTCGCATCAGGTCAAAACCTCTTACAAAGCCACCATACCCGTATGATCAGATCGTCATGTGTATAAGTACACCCTTATGAGTTTACACACCCATGGTAAATAGAGGCAAGTAGGTGATTCCCTTAATGGAATGGGCCACCATAATGTTTCTATGTCCACATTTCCATGGTAACCCAAATTCCAACCTTGGGAGGCCGATGTGGACCTCCCCGATATCATGTTTAAGGGTAGTATGTGGATTTTCCATTCCATGAGTGCCAGTGGAAAATGAGGATGTCGCGCTTTCCTTCCCCTTTGACAAGGGATAATGGTCCTCCCCTTTTCCAGAACCCATGTCAGGGAAATCCTCCGGAGGTAATCCCCTGGCCCTTTGTGAGATGCTTCACTCTTGACCCTATTGGGATCAACTCGAGATGTCTCTGGATAGATCACCATATGTGACTATCTTGGATATCAAAACGGATGAGCGTTCACGCATTCAAAGCCTCGTTTGCCTCCCATGTTGGGATCATATCCATGACCTTTTCTATCATCATCCTCCTTCTTTTGCATTATCATATAATACACAATGCACCTTTTTTGAATCTTTATCATCCTATTATTTTTCACACTTAGCACAAATCTTGTGGCTTTAGAGGTTTGTGATGATATAGCATTCGCATCACTCAATAATGAACTATGAGAACTATGATTCCCAAACCAATGGAGTTATGTAGGACTCATATCTAAAGGCTTGAGCTCAAATGGGATGTTCCCATGCTGAATACCCAATAAAGTCATAAATTAGTAATGAACTATGAGAACCCTAATTCCAAACACAGTTGGGATACGTAGGTTTCCTGTATGAAGGACCATGCTCAAATGGGAGGCTCCCATGTGTAAGTCCCCAATCAAGTCATAACTGAGTTGTGAACTACAAGAAATCTGATCCTACTCCAACCAGGATATCTAGGACGCTCGTATGAAGGCTCGAGCCTAAAGGGTACCCTTCCAAAGGGATGATCCAAATCGTATCCCATATAAAAGGGCATCCACATTATGAGTAAGACCTGATGGGTATAGTTTATAATGTTATCCTCTATGGTGTAAGTCCCAAATATATTCCCTCAAAAGGGAATCTCCCTTGTGAAAGCCCCAACCAACCGAACAATGAGGGATTTGATTCTTAGCCAACTAGGTTACATAGGAAGCATCATCGAGGTCCAATCCCAACACCCAAATCACCCTAATTTTCTTAGGTCCATATTCCTAGAAGGGTTATATCCACCTGAGAGGCCACATCTCTCTTGGGCACCTTAGGCCACCTTGGCATAATTCCCACAACAAACATTGACTAGGAATATTTCACCTAGATTCTAAGTCCACATTACATTAAACTTCATTAGTGGGTCCTCTTTACATGACCTTAAAAGGTAATGTGTCACATTAAGCAGCACTAAACTATGTGGACTCTAATTCCTCTCACAAGGATACATAGGAATCCCATCTCATGGGTTTGATACCAAAATCAAAACAACTCCCATCACCCATGTATGATGATAAACACTAGTTCACCTCTTCACATGGTTTAATCCAGTGTTGCCTTAGCAATTCCGGATCCATGTATATCCGTGATTGATTTTTCAATTTATGGGTAATTTTAGGACACACTCTTGGGAATGAACCAAGGATTCATGAACATATTAACATGGATTAAATCTATAAGACAGTCCCCTAGTAGGCAATAATTCCCACCAAAAGGGTGTGATGATCCTGAACTCCCATCCACTTGACCAATGGAGTCCTTAAGTTTTGTTGGAAAAATCATCCAATAAGAAACTACCTTTGGAGAGTTGATCTATGAATATTGGATAAAAGGGCTATTGGGTGTTTCTTTCTCTACGAATAAACCCACTGGAGACCATATGAGTACCCTATACACAACACATACCAATTTTACAAACACTTAACCCATTGTAATCACCCACCAGGATCATGCACATGGGGTGCCTCCTTCATGACATAAAAAGGATACACTGGCCAGTCCTGGTGGGGTCATCTCACCCGACTGAAAAAGTGGTGTGACTCGAACTAGGTAAAAATGAAATGGAGAACTCAATGAGAAATTATCTATAATAACAAATGAGTGATGATTCTCATCAGACATTTTGTTTTTTCCCCAAAATCCCACCTTGGGTCCAAACACTAACATATCAAAGGATTTGTTGGCAGTAGTTAGTGAGCAGGTTGATGTAGTAATGGACCATCAATTTGTTGATGAGGAAACCATATAGGACTATGCTGATCAGTTGGTTATGGATGAATAGAAAATAGCTACGAGAGATTGTAATGGTAAGAAAAAATAAATGCTGAATCCCCTGGAAAATTAAAAGTTACCCAGAAGGCTAATATTGTAGTGGACTATGAGGGTATCCAGATGATTCCATCCAAAAAAACCAAGCTGCCTCCAAAGCTTGGAGAGGTCCTTCCAAATCCCTCCTCCAATGAAATAATTGTTACCCCCTATAAAATGAGTCTCCAGGTGGAGTCACTATCTCATATTCAGAATGATAGACCGAATGACAACACAAAATGGAAATTTCATCCTTATTTTTCAGAACTCGTGAGATATGCTTATGATTCATTTGTATTTTCTTCTGATGATGAATGTGAGGCCACAGAAGCTCAAAATGACAATATTATCATTCCATCTATGATATTGGGAGGAGAAATAAAACCAAGCGACCTCAGGAGTGAGGTAGTTGAGTGGTTTAGTGTGCAGTTTGAACCCATTCAGGCTAAAATGGAACCACAAACATTTGGCTTCAATGATTAACATGCAGTGGAGAATCATTTATCTAATGACATGGAGGAGATTCTTCAAATAAATCGGGAATTGAATGTGTGTGATCTTTTGTGGAAATATAAAAAATGCATTGCTTTACAATTTTTTTGATTCACTCCTGGTTGATAATAACAAGACCTCATAGGAGCCCAAAACGTGGAGGCGTGGGAGATATCATCGGAGGAGAGGCATGTACCCTTATAACATGGGTTCTAGAATGACCCATCAATGGGTGTTCTTCCTTTCCAATCAAGTCTCTTTTGGCATTGTGTACTCACCTGTCTTCTTGTACCTATTTTTACTTTTTTTAATAAATTTCGAAGCCATGCCTCATCTTTCTAAAAAAAATATTTATTTACTTATAATAATTACTACAAATAGATAAATATTTATTTACATTTATATATATATATTTAATATATTCATTATATTTATAATTATATATAGTGAATATATTTATTATAATTTTATAATTATTTAAATATATTTATATTTATTAAGAATTAAAATTATAAATATTATATATTTATTATAATTGTTTAATTGTTTAATAGATACATATTTATATATATTTGTTTAAATAATTATAAAATTATAACAAGTGTATTTTTAATATTTATGATTTTATATATTATTAATATATTAATTATATATATTTAAAATATTCTAAATATAATAAATATATAATAAATATATATTTATATAAATATATAATTTAAAAAATTATAATAAATATATATTTATTTATAGTTATAAATATATATATATATATATTTAAATAATTATAAAATTATAAGAACTATATTTATTATACTTATAATTTCATAAATATATATAATTTGTATATTTATTATAATTTTATAATTAATTAAATATATATAAATTTATTTATAATTTTAATTAAAAATATTTGTTTTTTTATAAATATTTTCATATATTATGAATATATTTTATATAAATTTATAATAATTTAAATAAATATTTATTTATTTATATTTAGAACTATAAATAAATAAATATTTATTTTTAATTAAAAATTATAATAAAAATATATTTATTTATAGTTGTAAATATAAATAAATAAATATATATATATATAATTCAAAAATTATAACAAATATATTTATAATATTATAAATATATAAAATTAATATATTTATTATAATTTTATAAATATATATATTTATATATATTTATTTAGAATTATAATTATAATTAGTTGTAATTATTTATAAATAGTGGTATATAAATATAAATAATTTATTTATTTATTATAATTTTATAATTATTTAAATATATCTCTATTTATTTTGAATTATAATTATAACTATTTGAATTTATTTATAAATATTTATATATATTTATAAATATAATTATTTAATTATATATTTATAACTTTATAAATATAATAAATATATTTAGTATAACATTATAATTATATATATATATATATTTATAGTTATAATTATAAACTATAAAAAAATATATTTCTAAATATTTGTATATAATTACATATATAATTATAATAGATGTATTTATTGTAATTTCATAATTATTTAAATGTTTATATAAATTGTTGTAATTATAATTAAAAATATATATATTTAAAAATTATTTATACGTAATTAAAATTTTATAATTATAAATATATTAAATATATTTATTATCTAAATATTTATATTGTAATTTTATTAGTATTTTTTATAAAAAAATAGATTCATGGGTATAACATGAATAAATCATATACCAGGTAAAGTATAGAAAATAAAAAGAGAGTGATTAGATATGGAAAACATGAATAATAAGGACATAATGTATAAATTAACATTCATAATAAATTCATAACATATATGCATGTAAATTATACTCATGAATCAATAAATATATTGACCACATTCATTAAAAACATAAATTTATTTATTTATATTTATAATTTCAAAATATATAATTTAAAAGTACTTATATATATTATAAATATAATAAATATAATAAATATAATAAATATAATATATCTAATAAGTCTAATAAAACTAATAAATATCATAAGTATATTTATTATTTCATGAAATTTACAATAATCGAATAATTATTTAAATATATATTTATTTAATTATAAACTTAGAAATACTTTTTCAAAAACATTATAAGTATTAGAATTATTAATATATAAATATATTAATTATAAACAAGCATTTTTTATTTAATGTATACAAATAAACATTATTTTTTTAATATAAATATAATGTCAAAATATAAATTAATAATATTTTTTATTAAAAAAATTTATCAGCGTAAAATATATCACTGATAAAGGCCCCTTTTTATCAGTGCTTTCTACTTGCTCTTAGTGTTCGAGCAGCAAGGGGTCTATGAAATTACTATATTGGGAAAAAAATTTGGAATCTGAAGAGTTATGGATAAGGGTGTTCAACATAGTATTAGAGTAGAGGGTCCTCTAAAGTGAAAGTGACCACAGTGTGTGAACATGAAACTTTTATTGATGGAGGTGGTAGACCAATTTACCCATTTTGAAGCGCGTCACTACTATTGTTTGGTAATGGCGATGATGATGAAGATCACTGATATTGATTTATGGGAAAAAATCCATCACCCACCCTTAGGTGATTTTCCACCATTTTCAACCACGCCATTACTATTGTTAATAAATGGTGAGATTGATGGGGATTAGCATCATTGATCGAAGGTAAATAATCAACTAGTCACCCCGCAATATATTTTCCCAATTTATGTATTTGTTTTCTAATATTTAACTGGTGAATGAACCAAACTATGAAGTTGTGACCCCTCCGACTCAAGCTTATTTTTCTCTACCGACATTTATAAGATTATTAATGTTTCGCAGGGATCATATCCTTGGGATAAAAATATTTATAACAATTCAATACCAGATAAATACAAATTTCTAGTGTCAAGAGTGATGAAAAGAGGCATCCCTAATGACAACATGGATAAATGAAAATACTTTATAAATAAAAAAATAAATGAATAAAAATGTATCTTGTGTTTCAAAATGATAAACGCGTCCCCACACATTATCTCATGGATTGGATATATAAAAATTGATACTGAACAAAAAATATAGATCAAAACCAGTGATAAGAAAATGCCTCAACCACTATGCGAGTTAATTCTGAAGGTGCCTTTCCCAAATTTGAAAAGAAAGATTATTTCCTCCTCTTCTATATAAGTGGAATGATACAAAAAAATATAATTGTGGGAAAATATATTTGATGCAAATAATTAGGAATTATTTGATTAAATTATAATAAAAAACGGATAATATTTGTCATTTCTATAAATAATATGTTTAGAATGGGAAAAAGATTACTTGTATGGGTGCTCGAGTGTTGGGAAGATTCATGAAGATCATGAATATATAATGACTATATATATGTTGATACTACAATATAAAAACAAAGTAATATAATTATGACAAAAACCTAATGACTATTATACAAAAATTAGAAGTGCATAGAAACAATAAAAATATAGAGAATAAAAAATCAACCAATAAAAAACTCATCTATCCAGTAACTAATTTATGAATTTCAAGACATTTGAAAACAAGGATATGGAGCAATTAGTAAAGAATATAACTCTTATTTTTTTTGTAACTTCTAACTATGTAACAGAAAATATGTATCCACATGATACTATGTAACCTTCAAAGTATATTAACATTACATAATTTAACTGTAAAATAGTAATGACACCAGCCCAATTCATGCAATAGAAAAATTAATGAAGAGGGTATTAGATGGAATAAATAGAGTGAACAATTCACCAATATGATTACATTCAAATGATGACATGGTCTGAAAAAACCCATATCATTATCAATTTATACCATCTTGGGATATCTATAGTTCAAGTAAAACAAATAATATTTCATGAACTATGAAACATTATAATCATATTCCCCCATTCTTATCACCCAACATACATGTTAAGAAAGATTATTTGTTTCAAAATAAAAAAAATCACATGATTCAATGATTATATATTGAATATGATATAAATGAATCATCAATGTTTAAACAATAAACTAAATGATTATATATTGGTATTGTGATAAGGGAATGAAAATAATATATTTTAAATATAATAATCTTTAAACATTGAAATAATGAAAGTGTTGAAATTTATTGTTTAGGGAAAAAAATTGTGAAGAGTAAGTTGCCATAAAAATAATAATGAAAATAAATATTAGAAGAGATAAAATTAAAAAAACAATTCCTAAAAAATAAAACATTAAGAGAAGGTATTTATATAGAAATAAAATTTGTAGAAAAAGTAGACATGAAATTTCAAGTAGTTAATTAAATATCAAATGGTAGGTAATTAAAAACATAGGACAATAATCTTACCAAACTGAAAAATTATAAATGATTGAAAATGGCTAGCAATGAATTGGTCAGAATAAAACAACATATATGAAATAAAATGAAAGGATAAACACTATATCCTTTGTTAAAAATAACCTCATTTTAATTATGACATCGTGTGGAATAATTTGATCTTCACTCTTTTGTGAATACTTCAGGTAGTCCCTCGCTCACTGGACTTCATTATCAATCATGTTACTCTAGGGAGACATGTGGATCTATACTAACCAATGAAGTGAAACATTTTAATTGTAATAATGATTGTTGATAATTTCATGTATACAATCACAAAGATATATGTAACATTAAAATGAAAACATAAGTAAATTTAATATAAATGGATAAATAGATACAAAAAAATAATATGTAAAAAAATTCACCATTAATTAATACCAATATCTTCGTCAAATTAAAACATATTTTTTATAATTAATATAATCATTTGGTGGGAATGTAATTTTAGTTTTGAAATGTATGGTATTGTATAAATACATAATACAGAAAATAAAAAATTACCAATGAAAAATTATAATAAAATGTATGAAAATTTGTATATTCTCAATAAAAATCTATATACATGACCATTTGATATTATATATATCCACTTGGAGTTTTTATAGTACATTAGTGAGGATGAAAAGCAACAAATACCTTATACACAAAACTCAAAGCTAATGCATATATAGTTTTAAATGAAATGCTAAAAATAAATTTACATGCATATTAAAAATATAAAAAACAAATATATATCAACCTGTATAGGTGGTGGGTCATTTTTATGACATTGATATCCTAATCTATATGAGTGGTGAGTTTGAGACACTGGTATTCCCTGTTATAATCATTCTTCCTTATAACTATCTTTGTAGTTAGTTTATTTTCTCTATATTTTTGTTGATATATGATAAGGGAATGGAAATAATATTTGTTAAATATAATAGAGATTAAAAATTAAGTTAAAATAATACTTTAAATTTATTTTTTAAGAACAAAACTTTTTTAAATAAAGAATTTGTGTGTGAAAATGTTTATATATATTAAAAATGAGAATAGAGAACTATACCTTTACAGAAGAGCCAAAATTTTATTTTGATGGTTCACATTAAGTCCCACCTTGTGCGTCAAAACCTCTGGAAAAAAACTCACAAGGAATCCACCTTTGGTGCACCTTAGGGATGTTTCGTTGCCTCACCAGTGGCGAGGCAATTATGTTGTGCCTCGCTGTACCCCTTTCCAAGGCACACGCCTCATCATGCTTTTGACAACACTGTTTTTTCAAACATAAACACATAGTGAATTGTGCCTTTGTGAATGTGTTTTCTCATTCATAATGAATCATAGATTTAATTTCAATGCCAAAAATAAAAAATGAAATAGAGCTGTAATTCATCTATGCCATCACAAACAGGATATCCAATGTTTTATTTTCAAATAAGTTTTTCTTGATGTCTTGAAACTATGTAAAATTGAAAAGAATTGGATACTCTAGAAAGAAAGAGAGAAAATTAATTTGAAATGTTGAAAAAAATAAATTAATAAACAGAGTGATGGTCTGTAAACATATAGTGTTGGTGTATAAAAATAAAATCATAGTTTTGATAGGGATATTATTATACAATTGTTTTTTTATCTAATGGGTTAAGATAAACATTATTTAACCAGGTAATCTTACATTAATTTTGTTTATAGTAAATTTTACCAAATCCAATTACATGGATAAAGAAATAATGAGAGATTTATTGTTGTTATAATTTTCATATCTAATTAAAATAATTATTAAATTTCAATTTTCTATTGATAGCAATATGGAAAAAGACATCATAGTGGTGGTCATGATATATTTAATTATACAAAACATTACAAACTATTTAATTTTATCAAATAACATTGATGGTATATTGAAAAAATGAAACATACTATAACATAATAAATTTCATAATAATAAATTAAAAATTAAGTATTTTTAATATTATAAATGAAATATTTTTGGATTTTTTTGAAATTGTTAAATATCATGAGTTTTTTTACCTGTCATGTGATGAAATAGATGACGTAAATACCATCCTTATATAATCATAATGAAAATAAAAACTTTGATGATCGTATTCATCTCATAATGAGTAGCCTATGTTATCCTCTAAAACTATTAAATAATTATGTTTCTAGGGAATAAAAGAAGGAACTGAGTTGGGCAATACAATGTCATAATTTCTTACATCGACCTATACATACAGGTTGATAACTAGTTGGGAACCCAGTTGGGAATGAAAAAGATAATGTCATACATAATAGGATGATCATTGAGATATTTATCTTGCCACAAAAACTCAGACCGTCTAAAAAACATAGTCATTCAGTTCTTGAAGACAATGAACAATAAAATGTTAAACATTCACATGATGGGGAGAAATTCTTGAATGCAAGAGAGTACCAAAAAATATATAAAATAAAACTACACTCTAATATTCATATCTTTGGATCAACCTATGAATTAATCATAAATAAGAACAGTGGGAGATAAATTTGAATGAATAAATTTATCTTCTTAAATAATAGAGTTTACAGGGAATCAAAGAAAGAACCTTTTGAGCCAAAAAATATGGGTGGAAGATCTCATTGGCGATGACAGATCTGGTTCACAATGGGTGGTGAATCTGGTTCATGATTGGAATCAGTGGCTATGGGTGTGGCAGTGAAGGCTTTGATTCGCGATAGGGAGGACTGGTTCATGATGTAGACATTTTTTGGTGGTGATGGGTTTTATTTGAGATGTGGAGGACTGAATCACAATGGGGTGGGTTTGTAATGGCGAAAAATTTGGTTTGGGACAGGGAGGGTTTGCGATGGAGATAGATCTGATTCACAATGGGGTGATTTGGATCCCAATAGGGAGGGGGCAGTGACGTGTTCGATTCGTGATGGGCAGGTGGTGATGGTGGTTTTGATTCATGATAAGAGGGATGGTTTTCGGTGGGGAGGATTTTCTGAGGGGTAGGGTTTGTACGTTAAGGGAGTGGGGGCACAATAGTACCCGACTTATTTTTTTATCTGGCAACTTCCTTTTAGCATCTCTTCTGTTCATCAATATCAAAAGGTTTAAAGGTCATCCGTTTCCAGATGCAACACTGTCCTAATTTCTAGTAGTGTTTCCATGTTAAAATTTTTAGTGTCAACATTTATTTTTCTACAGATATATTTGGTCATTGATCATTCACGTTAATTTTTTATGGATTTCTCAATAGGAAAGGGGATTTATTTCTACTACACATTCACTTTGGTGTTCACTAGCACATTCATCACTTGTTGTATTTCCCAAGAGTCTCCCATCCCACAATTGAGACTTCCTCCTCTTCCATTCCTTCCACATCCTTCGTAGTTTAACATGCTCCTTTCTAATGGAACCTTGAAGGTGGTATAATTTGTACTATTGGTGATGCTATTTATAGTGTCAATTGGGGGTGTTACTCTCAAAACATGAAAAACCATAAATATGAATGGTGCCTTGAATGGCATTTGAGTTTATTTAATATAAACCATAAAAGACATAAAAAATGAAAAAAAAGTAATTTGAACGCAATAAAAAGAAAAAAAATAAAAATGTAAAATAATGTTTGGGGAAAAATTGATGGGAATAGGTAAATAATATAAAGAAAGAGTAACATTTGCAGGCTGTGAATCTTTTCTCTACAATTTTTTAATGATTTTCTATTTTTGAGTGGTTTAAACCCCTACTAAATTTTTTTCCACAGTTTTTTATATTTGTAAATTTAATATTTATTATATAATTACAAATATATATATATATATATATATATATATATATCAGCACGATATATATTAATATATATCAATATTCATAAATAGATATAAATATCTATAAATATATTTTAACATAAATAAATTTTCACAGATAAATAATATATATATATACATATATATATTATTAAATATAAAAGTGTATATATATATATATAGTTAACCCTATAATATATATAAATAAATATAAACAAAAATTAATGTAAATATATATTAATGTGTGTATATATATATATTGACATCAATATATTAATATATATTAATATATATAAATATGTATAATTATCTATAAGCAAATAAAAACATTAATATTTTCAAATAAATATATTTTTATTGATATATATAAAATATATTTTTATTGATATATATAAAATATATTTGAAAAAAAATTATTTATATAATAATAAATATGAATTTATAGTTATTATACAATATATTTTGTTTGAACAATTTAAAAAAATAAAAAACTTGTTCACTTCTGCTGTGCAACTCCCCACATCGTACATTTGGGCGTCGCCACTAACAAACCCAACGCTGCCAGATCAGCGCAACCAATCTGCAGATTCCACCATAGCTGCCAAGGATGGTTTGCTACTGTCATGATTTGCCACCGCCGACTACTAGTGTCACCTCAAACCATTTTCTCCTACCATCTTGTGCTAATATTCTTGCTACGCCTAGGGTTGCACTGTTGTCGTCAACTTCGTTGTGTTCCACCATCACATGAGACGTCACATGCTTCCCCTTGGGGCGTGTCACTGCTCCTTGATACCAATATCCACACACTATTAATGAATACCATTTAAACATAAAAGCTTCATCATTTGAACATAACCCATCCACCATGATGTTACCCATCTACCCACACAGATTTATGAATTTCATTTAACCATGAAGGTACTCGGCCAGGGTTTTTGATGAACCCATGCCACCCCATGGATTATAAATTCCTACATTCATTATCCCGAGATGGAAGACAACCAAGGTGGATATACCGAGCCTTTTCTAGGACATCATAGGGATTATTCACCTCAAATTCCAAGTGCCCAATTATCCTTTCCTCGCACATCTTATAGCACCCAATATGTTAATCAAAACTCTTGGGTTACACCTCCTAAGATTTCTCCAAAACCACTCCATGTGACACATATCCTTCAACACAGTCTAAATTTGACTCCTTCTGGTGTTCTTCACACCGGGGCTCCTGGAGGGCCCGCTCTCCCTTTGGATCACCCCCACTTTTCACCTTGTTGTGCTCCTCACCCACCTGACCCTCAAAATGACATCCTAAAAAGACCAGTTGATTACACTTGGTCTTGTGGATGGCCGTTTTCAGGGAGAGGTGTGTGAGGAGAACCA
Source organism: Viscum album (assembly GCA_963277665.1). NCBI lineage: Eukaryota > Viridiplantae > Streptophyta > Magnoliopsida > Santalales > Viscaceae > Viscum > Viscum album. Next base: position 1,559,817,779 of record OY728156.1, read on the forward strand.
TGCTAGGGGGATTTGGAAGGAAATAGGCATTTCAAGGATCCTTGGTGTGAAGAACAACAGTCACTACTACCAGAATGGTAAAGGGAAGCACTTCCCTTTTATCAGCACTAAAAAAAGCACTGATGAAGGGGGCCTTTATTAGAGCTTTTTTTGTAGAGCTGATAAAAGATGGATTTATCAGCACATTTTTCTACCTGTGATAAATTTTATGTTTCAAAAAAAATTATGAAATTTTTTTTTTTATTATATATGTATATTTATATTGATATAAATGTAATATATATATTTTTAAATATGTTTTAGTTAAGTATAAATAGACTTCTACATTTAATATATATGAGATTTAGTGAAAATGGATTCAAAAAATTTTAGAAACTATAATTAATTAATAATTTGCTAATGATTATCGATTAAAAATAATTTAATAACAATTTGAAGACACAAAAAGTCAAAAAAATTAATAAAAGATCTAAAATAAGTTGAAAATGTAACTCAAACTTCAAACAACCACAACTTTTTATCTGGGTGTCCGTATGAGCTCTAGAGCATATCAAATCATAGCCTGTGATGATATCTACGTGCTAGTGACCAAAGCAAAGCTTTTGTTACATTTTTCGAGGCCAAAAGGCCCAGAAGGCCTCAAAACCTGAGTTTTTAGTCGGGATACCCCGATTTATAAACATTCAAACAAGTATAACTTCTGGTCCGGATGTCTGTTAATCCTATAACACATATCATATTAAAGATTGTTTCATTTTTTTGATTTCACTGGTTGTGGAGTTGAAACAAGCATCTAGATTATATGTTATGATTGTTTTAACATTTTATGGCTTTCAAATACACACATATATGTATTTATTCGTAAATATATATGTGTCTGTGTGTGTCTGTGTCTGCGTGTGTGTGTGTGTTGTATATATATATGTATGTATTTATTTATTTATTTATTTATAAACACACATAAAAAACATATTTTTTCACAAATGTATTTAAAACTAATTTTATAAGTATATATTAATATACAAATAAATATACAAATAAATATACAAATAAAAAATTATAACTATATATATATATATAAATATATATTAATATAAGAATGAATATATATATACTAATATATGAATAAATATATTTATATTAATATGAATTTATATCAATATACGAATAAATATAACTATATATATATAAATAAATAGATATATCATTAAATATAGAAAAAATAAAATGGAGTAGTGGTAAAGGTGAAGTTGCTAATGGGGGGAGGTCGCAGATTCGAGTTCCGGTAGAAGCAAAGGGATGCGCATGCATGAGAGTGTTAGAGGGGTCCTCCTAGTGCTGTTAAAATCTATCCCTGTATTATATAATATTTTTTATATTTTTTATTTTTTTGACTTTTATCAATGCTTTTTAAAAGCGATGATAAAGGGAACTTTTATCAGTGCTAAAAAAAGTGCTGATAAACGGGTATTTTATCAGTGCTTTTTTTAGTGGTAATAAAAGAGGCATTTATTAGCACTTTTCAAAGCGCTGATAAAAGGGACCCCCCCCCCCCCTATATCAGCGCTAAGCTTTATAGTGCTTTTTAGCACTGTTAAAGCCCATTTTGAGCACTGATAAACCCCATTTTTTAGTAGTGAGTAGGATCCAAATTCAAACTACATGGAAGAATATGAGGTAGAGAGAGTGGTGTGCGAGTTGTCTAAAGAGGTGAAACACAAAAGTTATTGTTAATAAATTGGTTTCTATGGGATGTGTGAGGACCAGAGAATCAGGAACTTGGAACTTGAGGTGTAGAAGCCCTATGATAACCTTGGAAATGCCGAGTAGATACATCATGGGTGTCATACATCGCAAGACAATGAAGGTGCGAATTTATAATCCATGGGGTGGTGTGTGTTCATCAACAATCCTGGCTAGGTAATGTCCTGGTTAAATGAAATTTCATAAATGTGTGTGGCTAGATGGGTAACATCATGGTGGGTGGGTTATGTTTAAATGATGATGTCGTAATGTTTAAATGAGATTAATTAATAGGATGTCACTAGTGGTATCAAGAAGTGTTAACGATCCCCAAGGGGTTTCATGTGATGGTCACAGGTGATGGTGGAACACAGTGTAGCAGACAACAACAAAACAACCCTAGACGTAGCATGACTGGAAGAACATGGTGGTCGGAGACAATGGTCTAAGGTGGAACTAGAGGGTGGTGGTGGTAGAGATTGACAAAGAGAGAGAGAGATAGAGTCAATGTTAAGTAGGTCCAACCCTGAAGATGTAGTTTCCCAAGACAAACCTTAAAAGTGTTTCACTTTTTCATTTTTTAAGTACAAGCATTCTAATATTAAAGGCATGTTTTCCAAATTGTTTCGTATCAATCATAGATGATTTGTAAAGATAAATATGAAGGCATGTAGGATCCACTTGAATGATGTATTATTCTCCTATCTTCATTGGATAAAATTGTATCTTTTGGAAATAAAATACAAGTTGATTATATTCTATTTAAAATTCAAATGATGTTGTGCATCATTATTTAAAATAATAAACTACTAAATATAAATCCAAAAAACATTTAATACATAAAACTAAAAAAAATAAAAAACTAAATGTTTATCAACTAAAAAAAAAAAATAAACACAATTATCTAAAAGACCAAAATTTAATAATAAAGAAATAAATTACAAAGTCAGTCTTAGTTTTGAAAAACAATTACAATTTTCATTTTTTAGATTAACAAGTCATTTTTTTTCTTTTTTAATAATTTTAAAATAATTATTATCATGTATTTATAAAATGAAGGAATAAAATATTTTCTAGAAAATATTCTTAAATTTATATAATCTAATAGATTTTATAATAATATTTTAGAAATTAAAAACAATAAGTATTTTTTAAAACTAAACAAAATGTATATTATTTAGTAATTAATTGTGTTCTTATCGTATTCAAATGTATTTTTTCTATTTATTATAAAATAACATTTTTATAGAGAAATAATTTTAGTTTTTAAAAATTTAATTTCAATTTTTATTTTTGAAATTAAAAAATTGATAAAAAATAAAAAAAAATAGAAATAAATAAAAGAAACATATTATGAAATGTGAGATTTAATATTAGTCAAAATTCCATGTAAATAAAAATTAATTTAACCAAAATTTGATCAAAAAATTAAGCACAATACAGACATGGTTTACCAAAATAATAAGAACACAATTAAATTAAATAAAGTCATGACATGATGATAATCTGCTTGCTGATCAGAAATCATAAGTATTCGAAGAAAGGATGAATCAAAAATTCATATAATATCTCAAATAGTATATGGAGATATGATATATATATAAGGACACCTTGTCCTCGCTGATCCTCAAGGCAACAACCCACCTTTAGTTTCGCTGGGGATATGCGATGAATTCTACACGTTCAAATAAGAAAATATTATAAGCATGTGTCCATGGAGGATTGAGAAGGGTTGTGCATAGTACATTGATGTTGATATTGAAGATCATTAAGTAATTTGAGGAGATAACCAAGGAGTCATTTTCCATGTTGTCGTACTCGGACATGTCCCCGGATCCCTACCAGCATAACCCATTCTGCCATTACCGCATGCTAAATAAGTCGCCCACTCAGGGGTTAGCCCTGACGAATCATGGTTGGGGAGGCCTGGGTGGCCTTGAGCATGGGGCCCATACTGCCACCGCTTTATACACCCTCCTTGTAGGTAAAATCCATCCCTCCACCGCCGCTGGAAGGAGAACCACCATGAAAGCAACAGAAATGAAGGAATGAATTATGTTGGTTTTGGTTTCCATGTTCTCCAGTTTTGGTTTGGTTGTAGGACTCAATTTATAACAATGAAGAATTTGTAATACACAAAAACTATCTGAGTGGGGGGATTTCAAATATTAAATAATTTCTAATATTCAATATAAAAAATATTTTTTATAATATAATTACTTTAAAATTTTGAAATAATTTCTAATAATTACTATTTTAATTATTATGAATTATTATTATGAAATTTTGTTCTGTGTCCTATAATGTTTTTTAGTTAGTTAGATATACGAATAATAATAATAATGAGGATTTATATAGTAGTATTAAATACTATTATTATTCAATAATATAATTTAAATATAAATAATATAAATAATAATATTATTAACTATAAAACATATATTTTATTTAGTGAAATAATTAATATGTTTTATTGTCAAATGAACCACAATAAAAATAATATTAAGTATATTTTATTAAATAATTTCTATGTGCATCTGGAAATTTGACCAAATATAATAAATACTTGAAAATAAAGTCATGATAATATGTAATTAATAATAATGAATTCATTATAATAAAGTCATGTCAATAAAATCATTATAATAAAGTAATGAAATTATTAATGAATTAATAATAACTATCTTTTAATAAATTCAAGAAAATAATAATAATGTAATTATTTAATAATAACAATAATAATAATAATAATAACTTTATAAATAATCCTAATATTATGAAATATTATTAATTATTAATAATTATATTATTATGATTATTATTCAAAATAATAATTTTAACAATTATGAATTTACGTTCTGATCGACTTTGAATATTAATTATTAATATAATTTAAAAAAATGGCTTCAGCAATATTAATAGTAAAATAAATAATAATTAGTATCATTATCATTAAAAAATAGAAAAAATTAATTATTTTTAATTAAGTAATTATTTATTATTTCTATTATTAGGTCACATATTATTATTGATGCTTAATATATTATATATTTTTTGAAATTATTTTTATTTTCAATTATTTAATATGACGTAAGTGTATGTCTGAAATTTCATTTACAATCTAATTATAATTATATATTTTTTAGTATTTCAACGTTACCTAATTGTTTTAAGGTTTGAATGTAATGTTTTGAAAAAAAAATATTTTGTGTCATCAATGTTATCGTATGTTTATTATTTTGATGAAAATATTTTTATTTTTTATTATTTGATATGTGTTTAGCTAATGTTTTATATTTATTTTTGAATGTACATATATTTTATTTTTATATGTTATCAAAGTTAATAACTTGATACACAACAAACTTATTTTGATTCAAGAAGGTAACTTTATAAGTGTATAAAATATAAACTATATGTATAATTTAAATATTACATAAAACATAGAAAAATCATGTAAAAACAATAGAAAATAAAGAGAATTTCATAACTATAATAAACTAAAATTAATTTACATGACACAACTTTTATTAAATAAAACAAAAAAATTACACTTCTAAATGTTTATGAGCATAAAATATAGTACATAAAACATCTAAATGAAATTTTAAATGTTAATTTTAAAAATAAAAAATAATTGAAAATAAAATAAATTAAAAAAATAATAATCACCAAATAATTTAATTTACCAAAAAAATGTTATCCGAAAAACAATAGAAGTACATATGTTACATTTTGAAGAAAAAACTATTTTTCACCGTTGAAATTAATTTTCATTAATTTTTTATGAAATTCTATTTATTTTCAATTATTTTTATGTGTTTAGTTAGTGTGTGAAATTTCATTTAGTTTGTGTATATAATTTATAATATATAGGACTTAAGATTAAAATATTTGAATCATTATTATATTTCAAGTATGAAATTTTGAAGGTGTATAGATTAAAAATTATCAGTGTAATTTAACTGAAACTTTTCACACTCACTAAACACTTAAAAATAATTGAAAATAAAAAAATAATTATCATAATAAAAAAAAAACAAATTACATAACACAAACATTATTGATTAAAAATTAACATTTACATCTCTAAAATTTTTTGCACATAACATATACTATAAATAACTTCTAATTGAAATTTCAAACATTGATTATATGGATAAAAACTAGTTTAAAATAAAGGAAATATCTAAAAAATCAAAAAAAAATCAATTTACACAAAAAAATTTATCTGTAAATTTTTTTGACAAGTACAAATATATTTTTTAAACAACAATATTTTGGGTGATTAAAATTATTTTTATGATTTTTTTCAATTATTTTTTATATGTTTAGGTAGGGTGTAAAAGTTCATTTAGATTATATTTTTACATTATAATTTATAGGATTTCAAAGTCACTTAATTGAAACATTATTATATTTCAAGTAAGTGATTTTAAAGGATTATAGATTAAAAACTATACACACAATCTAAATGAAATCATTCACACTGGTTAAATATATAAAAAAATGAAAATAAAAACAATTTCATAGATATATTAAAAAATTTACATGAATAAAACATTTTTGATTAAAAACATAACATTTAAATTTCCTAAAATTTATCCACATAAAATATAGTATAAATAACATCTCAATGAAATTAAAAATAGTTATTACACCAACAAAAATTAATTGAAAATAAATGAAACGCAACAAAAAACAATAAAAAAAATCTAACTAACAAAAAAAATTTATCTAAAAAATAACTACAAGTACAATTGTTATTATTTCAAAAAACAATATATTGTTTCATTGAACCTATTTTTTATTAAATTTTTTAATGAAAATTTTCTTTTCAATTGCTTTTTATATGATTAGTGAGTGTGTAAAATTTCATTTAGATTGTACATATACATTATAATTTATAGGGTTTCAATGTCACATACTTGAAACATGACTATATTACTTGAAAGTGATATTGAATGTGTATATATTAAAAATTATAAATGAAATCTAAATGAAATCTCACACACCATCTACACATATAAAAAATGATTGAAATTAAAAATTATTCCATAAATATAATAAAGGAGAAAAAAATTTCATGACCCAAACAATATTATTTAAAAACAAAATATTTAAGAAATAATAAATTTATGGGAAGAATCCTGATTTATCATTATATTATTAATTAAATTATAATTTAGTATTTAATTTTGTTTATTAAATATTATGAATTACATTATTAATAAATATTAATTATATAGTTATATAGTTTCAACAATTACAACAATAATTATCAATAATTATTTAAATAACATAATTATTAATGTACCAAATAAATTAGTTAATAATATAATTTAAAATAAATAAAATTAAATCCATAATATAAAAATTTAATTAATAATAATAATACTTTTATTTTAATTTTTTATTCAAATTGATTGACTTAAAAAAATAATTTTTAATATTATGATATACAACATTATTAACATTATCATTATCATTATTATTATACATAAATATAATAATCAAAATTAACACATAAAACATAACTTTAGTATTATTGATAGTCAAATTATGACGGTTGGGCCCTCCTTCCCCATCAATCCATTTTTTTGTATTTTTTGAAAAAAAACACTTTATGATTTAGTGGAAAATGGAAAAACCAAAATCCAAACCACAGTCCAACATATTACACCATTCAAAAACATCCACCATGAAAATGAGTTCAAAATTTAAAACGATAACACCCAAAATCATGAACGTCAAAATTTAAAAAACACCATCTCCTATGAGATCTGATTTGGGATTGAACTCCCACATCATGTCGGATCCATAACATCCATCAACCATTATTCCCATCATATCTTTTGTTATCAAAAACCATGTCATCTGAGTCTCATCGCCAACCATCATCACCATCATAAGGTACCACCATCGATAGCTCCATCTGCACCACCTCCATCTCCATTGACTAATCACCACCCAATCCACTATAAAGTCCATCGAAACCGCCAAAAATCACTAGGACCATGACATTGTGAACTATAAATAGAAAAAACACCACATAGTGAACTTTTTGAGTCACTACGCCAACGATATGTCATTCAAAAGAACGTGGGAAAGAGACTCCATGTGCACCCCACCTTAACACCCTAAACTCCATTAGCACCAAGCCACTAACTGTCAGCGACATCAAAAATGACTTCCAGAACCCTCCAAAACAGCATGTATCGACCCTCTAGTCTACACAAAACTATCAAGCCACCCAAATAACTCGATCCCATGACACTAAAAACCGACGAGAGTAGGGAAGAATAGCGTAGAACTTGAGAAGATCATATAACTCGAGAGCATCCATAATAGTAGTCTTATTCGAAAGGTTTGAAAAATACAACTGTGTAATGATTTCAATCAGAGTAAAAAATACATATTGAGTCTATGAAAGAAATAAATAAAGCATAAAACAAGGACACTAGATTTAACATGATTCGATCCCTTTGGGGGCTATGTGAATGAATATAAAACCACTCCACACACACATTTTATTAAGCTCAAAAACAAAATGGTATTGAATATAAACCAGCAATACTAACATTGAGAAAAAAAATTGACACGAAGATCTACATTCATGAACTAAAGAACTATGATGAAAAATACTTACAAGTTAAAGAGGGTTTCTCTATGGTAGTCTTGATCTCTTTATGATGAATGAATGATTTTTCATCTGATGGTTCGAAGTACCCTGAGAGATCCAAGATCTTGTGAATGGACACACTTCCTCCATGATAATTAAAGTCATCAAAACTCCACTATGAACAAAATACAGGGAGTAGTAGAGAAGAATGATAGGTCGGAAGTTGGTCCCATAGGAAGAAAAATTGGAAGGGTGAGAGAGGGTTTCAATAGTACAAATAAGATTTGAAAACTAGGACTGAGGAGGGAGCCAAATTAAAATCATCACTATCAAGGATTTTAGGGGTGATCAATTCTCGAACGCATCATTTTCCCTCATAACGGATAAACTAACTAGGAATAACCACACCTGAGGAACCCAAATGACCAAATAGACCTGTCTCCCAAATCAACAACATGTGGAGGTCTATGATTAAAAGATTATAAAGGTGATTGACGTCCAAGGATGCATTCCAAAATGATAAATGCACTAGTGAGGGAAAAAAGTGTAGGAAAATGATTAAAATGGGGAGATGGGTTAAGTGGTAGTCCAAAACATGGGACACTAACTATACCCAAGTAGGAGGCCCATATGTTAAAACCAACCAAAAGGGTCACCTTACTAAAAATATTGGGTCAAGTATCAAAATTGAGTATAATAATAAATCAAAATTTGCATGCATGTAAAAATGAAATATGTTAAAATATTCATGACGGAAAATTCATCATGAAAACACCTTAAAATCATAAATCTACACCATTTTAATTTTAAATCTATGATTTTATTTCCCTTATTTTCATTTAATAGTATCCAAATTCATTCTATCTAAACAATACATAAATTTTTGTAAAACCAAATCTTTTTACAAAGAAAAAACTATTTTATTATCTGTATATGTCTTGGTGATGAATACAGTTACAGATTTAATAAATGTCTAACAAAATGTATCCTAATGTCTCTGTGTTTTGACTTACCATGTCAAACTAAATTTTTTGGAAAATGAAAAGCTAACTACCTATAAAAAAATATAATAAAAAAATGTATAAATTGAGTTATTAAACCAAACTCTTTGAGAATAAATCCTCCGTGAAGTCCTCAGTCCAGATGATGTACTCGTCTTATGAGGTTAAAAGAGAAACCATGATTTAATGTTTCATTTCCATGATATGGTCCTCCAAAAGTAGTGAAGACATACCTAGTAAAGAAAATTATCGCATCCACATTTCCTTCATAATCATCATCTACATATCTAGTAATTAGTTCACCAATACTTATATTACCACAAAAAAATAAAGACATTCTAGTTGTATGTGAAACATATCTATGTAACCATTTCATGGACTACTAATTTGGTTTACCTAGATTTTCCATGAATATGATGAGAGTGAAAATAGAAAACGCTATGTTAGGACTAGTGAAAATCTTGGAGTATATTAGGTTTCCAAAAATGTTATCAAGAGGGATCTTCAACATATATGAAATGTCCATAGTAGAACCCGGAGCATGATCTAAAGATTTTATAAAGTGTTGAAAAAAGGGATCATTAACTAGATTCATGATATCAATCATGTACCTCTTTAGTACTTCCAGGATATAAGTATTTCGGGACAAGTATAACAGTTTATTAGGTAAGTCTCATATAATTTCAATGCATAATATCTATTTCTTATCTTAAATATTTCATATCAAAAACATTATTCAATTGATATTTAATAGAATTACTGAGCTTCGTATTATTTTTCATTTCTAGTAAATCATCTATATAAAGTAGTAGGTAAAGCATGTAGTTCTTATCACAATTAAAGAAATCAAATTCATCATGTTGGCTATAGTTAAATTTTGTATACAATAAGAAAGAGTCAAATTTACTATACCATTATCAATATGGCTATTTTATAATATACATGGATTTATATATAAAAAAATAGTGGTTAAATCATTTTTATATCTATTAAGAGGTTTCATGTACAATTTCTCATTATGGTTACCATGTAAGAATACAATTTCAAATATAATTTTTCTATGTGAATGCCATTAAAAGTAGCAAAGGAAAGAAGCATATGGATATAGGAAGTCCTAACAATTGGTGAAAAAAATCTCAACATAATCAATACCCTCTCATTGATGGTAACCCCTTTCTTTAAAAATTATTTTATTTTTATCAGTTTTATCTTTATTTTTTGTAAATCCATTTACACCCAATGACCTTGGAATTATGAGGTGGATCAACAATAGAACAAGTATGGGTTTTTAGGTATTTTAGTTCTTCATCACTTGAAGATATTTGGAATCACTATCATTCAAAGAATATTTATAGTTTTGAGGATCATTATCATTGTGATCCTTAGATACATCAAAGGAAAAAAGAATCCATATCATATTGATTGAATTGAGAAGGGGGTCTAGTGATCCTCCTAGAAATATATTGAGTCAACTTTTTATCACTATTATGATTAGGATGGTATGCATTGGATTTTGAATTGGAACTAGTCTCATTTCAGATTTAATTTTGAAGAATTGGTGGAGGAGAATTAACAGTGGCCTCTATCCAAGTTGAAGAAGGAGGATAAAATTTCTTATTATGGAATTTATCGTTACTCCCACATGTGAAAATTTTTGATTTAGGAGGTTACAATTTATGAAAGAAAATGTATCTAATAATAATATACCATTTTTATCCAGGGTAGTCAACCTTGAACTTATATCCCTTGAAAATATCAAGGCATCCCAAGAAAACAAACTTAAGGGATATTAGTTCAACCATTTCAGTGTTAATTTTGGTGTAGGCAGTACACCCAAAGACTCTTAGGTGGTTATAGGAAGGCATTTTACCATTCCTTGGTTCATATGGGGGATCAAAATGGTTCAAAGTTAATGGGAACCAGTTAATTAGATACATTTTTATAGTGGACGATTCTTCCAAAATGGATTTATCTAGGAATAAGAAAGTAATATTACTTCAGACTAACTCAAGAATAGTTCAATTCATATACTCAAAAAATACATTATGTTGGGGGGTCTTCCTAATTGTCAAGTGTAATTTAATGAACATCGATTGAATGAACTAGGAAAAATCAACATGAAATCCCACCAAACCATTATCTATACTAATTATATTAACCCACTTTACAACATGGTTTTTAAAAAGTGTTTTCCATATTTCAATGGTTTCAAAAACATCATATTTTTTTGAGTCTGTAAATCCATAACTTTCTAGAGTAGTCATCTATGAATTAAATAAAATAGGAACCCCAACAATGGGATGTTATTCTTAGATCACCTTATAAATTATAATGGATGTACTCTAATGTTTTAGAATCCTTAAATGTGGATGTACAAAAACTAACCCTCTTTGACTTAACCATGGTGCAATATTCAAAAAATTGGAGATTTCTCTATGTTACCTTTTCTAACAATTCATGTTTACAGAATTCTTCTTGCCACTTGGAGCTTATATTCCCTAATATAGTACTCCATAACAATGTGTTATCTACATTACAAACATACACACTACATAGTTTCATTGAATGGGTCCTTCCATTCAACACATAAATTATATAAACTAATGATTCCTTGATTGTAGTTCTAGATACACTAGGGACCTTATGGAATCTTGATTCAGACCTATAAACATACCCATTTTGTTATCAATAACATTGTGAGACTGGGGAAGAGAAAAAGGGACAGTGGGGGGATAGGCAATGAATTCTATAGTGTACCTTGATACGAGAAGATATGACATTGGTAGAAGGTCACCTTTTCCCCACTGATCCTCAAGGCCAAGTCTTGTTTCCCTTTAGTTTGGACGGGGATATGAGATGAATTCTACACTTGAAAATGATAAAATATTATAAGAGTGTTTGTATGGATGATTGCGAAGGGTTGTGAATACTACATTGATATCTATATTGATGACCATTAATTAATCTGAGGAGATGATCAAGGAGTCATTCTCCCCATTTCTATACACGGACACGTCCCCAGCTCCTAACTAGCATAACCCTTTCCACCACTCCCCACCTTCTCCTTATTGGGACAATCCCTCCCTCCATTGTCATTAGGAGGAGAACCACCATGAAAGTAGTGAAAATAGAAGAAAGACTTATGCTGAATTTGGCTTCCATGCTCTCCGGTTTTGGTTTGGTGGGAGGCCTCAATTTACAAAATTTGGGAGGGACTGTGGTTTCTATTTGGCTAGACAATAGTGTGGCTGTAACTCTCAACATGTTTCGTATTTTGATGATAAATATTAAGTAATAAATACATAGTAATCAATACTAATAATGTTGTTAATATTTTTAAAATTTCAATTCATAATAATGATAATGATAATAACAGTAATTTTATATGTTATAATTAATAATCTCATTAAAAATGAAGAAAACAACAATGAAGATTTTATAATACATAGAAACTATCCAAGAGGGGGGATTTAAAATATTGAATAATTTCAAATATTGAATAATTTTAAATATTGAATATAAAAAATAAATTTTACAATATAATTAATTTAATATTTTAAAATAAATTGTAATAATTACTAATTTAATTATTATGAATTATTATTACGAAATAATGTTTCGTGTCATGTAATGTTTTGTTTTTGTTTTTTATGTTTACGAATAATAATAATGATGATGATGTATATAATATCATTAAATACTATTCTTATTCAATAAAATAATTTAAATATAAAAATATAAATAATAATATTTTTAAAAATAAAATATATATTTTATTTAGTGAAATAATTAATATTTTTTATTTTCAACGAAATTATTATAATAATATTGTTAAATATATTTTATTAAATAATTACTATGCGCATCTGGAAATTTGACCATATACAATAAATTCTTGATAATAAATTCATGATAATATGAAATTAATGAAACTGAAGTCATTATATAATGTTTTGAAAATAAAATAAATATAATAAAGTTATTATAATAAAGTCATGAGATTATTAATAAAGTCAAAATAACTATCATTTACTAAATTCATCAAAATAATAATAATGTTACTATTTATGAATAATAAAAATAATATTAATATTAATAATGTTATTAATAACCATTTTGATATTTAATCTTATTATTATTATTTTGTACCGAAAACCTAATTGACATATACAACATATGCTCTTCCCATTGTAGCCTAGTATTAAATATTATTAATTAATAATAATTATGTTATTATAATTATAATTCAAAATAATAATTTTAATAATTATGACTTTACATTCTAATCAACTTTGAATTTTAATTATTATTATAATATTAATAAATATGACTATAACAATGTTAATAGTATAATTAATAATAATTTGAATCATTATCATTAATAAATAGAAAAAATTTATTATTTTTAATTAATAAATTATCTTTTATTTTTATTATTAAGTCACATAACATTATTGATGCTTAATATTTTCTAGTTATTATTTTTTTTAAACTAGTTTCATTTTCAATTATTTAATATTTATTTTTTTCATGTCTTAAATTTCATTTATAGTCTAATTATAATTTATATTTTTAAGCTATTAAAGTAACCTACTTATTTTAATGTTTAAATGTTATGTTTTGATTTTTTGTATCATAAATATTATCGTATGTTTATTATTTTTATGAAAATATTTATTATTTTTTTATTATTTTATACATGTTAATCTTATTTTTTAAATTTATTTGTGATTGTACATACATTTTATTTTTATACGCCTTCAATGTCAATCACATGAAACACAAAAAACTTATTTTGTTATAAGTAGGTAACTTTATAAGCCTATAAAATATAAACTATAAGTATAATTTAAATATAACATAAAACATTGGAAAAACATATAAAAAATAATTGAAAATAATGAGAATTTCATATCTATAATAAATTAAAATTAATTTACATGAAGTAAACTTTATAAAATAAAACAAAAAAATTTACGCTTCTAAATATTTGTGCGCTTAAAATATAGTACAAAAAACATAAAAATTAAATTTAAAATATTAACTATAAAAATAAAAATTAATTGAAAATAAAAGGAATTTAATAAAATAATCAAAAAATAATTTAATTTTAAAAAATTTTATTTGAAAAAGAAGAGTATTACAATTGTTATGTTTTGAATAAACAATATTTTTCACCATTGAAATTAGTTTTCATTAATTTTTTATGAAATATCATTTATTTTCAATTATTTGTATGCTTTTAGTCAATGTGTGATATTTCATTTAGATTGTGTTTATACTTTATAATTTATAGGTTTCTGTATTCACTGATTTGATTCATTATTATATATCAAGAAGGAAATTTTGAAGGCGTATAGATTAAAATTCGTTAGTGTAATTTAAATGAAACTTTTCACACTCACTAAACAGACTAAAATAATTGAAAATAAAAAAAATCATTATTATAATAAATAAAAGATAAATTACATAACAAAAACATTATTTACTGAAAAATATAATTTACATTTCAAAAAATTTATTCGCATAACATATACTATAAATAAAATCTAATTGAAATTTAAAACATTTATTATATAGATATAAATTAATTGAAAATAAAGTAAATGTCAAAAAATCATAAAAAATTCAATTTAAACAAAAAAATTGATATGTAAATAATATTTACAGGTACAAATTTTTTTTAAACAACAATATTATGGGTCATTAAAATATTTTTAATTAATTTTTTTATGAATTTTTTTTATTTTCAATTATTTTTTATATCTTAGGGAGCATGTCAAAGTTAATTTATATTGTATTTATACATTATAATTTATAGTCTTTCAAAGTCCCACACTTAAAACATTTTTATATTTCAATTAAGTGATTTTGAAGGGTTCTAGGTTAAAATAAATACATGAAATATAAATGAAAACATTCACACAAGCTAAAAATACAAAAAAGTATTGAAAATAAAAATATTTCATAGATATAACTATCAAAAAAATTACAGAACAAAATTTTTTTTATTAAAAACATAACATTTACATTTCAATAAATTTATGCACATAAAATATAGTTTAAATAAAATCTCAATGAAATTTAAAAAAGTGATTTCACAAATAAATATTAATTGAAAATAAATGAAATGCCAAAAAAATAAACAATGTTTTTTAGCATACACCAAAAAATTTATCTACAAAAAAATTACATGTATAAATGTAAGGATTTAAAAAAACAATATATTATTTTATTGAAATTATTTTTCATAAAATTTTTAATGATATTTTAATTTTAATTTTTTTATATTATTAGTCAGTGTGTCAAATTTCATTTATATTTTACTTATACTTTCTAATTTATAGGGTTTTAAAGTCACATACTTGATAAATGACTATATTACATGTAAATGAAATTAAATGCTTATAAATTAAAAATTATATATACAATTTTAATGAAATTTGACATAGTGACTAAACATATAAAAAATAATTTAAATTAAAAATAATTTCATAAAAAGAATAAAGAAGAGAAAAATTTCATGAATTAAACTTTATTATTTAAAAACAAAACACTTGCAAATTAAAAAATTTAGGTACTGATTCCTTATTAATCATTAAATTATTAATTAAATTATAATGAATTATTTAGTTTTTTTATTAAATATTATGAATTATGTTATTAATAAATATTAATTATATAGTTAAATAGTTTCAAAAATAAAAAACATAAATATGAATAATAATGTAAATAATATAATTATTAATATAACTAATAACTTAGTTAATAATATAATTTAACATAATTATAAATTAAATCTATAACATAAAAATATAATTAATAATAATAATAATTATACATTTATTTTTATGTTTTTTTTTCAAATTGTTTTAGTTAATAATAAAAATATTCAATACTATGATACATTACATTATTAATATTATCATTATCATCATTATTATTCGTAAATATTATAAACAAAATTAACACAGAAACCAAAACAATAGTATTATTGAAAGAGGAATTATAATGGTTGGTCTCTCCTTCACCACCAATCCTTTTTTTGTATTTTTGAAAAAAAACGGCTTATGGTTTAGTGGAAACTAAAAAATTCAAAATCCAAACCACAGTCCAACAAATTATAAATTCAAAAACAACCACCGAGCAAATGAGTTCAAAATTTAAAATGAAAACACCCAAAATCATGAAATTCAAAATTTGAAAAATGCCATGTGCTATGAGATATGATTTGGGATTCACCACATCCATCATGTCAAATCCACAACAACCATCCATTTCCATTCCCATCATAGATGTTGTTATCATCAACTGTGTCTGCCGAGTCACGTCGCCAACCATCATCACCATCAAGAGGTACCACCATTGACGGATCCATCTGCACTGCCACCATCACCACCGAATGAGTACCACCCCAGTCACTGGGAAGTCCATCAAAGCTGCTAAAAATCACTATGACCATGACATCGTAAACCATAAACATAAAAAACACCACAAAGTGAACTTGTTGAGTCACAGCGCCACCAAGAAGGCCATAAGAAGAACACGAGAAAGAGACTCCATGGGAACCCCACACTGATTCCCCAAACGCCATCAACACCAAGCCACTAACCATCAGCGGCGTCAAAAAATGACCTACAGGACCCCCCCAACAATGTATGTATTGACCCTTAGGTCCACAAAAAACTGGCGAGCAACCCAAAGAACTCCACCCCACAACACTGACAACCAATGAGTAATTCCCTTACTAGAAAATGCCTCCAACCGACGAGATGAACCAACTAAGACTGCACCTTAACTTCCCAGTGCCAATGAAGAATAATCCCCTACACATCCTTCTTGATCTCACATCCTAATTCCCTAGGGAGATCACCACACAAATCCACCTTAGAGAGAGGTGGATACCTGGAGACAGGGTAGATAAACATGTGTCAACGAAGCTCATCTTCGATACCCCTAGGAGAAACGAGACCAGAACACCATGAAATCAAAAAAGGAAGGGATTAAACCCTAAAATAATCCAAAGTAAAAACATTTTAAGGGAAAAAGAAATAATGACCGAAAGGGGAAAGAAACCCATGAAGAAAAAGGAAGGAAACACCGAGCATACCCACAACTACCCTACCACAAACACCAAAACCTTAGAGTGTCCATCGCTCCAGATCCAACCTGGAGTGGAGTTGTGGATCACAAGGTCAGAGTAAAGATGGGTGGCCAGGGAGAGCATCGAAGCGTCAATGTAGATCAGAGGGATGTGAGGGAGAAGAGGCTGAGTGGAGTGAGTGAGAAGAGGGGGAACCATGAGAGAGTACTGCCTTTACAGCTCAAGCGGGAGAGAATAAGTAACTAGAGTAGAGCAAAGAGAATGACATATCAATTATTCCATCTTTATGGTATCATATATTCCACTATATGATACCCCTTACTGGAAATCTGAGCGCACCATCATTTTTTTCTTTTCCCAATAAACATAGAGGAGAACTATGTGTAATTTTCAAGGATATGATGGTAGAGATAATAATGTTCTCAAAATGTGTTCTTGATGTATGTTATGTATTGAAATATAATATATGTAAGTATATAGTAATCCAATACTACTATATTGTTGGATAGTATGGAAACTCTACTATTATAAACCAATAATGTAATATAACATCCATATATGAGT
Source organism: Viscum album (assembly GCA_963277665.1). Taxonomy (NCBI): domain Eukaryota; kingdom Viridiplantae; phylum Streptophyta; class Magnoliopsida; order Santalales; family Viscaceae; genus Viscum; species Viscum album. The sequence continues at coordinate 1,559,835,813 of OY728156.1, forward strand.
ATCAAGAGTTTAGGTTGTTATTTTTTATATCATAGTAGTTTTTTAGTATCCTTATTGACAATATTTTTCGGAATCTAGTTACATATAACAATTACGATGAAAAATCCTGAATATTTTTATGGACCACTATAAAAAACCTAGAAGGGAATTTATTTTTCAATTCAATATCATGATATAGTTATGAATATTCCATTATATTGTGACTAATTGGATGAATGAGAACTATATCAACACCCATATAATATTTTGGGATGTTTCCCCTAAGGAATTCAATGAAGTTGGAGTTGAGGATAATCAAATTGAAACCGTATTTTTTCATTTGACCCAATTTACGACAAATAATATTTCCTTAATAGAGTGACCTAATAATCCAAAACATGGTGTGACTATGATGGATAGTTTCAAATGAAAAAAATCTTCAGTATTCAGTGGAACTACTATTACATTTGTAGATTAACAATGAATTATGCCCCTAAAGAAGAACTTTCTTTCTTTTGGAAATAGTGTAAAGGAGAAATTAATAATTGTGGTATATCATCTGAAGGGAGATACATACCAATTGTGGTCAATAATTCAATACACTAAAGAGGAAGATGAGATGAAGAGAATAGAGTGGGGAAATTTAAAGGAGTTATTCTATGAATAATACATTCTGTGTGAGGAAATATGAGAAATGTAATGGTAGTTCCTCAATCATAGAGAAAAGAAGGAGAAAAATGTTTCCCATTTTGAGGATAACATTACAATGTTAGCTAGACATGTTGTAGACTATGTATGTAGACTACAAATCAAGGTCGATTATTTATTTTATGGGTTAAAGTCAAGCCTTCGATGGAAGTTGGTATCTCAAACCTTTTTATTGTACGAGCATATATTATCAAGTGATACTATGATAGAAAAATATTTCTTTGGGATATTTTTATTAAAGGGAAATCTGATGAAGAATAGGCTAATTGAGAATCATGGGAATAGTAGTGTAGAAAATGGGATGAATGGAAGGATGGGGTTTACCACATGTAATAATTGTTTAAAGAAACACCATGAGGCAAGCAAGAATGGAACAAGAGTTTGTTACAATTGTGTAGAAAATTTTCATCAAGCTCACAAACAGAATGGAATGAAGAATATATTGATTTTGAATGCTTTAATTATAAGTAGAAAGGTCATTATATAAACCAATGTCCCAAACATTAAATAAATTTACTTTAGTAATGGGCAATGGAGAAAGGCCAAACTTATACTACCACCACATCTAATGTTGTATTTATTAATGTTATGGTGGTAGGTTCTTTGATTGTAGACTAAAATATATCTAATGCTTCACTGTATTTTGGATATTCATAATATTTTTTATCTTCCATGTTTTCCAAAAACAACAAACATTTCCCTAGTAAGAGACTTATCAATCAAGACACTGATTGGAATTCTTATTGACAAAAATAAATGTTACTTTACTCAAATTATGATGCATGGAAATACCCTATTTCAAAACATGTTCATTATACATATGGTTTAATTTTATATGATCCTTGTTATGGATTGAATTTAAAATTATAATGAAAAAAAATTATTTCCATGAGAAATATATTATGATTGTCACACCATGTTTTTCATGTCTTTGTTTTGATCAGGTGCATTGGAAATCCTGATCCTTTTAATGGGATTTGGGTGACATGAATACTGAGTTTTGAACTTCTATATATGTCAAATCTTCCTACCATGGGTTCCCCATATAATGTTTGGGAGTTTTTGGATAAAAGGGTGGTTACTTCAAGATTTGGGCCAACCGTGATCCCATTTCCAGATTTAAAAACAATATTTGTTTCTTATAAAACTCCATTGTTTTTCAGATTTTTTTCACATGTTACACTTTTCAAATGGCCTACCCTGACCTATTAAAACCACCATATCCGTTTTTACCACTTAAGAATCCATAGTCATGGTGGATTTGGGTTATTTATTTAGGTATTGGGCCAGCCCGTGAGCCCATTTCTAGTTTTAAAAAAAATAATTTGTTTCTTTTATATATTATTCATTTTTTAATATTTTATCATTGATTCTACCTCTAAACAGAGTCAAAAATCCCTAGGCTCACCCTCATGTACCATTTTCCCTCTTTGGAGTGCATCTTAGTCGTGTATTAGGGGGGAACATTTCAAGGCTTCTAAAATCATCTAGATTTGGTAAGGTAATTTGTTTCTTTCATGAATCATTCATTTAATTCTATTTCCTCCCCCCAAATAATATATCCATGGTTCTTCGAGACCTGTTTATCTTCTAATTTCAGTTCCAATACATTCCCTTTCCTCTAAGGGTGTGGATATAAGGGAAGATGAATAGTTCTCCAGTTATCAAGGTGAGTTTCCTTCTCCTTTCTCCTCCTTCCTCCTCCTCGCTCCATTATTTCATGGTTATCTATCCTCCCCTGGTAATGAGGAAACTTTTTTTATATTATACCATGATTTTAGATGGGGTTTTTCATTGTTTGGGGCTGGTCATTAAAGGTTTAGGGTTTATAAACCCTTGGATGGTGATATCGGGTCTGTCTTTCCATTCCGCCAAGGATTTGAGGCAGGTTTCCCATCTCACATGCCCTTTTTATTTAATATTAACCTTTTTCAGGGTATTTTTACCCTCCAAACATTATGATTATTTTTTTATAAGCCTTCAATAATTTTATTTGGTGTGAAAAGTGGTGTTTATGGCTTGTTTTGTGAAAAGTAGGGTTCCTTTGTTATAAAATTTCACACCAGATGATTGTTTAAATAATACATTATATGTCACACCAAGTTTTCAATTTTTAGAACCTGGTTTATAAATTTTAAAAAAATTGAATTGAAAATTTTTTATGACCTTTTTAGTGTTAAATAGAATTGGTTTCATTAAATGTTGCATGCCACGTTTTTTGGAAAATGCGCGGTTTGATTTTGTGTGCTCAAGGTGATATAAAATGATTGGTTCGGCTAATGAAAAATATTGTCAGTATGTGAATCAATGTTTTGTGTTCCTTATGTGGGTTCCAATCTAGTTTTTGGTTTTATGATGAAATGATTAAGGGTTTTTAGGGCATTTTGTCATGTGTTCCCAGTAAATGGCCAGTTTGGCATCTTTATAAAAATGGATGGGTTTTGAATGAAAAACCTGAATTTAGAAGGGGTTAAAGTAAATTTTTTGTTCCTTAAAATGGGGTTTCAACACCTCTTTATAGAAAGTGTAACTAGTGTTTTTGATTAAGGTTGGTTTGGTGAAAATCTTAAAGGTCTTGTTGGCATTTTTCTTTAAAAATGGGTTTTCAGGTGTCTTCCATATTGTACCACTTGTGTTCATTTTATGATTCATGAAATTGATTTATTAAATTGTGTGGTGGATACCAAATATGGTTTGTTGTGGTACTGGTGTGTGTTTTTCCTTTAAATATCATTTTTAAATGTATTTTATGTTCACATCTTGTCTATTAATCCTAAGATTGTTTTATGAAAATTTTAAGTGGTTTATTGACCTGTGAAAGAAATGTGAAACATGTTTGTGGTATTATTGGTGTGTGTGTGCTTTTTAAAAAAGGAATTTTTATGTGTAAAGTATATTTGATAACATTTTGATCTTGATTGAGCACAATAATGGAAACCCAGGTATCTAGGTGGGTAGACGTGTACTAGTATGCTAGTGATCTAGAGTGGTTTTGTCCCCATTTCACATAGCAAGTTTGATGATGAAAACACTAACTAGACTATGATTATGTTATTGGATGCCACTACTTTATGCATGTTGTTCCCTAATATTGGCTCATTCATGTGAACATATATTTTTTATGGTTACGTTTTCACCGAGATACGAGATACCTGGGGCCCACAATGAACTAGTGCCTAGGGGTGTTAATGTGACTTGTGATCATTGGAAATATTTTATTAGCCTTTACAATATGGCAAGTTTGGTTCAAAAATTAAGTATAATGTGAGTTTTATTTAATGTTTTACTTTCTATAGATAATCCCTCCTGAAAATTGTTTCCATTTTGAAGTTGTATCTCTTTTAAATTGGTTACGAGCATTTCATGTTTATGAAAACATGCAATAGTTTTTATTTTGTAATGTTTATAGCATAGAATATTTTTTGGAAAACATATTTATATATGTTGTATGTAAAAATTAAAATTTATGTTTTGTTTATTTGGAAGTAAGTTCATTGGGAATAGAATATCGGGCTAACCTTCTGAGTTTTAATACTCACACATATAGTCTTCTTATTTTATAAACCCTTGTACAGGTTTCAGCTTGACTCTGATCACCTTGGAATACACATGATTATTTTGTTTCATAGTGACCATTAGGGTCACATAGAGTTAGTTGGTTTTCAGGTTTCATTGGTTGATTTGTTCGGTTCAGTTGTATTTTCAGTTTTTTGTATAAATGATGTAATGTTCAACTTTATATAAATGTATGTGGGGATGTCCATTTCTTCCGCTAATTATTTTTTATTATTTTTTAAGATAAAACATTCCATTTTCACTCTATTGATTCCCTCGATGTTTGTCTCTATACCGAGAGTATTGGGAATGCCTCTCGGGACATGTCACAGAGTGGCTTGGGTTACCGATTTAGGGTCAACCCAGACTGGTTCATGACAAAATGGTATCAGAGTAGGTCAACTATTAGTGGGCCTTTATATTTAGATCATCCTTTTTATTTATTGGGATGTAAAGGTAGATGGATTATGATATTCAGGACTTGAGGGTTATGTGAGGGAAGAGCTTCATGAACTCTTGCTCGTTCTGATCCTCAGGTTTCCATGGGATGTCTGATTTTATTGGTTTCCTTCAATATTGTTGATTGTTTGGTGTTCGGATATGATAATGGTAGTTAGACTAATGGTTTATGTGATCTCATAGGGAATGGAATGCCATGGGGAGCTGGTGCATGGTTCTGATAAGGTTCTCCTTGTTGGTGGTGTGTTTGGCATGTGTGTGCAAACCATATGGTCAAGTCACACACCGAAACTAGTTCCATGTTATGGTTATCTTGGACCGTTCTTCAATTCAAAAATTATTTTTAAAATACTTGTGTGAGAATTGTGGAAATTGGTTTTCAAAATTTAATATAATAAATTTTTTGGAAAGGTGGGTTTTCTGAAACAAATCATGGGAATAAAGTGAAAATGATTTAATGGGATTGAATATTCCCTAATCTAAACTTTTTGTTTGTTGAAATAAAATGTTTTAAAAGCATGGATCATTTTAAGTTGATTCTAAACCATTGTTTTAAATGGGGTTGTTTGGGATACTAAAATGTGTTTAAATCTAATGATTTTTTTTGTAAATTTGTTTTGAGTGGTTAGGGTTTTCCTATTAAGGATCTTGGTCTCTGTGGCCATTGAATTATGGAAAGATACATTTATGAATTTTTTAAAATAGGAATGGGTTGTTTGGAGTAGCTAGGTTGTTTTAAAAGTTGTTAAAAATTAAAAGGGTTATGTTTTTAAGAAAATGGTTCTTTATGAAGTGTGGTTTGTTTTTTGAAATCATAAAAGGTGTTTTGACTTAGTGGTTAGTGTTCCTTTGGAAATTGCATGATCTTTGGAATGATGTTGTATTGTTTTAGCCTTTGGGGTTTTCATGGGTTCTCACATGCATAGTTTTATGGATATCTGGATGAATGGCCCATATAGAATAGTGGTTGAGTTCCTAGGGTGGAATGTAAATGTTCATGTGAGTGAGACTTGATGAAACACTATTGGTGAATGTGGAAATCCTCCATGTCAATTGAATATGGACGGCCAGTGTCCTGCAGACACCTTCGCTTGACTATGTTCATTATGCTCTGATGACTCTGCATACATTGCCTATAACAATGGCTTATCCATAAAAGGAAAATTCACCCCTAGTATTGGCTTTTCCTACTTCTGTATACCCAATTTATTCTAATCCTATTGTCATTCCTCTTAATCTGAGGGGCCTCGGGACTATGGTTTACACCTTCTATCATCACTCATGTATGGGGTATGCAAGAATATCTGGTCTTTATTATCCCCCTTTTATGAACAGTATATGTGAAAATTTTCCCTAAAAAATGATGTTAAACTATGACGTCAATTTACTTTTTGAATGACTAAAAACTACATGAATCCACCACAACCATTTATTTTTCAATATATTTCCTATGTCTTCACCGCATGACATTAAACTACAAGGCCATAGTTTCTTACTGCATGATAATAAATTGTGTAGCGCAATAGTGTCCTCACTTGAGAGAATATCACCCTTAGAGATGGTCACCTACCAAGTAATGTTTTAGAACTACGTATGGCTTGATTCCTGCTTTCCTAGGATATATACTAACCCCTAGATCTTACATCCTATTCCATCTTCCATTTAACAAAAAAGGGGGTAAACATACCTTCCTTCCCCTATATATGGGTTAGACATATGAAAGAATTGTTCATTAAGGCCCTATATGTCTTGATTCACCCTGTTGTTGGATATGAACTGATACTAGAATCCTATAAAACAATACCATTCATTGAAATCATAAAAATAACCCCTCCTCTATGCACAAATTAAATTGAAGTAGAGAATTACCAAATATGCCTTACCTACATGACTGTATCAGGGGTTATCGCATTTCCATTATTCTGTTTAGAATTACTTCACTGACTCTACATGTGATGATAATCTATATGAAAATTTTCCTCGTGATAATAAATTAAACTACAAAACATCATACCAAGCACTAAATTATCCTTTCTACTTATTATGCCACCCTTAGGTGGTGACTTGGAATCCTTTTCATCACATGTTGCTCATACTGAGTGTGCTCACGTGGGCTTATGGACCCCAGTAGGGAATTCCTCATAGAGACATAGAAAATCAAATCCATGATTTTTTTCTTAGTGGAACAAACTTACAAGGCATGTTGGAGTCATATTACACACAATGGGAAGCCTTAGGTTCTCACCGTGTGATGTTAAACTGCAAGGTATCCTAAGTAGATTAAAAAATGACCCTCCGCTGCCTATGGATCAGTCCTATGTGGGGTATCTAATCTCTGAACACCTGAATATAAAAACCTTGGTCTAAACATGATGAGATAATTAGGAACCCATCCTACATATGAGCCAGATCTATGTAGGGAACCCCCAATTCCATGGGTAAATCACCCCCTGAATGTTTCCAATATATCCATACAAACTCCTTCCATGTATCAAACTCCGTGATTGGAGTTTTCTTGGATCTTAATAATCATCCACCACCATTGGAAATGGATGGTCAGTGTCCTGAGACACTTTTGATTTATTGTGCACATCATGCCCTTGTAGACCTTCGTATATTACCTATAAAAATTGCATGTCAACCAAAGGAAAATTAATCCCTAAGAGAGGTTTTCCTAATTATGTATGACTAATGGATTCCAAGCCCCATTTCATTTCTCCTGATCTAAGAACAATCAAAACCAAGCATTACTCCATCTTTTCTACCCACATCCCGAAAAAGTCATAACATCCTGACCTGATTACCCTTTGGTTACTTGAGGCTCCTGGTAAAAGATCCTAATCACATGAAATTTAAACTAAATGATTATCCATACATAGTATTTACCATTATGCTGGGTCGCTTCAAATGATATTCCCCCTCATGTTCCAAAGCACAAAATGAATCCGTACATGGAAATTAGGCCCACCCCTCACCTCATTGGAAAATACACCACCAAAATAAAAATTCCTCATCCATATATGTGAATTATATACACATATGGATAACCTTTTAAAATAAAAATGTATGTATTGATTCCTGCCCTTTCAGGATATGTAGTGACATCTGAATCTCATAATTTAAGTCCAGCCATGAAACAGGGTTATCCTATCCCTGCTTGTCCATGAGTTAGATATGTATAAGGAACCAACCCACATAAATGGGATAAAAGTACCTCCACCTCTTCCTAGTATTCCTAGTAAAGTTTGACCAAGAGTACCCCCTTTAATTTTTAGGAACACACTTTTTTACAAGCCATACTCTATGTTTATAAAGGTACAAATCTCAATAATCCTCCATGGCCATCAGATATGGATGTCCAGTGTCTTGCAGACACATTTTCTTGACTATGCACATCATGCCCCAGTGGATCTGCATAAATTTCTTTCAAAATGGCCTGTCAATCAATGGAAAATTCACCCTCAAGAGAATTTTCCCAACCTTCATATGCCCTTAAGACATTTATATCCCACCTCAGTATTTGGATTTAGAATCCCCCTAGACAATAGTTTACATATTTCCAATTTCCAATTCCTATAGGTGAAACCCATTCCTAGACAAACTATTACGGATAAATTAGATCATTCTCCCTCCTCTAGTCAGAGTAAAATGATTTCATAAAATAGTTCTCAAATGTCCTGAATGTATAATGTTAAACTACACTATTCTTAAACCTTCCGTTAGGCAAGAAAAATTCATGTGGGAGTGATTTCTCATCTAAATTAGATAAAATTTACCTTTTTTTTAAATTTTTGATTTCATTCATTAAACGGGCCACCCATTGTGGTCTTCAACATAAAAAAAATCAAAAATTATATGAAAACATCTTGTCCATTAGAAATGGAATGTCAATGCCCTACGAACACCTTTCCATGGCTATACACATCATGCCCAAGAGGCTCTGCATAGATTTCCCACAAAAATGGCTTTTCAACTAAAGGAAAAAACTTCATTGGGAGAGGATTTTCCTACCTCTATACACCCTTGGGCTTCCATGACCCATATCATGTCCCAAATCCATAAAATCACAATTTAATGGTAACGAAAAATCCATTATCCATGTCTAAATATTATTAGGACACCTTCAATTGATGAATCCCAAATTAGGGCTCTTGCCCCACAATTCAAGGTCAAATATGTTTGACCTAAAACATTAGGGATTGTATTATGACTAGATAGACATTAAATTGACCATGAAAAAGAGACACAACACTCACCATGGGGAAAACCCACAAATAGCACCCTAGATCAAATGGTGAGAGTCATCTTCGTAAACCCATGTCATATGTGGTTTAGGAAAAAATATTGAACAACTAAATATCAAGAGATATAAAACTTGTTAGTTCAAAAACATGCAAATTTCAATCTAGGAAAAATCATTTTTATACGCTCTATGTTTGCACCATAATGATCTTAGGCAAAAAATATTAGGGTAATAATGATGGAAGAGGAAAAGATATTGGAGGGTTTTCCCATGAATCCATTGAAAGAGTCAAATTATGATTATTGATCCCCTCATTTTTGGCAATAATTAGAGCATGATATGATTATGATAGTTTACTTATCCAAGATTCCAATTCAAATTGACATTCGGTTGAAATAACTGTTCAAATGTGATCAGTTATGTTTGATTAATGTTGTAGGAAATGATAAAGGGGGAGCATTAAAGTGAAAAATGGTTCCATTCTATTAAAATTAAATATGTAGGGAACCCACATTCAAGATCCTGTCCCAGAAAAAAGGAAAGGGGAAAAAATGATACAATACAGTCTAACTGGTTACAATAAGGCCTAATTCACTCATTCTAGTAGGTTGGTGATCACATGACGTGGGCCATAGACGACCTGTTTCAAAGAAGTCCTCTTCTCATATTCATATTCTACCACTAGATGTACATGTTTTGCAATGACCTAAAGGTCTCACCATTTTTGTCTGATAGACTCCTAATTTTCACTTCATGATGCTAGTTGTGCTTTCAGATTAGCCGTGTGATCCACGTACTCTCGTAGTTCCGTCGTTTGAGAAATCACCTATTCATGAACATTCATTTACATGGCATCCAAAAAATGAAATTCATTAGTAATGTCTTGTAAGGTCTTCACATGATGATGAAAATTATAATATCACACGAGGTCATAATCATAGGTAGTGATATCTTCTCGGGTTATGACGATTTGATGCACAAGGATATGTATGTGTCGTTAATTGAAACCACCAAAACCCAATTAGACAAATAATCATAAAAAGTTTTCATCCTCATCAGTGAAGTTGGTCCGTGGAGTTTCTACACCACAAGTGGATAGCTGATGGAATGCCTATTTTCGCACAGCTTGATGCCTTATCATGGAACCATCACCTTGGTGCTACCCCTCTATAATGGTTATATAGTTAGGAAGCATCATCACATATGATGGAAGAACTCTATGATAGGTTATCTAAGAAGGGAGAATATCCCTCCCAATATACGGTTCAGCCTATGGGCTTAAATACAGGGTACTGCCGGTGACCTCTGGAACATTCGGTGATACCCTTCTTTTGCCAGCATCTATAGAACCGTGAACCATCTCCGCTAAAGGAGAGCTGTCTGAATCACTCCCCATAGAAATGGGTTGTGCAAACCAAGCCCCTTCCAAATTCATTTGATGACCTATGGAGGACCCTCTCACCATGGGTAGGGGAGTAGATGGTTCGGCCAGTATGGTTGAAACATGATCCGAAATAGCGAATGGTTTTCTTCATTACCATAGAAATGAACCTCCTAACAACATAGCTCATATTATTGAAAATTATCCCTTTTCTAATGCTGATGATTTCCTCATCTTGGAACCTGCTCATAATGGCATTCCTGACTCTAAAAATTTTTATAGCCATAAATTTTCAAGACTAGAGTCCAACTTTGACTGGTTGAATTACATTAACAAACCATGGATTAAACCAACAAGACTCACTCTTATTTGGAATATTTATCATAATAGAATTCCCACTGGGGTCTGTCTTTAAAATTTTGGTTTTAAACTATGCTCAAAATGTAATTTATGCAATCAACGTAGGAAAAATTCTAATCATCTTTTTATGTCCTATGCTTCTGCTTGTACTTTATGGAACAACATTTTTGACATTTCTAATTGCCGATGGATGATTATTGATTCTATTGACTTGCATCTAAAGAGATGAGTGGATCATGATGCCTCGCAGAAAATTAAAAACATTTTTCTCTCTCCCATCATAGAACTTATTCATGTCATATGGTATGACAATAATAATATCATATTCAATATATTCTCATTAATCTTAAATGCAGGTAAAGCTCAGATACTCATTGTTATTCAAGAAGCAACATCAATTAAAAAGTGCAGTGTAACAACTCAGTTGGTGACTTTGAGATTCTTCTCAAACTTCAGATTGATGGAATTTATAGTCCACCTAAGTTCACTTTTGAATTATTCTGGAAAACCCTGATGCTAGGATGGATTAAAGTTAATGTTGACGATGCCTCAAAGGGTAATCCTGTTCTGGTGGGATGTGGTGGGATTTTTAGAGATTATCGTGGGTAGCATCATGGTTGATTTTTTAGTTGTCGTGGCACTGATTTTTTGCTAGAAGTGGAGATTATGGGTGTCATCAATGTTGTCATATTTTCCCTTCAAAAAGGTTAGACAAACATCTGGATAGAAAGAGACTCGAGAACCATTGTTTAATATTTATGGAATGGAGTGACTCATCTTGCCTGGACCATCACCACTCTATAGATGAAGTGTCTGGATTTTCTCATATGGTTCAACTTCATTGCTACACATGTTTTCCATGAAGCCAATGTGGTTGCAGAGGCTCTTTCCAATAAAGGTGTAAACCAGGTTCCGATTTGGTTGGATACCTTGCCCCCTGATCTGTTTCATCTTTATCAAAAAGATTGTAAAAAACTACCCTCTTTTTGTCTCTTGTAATCCAACCTTTTTATATATGAAATAATTAGTGCTTTTCTCTTTTGACCAAGGTATGACCTTCTTTAAAAAAAGGTGGTGGAAAGAGATCTGATTTGATGAATCCATACAAACAACCTTGAGAACTGATAAGGAATGTAGGGTTCAAAAATAGTTAACATGTCTATGTGTGCGGCTAGGACTCCTTCTTGAAGAGCGATGACGTAAGAATGTTCTTCAGGGGATCCCCTTCCACTACTTATCACTGGCCCATGGGGTACAACATAAGTCACAATAGAATAGTTAGAGACATCACATATAAATTCAATTTCACCTCCCACACTCAAAGACCTTTTGCGGATGGTAGAAAAGTTAAGGACGGTCATGTAGAAATTAGAATGTAGAACCATGAGAGTGTGATGATATTCATAATTGGGAAAATGTTATTTCATCAATCCATATAAAAATTGAAGTGGCCCTCTAAGGAAATGTAGATTCATTCCTTCCAAAATCTATCCCAACAACTTGTAGATATGGGAAAAGGTGGGATGGTAAATTAGATGGACTATCTTTCTTCCAAAGTAGTCTTCATTAACGGAGTATAAGCTTGAACACAAGTTTAAGAATCATGGGAAGGGAAGATCCATCCACTTAAGAACATGGAAAAGAAGCATGCTAGCCTGAGATCAGGTGATACATCTTGGCATACCTAATAAAACCAAGTGGTATATTAACCCACCTCAAAGGTATCACAGTATGAGTCGGGCATGATCTATGATTATTGATTTAAGTGATTTTGTCTATGGTGAGATCTTGGTCTCAGATTTTTCACCTTCTAGAATAGACCAATCCAATCGTCAAATAAAATAACTTAGTGATCCTTAAGAAGCTATCCATGTAGCCCTTACACCATGATTAGTAATTCTCTCTCCAGTGGGGATACTTATTCAACATTCTTCCGGGCATTGGACAGTGGTAAAAATTCGTCATACATATTTCCATGGATGGGAAGTCCCACTATCTGGTAGACATCTCACATACTAATCCTCACTTTACCATGGGATAGGTGAAAGGTGTTAGTACCTGAACACCAGCAGTTGAGAAACTCAGAAACTATCCCACTCAGCAAAAAAATGGAGAATTGGATGACCCACAATACTTATATATATTGATATCTTCTAGTAGTGTAGGGGATTTTAGGCAATTATGATGAACCCAAAACAACTAGGCCCACTCATCATAAAAGCACCCTCCTAATCATAGATCCAATTTAGTGCTCTACCCCCGTTAGAGTAACTTCATGGAAAATTAACAACATATGGGTAGTCTTGGACAATATACTCCAAGGACATAATAAAGGGGCGTCATCCACTCTATGTCTGCATAGTTCTATTTATCAAGAATCTAACCATATAACTTAAAATAGTCCTGATTTCTCCTACATATAAAATATTTGCATTACCACACTCCTGCGAGGTCTCAGAATGAGTGATAAGGCTTCAACAATCCACCCCTAGAAAAGGAACCTCATCTTCGAGACCAAAATTATAACGTTGTAGTAGATTGGATAATGGATATGCTATTAGTTTTGGTGAAAGGAGGCCTCAAAGAATACCACATTTAGGAAAAACAATAGAATGATGGTCTTCCTCGATGTTCTCGACCATACCCTCCCTCTTTCTGGTCGCATTCACTAATGTTAGGGGAAGATCCATATCATCCTACATTTGAAAAAAGACCATAAAAATGGTCAATACAATTAACATGATTGGATGAAATGACAAATATGGAAAAGGACTAAAAAGTACACAAAAGGAAATCCCCATTTACTGATTCCGGGAAATGGTTCACAGAATGCATTCCCCACAAACTGCTAGTACACGGAGTGACCTGGGGGATGCTATCCCACGAAGAATTTTCCCGTGAATCTCTTAGTTTGTAGATAGTTCAAGCTGCATATTGAGCCCTGCTATTATATTATTTAATGTTCATATTTGGAAATTAATAGTTTAGTTTAGAATTTTATGGATCATTTCGTTTGTTTAAAAGTTCAGTTCACGGGACAGGTGAGCCGTGTACCATCTCATTACCCAGAATATCAAACTTACATTTTAAAAGTCCCACTATTCGGTTCATTGATACAAAAGTTGGTTTGCCACCAAAGAAGCTATAAGAATCCTACAATTCAAGGAGTACAAAGAATAGTTTGAGGATGGTGAATATTGAGAAGGAACTAGTACACAGAAGCAAAGAAAGTCGAGAGTTCTTTGCAGAGTACTTTTAAATACTCAATTAGAAAAAATAAAAATGACATGGTCCCTCTATATAGAGGCATTTTCCCCCTAATGGATCTAACTTTCTACTACAAACCAAATCAGTTTGGGACCATTTTCTACATCAGTAGAGCCATCTATTCATTATGATCAAACCACATTTCGATGGGGGAATTTTTAGGGTCCTAAAAATCCACCAAGGGAAATAAAATACTCATAAAAATTTGATAAAGGAAAGAGATTCATGTTGTTTAGAAAATTGGAGAAAAATATTGAAGGAATCCAGTTTGGAAGAGAACCCATGGTGGTCGGCATACCAGTTACTGGGAAAGGTCTATAGAAGGTAAAAACCATAAACCAATATGGTATGTGGACATCCTGTGAAACATTGTCCCTTGAGGAAATGGCTAGTGAGCCAAGCCTCCATGAATAGTATTGTTAGAATAATCAAGGTGGAGAAATTACACCTTCAAATCGTTGCCCCCGCAAACTGCATCATTAACAAAAAAATGATGGCAAAATAAGTCCCCACGTACAATCCCTATGAACCAAGTAGTTCACAGATGATACAAGGCTGGAGGAATCCCAAAAATAGCATCATTCAAAGAATTGAGGTAGTGATTTCTACCACTGCGAACTACAACCCCGCGAACTCCGGTTGACGGATCCATCCTTGGGACAGATAAGTCTTTCTTGGGATTCCGAAAAAGGTATCTTGTGCCCATAGATATATATTTCCCATAAATATATAAAAGTACCACCTATGGAGTATAAGAGATATACTAGGAGGAAGAATGAGAGAGAGAAGCATAAATGGAGGCTTGAGACTTTGAGCATTCGAACGAATGTTTTTGAAGGAAAATGATCAACGAAGAACTGCAGACCACATTCCTATTGGTATAAACTAGAAATGAACCATAAAAAATGAAATATATTAATAATCAACTAGATGCGAACCCAATTAGAGAACTGTGATCCATAAACCCTTCATAGATGAACTTTTCGTGAACCATAGCACAATGCCCTTCTTTCAGTCCGGCGAACCGCGTAGCACATCGCTACATGGACAGGACCTTGTACCGTATAGCATTATCCTATGTAGATAAAACCCTGGACCACATACCACCATGATATGTGGTGGCTCATACCTAGGTCTACGTACTACTTTAGTAATTGAACAACCCCTCCACCCGCATATAAGTACGCTATGTGGAGAGACCCCCTTCCCACATGGGAAAATGGTACGTAGAATGAGGTGTCTTTAGATATCTCATCCTGTAGTTTTGATCATTTCCTTCCATCCCTGTCACATCCTCCATTCCCACTTCTCTTACCAATCCACTAGAATCAGGCGAAACCCCCTTTAAAAGACACCAGAACCATATTATCAGACCATCGGGCACACTAGTGCACCCTTCTGAGTTCACATACCCATGGTAAGAAGAGGCACGTAGGTGATTTTGTTGATGGCATGGGCCACCAGAATGTTCATAAGTCTACATTCTCATGGTAAACTAATTTCCGAACTTGGGATGCCAACATGAACCTCTTCGATCATAGGTTTAAGTGTAGTATCTAGCTTTTCCATTCCATTAGATCTAGTGGAAAATGAATAGCTCACACTTTCCTTCCATTTTTTAAAGGGGTGAAGCTCCTCCCCTTTTCCAGAACTCATGTCAGGGAACTCATCCTGAGGTAAGACCCTATCCCTTTGTGATAGGATCCAATCTTCCCCCTCTTTAACTTACCTTAGGATGTTTATGGATAGATCACTAGATGTGACTATCCTGGATATCAACACAGTTGTGGGTTTGTGCATTCAAAGCCCCCATTTCCCTCTCTAGTTGGGCTTATAGCCACAGAGTTCTCTATCATCCTCCTCCTCCGTTTCCATTAGCGGATAATAGAAAGTGTCCCATTGTTGAATCATTCACATCCTCTTGTTTATCACACTGAGCACGACTCATGTGGTCTTAGAGGTTTGTGATAACACAACATTCGTGTAACTCAATAATGAACTTGGAGAACTCTGATTCCTGACATAATAGTGATATGTAGGATACATGTATGAAGGATCGAGCTCAAATGGGAAGCTCCCATGTGTCAGCCCCAATCATGTCATAACTTAGTTGTGAACTATGAGAACTCAGATTCCTGCTCCAACCAAGATATGTAGGATGCATGTCTGAAGGATCGAGCCCAAAGGGTACCCTTCCTAAGGGATGATCCTAATCAGATCCCCCATGAAAGGTAATCCACTTAAAGGATAAGCCCTGATGTGTCTCTTCTATATCATTCTCCTCTATGGTGTAAGTCCCAACTATATTCCCCTAAATGGGAATCTCCTATGCATAAGCCCCAACCAACTGAACAATAATGGATTTGATTCCTAGTTGACTGGGATATGTAGGAATCCTCTTTGAGGTCCAAACCCAACACCCAAATCACTCTAATGTTCTCCGGGCCATATTCCTGGTAGGTTTATGTCCACCTGAGAAGCCACATCTCTCTTGGTCTCCTTGTCCTACCTCAGTGTAAGTATCACACCAAACATTGACTAGGAATCATTCACCTAGATGTCTGTTCCACATGATGTTAAACTGCATGGATGTGTCCTCATCACACGACCTTAAAAGGTGATGTGTCCCATTAAGCGGCACATAACTATGTGGGATATGATTCCTCTCACGAAGATACGTATGAAGCCAATATCATGGGTTCGATCCTAACATTAAAAAAAACTCATGTTCCCCCTAGATGATGATAAATTTCAGAGCACCTCTTCATATAGTTTAAGCTAGCGTTGTCTCATCAATTCTTGATCCATGTATCTCCAAGATTGATTTTTTGATTTAGGGGTAATCCCTAGACACACTCTTGGGAATGAACCAAGGATTCGTGAACATTTAATCATGGATTAAATCTATATGAGAGTTCCTTGGTAGGAAATAATTCTTACCAAAAGGGTGTGATGAGCTCGACCACCCATCCTTGCGACCAATGGAGTCTTTAAGTGTTGTTGGCCAAATCACCCAACAAACACCTCATTCGGAATGTGGGTCCATGAATATTGGATAAAAGGGTCATTGGGTGTTTCTGGCTCCAAGAATAAACATGTTGGAGACCATTTGATGACCTCATACCCAACACGGGCCGATTTCACAAACACTTAACCCCCAACAATTGCTTTCGGGGATCATGCACTTGTGGCTCCTATTTCGTGACATAAAAAGGATACGTTGTACAATCCTGGTGGGGTTATCTAACCCAACCAAAAAAGTGGTCCGCCTTTCCCAGGTTGAAAAGAAATTATGAACTTGATGATAAACTCTCTATAATTACAAATGAGTGATGATTCTCATCAGACCATTTTGTTTTTTCCCCAAAATCCCACCTCAAGTCAAAACACTAACATATCATAGGATTTGATGGTAGTGGTTGGTGAGTAGGTTAATGTAGTAATGGAAAATCAATCAGTCGATGAGGCAACCATATAGTACTCTTATGATCGGTAGTTCATGGATGAATA
Source organism: Viscum album (assembly GCA_963277665.1). NCBI lineage: Eukaryota > Viridiplantae > Streptophyta > Magnoliopsida > Santalales > Viscaceae > Viscum > Viscum album. Next base: position 1,559,853,275 of record OY728156.1, read on the forward strand.
GAAAATAGCTACGAAAGATCATAATGGTATGCAAAAAATAAATACTGAATCCCCTGGGAAATTAAAAGTTACTTAGAAGGTTAATATTGTAGTGGACAATGAGAGTTTCCAGATGATTCCATTCAAAACTACCAGGATGCCTTCTGATCTTGGAAAGTTCTTTCTAACTCCCTCTGCTAACAAACTGGTTATTACCCCCTTTGCAATGAGTATCTAGGTCTCCATAGTTTTCTGAACTCATGAGAAATTCATATGATTCATTTTCAATGGATTATAATTTAGAATGTGAGGCCGTAGAAGCTCAAAATGACAATATTATCATTCCATCTAAGATATTGAGAGTTGAAAGACTAACAACCAGCCTCCATAGTGAGGATGTTGAGTGTTTTATTATGCATATTGAACCTCTTCTTGCTAAAATGGAACCACAAACATTTGGATTCAATGATTACCTTGCAATGGTGAATAATTTATCTTACAATGTGGAGGAGAGTCTTAAAAGAAATCTAGAATTAAATTTGTGTGATATTTTGTGGAAATATATGAAATGCATCACTTTAGAATTTTTTTTTATTTTCTCCTGGGTGATGATCACAAGACCTCAGAGGAGCCCAAAACGTGGAGGTGTGGGAGATATCCTCGGAGTAGAGGTAGGTACCCTAGGAACATGGGTTCAAGAATGACCCATTAATGGGGGTTCTTACTTTCCAATCAAGTCTCTCTTAACATTGTGTACTCACCAATCATCTTGTACCTATTTTTACTTTTTCTTAAAAAATTTCGCAGTCATGCCTCATCTTTCTAAAAAAATATTTATTTATTTATAATAATAACTATAAATAAATATATATTTATTTATATTTATATATTTATAATATTAAATATATTTATTATATTTATAAATGTATATAATGAATATATTTATTATGATTATATAATTATATAAATATATTTATATTTATTAAGAATTAAAATTATAAATATTTTATATATTTATTATACTTTTATTATTGTTTAATATCTATCAATTTATATATATTTATTTAAACAATTATAAAATTATAGTGACTGTATTTCTTATATTTCTGATTTTATATATTATTAATATATTAATTATATATATTTATAAGATTATAAATATAATAAATATTTAATAAATATTTATTTATATAAATATAATTTAAATAATTATAAGATTATTAGAACTATATATATTATACTTATAATATTTAAATATATATAATTGGTATATTTATTATAATTTTTAATTATTTAAATATATCTATATTTATTTCGAATTATAATTATAAATATTTTTATTTATTTATAAATATTTTCATATATTATAAATATATTATCAATAAATTTATAATTATTTAAATATATTATATATATATATATAACTATAAATAAATATAGACTTATTTGTAATTAAAAATTTTAATAAAAATATATTTATTTATATTTGTAATTATAAATATATATATAAATAATTAAAAAAAATTAACCAATATATTTATAATTTTATAAATATATATTTATTATATTTATTATAATTTTATAATTATTTAAATTTGTATATATTTATATATAATTATAATTATAACTATTTGTAATTATTTATAAATAATTGTATATAAATATATATAATTAATATATTTATTATAATTTTATAATTTTTAAAATGTGTCTCTATTTATTTAGAATAATAATTATAATTATTTGTATTTATATATTTATAGTTGTAATTATAAACTATAAATAAATATATTTATAAATATTTGAATATAATTATAAATATATTTATATTTATATTTATAAAATTATAATAGATATATTTATTGAGTGATGACATATGGACAACATCAATAATAAGAAGGGTGTAAAGTATAAATGAATATTCATGATGAATACATAACATATATGAAGGTTAATTATACTCACGCACCAATATATTTATTGACCACATCAATATATTTATTATTTAATGAAATTTATTAAAATCATATAATTATTTAAATATATAATTATTTAATTATAATCTTATAAATTCTTCTTAAAAGACATTATAAATATTTTAATTATATATATATATATTAATTTTAAACATATGTATTTTATTTAATGTATACAAATAAACATTATTTTTGAATATAAATATAATAATAAACTATATATTAACAATATTTTTTATTAAAAACTTTAATCAGTGCAAAAAATAACCCGAATAAATATACCCTTTATTAGTACTAAAAACACTAATAAATGGTAGATTTATGAGTGCTTTTAGCTAGCATTGATAAATCCCCCCCCCCCCGTATCAGCTCTTTCTACTTGTTCGTAGTGTTCGAGCGACAAGGGGTCTATGAAATTACTATATTGGGAATGAAATGTGGAATTTGAAGAGTTATGGATAAGGGTGTTAGACATATGACTGGAGTAGAGATTCCTCTAATGTGAAAGTGACCACGGTGTACAAATATAAAATTTATAGGGATGGAGGGGGTAAATCAATTTACCCATTTTGAAGCACATTACTACTATTAATTTTGCAGTGGTGATGACGATATAGATCAATGATATTGATCAATGGTAACAAATCAATTGCCCGCCTGAAGATGATTTTCCACCAATTTCAATCATGCCATTACTATTGTTTAGAAATGGTGGGATTGATGGAGATCATAAACATTGATTGAAGGTAATGATTCAAGTAGTTACCCCACAATATATTTTTCCAATTTAGGTATTATTTTCTAATATTAAACTTGTTTTTGAACATGATCATGAAGTTGTAGCCCCCTCTAGCTCAAGCATATTTTTCTTTGTCAACATTCATAAGATTATTCATGTTTCACAGGGTTCATATCCCTGGGCGTGGATATTTATAACAAATCAATACTAGATAAATACATATTTCTAATGTCAAGAGTAATACAAAGAGGCATCCCTACTGAAAAAATAGTTCAATGAAAATACTTTCCAAATAGAAAAATAAAAGAATAAACATGTTTCTTGTGTTTTACAATGACAAACACATCCCCACACTTTATCTCATGGAATGGATATATATAAATTGATACTGAACCAAAACTATATATCAAATCGAGGGATAGGAAAAAACATCAACCATAGTGCCAGTTAATTGTGACGGTGCCTTTCCCAAATCTGCAGAGAAAGATTGTTTCCTCCGCTTCCATATAAGCAGAATGATACAAAAAAATTAACTGTAGGAACATATAATTGATGCAAACAATTAGGCACTGTTTTAATACATTATAATAAAAAGAGGATAATATTTGGTATTTCCATAAAGAATATGTTTAGAATGGGAAAAAACTTATATGGGTGCTAGAGTATTGGGAAGATTGAGGCATATCATAAATATATAATGAACATATATATGTTAATACTGCAATATAAAAACAACATAATAGAATAATGAAAAAGAACCTAAATATTGTTATACAAAAATGATAAGTGCATAGACAAATTGAAAAATAAAGAGAATAAAAAATCAACCAATAATAAACTCATCTATCCAGTCACTAATATATCAATTTCCAGAGATTTTAAAACAAGGATATGGTGCGATCAATATAGAATATAACTCTTAGTTTTTCTGTAACTACTGACTATGTAACTAGAAATATGTATCCACATGCTACTATTTAACCTTCAAAGTATATTAACATTAAAAAATTTAAAAATAAAACAATAATGACATCAGTCCCATGCATTCAAGGGAAAAATTAATGAAATGGATATTAGATGTCATAAATATAGGGAACAATTCCCCACTACTATTCCATTTAAATGATGAAATGGTCTGAAAAAACCCATATCATTATCAATTCATACCATCTTGGGATGTCTAGAATTCAAGTAAAATAAATAAGAGTGTATGAACCATGAAATGTTTTAATCATATTCACCCATGCTTATCATCCAAAATCCATGTTACGAAAGATGATCTGTTTCAAAAGAAAAAAACACATGATTCAATAATTGTATATTGAATATGATATAAATTAATCATCAATGTTTAAACACTAAACTAAATTATTATATATTGATTTTGTGATAAGGGTATGAAAATAACATATTATAAATTTAATAAAGTTTAAACATTGAACTAAAATAAGTGTTGAAATATATTGTTTATGAAAAAAATTTGAAGAGTAAGTTCCTGGAAAAATCTTACATAGAATAAATATTTTAAGAGTGGAAATTAAAAAAATATACTTAAAAAATACAACATTAAGAGAAGGTTTTTATATATAAATAAAATTAGTAGAAAAAATAAACATGAAATTTCTAGTTGTTGATGCAATATCTAATGCTAGGTAAATAAAAACATAGAACCATAAGCTTACCAAACTAAAATAGCATCAATGGTTTAAAATGGTAAGTAATTAATTGGGCATCATAAAACTGCATACCTGAGATAACATTCAAGGATAAATAGTATAACCTATGTTAAAAAGAACCTCATTTAAATTATTATATCATGTGGAATAATTTGACTATCACTCTTCTATTAATACTTCAGGTAGTACCTTTCTCACTATCCTTCATTGTTAATCAAGTTTATATAGGGAGCTATGCGGATCTACACTAACCAAGGAAGTGAAACATTTTAGTTGGAATAATGATACTTGCTAATTTCAGGTATACAATCACAAACATATATTAAGCATTAAAAATAAAATGTAAGTAAATTTAATATAGAAGGATAAATTCATAAAAATAAAAGAATATGATAAATAAATTCACCATTAATAAATACTATTATCTTCCACAATAAAAAACATATTTTTATAATTTATATCATCAGTTGGTGGGAATGAAATTTTAGTTTTGAAATGTATGGTAATGCATAAATACATAATATATAAAATAAAAAAATTAATGCATAATTATAATTAAATTTATGAAAATTTGTATCTTCTCAATGCCAAAATTTTTATAAATGGAAATTTTATATTATATATCCCCTTGGAGTGTGTATGGTACATTGGTGAGGATGAAAAGTTACAAATACCTGAAACAAACCAAGCCAAAGATAATAAACATATTTTTTTAAATGAAATGCTAAAAATAAATTGACATGCATCTTAAAAATATAACAAATATATATGTATAAACATGTATATGTAGTGGGTCACATTTACAACATTGATATCCTAATATATATAAGTGGTGGTCTTGAGACACTAGTTTTCTCTGTTGTAATCATGCTTCCTCACAACTATCTTTGTAGTTAGTTTATTTTCGCTATATTTTTGTGGTTATATGATAACGGTACAAAAATAATATATGTTAAATGTAATAGAGTTTAAAAATTAAGTTAAAAGGAGATTTTTTTTAAAAAAAACTCTTTTAATTAAAGAATTAGTTCGTGGAAAATTATATATATTTATTAAACATGAGAAGAGGGAAATATAACTTTATAGAAGAGCCCAAATTTTATTTTGGTGGTGCACTTTATACCCCATATTATGCCTCAGCACCTTCAGAAAAAATTCATGTGGCATCACCTTTGGCGCACATCTGGGAGGTTGCCTTGAATCAATAGGGGAAAGGCACTTCGGGTGCAATGGTTTTGTTTCTGATTTCATGGGTTAAGAAAAATTATTTAACCGGGTAAGCATACATTAATATTATTTGTATTTAAATTTTACTAAATCCAGTGACATGGATAATGCAATAATGAGAGATTCATTTTCTTTATCGTTTCCATATTTAATTAAAAGAATAATTAAAATTCAATTTCAATATGATAGCAATATGGGGTCGAGACCCGCTGCAGCGACGGGGTCATTCCTGTTCTACGTGGTAATGGGGTTTCGATTCATTTCATTGGGATAGAGATCTGTTTTATCTGCGATGTTGGGGTCAAGCTTCGGTGCTTATATGTGATTATGATCTGTGCGGTGTGTGGTCGATTTGGTGAGACGTCGACTTGTTGAGGCTTCAGGGTCATGTTCTGGCCTTCCAAATCATTCCTTCTTCTTCCACGGCGATGGGGGAAGATTCAGTGGCGTGGAGTGACAATACATTTCACAGCAATGGCGTCTTGTTCCAGTTCTACGATGAAGGGGTTAGTCTATCAAATGCATAGAGTACAGGTTGAGGCACCGTGGTTGGTTTGTTGTGGTCTCTATGTGCATAGATGAGGGTGGAAACGGGTGTTGCAGTGATGATTTTGGGGTGTGAGGGAGTTGCTTGTTGTGTGTCTTTGGAAGTGAAAATGGGTTGTGTTCGTTGTCATGGTGTGAGGTTTGGGGTTTGTTTGGGATGAATTGTATCTTCTGTGATCTCTTGTATTTGTTTTGGCACTGCTTGATAGATGCTGGAAAGGGGTTTGCGGAGTGGCTTTTGTTCCGAGTGTGCGTTGTGGTTGCCTGTGGAGTAGGGTGCAACATTCAGATGGCCTGGTCTGCCTCACTCTAGTCTGTTCATCTCCCTTAGTGGATGTACTCTTTTAAGGACCCATCTCACTTCGCTGGAGGGTTGGGCGGAATCTAACTAGAGTCCGATGGTGGGTTTGTGGATTTGGGCTGGTGTTGATGGTCGCATCAGTGGGAATTTTAGGGAACCAGTTCTGAGGTTTTTCCAGCTTTCCTGATGTTTGTTTCCCCTTGTTCATGGTAACTCAACCATTTATTGGTGACTTCAACTCTAGCTATAATGGTTTGTTAGTTTGAAGGCATGAATGGATTTCATCCATTGAGATTGCATGATTTTAAGTGGTGAAGTGGTGAATTGGTGATGTGGTGAGGTCATGTATAGTTTCTCACTTTTTCCTTAAAAGTGTTTGCATAATAATAAAAAACAATTTTATGTCAATATAATAGCTATATGGGCAAAGACATCATAGTTACATTCACCATATATGTAATTTTACAGAACATAAAAAACTTTCAAATATTCTCAAATAACGTTAATGAGATATTGAAAAAATGAAACATAATATAACATAACACATTTCATGAGAATAAATTAAAAATTAAGTATGTTGTAATATTATAAATGACACATATTGGAAAATAAAATTTTAAATTGTTAAATCTCATGAGTTTTTCTATGTGTCATGTGATGAAATAGATGAATTAAACACCATCTTTTTTATAATAATAAAAAAAATAAAAACATTGATGATCACATTCATCTCAGAAGGACCAGCCTATGTTATCCTCTAGAAAAATTAAATAATATAGTTTCCAGGGAATCAAAGAAAGAACCTGATTGGACAATACAATGACATAATTTCTTATATTGACCTTTTCAGACAGGTTGATAACTAGTTGCGAACCCGGTTGGGCAATGCAAAAGATAATGTCATAAATAATAGGTTTAGAATTGGGACATAGTATCTTGCAACAAAAACTCAGACCCTCTAAAACAATAGACTCATTAAATTCATGAAGACAATAAACAATAAAATGTTAAACATACACCTGATGTGGATAAATTCTTGTATGAAAGAGAGTACGAAATGAAATACTGACTAAAACTACAATCTAATATTTGTCTCTTTGGAGAAACCTATGAATTAATCATATCGAAGAGGGTTTTTTATGGGTTTTACAAAATAAATAATTGGTGATAGGGGATCAGGGTTCTGGTATTTTTAAAACTGGGTCTGGGAGGCATGAATGTCGTTCACGCATCACTCCCGCGACTCGGATGCGTGAACGGTGTTCACACCTCCTAGACCCAGGCAGTCATGTGTGAACAGCGTTCACGCGTCCTTCACTGACCAGCTAAAGGACGCATGAATGTAGTTCACGCATATGTGCGCGGGAAAGGATGCTTGAACGTCGTTCACGCATACGGCCGAGAATTTCTATAAAAGGAGGGGTCCCCCCCCAAACCCATTGTTCTTCTCTAGTTTTTGTTGCGAAGCCCTGCAGAAATTCTTTCTCAACAAATATTTGCTGATTTTATTGAGGTAAAATTTCTATTTAATAATTTAATTGTTTAATTGTGTTTATTTATTTCATTTGTATGTTTAATTGTGTGTATGATTTATTAATTTCATATGTTATGCATTAAATGTTTTGTATGATTTAATTTTATTGATATTGAATGTTTGTATGATTTAATTTTTTAATGTATGTTGTCTGAATATTGAATGTTTTATATTATGTCTAAAATGTTTAATGTTTAGGAAAAATAATTTATTTTAGAGAACAGATTTAATAAAAAAAGTATTTATTATGTAAATCTCAATTACATCAGTTATAATAAAATTTATTAAATGTTATTAATAAATATACCAAAAAACACGGTATGACTGATTACTGATCTTGAGATGACCGACCATGAATAATTAAAATTGCATGTTTTATTTTGTGTATATTGTTATTCAATTTGTAATAATTGAATTTTTTCCGCATTGATGACCTGCGAGTCATCTCTCAGTAAGTGTAAGGACATGCGAGTCCGCTTAAAATAATTTATGTATTTCATACCTCTAGACCCCCTCACATGCATGTGAGTAAATTTGTAATTAAAAGACAGACGCCTCGAAGAGGTGTCCCCGAACAAGCTTCCCCAAAGAGGTGTTGACAAAGAGGCATCCCCGGAGAGGTGTCGACGAAGAGGCATTCGAGAAATCATTCGAGAGAAGGCGATGTTGTTTGATAGAAGATTGGCGGTTGCTGAAATATTTAATAATAGAGACAGGAGTTTACCCATAGGTTGTGTTTAGTGTATCAGATGATAAACTAATCGTAAGTCTCAAGATCAAGTCACGATTATATATTCATAAGTATTTAAACATTATGAAAAATTATATTAAATTTTCTTTTGTGCTAATATCAAAATCACTATACCTTAATAGTGATAAATCAATACATTAAAAAGTATCAAGATAATCAATTATTGAAAACCAAATTAAATAATTTAAAATTCTAATGTAGTGTCTAATATTTTTTAAATTATTTTTTTATAGGTAATTATGTATGCTCAAATATATTGCAACGGTGAGGTAATTTATAATGAGCAAGGTTTTAGCTACAGTGTACCACCTGTAAAAGTGGTAAATATCCATGGTTGTATGACATTGGATGTAGTTCGTAAAAATATTCATAGTCGGTGAAAACTGAGCGCTGGACAAGAAATCACTTCAATTAGATATCGATATCTTCAATATCCTAAGCATCTGTGGCACAACGACTACCCTATAGTCGATGATGAGGATTGGATGGACGCTTCTCAGTTATTCATGCAACAGTGTATTAATGGTTTGATGGAATTATTTTTTGTCATTTCTGATATTGATGTGGTGCAATCGATTACTACAGAACCATGCTTTGTGAGATCTGTAGAAGCTGGTCATTCACAGTAGTCTTATTCATTGTCTCCTCCTCATATGACTCTTGTGGAAGAATGTAATGAGGAAGATCATCAAAATTTGGAAGGAAATGTAGATGACATCCCTTTGTGTGCTGATATAGTGCATGAAAGTTTATCTGAGGAAGAAGAATCTGGGGAGTCAGCAGGAGATGATGTGGTTGGGAATGATCCTTCTGAGGTTCCTTAGAGAGATAGACATCCACTATATCCACCAGTTAGTGGTAATCAGCCTTCAGTTTTGTGTTCCTTAGTTGGAGGAATGTCTCGTGAAAAACATTTTGATTGGGATGTCATTACACCAGCTTCTTAATTCCCTGGCATTATAGGGAATAGGCATGCATCAAATGATAATGTCGTATATGTTGGGCATGAGTTTGAAAGTAAAAAGTTCATGAAAAATGTGATAAAGCAATACCACATTGAGCAATATTTCACATTTGGGGTTTATGAGTCAAAGAAGACCAAATATCTCATTCGTTGTGAAAAATATGGGTCAGAATGTAAATTTCGATTAAGAGAAATATTTGATAAATATTATGGATGTTGGAAGATAACCAAATTAGAAGGCCCACACACTTGTCTGCATCCCATCTTGGCACAAGATCACTCTTCCCTTTAGGTAATGTTTATATCTACTGTTATTTGTGAGATGATATGAATAAGTAAGGATGATCATGTTGCCCTTGTTCAGGAAAGAATTCAACAGTTGTATAACTATAAGATATCATACAACAAATCTTGGAATGCAAAATAGAAATCCATTGTAAAAGTGTATGGTGATTGGGATGAGTCTTATGTGATGTTTCCACAGCTTATGGAATTGTTGTCTCTCAATAATCATATTGTTTAACAATTGGACAGTGTTGAGTATGTATCCCAGAATCATCGAGTTGATCGGTCAAAGGTGAAGTTCAATAGGATTTTTTTGGAATTCAGAGCATGCATTGCTACATTACCCTATTGAAAATAATTTATTCAGGTAGATAGAACATTCCTTTATGGAAATTATACAAGTGTTCTTCTCATTGCTACCACAGAGGATGGTAATCGCGCTCCTCTTCCACTTGCTTTTGATGTTGTTGAAAAAGAAAATTTTGAATGCTGGAGATGGTTCTTGGAATGTGTACGTGTTCATGTCACGCAAAAACAGGGCGTGTGTCTGATATCTGATCATCATCGAGCGATTATAGAGGCCGTGAGTAGTGATGGGGTTTCTTGGACTGATCCAAATGCTTATCACCGTTATTGCATTAGACATATTTCAAGTAATGTTCATAAGCAATTTAGAGATGAGGCCATAAAGAAGGCGATCCTCAAATTGGGTATGGTTTTCTAAACTTTCTTTTTTTAAAAAATTAATATCCATTTTAATACATTATTATCTTATGGTTTCAGCATATGAACCCCAACAAGAAAGGTTTGATCGACGTCTTGAAGAGATCTGAACAATTAATGAGGAGGTATATGAATATATGATGCAAATTTCAAAGGAAAAATGGTCATTAGAATACGATGGTGGCCTGAGATATGGGCATATGACAACTAATATAGTGGAGTTCATAAATGGGGTCCTCAAGGGTGTGCGCAAACTCCCAATCACAGGGTTAGTGCAAGAGACATTTTTTAGATGTGTTCACTACTTTGCTGACCAGTCCCAAAAGGCCTACCAGAGGATGGAAAATGGAATGCTTTTTTACTCAACATTTTCAAACTGATATTGACCGGATATGGAATGAGGCTTCACGATGGACTATTATATCCTTTGACCGGGAAAAGAGGATTTTTCGGGTAAGACAATGCTACAACCCGGGTACATGCACTAATGGTGGATTGTTTGTTGTGATATTGGACAACAGGTACTATGATTGCGGAAGCTTTCAGGCATTGATATATCCATGTGTACATGTTATTGCAGCTTGTGCTTTGGTAAATATATCATGGGAGCCATATGTTGACCCGGTGTATCACATGAGCACTTTGGTTAACTGTTATAGCACTGCATGGATGCCTGTTGGTGACTTCCATTCTATCACATTGCCTGCTGATCAACCGACCATCGTCCCTGATATTTCCAGGTTTTCATAAGTTGGTTTTGGTTTCATTTATAATTTTATCAATGTTTGTCATTTTTAAAATTATTGGCTTCATGCTACCAAGTTGCAGCCTCGAGGAAGACTGAAGTCAACTCACATCAGAAATGAGATGGATTGGCCTCGGAAACGAGGATGGAGAATACGATGCAGTATCTGTCATGCAGAAGGACATAATCATAAGAGATGTCCCCAAGTGGTAGGATAGAGTTCCACATCTCATCATCCATGATCGAGTATGTGTACCTGCTCCATTTTTGTGATAAATATAATTTTCTAGAGTGCGAGATGTACTTTTTCTAGAGTAGTTCAAGTTCCTTGTTTTGGAGTCATCAATGATCATTTTCATGAGAAGGTTGAAAGGCTTGTTTTGAGGGCCTAGTTTCCCATTGGATTTATTTTTTCCTATTAATTTTGTAATGGGCTATGGATATGAGTAGGTTAAAGCTGGGAATACCTATTGGGGAGATGTTGAGAGATGAAATTCTCACTTATGAATATGGATGTTCTTAGTTGCATATTTCCTCTTAGAGGTAGCTTTGGATAGTCTTCCAAGAGTACATGGTTTGGATTTTTCTTAAAGGGAATGTAATTTACTCTCATGATTAATTTTATTCAATTTAATATAATGTGGAATAATGTTAATGGTTATTTAATGGATAATGGATAAATTAACAAACGTAATTTCACAAAAAATAAGAAATAAATAATTTTTCACTTTTAAATTCTAGTTTTCTTATAAGATGTCTAGTTTTTGTAATGGCATCTTAGTGTCTGAGCATCCTCAAATAATGTTGATTGTGAGACTAGGCTAATGTTGATTGTGACACCAAATGAAAATGAATATATCATGCTTCCACTGTTAATAAGTAACGATGATATCATGTGTGCAGATGGCAGGTTTTCCATTACTTACATCTCAGGCTAATCATGTATCATGACTACTTTTAGAGGGACGTCATGTGGCTCCCTTGAGTGCACGTAGATCTCACCATTTCCACCATACTGCACCACCTCCCGCTATCGTCTCACATCTTCGTCGAGCTGGATTCTATGGAGTAGCGATGTGAGACTTCACATTTCTTGATCATCAGCTTATTGCCGTACTTGTATAGAGATGGAGACCAGAGTCACATACATTCCATTTCAGTGAGGGGGAGATGACTATTACATTGAAGAATGTGGCCATTATGTTGGGCCTCCCTATCGGAGGACATGCTTTGACAGGCCGAGTTTCATCATATTTGCTTGAGCTTGTTCATAGACTTCTGGGCATAGAGGTCCAGGATGATGGCAGGACCATCATCGGTGGTAGATTGCGGATACCTTGGTTAGACCAGTACTTCACACATTTACCAAATGATTCTGAAGACGTCACTGTGCTATGATTTTCACGTGCATATATTTTGACGCTGATCGGTGGCACGCTTTTTGTTGACCACTCTACTACTTTTGTGCACCTGATGTATCTATCTTTTTTGGACAATTTGGACCAGGCAGGCCGATATAGTTGGGGGTCTACCTGCCTAGCATATACATACAGGGCCCTATGTAGTGCATGTTGCATAGATAAGATGCAGATCACATGATGCATGGTTCTTCTACAGATGTGGGTATGGGAGCACATACCTCGTTTTGCTCCACATGCCCGTGCACTATTACCCATAAATATTGTAGAAGAGGCTCCACATAGACGTTGGTATGTTATTAATTCCTTCTAATATCTAACTTAATTGTATAAGATTATTTTATGAAACGTAAAAATAAAAATATTATCTACAGGTGGAGTCAGGCACATCGACATTTAGATTCTCCCAGACATGATGTTCACGCCTATAGACTTATGTTAGACAGAATTTGACCAGACGATGTAAGTGATTATTATTTATATTGTTAAATCTTTACACTTTACTATACATATATTTATTTATTAATTGATTATTCATTTTTTTTCAGATTACATGGATGCCATATAAAGATGATATCCTTACGAGTCTGCCCCCATACTGTATAGTGATGCTTGATATCGACTCCTACATGGTTCCACTGATTCATTTTCATATAGTCGAGTGGAATCAGATGGATAGGGTTATGAGACAGTTTGGATTCCTTCAGATAGTTACTGACCCGCCCAGTCAGTTGGATTCATTGCATTCCCTGAAGATGTCTGGGAAGAGAGATTGTGATTGGAGGAGATACCATGTCAGATATGTTGCGTTATGGGACAGACGACGAGAGTCCCAGTTGCGAGGGGAAGGGAAAGTACTTTTTCATTTGATGGATCAGATGGATTATGTAGGCTGGTACATTAGGTCCCCAGTCAAATTTCTGACATGTCACGGATGGGGCTTCCATGACTTGGTATGCATTCTTCCTTTCACTGTTCAACATATTTTTTATTCATATTAGTTAACAATGGAATTTGTTTTCGCAGGATGATCGCATTTGTCATCTACTTCATATGTCTAATCCAGTGGAGAGAGCAGCCTTTGACCCATCATATTTTCACACCCTTGTACAACAGATGCTATTGTCGATGGACGAGATTTATCCTGGCGTTTTCTTTGATCCACCACCTGCTGCGGAGGCCGCAGAGCCTACTGAGCCTCACATAGATGTACCTGGGGATGAAGACCCTGTTATGGATGTTGTTGTTCCACAAGAGGAGGCTGATCAACTTGCTCGGCCATATGATATTGTTCCACTGGAGGAGGGTGTTCATCATGATCAGTCAGATGCTCGTCCAGCTTCTTAGGCATAGCCACAGGTACTTACAGACGATGACTGGATTGAGTTCGATGTTTTATTATAGTAATCCGCAGCATAGCATCCATCTACTTCCTATGTTGGTGAGAGTTCCATCCAGCTTCCACTATCCTTAGATGCGGGCCAGGGTACAGGCGGTGAGACTGTACATCCACCGCCTATCACACAAGAGGATGTGGAGGTGGCTGTCGATGAGGATGTGCAACGTATTCCAGAGCACAGACATAGACAGACACATCATGGACGCATCCAGTATACACCTGTCTATGGGACAGAGGAGCATCCACGCCAGTGGTGTAGATTAGGTTGACATTTGATTTATGATACATTTTTTATGTGTATTACTGTTATCTAGACTTCTATTCTATTTTTAATAAGTGTCTTACTGTTATCAAATTATATAACAATGTATATATATATATATGTATAATAAATAATATGATTAAATTAAAGGATAAATATTAATTATACTAATTATTTCGAAATCAAATAGATTCTGGATGAAAAGATGCGTGAACATGAAGAAATCTTGAAAAATATTATTGATCTCAATGATTTAAATTTAGATGTAAAATCCTAGAATATCATGGAACGCGGTTATTTGTTTAAAAAAATTAAATTTCATGAAGAATAATTTGAATGAATAATGGATATTTTTGAAGAGTATATGATTATGATTGAAGATCAAAATAATTACAATATGAATTTGAAGTTCATTTGTCCAATTTTGAGAAGATACATATTCAGACTTTATAAAAGGAAACAATTTCTACTGGTACGCAATCTAAAGAGTGATATTATTGAGTATGCATATCAAAACATAGTTTTACAGTAAGTAAAGGATGAATGAAAGAGGTAAAAGATGATGATTAAACTATTACCCATTAAAATATAAAACATCACCATCTTATAAAGACCTACATTATAAATAATTCCATTCAGTTTATAGTTGATCAACTTACAATGCTTTCTTAATTCATTACTATTTGAGAGTATTTCACGCTCTATCAACATACCAATATATAAATAAAGAGGTAAGTTTACATGGATTAAATCTTTATGTTATATCTAATAGAGACCCAAGGATCTCTATGATGTTTTTGGAAATTATTTAACAAGCATCGGATACAAAAATGAGATTTGAACTACTAACCACACTAAAATTAATAGTAAGTCTAAAAGGATCATTCATAGGCTTGTAGATCAGCTAATATATTTCTTGATCTATTTCAAGAGATATTGTGATCAAAAACAATTATTAGTGGAATTCATATATTATACCAGTTTCCACTTTAGAATACAAATGGAACCATATGAGGATCTTTATATAAATAGATGTATAACAACAACATGTTGAGATGACGTGAGTGAAAGATGCTAAGATTTTATCTTTCTCAATATATGTTAGAGAATACTCAAGCCATTCTATTAATAATTATCTACTGAATATCTATTATTAATGAAAATTTATTAATAATTATTAACATTATTTCAATATTTTATATTGTTTAATTGATATTTATTAATAATTCTAAATTTTTTACTTTAAGTTTATTAGTTTAAAATTAATACTTATAAATTTTGAGGAGCATTTGATCTCTCCGTGAGATGCGTGAACCCCGTTCACGCATCCCTCCTCTTGATAGGATGCGTGAACGGGGTTCACGTATCCCGGACACAGTTTTAAAAATATAGGAACCCTAGTCCCCTATCCCGAATAATTTATTTCGTAAAACCCATAAAAAACACCTATCCAAGAAGACTAGAAGATAATTCTAAAAGAATAAAGTTATCTTCTTAAATAATATAGTTTCCTAGTAATCAAAGAAAGAACCTTTTTGGGCCAATTTATAGGGGCGAAAGATCTCATTGGTGATGGTGGATCTAGTTCACAATGGGTGGCAGATATACTTCATGATGTGCATCAATGGCTATAGGTGTGGTGGTGATGGATATGATTCACGACAGGGAGGAATGGTTCATGATGGGGAGAGTTTGCGGTGGCGATGGATTTTATTCGAGATAGGGAGGACTGGTTTGCGATGGGGAGGGTTTGTGGCGGTGATGAATTTGATTCGCAGAAGGGAGGGTATGCGATGGCGACACCTCTAATTCGTGATGGGGAGAGATGGATCTCAACCGGGAGGGGTAGAGACGAGTTTGATTCGTGATAGGGGGCGGTTTTAGTGGATCTGGTTTGTGAAAGGAGGGATGGATTTTGGTGGGAAGGTTTTTTGGTGGGGTAGGGTTTGTACACGAAGGGGGAGGGCGCACAATAGGACCCGACACATTTTTTAGGGTCTCCTATTTCCAGAGGCAGCACTACCTTAATTTTTAGTAGTGTTTCCATGTTAAAATTTCTAGTGTCGAAATTTATTTTTCTACAGATATATTTGGTCATTGAGCATTCATGTTAATTTGTTATGGCTTGTTCAAAAGAAAAAGAGATTTATTTCCATCTCTCATTCTCTTTGGTGTTCACTAGCACATTCATCACTTAATGTATTTACCAACAGTCTCCCTCCCCACTGTTGAGCCTTCCTCCTCTTCTATTCCTTACACATCCTTCGTTGTTTAACATGCTCCTTCCCAACAAAACCTTGATGGTGTTATCAGTCTTATTATTGGAGGTTCTATTTATAGTGGCATTTTGGGGTGTTAATCCCAAAATAAAAAAAACGTAAAACCACAAATATGAATGGTGTTTGAGTTTATTTAATATATATTAATATATATTATTAAATATATTAGTCTATATATATATACATTTTATAGTGATATATTAATATATATTAATATACGTAAATACATATAATTATTTATAATCATATAAAAACATAAATATGTTAACATAAATATTTTTTATTGATATATATAAAATATATTTGACAATATATGATTTATATAATGATAAATATGTATTTATAGTTATTATATAATATATTTTGTTTGAACGATTTAAAAACATAGGTTCACTTCTGATGTGAAACTCCCCACCTCGGACATTTGGGCCTCACCACTACCATTCTCAACACCACCAGATCAGCGCAACAAATCACTAGATTCCACCATAGCCTTCAACAGTGGTTTGTTACCGTCAAGCTTTACAATTGTTGACCGCCAGTGTCACCTCAAACCATTAATGTCATGTGCTGATGTTCTTGCTACAACTAGGGTTGTGATGCAGTCATCATCTACGCTGTGTTCCACCATCACATGTGACGTCACATGCTACCCCTTAAACGTGTCACTGCTCCTTGATACCACTATCCACACCCCGATTGATGAATATCATTTAAACATAAAAGCTTCATCATTTAACATAACCCACCCACTATGACATTACCCATCCCACCACACACATTTATGAATTTAATTTAACCATGACAGTACCCAGCTAGGGTTGTCGACAAACACATGCCACCCCAGGGAATCATTGTCCCATGATGGAAGACACCCAGGATGGATCTACTTATTCTTTTCAAAGTCATCATAGGGATTTTTCACCTCAAGTTCTGAGGGCCTGATTCTCCATTCCTCACACATATAACTGCAACCAATGTGTTAATAAAAACTCTTGTGTTACACCTCTTAAGATGTGTGGGTGACATCTTAAGAGGTGTAACACAAGAGTTTTTATTAACACATTGGTCGTTGTCGGATGTGTGAGGAAAGGAGAATCGTGCACTTGGTACATCAGGTGAAAAAGCCCTATAATGACCTGGAAAAGGCTCAGTAGATCCATCATGGGTGTCTTCCGTCCCAGGAAATTGAATGTAGGAATTTATAATCGATGGGGTGGCGTGTGTTCATTGACAACCTTGGGTGGGTAATGTCATGGTTAAATGAAATTCATAAATGTGTGTGGCAGGGTGGGTAACATCATGGTGGGTGGGTTATGTTCAAATGGTGATGTTGTTATATTTAGATGATATTGATTAATCAGTTATTATTAGTTGTATCAAGAAGCAGTAACGAGCCCCAAGGGGTAGCATGTGATGATCACAGGTGATGGTGGAACACGACGTAGCTGATGACAACAACACAACCCTAGATGTAACATGATCTGTATGGCATGGCAGTATGTGACAATGGTCGGAGGTGAAACTAGAGGTCGGTGGCAGTAGAGATTGAGACACCCACAGAGAGAGAGAGAGAGATAGAGAGAAAGTGAGAGAGAGAGAGAGAGTCAATGTTTAACAAAGCCAACCTTGAAGATGTAGTTTCCCAAGACAAACCATAAAAATGTTTCCCTTTCACAGTTTTTTAAGTACAAGAAGTCCACTATTAATGACATGTTGCCCAAATTACTTTGTATCAATCATAGATGATTCATAAAGAAAACTATGAAGGCACATAAAAGCCACTTGAATGATGTCTTATTCACCTGTATTGGTTCGATAAAATTTTATATTTTGGAAATAAAAAAATAAGTTGATTTTATTCTATTTAAAATTCAAATGGTGTTGTGCATCATTATTTACGAAAATAAACCACTAAATATAAATCAAAAAAAACTTTGAATACTAAAAATTAAAAAAAAAATTAAAACTAAATATTTATCAACTAAAACAAAAAAATTTAAACACAGTTATCTAAAAGACCAAAATTTAACAATAAAGCAATAAATTGAAAAGTCAGGCTTAGTTTTGAAAACCGATTACTGTTTTAATTTTTTAGATTAAGAATTCATTTATATTATTTTTTCAGAATTTTAAAATAATTCCTATCATGTTTTTTGAAAACAAATGAAAAAAATATTTCCAAAAAAACATTGTGAAATTTATATAATCTAATAGATTTTACAAAAAAAATTAGAAATTAAAAACAATAAGTATTTTTGAAAACTAAACGATATGTAGATTATTTAGTAATTAACTGCATTCTAATAGTATCCAAATGTAATTGTTTCTATTTATTGAAAAATAAAAATTTCTGTAGAAATAATATTAGTATTTAAAAAATCAGTGTCAATTTTTTTTAAAAAAAATAATAAAAATAAATAAATAGCAAAAAACAAAAGAAACATATGGTTGAAATGCAAGATTAAATATTGGTCAAAATACCATGTAAATCAAAATTGATTGAACCAAAATTTGATCAAACAATTATGCACAAGACAGACATTGTATACAAACCAAATAAGAATAAAATAAAATTAAATAAAGTCATGAGATGATGATAATCGTTCATCATAAGAATTGGAAGAAAGGATGAGTCAACAATTCAAATAATATCTAAACTATTACAAAATTTTTTTAATATAAATAAAATACATAAATAAATAATAATATTAACAGATTTAGTTATAAAAAAATTAAAAAGAAATGGCCCTGAGCGCGGTGGTTGCTGGAGGCGTCGACATCCGGGGAGACTAGGGTAGAAGGAAACCTTGTCCCTGCTGATGATTCAGGGTTTTGGAGGGCGGCCCTGAGCGCGGGCTCCCCACCTCCTCCTTGCAGGGACAATCCCTCCTTCCATCGTCGCTGGGAAAAGAACCACCACAAAAGCAGCAGAAAATGGTGGAATAATTATGGTGATTTTGGCTTCTATATTCTCTGGTTTTGGTTTGGTGGCAGGCCACAATTTTTAAGATTCGGGAGGGTTTGTGGTTTCTATTTGGCTGGACAATGGCGTGGTTGTAACTTCCAATGGGTTTCATATTTTGACCATTAATATTAACTAATAAATACATAGTAATCAATACTAATAATTTTATTAATATTGTTAAAATTAAAATTAATAATAATAATAATGACAGTGACAATAATAATAATTTTATATGTTATAATTAATAATCTCCTTAAAAATGATAAAAAATAACAATGAAGAATTTAGAATACATAGAAACTATCCGAGAGGGGGGATTTCAAATATTGAATAATTTCAAATATTGAATATAAATAATAAACCTTATAATATAATTAATTTCATATTTTAAAATAATGTTTAATAATTACTAATTTAATTATTATGAATTATTATTACAAAATATTGTTTCATGTCATGTAATGTTTTTTTGGTGTGTTAGACTTACCAATAATAATAATGATCTTGATGTATATAATAGTATTAACTACTATTCTTATTTAATAAAATAATTTAAATATAAAAATATAAATAATAATATTATTAAAAATAAAATAAACATTGTATTTAATTAAATAATTAATATTTTGTATTCTCAATGAAAGTACAATAATAATAATATTAAATATCTTTTATTAAATAATTACTATGTGCATCTGGAAAGTTCACCACATATAATAAATACTTGATAATAAAGTCATGAAAATATAAAATTAATGATAATGAAGTCATTTTACTAAATTCATGATAATAAAATCATTATAATAAAATCATGAAATTATTAATAGTCATGATAACTATCTTTTACTAAATTCATGAAAATAATAATAATTTTATTATTTATGAATAATAATAATAATTTTATTATTATTATTATTACTAATGTCATAAATAATCATATTATTATTAAATATTATTAATTGCAAATATTTATATTGTTAATAGTATTATTCAAAATAATAATTTTAACAATTATATTGATTCTTAATAATTTCTATTTGTTATTTTTTTGAAATTACTTTTATTTTAAATTATTTAATATTTGTTAAGTGGGTGTCTAATATTTCATTTACAGTCTAATTATAATTTATATTTTTTAAGATTTATAAAGTTACCTACTTCTTTTAATGTTTAAATGTTATCTTTTGAAAAAATTTATCGTCAATGTCTTCGCATGTTTATAATTTTGATGAAATTATTTTTATTTTTAATTATTTTATACGTGTTTAGATTAGGTTTTAAATTTATTTGTGATTGTGCATAAATTTTATTTTTATACAGTTTCAAAACCGCTCACTTGAAACACAATAAACTTATTCTCTATCAACTACATAACTTTATAAGCCTATAAAATATAAGTATAATTTAAATATAACATAAAAAATAAAAAAAACATATAAAAAATAATTGAAAATAAAGAGAATTTCATAACTATAATAAACTAAAATTAATTTACATGACGCAAAATTTATTAAATAAACCCAAAAAAAATACGCTTCTAAAAATTTATACAGATAAAATATAGTACAAAAAACATCTAAATGAAATTTAAAATGCTAACGGTAAAAATAAAAAATAATTGAAAATAAAAGGAATTCAAAAATATAATATTCACAAAATAATTTATTTTACCAACAAAATGCCATCTAGAAAATAATATAAGTACAAATGTTATGTTTTGAAACAATAATATTTTACACTATTGAAATTCTTTTTCATTAATTTTTTAATGAAATTCAATTTATTTTCAATTAGTTTTATTCATTTAGTTAGTGTGTGAAATTTCATTTAGATTGTTTTTATACTTTATTATTTATAGGCTATGAGATTCACTTATTTGAATCATTATTATATTTCAATTTGGTGATTTTGAAGGCGTATAGATTAAAAATTATCAATTCAATTTAAATGAAACTTTTGGCACTGACTAAACGCATAAAATTAATTCAAAAAAAATTATTATAAAAAATAAAAAATAAATTACATAACAAAAACATTATTTATTAAAAAAATAACATTTACATTTCATAAAATTTATACGCATAACATATACTATAAATAACTTCTAAATAAAATTTAAAACATTTATTATATGGATAAAAAATAATTGAAGATAAAGGAAATGTAAAAAAAATAATAAACAAAAAAAATTAAATTTACCCAACAAAAATTATCTGTAAATTTTTTTTACAGGAACATATTTTTTTTGAAACAATAATATTTTGGGAAATTAAAATTATTTTTAGTTAATTATTTTTATGAAATTATTATTATTTTCAATAATTTTTTATATTTTTAGCCAGTGTGTCAAAAAAAATTAACTTACACCCAATAAGTTATCTGCAAAACAACTACAAGTACAAAGGATATGATTTGAAACAACAATATATTGTATCTTTGAAATTATTTTTCATTAATTTTTTTTATGATTTTATTTTATATTCAATGTTTTGTATAGGATTAGTCACCGCCACTGACTGATCACCACCCCAATCCCTAGGAAGTCCATCGAAGCTGCCTAAAATCACTAGTACTATGACATCGCAACCCGTAAATAGACAAAACACCACATAGCGAACTTATCAAGCCGCCACACTCCCGAGAAGACCATCAGAAGAATGCGGGAAAGAGACCCCATGGGAACCCCACCCTGACACCCCAAACGCCATCATCACCAAGACACTAACTATAGCAGACGTCAAAAACGACCGCCAAAACCCTCCACTAACACACAAGACGCCCAAAGAACTCCACCCGATGACACTGCTAACCAATGAGCAATGCAGCTGCCATAAAACGCCTCTGACCCACGAGCTGAACCAATGACACCAACACTGTCACACCCCGACCGCGGACGTCCGTAATTTTTCCTTCTTTCTTGGTCCTGGTTTAAATTTTTCGAAGATTAATTGTGATTGGTGGTTTCGCGCCGGTGCGCGGTCATCGCATCGCTAGCGATGGTCGTGCGTTCGGCCCGGGGGACGATGGGTCCACCCGGCGTTTTAAATATTAAAGTTTTTACATTGACCTTTTATTATTATTATTATTTGAGTTGCGTTATTATTATAATTAACTACCTTTTATTTACTTTAATTATTTTATTGTTATGATTATTATTATAAGTATTATTAATATTATTATGAAGGTTTGTTATTATTATTATAAAGCAATTATTATTATCATAACATTTTATTATTATTATTATTATAAGTTTTATTATTATTAAATAAGTTTTATTATTATTATATAAGTTTTATTATTATTAAGATTATATGTTTTATTATTATTATTATAATTATAATTATTATTTTTATCATATATATATATATATTTAAGCATAACCTACCCTAGCTAACCCTAATCCTTTCCCGTAGCCGCCACTCCATCCTCCCGCAGACCCGACCTCCCCCATCCTCGCGGCGCCTGCTCACCCCAGCACCACCACCCCGGCCGCTCCCGAATCCCCTGCACTCCGCGGCCGCCCCTGCTCTCCCCGGCACACTCCCTCTCCGCGGCCGCCCCTGCTCTCCCCCGTTTTCCCCTGTCTCTCCTTCACCGCACCGAGCAACACCCGACCTTTCTCCGCACCTCCGACCTCCGTCGCCGGCGCACCTCCCTGTCCGGCGTCCTTCCTCACCCCACTGCAACCCTCGGCCTCGCCCCTTCCTGCTCCCTCGCTGCACCACCCCGGCTGCGCGCCCTCTCCTCCGGCGAACACCCCCTGCCCTAGCCTCCCTCCTTCAGCCCGCACCCGACCGGCTCCCGCTTCCCCGTCGCTGACCCGCTCTCCGCCTCGCCGGCTCCCGCTCACCCCCAGCCCAGCTCCCTGTCGTCCCGCCTCACCCAAGCCAGAACCCCGGCCTCCACCCTCGTCCCGCTTCACCCGTGAATCCCTGCTCCCTGTCCCGGTGTCGCCACCCCGTTCCGGCGCTCCGCCTTGTTGCACCCTGGACCCCCGGCTCTTCCCGCTGCACCAACCTCCGGCCAGACGCGCCGTCCCCTCCTTCCCTTCTCCTTCCTCCCAGCCGAGCCCCTCCTTCGCCAGCCGACCTCACCCTCCGACCCTGCTCCTTCCCGCTGGCCTCCCTCTCGCAGCCGTCCGGCGGACCTCCCGCCAGGCTCGTCCTGCACTCTCGCCTTCTCCACGCCCAGCGGCCGCGCCGCCCCCCCTGCTCTCCCGCACCTCTGTCCGTCTCCTGAAACCCCTGCGCGCCCTCTCCCCTGCACCCTCGTCGCCGTCCCGCCTCACCGCTGTAAGTTTCTTTTTTTTATTTTTTTTTATTTGTCTTTTATTTTATTATAATTATAGTTATTATATTATTATTATTATTATATTTATTATTGTTATTATTATTTTAATTATCTTATTACATCTTTATTATAATTATTATTATGTTATTATTATTAATACTATATTATTATTATTATTATTATTATGTTAATATTACTTTAATATTATTATTATTATTATATTATTATTATTATTATTATGATTATTATTATTGATATTAACATTTCATATTATCATTATTATTATTATGATGATTACTAACATATTATTAATAATATTATTATTATTATTGTTATTACTAATATAATTACTATTATTTTAATTTTTATCATATTATTTTTTTTATTATTATTATGTTATAATATTCTGGTTATTATTATTAAATTATTATTATTATTATGCTATTGTCATTATATTATTATTATTAATATTATTATGTTAACATTATTTTATATTATTATCATTATTATATTATTAATATATTATGATTATGTTAAATTGGTATTGTTCCTATTATTACTATTATGTTGTGTTATAATTATTATTGTGATTATTGTTATCACCGCGATTATTTTCACATTGTTATTATTATTAATATTTTCCGTTATTAATATCGTTGAGACCGTTTAACGGTCTATTGTTTTAGGACCCGCGCAGGGCGTTTCCGACAAGGCGCCATCGCTGCGCCTTGTTTCCGAGGTTCTGCCGTCTCCGCGCCTCAGTTTCGAGAGTGTTGGACTTTATCACGTGGCTTCGGACACACGTCGGGTCATCGCGCCTTGGTTCCAAGGTCATTTTACCGTCGCGCTTGGATTTTGAGGTAGGTCTCCCTTTGCACTCGCCTTTAAATTTAGAATTTATTTATTCCTTGACTTTTTATTAAGTTTCAGCAAATTCAAAAGTATTACTAAGTAGTTATCTATAGTTTGGTGATCTGCTGATGATAAAAGTTGTTTTAATTCTAGTGTTTCATTAAAAGCGTTTTCTTGGATTTAATTGTGTGCTTCCATGGTAGTATTGCTAAATGGTTCTTCCTGAATAATGAAAGTCATGTTAAATTGTGTTTTGAAATGTTTTTGGCATGTGTAAATTTGTAGATGTATTGTTTATGGAAAATGGTGTTTTCTTAGAACCTTGATTAGAGAAAACGTCGTGTGACCTTTGAACTTGTTTTGGAAACTTTATGTGTGGCTCTTGGTTGATGAAAGATGTTTTCCTTTGTTACGCGAACAAAAGTTTGGATTTCATTTGGGAAATGGTGTTCCTTCAAAAAAATGATCAAAGGCCCGTTTGGCTCTTGATAAAAGTGGGGTGCGTTTGGTGATTGGAAAGTGACTCTACTTGTGAAACAAATGTGTTCCAGGTTTAAGATGCTGATCTGAGTTTCTTAAATAAATTTCTAAGTGCGTTTCTGGTTTTCAATGAAATGGCGTGTGTCATCCCTCTTTAAAAACGCTTTAGTCTCAAATGATCAAAATGTAAGTGACATGACGGCCCGGTTGGCACTTTATCAAATGTGAAGTGATTATATATATATATATGTACTTGTGAGGGCATTTCTACAGGGGGACTTCCCTTCGAGGGTTGTCATGTAGTGATGTCCGTGTAAAGGGTTGGCAAGTGCGGTGAGATGAGTCACGCGTGCGAGGGTCTCCCACTTACACAGTGTTACTAAACTACCACGGGTTCCTGGGCGTCTTGTAGATTATCGAGTGACGGTTGCTTGCTAACCCTGATTAGACGGGTTAGTACCCCCTGGAGTTACAGACAGGCCAGGAGGGATGTGCCACTGGTTGGCTGTTAGGGCGGCCAGTTGGTTATTGACTATGGAGTACCATGCCGGCAGGTAGTCTGAACCCGAGTACGTCCAGGGGTTTTCTAGGGATGTTCAGGATCGCCCATGGTTATTGCTGATAACTCCTGGTTTACTTTTGCTTGCACTTGGTTTTCCTTTCCTGTTTACCTTTACTTGCACTTGTTATCCCTGCTTGTTTTCCTTCAGTCATATTTCACAGCCTATACTGTTAGACTTTGAGAAAAATGGTTTTCAAATGAAAATTCTTTATTCGCTTTGGGTTAGATTTGAAAATGTAACACTTTGCTTATCAGATTGAGCTTAATACTAATGAAATGGAACTAACATTCGAAAAAGGAATAAGGGAAATGTCTCGTGTTTGATTTTCAAGTAAAGCATTGTGAAAACTTACTTTTATACATTATAGTTCAAACCTGGATTATGTAGATTCTTTATTTACTGGCAGTGCATTGGGATTTGTTGTGGGGCTCACCTACTGAGTACTTTTGTGCTCACGCCTATCTTTTACCATTTCAGTCGCAGGTCTTCTGTTTTGAGTCGCTCAGTGTTGGAGCGAGGTTGCTCTCTAGTTGGGTGGTGACCTGAGAGGTCACATGGAGGTACGTGGTTGTGTGGCTTTTATTTCTTTTCCGCTGTTAGTGTTTATTTATTCTGTTCTATTTATTTTTGTTTTGGGATGAAATCGTTCCCAACGATCAAGTCTTAATGCCCGGCACTGGTTGCCATCCCGGGGGGATCGGGAACGCCCCTCGGGACTTGTCGCGGACCGGCTCGGGTGACCGGTTCAGGGTCGAACCGGGTTGGTTCGTGACAAAATGGTATCAGAGGGGTGGTTCTTGTTATTTGGGTTGTCGGGTAGAAGGAGATTAGGACTGTCGGAACTCGAGGGGTAGGTACGGGAAGAGCGTCGCGAACTCTTGCTCGCACTGATCCTCGAGTTACCAGGGGTAGTTCGGGAATTGTGTCCTTGTCTTTCCTGGTTTGTCTTGGATTGAGAGATGATAATGGAGGCAAGCCGACGTTACATCGCGAGTTCACATGGAGTAGTGACCCATGTGGAGTCCGAGTACATGGTTTGAATTCCTCCTAGTGGTCGACGCTGACTTGGGACATGGCCCACTACCATGTCGCCAGGTTGAGCGTGGCTACTAGTCCCTCACTTCAGTGGTTGATGCAAATTTGGATGCTGCTTTTGTTTTGGCCTGTGTAAGTACGTTGTTTGAAATGAAAAGGGGTTTTTGAAAGTTGGATTGGTTTCTTTTAAAGGACTTTAAATGTATGAAATGGGTTTTAAAACTAAAATCTCTTGTTTTGGAAATCTGTTGCTTTCTTGGAATTGGATAAGAATGATTTGGATTGAAACCTCGGTTCCTCTTTATGAACGTCTGCACATGTGTGAGAATGCATGGAAAGTGTGTGTTGATGCACGTATGAATAGAATGTGGATAAAGACATGTGCAACGGTTCATGAGATTACCTGGGTATGTATTTGAAATTAAGGGCTTGACCTTGTTTTCTAAACTGGTTTTAAAGGGAAAATGGTTTTGGAAAGTTTTTGGTTTGAAAGTGGATTGGTTTTTGGAAAGTGATTTTGAGAAAGGGTGGTTTTGAAATCAAAAATGAAAAGGAAATTTTAAGGAGGAGATTTTATTTTGGGTTGTGTTGTATTTGATTGGTCCTTGTGCTGACTGTTTTTGATAAAGGCGCTTTTATTGATGTTGCTTCGATTTGATGTTGCTTCGTTTTGATGTGGGTTTTGGCCGTGTGTTTTATATGTCGCTCAGGAAATGCCGCCCAGAAAGGTCTTTAAGGATTCGGATATGTCATGCCCAGTTTTTAGTCCTCCTCAGACTTTGCCTGTTCTCCATGGTGATCAGGGTCCGTTAGAGGCAGTGGAATGGCTCGAGGAAGTGGAACGTGTCTTTAGAATATTGGGAACTCCCGATAATGTTAAGGTTAGTGCAATTATGGAGTTGTTTGAGGGTCCAGCTCTGGACCAGTGGAAGATGGTTACCCCACCGTCAACGCAAGGTGAAATGACGTGGGATGTCTTCAGAACCGTTTTCATCCAATGGTTTGTACCTGAGGAAGTGAAGCTGGAGAAAAAGGGACAGCTTGTGCATATTCAACAAGGCCAACGGACGGTGAAGGCATATGTTGACCATTTCAAGGAACTGATTTCCTTTTCTCCAGATGTAGCGTCGCACGAGCTCATGAAGGCCTCTCTTTTCACTGGAGGTCTTCGTCCAGAGATCAAGGAGCGTGTCCTCCCTTCTAAAGACCTTTGTTTCGAGAAGCTGGTGGAGAAAGCTTTCTTGGCTGAGTTGGTTTCCGGTGTGCGGGTGGCTAATACTTCAGCATCCCCTGTTGTTCGCAAGAGTTCCCCCTCTGGTGAGGAAAAGGCGCGAGAGATACCTGTCCCCAATGAGTTATCCCCTTTGATCCCAGCTTCCAGTTCATCAGATCGTTCGATGGTATGCTTTCAGTGTGGTCGTTTCGGGCATTTAAAGCCGTCTTGTCGCAACCCTCCGAAGACATGTCATCGTTGTGGTTGTCTGGGTCATCTGGAGAAGTTTTGCAAGAAGCATTGCTTGAAGAGGAAGCTGTGATGGGAGAATGTCAGTACCTGACTGTGAGGCAGAAGATGCTTCAGCCATCAGAGCCCCAGCCACAAGTCTCGGGGTGAAGCTCGCGCACAGTCAGGAGTCCCCAGGGTTGTGAAGCCTTGGTCCAGGTTTTGTGTTCCGTGTTAGCAGTGGAACAATCAAGATCTTTTAGTACTTGTTTTTCTGCTGTTAGGTTTTGACGTAGTTGTATGTTCATTGTTTTACCATGGGGTTATCATGGACTTGTTTTATTATAATCCAAGTAGACTGGTTTATGTAGATGTGTTGTTTTTCTAAAAAGTGACAATGGACATGTTCTATGATAAATCTAAGCGGACTTGTCGTGAGAATGTAATATTCTAAATCGGGTGTCCTTCCAAAAAGTGGGTTTGACTCTCGTGTGGGTTGACCCCGTTTTAGTTATGTTGTCGTTGTGATTATGCTTTGTGGACTTCGGTGGATCATGTCTCCAATTTGATGTCGGTTAGATGTTTTTCTATGGGTTTTCACTGGTGTTGAAGGTTGTTGACTCTGGTCGAGAATTTAATGTCTGGACGAAGGTGTTGCTTTTCACTCGTGCTATGAGAGTTGGTTTAAACCGGTTGGGAGTTCCCGCGTTGACCCCCCCCCCCCCTTCCCGGGGTTTTCTTTTTGAATGGTCATCTTTTCTGCACTAGTTAAGTTCTTGTGGTGGGGAGAACCCCTTCGCGTTCTCCCCTCAATCTCGGACCCCAGTTTTCTCTTGAATCGGTCGGGTGTGACCTGTGTAGAGTAAGGTCATCCCCGAGAACCTCAGTTTCTTCAGTTCCTTTAGTTATGTTTGGGCATAGACTTGGTTTTTGGCTGACTTGTGACCTGGTGACTTTCTGGGGGCAGAAAGTGTCTGTGGTGGGGAGAATTGTCACACCCCGACCGCGGACGTCCGTAATTTTTCCTTCTTTCTTGGTCCTGGTTTAAATTTTTCGAAGATTAATTGTGATTGGTGGTTTCGCGCCGGTGCCTGGTCATCGCATCGCTAGCGATGGTCGTGCGTTCGGCCCGGGGGACGATGGGTCCACCCGGCGTTTTAAATATTAATGTTTTTACATTGACCTTTTATTATTATTATTATTTGAGTTGCGTTATTATTATAATTAACTACCTTTTATTTACTTTAATTATTTTATTGTTATGATTATTATTATAAGTATTATTAATATTATTATGAAGGTTTGTTATTATTATTATAAAGCAATTATTATTATCATAACATTTTATTATTATTATTATTATAAGTTTTATTATTATTACATAAGTTTTATTATTATTATATAAGTTTTATTATTATTAAGATTATATGTTTTATTATTATTATTATAATTATAAATATTATTTTTATCATATATATATATATATAATTAAGCCTAACCTACCCTAGGTAACCCTAATCCTTTCCCGTAGCCGCCACTCCATCCTCCCACACACCCGACCTCCCCCATCCTCGCGGCGCCTGCTCACCCCAGGACCACCACCCCAGCCGCTCCCGAATCCCCTGCACTCCGCGGCCGCCCCTGCTCTCCCCGGCGCGCTCCCTCTCCGCGGCCGCCCCTGCTCTCCCCCGTTTTCCCCTGTCTCTCCTTCACCGCACCGAGCAGCACCCGGCCTTTCTCCGCACCTCCGACCTCCGTCGCCGGCGCACCTCCCTGCCCGGCGTCCTTCCTCACCCCACTGCAACCCTCGGCCTCGCCCCTTCCTGCTCCCTCGCTGCACCACCCCGGCTGCGCGCCCTCTCCTCCGGCGAACACCCCCTGCCCTGGCCTCCCTCCTTCAGCCCGCGCCCGACCGGCTCCCGCTTCCCCGTCGCTGACCCGCTCTCCGCCTCGCCGGCTCCCGCTCACCCCCAGCCCAGCTCCCTGTCGTCCCGCCTCGCCCAAGCCAGAACCCCGACCTCCACCCTCGTCCCGCTTCACCCGCGAATCCCTGCTCCCCGTCCCGGTGTCGCCACCCCGTTCCGGCGCTCCGCCTTGTTGCACCCTGGACCCCCGGCTCCTCCCGCTGCACCAACCTCCAGCCAGACGCGCCGTCCCCTCCTTCCCTTCTCCTTCCTCCCAGCCGAGCCCCTCCTTCGCCAGCCGACCTCACCCTCCGACCCTGCTCCTTCCTGCTGGCCTCCCTCTCGCAGCCGTCCGGCGGACCTCCCGCCAGGCTCGTCCTGCACTCTCACCTTCGCCACGCCCAGCGGCCGCGCCGCCCCCTGCTCTCCCGCACCTCCATCCGGCTCCCGAAACCCCTGCGCGCCCTCTCCCCTGCACCCTCGTCGCCGTCCCGCCTCACCGCTGTAAGTTTCTTTTTTTTTATTTTTCTTTTATTTTATTATAATTATAGTTATTATATTATTATTATTATTATATTTATTATTGTTATTATTATTTTAATTATCTTGTTACATCTTTATTATAATTATTATTATGTTATTATTATTAATACTATATTATTATTATTATTATTATTATGTTAATATTACTTTAATATTATTATTATTATTATATTATTATTATTATTTTTATGATTATTATTATTGATATTAACATTTCATATTATCATTATTATTATTATGATGATTACTAACATATTATTAATATTATTATTATTATTATTGTTATTACTAATATAATTACTATTATTTTAATTTTTATCATATTATTTTTATTATTATTATTATGTTATAATATTCTGGTTATTATTATTAAATTATTATTATTATTATGCTATTGTCATTATATTATTATTATTAATATTATTATGTTAACATTATTTTATATTATTATCATTATTATATTATTAATATATTATGATTATGTTAAATTGGTATTGTTCCTATTATTACTATTATGTTGTGTTATAATTATTATTGTGATTATTGTTATCACCGCGATTATTTTCACATTGTTATTATTATTAATATTTTCCGTTATTAATATCATTGAGACCGTTTAACGGTCTATTGTTTTAGGACCCGCGCAGGGCGTTTCCGACAAGGCGCCATCGCTGCGCCTTGTTTCCGAGGTTCTGCCGTCTCCGCGCCTCAGTTTCGAGAGTGTTGGACTTTATCACGTGGCTTCGGACACACGTCGGGTCATCGCGCCTTGGTTCCAAGGTCATTTTACCGTCGCGCTTGGATTTTGAGGTAGGTCTCCCTTTGCACTCGCCTTTAAATTTAGAATTTATTTATTCCTTGACTTTTTATTAAGTTTCAGCAAATTCAAAAGTATTACTAAGTAGTTATCTATAGTTTGGTGATCTGCTGATGATAAAAGTTGTTTTAATTCTAGCGTTTCATTAAAAGCGTTTTCTTGGATTTAATTGTGTGCTTCCATGGTAGTATTGCTAAATGGTTCTTCCTGAATAATGAAAGTTATGTTAAATTGTGTTTTGAAATGTTTTTGGCGTGTGTAAATTTGTAGATGTATTGTTTATGGAAAATGGTGTTTTCTTAGAACCTTGATTAGAGAAAACGTCGTGTGACCTTTGAACTTGTTTTGGAAACTTTATGTGTGGCTCTTGGTTGATGAAAGATGTTTTCCTTTGTTACGCGAACAAAAGTTTGGATTTCATTTGGGAAATGGTGTTCCTTCAAAAAAATGATTAAAGGCCCGTTTGGCTCTTGATAAAAGTGGGGTGCGTTTGGTGATTGGAAAGTGACTCTACTTGTGAAACAAATGTGTTCCAGGTTTAAGATGCTGATCTGAGTTTCTTAAATAAATTTCTAAGTGCGTTTCTGGTTTTCAATGAAATGGCGTGTGTCATCCCTCTTTAAAAACGCTTTAGTCTCAAATGATCAAAATGTAAGTGACATGACGGCCCGGTTGGCACTTTATCAAATGTGAAGTGATTATATATATATATACGTACTTGTGAGGGCATTTCTACAGGGGGACTTCCCTTCGAGGGTTGTCGTGTAGTGATGTCCGTGTAAGGGGTTGGCAAGTGCGGTGAGATGAGTCACGCGTGCGAGGGTCTCCCACTTACACAGTGTTACTAAACTACCACGGGTTCCTGGGCGTCTTGTAGATTATCGAGTGACGGTTGCTTGCTAACCCTGATTAGACGGGTTAGTACCCCCTGGAGTTACAGACAGGCCAGGAGGGATGTGCCACTGGTTGGCTGTTAGGGCGGCCAGTTGGTTATTGACTATGGAGTACCATGCCGGCAGGTAGTCTGAACCCGAGTACATCCAGGGGTTTTCTAGGGATGTTCAGGATCGCCCATGGTTATTGCTGATAACTTCTGGTTTACTTTTACTTGCACTTGGTTTTCCTTTCCTGTTTACCTTTACTTGCACTTGTTATCCCTGCTTGTTTTCCTTCAGTCATATTTCACAGCCTATACTGTTAGACTTTGAGAAAAATGGTTTTCAAATGAAAATGCTTTATTCGCTTTGGGTTAGATTTGAAAATGTAACACTTTGCTTATCAGATTGAGCTTAAAACTAATGAAATGGAACTAACTTTCGAAAAAGGAATAAGGGAAATGTCTCGTGTTTGATTTTCAAGTAAAGCATTGTGAAAACTTACTTTTATACATTATAGTTCAAACCTGGATTATGTAGATTCTTTATTTACTGGCAGTGCATTGGGATTTGTGGTGGGGCTCACCTACTGAGTACTTTTGTGCTCACGCCTATCTTTTACCATTTCAGTCGCAGGTATTCTGTTTTGAGTCGCTCAGTGTTGGAGCGAGGTTGCTCTCTAGTTGGGTGGTGACCTGAGAGGTCACATGGAGGTACGTGGTTGTGTGGCTTTTATTTCTTTTCCGCTGTTAGTGTTTATTTATTCTGTTCTATTTATTTTTGTTTTGGGCTGAAATCGTTCCCAACGATCAAGTCTTAATGCCCGGCACTGGTTGCCATCCCGGGGGGATCGGGAACGCCCCTCGGGACTTGCCGCGGACCGGCTCGGGTGACCAGTTCAGGGTCGACCCGGGTTGGTTCGTGACAAACACCTCAACTTACCTGCGCCAATGAAGAAGAATCCCCCACAGAGCAGCTCGATCTCACTTCCCAGAGCTCAACTACTGAGGCATGTAGGGGTGATCAATTATCCTAACACATCATTTTCCCTTGGAAGGAATGAAAAAACTAGGAACAACCACACATGAGGAACTCAAATGACCAAATAGATCCATCACCAAAACCTTGAGCATGTAGAGGGTTGTGAATAAAAGAGTTGAAAGGTGATTGATGACTAGGGATGCACTCCAAAACAGTCGATGTGATGGTTATGGAAATAGGTGCAGGAAAACGAATAAAATGGGGAGCAGGGTGAGGAGGTATGCCGCACCATGGGACACTAACTGAACCCATGTAGGAGGCCCACAAGTAAAAACCAACTAAAAGGGTCATCCCACCAAAACATATTGTGTCATGTATAAAATTTGAGTAAAATAATAAATCAAAATTTTCATGCATGTAAAAATAAACAGGTTAAAATATTAAAGGAAAATTCAACTTGAAAGCACCTTAAATTCATAAATATCCACCATTTTCATTTTAAATCATTGATGTTCTTTCCCCTCTTTTCATTGAATAGGATCCAAATTCATTCTATAAAAACAATACTTGAATTTTGATAAAACCGTGAATTTTTACAAACACGAAACAGTTTTATTATCAGTATGTATATATGTGACGTATACGGTTGCAAATTTAATAACATCTCTAATAAAATGTATCCTAATGTCTATGTGTTTGGAATTACCATGTCAAAATAAATTTCTAGAAAAATGAAAAGTTAATTTCCTATAAAAATAAATTATTATAACAAAAATGTATAAATTGAGTAGTGAAGCCAAACCCTTAAACCATAAATCCTCCATGAAATCATCTGTCAAGATGATGAACTCGTCTTATGTTGTTAAAAGAGAAACCATAATTTCATATTGCATTTCCTAGATATGGTTCCCCCCCATATAGTGAATACATACCAATTAAATGACATTCTCGCATCCACATTGCCTACATAATCAGTATCTATATATCCAGAAATTAATTCATCAGTACTTACATTACCACCAACACATAAATACATTCTAGTTGTATGTAAAACATATCTAAGTATCCATTTAATTGATTACCAATGATGTTTCCCTATATTTTCCATGAATATGCTGAGAGTGAAAATAAAAAAGGCTATGTCAGGCCTAATGAAAATCATGGAGTACATTAGGCTGCCAAAAATGATGGCATGAGGGA
This sequence comes from Viscum album, assembly GCA_963277665.1. Classification (NCBI taxonomy): domain Eukaryota; kingdom Viridiplantae; phylum Streptophyta; class Magnoliopsida; order Santalales; family Viscaceae; genus Viscum; species Viscum album. The sequence goes on from OY728156.1 coordinate 1,559,888,028, forward strand.
TCTTTGACATATATTCAGTGTCAATAGTAGAACCAGGCGCTCAATCCAAATATTTTTTAAAGTGTTCATAAAAGGGAACATTAACTAGATTCATGATATCAATCATGTATCTCTTTAGTACTTTCATGATATAAGTATTTTGGGACAAGAATAAGAGTTTATTAGGTAAGTACCTTATAATTTCCATGCCTAATATCTATTTCTTCTCCTAAATAGTTCATATAAAAAAACTCTTCAAATGAGATTTAATATAATTAATGAGATTCATATTATTTTACATTTCCATTATATCATATATATATTAAGAAGTAGGAAAAGCATGAAATTCTTATCACAATTAGAGTAAACAAATGCATCATGTTGGCTACTGTTAAATTTTGTATCCAACGTGAAAGATTAAAATTTACTATACCATTATCAAGATGGATATTTTATACTATAAAAGGATTTATATAAAATAAATAATTTATTAGTTGTTAAATACTTTTTATAACTATCAGGAGGTTTCATGTACAATTTCGCATTAAGGTCACCATGTAAGAAGGCAGTTTCAAATCTAATTGTTCTATGTGAGTGCTATTAAAAGTATCAAATGAAAGGAGCATCTGAATAGAGTAATTCTGAAAAATTGGTGAAAAAATATCAACATAATCAATACCCACTCTTTGACGGTAACCACTGGCCTTGAAAATTATTTTATTTTTATCAGTGTTATCTTCCATTATTTTATAAATCCATTTACACCCGACGACCATGGCATTATGAGGCCTATCAAAAATAGACCAATTATGTGTTTTTTAAATGATTTTAGTTCTTCATACCTTGAAGATCTTGGAATCACTATCATTCGAAAATTATTTATATGTTTGAGGATCATTATCAATTTGATCTTGAGAGACATGAAAGGAAAAAATAAGCCATATCATATTGGATGAACTGAGCAGGGGGTCTAGTGTCCCTCCTAGCTCTATCTTGAGTCAATTGGTTATCACTATTATCATTAGATGGTTATAAATTGGATTCTGAATCATAACTAGTCTCATGTTTGATTTATTTTTGAGGAATTTGTGGAGAAGACTTAATAGAATCATCTTACCAAGTTGAAGAAAGAGGATAAAAATTATTATCATGGTATTTATCATCACTACCATGTGTGAAAATTTTGGATTTAGGAGGATAAAAATAATGAAAGAAAACATATCTACTAATAATATACCATTATTAACTAGATTTGTCAACCTAGAACATATATCCCTTAGAAATATCAAGGTATCCCATGAAAACACAATTAAGAGGTCTTGGATCGGCCATTTGAGTTTTAATGTGGGTGTTGGCAGTACACCCAAAGAAACTTAAGTGGTTATAGGAAGGAATTTTTCCATTCCACGGTTCATCTGGGGGACTAAACTGGTTAGCAGTAGATGGGAACCAGTTAATTAGATACATTTTATAGTGGAAGCCTCTTCCCAAATGAATTTATGTAGGAACAAGAATTTAATAATTCTTCAGACTCACTCTAGAATAGTTCCATTCATATGCTCAAAAATTACATTATGTTGGGGGGTCTTTCTAATAGTACGATGTCATTTCATACACATGGATTGATAGAACTAGAAAAAATCAATAGGAGACTACTACAAACCATTATCTATTTTCTTTACATTAATCATCTTTCCATCAGGGTTTTTAACAATTGTTTTCAATATTTCAATGTTTTCAAAAACATCAGATTTTTGGAGTATGTAAATCCATACCTTTCTAGATTATTCATCTATGAATTTAATAAAATAGGGACCCCACAATGGGATGTGCTTTTGAGATCACCCTATGAATTAGATTGGACGTACTCTAGTGTTTGGGTGGCCTTAAATGAGGACGTACCAAAACTAACCCTCTTAGACATACCAATGATGAAATATTCAATGAATAAAAGATTTATTGGTGTAACATTTACTAACACTCCTTGTTTACTCGATTCCACTTGAAACTTGGAGCTTATATTCCCTAATCTCTTATTCCATAAAAATATGTTATCAACATTACTAACATACACACTACCTAATTTCCTTGAATGGGTCCTTCCATTCAACACATAATGTTTATTAACTAATGATAAATTAATTATAGTTATAGATACATTAGGGAACTTATGGAATCATGATTAAAACCTAAAAAAAATACACTTTTTGATATAGAAAACTATGATAAATCATTTTTTTTATGAAATCTATAGACCCACCTAACATATAAGAGGTTAATGATAGAACGACCATCTAATTATATAAGAATAGAACCTCTTCCCCGTACCTTACACATCATGATATTACATAAGATTACATCTCTATATACTCTCTCTACTCAGTTAAGGAAATATTATATAGAAGGAAACATGTTAAAGGGTCAGTCTAAGTCCAAAACCCACTCATTTGTGAGTACATGTCTAGCCACTTTCAGAATTTCAGCAGTATGATAACCAAAATCTACAAACTAAGACCAGTCAATTGGTTCTTCATCCTTACAATTTATTTAGGTTTCATACACTCAGGTCATATGTTCCTAGGCATACAAAAATTGTCACACAAAACAATTATATATTTAGACATTGGTCTAGGTTTGGGATGGTTTTTGTTTTTCATTTTATATTTACCCATTTATTTCTTTTTACCCTTGTACTATAGCCTCTCTCGGGTAAATAAAGTCTCAGCATTACCTTTCATTTTGGGTTTGGAATGTAACAAATTATAATGAAAGGATGATTTAACCTCTTCAAGGGTAATAGAGTCATTGATATATGTCATATACTAGTGTGCAATAGGAATTTTGAAGAGAAATCAATAGGATCATTGCTCGACTGTTATCATTAATAGTAACATTAATGTTGGTCAAATCAATCATTATCTAATTAAAAACATCCAAATCAGATTTAATGGAGACATAATAACCAATGATAAATGTGAACATGTGATGTTTATTATAATGTATACAAACTAAATATGCTATTATATAATGTTTTTCTATCTTAATACATATATTTGAATCATTAGATTCAAAGGAAACTTCCTGAAGGTCCATGTCACTAAGAGACTACAATATATAACTGTGATCTGTAAAAAGAATGTCATAAGGTATATATTGATTTTTTTTGAGGTATGGACATCAAAATTAAGGGATAAAATATGTTTCAGTGGTCCATGCATAACATCTATGAGGCCATGTTGAACTAATAGTGACCTCATCTTAATTTACCACAATTTTAAATCATTATCTCCATTAGAACATCCATTTTCATACTTAGAAGAGTCCATTACTGATACGAGGTTTTGATAGTTGTTTTTTGGTGAGAAATATAACCATAAACCCATAATAAGTAACCAAGATCATCATATCTGTAATTAGTTTCTCTTATGTTTATGTACATGAAATTCAAGACATGTTATAATGTTAATTACTCAAGTGCATTTCATAAAAAATGAAATGATTTTAGATGAGTGTGAAAATTTAGAATAAAAATAGAAACCAAAACATGAATATTATTCAAAAGTATTGAACAATACAACCATGCAATAATTTCCACTAGATACAGATTTAGTCGAACAAATAAAGAAAAAGATGAAAAAGAAGATCCCCAGATTTAAAATCCTTCAATCTCTTTGGGGATTACGTACATGGAATAAACACCAACACCTCCCAAATATTTTATTATGTTCAATAAAAAAATATTATAGGAGAAAAACCATCAATATGAAAAAGAAAAAAATAGAGGTGATAAGAAGATTTATTTTCAAGAACTAAATAACGAAGAAGCATACAAGCTAGAGAGGGTAGCTCTTTGGTGGTCCAGGTCTCTTTGTGATGTTGGAACACCTCTCGGTCCAATTTTTTTTCACATATTCAGGATCTTCTATATCAATTAAATGGGCACAATTATTCTCCATTAAGGATATCAATCAATTATCCACCAAGAATGTTTTATGAGGAGTATACAAGGAGGATAATAGATCCAAAGTTGACTCATAGGAAGAAAAAATTAGTGAGGTGAACTGGGGTTTCACCAGTACAAATGAAAGTAAAAAACCAAGAGAGAGTAGAATTCTATTTTTGAATGTAAACCAATGAGGAATGTGAGGGGTGATCAATTCCCCTAACACACTACATTCCCTCAAAACTGATGAACCAACATGGAGGCGCCATGCATGAATAACTTGAGTGGATATACAGATCTAGTTCCCATACCCCGAGAAGGTGGAGGGATACAATTATGAGAATATAAAGGTGATTTATGGGCATGCATGAATGATAAATAGATCAATGATTTTTCAAGGTAAACATACACCAATAAAAGAATAAAATGGGGTGCTAGGTGAGGAGACAAGAAACACTGCAATCCACTAACCAATCCGAAGGAGGACTACGCAAAAAACCCAACCAAAAGGATATGACCATGGAAACATATTGGATCTAGTATCATATTTTTGTATAATAAAAATAAAAATTTTCTTACATGTAGAAACAAATTGGAAGAAATATTATAAAAGGAAAATTCCAAAATGAAAACATCTTCAATTCCTAAACACTTTAGATATAAAACACACACACAGAAACATATATATATATATATGTGTGTGTGTGTGTGTGTGTGTGTTTGTCTGTGTTTAAACATGCACACCCACATACATACATACATAGATACATACATTCACACACAAATTTTAAAAATAATTATAATTAATTAATAATAATTAAATAAATGATCATTATAACACACACACAAATACATATATATTAATTTATATATAACAATTATACTATTATATATATAATAAAAGTTAAACCATAATTATAATTAATAAATTCAAAATTTCTTATTATCTTCAGGAATGAGGTTCCTCGAGGGTTGGATTAGTGGTCTCTTTCCATCACAGGTGCTTGGGGTTTCCTCGAGAATGCCTTCGGGGGTGGGGGTTGTTTATCAAATAAAAACATAAAATATTTTAGATTTTTTTATCAATTCTCATTTATAGATATGACAATGAATCAAATTACCAATGCTAAAAAATTCATTGATAAAAGACCACATTATTAGTGTCAAAAAGGTGATGATAAAATATGTTGACCATTATCATCGCATGCCATAGAATTTATTTTTTAGCACTAATGAAATCAATTTTTTTGCGCTTTTAATGAACCGATATGTAGTTGTGTTTTTTGTCATTTTTCAGGAATGTTTTCCATTGTAAATTATACTTGAGAAACATTATGGTGACTTGGATAAATTAAGGGTTCAATTTTATGGTACCTATTAATATATATGAACAATGGTAGATAAATCATATTATATGATCCATCTATATTCTAATTGTAGATATGCATATGATTCATATTTTAGGTAATGACTGGGCCAAATATTAGACCACATAGAGATTCCTCTATCATATAATATGATATATCAAATGTCCTACAATATTAGATATTGGTTTCATGAAAATTTTATATCCTCTAAATGGTTTTATCCTTAGTTATGAATCATAGGGATGATTCTTTAAAGTATTTTTAAATAATACATGATCATTTAAGTGTTCAACTGATCATATATTCAAATAGGTATATGTTGTGTAATATATGATGGATGCAAAGAGTTGGCACATGATCCTAAACCTATTTACATTAATTGATGGAGAACTATAATAGGGGGTGTGACCTATCCTGTTTGTGGGTGAGATTTTTTCAATCCAAGCCAAAGATATCTTCTTACCCTTTCTTCATTAAACTTCTAGAAGAATGTGATAGAATACCTCTAGAGTTGGACGGGTCATATCATTGAATATGAGGATTTAAGTGATGAGTGTAATACCATTGGACGTGATTCATTCGACGATCACTAATTGATCTCCATCAAACAGACGTCATCAAGATGGAGCTTGTTGGACATGAGGTATACTTGTTTTATATTATGTTATTCATTTCGTGTAGATTGGTTGATGATAGATAAAGTATTAAATTAGGGTTCTTAACATTTTATTAACATGATATGTTTATACGAAACCAATCATTGGAATCAGTGTAATACTCAAGACCCTACTGTAACAGGTAATCACTATATCCTGAACTATCACATAATGCACACTCTAAAGAGCCTTTATTCATGAGTATATTTAAAAGTTTTATTTAGGAACATTATAATTTGTTTCTAAAAAAATTAAATTTATATTTTTAATCTTGTTAAATAAATTATCTTAATATAAAAATTTAATATTTTTTCAAAATATGTAATATTTAAGTGAATAGTGAAAAATATAGTTTTTACCAAAACCATAAAATTTATGATATTATTAGTATATAAGAAAGGTCTAGAAGTTTATAAAACCTTTTAAATGGTTAAATATGTGTTTAATGATTAAAACTATAAATTTTTTAAAATGATATTCTTAAATTATAAAACCTATGTTTAACATCATATGAACTTAATTAAAATTTTCTATTAAGAGATAATGTTTTGAGTTTTTTATTTTAATTAAATATTATTTTGGTCAAATCTAGTTTTGGATTGATTTTGAAAAAAAACCATTTATTTATTTTACAATAACCCATTTAAGTCACAAAAATAAAAATCCTTGATAATTTTATCTAAAACATAAGTTTAATGCTTAAAAATACACTTATATTAAAAATGGTTTTTACGTGCGCTAATGCTAAAATTAATTTTCCCAATACATGTTAATTTTATTTTATAAAATAGAATTTATAGTTAGAATAATTAGGTCCAAATTATGTAATGAGGAAAATATAATTTTTAAGAATTGAAAATAAATTTCTTAGGTTAATGATTAATTACGTTGGTAAGAGTGAAATGGGTGTTTTGAAAGAATTAATTTTTTAACCATTATATAAATTTTATCTAAAAATATTAGATTAAAGTTTTTAAAATTATGACTCAAATATGATTTTTAAACATATAAATAAAATATAAACCCTCATTAAATTAATTATTGATATGAAATATGAATAAAAAACTTCATGTATAAAATGAATTTTTTTTAAAAAATAGTTTTCTTATATATTATGTTTTAATTTAAACATTGATTTTCTCAAATTTTGAAATTTTATATGATAAAATAGACTCTAAATTCATATTTTTTATTTTCAAAATTTGGTAAGAGTGGTCATATTATATTTTCAGTAATGAAATAATTACCATGGCTAATTTTTAATCAAGATTAGTAATGGTGAAAATGGGTAAATGAAATATCTTGAATTTTTAATAATTAAAAGGTCACATAAATATTCTATAAAGACTTTTTAGGTTTTTAAGTCATGGGAACATGTATCACCTAAAATTTATCTACCTAACTCACCCAAATCACATAACCCACCTAACACCCATGTGATTCCATTCGCACACCTTACCTATCTATAGTTTCTATGAAAAAACCCTTATCTTCACCTATAAAAAGATCTCACTCCCACCAAGTATCTCATCCCATGCCACCCCAAATTAATTTATCACAGATTTTCCTTCCCTATCCCTCTCTAAATTATTCAAAATGATTCCCTATTGTTTTAAGATTCCCACCAAGCATTAAAAATCTACTTAGCAAGGAAAGGGTTTCCAATACTTACCTTTCCTTTATAATTGAAATTACATTTTTATAATACCATTTACATATATTACCTTGATTATGATTTCATGGTATTGAAACCCATTTGATATGGTGTTAATGAAATAATATTAAGCCACTCTCATTATATCGTTCTTCCTATTCCTTTTTTGGGTCAAAATAAGGGTTCTCATTTCACCCATTCCATTTTCAATTACTAATCATTATTTTAATGTCATCATTAATGTAATTATATGAAATTATCACCCAATTGATATATCTAAAATGATATTTTTCCTCATTAAACCCCTTTTCAAAGTCATAATAATTCACAAAAATCCCAAATTTTAGGATGTAAAGAGTATATGGGTTTCATAATAATTACATCCCTGTCAGGAAACTACTAAGTGGGTTGTTATGGCACAAATTCACTAGGGTGTAATCACTCATAAAAGGGTTGGTTGAATCATTGAATCAACAATCACCATAATTCATTATGAGTGGGCCTAATAATGCACACCAATCTAGAAACTCATGAGAGATGTGATTTGGAATATTCACATGATCTTTGTGATCCTTCATATTGGTTTTTCCTACCATTTTCATGGCCCCCTTCCATTGAAGTATATTGAACATAATTACTATATTTTATTGATAACCCATCACATTGAATATTCCCTTCTCCAATACAACATATTTATTTCCTTGATAATGGTATTTCCTTTTACACTGAGAGTACTCCATAGTTTCTAGGTTGATTATATATTTTTAACTATCATCATTCCTTCTCTCAATGGGTTATCATCATGTTAAATCTTTAATTAACATGGGGAAAGTGTTATCATTATGTATGTCCTTATTCCAATATGTATGATTATTGGAATATTGACTATTTATTGTTTAACCATCAACATTCTTTCTTCGAATGAGTTATGATCAATTTATCAATTTTATTTGCATGGGGAAAATTATAATCATTATGTATGTTGATATTCTAATATGGATGATTATTGGAAAATTTGATTATGAATTGTTTATAAATTTTCTCATACGATGAATTCATTAGAATTTGAAAAAATATGGGCGAGATAAAATAGTATATAGCCCCTCAATGTATGAGTAGGTCTCATGAGACACACATGCTTGAGTATTTTATTATAGGCCATCCCAAAACAAGATGTTTATTCGATGGTAAGATCATGACGTCTTAGATTATGACGTATTAAATTATGGTATGGAATCAGTTGTCTCACATTATTCATTTAATATATAAGGTAGAAGTTATTGTTATATTTGTGATCAATTTTATTCATTCCTATACAAGGATATATTATTCTCTTAGTTTTATTGGAATGTGAATTCGTGTTGTTTATTTATTACCTAACATATCACATATTCCATATTTATGTTATGATATATTCCACTATATGCTACCCCTAATTGAGAATCCGAGCTCACCATTTTTTTCTTTTACCAATAAACTTAGAGGAGAACTATGTGTAATTTTCAAGGATATGATGGCAGGGATAATAATGTTCTCGAAATGTGTTCTTGATGTATGTTATGTATTCAAATATAATATATGTATGTATGTAGTATTACAATACTGAAAATTTGTTGGATATTATGGAAACTCTACTATTATATACAAATAATTTAATATAACTTTAATATATGAGTATCTAGATTTCATGTTGTCAAATTTCATATTAGAGAAAGTTTATAGTAACCTTGGTGAATATATTTTGAGGAACTAATTTACATATAACAATTACTATGAAATAACATCAATATTTTTTGGTAACGCTATAGAAAACCTAATATGGAATGCATTTTTCAATCCAATATCATGAGATAGTTATGTGTATTCCATTATATGGTGACTAATAGGAATAATGAGAACTATATAAACACCCATATAAAATTTAGGGTTGTTTCCACTGAGCAAGTCAATGATGTCGGAGTTGAGGATAATAAAATCATTACCATATTTTGTCATTTGACCAAATTTATGAAAAATAATATTTCCTTCATAGAGCGACCTTATGATCCAAAACATTGTTTGGATATGATGGATAGCTTCATATGAGAACAACCAATAGTATTTAGTGGAACTAATAAAACATTGATAGATGAACAATGGCTCAGGTCCCTAAATAAGAACTATATTTCCTTTGGAATTAGTGGAAAGGAGAAATTCATTATGGTGGTATATCATCTAATGGGAGATACAAACCAATTGTGGTCAATAATTCAACACACTAAAGAGGAAGATGAGATGAAGAGAATAGAATGGGGAACATTTAAGGAGATATTTTATGAAAAATACATACCTCTTGAGAAAAGAGTAGAAATGGAATTCTAGTTCCTCAATAATAGAGAAAAGAAGGAAGAAAATGTTTCTCATTTTAAGGATAACATTACAAGGTTTGCTAGACATGCTGCAAACTTTGTATGTAGACAGTAAATCAAGGTCTATTATTTATTCTATGGGTTAAAGTTGACCCTTCGAAAGGAGTTAGTCTCTCAAACCTTTTTATTGTATGATTATACAATATCAACTGATATTAAGAGAGAGAAAATGTTCTCTGTGATATATGTATTCAAGGTAAATCATGAGAAGAAGAGGCTGGTTGAGAATCATGGGAAGAGTATTGTAGAAAATTAGATGAAATGAAGGATGTGGTTTACCACATGTGATAATTGATAGACGAAACACCATGATGCTGATGTGAGAACATTATATTCAAATTCAGGCACACGTGTCATTGCTTCTGACCAAGATGCAAAGAGTGGTGGATGATTTATTGTAGGTCGAGCCTACTGTACTGCTAATGCATTTTTCAAAACATCTGTTGTTCCTTCCTCATCAGCACTATTATCAGCATCTATTTCGTTATTACAAAACTCCTCATCAGATGTCGGGTTAACATGTATACCCCGGAGATCAAGTAGGTTGTCTTATTTTGCATCATTTGGAATAGTCTCAACTTCATGGGGAAGACTATCTTCAACGACTCTTGTAAGTCTACGTTTTGTACAATTGGATGTTCTTGTTGTAAAGTAGAAACATCAACATATAACTCCATCATGGTACAATCCAACCATTGAGAAAACAAATTAATTGTTTGGATCCATTGCGCATCATCAACCAATGGACAAGCTAGACGCCACAATGTTGACAGGAACTGAAAATGTCTATAACTCATTGACTTGATATTTTGATCGGGTCCTAGATTTAATGAGCCATGAATTCTGTCTTGGAGGTCACTTAGGGTAACACAATCAGTCGTTTTAACCACTATTATAGGTTGTGTACTGTAAGAAGCCCCTTGCTCAGTTTGAATAACCTACCCATAGAAGTACACACAGGAAAACATTACACTCTACATAAAAAAGTTTTTCTGATCAAGATTTTGATAATGTAAGTGACATTTAGAATGATTGTTACCAATATAATATTTATTAATCCAACTTATTTTTAATACGTAGTTTAATTACATATTCATAGTATAAAAACTTAACTTTTTATTTTTGAATGATTTTTTGAACGTCAAAAACCATTCAAACTTCAAAAGTTGTGTTTTTATACTTTGAAGATGTAATTAAAATACTTATTAAAAATAAGATGGATTTTACCTCACGTTCAAATAATAACTATTACTTCTAAACTATACAATCATTATGATGCTTAAATTTTAAAAGATATTATATCCTAAACTAGGATATTTCTTATTACAATTTTTAATTAGTTAATCATTCTTCAATCATTAGTTATTCCTTTCTAATTTATTAATTAGTTATTCAATAACATAGTAGAGATAAAATATAAATAACACAGAGTTAAAAAATAAATAACACCATGTTTTGAGCTTCTGGACTTTATTACAGTGAATTCGATATCAAAATCTCAGAAAACCCGTTGCCACATGGGTTTTCTGAAATTTTGATATCCAATTCACTCTAATAAAGGCCACAAGCTCGAAACATGGTGTTATTTATTTTTAACTCTCTGTTATTTATATTTTTTACTCCATGTTATTTATTTTTTCACTTTCACTCCATGTTGTTTTTTAACTCCATGTTGTTTTTTAACTCGATATTCTTTTTTAACTCCATGTTGTTTAATATCATTTGAAAAAACTCTGCCCAAAACAGGCTCTTGAATTCTGTCCAGAGAAGCATCATCTCATCGGGAACATGACGCATCAAGTTCCACCATCTGCCTCCTACTGCATATAGAAGGCTAGCGGAAATATTCACCATGAGGTCAGCTAGTGTCCTTACCAGATGCAAAACTCTCACCACAACCTCCAGCCAATCCTCAGCCACCTGTGGGTTCATCACTCCCCTGAACCTAGGTGGCCTCTGGCGCTGGAACTCAAGAAATTCACTCAATTGGCATGAACCATCTGCTGTTGGGGCTGGTGGTATCAGTGGTCCAACATGGAATAGTACCATTGGTTCCTCTGCTGGAAGAGGGCCCTGCAACGAGGCCTCATCGCTCGGTGGGATATCAGTGCGTATGACTCTCGGAACTCTAGCTGGCTGTCTACCTGAAGGCATCCTGAAAAGAAACAGGTGTGATATGGTTAAAAATCTATGACTAGTGAGCTAACCTGGTGAGATAACTTAATGAAAACTTTTGAAAACACACACGCAATCAGTGTTTTCGTGCACTGAGTCGGAAATCAGATGTCAGGGTCCTGGTGTATGGATACGTCGTCCACCGCACCAACAATGGACTCCCTGAACTGAAAACCACACTCACTACACGTAACACAATTAATTCACAGAAAAGATCAGAGTCCTAAGTTCTGCAGTAGAACTGAACCCTCTGAGAACAATTTTCCACGACCCGTCCCCCAGGGCTCGTGCGGTGACTACCCCAAGCCCTTGTTTCATAGGCCAAGGAATGGCGACTAGCACCAAAGGCGTAATTCCCAAAAACTGGGAAGGCATTGCCTTTATAACCTCTAAACACACACACAAGAAAACACACAACTGGACGAAACACCAAGTAAACTGTATAACAAAAGAGTGCTGAAAGTAAAATGGGCCAGAATATAAGCCCAACTAGAAAGTAAAAGTACAACACTCACACAATACAACTGAATGAAAAGGTAAGACAACTACTGGATCATCCTCTGGGGTTCCTACCTGAAGGGTAGGTACAGATCGCCTCCTCAGCACCCCACGTATGTCCATCTCCTCCACGTATCGACACGTCATATGGTCCACCTCTGGGTACCGTCCTGTCTTGGTACTCTCAGCCTCAGTCAGCATTGTCTATCGCTTGCATCCAACACAACAAGGTGCGGGCATAGCTCATGCAGGGGTGAGTATAACGATACTTAGTAGGGACCCCGATACCCTTAAGGTCTCACAAAATCCACCAAGGATAACCCACAAAGAATGAAATCAATAGATAACCTTACTTAGTTATATTCTCATACATATACCTAAGTTATCAATTGATCCACCTCAATCATGAGGAAAACACAGAAAAACTAACTCAGCTCAACCAGGATTTTATTCCATTGGTAGTATCAAGTAACATCCCCAGTCACATTATCGAAACCATGACTCTTGGAGAACTCCTCCTCTGTCAAGTACAGTGGGCATGCTGCGACACCAAGCACGCTTCCCACTAACCTTGGAATGCTGAGGTACTCCTCCTATCGAGTACCGTGGAAGTGTTGTGTCACCAAGCACCCTCCCCACCGTGGGTCTTCCGCATAACCAAGCACGCTCCCCATCATAGCCTACTGAGGTACTCCTCCTTTCAAGTACCGTGGGTCTTCCGCGACACCAAGGTTCTCCCCACTGGGCTAGTTGAGTCACTCCGAGTCGAAACGGTCAGCAGTCGTCAGGTCTCAGCTAGATACTAGGTCTCTGCACTCTGTTCGCTCGTCTCCAAGAGGATCCGCTCCACGAGCTACTAGTCAATACTCCAACTATCACGAATTCCCATGATAAAGTATCTCAAAGGTCTGCCACATCATAGGGGTCCCGATGCAACAGACGGCGCGTCAATCGGATGCATGTTCTGTGAGTTATTAGCCATTTAGTCTCGGGGGCCCGGTTGGATTCATGCGCGATCCAACCTGACGGTTTCCTATCTCAATCCAAAACTTTAGTGGAGTATACTCAAAGGGAATGTCTCGTTCCATGATTTCTAGTGCTGTTGAAGGTTCGTCAAATGAACATCTGGTGCCAAAGATATGGCCAAAGGAGCGTAAATGGGTCGTAGTGGGCTCGGGTCTGGACCGACCCTGACCGACCTGGCATGGGTCGACCCAGTTCAGGTCGACCTGTCCAGACCCGCAGGGTCCGGCCTGGCCTGTAATGCAGCCTGGTCCATTGGGGGTCCGACAAGCCGCACGGGGCCGTGAAGCCCATGGGTGTCGCGGGACGGCTTGGCCGCGGGGGCGCGGGGCCAGTTCGACTAGGGCACCGCGGGGGGTGCGGGCCGGTTCGGATGGGGCGCCGCGGAGGGTGCAGGCCAGTTTGGCCGGGGCACCGCGAGTGGCATGGGCCAGTCTGGTCGGGGCACCCCGCGGGGCGTGGGCTGGTTCGGCTATGGCGTCGCGCGGGGCATGGGCCGGTTCGGTCGGGCCACCGCGAGGGGCGAGGGCCGGTTCGGCTGGGGCGTCGTGAGGGGAACGGGCCAGTTCGGCCAGGGGGGCATGAGGGGCACGAGCTAGTTCGGCCGAGGCACCATGAGGGGCGCATGCCGGTTTGGCTGGGGCACCGCAAGGGGCGTGGAGGCGGCTCACCTCGGGGTAGCAGCTCATCCCGGCAGCTCGGCACAGCGGTGGTTTGACGGCAGTGCGTAGCGACGGAGGCCACGGGTGGCGGAGCGCCGTTGCCTTTGTCTCCTTCCTCGATTTTGAAGAATACCTAAATTCAACACAAGGATTACGAAAAGGACAGTCCATGTTAGTTTGGACCACACACTCCGCATTAGTGTGTTAGCAAGCAGCTCATTATAAACAAGAGTGAAGAATGTAAAACCCTCCTGCAATGATTGTTTCCTGCCCGCAAAAGTAGACATCCACATTCTTCGTTTTAAAGAAAGGAAGAACTTGGGAATATATTCATACACACACAAAAAAACCCTACCTCTTTCGCTTACTGGCGTTGGATCAAGAAGGTTGTATGGTGGTCGATTCGCTGTAGATGAGGATGTTCCACGTCGAAAGAAGTCCCGGGGAGAAAGGTCGAAGGAGATTGGATTTATTAATTGGCGGAGCATTCTTCTTTGGAGGGTGTAATACTTCAATTTTTGGGCGTCGCACCACTTTACCAGTGCTTCTTCACTTGGTGATGTCATCCCAAATCCTCCTCCCGAGCTCCATATATATAGGAGAGGGGGGAAGGTAGGTAAGGATCGTCGAATTTATGACGGTTCATTTATTAGGAACCTTCCTAAATTCCAACGACGTTTTTACCTAATATTTGAAAAGTTCAAGACAATTAATTTACATTGGAATAATTAAAGGTATGTGCATTGGCACAATTAATGTAGATGAATCTTGAGAGGCTCCTCCACATTATGGATGGAGTTGAGGTTTTTCTCCCAATTAAAGGTCAGTTTAATCCTGGGTCGTCCCCACCACCATAACCTCTCATGGGAGGTTAAGGTTTGGTGGTCCCCACAACCATAACCTCTCATGGGAGGTTAAGGTTTGGTGGTCCCCTCTACCAACTTCCACATGGAGGCTTAGTTCTAGTGGACCCCACCTCCCAACACCCATTTTATTCATACACGAAAAACCCAAAAACTAACATTCACCCTCGACCAACTGTCATCGTGGTGAAAGTCTTCTTAAGTGAAAACTGGCACTGCGAGTTCAACGGTGCCCCTGGATTTCAATTCCGAGCACTGGTTCAAAAGTTATAAAAACCTGCTTGTATGTTAACTGAACGTACCCAAAAAAAGTTCATAAATTCATTCCGGGCACTCCGGGCCTCAGAATCAAGCACTGTAAATTTTCGCAGACTCGTAAAATTCCCATTTATTTAAAACAAATACATGGAAATTCCACATCAATAAAATCATTCCCTGGTTGACCTTTATATATTACCTATAAAAATTGCATGTCAACCAAATGAAAATTCATCCCTAAGAGTAGATTTTTCTACTTATGTACGCCTAATGGCTTCCAAGACCCATGTCATTTGTCTTGATCCAAGAACAATTGAAACCAAGGTTTACACCATCTTTTCTACCCACATACCAGAAATGTTAGAATATCCTTACCTGATTACCCTTTGGTAACTTGAAGCTCCTGGTAAAAGGTCCTAATCACATGAAATTTAAAATGCATGATTCTCCATACTTAGTATTCACCTTTAATCTAGGTCACTTCAAAGGATATTTCCCCTCATGTTATAAGAACAAAATGAATCTGTAGAGTGAAATTAGGTGCACACCCCACCTCATTGGTGAATACACCACCAAAATAAAAATTCCTTGCACATATGTGCAAATTAGATCCACATACGGATAAACTTTTAAAAGAAAAATTCATGGATTGATTCTTTACCTTTTAGGATATGTTGTGACATCCAAATCTCATACTTCAGGTCCAGCCATGAAACAGGGTTTTCCTAACCCTTCTTGGGAAATGGTTAGATATGTATAAGGAACCAACCCACATAAAGGGATAAAAGTACCTCCACTTATTCTCGGTATTCCTGGTAAAGTTTGACAAAGAGTACCCCCTTTAATATATAGGCACACCCTTTTTTACAAGCCATACTCTGTGTTCATAAAGGTACAAATCTCAACAATCCTTCGTGGCCATCAGATATGGATGGCCAGTGTCTTGCGGACACCTTTTCTTGACTATGCACATCATGCCCCAGTGGCTCTGCATACATTTCTTGAAAAAATGGTCTATCAATCAAAGGAAAATTCATCCTTAGGAGAGTTTTTTCTAACCTTCGTACGCCCTTATGACATTTATATCCCACCTCAGTCCTTCAATTTAGAAACCCCCTGGACTATAGTTTACATATTTCCACTTTCCAATGCCTATAGGTGAAAGACATTCCTGGACACACTATTTTGGATAAAGTAGATCATTCTCCATCCTCTAGTCAAAGTAAAATGATTTCATAAAATAGTTCTCAAATTTCCCTGCTGTATGATGTTAAATTGCACAATGCTTCAACCTTCCTTTACGCAAGAAAAATTCATGTGGGGGTGATTTCTCATCTAAAGTAGATAAAATTTTCGGCATTACTTTTTGATGTCATTCCTTCAACTGGACACCCATTGTGGTCCTCAACATAAAAATAAATAAAAAATTATATAAAAACATACTATCCATCAGAAATGGAGGTCTAGTGTCCTACAGACACTTTTTCTTGGCTTTGCACATCATTCCTAAGTGGCTCTACATACATTTCCCACAAAAATGGCTTGTCAACCAAATGAAAATTCTTCCCTGGGAGAGGATTTTTCTACCTCCATACACCCTAGGGCTTCTATGACCCATATCATGTCCCACATCCAGAAAATCACAATTTCTTGGTAAAGAAAAATCTATTATCCATGTATGAATGTTATTTGGACACCTTCAGTTGATGAATCGAAAATTAGGTCTCTCTCCCCACAATTCAAGGTAAAATATGTTCGACCTAAAACATAAATGATTATATTCTGACTAGAAAGACATTAAACTGACCATGAAAAATAGATACAACACTCACCACGGTGAAAACCCGCAAATAGCACCCTAGATCAAAAGGCGAGAGTCATCTTGGTAAACCCATGTCATATGTGGTTTAGGAAACAATATTTAACAAATAAATATCAAGAGACATAAATCTTGTTAGGTCAAAAACCTGCAAATTTCAACCTAGGAAAAAGCATAGTTATACTCTCTATGTCTACACCATAATGATCATAGGCAAAAAAAATTAAGGTAATAATGATTTGAGTGGAAAAAAGATTGTAGGGTTTTCCCATTAATCCATAGAAAGAGTAAAATTACGATTATTGATCCCCTCATTTCAAGAAATAATTATAGCATGATATGATTACGATAGTTTAGTTATCCCAAATTCCAATTCAAATTGAAATTTGGTTGAGGTAACTGTTTAAATGTGATCGGTTATGATTGATTAATATTGCAGGAAATGATAAAGGAGAAGAATTAAAGAGAAAAATGGTTCCATTATATTAAAAGTAAATACGTAGGGAACCCACATTCTAGATCCTCTCCCAGAAAAAGGAAAGGGGGGAAACAAAAAGATACACGACAGTCTAACTAGTTACAATAAGGCATGATTCGCTCTTTCCAACAGGTTGGTGATCACATGACGTGGTCCATCAAAGACCTGTTCCAAAGAAGTCCTCTTCTCAGCTTCATATTCTACCACTAGATGTACATGTTTTTCAATGACCCGAAGGCCTCACCCATTTTGTATAATAGCCTCATAATTGGCACTTGATAATGCTAGTTGTGATTTCAGTATGTCCATGCGAGCCACGCACTTCTGTAGTTCCTTTGTTTGAGAAATCACCTAGTCATGAACATTCATGTACCTGGCCTCCAGAAAATGAAATTCATTAGTAATGTCCCATAAGGTCTTCACTTGATGATGAAAAGTGTAATATCACACGAGGTCATCATCATAGGCAGTGAGATCTTCTCTGGTTATGACAATTTTATGCACGAGGAGATGTATGTGTCGGTAATCGAATCCACTAAAACCCAATTCGACAAATAATCATCAAAGGTTGTCATCCTCATCAGTGAAGTTGGACATAGGAGTTTCTAAACAAATGGTGGATAGATGACCATGCCTATTTTCTCACAGCTCGATGCCTTCTCATGGAACCAGGACCTTGGTCCTACCCCTCTGCAATGGTTATATAGTTAGGAAGCATCATCACGGCTGATGGAAGCACTCTGAGATAGGTTATCTAGGAAGGGGGGATCTCCCTCCCAATAGATGGTTCAGCCTCTGGGATTAAATGTAGGGTACATCCGGTGACCTCTGGAACATTTGATGATACCCTTCTTTTGCCAGCATCTATAGAACCATGAACCATCTCTGATAAAGGAGAGCGGTCTGAATCACCCCCATTGAAATGGGTTGTGCAAACCAAGACCCTTACAAATTCATTTGATGGCGGATGGAGTGCCCTCTCACCATAAGGAGGGGATTAGATTGTATAGCCGGTACAGTTGAAACATGATCAGAAATAGCTAATGGTTTTCTTAATTGTCAAACTGGTCTTCTCAAGATCCAATCAGGATAGAAAACCACCCATGCATGGGCATTCTCATGTGACAAATAGGTTAAGGACACCATGATAGGGATAAGGACTTCTTTACTAACATCCTCCCACATTATCATCATCCACAATTGATATAGGATTAAGAGGTGAGATTCGCGCCTAACCAAGGTGGCGGGAAGAGATGTGATTTGCTGAAGGCATCCAAACTACCATGCAAACTGATAAGGAATGTAGGGTTCAAAAATAGTTACCATGTCTATTTGTGTGGCTAGGAATCCTTCATGAAGAGCGATGACATAAGAATGTTCTTCAGGGGATCCCCTTCCATTACTTATCACTGACCCATGGGGTGCAGCATAAGTCCCAACAGAAAAGTGAGAGACATCACATAGAAATTCAACTACCCCTCCCACACTCAAATACCTTTTTCGGATGGTAGCAATGTTAAGGAAGGTCATGTGGAAATTAGAAATGTCAAACCATGGTAGTGTGTTCATATTCATAACAGGTAAAATTCCATATCATCAAGCCATATAAAAATTGAAATGGCCCGCTAAGGTGATGTAGAGTCCTTCCCTCCTGAATCTATCCCAACAACTCATAGATATGGGAAAAGGTGGGATGGTAAAGTAGATAGGATATCTTTCTTCCAATGTAGTCTTCATCATTTGAGTACAAGCCCGAAAACAAGTGTAAGCATCATGGGAAGGGAAAATCCATCCACTTAAGAACATGGAAAAAAGCCTGTCAGCCTGAGATCAGGTGATACATCTTGGCATACATAATAACACCAAGAGGTATATTGACCCACATCAATGGTGTCACAGTAAGAGTCGGGAATGATCTGTGATTATTTATTTGGGTGAGTTTGTCTATGGTGAGCTATTGGTCTTAGATTGTTCACCTTCTTGAATAGACCAATATAATCCTCAAATTAAATAACTACGCGAGCCTTAAGAGGCTGGCCATATAGCCCCTCCACCGTGATTAGAAATTCTCTCTTCAATGGGGATACTTGTTCAACATTCCTCCAGGCATTGGCCACTAGTAAAAATTATTCATATATATCGCCATGGATGGGATGTCCCCCTGTCATGTGATGAAATAGATGAATTAAACACCATACTTTTTATAATCATAAAGAAAATAAAAACATTGATGATCACATTCATCTCAGAACGACCAGCCTATGTTATCCTCTAGAACAATTAAATAATATAGTTTTTAGGGAATCAATGAAGGAACCCGATTGGACAATACGATGTCATAATTTCTTACATTGACCTGTTCGGACAGGATGATAACTAGTTGCAAACTAGGTTGGGCAATGGAAAAGATAATGTCATACATAATAGGATTAGCATTGGGACATAGTATCTTGAAATACAACTCAGACCCTCTAAAAATAGATTTATTCAATTCATGAAGACAATATACAATAAAATTTTAAACATACACCTGATGGGGATAAATTCTTGTATGCAAGAGAGTACGAAACAAAATACCGACTAAAACTGCACTCTAATATTCGTCTCTTTAGAGAAACCTATGAATTAATCATTACCAAGAACACTAGGAGATAATTATAAAAGAATAAAGTTATCTTCTTAAATAATATAGTTTCCTGGTAATCAAAGAAAGAACCTTTTTGGGCCAATTTAGAAGGGCGAAAGATCCCATTGGTGATGGTGGATCTGGTTCACGATGGGCATCAATGGCTATAGGTGTGGCGGTGATGGATCTGATTCATGATAGGGAGGACTGGTTCGTGACAGGGAGATTTTGCGGTGGCGATGGATTTTATTCGAGACAGGGAGGACTGGTTCGCGATGGGGAGGGTTTGTGGCGGTGTTGAATTTGATTCGTAGAAGGGAGGGTATGCGATGGCGACAGCTCTGATTCGTGATGGGGAGAGCTGGCTCTCAACAGAAAGGGGCAGTGACGGGTTTGATTCGTGACGGGGAGGGGGTGGTGGTGGCTCTGGTTTGTGACAGGAGGTATGATTTGAAGTGGTGGCTCTGGTTTGTGACAGGAGGGACCCGACACATTTTTTAGGGCAACGACTACCTGTTGTGGTCTCTTCTGTTAATCAATATCGACTGATTTTAACAGTCACCCGTTTTGCACCTCAAGTTCCAAGGGCCTGATTCTGAATTCCTCACACATATAATTTCAACCAATGTGTTAATAAAAACTCTTGTGTTACACCTCTTAAGATGTGTGGGTGACGTCTTAAGAGGTGTAACAGAAGAGTTTTTATTTACACATTGGTTAATGTTGGATGTGTGAGGAAAGGTGAATCAAGCACTTGAAACTTGAGGTGAAAAATCCCTATAATGACTTGGAAAAGTCTCAATAGATCCATCCTAGGTGTCTTCTATCCCAGGACAATGAATGTAGGAATATATAATCCATGGGGTGGCGTGTGTTCATTGACTACCCTGGGTGGGTAATGTCATGGTTAAATGAAATTCATAAATCTGTGTGGCTGGGTGGGTAATGTCATGGTGGGTGGGTTATGTTCAAATGATGATGATGTTATGTTTAAATGAAGTTCATTAATCAGCTATTACTAGTTGTATCAAGAAGCGGTAACAATCCCCAAGGGGTAACATGCGACGGTCGCATGTGATGGTTGAATATAGAATAGATGATGACAACAACACAACCCTAGACGTAACATGATCGACAACGCATGGCAGTAGGTGAAGATGGTCGGAGGTGAAACTGGAGTTCGGTGGTAGCAGAGCTTGACACACCCACAAGCAGAGAGAGAGGGGGGGATAGAGTCAATATTAAGCAGAGCCGACCTTGAAGATGTAGTTGCCCAAGACATACCTTAAAAATGTTGCCCTTTCACATTTTTTTAAGTATAAGTTGTCTACTATTAATGACATGTTGTCCAAATTTCTTCGTATCAATCATAAATTATTTATAAAGAAAATTATAAAGGCACATAAGAGGAACTTGAATGATGTCTTATTCTCTTGTATTGGTTTGATTAAATTGTATCTTTTAGAAATAAAAAAAACAAGATGATTTTATTCTATTTAAAACTAAAATGATGTTGTGCATCATTTTTTATGAAAATAAACCACTAAATATCAATCAAACAAATCTTTGAATTCCTAAAATTAAAAAAATTAAGACTGAATGTTTATCGACAAAATCAAAAAATTTAAACACACTTATCTAAAAGACAGAAGTTTAAAAATAAATAAATAATTTGAAAAGCTAGGCTTAGTTATGAAAAAAAATTATTGTTTTAATTTTTTAGATTAATAAGTCATTTATTTTATTTTATTTTCAGGATTTTAAACTAATTCCTATCATGTTTTTAGATAACGAAAGAAAAAAATATATTTTCTAAAAAACATTGTTAAATTTATATAATCTAATAGATTTTACATTAAAATTTTAGAAATTAAAAACAATAAGTATTTTTATAAACTAAACAATATGTAGATTATATAATAATTAACTGTGTTCTAATAGTATCCAAATGTAATTTTTTTCTATTTATTGAAAACGAAAAATTTCGGTAGAAAAAATTTTAGTATTTAAAAAATCATTTTAAGTTTTTATTTTTAAAAATAAAAAAAATAAAAAAATAACAACAAAAAAAGAAATATATGGATGAAATTCAAGATTAAATATTGGTAAAAATACTATGTAAATCAAAATTGATTGAACCAAAATTTGATCAAACAATTACGTACAAGACAGACATGGTTTATAAACCAAATAGGAATAAAATTAAATTAAATAAAGTTGTGAGATGATGATAATCACTCATCATAAGAATTGGATGAAAGGATGAGTCAACAATTCAAATAATATCTGAACTATTATAAATTTTTTTTAAAATAAATAAAAAACATAATTAAATAATAATATTAACAGATTTTGATATAAAAAAATAAAAAGAAACGACATTATGATAGGAAGTTGCACCAGATGTTTGTAAGTGGGGCGGGGGGTGAGGCCAAAAGATAGATAGAGCCTTTCAAGAAGACCCAATCCAACATATTATAGAAAATTGTCAACAAAGACAAGAAATCATGGCTGGAAAAGCTCTCCCATGCTCTGTGGGATTATCATACCACGACCCACATCACCACCCAAGTTGCCCCATACTCATTATCGTACAGGACAAAGGCAGTTTTTCCCATTGAAATTCAATTGATGTCACTCCGCATTGCCGTTTGTGATCAACTGTTCATGGATGAGCCATCCCAAAAATGATTTGATGAACTAGAGTGGTTGGATGATAAAAGGATTTGTACCTCACACCATTTAGAGGGTAGTAAAGAAGGTCATTCCGAAGACTGAAAAGGTGAAAGAGGAGCCTAGTTATTCAGCAGGAAAGAAGCAGCAATTGAGCTCAGATATTAAGGCTGATTCAGGGCTTGATAAGACGCAAAAATCTGTGGCAATTGAAGTTAGACCGCAAGCACCCGTCTTGAAATTAAAGGTTGATTTGGGCACAAAGCAGAATCAGAACATTCAGAGATCCCAAAGAAAACTTGTAATGTTGAAGTAACACGAAGTAATGAACCTTATATCAGGTTTTATTATTGTGGGAAAATGGAACATTCACATTATGTGTGTTCCATAGCCAAGAGATATCGAAGGGAACAAGAACAGAGGTGGCATCCAAACAGAGAATGGTTTTCTAGAACATATTTCGAAGGGCACTGTTTTTGGTGCGGTGGATTTTGACACATGGTTAGGTACTGCACTTCAACCATACAAAGAAATGTGCCAAAGAAGAATCAAAACGTTTGCAAGTAGCAGATCAATAAACCAACATGTGAGTTAAAAATGTAGAATAGATCTGCAGCTTTTCAAGATGAATTTGGTCCATCATACTCTAAGAAAGAACATAGGTCTCAATCCATGCCAAGTGTGAAGGAAAAATATGGACTAAGAAGAAGAAAAATGAGAAGGTTGTGGTGGAATAAATTTCCCTTAGGGCATCAGATCACTCTGGTGTATGGATCCTTGATAGTGGTTGCACTTCTCACATGACAGGTAATAAGGATCTTGTTATAGGCATAAAATATGACAAAGAAGGAGATGTCAAATTTGGAAATGATGAAGGCCTGAAGATTGTTGGCTCAGGAAAAGCCACGTTTGGGGGAAAATAAATGAGACGTACTGATGTCTTGGTTGTAGAGGGTCTTAGTCATAACTTGCTCAGTGTCAGACAACTATGTGACTCTGGGCACTCTATCTGATTTACCAAGAAGATGTGTGTTGTGAAAGGAAAATATGGATCAGTTGTTCTACAGTGAAAAAGGACAAAGGGAAATCTTTACCTTGTAGGTGGGGAAGAAGATACATGCCTTTTATCCAGAGAGAAAGAAAACCAGTTGTGGCATAAGCGATTTCTTCATCTATGCCAACCATCTATGGAAGATCTGGTAAAGTGTGATGCTGCTAGAGACCTTCCCAAACAATCACGTGATTTCACTCATACATGTGATGCTTTCCAACAAGGGAACATCATCAGAAAGACATACATTCCAAAGGATCAAAAATCAACTAGAGTACTCGAATTGGTGCATGCTGATGTATGTGGACCTATCTCACCATGAACTATAAATGGGAAAAGGTAATTTGTTATTTTCATTGATGATTATAGCAGAATAGACTAGGTATTTGTCGTTACCCATAAGACAGAGGTGTTCAGTTGCATAAAGCAGTATATGAGGGAATCAGAAAGGATGATTGGGAAGAAAATTCTAAAGTTTCGTACTGATAACAGTACGGAATTCACAAACAGTCAAGTCGAAAAATATCTCGAGAAACATGGGATAAGGCATCATGTTTCATCAGTGAGAACTCCCCAACAGAATGGAGTGGTAGAGAGAAGAAATCAAATCATCAACAACATGGCCAAAACGATGATTATTGAAAAGGAAATACCAGAGAAATTTTTGAAGGAAGTAGTTTTGACATCGGTCTATATTTCGAACAGGTCTTTGTTGTGTCTGAAGGGAAGACTCCATATGAAATGTGTTATGGAAAGAAGCCAATGATGAAATACTTTTGAATATTTGAGAGCAAGTGCTTCATTCTCAACAAACAAAATCACAGGAAGTTTGATTCATGAGGATATGAGGGGATATTCCTTAGCTACTCAGGGAAAATAAAATCATATAAATGTTTCAACAAAAGCCCGAGAAAAATTGTTGAGAGCAATGATGTCACTATAGTTGAAAATGAATAGAATACTCAACAACCTAGAGAACAGTTTATGGATGAAAGTGATGATGAGGTAAGAAACACAGGGGGAGAAGAAGTGGTAGAGGCTGAATTAGAAGAAGATATTGATGATGAACAAGAATGTGTCAAGTCTGAGTCTGCAAGGAATCCAAGGAGTCGAGCTGAAATGGATAGGCATAATATAATTGGTGATCATACAGCTCCAGTTCAGACTCGAAGGATGAAATCATTACAGAAAACATTTTTTTTATCTCAGGTGGAGCGGAAATGTTTTTCCGATGCAGCTGAAGATGAAAACTGGGTTCAGGCTATGAATGAAGAGCTTGATCCGATTGAGAAAAACCAGACAAGGGAGATTGTTTTGAGGCCAGCAGACAAGAATGACATCGGGACTAAATGGGTCTATCACAACAATATGAATGAATATGGAACAGTGATTTGGAACAAAGCATGTCTAGTGTGAAAGGGATACTCCCAAATAGAGGTAATAGATATTGATTAGACATTTGCACCGGTTGCAAGGCTAGAGACAATCAGATTATTTTTTTCCATAGCAGTGCAAAGAAATTTCAAAGTGTTCCATATGGATCTCAAATCGGCATTCTTGAATGGTGTTCTGGAAGATGAAGTGTATATTGAGTAGCCAGATGTTTTTCTCATTCATGAGGATGATAACATGGTTTGTAGACTAAAGAAGGTGTTGTATGGGCTGAAACCAGCACCAAGGGCATGGTACTCAAGGCTTGATCAGTACTTGAATAATCTTGGTTTCCAGTGTGGAGGAGTTTATTACAATCTCTATTTCAGTCTTGACACTAATCAAAGGATGATGGTGCTGGTGTATATCGATGACATAATTTTTGGCGGATCAGATAAAGCTCAGTGCAGACAGTTTCCCGAATTCATGAAAAATGATTTTGAAATGTCAATGATTGGATAGATGATGTTTTTCCTTGGTCTATAGGTGACACAAGGAAGGAATGAAACATTCATTTCTCAATATAAATTTGCCAAAGAGGTTCTGAGGAGGTTTGGAATGGATAATTCCAAGGAAATGAAGACTCTAGTTGCTACCTAGATGAAATTATAAAAATATGAAAATGGAAAGGCAATTAATATCACAGAATACAGCCAAATTATTGGAAGTTTGTTGTACATGACTGCAACAAGGCCTGATATTGTTTTCGCCACATGTCAAGCTGCGAAATATCAGAGTAATCCCAAGGAAAGTCACATGCTTGGAGTGAATAGAATACTTCGATATATCAAAGGCACTGTAGATTTAGGTCTGATGTATATTGACAAATCTCAATTAGTGTTATTGGGTTACATAGATGCAGATTGGGCCGGATCAGCAGATGACAGAAAATCAACATCAGGAGGTGCATTCTATCTTGGTGTATTGTGTATTTCTTGGCTAATCAAGAAGCAAGATTGCATTTTATTGAGCACTGTGGAAGCTTTGTATATTGTGTCCACTCAAGAATGCACACATTTATTGTGGATGAAGCAAAAATTTGACGATATGGGAGTTGAAGTGAAGTCTCCGATCGGAATCCAGTGTGATAAATCAAGTGCCATAAATCTCAGAAAAAAATCCCATCCATCACTCAAGGACAAATCACATTGAGATAAAGTATCATTTTATCAAGGAGAAAGTTGAGAAGGGAATCGTGAAGTTGGATTATGTGCCTACAGAGCTACAGGTTGTAGACATTATGACAAAGGCCTAACCCAAGGAAGATTTTGAGAGGCATCGACTGGAATTGGGGGTTCAGTCGACTCCCCGCACTTAAAAGAGTTTGGTTGTGGAACCTCCCCCTCTCCCCGAGGTATGATATGTTTTTCCCTAATGTACTGATATGTGTTCTCTACTCCGTTATAGACTGAAAAGGAGTGTTTTTTGGGTTCATTGACAAAGGGGGAGAAAATAGTGATTGTTCAAGGGGGAGACAGTGTGGCTATTTGAGAAATCATGATAGATACGGGGAGAAGCTGACGAGTGCAGCAGTGAGATAGGGGGAGAAATGAGAAAGGGGAGAGTATTAAATCTGACAATGCTCAAAGTGATCGATCAAATAATAGATATCACGATAGCTGAGGATCGTGATGAAAGAAGAAGAGTGATGTTGGAATGTGGTACAAATATTTCCAAAAATTGGTATCAGTTTTGTGTCAACAGTGGGTGTTAGAGATGAAGTGATTCATTGATGAACTTTTCATTTACACTTGTTTCTCACACCGAGCATTGCTTATGTGGGTTTAGAGTATGTGTTGAGTGAATCCTTTATCGCTATCAGAATCGCAATAGGCGAATGGTGGCTGAATAATTAACGATGTATCTTTTTATGGAAGAGTTTTCAACAAACCCAAAGGGGGATATTGTTGGTAAAAAGTCCCTCAAGGTATCATTGAAAATTTTTTGAGGTTATTGTGTTTAATGACAAAGTGGATATCTGTGTGGTGATTGTTGAAAAAACAAAACAATGACATAAAAATGTGTTGAAAATGGGGATTTCATGGAGGAATGTCGAGTTCAAGAGCTGTGGTCAACGATCCATGTTTGATTCAAGATCGTCGACAAAGGAATGGATGATCTGGAGGCAATTAAAAGGAACAGATACAAGGTGGTGCTGTTTTCCAGTGTTTGCCAAATTTTTGGTCCTGAAAGTTGACAAATAAAGAAATTTGGTTTTTGGAAAAGGGATATGTGCGCCATTGACTTGAATTATAAGAAACTTGCACTCCATATGTTTTTCAAGGGCAGAGCATCAAAATATGGAAAAGGAAAGAGGGTCGCGCAGGTATTGGTGTGGTCGTGCAGGTGACCTGCGCGCCATGAAGTGACTTGCATGCCAATGCCTTGGATGCTTGATAACTTGCACGCCTATTGTTTTTCAAGATCATAAGATCGAAATATGGAAAAGGAAAGAGGGTCACGTAGGTATTGGTTTGGTCGTGAAAGTGACTTACAGGAGAAGAGACCTACGCGTCGGGACTTGCACGCCGAGGGGAGACTTGTGCGCCATCACGCAGGGTGTTCAAAATGCCTATATATACAGGACCAGCCCTCCTAATTTTCAATGGAGTTCAACACATAGAAAAATCAGAGCTCCCATCATGCTGGTGTGGTGGTCATGCAGGTGGTGTGTGCTCGTGTAGGTGGACTTCCGCGCTAGTGTTTGAAGTTGCGCGCTAGTTGGTAGTTCCACGCCAATATTGGATAGAGCGTAAAAGGGATTTAGTCGCGCAAGTTTGGAGTTGCAAATGCTTGTGTCGTGCAAGTAGTTTAGGTAGAATTGCACACCAGTTGTGACTTGTGCGCCGATACTTTCACTCCAGATTTGACTTGCGCACGAAGTATGGTTGATTCCTCGGTAGTGTTTTCGAGCTGCGTGGAAGCTGGAAGTTTTCCTGATACCTTCGTTGCAAAGAGAGATTCATCTAAGGGTGAAAGTTGGACATCAAAAGAGCATCCAGATACAACAGAGGATGTATTCATTAGAGATAATGAAGAGACCTACAAGTATATAAACTGTGAGTGGATCCTTTCCGGAGCAGTGAGCAAAGGAAGAGGAAGAAGGTGATCCTCCCCACCAGCAGTGAGCCAGAGAGATAGAAACAGGGAGTGACCCTTGGGAAAGCAGTGAGCTAACCCTAAACCTTGTAAAGGTAGTGAGCCTGGGATAATGTGACTATCCCCAAACCTTGTAATCCACAACTAGTGAAGTTTAGTGGAATCTAGTACGACCGACAACTTGTCAGAGTATGATCCTTGGACATAGACCTTAGTGGTGAACCAAGTAAACATTGGTGTGTCCTGTGCAGGCTTTACTTTCTGTTTATATTGCCAAACAGAAAAGAGAGAAAAATTGTTTTTCTTAACAGTGAAACAAGATCAGAAGGGGATTTATTTTTAAATTATTCATAACCTGATTCACCCCCCCTCTCAGGGTACTCAGCCTTGTGGACCTAACAATTGGTATCAGAGGGAATGGTTGATATTTGTTCTTCTCTCAATGGAGATCACTAATCATAAAGGGATTCTGATCTTCGAGAGATTTAATTTTCAGATATGGAAGAATCGAATGCAACACTATTTCTGATCTTTGGTAATGGATGTGTTTTCAGCAGCTATGCATGGTATCAAAGCTGATATTAATAGTGGCACATTATCAAAAGCTGAGCATAGAGAGTTGGATACTGATTCCAAATCAATCAATTCCTTAGGGGGAGCCCTTTACAATCCCATCTATACAAAGGTGATGTCATGAGAAACGTCACTTTCTATGTGGTAAAATCTTTTGAATATATATGAAGTGGATACAAAGGTCAGAGAGGCAAAGCTGTAGGTGTTGTGAAACAAGTATAAAGATCTGAGAATGAACCTGAATGAGTCTGTTGATGCATTCTTTGACAGGGTAAATGATGTGGCAGAAGACATGTGAGGTCTTGGTGAAATTATCTAAGACATAAAAATTGTTAAGCGCATCTTGTGAAAACTTCCACCTCGTTTCAATCCAAAATTTTCTGTTTTGGAAGTCCAATACCCGAAAGAATTGACATTTGATAACCTGCATAGCACCCTGGTTGCATATGAAATGATAAATGATGATAATGGTGTTGTGGAAAAGGGGAATCCAAAGAGGTGTCATTTAAGGCCATGAAGAAGCTCACCATTGAATATTCTCAGGAGGAAGAAGATACAGATGAGGTAATGTCACTCCTATCCTCAAACCATCAAAGAGGAAAAGGAAAGGTCAAAGGGAAACTTCCTCTAGCATGTTTTAGATGTGGAAAGGTTGGACATCTCGCAGCAAGATGCCCCAAAAAGTTTCATGAAGAAAATGATGAAGATGATGTTGAAATTCCCAAGAAGAAATATTTAGGCCATGTGAAAGGGAATAAGCAGTTCAAGAGAAATTTCTTCAAGAAGAAGAATCTTATTTCACAAGAAATAGATAGTTCAGATGAGTCTGAGGTTGAAGAGGTTGAGGAGATTGAAAATTGCAAAGATCATGGAGAAAATTCTATGGTGGCAGTCGTCAATAGTTATCATGAAAAGGAAGAAACTGACGCTGAAGAAGAAGAAGAAGAAGTTGAAGTAAGATTTGATATGAAAGCCGAATTGGAAGTAGCTCTTGAAGAGATAGACGTTTGGAGAGCCAAAACGAAGAAATCCAATAAATTGGTTCATGATTCCAAACTCTATATGCAACAACAGGATGAAGAAAATTCTGAGTTGTTAAAAGAAATTGAAAAACCAAAATCCTCAACACCAGAGAGCTCAGAAAATATTTTTGAGTATAAGATTAAAATTGAGGAACAAAAGAAGTAAATTTATTGTTTGACTAACACAGGAAAGGAGCAGGGCATGTATATCAAAGAGCTTGAAGAATAAGTGGTCAGTCTGTGATGAAATATAAAGGATCAAGAAAAACTCTTGAACTCCAACGTGATGTCAGGAAAGAAGGTCATTCCGAAGACTGAAAAGGTGAAAGAGGAGCCTAGTTATTCAGCAGGAAAGAAGCAGAAATTGAGCTCAGATGTTAAGGTTGATTCAGGGCTTGATAAGAAGCAAAAATCTGTTTCAATTGAAGTCAGACCGCAAGCACCCGTCCCGAAATTGAAGGTTGATTTGGGCACAAAGCAGAATCAGAACATTCATAGATCCCAAAGGGAAACTAGTAATGTTGAAGTAACACAAAGTAATGCACCTAATATCAGGTGTTATTGTTGTGGGAATATGGTACATTCAAATTATGTGTGTTTCATAGACAAGAGATATCAAAGGGAAGAAGAACAGTGGTGGAATCCAAACAGAGAATGGTTTTCCAGAACATATTTCGAAGGACACAGTTTTTGGTGCATTGGATTTGGGCACATGGCTAGGTAATGCACTTTCAACCATAAAAAGAAATGTGCTGAAGCAGAATCAAAACATTCACAAGAAGCAGATCAATAAACCAACATGTGAGTTAAAAATGCAGAACAGGTTTGGGGCTTTGTAAGATGAAGCTGGTCCATCATACTATGAGAAAGAACAAAAGTCTCAATCCATGCCAAGTGTGAAGGCAAAAATATGGACCAAGAAGAAGAAAAATGATAAGGCTGTGGTGGCAGAAATTTCCCTTAAGGCATCAGATCACTCTGGTGTATGGATCCTTGATAGTGGTTGTTCTTCTCACATGAGACGTAATAAGGATCTTGTTACATGCATAAAATAAGACAAAGAAGGATTTTTCAAATTTGGAAACGATGAAGGCCTGGAGACTGTTGGCTCAGGAAAAAACCACGTTTGGGGGAAAAAAAATGAGACGTACTGATGTCTTGGTTGTAGAGGGTCTTAGTCATAACTTGCTCAGTTCCAGTCTACTATGTGACTCTGGGCACTCTATTCGATTTACCAAGAAGATGTGTGTTGTGAAAGGAAAATATAGAGTAGTTGTTTTACATTGAAAAATGACAACGGGAGATCTTTACCTTGTAGGTGGGGAAGAAGATACATGACTTGTATCCAGAGAGGAAGAAAAGAAGTTGTGGCATAAACGACTTGGTTATCTATACCAATGATCTATGGAATATCTGGTAAAGTGTGATGCTACTAGAGACCTTCCTAAACTATCATGTGATCGCACTCATATGTGTGATGCTTGCCAAAAAGGGAAGATCATCAGAAAGACATACATGCCAAAGGAACATATATCAACTAGAGTACTCGAATTGGTGCATGATCATGTATGTGGACCTATGTTACCATGAACTATAAATGGGAAAAGGTACTATGTTATTTTCATTGATGATTATAGCAGAATGGCCAGGGTATTTGTCGTGTCCCATAAGACAGAGGTGTTTAGTTGCATAAAGTAGTATAGGAAGGAATCAGAAAGGATGCTTGGGTAGAAAATTATAAAGTTTCATACTAATAATGGTATGGAATTCACAAACACTCAATTCGATAACTATCTCAAGAAACATGTGATAAGGCATCAAGTTTCATCAGTGAGAACTCCCCAACAGAATGGAGTGGTTGAGAGGAGAAATTGGATCATCAACAACATGGCCAGAATGATGCTTATTGAAAAGGAACTACCAGAGAAATTTGGAAGGATGCAGTTTTGACATCGTTCTATATTTCGAACAGGTCTCTGTTGTGTCTGAAGGAAGGGAAGACTCCGTATGAAATGTGGTACGGAAAGAATCCAATCCTGAAATAATTTTGAATATTTGGGAGTAAGTGATTCATTATCTAAAAAGAAAATTACAGGAATTTTAAGTCATGAGGAGATGAGGGGATATTCCATGGATACTCAGGGAAAATCAAAGCATAAAAATGTTTCAACAAAAGGATGAGAAAAATTGTTAAGAGAAATGATGTAACTATAGTTGAAAATTAACAGAATACTGAATGACCCAGTGAACAGTGTATGGATGAAAGTGATGATGAGGTAACCAACATAGGGGGAGAATAAGTGGAAGAGGTTGACTCAGTATAAGATACTGATGATGAAAAATAATGTTTGAAGTTTGTGTCTACAATGAATCCAAAGAGTCGAGCTGAAATTGATAGGAAAAATATCATTGGTGATCAGACAGCTCCAGTTCAGGCTCAAAGAATGAAATCATTATAGCAAACATCATTTTTATCTCAGGTGGATCCGAAATGTTTTTCCAATGTAGCTGAAGATGAAAACTGGGTTCAGGCTATGAATGGAGAGCTTGATCAGATTGAGAAAAACAAGACATTAGAGATTGTTTCGAGGCCAACAGACAAGAATGTCATCGGGACTAAATGGGTCTATCTCAACAAGATGAATGAAGATGGCACAGTGATTCGGAAAAATTCATGACAAGTGTGCAAGGGATACTCCCATATAGAGGGAATAGATGTTGATGAGACATTTTCACCGGTTGCAAGGCTGGAGACAGTCAGATTATTTTTTGCCATAGTAGTGAAAAGAAAGTTCAAAGTGTTCCAGATGGATGTCAAATTGGCATTCTTGAATGGTGTTCTGGAAAAAGAAGTTTATATTGAGAAACCAGATGGTTTTCTCATTCATGAGGATGAGAACAAGGTTGGTAGACTGAAGAAGGCATTGTATGTGCTGAAACATGCACCAAGGGCATGGTACTCAACGCTTGATCAGTACTTGAGCAAGCTTGGTTTCCAGCGTGGAGGAGTTGATTACAATCTCTATTTTAGAAATGATAGTAATCAAAGGATGATGGTGCTGGTGTATGTCGATGACATAATGTTTTGCAGATCAAATGAAGCTCAGTGCAGACAGTTTTCTGAATTCATGAAAAATGAGTTTGAAATGTCAATGATTGGAGAGCTGACATTTTTCCTTGGTCTACATGTGACACAAGGAAGGAATGGAACATTCATTTCTAAATCTAAATATTCCAAGGAGGTTCTGAGAAGGTTTGGAATGGAGAATTCCAAGGAAATGATGACTCCGGTTGCTAAACGGATGAAATTATGAAAATATGAGAATGGAAAGGCAATTAATATCATAGAATACAGTCAAATTATTGGATGTTTGTTGTACTTGACCGAAAAAAGGCCTGATATTGTTTTCGATACATGCCAAACAGCGAGATATCAGAGTAATCCCAAGGAAAGCCACATGCATGCAGTGAAAAGAATAATTCAGTATATTAAAGGCACAGTGGATTTCGGTCTGATGTATATTGACAAATCTCAATCAGTGTTATTCGGTTACACAGATGCAGATTGGGCTGGATCAGCAGATGACAGAAAATCAACTTCAGGAGGTGCATTCTATCTTGGTGTATTGTGTATTTCTTGGTTAAGCAAGAAGCAAGATTGCATTTCATTGAGCACCGTTGAAGCTGAGTATATTGCGGCCACTCAAGCATGCACACATTTATTGTGGATGAAGCAACTATTTGATGATATGGGAGTTGAAGTGAAGTCTCCGATCAGAATCCAGTGTGATAACTCAAGTTCTATAAATCTCAAAAAAAATCCCATCCACCACTCGAGGAAAAATCACATTGAGATAAAGTATCATTTTATCAAGGAGAAAGCTGAGCAGGGAATCGTGAAGTTGAATTATGTGCCTATAGAGCTACATGTTGCAGACATTATGACAAAGTCCTTACCAAAGGAAGCTTTTGAGAAGCATCGACTGGCTCTGGGAGTTCAGTCGACTCCCCGCACATAAAAGAGTGTGGTTGTGGAACCACCCCCTCTCCCCAAGGTATGATGTGTTTTTCCCTAATGTACTAATATGTTTTCTTTACTCTTTTACAGACTGGAAATGAGTGTCCTTTGGGTTCATTGACAATGGTGGAGAAAATAGTGATTGTTCAAGGGGGAGACAGTGTGGCTATTTGAGAAATCATGACAGATACAGGGACAAGCTGACAAGTGCAGCAGTGATATAGGGGGAGCAATGAGAAAGGGGGAGAGTATTAAATCTGATGATGCTCAAAGTGATCGATCAAAGAATAGATATCACGATAGGTGAGGATTTTGATGAAAGCAGAAGAGTGATGCTGGAATGTGGTAAGAATATTTCCAAAAATTGGTATCAGTTTTGTAACAATTGGTATCAGTTTGGTGTCAATATTGGGTGTCAGAGATGAAGTGATTTATTGATGAACTTTTCATTTACACTTATTTCTCATGCCGAGCATTGCTCATGTGGGCTTAGAGTATGTGTTGAGTGAATCCGTGATCACTATTAGAATTGCAATAGGCGAATGGTGTCTGAATAATTAATGATGTATATTTTTATGGAAGAGTTGTCAACAAACCCAAAGGGGGAGATGGTTGGGAAAAAATCCCTCAAGGTATCATTGAAGCATTTTTGAGGTGATTGTGTTTGTTGACAAAGTGGACAACTGTGTGGTGATTTCTGACAAATCAAAACAATGACATACAAATATCTTGAAAAAGGGGATTTCATGGAGGAATGTGGAGTTCAAGAGATGTAGTCAATGATCAATGTTTGATTCAAGAATGTTGACATTGGAATGGATGATCTGGAGGTGGTTCAAAAAGAACAGATACAAGGTGGTGCCATTTTCCAGTGTTTTCCAAATTTTAGGGCCTGAAAATCGACAAATGAAGAATTGTGGTTTTTGGAAAAGGGAACTGCGCACCGTGACTTGAAGTAGAAGAAACTTGCATGCCATATGTTTTTCAAGATCACAGCATCAAAATATGGCAATGGAAAGAGGGTCGCGCAGGTATTAGTGTGGTCACGCAGGTGACCTGCGCGCCGTGAAGGGACTTGCGTGTCGATGCCTTGGATGCTTGAGAACTTGCGCACCTGTTGTTTTTCAAGTTGAGAAGATCAAAATATGGAAAAGGAAATAGGGTCACGTAGGTATTGGTTTGGCCGCACAAGTGACTTACAGGAGAAGAGACCTGCGCGCCGGGACATGCGCACCGAGGGGAGATTTGCACGCCATCGTGCAGGGTGTTCAAAGCGCCTATAAATACAGGACCACCCCTCCTCATTTTCAACGGAGTTCAACACTTAGAAAAATCAGATCTCCCGCCGCGCTAGTGTGGTGGTCGCGCAGGTGGTGTGTAGTCGCACAGGTGGAATTGCACGCCAGTGTTTGAAGTTGCACGCCAATATTGTCTTGGGAGTAAAAGGGATTGAGTTTCGCAAGTTTGGAGTGGGAAAGGCTTTTGTCGCGCAAGTAGTTGATGTGGACATGTGTGCCAGTTGTGACTTGTGTGATGATTCTTGCATGCGGGATTTGAATTGCGCACCATGTAAGGTTGATTCACCTCCAATGATTTCCGGCTGTGTGGAAGTTGGAAGTTTTCCCGATACCTTCAGTGCAAAGAAAGATTCATCTACAAGTGAAAGTTGGACTTTAAAAGAGCATCCATATACAAAAGAGGATGTATTCATTAGAGATGATGAAGATACCTACAAGTCTATAAACTGTGAGTGGATCCTTTCTGGAGCAGTGAGAAAAAGAAGAAAAAGAAGGTGATCCTCCCCACCTGCAGTGAGACAGAGAGAGAGAAACTGGGAGTGACCCTTGGGAAAGCAGTGAGCTGACCCTAAAACTCGTAATGGTAGTGAGCCTGGGATAGAGTGACTATTCACAAACCTTGTAATCCACAACTAGTGAATTTTAGTGGAATTTGGTATTACCAACAACCTGTATGTGTATGCTCCTTGGATGTCTCCCTTAGCGGTGAACCAAGTAAAAATTGTTGTGTCTTGTGTATTCTTTACTTTCTGTTTATATTGTGCAACATGAATGAGAGATAATATTGTTTTGCTTAACAGTGAAACAAGATCAGAACGAGAATTATTTTTAAATTAGTCATACCCTGATTCACCCCCCTCTCAGGGTACTCATCCTTGTGGACCTAACAAATGGTTTTCTAACTCACTGAACCGGTCTTCCCAAGATCCCATCAGGATAGAAAACAACCCATGTCTAGGAATACTCAAGTGAAAAATAAGTCGAGGACACCACAGTAGGGATAAGGACTTATTTACTAACATCCTCCCACATTATCATCAACCATAATTGGCATAGGATTAAGAGGTGAGATTACCGCCTAACCAAGGTGGAGGGAAGAGATGTGATTTGCTGAAGGCATCCAAACTACCTTGTGAGCTGATAAGGAATGTAGGGTTCAAAAATAGTTACTATTTCTATGTGCACAGCTAGGACTCCTTCTCGAAGAGCGATGACATAAGAATGTTCTTAAGGGGATCCCCTTAGATTACTTATCACTAGACCATGGGGTGCATCATAAGTCACAATAGAAAAGTGAGAGACATCACATAGAAATTCAAATGCACCTCCCACACTCAAAGACCTTTTGAGAATGGTAGCAATGTTAAGGAAGGTCATGTGAATATTATAATTTCAAACCATGGAAGTTTGTTGATATTAATAAAAGGAAAAATGATCAGTCATCTAGCCATATAAAAATTGTAATGGCCCGCTAACACGATGTAGAGGTATTCCCTCCTAAATCTATCCCAACAGCTCAGAAATATGGGAAAAGGTGGGATGGTAAAGTAGATGGGCTATCTTTCCGCCAAAGTAGTCTTCATCATCAGAGTACAAGCCCCAACATAGGTGTAAGCATCATGGGAAGGGAAAATCCATCCACTTAAGAACATGGAAAAGAAGCTTTCCAGCCTGAGATCAGGTGATACATCTTGGCATACCTAATAACACTAAGAGGTATATTGACCCACACCAAAGGTATCACAGTAAGAGTCGGGAATGATCTGTGATTATTGATTTGGGTGAGTTTGTCTATGTTAGTCTCTTGGTCTCATCTTGTTCACCTTCTAGAATAGAACAATCCAATACTCAAATGAAATAACTGAGCGAGCCTTAAGGGGCTATCCATCTAGCCCCTCCACCATGATTATTAATTCTCTCTCCAGTGGGGATACTTGTTCAACATTCCTCCAAGCATTGGCCACTAGTAAAAATTATTCATACATATCGCCATGGATGAGAAGTCCCCCTATCTGATAGACATCCCACAAACTAATCCTCACTTCACCATGGGATAGGTGAAAGGTGTTGGTACCTAAACACCAGCAGTTGAGAAACTCAGAAAGTATCCAACTCAACAAAAAATGGATAATTGGGTGACCCACACCGCTTAATATAGATTAATAGCTTCTAGTGGTGTAGGGGATTTTAGGCAGTTTTGATGAACCCAAAAAACCCAGGCCCACTCAGTAAAAAAGCACCCTCCTCATCATAGATCCAACTAGGTGCTCCACCCCCTGTTAGACTCACTTCATGACAAATTAACAATATATGGGTAGTCTTGGACAACGGAATCCAAGGAAATATTATGGGGATGTCGTCCACTATGTGTCTGCATAGATCTGTTTAGAAGAAATCTAACCTCCTGACTCAAAATAAACATGATTTCTCCTACAGCTAAAATATTTGCATTATCACACCCCTGAGAGGTCTCAGAATGAGTGATAAGGCTTCCACAATCAACCCCAAGCAAAGGAACCTCATCTTAGAGACCAAAATTATAACGCAATAACAGATTGTATAATGGATATTCTATTAGCTCTAGTGAAATGTGGCCTTAGAGAATAACCCCTTGAGGAACAACGATAGAATGATTGTCTTCATCGATTCTCTTGACCATTCCCTCCCTCTTTCTAGTTGTTTTCACTAAATTCAGGGAAATATCCATATCGTCCTACATTTTTAAAAAGACCATGCAAATGGTAAATCCAATTAAAATGATTGGATGAAAGGAAAAATATGGAAAAGTATGAAAAAGTACACAAGAGGAAAGCCCCCATGTACTACTTCCTGGAAATGGTTCACGGAATGCATTCCCCACAAACTGTCAGTACA
Source organism: Viscum album (assembly GCA_963277665.1). Taxonomy (NCBI): domain Eukaryota; kingdom Viridiplantae; phylum Streptophyta; class Magnoliopsida; order Santalales; family Viscaceae; genus Viscum; species Viscum album. The sequence continues at coordinate 1,559,926,476 of OY728156.1, forward strand.
CGGAGCAACCTGCAAGACGCTGGCCCACGAAGCATTGGCCAGCAAATCAGCCAGTTTGTAGATAGGTCAAGCTGCGTACCAAGCCCCGATATTATTTTATTTAAACTTCATAGTTTGAAAATTTATTGTTTAGTTTAGAATTTTAAGGATCATTTCATTTGTTTAAAAGTTCACTTCATGAGATAGGTGATCCACGTATCATCTCATTACACAGAAGATCAAACATACATTTTAAAAGTCCCACTATTCAGTTCATGGATACTAAAGTTGGCTTTCCACCAAAGAAGCTATAAGAAGCCTGTAATTCAAGGAGTACAAAGAAAGATTTGAGGATTATGAATATTGATAATGGAATAGTACACTGAAGCAAAGAAAGTAAAGAGTTCTTTTTATAGAACTTTTCAATAGAAAATCAGGAAAAAAATGACCTGGTCCCCCTATATAGTGGCATTGTCCCCCTAATGGGTCCAACTTTATATAGAAAAATAGATCAATTTGGGATTATTTTCTACATCGGAATAGCCTCCTCTTCATTCCGATCAGACCACATTCCGATAGGGGGAATTTGTGGGGTCCTAAAAAATCCACAAAGGTAAATAAAATACTCCTACAAATTTGATAAAGGAAAGAGACGAATGTTGGGTTGAAAATTGGGGGAAAATATTGAAGGAATCTAGTTTAAAAAAGAACCCATGGTGGTCCACATGCTGGTTACCGGGAAAGGTCTGCAGAAGGTGGAAACCACGAACCAATGTGGTATGTGGATAGCCTATGAAACATCAGCCCTTGAGGTAGTGATTTCTGCCGCTGCGAACTGCAACCCTGCGAACTCCGGTTGACTAAGCCATCTGCTGGCCAAATAACTCCTTCATGGGCTTCCGAAAAAGGTATCTTATGCCAATAGATAAATATTCCCCATCACTCTATAAAAGGACCACCTAGGGAGTAGAAGAGATATAATAGGAGGTAGAAATAGAGAGAGAGGAGCATAAATGGAGGCTTGAGACTTTGAGCATTCGAACGAATGTTTTCAAAGGAAAACGATCAACGAAGAACCGCGAACCACTTTCCCATAGATATAAACCCGCAATGAATCATAAAAAATGAAACATATTAATAATCAACTGGATGTGAAACCAATTGGAGAACTGTGATTTATAGGCCCTTCGCAAACGATCTTCTCGTGATCCATAGAATAGTGCCCTTCTTTCAGTCCGGCGTACCACATAGCACATCGCTACATGGAAAAGACCTTGCACCACATAGAATTATCCTATGCAGATGGATCCCTAGACCACATACCACCATGATATGTGGTGGCTCATACCCAGGTCTGCATACCACTTTAGTAAGTGAACAACCCCTCCACCCACATATTAGTACGCTATGTAGGGAGACCCACATCTTGTATAGGAAAATGGTACGTAGAATGGGGTGTCTCAAGATATCTCATCCTCTAGTTCTGATCTTTTCCTTCCATCTATATCACATCCTCCATGCCCACTTCTCTTACCAGTCCACTGGAATTAGGCCAAACCCCGTTCTAAAGCCACCAGACCCATATGATCAGACCGTCAGGCACATCAGTGTGCCCTTTTGAGTTCACATACCCATGGTAAGAAGAGGCAGGTATGTGATTCCCTTGATGGAATGGGCCACCGGAATGTTCCTAAGTCCACATTCCCATGGTAAACTAATGTCTGACCTTGGGATTCCAATGTGAACCTCTTCGATTTCGGAATTAAGGCTAGTCTCTGTCTTTTTCATTCCATTATCTCTAGTGGCAAATGAAGAGCTCATGCTTTCTTTCCCCTTTTAAAAGGGATAACACTCCTCCCCTTTTCCTGAACTCATGTTAGAGAACTCATCTTGAGGTAAGACCCTATCCCTTTGCGAGAGGTGCCAATCTTCACCCTATTTACCTTACCTCAGGATGTGTATAAATAGATCACTATATGTGACTATCCTAACTATCAACACAAGTGAGGGTTTGTGCATTCAAAGCCCACATTTCCCTCTCTAGTTGGGCTCATAGACACAGCCTTTTCTATCATCGTACTCCTCTGTTTCCATTAGCAGAGAATAGAAAGTGTCCCTTTGTTTAATCATTCACATCCTCTTGTTTCTCACACTGATCACAACTCATGTGGGCTTAGCGGTTTTTGATTATATGGCATTTGGGTAAATCAATAATTAACTAGGAGAACATTGATTCCCAACATAGTGGCGATACGTAGGACGCATGTATGAAGGCTCAATATCAAATGGGAAGCTCCCATGTGTACACCCCAATCAATAATAATTGAGTTGTGCACTATGAGATCTCAGATTCCTGCTCCAACTAAGATATGTAGGATGCCTGTCTGAAGGATCGAGCCCAAAGTGTACCCTTCTTAATGGATTATTCTAATCAGATCCCCAATAAAAGGGCATTCACTTCAAGTGTAATCCCCTATGTGTTTCCTATATAACGTTCTCTTCTATGGTGTAAGTCTCAAATATATTCCTTCAAATGGGAATCTCCCATGCATAAGCCCCAACCAACCGAATAACAAGGGATTTGATTCCTAGCCGACTAGGATATGTAGGAAGCCTTCTCAAGGTCCAAACCCAACTCCCAAATCACTCTAATATTCTTTGGGCTATATTCCTGGTAGGGTTATGTCCATCCAAGAGGCCACATATCTCTTGGGCTCCTTAGGCTACTTCAATGTATGTCTCACCCCAAACATTGACTAGGAATGTTTTACCTAGATGTCTATGCCACATGACATTAAACTGCATGGATGGGTCCTCATCACATGACTTTAAAAGGTGATGTGTCCCATTAAGTGGCGCAGAACTATGTGCGCTCTGATTCCTCTCACAATGATATGTATGAATCCAATATCATGGGATTGATCTCGACATCATAACAACTCATATTCCCCCTGGATTATGATAAACTCTAGAGCACCTCTTCACATGGTTTAAGATAGAGATGCCTCATCAATTCTTAATCCATGTATCTCCATGATTTATTTTTCTATTTAGGGTTAATCCATGGACTCACTCTTGGGAATGAACCAAGGATTCGTGAACATTTTAATATGGAATAAATATATAAGAGAGTCCCTTGGTAGGCAATAATTCCCACCAAAAGGGTGTGATGAGCTCAACCTCCCATCCTCATGGCCAATGGAGTACTTAACTATTGTTAGCCAAATCACCCAATGAGCACCTACCTTTGGAAAGTGGGTCCATGAATATTGGATAAAAGGGTCATTGGGTGTTTTTGGATCCATTAATAAACACACTAGAGACTATCTGATGACCTCGTACCCAAAACGAGCTGACTGTACAAACACTTAACCCCCTACAATCGCCTTCCGGGATCATGCACATGTGGAACCTCCTTCTTGACATAAAAAGGATACGTTTTCCAATCCAGGTGGGGTTATCTAACCCAACCAAAAAAGTGGTGCGACATGGACCAGGTCGAAAAGAAATGGTGAACTTTATGAGAAACTCTCTATAATAACAAATGAGTGATGATTCTCATCAGACCATTTTGTTTTTCCCCAAACTCCCATCTCAAGTCAAAACACTAACATATCATAGGATTTGTTGGCAGTGGTTGGTGAGTAGGTTAATGTATTAATGGAAAATCAATTAGTCGATGAGGTAACCATATATTACTCTGATGATCGGTATGTCATGGATGAATAGAAAATAGTTATGATAGATCGTATTGGTAAGCAAAAAATAAATATTGAATCCCCTAGGAAATTAAAAGTTACTTAGAAATATAATATTTTAGTGGATGATGAGAGTTTCTAGATGATTCCCTTTATCATATCTTTCTACTTGTTCCTAGTGTTCAATAAACAAGGGGTCTATGAAATTACTATATTGGGAATGAAATGTGGAATCTGAAGACTTATGGATAAGGGTATTAGATATAGGATTGGAGTAGAGGGTCCACAGAAGTGAAAGTGACCACGGTGTACGAACCTAAAACTTTTAGTGAAGGATGGGGTAAATCAATTTACCCATTTTGATGCATGTCGCTACTATTATTTTGCAATGGTGATGATGATAGAGATCACCGATATTGATCTATGGGAACAAATCAGTCGCCCGCCTAAAGATGATTTTTACACCATTTTTAAGCACACCATTACTATTGTTTTGAAATGGTGGGATTGATGGGGATCATAAACTTGATCGAAGTTAATGATTCAACACGTTACCCCAGATTATATTTTTCCAATATAGGTATTATATTATAATATTTAACTAATTAATTAACCTGACCATGAAGTTGTATCCCCCTCTGGCTTGAGCCTATTTTTCTTTGTTGACATTCATAAGATTATTCATGTTTCACAGGGATCATATCCTTTGGATTGGATATTTATAAAAAATAAATACTAGATAAATACATATTTCTAGTTTTAAGAGTGATACAAAGAGGCATCCCTACTAAAAACATGGTTCAATAAAAATACTTTCCAAATAGAAAAATAAAATAATAAACATGTTTCTTGTGTTTTACAATGAAAAACACATCCCCACACTTTATCTCATGGAATGGATGTATAGAAATTGATACTAAACAAAAACTATAGATCAAACCCAGGGATAATAAAAATCCTCAACCACAATGCAAGTTAATTGTGACGGTGCCTTTCCCAAATCTGCAAAGAAATATTCTTTCCTCCTCTTTCATATAAGAAAAATGATACAAAAAAATTAATTGTGGGAACATATATTTTATGCAAACAATTAAGAATTGTTTTAATACATTATAATAAAAAGAGGTGAATATTTGGTATTTTCGTAAAGAATATGTTTAGAATGGGAAAAAACACATGTATGGGTGCTCGAGTATTTGGAAGATTGAGGCAGATCATGAATATATAATGAAAATATATATTTTGATACTGCAATATAAAAACAACATAATAGAATCATGAAAAAAACCTAAAGATTGTTACAAAAAAATGTGAAATGCATAGAAAAATTGAAAAATAGAGAGAATAAAAAATCAACCAATAATAAACTCATCTATCCAGTCACTAATTTATGAATATTCAGACATTTTTAAAAAAGGATATGGTGAAATTAATATAGAATATAACTCTTAGTTTTTCTGTAACTGCTGACTATGTAATAAAAAATATGCATCCACATGCTACTATTTAACCTTAAAAGTATATTAATGTAGAGACCCGAAGCTTGGCGTACATGGACATTACATTACTTTTGCGTAATACTTAATACATAACAAAAAACAGACACACAAGGACCGTAATAGTTTAGTGTCTTTGGAAACTCGGAATATAAACTTCTAATCATGTTGAGATATCTTCAAAAACTCCCATAACGATCTTTCCCTTTTTGTTTCCTTTCCTAAAAATTTTATTTATTTCCTGGGGAAAATAAAACATAAAAATAGTAAGCTAGAATGCTTAATAAGGAGAAAAATACAGAACATAAAATAATCCATAAACATTTGGAAGCAAAAACATGAACATGAAATTTAAACATCAAAATCATGAGCAGACATAAATCGTGGAAGTACGTAAGGCATATATCATAATGGAACATCAACCATGATAAAATATAATGGTAATAAAATTTATAATTGTGGAAACCATTCATCACATGTTTTGATTTCCATAGTAGCCAAGCCATTGCTGTCAAGACCATCTTGGTGGACAAAGTCCCTTTCGGAATCGAGTTCACTTCTCGTTTCAGTCCTGTAACATTGAACCGAATTAACTTACCATTCCATCCATGTATATCTCATGAGATATAAATATTTACCCAATGCATTGGAGGGAGATATAGGTCTCACCCATCTCATAATGAAATCATTCTTACTTGTGCCACAAACTAAACTTAAAACATTCATCATAACCCAAAGAGTAAAATGGGGTTCATAAACATCATCCCATCATCACATAATCCATATAAAACAAATGGATATTTCATCATAAGAAAAGTGAAATGATGTAAATCATAGAGACATTATACATGAAACACACACATATGAAGTAATGTCATTTTAGATAGAAAATGGTTTTGATAAAACACTTCAAATGAATTCTTGAGGAAAATATCCTTTATTCTTCAAAATCATTTTCGTTTAACAAAATTCCATGCAATTTTAAATTAGAAGTATTTTTTTAAATAGTCATGAAGTATTTTGTAGTAAGCTTCATGAAAATAAGGCTTTATAAAACCGTAAAAATCCATTCACGCCATATAAGTAAAAAATAACATTTTTCTCGTACTTTTGTCGGAAAAGTCAAAAAGTACCTAGTAAAAGAAAGATTACATACATACCATGTAGTAAAAGTAAAAAATGGGTAAAAAGGACATTAAAAATACATGAAACCATTTTTAGGAAACATGGACATGGATGAGAAAAATAACCCTAGTAAATACTTACGAATAAACAATCTCGGATAAGAATGAGATTGGAAAAGTTATTCCTTACCTTAGGTCTGATATGCTACGTATGGATCCAAAACTCCTGTATAATGATTTAAATAATTTCATTGACATATTACATAATCATATTCATTGTTATTATATCATATATGTTTCAATTATGACTTCATATTACCTGTTCTTTTGTAAATTCCTTGTTAAAGCAGCATTTTGGGTAAAATCATTTCATTTATCGTATGTGTTTCGACTTGTCGTTCTTGATATTATTACTTATATCCTGATTTAAATAATTTCATAATGTATAACATGATTTATATATAATATATATTCATCATATAAATATATATTATAGATCTATAAGAGGAATGAAATACACCATTCATGGAGATGGTAGGTCGTACATACGCATGAACGCTGTTTTCGTTTCCTTATTGAATTGAATGAAACAAAAAAGATGACATACATATATATACATAAATACAGTAGAATTATTATGTCATATATTTCATTATTATTCATTATATAAACTTTATAATCATTCATGTATGGTTAACATGGAGAATGAATCTCATCGCGTCGTGGAGACGGTAATCCGTAGGTACGCACGAGCGATGATATTGTTCCCATAATTATTGAATGGAATTGGGGTGGATGATATAATATATCAGAATCAGTATGATGTTATAGTAACCATACATAGTTATTATTTACACCATTATACCCATCCATGTAAGTGTTGGTGGAAAAACAGATTACACCACGGCGTGGAGACGGTATTCCGTACATACGCACGCCCGGTGATTTTGTTTTCCGTAGGATGGATAGAAGGTGAAATAGGTGTGTTTCATATTTATAATAACATATCAGTATATGAGTGATACTCACGTTATTACTTCATAATTAAACAACTAAAGAAGAAGAAGTATAAGAAGAAATAAAGTTTAAAGAATCGGTAACGGACATTACCTCTTCTTTGAAGCGCCTCTTTCAGACCTCCTCTTAGGGCACGAAAATCGGTCTTTGAAGAAGACCAGGACCTCTAGGATGTTTCTAGGGAAGTGGGTACGTGAAATGGGGAGGTTTTGGTCGAGATTGAAGGATCAAATTGGTGTGAGGAGGAGAGGGAGGAGGTTCCCTTTTATAAGGGAGGAGAGGGGCACCTTAGGAAATATAAGCAATATTAGTTTATATTAAATCCCAACCCCTCTTAGAAACATCCAAAATGACTCATATCCCATCATTAAATGACATATAATTGTAATATCATCAACCAATAAAATTTATACATGTTAGGATTTTATTTTAAACATTATCACCTTGATTTATCCTTATTTATCAATTTAATTTTATTTGTGGTAATAATATTCTAAATTTTAAATTATTATAAATAATTACATATTTGTTGTTAATTTTCCATAATTTTAAAAATTATTACATTTTAGACCATATAAATTTTAATTTATAATTTTTAAATTTTTTTGTGATTTTTAAACAATTTTATAATATGTTATTTTTATAAAATAACAATAGTGTCAATTTTGACACTATTCATTTATTTGAATTTACATAAAATATAAACAAAAGATATGTTTGAACTAAAAGCTTTAATAGATTCATAAAATTTCATATGTATCTAGAAAATTAGTGGAGCACATTAAATAGTTCATATAATATTTATTTTAATATTTTTAAAACCATTTATTTGATATTTTAATTAATAAAATAATTTCGACATCACTATTGGGTCATAATTAATGATAATTATTTAATCCCTAAAAATTCTAAATAAATTCATATGATGTATTTAATTGTATTATATTTCTGGAGACTATTCATTTTCTAAGTTTCATTAAGTTTATCACTAAATTAAAATTATTATACTTATAAGATTTACGAAAGTGTCATGTTGTCACTTTCTTTGGTTTAAATAATAATTAAACTATTTTCATGGACACAAGACCATTAAATTAATCTAATCTGACCCTTAGGTGATATGGGTAGACTTTTAGTCATCCAATATGACTTTGGTAGGTGTTAGGGTAATTTTATAATCTTATATTTACCCTTAATTACCCGATTTTCCTTTAACTATGGTAAATAAAATTTACCGTAGTTACTATTCATAAAGCCCAAAAAATAAAAAGTAGATTATTATCATAATTTGTACCCACTGATTCTAAATATGGAATCCATTTTTCAAAATTCAATACACAAAAGTTGAAGAAATTAAATTAAAATTAATCCTGTTGTCGAAAGAAAACGGGTTTTTGTTTAAAACATTGCAAAAGATTGAATTGATTTTACCTGTGAATTCAAGGTAAAATCAATGCTAATGACATAAATTATATTAAATGGTAAAAATATATTCTATTTATACTTTAAAACCATTCAATAATATAATTTAACCATATAAATTATTATGATGAAAAAAGTTGTTTTTAATTAAAATATAGCGTGTTTTTACTATTCATTAAAATATGAAAGTTATCAGAAAAATATCAAAACTTTATCCAATGTAAATTTTTATATCCTGATTAAAAAAAAGTTTATTTTGTAAAATTGAACTTATAAACATGTCAAAAACTAGATTTAATGTGGGTGCGCCATCAAAAGGCGGCAAAACTTCATTTTTTAAAAAATACTTATTTTACTCGAAAAATTTATTTTGTTCTTATTCCATGTTCAAGAAAATGTGTTATGTGAATAATAATGTTAAAAAATTCAAAATTTAGTTTATACTATTCATAACAACTAGTTCATTATAATATTATAACCATATATCATTGTTTAGTGAAACCAGGTATTGCGTACAACACACGCTATCGAGGAAGGTCGCGATTGCGTGTAATGAAAGCCAAGTCAGGGTTGCGTGTAGTGCAAGACTCTTTTGTTATTGCGTATAACAGAATCCAACCATATTTCATTTATACATTGAATATATATATATATATATACACTCAATGTTGCATAGAATAACTTCTATCAAATGAACTTGAAATTGTGTATAACATGATCCAAGAATTGTGTTGCGTATACTACAAGCTAATACGGTATTGCATATAGTGCAAGATAATCTTGGTGTATCATACAACACAAGACCTCAATTAAATTAAAAGGAATAATTCTCATAAAATCTTGAGTTGTTACATTCTACCCCCCTTAAAATGAATTTCTCCCTCGAAATTCGTCGGGGTTATAAATGGTTTTTTTACTTGAGAATTTCTTTCATATAAATCCACATCGTAAAAAGGAATGCTAAAGGTTAATTTTAAAAAGTAAAGTATGAAACAACACGGTTACCCAAATTAACTCATCATTAGGTTTCAACATAGGAGATCATAGGTGAAAATATTGATATGGAGGAGAAATCTAACCATCATGTTCTGATGGAGAGTGGTAGAGAGCATGGCAATGAAAAGGCCAACAATCACAAAGCCATAGATTTGTGATGATCTAATGTACCATCTAATTCATCGGATATAAGGGCACTAGGATAACATTTTTGTTTTTCAGAATCATTTCCCTAAATTTGATGAATTAAAAGAAATACTTACATGATTTTGGTACAATCTCACTGTTATTCATGAATTGAAAAATTCCCACTTCATCTCTTAAATAAATGAAGTTGAATTTGTTATTCGTGAAGTGATAACATATCATGTGATAGAATGATGGGTCATTCCATCTGTTTGAAAAAAAAGGTTAGAAAAAGTTATCAAATATACATAAGTCCATCTATGGTGTGGTTAATCATATACGATTCCAAAAATGAACTTATACTTCATATATCATACCTCTTAATAAAATAAAACTAGTTTCTACTAACTAGGGACATCCTGTAGGCCATTGGTAGGAGATAAAGGCCAGTCACACTTCGGTTGTGGGTTTGATTCCCATAGCCTTGTCTGACGCGTTGGGCTGTCACCCATCCTACAGGTTGTCCTTTTTCTAAAACTACATTACTATAACATCCCATCAATATTATCGAAAAAATTTCTATCCTTAAACAATACTAACTTATGTCCAACATAATATATTCCAATCTTTAGTCTTATCTAAAATACGTCGGTCCAAGCTCATAGTATAATGAAAATGATTACTTGAAATTTCATATAACAATCACGTGAATTCCATCATTTATCCCCCATATATCATAAGATATATCTTGTTGGTCAAATTACAAACATGTGAATACCTTAATAATGTATTCTCTTGAAGAATGAATATCCATTGAACCTTATTGAAAACATGAATGTTGTTAAATTTTAACACATTCCACATACCAAAATCCCAAAAATTCTATATACTCAAACCATAATACCACTTAGTCCTTATATTAGTCATGTGCTCATGAATATAATCAAACATCTCATTATTTTATTATCCCTTCATTATGAACATATCATCTACTTTCCAAAAATATCTGAATAACCTTTCATGGTTACCCGTACCATTCAACATATACTTTCAAATACAGTAGGGAAAAAAATAGTGTATAAAAACTTAGATGATTCTTTATTCCATAGTACCATACATTATTATTTATAAACATACAATCATTCCACTAACTTCTTAAACCACTGACTAAGCTTCATCATTTATTTCATCTCATATTTCATTTGTAGTCTCTTCATCATCATCCACATAAATACTACTCATATGACCATGTCGATTCTCTTCATGAGATTTTCCCTTAGGGCACTGGTTTGCATAATGCCCATACATTCCACATTTAAAACATCCAATCATTGTTGATGTCATAGCAATACCATTATCCTTGTCCATGGTGTTAACTGAACCTTTTCCTTAGCACTTACTGGCTTTGTGTCCTTCTTTTCCACACCCAAAGCATCTTCTAGTTCCTTTGAAACAATCTCCCCGAATTCTCTTCCCATATGATTTACATGAGGGAAATTGAACTTTCCTTCCTCTATGATCATCATGAAACTCCATCTTTCTCTTATTATCTGAGTCGGGAAACTTACCAAAGTTGAAATTGTTGATCATATTATGAGATTTCTTATTAGGCATAAAAACGATGTTTGGACTTCCAAATCCCATTTCATTTGGTTGATCATGAAGAATATCATTCCATTGTCCGTCATATCCTCCATTATTGTGAATCTTCCTGTTCCTAGCCATTTTCTAAAACCCAAAAAGAATAGTGTGAGAGGCAAAAATCATGCTAGGGAAAACAACATAATAAAGGGGGCGTACATTCAATATCTAACATCTTAGGTTTAATTATAAGATCGTTACCGTAATTCTAGGATTATAACCTATACTTATACTTAACCTTAAGGACATCCCTAGACATACCTTATAAATATCTCTAGGGATCTCACTAAAGTTCTCGAATCCTAGTTTCCAAATGTTGACTAAACCTTTCCTCTAATACCAACTGTAGGGACCAGAAGCATGACGTACATGGACATTACATTACTTTTGCGGAATACTTAATACATAAAAAAAATATACACACAAGGACCGTAATAGTTTAGTGTCTTTGGAAACCCAGAATATAAACTTCTAATCATGTTGAAATATCTTCAAGAACTCCCATAACGATCTTCCCCTTTTTGTTTCCTTACCTAAAACCATTATTTATATCTTGGGAAAAATAAAACATAAAAATAGTGATCTCAAATGCTCAATAAGGTCAAACATAGAGAAAATAAAACAATCCATAAACATTTAGAAGAAAAAACTTGAACATGAAATTTAAACATCAAAATCTTGAGCAAAGACATAAATCGTGGAAGTAAGGAATATATCATAATGGAACATCAACCCTGATAAAATATAATGGGAATGAAATGTATAATTTTGGAAACCATTCAGCACATGTTATGATTTTCATAGCAGCCAAGGCATTGCTATCAAGACCATCTTGCTGGACAAAGTCTCTTTCTGAATCGAGTTCACTCCTCATTTCAGTTCTGTAACACTGAACTGGATTATCTTACCATTCCAGCCATTTCTATCTCATGGGATATAAATCTTTACCCAATTAATTGGAGGGAGATATAGGTCTCACCCATCTCATAATTAAATCATTCTTCCTTGTGCCACAAAATAAACTTAAAACTTTCATCATAACCCAAAGAATAAAATGGGTTTCATAAACATCATCCCATGATCACACAATCCATATAATACAAATGAATACTTCATCATAAGAAAAGTGAAACCATGTAAATCATAGAGACATTATACATGAAACACACACATATGAAGTAATGTCATCTTATATGGAAATGGTTTTGATAAAACACTTGAAATGAATTCTTGAGGAAAATGTACTTTATTTTTCAAAATCATTTTCGTTTCACAAAATTCCAAGAAATTTTAAATGAAAGGTATTTTGTTGAAAAAATTCATGAAATCTTTTGGATTAATCTTCATGAAAATAAGGCTTTATAAAACCGTAAAAATCTGTTCATTCCGTATAAGTTAAAAATTACATTTTTCTCGTACTTTTGTCGAAAAAGTCAAGAAGTACCTTGTAAAAGAAAGATTCCATACATACCATGTAGTAAAAGTCAAAAATGGGTAAAAGGGACATTAAAAATACATGAAACCATTTTTAGGAAACTTGGACATGGATGAGAACAATAATCCCAGTAAATACTTACGAATAAACAATCTCGGATAAGAACGAGATTGGAAAACTTATCCCTTACCTTATGTCTGATGTGCTTTGTATGGATATGAACCTCCTGTATAATTATTTAAATAATGTCATTGACGTATTAAATAATCATATTAATTTTTATGGTATCATATATGTTTCACTTATGACATTATATTACCCGTTATTTTGTAAATTCCATGTTAAAGTAGTGTTTTGGTTAAAATCATTTCATTTATCGTATGTGTTTTGACTTGTACTTCTTGATATTATTACTTTTATCCTTATTTAAATAATTCCAAAATTTAAAACATGATTTATATATAATATATATTCATCATATACATATATATTATAGATCGATAAAAGGAATGAAATACACCGTTCATGGAGACGGTATGCCGTACGTATGCATGAATGCTGTTTTCGTTTCCTTATTGAATTGAATGAAACTAAATAGATGGAATACATATATATATACATAAATACAGTAGCATTATTATGTCATATATTTCATTGTTATTCATTATATAAACTTTATAATCATTCATGTATGGTTAACATGGAGAATGAATCTCATCGCGTCATGGAGACGGTAATCTGTACGTACGCACGAGCGATGATATCATTCCCATAATTATTGAATAGAATTGGGGTGGATGGTATAATATATCAGAATCAGTATGATGTTATAATAACCATATATATTTATTCTTTACACCATTATACCCATCAATGTAAGGCGTTGGTGAAAAAATAGATTACACCACGGCGTGGAGACGGTATTCCGTACGTACGCACGCGCGGTGATTTTGTTTTCCGTAGGAAGGATAGAAGGTGAAATAGGGTTGTTTCATATTTATAATAACATATCAGTATATTAGTGATACTGATGTTATTACTTCATAATGAAACAAGTAAATAAAAACAAGTAGAAGAAGAAATAAAGTAGAAATAATTGGTAACAGACATTACCTCTTCTTTGAAGCGCCTCTTTGAGACCTCCACTTAGGGCACTAAAATTTGTCTTTGAAGAAGACCAGGACCTCTAGGATGTTTCTAGAAAAGTGGGTAAGTGAAATGGACAGGGGTTGGATGAGATTGAAGGCTCAAATTGTTGTGAGGAGGAGAGGGAGGAGGTTCCCTTTTATAAGGGAGGAGAGGGGAACCTTTGGAAATATAAAAAATATTAGTCTATATTAAATCCAAACCCCTCTTAAAAACTTCCAAAATGACTCATATACGAATATTAGATTATATAGGGTCTTAATCTCATCAAAAAATAAAATTTATACATGTTAGGATTTTATTTTAAACATTATCACCTTGATTTATCCTTATTTATCAATTTAATTTTATTTGTGGTAATAATATTCTAAATTTTAAATTATTATAAATAATTACATATGTGTTGTTAATTTTCCATAATTTGACACTTTATGATATTTTAGACCATATAAATTTTAATTTATAATTTTTAAATATTTTTTTTTTATTTTTAAACAATTTTATAATATGTTATTTTTATAAAATAACAATATTGTCAATTTTTACACTATTTATTTATTTGAATTTACATAAAATATATACAAAAGATATGTTCGAACTAAAAGCTTAAATAGATTCATATAATGTCATATGTATCTAAAAAATTAGTTGATCACATTAAATAGTTCATATAATATTTATTTTAATATTATTAAAACCATTTATTCGATATTTTAATTAATAAAATAATTTCAACATCACTATTGTGTCATAATTAATTATAATTAATTAATCCCTAAAAATTATAAATAAATTCATATGATGTAGATAATTGTATTAGTTTTCTGGAGACTATTCATGTTTTCAGTTTCATTAAGTTTATCACTAAATTAAAATTATTATACTTATAAGATTTAAGAAAGTGACATGTTGTCACTTTCTTTGGTTTTAATAATAATTAAACTATTTTCAAGGACACAAGTCCATTAAATGAATCTAATCCGACCCTTAGGTGATATGGGCCTACTTTTAGTCATCCAATAGGATTTTTGTAGGTGTTAGGGTAATTTTATAATCTTATATTTACCCTTAATTTCCGATTTACCTTTAACAATGGTAAATAAAATTTACCATAGTTACTATTCATAAAGCCCAAAAAATAAAAAGTAGCTTATTATCATAATATGGACCCACTGATTCCAAATATGGAATCCATTTTTCCAAGTTAAATACACAAAAGTTTCAGAAATTAAATTAAAATTAATGTCATTGTCGAAAGAAAATGGGTTTTTTGTTTAAAACATTGCAAAAGATTGAATTGATTTAACCTACAAATTCAAGGTAAAATCAATGCTAATGACATAAATTATATTAAATGGTAAAAATATATTATATTTATACTTTAAAACCATTCAATAATATAATTTAACCATGTAAATTTTTACGATGAAGAAAGATGTTTTTAATTAAAATATAGCGTGTTTTTACTATTCATTAAAATATGAAAGTTATCAGAAAAATATCAAAACTTTATCCAATGTAAATTTTAATATCCTGATTCAAAAGAAGAAGTTTATTTTGTAAAATTGAACTTATAAACATGTGAAAAACTAGATTTAATGTGGGTGTGCCATCAAAAGGCGGCAAAACTGCATTTTTTGAAAAATACTTATTTTACCTGAAAATTTTATTTTGTTCTTATACCATGTTCTAGAAAATGTGTAGGATGAATAATAATGATATAAAATTCAAAATTTAGTTCATACTATTCATAACAGCTAGTTCATAATAATATTATAACTATATATCATTGTTTAGTGAAACCCAGTATTGCGTACAATACACGCTATCGAGGAAGGTCGCGATTGCATGTAATGAAAGCCACATCAGGGTTGCGTGTAGTGAAATACTCCTTTGTTGTTGCGTATAACAGAATCCAACAATATTTAATTTATTCATTAAATATATATATAGAAACACTCAATGTTTCATAGAATAACTTCTATCAAATAAACTTGAAATTGTGTATAACACGATCCAAGAATTGTGTTGCGTATACTACAAGCTAATACGGTGTTGCGTATAGTGAAAGATAATCTTGGTGTAGCATACAACACAAGACATAAATGAAACTAAAAATAATAATTCTCATAAAATCTCGGGTTGTTACATTCTACCCCCCTTAAAATGAATTTCTCCCTCGAAATTCATCGGGGTTATAAATGGTTTTTTTACTTGAGAATTTCTTTCATAGAAACCCACATCATAAAAAGGAATGCTAAAAATTAATTTTAAAAAGTGTATTATGAAACATAACGGTTACGCAAATTAACTCATCACTAGGTTTCCACATAGGAGATCATAGGTGAAAATATTGATATGGAGGATAAATCTAACCATCTTGTTCTGATGGAGAGTGGTAGAGATCATGGCTATGAAAAACCCAACAATCACAAAGCCATAGATTTTTCATGATCTAAGGTACCATCTGATTCATCGGATATAAGGGCACTAGGACAAAATTTTTGGTTTTCAAGATCATTTCCCTAAATTTGATGAATTAAAATAAATACTTACTTGATTTTGGTACAATCTCACTATTGTTCTTGAATTGAACAATTTCCACTTCATCTCTTAAAGAAATGAAGTTTAATTTGTTATTCATGAAGTGCTAACAAATCATGTGATAGAATGATGGGTCATTCCATCTATTTCAAAAAAAAGGTTAGCAAAAGTTATCAAATATACATAAGTCCATCTATGGTGTGGTTAATCATATACGATTCCAAAAATGAACTTATAATTCATATATCATACCACTTAATAACATAAAACTATTTTATACTAACCAGGGACTTCTTGTAGGCCAGTGTTAGGCGATAAAGGCCAGTCACACTTCGGTTGTGGGTTTGATGCCCACAGCCTTGTCCGACGCGATGGTCTGTCGCATGTCCTACAGGTTGTCCTTTTTCTAAAACGACATTACTATAACATCCCATCAATAATATCGAAAAAATTTCTATCCTTAAACAATACTAACTTATGTCTAACATAATCTATTCCAATCTTTAGGCTTATCTAAAATACTTCGGTCCAAGCTCATAGTATAAAGAAAATGATTATTTGAAATGTCATATAACAATCACATGAATGCCATCATTTATCCCCCATATATCATAAGATATATCTTGTTGGTCAAATTACAAACATGTGAATACCTTAATCAGGTATTCTCTTGAAGAATGAATACCCATTGAACCTTAGTGAAAACATGAATGTTGGTAAATTTTAAGACTTTCCACATACCAAAATCCCAAAAATTCTATATACTCAAACTATAATATCACTTAGTCCTTATATGAGTCATGAGCTCATGAATACAATCAAACATCTCATTATTTTCTTATCCCTTCATTATGCACATATCATCTACTTTCCCAAAATATCTGAATTACATTTCATGGTTACCGGTACCATTCAACATATACTTTCAAATAATTTAGGAAAAACAATAGTGTAATAATACTTAGAATAATCTTTATTCCATATTACCATACATTATTCTTTATAAACATACAATCATTCCACTAACTTCTTAAACCACTGACTGAGCTTCATAATTTCTTTCATCTCATATTTCATTTGTAGTCTCTTCATCATCATCCACATAATTACTACTCATATGACCATGCTGATTCTCTTCATGAGATTTTCCCTTAGGGCATTGGTTTGTATAGTGCCCATAAATTCCACATTTAAAACATCTAATCATTGTTGATGTCATAGCAATACCATTATGCCTGTCCATGGTGTTAACTGAACCTTTTCATTTGCACTTACTGGCTTTGTGTCCTTCTTTTCCACACCCAAAGAATCTTCCAATTCCTTTGAAACAATCTCCCTGATTCCTCTTCCCACGTGATTTACATCAGGGAAATTGAACTTTCTTTCCTCTATGATCATCATGAAACTCCATCTTTCTCTTATTATCTGAGTCGGGAAACTTACCAAAGTTGAGATTATTGATCATATTATGAGATTTATGATTAGACATAATAATGATTTTTGGACTTCCAAATCCCGTTTCATTTGGTTGCTCATGAAGAATATCATTCCATTGTCTGTCATATCCTCCATTATCGTGAATCTTCCTGTTTCCATCCATTTTCTAAAACCCAAAAATAATAGTGTGAGAGGCAAAAATCATGTTAGGGAAAACAACATAATAAAGGGGGAGTACCTTCAATATCTATCATATTAGGTTTAATTCTAAGATCGTTATCATAATTCTAGGATTTTAACCTATACTTATACTTAACCTTAGGGACATCCCTAGACATACCTTAGAAATATCTCTAGAGATCTCACTAAAGTTCTTGCATCCTAGTTTCCAAAGGTTGACTAAACCTTTCCTCTGATACCAACTGTAGATACCCAAATCTTGACGTACATGGACATTACATTACTTTTGTGGAATACTTAATACATAACAAAAATAGACACACAAGGACCATAATATTTTAGTGTCTTTGGAAACTCGGAATATAAACTTCTAATCATGTTGAAGTATCTTCAACAACTCCCATAATGATCTTTCCCTTTTTGTTTCCTTACCTAAAACCTTTATTTATTTCCTGGGGAAGATAAAACATAAAAAGGGTGAGCTCAAATGCTCTGTAATTGCAAACATAAAGAACATAAAACAATCCATAAACATTTGGAAGCAAAAACTTGAACATGAAATTTAAACATCAAAATCTTGATAAAAGAAATAAATCGTAGAAGTACGTAAGGCATATATCATAATGGAACATCAACCATGATAAAATATAATGGGAATAAAATGTATAATTGTGGAAACCATTCAGTACATGTTATGATTTCTATAGTAGTCAAGGCATTACTGCCAAGACCATCTTGGTGGACAAAGTCCCTTTCTGAATTGTGTTCACTCCTCGTTTCAGTCCTGTAACACTGAACCGGATTAACTTACCATTCCATCCATGTATATATCATGATATATAAATATTTACGCAATTCATTGGAGGGGGATATAGGTCTCACCCATCTCATAATGAAATCATTCTTACTTTTGGCACAAAATAAACTTAAAACATTTATCATAACCCAAAGAATAAAATGGGTTTCATAAACATCATCCCATCATCACATAATCCATTTAAAACAAATGGATATTTCATCATAAGAAAATTAAAACCATGTAAATCATAGAGACATTATACAAGAAACACACACATATGATGTAATGTCATCTTAGAAGGAAAATGGTTTTGATAAAACACATGAAATGAATTTTGGAGGAAAATATCCTTTATTTTTCAAAATCATTTTCGTTTCACAAAATTCCAAACAATTTTAAATGAAAAGTATTTTTTTGAAAATATTCATGAAATATTTTGGAGGAAGCTTCCTGAAAATAAGGCTTTATAAAACCATAAAAATCCTTTCACGCCGTATAAGTTAAAAATAACATTTTTCTCGTACTTTTGTCGAAAAAGTAAAAAAGTACCACGTAAAAGAAAGATTACATACATACCATGTTGTAAAAGTCAAAAATGGGTAAAAATGACATTAAACATACATGAAACCATTTTTAGTAAACATGGACATGGATGAGAACAATTACCCCAGTAAATACTTACGAATAAACTATCTCAGATAAGAACGAGATTGGAAAAGTTATCCCTTACCATAGGTCTGATATGCTTCGTATGGATCCGAACCTCCTGTATAATGATTTAAATAATGTCATTGACTTATTACATAATCATATTCATTGTTATGATATCATATATGTTTCACTTATTACTTTATATTACCTTTTATTTTGTAAATTCCATGTTAAAGCGGTGTTTTGGGTAAAATCATTTCATTTATCGTATGAGTTTGGACTTGTCGTTCTTGATATTATTACTTATATCCTGATTTACATAATTCCAGAATGTAAAACATGATTTATATATAATATGTATTCATCATAAACATATATATTATATATCGATAAAAGGAATGAAATACACCATTCATGGAGATGGTAGGTCGTACGTACGCATGAACGTTGTTTTCGTTTCCTTATTGAATTGAATGAAACTAAATAGATGACATAAATATATATATATACATAAATCCAGTAGAATTATTATGTCATATATTTCATTATATAAACTTTATAATCATTCATGTATGGTTAACATGGAGAATGAATCTCATCGCGTCGTGGAGACGGTAATCCGTACGTACGCACGAGCGATGATATTGTTCCCATAATTATTGAATAGAATTTGGGTGGATGGTATAATATATCAGAATCAGTATGATGTTATAATAAACATATATATTTATTCTTTACACCATTATACCTATCCATGTAAGGTGTTGGTGGAAAAACAGATTACACCACGGCGTGGAGACGGTATTCCGTACGTACGCACGTGCGGTGATTTTGTTTTCAATAGGATGGATAGAAGGTGAAATAGGGTTTCTTAATAAATATAACAACATATCATTATATGAGTGATACTGACGTTATTACTTCATAATGAAACAACTAAAGAGGAATAAGTAGAATGAGAAATAAAGTTGAAAGAATCGGTAACGGACATTGCCTCTTTTTTGAAGCGCCTCTTTGAGACCTCCTCTTAGGGCACTAACATTGGTATTTGAAGAAGACGAGGACCTCTAGGATGTTTCTAGGGAATTGGGTAAGTGAAATGGCCAGGGGTTGGCCGAACTTGAAGGCTCCAATTTTTGTGAGGAGGACAGGGAGGAGGTGCCCTTTTATAAGGGAGGAGAGGGGCACCTTTGGAAATATAAGAAATATTAGTTTATATTAAATCCCAACCCCTCTTAAAAACTTCCAAAATGACTCATATCAGAATATTATATGATATAGGGTTGTAATTTCATCAACCAATAAAATTTAGACATGTTAGTATTTTATTTTAAACATTATCAACTTGATTTATCCTTATTTATCAATTTAATTTTATTTCTGGTAATAATATTCTAAATTTTGAATTATTATAAATAATTACATATGTGTTGTGAATTTTCCATAATTTGACACTTTATAAAATTTTAGACCATATAAATTTTAATTTATAATGTTTAAAAAAAATTATGCTTTTTAAACAATTTTATAATATGTTTTTTTTATAAAATAACAATAGTGTCAATTTTGACACTATTCATTTATTTGAATTTAGATAAAATATATAAAAATGATATGTTCAAACTAAAAGCATTAATAGATTTATAAAATGTCATTTGTATCTAAAAAATTAGTGGAGCACATAAAATAGTTAATATAATATTTATTTTAATATTTTTAAAACCATTTATTTGATATTTTAATTAATAAAATAATTTCAATATCACTATTGTGTCATAATTAATGGTAATTATTTAATCCCTAAAAATTCTAAATAAATTTATATGATGTAGATAATTGTATTATATTTCTGGAGACTATTTATGTTCTAAGTTTCATTAAATTTATCACTAAATTTAAATAATTATACATATAATATTTAAGAAAGTGACATGTTGTCACTTTCTTTGGTTTTAATAATAATTAAACTATTTTCATAGACACAAGTCCATTAAATGAATCTAATCCGATCCTTAGGTGCTATGGGTCGACCTTTAGTCATCCAATAGGATTTTGGAAGGTGTTAGGATAATTTTATAATCTTATATTTACCCTTAATTACCCTATTTACCTTTAACTATGGTAAATAAAATTTACCGTAGTTACTATTCATAAAGCCCAAAAAATAAAAAGTAGCTTATTATCATAATTTAGACCAAGTGATTACAATTATGGAATCCATTTTTCCTAATTAAATACACAAAAGTTGCAGAAATTAAATTAAAATTAATCTCGTTGTCGAAAGAAAACGGGTTTTGTTTAAAACATTGCAAAAGATTGAATTAATTTAACCTACGAATTCAAGGTAAAAACAATGCTAATGACATAAATTATATTAAATGGTAAAAATATATTCTATTTATACTTTAAAACCATTAAATAATATAATTTAACCAAATAAATTATTACGATGAAGAAAGTTGTTTTTAAATAAAATATAGCGTGTTTTTACTATTCATTAAAAT
Source organism: Viscum album (assembly GCA_963277665.1). Taxonomy (NCBI): domain Eukaryota; kingdom Viridiplantae; phylum Streptophyta; class Magnoliopsida; order Santalales; family Viscaceae; genus Viscum; species Viscum album. Next base: position 1,559,948,671 of record OY728156.1, read on the forward strand.
ATGAAAGTTATCAGAAAAATATCAAAACTTTATCCAATGTATATTTTTATATCCTTATTCAAAAGAAGAAATTTATTTTGTAAAATTGAACTTATAAAAATTTAAAAAACTAGATTAAATGTGGGTGCGCCATCAAAAGGCGGCAAAACTGCATTTTTTGAAAAATACTTATTTTACCCGAAAAATTTATTTTGTTCTTATACCATGTTCTAGAAAATGTGTAAGATGAATAATAATGTTATAAAATTAAAAATTTAGTTTATACTATTCATAACGTCTTGTTTATAATAATATTATAACCATGTATCTTTGTTTAGTGAAACCCGGTATTGCGTACAACACACGCTATCGAGGAAGGTCGCGGTTGCCTGTAATGAAAGCCAAGTCAGGGTTGCGTGTAGTGAAAGACTCCTTTGTTGTTGCGTATAACATAATCCAACCATATTTCATTTATACATTTAATATATATATATATACACTCAATGTTGCATAGAATAACTTCTATCAAATGAACTTGAAATTGTGTATAACACGATCCAAGAATTGTGTTGCGTATACTGCAAGATAATACGGTGTTGCATATAGCGCAAGATAATCTTGGTGTAGCATAAAACACAAGACATCAATGAAATTAAAAAGAATAATTCTCATAAAATCTTGAGTTGTTACCATTAATATTTAAAAATTTAACAATAAAACAGTAATGACACTGTCCCAATGCATGAAAGGGAAAAATTAATGAAAAGGGTATTAGATGTCATAAATATAGGGAACAATTCACCTCTACGATGGCATTTAAATGATGAAATGATTTGAAAAAAACCCATATCATTGTCAATTCATACCCTCTTGGGATATCTATAATTCAAGTGAAATAAATAATAGTGCATGAACCATGAAATGTTTTAATCATATTCCCTAATGCTTATGATACAAAATCCATATTAAGGAAGATGATTTGTTTCAAAAGAAAAGAAACACATGATTTAATGATTGTATATTGAATATGATATAAATTAATCCTCAATTTTTTAACATTAAACTAAAATATTATATATTGATTTTGTGATAAGGGTATGAAAATAACATATTTTAAATGTAATAAAGTTTAAACATTGAACTAAAATAAGTGTTGAAATTTATTATTTAAGAAAAAAAATTTCTGAGTAAGTTCCTGGAAAAATCTTACATAGAATAAACATTAGAAGAGAGGAAATTAAAGAATTATACTTAAAAATACAACATTAAGAGAAGGTATTTACATATAAATAAAATTAGTAGAAAAAGTTAATATAAAATTTCTAGTAGTTGATGAAATATCAAATGGTAGGTAAATAAAAACATAGAACCATAAGCTTACCAAACTGAAACAGTATCAATGGTTGAAAATGGTAATTAATTAATTGGGAATCATAAAATGACATACCTGAAATTACATGCAAGGATAAATAGTATAACCTCTGTTAAAAAGAACCTCATTTAAATTATTATATCATGTGGAATAATTTTACCATCACGTTTTTGTAAATACTTCAAGTAGTCCCTTGCTCACTAGCCTTCATTGTCAATCATGATTATATAGGGAGCTTCACGGATCTATACTAACCAAGGAAGTGAAACATTTTTGTTGGAATAATGACACTTGATAATTTCATGTATACAATCACAAACATATATTAAACGTTAAAAAGAAAACGTAAGTAAATTTAATATAGAAGGATAAATTGATAAAAATAAAAGAATATGATAAATAAATTCACCATTAATAAAAAAAATATATTCCACAATGGAAAACATATTTTTATAATTTATATCATCAGTTGGTGGGAATGACATTTTCGTTGTGAAATGTATGCTAATGCATAAACACATAATATAGAAAATAAAAAAATCCTAATTCTAATGAAATGTATGAAAATTTGTATCTTCTCAAGGAAAAAAATTATATTCATGACCATTTTATATTATATATCCACATGGAGTGTGTATGGTACATTGGTGAGGATGAAAAGTTACAAATACCTGAAACGAACCAGTCAAAGCTAATAAACATATATTTTTAAATGAAATGCTAAAAATAAATTGACATGTGTCTTAAAAATATAACAAACAAATATATATAAGCATGTATAGGTGGTGGGTCATATTTACAAAATTGATATCCTAATCTATATAAGTGGTGGTCTTGAGACAGTAGTTTTCTCTGTTGTAATCATACTTCCTTAAAAATATCTTTGTAGTTAGTTTAGTTTTGCTATATTTTTGTGGTTATATGATAAGGGTACAAAAATAATATATTTTAAATGTAATAGAGTTTAAAAATTAAGTTAAAAGAAGAGTTTTTTTAAAAAAAATTAAATAAAGAATTAGTGTTTGGAAAAGATTATATATATATTAAACAAGAGAAGAGAGAACTATAACTTTACAGAAGAGCCCCAATTTTATTTTGTTGGTGCAATTTAAGTCCCATATTATACCTCAACGCCTTCAGAAAAAATTTATGAGGCATGCAACTTTGGCACAAATTAGGGAGGTTGCCTTGCCTCAATAGTGGCAAGGCACTTTGGGTGAAATGGTTTTGTTTCTGATTTCATGGGTTAAGATAAACATGATTTAACTGGGTAAGCATAAATTAATATTGTTTGTAGTTAAATTTTACTAAATCCAGTGACATGGATAGTGCAATAATGAGAGATACTTTTTTGTTATCATTTCCATATCTAATTAAAAGAATAATTAAATTTCAATTTTAATATGATAGCTACATGGAAAAAGACATCATAGTCACATTAATCATATATTTAATTATAAAAAACATAAAAAACTAAGATATTGAAAAAATGAAACATTCTATAACATAACACATTTCATGAGAATAAATTAAAAATTAAGTATGTTGTAATATTATAAATGACACATATTGGAAAATAAAATTTTAAATTGTTAAATCTCATGAGTTTTTTTACATGTTATGTGATGAAATAGATGAATTAAACACCGTCCTATTTATAATTATAATGAAAATAAAAACATTGATGATCACATTCATCTTAGAAGGACAAACCTATGTTATCCTCTATAACAATTAAATAATATAGTTTCTAGGGAATCAAAGAAGGAACCCAGTTGGGCAATACAATGTCATAATTTCTTATATTGACATGTTCGGACAGGTTGATAACTAGTTGTGAACCTGGTTGGGAAATGAAAAAGATAATGTCATACATAATATGATTAGTATTGGGACATAATATCTTGCAACAACAACTCATACCCTCTAAAAAATAGATTCATTCAATTCATGAAGACAATAAAAAATAAAATGTTAAACATATACCTGATGGGGATAAATTCTTGTATGAAAGAGAGTATGAAACTAAATACTGACTAAAACTGCACGTTAATATTTGTCTCTTTGGAGAAACCTATGAATTAATCATAACCAATAATAGTAGGAGATAATTCTAAAATAATAAATTTATATTCTTAAATAATATAGTTTCCTAGTAATCAAAGAAATATCCTTTTTGTGCCAATTTAGAAGGGCGAAAGATTTCCTTGGTGATGGTGGATCTGGTTCACAATGGGTGGCAGATCTAGTTCACGATGGACATCAATGGCTATAGGTGTGGCAGTGATGGATTTGATTCACGACAGGGAGGACTGGTTTGTGATGGGGAGAGTTTATGGTGCTGATGGATTTTATTCAAGACCGGGAGGACTAGTTCACGATGCAGAGGGTTTGCAGTGATGATGAATTTGATTCGCGGAAGGGAGGGTATGTGATGACGAAAGCTCTGATTCGCGATGGGGAGAGCTGGATCTCAACAGGGAGGGGGCGGCGATGGGTTTGATTTGAGATGGGGAGGGGGCGGTGGTGGATCTGATTTGTGACAAGAGGGATGGTTTGTGGCGGGGAGGGTTTTCGGAGGGGGTGGGTTTGTACACAAATGGGGAGTGCGCACAATAGGACCCGACACATTTTTTAGGGAAACAACCACCTTTTGTGGTCTCTTATGTTAATAAATAGAGAATGATTTTAACAGTGGCCCATTTCTAGAGGCAGCACTGCCCTAATTTCTAGTAGTGATTCCATGTTAAAATTTCTAGTGTCAAAATTTATTTTTCTACAGATATATTAGGTCATTGAGCATTCACATTAATTTGTTATGGCTTGTTCAAAAGAAAAGGAGATTTATTTCCATCGTTGATTCTCTTTGCTGTTCACTAGCGCATTCATCACATACTATATTTCCCAACACTCTCCCACCCCACTATTGAGCCTTCATCCTCTTTCATTCCTTCCACATCCTTCATTTTTTAACAGGCTCCTTCCCAACGAAACCTTGAAGGTTGTATCAGTCGTACTATTGGCGGTGCTATTTATAGTGTTATTTTGGGATGTTACTCCCAAAATAAAAAAAGTAAAAAGATAAATATGAATTGTGTTTGAGTTTATTTAATATATATTAATATATATTATTAAATATATCAGTCTATATATATATATATATATTTGACAGAGATATATTAATATATATTAATATACGTAAATACATATAATTATTTATAAACATATAAAAACATAAATATATTAACATAAATATATTAGCATAAATATATTTTTATTGATATATATAAAATATATTTCACAATATATGATTTATATAATGATAAATATTTATTTACAATTATTATATAATATATTTTTTTGAACGATTTAAAAAAAACAGGTTCACTTATGATGTGTAACTCCCCACCTCAGACCTTTGTGCCTCACCACTACCATGCTCAACACCACCAGATCAGCGCAACCAATCACTAGATTCCACCATAGCCTCCAATGATGGAGTATTACCATTTTCCCATCCCACATGGGAAAATGGTACGCATAATGAGGTGTCTCTAGATATATCATCCTCTAGTTCTGATCTTTTCCTTCCATCCCGGTCACATCCTCCATGCCCACATCTTTTACCAGTCCACTAGAATCAGGCCAAACACCCTTCTAACACCATCAGAACCATATGATCAGATCGTCGGGCACATCAGTTAACCCTTCTGATTTCACATACCCATGGTAAGTAGAGGCATGTAGGTGATTCCATTGATGGCATAGTCCACCAGAATTTTCTTAAGTCTCCATTCCCACGGTAAACTAATTTACGACCTTGGGATGCCAAAGTGAACCTATTGGATCTCAGGTTTAAGGGTAGTATCTAGATTTTCCATTCCATTATCTCTAGTGTAAAATAAAGATCTCGCACTTTCCTTCCCCTTTTAAAAGGGATGACGATCCTCCCAATTTCCAGAACTCATGTCAGGGAACTCATCCTGAGGTAAGACCCTATCCCTTTTAGAGAGGATCCAATATTCACCATCTTTACCTTACCTTAGGATGTGTATGGATAGATCAATAGATGTGACTATCCGGGCTATCAACACAGGTGAGGGTTTGTGCATTTAAATCTTCCATTTCCCTCCCTAGTTGGGTTCATAGCCACAACCTCTTCAATCGTCATCCTCCTTCGTTTCCATTAGCAGATAATAGAAAGTGTTCCTTTGATGAATCTTTCACATCCTTTTGTTTCTCACACTGAGCACGACTCATGTGGGCTTAGAGGTTTGTGATGATACAACATTCGTGTAACTCAAAAATGAACTAGGAGAACTCTTATTCCCAACGTATTGGTGATACGTAGGATGCATGTATGAAGGCTCGAGCTCAAATGGGAAGCTCCCATGTGTAATCCCCAATGAAGTCATAACTGAGTTGTGCACTATGAGAACTCAAATTCCTGCTCCAACCAGGATATGTAGGATGCCCATCTGAAGGCTTGAGCCCAAAGGGTACCCTTCCTAAGGCATGATCCTAATCAGATACCCCATAAAAGGGCATCCACTTCAAGAGTAAGCCCTGATGTGTCTCTTCTATAATGTTCTCATCTATGGTGTAAGTCCCAACTATATTCCATCAAATGGAAATCTTCCATCCATAATCCCCAACCAACTAAACAACAAGGGATTTGATTCCTAGCCGACTGGGATATGTAGGAAGCCTCCTTGAGGTCCAAACCCAACACCAAAATCACTCTAATGTTCTCAGGGCCATATTCCTGGTAGGTTTAGGTCCACCTGAGAATCCACATCTCTCTTGGGATCCTCAGGATACCTCAGGGTAAGTCTCACTCCAAACATTGACTAGGAATCATTCACTTAGATGTCTGTTCCACATGACGTTAAACTGCATGGATGGGTCCTCATCACATGACCTTAAAAGGTGATGTGTCCCATTAAGCAGCACAAAATGATGTGGACTCTGATTCCTCTCATGATGATATGTATTAATCCAATATCATGGGTTCGATACTAACATCAAAACTACTCATGTAACCCCTAGATGATGATAAATTCCAGATCACCTCTTCACATGGTTTAAGCCACCATTGTCTCATCAATTCTTGATCCATGTATCTCCATGATTGATTTTTTAATTTACGGGTAATCCATGGAAACACTTTTGGTAATGAACCAAGGATTCATGAACATATTAACATGGCTTAAATCTATAAGAGAGACCCTTGGTAGGCAATAATTCTGACCAAAAGGGTGTGATTAGCTCGACCTCTCATCCTCGTGACCAATGGAGTCCTTAAGTGTTATTGGCCAAATCACCCAAAAAGCACCTGCCTTTGTAAAGTGGGTCCTTGAATATTGGATAAAAGGGGCGTTGGGTGTTTCTGGATCCATGAATAAACACGATGGAGACCATCTGATGACCTCGTACCCAACACGGGCCGATTTCTCAAACACTTAACCCCGAGCAATTGCCTTATGGGATCATGTACTCATGGCACCACTTTCTTGACCTAAAAAGGATACGTTGTCCAATCCTAGTGGGGTTATCTAACCCAACTGAAAAAGTGGTGTGACTTGGACCAGGTCGAAAAGAAATGATGAACTCGATGATAAACTCTCTACAATTAAAAATGAGTGATGATTCTCATCAGACAATTTTTTTCCCAAACTCCCACCTCAAGTCAAAATACTAACATATCATAGGATTTGCTGGCAGTGGTTGGTGAGTATGTTAATGTAGTAATGGACAATCAATCATTCGATGAGGCAACCATATAGCACTCTGATGATCAGTAGGTCATGGATGAATATAAAATAGATACAAAAGATTGTAATGGTAAGCAAAAAATAAATACTGAATCCCCTGGGAAATTATAAGTTACTAATAAAGATAATATTGTAGTGGACGATGAGAGTTTCCATATGATTCCATTAAAAAAATACGAGGCTTTCACATGAGCTTGGAAAGTTCCTTCCAACTCCCCCTACCAACAAACTAGTTGTTACCCCCTTTGCAAAGAGTATCTAGGTCTCCTTAGTTTTCTGAACTCATGAGAAATGCTTATGATTCATTTGCATTGGATTCTAATGGGGAATGTGATGTCGTGGAAGCTCAAAATGAAAATATTAGCATTCCATATGAGATATTGAGAGGTAAAATACTACCAAATGGCCTCCGGAGTGAGGAAGCTAAGTGTTTTAGTGTGTAGATTGAACCTCTTCTTGCTAAAGTGGAACCATAAACATTTGTATTCAATGATTACCTTGCAATGGTGAATCATTTATCTAAAAATGTAGAGGAGAGTCTTAAAAGAAATCTGGAATTGAATTTGTGAGATCTTTTGTGGAAATATATGAAATGCATCACTTTAGAATTTTTTTTATTCACTCTTGAGTGATGATCACAGGACCTCATAGGAGCCCAAAACGTGGAGGTGTGGGAGATATCCTTGGAGCAGAGGTAGGTACCCTTGGAACATGGGTTCTAGAATGACCCATTAATGGCTGTTCTTCCTTTCCAATCAAGTCTCTCTTAACATTGTGTACTCACCAATCATCTTGTATCTGTTTTTACTTTTTCTTAATAAATTTCGTAGTCATGCCTCATCTTTCTAAAAAAATATTTATTTATTTATAATAATAACTATAAATAAAAATATATTTATTTATATTTATATATATATATATATATTAATTATCATTATTATATTTATAAATATATATAATGAATATATTTACTATAATTTTATAATTATTTAAATATATTTATATTTATTAAGAATTAAAATTATAAATATTTTATATATTTATTATAATATTATTATTGTTTAATATTTATCAATTTATATATATTTATTTAAACAATTATATAATTATAGTAAATGTATTTATTATATTTATGATTTTATATAATATTAATATATTAATTATATATATTTATAAGATTATAAATATAATAAATATATAATAAATATTTATTTATATAAATATAATTTAAATAATTATAATATTATTAGAACTGTATATATTATAATTATAATATTTAAATATATATAATTAGTATATTTATTATAATTTTATAATTATTTAAATATATCTATAATTATTTAGAATTATAATTATAAATATTTTTATTTATTTATAAATATTTGCATATATTATGAATATATTTTCTATAAATTTATAATTATTTAAATATATATATTTTTATTTATATATATAACTATAAATAAATAAATATTTATTTGTAATTAAATTTTTTAATAAAAATATATTTATTTATAGTTGTAATTATAAAAATACATATATATATATATATAAATAATTAAAAAAAATAACCAATATATTTATAATTTTATAAATATATATATTTATTATATTTATTATAATTTTATAATTATTTAAATTTTTCTATATTTATTTATAATTATAATTATAACGATTTGAAATTATTTAGAAATAATTGTATATAAATATATAAAATTAATATATTTATTATAAATTTATAATTTTTAAAATGTGTCCTTATTTATTTAGAATAATAATTTTAACTATGTGTATTTATATATTTATTGTTGTAATTATAAACTATAAATAAATATATTTATAAATATATGTATATAATTATAAATATATTTATATATATTTATAAAATTATAATAGATATATTTATTGAGTGATGACATATGAACAACATCAATAATAAGAAGGGTGTATGTATAAATGAACATTCATGATGAATACATAACATATATGTAGGTCAATTATACTCACGCACCAATATATTTATTATTTAATGAATTTTATTATAATCATTTAATTATTTAAATATATATTTATTTAATTATAATCTTAGAAATGATTTTTAAAAAACATTATAAATATATTTATGTGGTTAATAATATTTTTTATTAAAAACTATTTTCAGTGCAAAAAATAACCCTGATAAATCTACCATTTATTAGTGCTAAAAATGCTAATAAAGGGTAGATTTATGAGTGATTTTAGCTAGCACTAATAAAGACCCCCCCCCCCCCGGTATCAGCTCTTTCTACTTGTTCCTAGTGTTCGAGCAATAAGGGGTCTATGAAATTACTATATTGGGAACGAAATGTGGAATCTAGAGAGTTATGGATAAGGGTGTTAGACATAGGATTACAGCAGAGGGTCCTCTAATGTGAAACTGACCACGGTGTACGAACAAAAAACTTTTAGGGAAGGAGGGGGTAAATCAATTTACCCATTTTGAATCACGTCGCTACTATTATTTTTCAATGGTGTTGACGACAGAGATCACCAATATTGATCTATGGGCACCAATCAATCGCCCGCCTAAGGATGATTTTTCCACCATTATCAATCGTGCCATTACTATTGTTTAGAAATGGTGGTATTGATGGGGATAATAAAAATTTATTGAAGGTAAAGATTCATCTAGTTACCCCACAATATATTTTTCCAATTTAGGTATTATTTTCTAATATTCAACTAGTTAATGAACCTGACCATGAAGTTGTATCCCCCTCTAGCTCGAGCCTATTTTTCATTGTCAACTTTCATAAGATTATTCATGTTTCCTAGGGATCATATCCTTGGGCTTGGATATTTATAACAAATCAATACTAGATAGATACTTATTTCTATTGTCAAGAGTCATACAAAGAGGCATCCCTACTGAAAACATGGTTCAATGAAAATACTTTCCAAATAGAAAAATAAAAGAATAAACATGTTTCTAGTGTTTTAAAATGACAAACACAGCCCCACACTTTATCGCATGGAATGGATATATATAAATTGATACTGAACAAAAACTATAGATCAAACCGAGGGATAAGAAAAAACCTCAACCATAGTGCCTATTAATTGTGACGGTGCCTTTCCCAAATCCATAAAGAAAGATTCTTTCCTCCTCTTCCATATAACTAGAATGATACAAAAAAAATTAATTGTAGGAACATATAATTGATGCAAACAATTAGGCACTGTTTTAATACATTATAATAAAATAGGATAATATTTGGTATTTCTATAAATAATATGTTTAGAATTGGAAGAAACACTTGTATGGGTGATCGAGTATTGGAAAGGTTTCCTAGTATAAAATGTGCATGCCTCATAAATTTTTAATTAGATATGGAAATGACATAAAATATGTATCCACATGCTACTATTTAACCTTCAAAGTATATTAACATTAAAAAATTTAACAATAAAACAATAATGACATTGGGCCAATGCATGCAAGGGAAAAATTAATGAAAAGGATATTAGATGTCATAAATATAGGGAACAATTCACCACTACTATGCCATTTAAATGATGAAATGGTTTGAAAAAAACCCATATCATTATCAATTCATACCCTCTTGGGATATCTAGAATTCAAGTAAAATAAATAGTAGTGCATGAACCATGAAATGTTTTAATCATATTCCCCCATGCTTATCATCCAAAATCCATGTTACGAAAGATGATTTGTTTCAAAAGAAAAAAACCCCATGATTCAATGATTATATATTGAATATGATATAAATTAATCATTAATGTTTAAACATTAAACTAAAATATTATATATTTATTCTGTGATTAGGGTATGAAAATAACATATGTTTAGAAAGGTTTCCTAGTATCAAATGTGCATGCCTCATGAATTTTTAATTAGATATGGAAATGACATAAAATATGTATCCACATGCTACTATTTAACCTTCAAAGTATATTAACATTAAAAAATTTAACAATAAAACAATAATGACATTGGGCCAATGCATGCAAGGGAAAAATTAATGAAAAGGATATTAGATGTCATAAATATAGGGAACAATTCACCACTACTATGCCATTTAAATGATAAAATGGTTTGAAAAAAACCCATATCATTATCAATTCATACCCTCTTGGGATATCTAGAATTCAAGTAAAATAAATAGTAGTGCATGAACCATGAAATGTTTTAATCAGATTCCCCCATGCTTATCATCCAAAATCCATGTTACGAAAGATGATTTGTTTCAAAAGAAAAAAACCCCATGATTCAATGATTATATATTGAATATGATATAAATGAATCATTAATGTTTAAACATTAAACTAAAATATTATATATTTATTTTGTGATTAGGGTATGAAAATAACATATTTTAAATGTAATAAAGTTTAAACATTGAAATAAAATAAGTGTTGAAATTCATTGTTTTATAAAAAATTAAAGAGTAAGTTCCTGGAAAAATATTACATAGAATAAACATTAGAAGAGAGGAAATTAAAAAATTATACTTAAAAAATAAAACATTAATAGAAGGTATTTATATATAAATAAAATTAGTAGGAAAAGTAAACATGAAATTTCTAGTAGTTGATGCAATATCAAATGGTAAGTAAATAAAAACATAGAAATATAAGCTTACCAAACTAAAATAGTATCAATGGTTGAAAATGGTAAGTAATTAATTGGGCATCATAAAACTACATACCTAAAATAACATGCAAGGATAAATAGTATAACCTATGTTAAAAAGAACCTCATTTAAATTATTATATCGTGTGGAATAATTTTACCATCACTCTTCTGTTAATACTTTTGGTAGTCCCTCGCTCACTATCCTTCATTATCAATACAGTTTATATAGGAAGCTGCGCGGATCTATACTAACCAAGGAAGTAAAACATTTTAGTTGGAATAATGATACTTGATAATTTCATGTATACAATAACAAAAATATATTAAACATTAAAAAGAAAATGTTAGTAAATTTAATATAGAATGATAAATTGATAAAAATAAAATAATATGATAAATAAATTCACCATTCATAAATACTAATATCTTCCATAATGGAAAACATATTTTTATAATTTATATCATCAGTTGGTGGGAATGAAATTTTAGGTGTGAAATGTATGGTAATGCATAATTACATAATATAGAAAATAAAAAAATCAATGCATAATTCTAATGAAATTTATGAAAATTTGTCTCTTCTCAATTCAAAAAATTATATACATGACCATTTTATATTATATATCCACTTGGAGTGTGTATGGTACATTGGTGAGGATGAAAAGTTACAAATACCTGAAACAAAAAAGTGAAATATAATAAACAAATTATTTTAAATGAAATACTAAAAATAAATTGACATGCGTCTTAAAAATATAACAAACAAATATATATATAAACATGTATAGGTGGTGGGTCCTATTTACGACATTGATATTCTAATTTATATAAGTGGTGGTCTTGAGACACTGGTTTTCTCTGTTGTAATCATGCTTCCTTAAAACTATCTTTGTAGTTAGTTTATTTTTGCTATATTTTTGTGGTTATATGATAATTGGTACAAAAATAATATATGTTAAATGTAATAGAGTTTAAAAGTTATGTTAAAAGAAGAGTTTTGTTTTAAAAAAACCTTTTTAAATAAATAATTAGATCATGGAAAAGTATATATATATATATTAAACCTGAGAGGAGAGAACTATACCTTTATAGAAGAGCCCCGATTTTATTTTAGTGGTGCACTTTAAGTCCCATATTATGCCTCAGCACCATTAGAAAAAATTCATGAGGCATGCACATTTGGCACACATCAGAAAGGTTTCCTAGTATCAATGGTGGAAGGGCGCTTCGGGTGCAATGGTTTTGTTTCTCATTTCATGGGTTAGGAAAAAATGATTTAACCTAGTAAGCATACTTTAATATTGTTTGTAGTAATATTTTTCTAAATCCAGTGACATGGATAATGCAATAATGATAGATTAATTTTTTTTCATTTCCATATCTAATTAAAAGAATAATTAAAATTCAATTTTAATATAATAGCTATATGGGGTCGAGACCCACTACAACGATGGGGTCGTTCATGTTCTATGCAGCGTTGGGGTTTCGATTCGTTGCTTTGGGATAGATATCTGGTTTATCTGTGGTGTTGGGGTCAAGCTTCGGTGCTTCTCTGGGATTATAATCAAGTGCGGTGTGTGTTCGATTTGGTGCGACGTTGACTTGCTGAGGCTTCGGGGTCAAGCTCTGGCCTTCCAAGTCCTTCCTTATTCTTACACGGTGGTGGGGGAAGATTCAGTGGTGTGGAGTCACGATCCATTTCATAGAAAAGGGGTCTTGTTCCAGTTCCGCAATGAAAGGGTTAGTCCGTCAAATGCATCGAGTACAGGCTGAGGTACCTTGGTTGGTTTTTGGTTGTCTTTGTGTGTAGGGATGAGGTCGGCGATGGGTGTTCCGGTGATGATTGTGGGGTGCGGGTGAGTTGCTTGTTGTGTTTCGTTGGCAGTGAAAATGGGTTTTGTTCATTGTCATGGTGTGAGGTTTGAGGTTCATTTGGGATAAATTGGGTCTTCTACGATATCTTGTATTTGTTTTGGCACTACTTGAGAGCTGCTGGAAATGGATTTGCGGTGTGGCATTTCTTCCGAGTGTGCGCTGCAGTTGCCTGCGGAATAGGGTGCAGCATCCGGATGGCTTGGTCTGCCTCACTCCGGTCTTTTCATCACCCTTGGTGGATGTGCTCTTTTAAGGACCCATCTCATTTCACTGGAGGGTTGGGCAGAATCCGACTGGAGTCCGCCGGTGGGTTTGTGGATTTGGGCAGGTGTCAACGGTCGCATCGGCGGGCGTTTGAGGACACTGGTTCTGAGGTTTGTCCAGCTATCCTGATGTTTGTTTCCCCTAGTTCGTGATAACTCATCCATTTCTTAGTGACTTCGTCTCTAGCTATGATGGTTTGTTAGTTTGAAGGCTTTAATGGATTTCATACATTGAGATTGCATGATTTAAATTGGTGAAGTGGTGAATTGGTGATTTAGTGTGGTCATGTATGGATTCTCACTTTTTCCTTAAAAGTGTTTGCATAATAATAAAAAACAATTTTCAGTCAATATGATAGCTATATGGGAAAAGACATCATAGTTACATTCATCATATATTTAATTATACAAAACATAAAAAAAACTCTCAAATCTTCTCAAATAATGTTAATGAGACATTGAAAAAATGAAACATTCTATAACATAACACATTTCATGAGAATAAATTAAAAATTAAGTATGTTGTAATATTATAAATGACACATATTGGAAAATAAAATTTGAAATTGTTAAATCTCTTCAGTTTATTTACATGTCACGTGATTAAAAAGATGAATTAAACACCATCATTTTTATAATCATAAAGAAAATAAAAACATTGATGATCACATTCATCTTTAGAAGGACTAGCCTAAGTTATCCTCTAGAAAAATTAAATAATATATTTTCTAGTGAATCAAAGAAGGAACCCGGTTGGGCAATAAAATGTCATAATTTCTTATATTGACCTATTCAGACAGGTTGATAACTAGTTGTGAACCCGGTTGGGCAATGAAAAAGATAATTTCATACATAATAGGATTAGCATTGGGACACAGTATCTTGGAACAACAACTCAGACCCTCTAAAAATATATTCATTCAATTCATGAAGACAATAAACAATAAAATGTTAAACATACACATGATGGGGATAAAATATAGTATGCAAGAGAGTACGAAATGAAATACTGACTAAAAATGCACTCTAATATTTGTCTCTTTGGAGAAATCTATGAATTAATCATAACCAAGAATACTAGGAGATAATTCTAAAAAAAATAAAGTTATCTTCTAAAATAATATAGTTTCCTGGTAATCAAAGAAAGAAGCTTTTTGGGAAAATATTGAAGGGTGAAAGATCTCATTGGTGATGGTGGATCTAGTTCACAACGGATGGCGGGTCTGGTTCATGATGTGCATCAATGGCTATAGGTGTGGCGGTGATGGCTCTGATTCAGGACAAGGAGGACTGGTTCGTGACGGGGAGATTTTGTGGTGGAGATGGATTTTATTCGAGACAGGGAGGATTGGTCCGTGATGGGGAGGGTTTGCGGTGGTGATGAATTTGATTCGCAGAAGAGAGGGTATGCGATGGCGACACGTCTGATTCACGATGTGGAGAGCTGGCTCTCAATAGAGAGGGGGAAACGGTAGGTTTGATTCGCAATGGGGAGGGGGTGGTGGGGGCTCTGATTTGTGACAGGAGGGATGGTTTGCGGTGGAAAGGGTTTTTGGAGGGGTAGGGTTTGTACACGAATGGGGAGGGTGCACAATAGGACCCAACACATGTTTTAGGGCAACGACTACATTTTTTGGTCTCTTATGTTAATCAATAGAGACTGATTTTAACGGTCTCCCGTTTCCAGAGGCAGCACTGCCCTAATTTCTAGTAGTGTTTCCATGTTAAAATTTCTAGTTTCGAAATTTATTTTTTATACAGATATATTTGTTCATTGAGCATTCGCGTTAATTTTTTATGGCTTGTTCAAAAGAAATGGAGATTTATTTCCATCCCTCATTATCTTTGGTGTTCACTAGGGAAATCATCACTTACTGTATTTCCCAACTATCTCCCACCCCACTCTTGAGCCTTCCTCCTCTTCCATTCCTTCTACATCCTTCTTAGTTTAACATGCTCCTTCCCAACGAAACCTTGAAGGTGGTATCAGTCATACTATTGGCAGTGTTATTTATAATGGCATTTTGGGGTGTTACTCCTAAAATAAAAAAACGTAAAACCATAAATATGATTGGTGTTTGAGTTTATTTAATATATATTAATATATATTATTAAATATATCAGTCTATATATATATATACATTTGACAAGGATATATTAATATATATTAATGTACATAAATACATATAATTATTTATAAACATATAAAAAACAAAATATATTAACATAAATATATTTTTATTGATATATATAAAATATATTTGACAATATATGATTTATATAATGATAAATATGTATTTACAGTTATTATACAATATATTTTGTTTGAACGATTTATAAAAAAACAGGTTCACTTCTGATGTGCAACTCCCCACCTCAGACATTTGTGCATCACCACTACCATGCTCAACACCACCAAATCAGGTGCACTTAGAACTTGAGGTGAAAAATCCCTATAATGACCTCTAAAAGACTCAGTAGATCAATCTTGGGTGTCTTATACCGTAGGACAATGAATGTAGGAATTTATAATCCATGGGGTGGCATGTGTTCATTGACAAACCTTGGGTGGGTAATGTCATGGTCAAATGAAATTCATAAATGTGTGTGGCTGGGTGGGTAACGTCATGGTGGGTGGGTTATGTTTAAATGATGACACTGTTATGTTTAAATGATATTCATTAATCGGCTATTACTAGTTGTATCAAGAAGTAGTAACAAGCCCCAAGGGGTAACATGCAACGGTCACAGGTGATGGTGGAACACAGTGTAGCTGACAACAACAACGCAACCCTAGACGTAACATGATTGAGAGTGCATGGAAATAGGTGACAATGGATGGAGGTGAAACCGAAGGTCAATGGAATCATAACTTGACACACCCACACACAGAAAGAGAGAGAGAGAGTGATAGAGAGTCAATGTTAAGCAAAACCATCCTTGAATATGTATTTGCCCAAGACAATCCTTAAAAATGTTGCCTTTTCGTAGTTTTATAAGTACATTTAGTCTACTATTAATGAAATGTTTTCCAAATTTCTTGGTATCAATCATAGATGATTCGTAAAGAAAAATATGAACGCACATAAGAGCCACTTGAATGATGTCTTATTCTCTTATATTGGTTTGATAAAATTGTATCTTTTTGAAATAAAAAAACATGTTGATTTTATTCTATTTAAAATTCAAATGATGTTGTGCATCATTATTTACTAAAATAAACCAGTAAATATAAATCAATCAAAACATTGAATGACTAAAATTTAAAAAATAAAAACTAAATGTTTATCGACTAAATCAAAAAATTTAAACACAATTATCTAAAAGACCAAAATTTAACAATAAAGAAATAAATAGCATAGTAAATTTTTTAGTTTAATAAGTCATTTATATTATTTTTTTCATAATTTTAAAATAATTCCTATCATGTTTTTTAAAAATGAGTGAAAAAATATTTTATAAAAAACATTATTATGTTTATATAATCTAATAGATTTTAGAAACAAAATTTAGAAATTAATAATAATAATTATTTTTGAAAACTAAATGATATGTAGATTATTTATTAATTAACTGCCTTCTAATTGTATCCAAATGTAATTTTTTCTATTTATTGAAAACTAAAAATTCCGATAGAAATAATTTTAGTATTTAAAAATTCAGTTTCACATTTTATTTTGAAAAAAATTAAAAAATTAAAAAAACAGCGAAAATTAAAAGAAACATATGGATGAAATGCAAGGTTAAATATGGGTCAAAATACCATGTAAATAAAAATTGATGGAACCAAAATTTGATCAAACAATTATGCACAAGACATACATGGTTTACAAAAAAAATAAGAATAAAATTAAATTAAATAAAGTCATGATATGATGATAATCGCTCATCATAAGTATCGGAAGAAAGGATGAGTCAACAATTCAAATAATATCTGAACTATTATAAACAAATTTTTAATATAAATAAAATACATAAATAAATATTAATTTCACAAATTTTTTTATACAAAAATTTAAAAGAAACAACCTTATGATCAGAAGCCGCATGAGAGGTTTGTCAGGGAGGGGGGAGACTAGGGTAGAAGGACACCTTATCCCCGCTGATGATTCATGTTTTTGGAGGGCGGCCCTGAGCGTGGGCTCCCCACCTCCTCCTTGAAGGGACAATTCCTCCTTCCGCCATCGCTGGGAAAAGAACCACCACGAAAGCAGTGGAAAATGGTGGAAAAATTATTGTGGTTTTGGCTGCCATGTTCTCCGATTTTGGTTTGGTGGCAGGCCACAATTTATAAGATTCGGGAGGACTTGTGGTTTCTATTTGGTTGGACAATGGCGTGGTTGTAACTCCCAACAGGTTTCATATTTTGACCATAAATATTAACTAATAAATACATAGTAATCAATACTAATCATTTTATTAGTATTGTTAAAATTATAATTAATAATAATAATAATGATAGTGACAATAATAATAATTTTATATGTTATAATTAGTAAATTCCTTAAAAATGATAAAAAATAACAATGAAGAATTTATAATACATAGAAACTATCTGAGAGGGGGGATTTCAAATATTGAATAATTTCAAATATTGAATATAAATAATAAACCTTATAATATAATTAATTTAATATTTTAAAATAATGTGTAATAATTACTGATTTAATTATTATGAATTATTATTACAAAATATTGTTTCGTGTCATGTAATGAATTTTTGGTGTGTTAGATTTGCCAATAATAATAATGATCATGATGTATATAAGAGTATTAAATAATATTATTATTTAATAAAATAATTTAAATATAAAAATAAAAATAATATTATTATTAAAAATAAAATATACATTTTATTTAATTAAATAATTAATATTTTTTATTGTCAACAAAAGTACAATAATAATATTATTAAATATCTTTTATTAAATAATTTCTATGTACAACCAGAAAGTTGACCACATATAATAAATACTTGATAATAAAGTCATTATAATATGAAATTAATGATAATGAAGTCATTATAGTAATGTCATGATAATAAAATAATTATAATAAAGTCATGAAATTATTAATAAAGTCATGATAACTATATTTTACTAAATTTATGAAAATAATAATAATGTTATTATTTATGAATAATAATAATAATAATAATAATGTCATAAATAATCATATTATTATTAAATATTATTAATTACTAATAATTATATTGTTACAAGTATTATTCAAAATAATAATTATAACAATTATGACTTTACGTTCTAATCGACTTTGAATATTAATTATTAATATAATATTAATTAATATGACTTTAACAATATTAATTTTATAATTAAAAAAATTAGTATGATTATCATTAATAAATAGAAAAAAGTAATTATTTTTTAATAATTGATTTTTTTATTATTAAGTCACATATTATTATTGATGCTTAATATTTTCTATTGGTTATTTTTTTGAAATTAGTTTTATTTTCAATTATTTAATATGTCTTAAGTGGATGTCTAATATTTAATTAACAGTTTAATTATAATTTATATTTTTTAAGCTTTTAAAGTTACGTACTTATTTTAATGTTTAAATATTATCTTTTGAAAAAAAAAATTGTTTCATCAATGTCATCGCATGTTTATTATTTTGATGAAAATATTTTTATTTTTTATTATTTTTTAAAATTTATTTGTGACTGTGCATAAATTTTATTTTTATTCAATTTCAAAACCACTCACTTGAAACACAATAAACTTATTCTATTTTAACTAAAAAACTTTATAAGACTATAAAATATAAGTATAATTTAAATATAACATAAAAAATGGACAAAACATATAAAAAATAATTGAAAATAATGAAAATTTAATAACTATAATAAACTAAAATTAATTTACATGATGCAAATTTTATTAAATAAAACCAAAACATTTACACTTCTAAAAATTTATGCGGATAAAATATAGTACACAAATCATCTAAATTAAATTTAAAATGCTAACGGTAAAAATAAAAAATAATTGAAAATAAAAGGAATTAAAAAAAATAATATTCACAAAATAATTTAATTAACAAAAAAATGTCATCTAGAAAAGAATATAAGTACAGATGATATGTTTTGAAAAAATAATATTTTACAATGTTGAAATTAATTTTCATTAATTTTTTATGAAATTCCATTTATTTTCATTTATTTTTATTCATTTAGTTAGTGTGTGAAATTCCATTTGGATTGTTTTTATACTTTATAATTTATAGGCTATGAGATTCCCTTATTTGAATCATTATTATATTTAAAGTAAGCGGTTTTGAAGGCGTATAGATTAAAAATTATCAATGCAATTTAAATGAAACGTTTCACACTGACTAAACACCTAAAATAAATTGAAAATAAAAAAATCATTATTATTATAAATAAAAAATAAATTACATAAAAAAACATTATTGATTAAAAAATTACATTTACATTTCATAAAATTTTTACGCATAACATATACTATAAATAACTTCTAAATGAAATTTAAAACATTGATTATATGGATAAAAACTAATTGAAAATAAAGGAAATGTCAAAAAATCATAAACAAAAAAATTCAATTTACCAAAAAAAATTATCTGTAAATTGTTTTTACAGACACATATATTTTTTTGAAAAAATAATATTTTGGGAAATTAAAATTATTTTTAGTTAATTATTTTTATGAAATTATTATTATTTTCAATTATTTTTTATATGTTTAGCCAGCATGTCAAAGTTAATTTAGATTGGTCTTATAAATTATAATTTATTGGCTTTCAAAGTCACATACATGAAACATATTATATTTCAAGTAAGTGATTTTGAAGTCATATAGATTAAAAACTATACATACAATCAAAAAGAAAACATTCACACTGGTTAAACATATAAAAAACAATTGAAAATAAAAACAACTTCATAGATAAAATACACAAAAAATTACATGACACAAACATTTTTTATTAGAAGGATAACATTTAAATTTCAAAAGATTTATACACATAAAATATAGTATAAATAACATCTCAATGAAATTTAAAATAGTGATTGCACAAATAAAAATTAATTGAAAATAAATGAAACGCCAAAAAAATAATAAACAAAAAAATTTAACTTACACCAAAAAAGTTATTTGCAAAACAACTACAAGTAAAAATGATATGATTTGAAACAACAATATATTGTTTCATTGAAATTATTTTTCATTAATTTTTTTAATTATTTTTTTTATGTTCAATGTTTTTTATACGATTAGTTAGTGTGTAGAGTTTCATTCAGAGTGTACTTATACTTTAAAATTTATAGGGTTTCAAATTCACATACATGAAACATGACTATATTACTTGTAAGTGATATTGATGACATATAAATTAAAAATTATAAATAAAATCTAAATGAATTTGACACACTGACTAAACATATAAAAAATAATTGAAATTAAAAATAATTTCATAAATATAATAAAGAAGAAAAAATATTCTTGACTCAAAATTTACTATTTAAAAACCTAACATTCAAAAATTATTATTTTTCGGATCCACAACATCCATCAGCCAACATTCCCGTCATAGTCGTTGTTATCATCAACTGGGTCAGCCGAGTCTCATCACCAACCATCATCACCATCATGAGGTACCACAGTTGACAACTCCATCTGCACGGCTGTCACCGCCACTGACCGAGCGCCACCCCAATCGCTAGGAAGTCCATCGAAGCTACCTAAAATCACCAGGACCATGACATTGCAAACCGTAAATAGACAAAACACCACAAAGCGAACTTTTCAAGCCGTCGCGCTCCACTGAGAAGGCCATTAGAAGAATGCGGGCAAGAGACCCCATGGGCACCCCACCCTGACACCCCAAACGCCGTCATCACCAAGCCACCAACCATCAGCGTCATCAAAAACCACCCCATGTGCACCTCAATAGTTGGTCTCACAGGAAGTAGAAATTGGTAGGGTGATCTAGGGTATTAATAGTGCAAATAAGAGTTGAAAACTGGGACCGAGGAGTGAGAAAAATTCAAATTCCAACTATTGAGGCGTGTAGGGGTGATCAATTCTCCTAACGCATCATTTTCCCTTGAAACGAATGAAAAAAATTGGAACAACCACACATGAGAAACTCAAATGACCAAATAGATCCATCACCAAATCCACAAGCATGTCGACGGCTGTGATTAAAAGAGTAGAAAGGTGATTGACGACTAGCGAGGCACTCCAAACCAGTCAATGAGCTGGTGATGGAAACAGGCGCAGGAAAATGAATAAAATGGGGAGCAGGGTGAGGAGGTATGCCACACCATGGGCCACTAACAGGACCCATGTAGGAGGCCCACAAGTAAAAACCATCTAAAAGGGTTAGCCCACCGAAACATATTGTATCATTTATCAAATTTGAGTAAAATAATAAATCAAAATTTTCATGCATGTAAAAATAAATAGGTTAAAATATTAAAGAAGGAAAATGAAACTTTAAAGCACCTTAAAATCAAAAATCCCCACCATTTTCATTTTAAATCATTGATGTTCTTTCCCCTCTTTTCATTGAATAGGATCCAAATTCATTTTATATAAACAATACTTTAATTTTGATAAAACCATGAATTTTTACAAACACGAAACTGTTTTATTATCAGTATGTATATTTGTGACACATACAGTTGAAAATTTAATAACATCTCTAATAAAATATATCCTAATGTCTATGTTTTTGGAATTACCATGTCAAAATAAATTTCTAGACAAATGAAAAGTTAATTTACTATAAAGATAAATTATTATAACAAAAATGTATAAACTGAGTAGTGAAGCCAAAGCTTAAAACCAAAAATCCTCCATGAAATCATCTGTCAAGATGATGAACTCATCTTATGTTGTTAAAAGAGAAACCATGATTTCATGTTTTATTTCCTAGATATGGTTCCTCCACATACAGTGAAGACATACCCATTAAATGACATTCTCGCATCCACATTGCCAACATAATCAGTATCTACATATCCAAAAATTAATTCATCAGTACTTACATTACCACCAACACATAAATACATTCTAGTTGTATGTAAAACATATCTAAGTATCCATTTCTTGGATTACCACTAGGGGTGTTTTCGTAATTTGGCGGCCCCGGGCGCAAATTTTATAACTTTTGAATGGAGGCTCGGATTAAAATATCGAGACCTCCATTGCACTCAGGGCATGGCGTTTAGCCTAAGGGAGGCTTAACCTTGACCCCGTTGGGAGTTTGGGTATGGGGCCTATGGGCGGGGGGTTTAAGTGTTTTCTATTTAAACCTGACCCCCACCTTTCTTCTCCCCCTTATTCCCTAGCGCAATGTAACGACCCAAAGTTTCATTAATGGAAATCCCTCTTGATCTAGTTAAATATCTCTTTATAAAAAACATTTATATAAAATGTAAACTTCTTTGGTTTTATGTTATTAATTGTGACTGTTACTTTTATAGCTGTTGAACAGTGATCACTTGATTAGTATAAATATAGGGCTTTAAAAATCCAATTTACTCAGATAAATGAAGTGATGACCTCATCCAGTAGAATTTCTCCATACGAAGCCCATTTTTCGGAGCTCGGAAAAGAGGTGGTGTCCTTGGGCTTCACTCTTGACCAATCCCAAGCTGAGCTTCATCATGTCAAGCTCAAACGACACCGTCTATGGGAAAAGTGGAAGTTAATAGAGATTACCACTCGAGCGATGTTATCTAAGCCACCCCAAGAGTCTGTCACCATCGCACACTTTACCCATAGGTCTTATGCGGTTGTTTTAAGGGGTTATTTAACAAATCACTAGTACTATGTTCATTTACATTATTTTTTGTATATAATAATGAATATACTTTCTTGTCATTATTGATACATTGTAAATAGTTTTTAAAGTGCAAATAGTGTTTTTAGTTATTATTTAATTAAGAATTATATTTTATTAAACTATGGTATTTTTGAATTAGATAATATTTTATTAAAATATTATTATTATTATTATTAAATTTATTATATTATATATAAATGATCATATAATTTTATGAATGCAATTGTAATTTTTATTAATGTATGAAAGCCATTTTTGTCAAAACACGTGATTTTTCGATAAATGTCGGTTTTTATTTTAAAATTGAAAATTAAAATATTTAGAAAATTATTTAGATAAAATAAATTTTATTTCTAGAATCAGGACGTCAAAATTATCCAACGGTGAATTTTTCATAATTTTTCGAGACAATCAATTTTTTGGGTAAAAATTAAATACTATTTAAATATATAATGTGTTTTATGAAATCATAATGACCCAATAGTGATATAATAAAATACTATAAGCTTTATTTTCGGCCAATATATGTTTTAACATTAAAATAATGTGATTTTGGGTTTGTTTGACTTACTTTTCAAAGCATTAATGGACCCTTCAAGACTTATTAAACACCTTGTCATTTTAAATTGTTTTCCATGGGAGTGTGACTCACCTCCACATAAGCAACACTATTATTTTAAGAAGTTTGGACTTTGGCCATATAAAATATTGTATTACTCTTCCCTTTTCCAAAAACCATGGGATGGTTTGTGGTTTGGATTAATTTAATATAAAGGGTCCCAAACCTAAATAATAAAGAATTCCCTCACCTTTCCTATATAAACCCACCCAAGCTCCCACTTCCTCCTCACTCAAAGCCTTTGTAGTTCGTCCAACCTCTTCCCTAATATCTCTAGAATCCTCCAAAAATTCCCCAACCTACTAGGAATCCTCTCTCAAGCCTGTCTCAAGCCTTTGGAAGCACACTTCCAAGTAAGGGTTTTTTTCTTCCTTTCTCATTTTGTCCAATTTTCATTAAGTTGTTTCTCCCTTTTAATTTCAATTATGAATTTTGGGGTATGGTTTATCATATCCCTCATACTTCCCTCTTTATGTTTTAATGATGGGATACCCCTTTCTCTCCCATTAAATTCCTCCCATGTACACCCATTACTATGCTGAAATTCTGAAAGGAACTTCTCTCTCCTCATTTACATTCAAGCAATAATTTTGTATCATGAATCTAAATTCCATTAAAATTGTTGGTACATGTAGCTATATGACCTACTTACTATCCATTACATGTAAATGTGATGAGGAACCCCTTTCACTCTCATCAACCATTTTTATGAATTCTGATGTCACGCCGTTACGCTACCGAAATCGCACCAATTTTCTAAGCCATTGCCATTGTGTATTGAATACCATGCTCATTTCTCCATCAAGGGTATTCACCTTTATGCACATTTACTTATTGATTATAAAGTTTCATGTATGAATTCAACATTACTTTATCATGGAATAAATGATTATGTTTTATAAATCAATGTTTTATGATCCATGTGGCACACTTATGCATGAAATGAAATGTTTAAGAAGGGTGTGCCCTTATAGTGATCCAATGCATTGGGTAAAGTATAGTATCATGATACATCATGTCCAATGAGTGTTGACTCATGCTAATTCAAGTGAAACGAGGGTTTACTCGTGCTCCATGTGCAATGAGGATTTACTCATTCTCTCTGTGCAATGAGCCTTGGATCATGCTAATTCAATGTTAAGTGTTGTTGCCACATTTCCATGTTATGATTATCATGCTTTTTCATGCCTTTATGTTCATGATTATCTTGTTCTCAATTGAAATGCCTATTGTCTAACATGTATTGTACTCATCATGTATTCCATGTTTATTCCCTTACTGGGCTTTATATCTCACCCCTTTTCTTATGTATGTCCTCAGGTTATCCAATGCAATGCTACGTACGAGAGAATGTAGCAGTCCTGTAAAGGAATTTTTCAATAAAGATTTTTTATTTAATGTTTTAAGTTGTTAGGTAATGATCCTAAGCCCCAAAGACACTAGACCTCTCGATCTTCCATATTGTGTTAAGTGAATCGTTTATATAATAAATCATGTTTAAGTTTGTAATAAAAGCAGGGTTGTTATATGAAAACTTTCCCAATGATGAAGGAGGAACTCCTCTCCAATCCTACATCCCTCCAGAAAGGTGGTGACGGCTCCGGCGGATCATCGTTGAAGAGTCTGGCAACGCCCATCGAGGTAGGCTTGTGTTTTGTCATTTTAATTCCCGCAGTCTTCTTTAATTGGTTTATTTGCATTGAACTATTGTCTGTTCATTGAGAGAAGACCCTAGTTGCATAGGGCTCGATTTTTCCCTCCCAAACATCCTTTCAGATCGAATTTTTGAGTCATGGGGCATCCGGGGCGGCCCCAATAAGTTTTCCGGCCGATTCTTCATTTTCCGGAAAGCCGGCGCAGCGGCGGACCAAGGCGGCGAGGCAGCGGTGATCCAGGTGGCAGAGGTGCTCCAAGAGGTTTGGTTGTGCTCTAGGAGGCAGGCTCTGGTAGCAGATTCATGTGGCAGCTCTAGGGCGCGTGAGAGGCCGTCGACGCTGGGCGCGACGAGGTGGACCGGGGTTGCGGCGCGCGACCCCGCGGGAAGAACAGAGACCCGCTTTTAGCGGGTGTCCGCATGGAAAGAAGACCAGACACGAGGGCTGGTTGGCTAATCAGTGGACCACAGGTCCACAGCTGGCCCGCGTAGCTGAAACGTGGGCCGGGGTGGGCCGGCTTGGATCCGGTGGACAGGCCGGCTAGGCCGGTCCCGCCCAAGGGGCTTCGTCCCCTCTGACTTCGGACACCCGTAACTTTCGCTACAGGTGTCCGTATTCCATGACATCTATGGCAGTTTAATCCTTGGGCATGGGAAAAGGTCCTGAAATGGTTTTGGGGATTTTTAATTCCCGGGACGGGAGCTCGGTGGCGTGACACGCTCGTTAAGTACTACGCTGGGATTCTTGTTTTGGACGGTGTGGACACGTCCGATGTCCGATTTGAGCGCCATCAGCGGTGTTGCGACCCTCGCATCGAGACGTAGATTTGTAGCATGGTTTTGGGGATTGAAGTTGGAGTTGATACGTGGGCCCAACAGGTCGTATTTGGAGTTGCGTGAAACATTTTTGCGCCTTCTTCACCAGATGTCCGTTCGAGTTGTTTGAGTAGTCATTTCCGCATGTTTTTCTGAGAGCGTCATGATGGTGCAGTTTGCCCGAAGAGTATCAGAATCGAGGTCCAGGCCCCACACGGGCTGGCTATAGTGAATAGTACTATATTCACCGATTGTCCATTTCGGGTGATTATGTAGTCTATCTTGTGTGTTTTTCCACGAGGATTGCAACGGTGTAATATGTTTGGTCATGTGAAGACTCATTTGAAATTATGTTAAATGCGGAAACATGGGAAGGTGTTGGATGGATATTTCTTTTGAAACACTCCGAACCAACGCACGGTGGCGTTGTTAGTGAAACCTGGTGATGTCAGTAGCAGTGCGGAGCTATTAGACCGATTCCGGGTCTACCCTCCAGCAGGGCTGGGTAGTGGGTCACCCGACGACTCTTGAGGGTCTACCCTCTAGGAGGGCTAGGCAGTGGGTCTCTCTTCATCTTCTTCAGGGTCTACCCTCCAGCAGGGCTGGGTAGTCGGTCACGCGACGACTCTTGAGGGTCTACCCTTCAACAGGGCTAGGAAGTGGGTCACTCTTCATCTTCTTCTAGGTCTACTCTCTAGCAAGACTTGGTAGTGGGCTTCCTGTCGACTTCTTCCAGGTCTACCCTCCAGCAGGGCTAGGCAGTGGGTCGCCTGTCGACTCCTTCCAGTTCTACCCTCCAGCAGGGTTGGGCAGTGGGTCACCTGATGATGTATTATGGTTTACCTCCCAACAGGGCTGGGCAGTGGGTCACCCGTTGGAATTTCAAACTCATCCCTTCTTATGAGGGTAGTCGGTGACTTTTTCACCGTGAATACCGGAGCGGGACCCTGATTGTGCAGATCAGTGGTGTGATAGTTTTAATGTTACCTAAGGACCCATAAGGAAGATGGGTACTTTCCCCACTGAGATTTGTCCTTGAGAAGCTACCTAAAACCATACGGGCGAGTTAGTGCCACCCAAAGTAGATATTATCGAAGTGCGGTCATTGAGCCCCTTTCACTTGGGCTTCCTAGGTGGACGAGACGAGATGTTGTGCTATGCAGATGGTTTTACTTGGAACTGATGGCGACTTATCTTGGGCTGAGCTTGGAGATACATATCCCCTTACACACTCATTTGTGTTTCTTGTGGAGAAAAAATATATATATAGAATGGCACCCTACTTTCGTGTCCACTCCTTGGGGTCTGTTATTACTTATTTTTGTTGGGTTGAGCTATACTCTCTTTACTAATCTTTTTCCACGGACCTTGTTAGTCTACTTCTCACCTATTTAGTGCCTCCTTTGTTGCTCCCTCGAGATTCCGGGGTATCCTACTGAGTATATTTATACTCACCCCTACTTGGGCTTTGCCCGCACCTGGTGTGCCCTTGCAGACGATGAATAGGTCGATTGTGACTATGAAAAAGCGTAGAGTTCACAACAGTTGGAGCAGTGTCCCGCAGTCGTGCTAGAGTTTTCAGGTGGGAGTCTATCCAGTAGTTTTCTTTTGTTTACCTGTTATCGGGTTGTGGCACCTTTGTGGTTGGGCATGTGTTTGGCCCTTTTTACTTTCCAGTTTACTTGTCAGTACTTCCACCACTTTACTTACTTTATTTAGTGGTTGATGCATGATTGTGGTTGGGGTATAGCTATTTGTATTTTAGTTTTCTTTTTTACTCTACACTACTACATCGAGTGGGTTGTGTGTGTGAGTGTACATGTACTTAGGCGAAGGCCTCCCCGAGATTTTTATGCCTTCGGCGCTGGTCGCCAGCCTCTAGCTTATAGAGGTGCGCTTGAGGTAGTTGCGTCTTGGGACCGATAGGGTGGGGTCATGACAAAGTGGTATCAGATGAGGTTAGTTCCTTGGGATGTTGTTCGGACTTCGCTAAATAGGAATTGGTTGGGATTTAGGTAAATGATTTCGACGTTTTTCAAGAGCGGCTCTCAAGCCATGGAGTCCAGTGATGGTTCGGGCGGCCGATGTATCCATTCACCAGGACCCTGATAACCTGCTTTTCGACTCAGCATGATGAGACAGTTGTTGCAGGGAATTTTGAAACATGCATCCCGTAGGATTGAGTCTTTGACTGTCCTTGTTTCAGTCGGCTCCCCTTTGTTATTACTGTTATATATATATATATATATGCTCATCTAATCACGGTATCCCATGATAATTTTCAGGAAGGATCCACGACAGCAGCCAGCCAGGTTACCCTCTCCAGTTCGGGATGAAGACCTGGCGAGCGACGAGGCATCAGTTCAGGGACCCTCACGTGATCCCCTTCCACCCAGTGCTTCAGAAATATCCCCTCCACCTGAGGAGCAGCAGTTAGTACCGGCAGCTCAGGCCGAGGTTACGCGCAGATGGGGCACGCTGCGAGACATCCAGCGTCAGAGGCCACCGAGGATCCACGGGTACCCAGATCCCCAAGTGGCAGAGGACTGGCTTGAGTTAGTTGCACGACTCTTTAGGATGGTATAGACCCCAGCAGACCAGATGGTGGCCCTAGCTGCCAGTCTTTTATTGGGACATCCGGACGATGGTGGGGTTTGGTGATGTAGACCCATGACGAGTCGTCTCTCACCTGGGATGGCTTCCAACAGCTTTTCCAGGAGGAGTACTCCACCTTTTTTTTACGCTCCATTCGGATCCTATAGCTACTGGATCTGAAGTAGGGGGGATTTCCGTGTCCCAGTACTTGGCCCGGTTCACTGATCTTACACGCTACTTGTTGGACATGATCCACGACAGTTAATTCCGGGCGTGGAAGTTCGAGCAGGGTCTTCGCAGGGAGATCCGTGCTAGATTTGTACCCTTGTGCATCCCCACTTACACCAGGGTGCTGGAGAGGGTGCTTGTTACTGAGAGCTTCCTGGCTGAGGGGCGCCAGATAGCAGGACCTAGCAGTGGCCACTTTAGAGAGAAGTCTTCAGCAGGCAGATGGTAGAGGGTTGGGCCTCAGCCGAGGAGGCCCTTTTGTGAGCTGACCCAGGACCAGGGTCGCACACCTCAGTGGTACCGTAGGGTATCGGGGCAGACAGGAGAGAGTTAGTGCTATTCTTGTGATGGACTGGGTCACCTAGCACGAGATTTCCCGACCAGGCGTACATATCAGCCGTGGAAGGCAGTGGGCACACCATACAGGCATAGGTAGCACCATGACCAGGGGTCACCTAGGCGAGGACTGGGCGGTCCTCATGGAGGTGGCACTGGTAGAGGGGCAGTACCAGGAGGTGGAGGACAATGTTTTGAGATCCCTCCACCTCCACCACCAGGAGGACCACACCAGGCTTAGGGAGCTGGCGGTAGGGGTCGTGGGCAGCTTCATTCCATGGGTGTTCAAGACCCTCCAATGCACGAGATGGTCTGAGGTACGCTTTGTGTTTACTCCACACTTGCTTCAGTACTGTTAGACACAAGAGCCATCCATTCCTTAATATCACTACTGTTGGTATGGGAGTTAGAGCTTCTAGTAGCGGTGATGACACCTGCACTTAGCCTCGAGGTTCATACGGGAAGTGCCTCATTAGTGACCTTTATCTGCAGACAGTACGAACTATCATTTGAAGGAGGGAGTTTCACATGGGACCTACTCGTCATCATGATAGAACCTTACGATTTCATCCTGGGCATGGATTGGTTTTCTATGGTTCACGCTCAGATCAACTGTCATCACAGACGGGTGAAAGATGAGTTTTCTAATGGGACAAGGTTCACCATCTTTGGTGAACGAGACCTCATGGTAGACTAGATGGGTACTCTGAGCAGGAGACCCTGACCTTTTTTACACCAGTTGGTGAGTATGGATCTTAGAGCATCAGACGCTACAGGCAATTGGATCCCTACTGTTGTAGAGGATTACACAGATGTCTTTCCCGAGGATGTTACGAGACTACCTCTGAGGCGAGAGATGGAGTTATGCATTGACTTGTAGTCGGGGACTGCTCCGATATCTTTTGCAGCATATCGTATGGCACCTACAGAGCTTCATGAGCTATGAATTCAGTTGGATGAACTTATTGATAAGGGATTCATTCGGCCCAGTGTGTCACCTTGGGCAGCTCCGATCTTGTTTGTGAAGAAGGAAGATGGGAGCCTACGACATTGCGTAGATTATCATCGCCTGAATCAGGCCACAATAAAGAACAAGTACCCTTTTTCGAGGATCTATGACCTCTTTGACCAGTTTCAAGGTGTGAAGTGGTTCTTGAAGATCGATCTTGGATCTGGCTACCACCAGTTGTGGGTTCGTGAGGCTGATATCCTGAAGCTGGCCTTCCGTTATCGATATGGGCACTACAAGTTTTCTGTGATTCCCTTTGGCATGACGAATGCCCCTACCATATTTATGGCTTTGATGAACCAGATTTTCCATCTGTACTTGGACCGGTTTGTGGTTGTCTTTATTGACGACATACTCATCTACTCAGTGATAGAGGAGGAGCATGCTGAGCATTTGGGGATGGTCCTAGACTTACTTCGAGAGCACCAGATGTACGGGAAGCTCTTAAAGAGCCAGTTCTGGATTCACGATGTTCACTTTTTGGGGCACATCATTATGGAACATGTTTTCTCTGTGGATCCCACAAAGATAGAAGAAGTGATTGCTTGGTAACCACCCAAGAATGCATCTGAGGTGCAGGGTTTCCTTCGTTTGGAAGGGTACTACAATAGGTTCATAGAGGACTTCTCCAGGACTACTACAACTTTGAATGCATTGGCACAGAAGGGTAGACCATTTACCTGGACTGATCAGTGCCAGAAGGCCTTCGAGGAGATGAGGCAGAGGCTGACTAGTGCTCCGGTGTTGAGGCTGCCAGAGGAGGGTGTTGAGTTCGTGGTATAATGCGATGCTTCAGGAGCTGGGCTCAAGTGTGTGCAGATGCAGCAGTGGGAAGTGATTGCATATGGGTCGAGGTAGTTGAGGCCCCACAAACAGAATTATGCGACTCACGACTTGGAGATGGTAGCAGTCATCTTCACTTTGAGTTTTTGGAGACCCTACCTCTTAGGTGAGCGTTTTGTGGTCTACTTAGCCCATTAGAGCCACAAGTATTTATTCACTCAGAGGGATCTAAATCTGAGGTAGAGGTGCTGGCTAGAGTTTCTACAGGACTATGATTTTGATATAGTCTACACTCTAGGGAAGGGAAACGTAGTAGTAGATTCCCTTAGCATGAAGTCCTAGGCCTGTTTAGTGTGGGAATCTTCAGAGCAGTTGGCTTCCCTATGGCTGACCTTGGTGGAGCAGGAGGGTATGGGTTTTCTGTAGTCAATGGTGTTGAATACTTCACTCATTGATCCTGTGAGGGAGTCCCAGCTGGGTGATATCGAAAGTTAGGTACGGTGTGATCAGATATCCCCAGGAGAAGCACATGATGAGTATTTTAAAGGAGGGAATCACAACATCCTGTTTCAGGGGCGTGTTGTAGTACCAGCAGTGATGTGGGAGGAGGTGATGTGGGAGTTCCACACTTCTCCCTTGGACATACATCCCAGTGTGGGGAAGATGTACAGAGTCCTTCAGCGGTAGTTCTGGTTGTCTGGCATGAATTGGACCATAGCTGAGTTCGTTTCTCAGTGTCTTACCTGTCAGCAGGTGAAGGCAGAGCACCAGGTTCCGGCAGGGTCATTGCAGTCCCTTGATATTCCAGAGTGGATGTGGGATGGATTATCTATGGATTTCGTCACAGGGCTTCCACACACGGCGAAGGGCCACGACTCCATTTGGGTGATATTGGACCAACTCATGAAGTCGGCACACTTCCTTGCTATCAAGTAGTAGAGCTTGGTGGAGATTTAGGGTCAGTTATATGTTTATAAGAGCGTCCACCTTCATGGAGTACCCTCAACGATCGTCTTCGACCATGAGGTGTGGTTTACATCACGACTATGGAGAGGCCTACCAGAGTCATTCGAGACTCAGTTGCTGATGAGTACAGCTTTTCACCCTCAGACTGACAAGAAGACTGAGCACACTATCCAGGTGTTGGAGGATATGCTTAGGGCGTGCGTGTTAGACTTTGGTCGGAGTTGCGAGGATCACCTGACTTTATTAGAGTTTGTGTATAACAATTGTTACCACTCTACTATTGGTATGGAACCTTTTGAGGCCCTCTACGGGAGACCCTGTAGGTCACCCTTGTGGTGGACGGAGGTTGGGGAGACCACCCTCATGGGCCCAGAGTTGGTGCAGGTGACAACAGAGAAGGTAAAGGTCATTCATGAGCAGATGTGGATGGCTTAGAGCAGACAGAAGTCCTATGCAGACCGACATCGTAGGCCTTTGGAGTTTGAGCAGGAAGATGATGTCTTTTTGAGAGTCTCCTAGCAGCGTGGAATGCGGAGTTTCGGTCGGGGAGGCAAGTTGTCCCCACAGTTCAATGGTCCCTTTGAGATCATGCGCCAGGTTGGTGAGGTCACCTACCATCTTGCTCTACCCCCGCAGTTGGAGAGAGTGCACGGCATCTTCCACATGTCGTAGCTGAGGAAATACATGCATGACCCCACACACGTTATCAACTAGGAAGAGATGGGAATTGAGGATGTAGCCACCTTTGCGGAGCACCTGGTGGCGATTGAGGACCGATAGGAGCATACTTTGGACAGATGGCCCATTCCTCTAGTTCGTGTGATGTGGCAGCACAGGACGGTGTAGGGGAGCACCTAGGAGCGGGAGAGTCAGATGTGAGCTCATTATCCCATGTTTTTTTGTAGTTTTGTTTTTAGGGGATGAAAAATGTGAAGGAGGGAATGATTTAAGAACCCCAGTTTTTGAGGCTGTAAGACTTTTAAATTTTCTTGATGTTATTCAAGAGCCGGGCGTTCAGACGGCGTGCGATTCTGAGCCCCAATGTGGCCAGAATTAATGTTTTAAGTGCATTCACACTGTACATGCCAATAAATATAATAACTCTTAAACGGTATCTCGGACGGAAAAACTGAGGGCACCGTTGCGTTCGGAACATGCCGTTTACCCTAGGAGGGGTATGACTTTTCCGGGCGCGACCCTTTTGTGAAAAACACCACCAGGGGCATTTTCGTAATTTGGCGGCCCCGGGCGCAAATTTTATAACTTTTGAATGAAGGCTTGGATTAAAATTCAGAGTCCTCCATTGTGCTCAAGGCATGGCGTTTACCCTAGGGGAGGCTTAACCTCGACCCCGCTGGGAGTTTGGGTACGGGGCCTACGGGCGGGGGGTTTAAGTGTTTTCTATTTAAACTTGACCCCCACCCTTCTAATCCCCCTTCTTCCCTGGAACAAACACTCCCAGAGACGAAGTAGGAACTACTCTCCTCTCTTACATCCCTCTTGCAAGGCGGTGATGGCTCTGGTGGATCATCGTTAAAGCGTCAGGCAACGCCCATCGAGGTAGGCTCGTGTTTTGTCATTTTAATTCCCGCAGTCCTATTCAATTGGTTTATTTGCATATAACTATTGTCCAATAATTGATAGAAGACCCTGGTTGCATAGGGATCAATTTTACCCTCCCAGTGATCCTTTCAGATTGAATTTTCGAGTCCCGGCGCGGCCGAGACGGCCCCAGGAAGTTTTCCGGCCGTTTCTACGTTTTCCGGCAAGGCAGCGCGGCGGCGGACCAATGCGGCATGGCGGTGGTGTTCCAAGAGGTGAAGGTGCTCTAGGAGGCGCAGCTGTGGTCTAGGTGGCAGGCTCCGGCAGCGGCTTCAGGGAGTGGCTCCAGGGCACGGGCGAGGCCGTCGGCGCCGGGCGCGATGAGGTGGACCGGGGTCGCGGTGCGCGACACCGCAGGAGGAATAGAGACCCACATCATGTGGGTCTCCATGTGGACCGAAGACCATCCACGAAGGCCGGTCGGCTGAGCAGTGGAACTTGGGTCCACAGCCAGCCCACAGGCTGGCGCTGCAAGCTGGACCATTCGGCGCGAGCCGGCCCGAACCCGGTGGACCGGCCGGCCAGGCCGGTCCAGCCCAAGGGGTTACGTCCCCTCCGACTTCGGACACCCGTAACATTCGCTATGAGTGTCTGTTTTGTGTGCCATCTATGGAAATGTAATCCTCAGATCGAGATGAAGGTTTTTAGATGGTTTTGGGGATTTTTAATTATTGGGACGGGATCCTGGTGGCGCGACACGCTCGTTAAGTACTACGCCGAGATTCTTGTTTTGGATGGAACAGACATGTCTGATGTCTGATTTGAGCATCATCAGTGGCATTGCAACCCTAGAGTCGAGACATAGATTTCCAGCATGGTTTTGGTCAATGAATTAGGAGTTGATATGTGGGCCCTATGGGTCGTCTTTTGAGTTGTGTGCAGTGTTTTTGTGCCTTTTTCACCAAAAGTCCGTTCGAGGCGTTTGAGTAGTCATTTCCACATGTTTTTCTGATAGCATCGTGATGGAGTAGTTCTCCCGATGAGTATAGGAGTCGGGGTGTGGGCTCCACATGGACTGGCTATGGTGAATAGTACCATAGTCACTGGTTGTACGTTTGAGGTGAGTATGTTGTCTATCTCACATGTTTTCCCGCGAGGACTGCAACGGTGTAATTTGTTTGGGCATCTGCAGCCTCATTTGAGATCATGTTAAATGTGGAAACATGGGAAGATTTTGGATGGAGATCCCCTTTGACGCACTCTGAACCAACGCAATGTGGTGTTGTTAATGACACCTGGTGAGGTCAGTAGCAGTGTGGAGCAATCAGACTGATTCTGAGTTTACCCTCCAGTAGGGATGGGAAGTGGGTAACCCGACGACACTTGAGGGTCTACCCTCCAGCAGGGCTGGACAGTGGGTCGCCCATCATCTCCTTCCAGGTCTACACTTCAGTAGGGCTGGGAAGTGGTTCACTTGACAACTCTTGAGGGCCTACCCTTCAGTAGGGCTGGGCAGTGGGTCGCCTATCGACTTCTTCCTGGACTACTATCCTGTAGGGCTAGGTAGTGGGTTGCCTGTCGACTCCTTTCAGATCTACCCTCCAGTAGAGCTGGGTTGTGGGTGGCATGATGATGTATTATGGTTTACCCTCCAGCAGGGCTGGGCAGTGGGTCACCCATTGGCATTTCAGACTCATCCCTTCTTATGAGGCTAGTCAGTGACTTTTTCGCCATGACTACTAGAGTGGGACCTTGATTGTGCAGATCAGTGGTGTGAAAGTTTTAATTTTACCTAAGGACCCATAAGGAATATGGGTACTTTCCCAACTGAGATGCATCCTTGAGACGCAACTCATAATCGTCTGGGTGAGTCAGTGCCACCCAAAGCAGATAGTATCGAAGTACGGTGATTGAGACCCTTTGACTTGGGCTTCCTAGGTGGAAGAGATGAGATGCTAGGTTGTGCGGATGGTTTTACATGGAGCTGATG
The DNA here is from genome assembly GCA_963277665.1 of Viscum album. NCBI lineage: Eukaryota > Viridiplantae > Streptophyta > Magnoliopsida > Santalales > Viscaceae > Viscum > Viscum album. The sequence goes on from OY728156.1 coordinate 1,559,984,951, forward strand.
GTGACTTATCCTGGGCTGAGATTGGAGATGGAGATCCCCTTACACACTCATTTGGGTTTCTTATTGAGCATATATATATAATGGCACCCTACATTCGTGTCCACTCCATGGAGTCCGTGCTTACTTATTTCTATTGGGTTGAGCTGCACTCTCTTTATTAAACTTTTCCACTGACATTGTTAGTCTACTTCTCACCTCTTTAGTGCCTCCTTTGTTGCCCCCTCGAGCTTTCTATGTATCCTACTGAGTATATTTATACTCACCCTTACATGGGATTTGCTCGCACCTGGTGTGCCCTTGCAGACGACGGACAGGTCGATCGTGACTACAGAGGAGCATAGAGGTCACAGCAGTTGGAGCAACATACCGCGGTCGGGCTAGAGTTTTCAGGTGGGAGCCTATCTAGTTGTTTTCTTTTTTTACTATTTCCGGGTTGTGGATCCTTTGTAGTTGGGCGTGTGTTTTTCTCTTTTTACTTTCCAGTTTACTTGTCATTACTTCCAACACTTAACTTACTTTATTTAGTGGTTGATGCATGATTATGGTTGGGGTATAGCTATTTGTCTTTTGGTGTTCCTTTTACTCTGCACTACTGCATCGAGTGGGTTGTGTGTGTGAGTGTACATGTACTTAGGCGAAGGCCTCCCCTAGATTATTACGCCTTCGGCGCTGGTCTCCAGCCTCTAGCCTATGGAGGCGTGCTTGAGGTAGTTGCGGCTTGAGACTGGTAGGGTCAGGTCAAGACATAATATACCATTATTTACTAGGTTTGTCAACCTAGAACATTTATCCCTTGAAACTATCAAGGTATCCCATGAAAACACAATTAATAGATCTTGGTTCGGCCATTTGAGGTTTAATGTGGGTGTAGGCAGTACACCCAAAGAATCTTAGGTGGTTATAGGAAAGAATTATACCATTCCATGGTTCATCTGGGGGACTAAACTGGTTAGCAGTAGATGGTAACTGGTTAATTAGATACATTTTATAGTGGAAGCCTCTTCCCAAATGGATTTATGTAGGAACAAGAATTTAATAATACTTCAGACTCACTCAAGAATAGTTCCATTCATATGCTCAAAATTACATTCTATTGTGGGGTCTTTCTAATAGTCTTGTTTCATTTCATACACATGGATTGATAGAACCATACAAACTCAATATGAAATCACTAAAAAACATTATCTATTCTCTTTACATTAATCCTCTTTCCATCAGGGGTTTTAACAATTTTTTTCAAATATTTCAATGGTTTCAAAAACATCAGATTTTTTTTAGTATGTAAATCCACACCTTTCTAGAGTAGTCATCTATGAATTTAATAAAATAGGCACCCCACAAGGGGATGTGATTTTGATATCACCCTAGGAATTAGAATGGATGTACTCTAGTGTTTGAGTGGCCTTAAATGAGGACGTACCAAAACTAACCCTCTTAGACTAACCAATGATGCAATATTCAGAAAATGGGAGATTTATTAGTGTAACATTTACTAACACTCCTTGTTTACTCAATTCCACTTTGAACTTGGAGCTTATATTCCCTAATCCTATATTCCATAAAAATATTTTATCAACATTACTAACATACACACTACCTAATTTCCTTGAATGGGTCCTTCCATTCAACAAATAAAGTTTATTAACTAATGATAAATCAATTATAGTTATAGATACACTAGGGAACTTATGAAATCATGATTAAAACCTAAAAACATATCCTTTTTGACATATAAAACTATGATAAATCATTTTTTTATTAAATCTATGGACCCACCTAATATATAATAGGTTAATGATAGAACTAACATCTAATTATATAAGAATAGAACCTCTTCCTTGAACCTTACACATCATGTTATTACATAAGATTACATCTCCATATACTCTCTATACTCTATTGAGGAACTGTTATATAGAAGGACACATGTGAAAGGGTTAGTCTAAGTCCAGAAACCACTCATTTGTGAGTACAGGTCTAGCCACTTTTAGAATTTCGGCAGTTTCATAATCAATATCTACAAACTAGGAATAGTTGGTTCTTTATTCTTATGATTTATTTAGGTTTCATACACTCAGGTCATATGTCCCTAGGAATACAACAATTGTAACACAAAGAAATTATATATTTATACATTGGTCTAGGTTTGGGATGGTTATTGTTTTTCATTTTATATTTACCCATTTATTTCTTTTTACCCTTGTACTATAGCCTCTCTCGGGTAAATAAAGTCCCAGTATTACCTTTCATTTTGGGTTTGGAATGTAACAAATTATAATGAAAGGATGATTTAACCTCTTCAAGGGTAATAGAGTCACTGATATAAGTCATATACTATTGTGAAATAGGAAATTTTAAGAGAAATCAATAGGATCATTGCTCGACCGTCATCATTAATAGTAACATTAATGTTCGTCAAATCAATCCTTATCTAGTTAAAAACATCCAAATGAGATTTAATGGAGACATCAGCACCAATGATAAAGGTGAACATGTGTTGTTTATTATAATGTATACCAACTAAATATGCTATTATATAATGTTTTTCTATCTTAATACATAGACTAGAAACACTAGATTCAAAGGAAACTTCTGGAAGGACCATGTCACTAAGAGACTACAATATATAACTATGAGCTATAAAAAGAATGTTAGGAGGGACATATTGATATGTTTTTGAGGTATGGACATCACAATTGAGGGATAAAATATGTTTTGGTGGTCTATGAATATCATATATGAGGCCATGTTGAACTAATAGTGACCCCATATTAATTTACTACAATTTGAAATAATTATCTCCATTAGAACTTCCAATTTCATACTTAGCACAGTCCATTACTGATATGAGGTTCTAATACAAGTTTTTTGGTGAGAAATATAATCATAAACCCTTAATAAATAACCAAGATCATCATATATGTAATAAGTATCCCTTATGTTTATGTACATGAAATTCAAGACATGTCATAATGTTAATTACTCAAGTTCATTTCATAAAAAATGAAATGATTTTAGATGAGTGTGAAAAATTAGAAATTAAATAGAAACCAAAACATGAATATTATTCAAAAGGATTCACCAATACTACCAAGCAATGATTTCAACCAAATATAGATTTAATTGAACAAAGAAAAAAGAAGATGAAAAAGAAGATCCGCGGATTTAAAATCCTTCAATCTATTCAGGGCTTACGTACATGGAATGAACACCAAAACCTCCCCAATATTTTATTATGTTCAATTAAAAAATATAGGAGACAAACCATAAATATGAATAAAAAGAAAATAGAGGTGATAAGAAGCTCTATTATCAAGAACTAAATAATGAAGAAGCATAATACAAACAAGCCAGAGAGGGTAGCCCTATGGTGGTCCAGATCTCTTTGTGATGTTGGAACACCTCTCAGTCCAATTTTTTCACATATTCAGGAGCTTCTATATCAATTAAATGAACACACTTTTTCTACCTTAAGGATCTCAATCGATTCTCCACCAAGAATGGTTTATGAGGAGTAGCCAATGAGGATAACAGATCAAAATTTGACTCATAGGAAGAAAAAATTAGTGAGGTGAACTAGGGTTTCACTAGTTCAAATGAAAGTAAAAAAACAAGAGCAAGTAGCATTTTATTTTCAAATGCAAACCAAAGAGGAATGCGAGGGGTGATAAATTCCCATAACACACTTCATTCCCTCAAAACTGATGAACCAACTTGGAAGTTCCATTCATGAGGAACTTGAATGGATATACAGATCTAGTTCCCATACCCTGACAACGTGTACGAATACAATTATGAGAATATAAAGGTGATTGATGGGAATGTATGAATGCTAAACAGATCAATGAGTTGGCGAGGGAAATTGACACCAATGAAGGAATAAAATGGGGGACCAGATAAGGATACAATAAACACCTCAATCCCTTAACCAATACAAAGAAGGAGGACTAAAAATAAAACCCAAAAAAAGGATATGACCATAGAAAAATATTGGATAACTTATCATATTTTTTCATAATAAAAAATCAAAATTTTCTTACATGTAGAAAAAAATTGGAAGAAATATTATAAAAGGAAAATTAATAATGAAAACATCTTAAATTCATGAACACTTTGTATATAAAACATATATATGTGTGTGTGTGTGTGTGTGTACAAACATGCACACCCACATACATACATTCATAGATACATACATTCACACAAAAAATTTAAAAAATAATTAAAATTAATTAATAATAATTAAATAAATGATCATTATAACACCCACACCCACACACACACAAATACATTTATATTAATTTATATATAACAATTATAATATTATATATATAATTAAATTTAAACCATAATTATAATTAATAAATTCAAAATTTCTTATTATCTTCATGCATGGGGTTCCTCGAGGGTTGCAATAGTGGTCTCTTTCCACCACAGGTGCTTGGGGTTTCCCCGAGAATGCCTTCGAGGGTGGGGGTTGTTTATCAAATTAAAAATTAAAAATTTTTAGAATTTTTTCTTATCAATTCTCATTTATAGATAAGATAATGAATCACAATATAAATGCTAAAAAATTTGTTGATAAAGTAGCACATTATTAGTGTTAAAAAATTGATGATAAAATATACGACCTTTATCATCGCATGCCTTATCATTTATTTATTAGCAGTAACAAAATAATTTTTTTGTGATTTTAATGCACAGATATGTATTTGTGTTTTTTGTAATTTTTCTAGAATTTTTTCCATTGTAAATTATACTTGAGAAACAATATGGTGATTTGGATACATGAAGGGTTCAGTTTTATGGGACCTAGTGATATATATAAACTATGGTAGATAAATCAAATTATATGATCCATCTATATTCTAATCGTAGATATGCATATGATACATATTTTAGGAAATGAATTGGACAAATATTAGACCACATAAAGATTCCTATATCATATAGTATGATATATCAAATGTCCTACAATATTAGATATTGGTTTCATGCAAATTCTATATCCTCCAAATGGTTTTATCCTTAGTTATGAATCATAGGTTTGATTCATTAAAGTATTTTTAAATAATACATGATCACATAAGTGTTCAACTGATCATATATTAAAATAGGTATGGTTTTTGTAATATAAGATGGATGCTAAGTGTTGTCACATGATCCTAAACCTCTTACATTAATTTAGGGAGAACTATAATAGGGGGTATGACCTATCCGGTTTGTGGTTGATATTTTTTCAATCCAATCCAAAGATATCTTCTTACCCTTTCTTCAATAAACTTCTAGAAGAATGTGATAGAACACCTCTGGAGTTGGACGGGTCATATCACTGCATATGAGGATTTAAGGGATGGGTGTACTACCATTGGATGTGATTCATTCGACAATCACTAATTGATCTCCATCAAACAAAAGTCATCAAGATGGAGCTTGTAGGACATGAGGTATACTTGTTTTATATTATGTTATTCATTTCATGTATATTGGTTGATGATATATAAAGTATTAAATTAGGGTTCTTCCCATTTTATTAACATGATATGTTTATACGAAACCAACCAATGGAATTAGTGTAATACTCAAGAACCTACTGTAATAAGTAATCACTATATCCTAAACTATCACATAATGCACACTCTAAAGAGCCTTTATTCATGAGTATATTTAAAAGTTTTATTTAGGAAAATTATAATTTGATTCTAAAAAATAAAATTTATATTTTAAATCTTTTTAAATAAATTATCTTAATATAAAAATTTAATATTTTTTGGAAATATTTAATATTTAAGTGAATAGTGAAAATATAGTTTTAAAAAAAACCATAACATTTATGAAATTATTAGTATATAAGAAAGGTCTAAAAGTTTATAAAACCTTTTAAATGGTTAAATATGTGTTTATGGATTAAAACTATAAATTTTTGAAAATAATATTCTTATATTATAAAACCTATGATTAACAACATATGAACTTTATTAAAATTGTCTATTAAGAGATAATGTTTTGAGTTTTTTATTTTAATTAAATATTATTTTGGTAAAATCAAGTTTTGGATTGATTTTGAAAATATACCATTTATTTATTTTATAATAACCCATTTAAATAACGATAATCATAATCCTTGATAATTTTATCAGAAACATAAGTTTAATGCTTAAAAATACACATATATTAAAAATGGTTTTTACATGTCATAATGTTAAAAACAATTTTCCCAATACATTTTAATTTTATTTTATAAAATAGAATTTATAGTTAAAATAATTAGGTCTGAATTATGTAATAAGGAAAATATCATTTTTTGGCATTGAAAATAAATTCCTTAGGTTAATGATTAATAATGATGGTAAGAGTGAAATAGGTGTTTTGAAAAATTTAATTTTTTATCCATTATATAAATCTTATCTAAAAAATTAGATTAAAGTATTTAAAATTATGACTCAAATATGATTTTTAAACATATAAATAAAATATAAACCCCCATTCAATTAATTATTGATATGAAATATAAATAAAAAACTTCATGTATAAAATGAAATTTTACTTTAAAAATCGTTTTCTTATATATTATGTTTTAATTTAAACATTGATTTTCTCACATTTTGAAATTTTATAAGATAAAATAGAGTCCAAATTCCTATTTTTTATTTTTAAAATTTGTTAAAGTTGTCATATTATATTTTCAGTAATGAAATAACTACCATGGTTAAATTTTAATCAAGATTAGTAATGGTGAAAATGGGTAAATGAAATATCTTGAATTTTTAATAATTAAAAGGTCACATAATGATTCTAGATATAATTTTTAGGTTTTTGAGTCATGGGAACTTGTATCACCTAAAATTTATCCACATAACTCACCCAAATCACCTAACCCACCTAACACCCATGTGATTCCATTCGCACACCTGGCCTATCTATAGTTTCTATGAAAAAGCCCTTATCTTCGCCTATAAATAGATCTCACTCCCATCAATTATCTCATCCCATGCCACCCCAAATTAATTTATCACAAGTTTTCCTTTCCTATCCCTCTCTAAATTCTTCAAAATGAGTTCCTAAGGTTTTAAGAGTCCCACCAAGCATTAAAATTCTACTTAGTAAGGCAAGGGTTTCCAATAAATCCCTTTCCTTTATAATTTAAATTCTATTTTTATAATAAAATTTTAATATATTACCTTGATTATGATTTCATGGTATTAAAACCCATTTGATATGTTATTAATGAGATAATACTAAGCCACTCTCATTATACCGTTTTTCATTTTTTTTGTTTAAAAATAAGGGTTCTCATTTCACCCCTTCCATTTTCAATTACTAACCATTATTTTAATGTCATCATGCATGTAATTATCTGGAATTATCACATAATTGATATATCTAAAATGAGATTTTACCTCATTAAATCCCTTTTCAAAGTCATAAAAATTCACAAAAATCCAAAATTTTAGGATGTAAAGAGTTTACGGGGTTCCTAATAATTACGTCCCTTTTAGGATACTAGTAAGTGGATTGTTATGGCACAAATTCACTTAGGGGTAATCCATCATAAAAGCGTTGTTTAAATCCTTGAATCAACCATCACAATAATTCATTATGAGTGGTCCTAATAATGCACACCAATCTAGAAACTCATGAGAGATGTGATTTGGAATATTCACATGGTCTTTTCAATCATTCATAATGGTTTTTACTACCATTGTCATGGACTCATTGCATTGAAGTATATTGAACATGATCACTATCTTTTATTGATAACCCATCACTTTGAATATTCCCTTTGGTAATACCATATATTTATTTCCTTGATAAGGGTATTTCATTTTTCATTGAGAGTAACCCATAGTTTCTAGGTTGATTATATATTTTTAACTATCCTCATTATTTCTCTCAATGGGTTATCATAATGTTACACATTTTATTAGCATGGGGAAAGAGTTATCATTATGTATGTCCTTATTCCAATATAGATAAATATTGCAATATTGACTATTTATTATTTAACCATCCAACTTCTTTCTTCGAATGAGTTATGATCATTTTATCAATTTTATTAGCATAGAGAAAAGTGTAATCATTATATATGTTTATATTCTAATATGGATGATTATTGGAAAATTTTATTATACATTGTTTAATAATTTTTTCCTATAATTAATTAATTATAATTTGAAAGAATATGGGTGAGACAAAATATTATATTTCCCCTCAATGTATCTTAGCTCTCATGAGACACAAACTCTTGAGTATTTTGTTATAGGCCAGCCCAAAACAAGATGTCTATTTGATGGTAAGATCATGATGTCTAAGATTATGATGTATCGGATTATGGTATGGAATCAGTTATCCCACATTATTCATTTCATATATATGGTTGAAGTTATTGCTATCTTTGTGATCAATTTTATTCATTCCTATACATTGATATATTATTCTCTCTGTTTTAGTGGAATGTGGATTCATGTTGTTTATTTACTACCTGACATATCACTTATTCCATATTTATGTTTTGATAGATTCCACTATATGCTACCCCCAACTGAGAATCCTAGCTCACCATTTTTTTTCTTTTACCAATAAAAATAAAGGAGAACTATGTGTAATTTTCAAGGATATTATGGAAGGGATAATAATGTTCTTGAAATGTGTTCTTGATGTACGTTATGCCTTTAAATATAAAATATGTATGTATGTAGTATTCCAATACTACAAAGTTGTTGGATATTATGGAAACTCTACTATTATATACAAATAATGTAATATAACTTTCATATATGAGTTTCCAGAGTTCAAGTAGTCAAATTTCATACTATATCAAGTTTATAATAACCTTGGTGACTATATTTGGAGAAACCTCTTTACATATAAAAAATTATTTGAAAGACCATCAATATTTTAAGGGAACAGTATAAAAAAATTAATATGGAATGCATTTTTCAATCCAATATCATGAGATAGTTATGTGTATTCCATTATATGGTGTCTAATTAGAATAATGAGAACTATATAAACACCCATATAAAATTTATGGTTGTTTACACTGAGAAAATCAATGAAGTTGGAGTTGAGGATAATAAAATCATAACCATATTTTGTCATTTTACCCAATTAATGAAAAATAATATTTCCTTCATTGAGTGACCAAATTATCCAAAACATTTTTTGGCTATGATGAATAGATTCATATGAGAACAACCTACAATATTTAGTGGAACTAATAAAAAATTGGTAGATGAAAATGGATAAACTCCCTAAAGAAGAACTATATTTCATTTGGAATTAATGAAAAATAGAAATTCATTATGGTGGTATATCATCTAATGGGAGATACAAACCAATTATGGTCAATAATTCAACACACTAAAGTGGAAGATGAGATGAAGAGAATAGAATGGGGAACATTTAAGGAGATATTCTATGAAAAATACATTCTTCTTGAGAAAAGAGCATAAATGGAATGCTAGTTCCTCAATCATATAGAAAAGAAGGAAGAAAATGTTTCTCATTTTGAGGATAACATTACATGGTTAGCAAGACATGCTGCAGACTTTGTATGTAGACTATAAACCAAGGTCTATTATTTATTTAAGGGTTAAATTTGACCCTTCAAAGGGAGTTGGTCTCTCAAAACTTTTTATTTTATGAGTATACAATATCAACTGATATTAAGAGAGAAAAAGTTTTCTATGTGTTATATGTATTCAAGGGAAATCATGAGAAGAAGAGGCTGGTTGAGAGTCATGGGAATAGTAGTATAGAAAATTGAATAAAATGAAGGATTTGGTTTATCAAATGTGATAATTTATTGAATAAACACCATGTGTCTATAAAAAAGGGATCAATAGTTTGTTACATGTGTGTAGAAAAATTTCATCAAGCTCATAAATGGAATGAACAGAAGAATCTATTGATGATAAATGCTTTAACTCTAAGGAGAAAGGATGTTATTTAATCCAATTTCTCAAACATTATGGAAATTTACCTTCTAAAAGGACATGGGAGAAAGGTAATGCTTATAAACTACCAAAGATAATTTTGAAGTTATTAATGTTATAGTGACGGGTAGTTTGATTATAGCCTCAAAATTAGAAAATGTTTCAATGTATTTTGGATTTTATAATATTTTTTTGACATAAATGTCTTCCAAAAACAAAAAATAATTTTCTAGAACCCTACTAAGAGGCATATCCATAAATACACTAAGTGGAATTCTTATTGAAAGAAATAAATGCCAGTCTGCTCTAATTATGATGCATGTAAATACCCTATTTCAATACATAGTCATTATACTTGTGGTTGAATTTTATATGATCCTTGGTATTGATTGAATTTTAATGTATAAAAAAAATTATTTCCAGGAGATGGATATTATGATTCATAAAGGTGTGGTGGAATATATTTTTTCAATGGGATACTTCATCATCTAAAACAAGTTCGTATCCTCCCCCACTAGCTATCCTTAATGAAATTTTGGGAAGACAGTGTGGGGCATGTATTGTCTCAATAATACTCTATAAATCTTATTGATTTTGATGCTCACAAACACCCTTGTTTGTTTTAATAATGATATTACTTTATTTGTATTTTAGGAAATTAATATTCTTTATATTTCTTTTTCTAGACATATTTTCATGATTATTATTCATGTGGAATATTCATCAATGTGTTCGGAACGCTCATAATTGTATTCTGGGAACACTGTTTATACCACACGTTGAAGAAACATAACATAAGGAACAAACCCTACATTTTTATTATACCTTATGCTAAAATATCAACACGTATAGTCTATCAAGCCTACATTGACAGAAAGTTATGGATAAAGAACATCATGTTTGGATGAAACATTATGTTTGACAAAGAGAAAATGTATGGTTAAAGAACCCCACGTAAGTATGGAACCTTATGTTTGAGAAGAAAATTTATAGATCATCAACCTTAATTTTTTGATAAACCATAAATTTGGATAATGAATGACATGTAGTTGAATCCTACGTTTTATATTTTCTCATTTTGTGAAGGAACATTTTTTTTGACTTTTCATCACAAAATATTTGAATTTATGATTTTATCAGAGTTTAATGCAATGGTCTTTATAGAATATCAGGTAGATTTAAATCCCATTTTTGAATGATTCAAATATCATTATGATTAATTCAAATAATAATATTATGTGGAGAAATTATCTCCTATTGTTAAGGGAAGTTACGACTACTCCAAGCTATCTCAAGAATTTGAATTCTACAGTTAATAAGTGATTTTCTTGGATTTGGAATTAAAATATAGGATCTCTCTTTTAATTATATCTATGTATTTGTTATATATATATGTGTGTATGAGTCAAATGAAAAAATATGTATATTGAGAGATATATTTAGCCATATATTGTGACACAATTTAAACTACATTCTTGTGAAGATCTTTTACAGATCTACTACAACATTTGATTAGACTCTATTTTTCTACAGAAGAATCTATAGTGGAAATATAAATATTCAATATTTATTATTTTCTCTACATATGTGATTTTTATTCATTTTTTTTATTTTAAAGATCTATTACAACCAGATCACTTTAGAAATGGTCTTTCACGATGAAACTATTTTCTGAAGAAGAAGATTGATCTACTGTCAGTTTTTCTTCAACTGTAATGTTCAACCAGAATCCTTCATAATCAATATATTTTTATGGAGAGTTTCAACTACTCGTATTTAGTTGTGGTGGAGTATCATCATCTCAATCTATGTTTTGGTTTATCAGTTCCTTATGATTTAACCAGAAGACTCTATTTTTAGTCTTCTTTATAATGGTGCTGACTACCTATACTCAGTTGTGGATTGGTCTTATGATATGAGGACCTGACTAGTGAAATTCATCAAACTCACAAAGAGAGTAATTGGTGGAGTGGACTAGGGGATCTATATAACCCAAACCACTATAAATAGTCATTTTCTATATTTCTGTTTTTATCCACTACTCATAATTTCAAATAGAAGACAAACACTGAATGGCGGAGTGGGTGGAGCGAACGGCCCCCTTTCTATCCCACGATGGCCGACGCTAGGGTTTCTTGGCGATGGAAATCCACCATTTTCTTGGCTCAATATCCTCCCGCCTTCTGGAGATGCTGCTAAAGTGAATCCAGTGAAGGCACCTCCCGGCTCTAAAGTGACTCCAGAGAAGGTGGGCTCACGTGACTCGTGAATATTAGTCCGTCGCTGTGGTCCATCGATCACTGAAAACACGGACAGCAAGGCTGGCTTCCCCTCTGCAACAAATCCAGTTACAGGATCTAGGATTAAATAGATCGGCGTGGATGGTGCAAGGGCTTCTCACTCCTTGAAGGATTCGGATTTCACGCGGAACTCTTCTGTACAGGAAGGTTTTGATGTGGCGGGGAAGAGTTCATCTATTGAGTTCAGGTTTCGAAGACCTTGCAGGTTGCGCGGACAGAATCACAGGCTGCTACTCTTCTTGGAGTCTAATACTTTGTGGGTGTGATGAAAGACACAATTTATGGGCCGAAGCTGGATGGGTCTTTACTTAAAGACTCACACCATGGAAGAATTCCTCGTAAAGGTTCGTCTGCGCATGTTGAGGCCAATCCTACAACGTTTGCTGAGAGATTAGAAATGGGAAAAAACTCATTGATTGCGCGCATTGTCTTTCCCAAAGGTGCACAACCATGGAAGCTAGATGACTTGTTCCGAAGAACATCGATGTTGTGGGGATTTTCCAATTGGAAATGTGTGTCTCTTGGTCATGGTTTTTTTCACTGTATTTTTTCGTCAGATGAATTGAAGCTTCGTGCGTGGAGTATTGGTAGACTATCTCTAAAACCTGGTTGGATTCATTTACATGAATGGTCATTAGATTTCAATTTTTCTCGTGCAAGAAATTATTTTTATAAGTTTTGGGTTTGACTGCATGGTCTTAACTGGGTCCTTTGGCATCCGAAGATTCTACATGACATTGGCATGGAAATTGGGACTCCTATTCGTCTTGATAAGGATACTGAGGATGTTCGATTTGGGCACTTTCCTAGGATGATGGTGGAGGTTTATCTTAGCTCCACACTAATTTACAACTTAACCCTATCTACTCTATATTATAATATTCAAATTGATGTTGAGTATGAAAAAAATCCCCTCTTCTGCTTTGAATGTATGGATGTTGGACACTCTGTGGAGCTATGCCGGAAAAAAGTTTCTTGTGAGAATGTGGGATTAAAGGTCATCCTACCACCCTCTGTAAAATAAATCCAAGTGTGAAAGACTCAACATTTTCAAAACCTGATAATAAGGACTTTGACCCCCCCCCCCCCCCCCCCCCCCGCGCAAGAACCAGCTTCTAGTATGGCTGTTGGGTTGCTTTTAGGGAAGCCTGATTCTCAACTCTCTCTTTTGAAAGGCAAAGAGTTGATGATTGGTGCATCCCCTAAAAGAGTTCATATCAGCCCTTCTAATCTTCAAGATGATTTGGTTAATGAGGTTACCTTAAAGGAGAGAGTAATTTTTTCACCATCCCTTGTCGATGACTCTCATCAAATTGATACATCGCAGAACGCTGATTGTCACCAAGAAATTCAAAAGCTCTTGTAGTCTTCTAATGTTTCTGGGAAATGGGGGAATCTCTCTGATGATGAAAGGGGAAACAACAAAACCACTGCTCTGGGAAGCGTGTGACCTATATCCTTTAAGGATTTTATCTTAATTGGTGATGCAAGTATGACTTATGGTGAAGAATTTCCCTCTGTCCCACCAAGGAGGAGACCTCGCAAGGTTTTTTCCCATCTTCTGAAGATCAAGTCGACTAGATTATCGTCAATGGTGTAAATAAATATGGATGCAAATCTTCTTAAGATATTCAACCAGGAGAAGTCTCAATCTGAGTGGGGGTCTTCTGATGAATCTGATTATAGAAATGACATGTCATATTATGATTATTAGTCTTGATTGAGGGAAATTCTGTTTGTTTGACCCTTTTCACCACTCTTATGTCCTATTGAATAATAATTGGTCAGAAGCATTGCTTCTGGATGACCTTTATAAATTAAATAGAAGACAAACAATGCTCACCTGTATAATATTCAGTCGAGAGGTATAAATGTAATGAATTTTGAAAATACACAATTCACCACGTTCTTGTGTATATTTTTATATTCTGACATAAAAATTGGTATCAAAGGAGAGATTTAAAAAAGGCTATAACAAGCTAATATTATAAGGTCTATACAAAGATAGAAATGACTGATCATAGAGAAGGGATTCCAATGGTTCATGCTCTTTATTTCAATAGTGAAAAATATGGGTACTAGAAATCATGGATGATTATATATATGAAGAATTTGGGATTCAAAGTCTACAATAAGATCATTACTCCTTATATAATTTCAGAAAATCCTTCAACTTGGACTGCTGCTACAGTGCCAGAAAATTAAATGAATTCTAGTGATATGAACTCTATTATATGTGGTATTGAATTAGATGAATTCAACCATGTCTCAAAAATTCCTAATGCATATGAAATGTGGAAAACCATTGCATTTTCTTATGAAGGAATTGACAATGTAAGACAAATGAGGAATGCAATAGCAAAACTGAAATTTGATATATTCAGAATGCTTGATGGTGAAAATATCACTCATATGAATGGAAGGATTACACAGATTATAAATAATATTACATCCTTAGGTGATTCTATCAAACAATCAGATCACAATTTTAATGTACTGATAGTACTACCCACTAAATAGAATTGTATATCAGCTGCAATTTGACAATCTTCACCCGTCAAAAAACTGATAATTAGAGAATTGATTGGGAAACTAATGATGTATGAAGATGAAATGAAAGATGAAGCTAAAGATCATAAAGTCTTAGTAAAAAATGATAATACTACTCTAAAGGTATCATATCAGAAGCAAATAAAAAGAATAAAGAAAGAAGTCAGAGAAGAAGAAAATTCAGATACATCTGATTCTGAAATAGATTTGGCTCAATTAGATAGAAATTTTATCAAGTTTTATAAAAAGAAAATAACATTCATAAATACTTTCAAAATGGATGAGAAAGACTATAAGGAAGTCATATTCTATGAATGCAAGAAATTAGGTCATATAAGACCTGATCATCCCCGGCTAAAAGGTGACAATAGAAAGACTAAAAAGGAATATTTCAAAAATTTTGATTATGAACAAAAACAAAAAAGATAAATGAAGGAAACATGGAGTGTCTTTGACGACTCTGGAAGATCATCAAAATCTGATTCAAAAAAGGAAGAATCACATTTGAAAGCAAATATGTGCTTCATAGAAAAATAATATAAAGTACAAACATATTATTCATCTAATTATGATTCTGATTATTCAAATAATAAATTGGATTCCTTCAAAAAAATTAGAGAGGGAAAATATAACCCCTTATTATAGAAACACAAATATTTAAAAAATACTCACAATTATATTTTGGGAGAAAGTGATGCTTTACTTAAACAACATCAAGAGTTAATTGAAAAAAATTATTCATCTACCACAAACTGGGCTGACAATGAAAATAAGTTTAAAGAATTAAAAGATGGAGTAAAAACTTAAGAAAGTAGTAATCTCTTATTTACAAAAGGATAAATTATTATAAAATTCTTAGTAAAAATTTCATTCGAAAGAAAATATTTGGTATAATAATTAAAGTTGAAAAATCTTAACAATATAAGAATTATTTTGTTCCCAAATCAAAAAATATTTCCTGTATTTTTTCTGGAATAGAAGATCATATAACAAAAAAAATATTTAAAAAATCCTCAAATATGTGAAATTAAAATGGATTTTATTTCACATAGCTTATTTGAAGGAAATATGAGTTATGGAAAAACAATGTAGATATGGATTCAAAGAACTTTACTAGATAACACTGCTAGACCCAAAAGAATATGGGTACCAAAAAAACTTTTGTTTAAATTTACCTTGCAAGAAATAGGTCATAGAAAAAGAAAATATATATGATGTATGGATAGTGGATGCTCTAGGAATATGAGTGGGAACTCATAAAAATCATTACACTAACTTAAATAGATAGAGGTCTTGTAACTTTTTATGATAATGCCAAAAGAAAGATAATTGTACATGGGACTTTTGGAGATCCAAAAACAGCCTCAATCAACAAAGTAATATATGTACAAGGGCTGAAGTATAACATGATAAGTATATCTCAACTCTGTGATGATGGATATTATGTTGATTTTTCTAACAATTCATGTTCCGTGTTTAAAGATAAATGAGTTATGATTGGAGCACCTAGAACTGATAATGTTTATACTTTAGATTTAAATACCTTGTGTAAACAGAAAGTGAATTGTTTAACTGATATGATAAATGAGTCTTGGATATGGCATAGAAGGATTAGTCATTATAATATTTATTATTTTCATAAATTATCTAAGAAACTATTAGTTTTTGATTTACCTATTCTTGAGTTTGATAGTGACATATTGTTTGATGCATGCCAAATTTCTAAGAAACACAAATCTTCCTTGAAATCTATTAACATAATTGTTACATAAAAAAATCTATAACTTATCCACATGGATCTATTTGGACCATCAAGATTAGCATGTTTGGATGAAAAATTATATGTATTTGTTTTAGTTTATGATTACTCTATATTTACTTGGATTTATTATCTAAAACCTAAAAGTGATGCTTTTATTGTTTTTCAAAGTTTCTGTATGTTTGTTCAAAATGAAAAATGTTTTAAGATAATTTCATTAAGAAGTGATCATTATGAAGAATTTGAAAATCAGGAATTCTATTCATTTTATTCAAATCTAGGAATTAAAAACACCATCTATACACCAAGAACGCCTAAAAAATGAATTTCTAAAAGAAGAAACATAACTATTCAAGAATTGGCTAAGACTATGATGAAGGAATACAGTCTACCAACCTACTTCTAGGTAGAAGCTAGAATCACAACCTGCTATGTCATGAATAGATTTTTAATACAACTTATTTTCAAAAATACACCATATGAACTTTGGAATAACAGAAACATAAGGTAATGTACTTTAATGTTTTTGGATATATGGTTTATATCTAGAACACCAAGGATAATCTTGGAAAGTTTGATCCAAAATATAAAGAAGGAATATTTTTAGGATATACTACTACCTCAAAATCCTATAGAGTGTTTAATAAAAATTCAAGGATTATTAAAGAAGTAGTTCATGTGAATTTTGATGAAATTGACCCTTTTATTAAATAGAAAGGTCAAACTAATTAAACTACTGACTCCACTATCAATATGTGACTTGAAAATATAAGAAATGATTTTGAAAATAACATAAATAAAATTTATCCCAGTTTAGAAGAACATGATACTGATGAACCTAAAATTGTTTTACATAGAAAGTCAAGAACCATAAATAATCATCATATAGAAACTGTAATAGGATACCTAGACATAGGAATAAGAACTAGAAGAAATACATGAAACCTTGTTGAATTATCTTCATTTATATATCAACTAGAACCTAAATCTTTTAAAGATGCCTTAGAATATTAGATTTGGATGTTTGTAATGCAAGATTAGATAAACCAATTCAAAAAGAATGATGTTTGAGAATTAGTTGAAAGACCATAAAATTATCCAATTATTGGAACTAAGTGGGTCTTTATAAATAAACAGGATGATCAATGGATTATAACTAGAAATAAAGCTCGATTAGTAGCTAAAGGATATAATTATGAAGAAGATATAGATTATGATGAAGCTTTTCCCCCAATAGATAGATTAGAAGAAATTTGAATAATTTTATCTTATGCATCTTAAATGAACATTAAATTATATCAGATGGATTTTAAATCTTACTTTTTTAAATGTCTATTTAATGGAGGAAGTTTATGTTGTACAACCTCCTAGTTTTGAAAACTCTCAAAAACTAGATTCTGTTTTTAAATGTACTAAATATCTCTATGTCCATAAACAAGAACCAAGAGCTTGGTATGAAATATTAAGTTACTTTCTTTTAAAAAATGGATTTAATATGAGAATGGAAGATACAACTATTTTAAAGAAAATCATTTGCTCTAATATATTATTAGTTCAAATCTATGTTGATGATGTTATTTTTGGTTCAACCAATAAAAAAATTAAAATGAATTTTCAAAACTTATGAAAAAATAATTTGAAATGAGTATGATGGAATAATTGAACTTTTTTTTAGGACTTCAAGTACATAATAAATATTATGTAAATGTTTTAAACCAAAGTAAATATATTAATAATTTATTAAAAAAGTTTTGTGTTGAGAAAAATAAGACACATACAACTCCCATGTGTACCAATATAAAACTTTATTTGGATGAAGCTGGAAAACCAGTGGACAATTTTTTTATAGAGGTATCATTTGTAGTTTATTATATCTTACATCTAGAAGACCTAATATTATGTTTTCAGTATGTTTATGTGCAAGATTTCAGACAAATCCTAAAGAATCACATCTTATTATTGTCAAAAGGATTTTTAGATGTTTAAAAGGAACTATTTTCCAGGGAGAACTGGGCGGAGTAGTAGGGGTGTGGGGTGGTCATGGGTACTGGTTAAATAAATAAAAAATTGGGTCATGGGTACTTGTTAAAAAAATAAAAAAGAGAAGCTTTAGGGGTGTTTAAGAAAACTTCCCTTAAATTAATCATGATTAGGGGCGGTTAACCACCCATAAATTAATCACGATTAGGAGCAGTTCAAAACTCACCTAATTCCCTCTATTAGAGGCGGTTTTGGTAATAATCCCCTTTAATACAAGTGATTTTGAAATATTTCATCCAATATTAGTGGGGGTTTAAACCCCCTCTACTATAACAACCCCTAATGTCACCATTATTTAATATCATATTTAGATGATGATTTTGGGGGTTTTAGATCAGAAATAAAAAGTACCCACTTTAAAAAAATGACTACATTAGAAGGGGTTATAACCCCTTCTGAAGACATTAGTGATAGTTATGGAGAACCATCACTAATGTGCTCGCCTACTATCATTAGTGATGGTTTTGATGAAGCACAGGTAAAATCATGGTGACATTAGGGGAGGTTATAGAATAGGGGGTTTAAAACCCCACTAATATTGGCCGAAATCTTTCAAAATCACTTGTATAACAGGCTGTTATTATTGAAACCACCTCTAATAGAGGGCATTAGGGATAGTTTGAGCTGCCCCTAGTCATTATTAATTTAGGGGTAGTTAAACGACCCTAATCATGATTAATTTATGGGTGGTTTTTTAAACGCCCCTAAAGCCTCCCTTTTTAATTTTTTTAACAAGTACTCATGACCACATTTTTATATAATTAACTAGTACCCGTGATCACCCCAAACCCCTACTACTCCACCTATTTCTCCCTAAACCCCCTCATCCCCCCACCAATTCTATCGCCCCAACCCCCCTCAAGTTCTATAGCGTGCCTGAGCCTCCCTCTAATTCCCCATGCACCCTGGCCTCACCTCTAATTCTCCCATTATCCTCTCTCATTACGCGCAACCTCCCTCTACCCTACTGCATGGGTGCCTGAAACCTGACCTCCAAATCAATTCCCTTAAAATTTTAAAAACACGAATGAAGGGATTCGAACCCCTGGCCTGTTGCAAACTAACGAACAACTAACCCAAGAGGCTACTAGTATGGAAAAGTTTCTTTTGTTATATATGTATCGATTCAATTTATTTATATAAATTTCATTATTTATTAAATAAATAATTTTTACAAAATATATTTAAATACATTTCAACATATAATCAACATATAAATTTACAAAATCTATATATATATATATATGTATGTATATTAAATACAATTGAGTAAGTATATTTTTACACACACATATATATATATTTATAAATACTTTAATATATGTGTGTTTCTTTATGTATTTATAATATATATATATAATATAATTATAATATATATATATTTATTTATTTATTTTTATATTCTTATGTCAGTGTGATAATAATAATAATATTAATTATTATTATTGTTATTACACCTATTTAAAATTACAAAAATTATATGTTGGTTTTATAATTACTATAAATTTATTTTAGGAGTCATGTCATTCATATATTATATTAAATAAATTTATATTTTATATTTATGTAAATTATTTACACACTTAAATACATTTTTATATATTATTAAAATGTTTATTTCAATAATACATTTATATATATAAGTATTTACTTAATATATTTACATAATTTCCTTAAAATATATTTATATACTATATTTCAATACATATATTTATTTTTATGTGAAATAAAATATATATATATATATATATATAAATTGTATAGTATTATATATATTTATTATTATATGAAATAAAATTTTTACAAAAAAAATATATCATATAAAATTAATATTATATGAAATAAAATGTATACAAATATTAATATAATGTTATATGAAATACAATTTTATATTTTATATAATATTAAACCATAAACATATTATTTAAAAATATATTTATTATTATAATAATATAAATTATAAAAACTATATGATGAATTTTTTAATAAATTATATTTATGTATATATTTATATAATAGGATTATTCTTTTATATTGTAAATAATTAATATTATACGAAATAATAATTATACAAATAACTATATATTAATGTATATAATATTACTACACAATTATATTTATGTATACATATAATTACAATTAAATACAATCATAGAAATATTTTATATAACATGTTCATATATATAATGTATTTAAATACATTTATATATTTTGTTTTAATTATATATATATATATATGGATGTTACTTTGGAAAAAAAATAATAGTAGGGGTTCACAAATCACTTTAATCTCTGAAATTAGAGGGGGTTGTGAACCCCTGCTAATGTAAAGACATTAGAGAGGGTTTTGAAACCACTCTAAGGTAAAGACATTAGAGGGGGTCCATAACCCACTCTAATTTAAGGCGCTGAAGGGGGATTTCAACCCCTCTAAAATCCTACCAAATATTTAAAAAATAATAATTAAAAATTAAGACGGTGTTTAAAACCCCCATATAATTTAAGAAGTTAGAGGGGTCCATAATCCCCTTGAAATTAGATAATTAACGAGTGTTTTATATAAACCCATCCTATATTTATTGTAAATGAATTTAGAGGGGGTTCATAACACCCTCTAATTTACATGATTTGAGGGGGTTATAGATAACCCCCTCTAATTATGTAGAAAATGAATTTAGAGGGGGTTGTGCATAATCCCCTCTAAATAACCCCCTCTAATGTGTTGTTTTTTTGTAGTGACCTCGAGAACCAATCACTTTTTAGGAAAATTATTTGTAGTAAGGTCTAGTAAGAAACAACACTCAGTTTCCCTATCAACAGCCGAGGAAGAATATGTATCTCCAGGCAGTTGTTGTGCACAAGTATGGTGGATTAAAAACACACTAATGGACTTTGGACTAAATTTTAATAGTACCCCTATTTTATGTGATAACACAAGTGCTATAAACATTCTAAAAAATCTTATAAGTAATTATAAAAATTAGAATATTGATATTAGACATCATTTTCTAAGAGATAATTTTCTTAAAAAGGACATATCTTTAGAATTTGTTAATACTAAATACCAACTAGATGATATTTTTACTAAACCACTTCCAACTGTAAATTTTAATTTTATTAAAAATGAGTTAGTTTTATTTAATTTGTAAAATTGTAATCTTTTTGATATTTTTAATTTTAAATAATCATTTTATTTTATTTATTTATTTTAGTTATTTATGTTAAAAACATTTACTGATTACATTAAATATAATTTGTCCTAATATTTTCTTTTCACTGTATATTTAAATTAATTTATTTTAATCTTAAGTTTATTCATTTCACATGATTTAATTTTTTTTAATGATTATCCTACTCAATAACATGAGAAACAAGGGATTGATAGAAATTTTTCGAATACCAAACCCTTTCAACTCTCAACCCCTTTTTGAATACCAAAACCATCATTTTACCATATTCTACCTTCTCTTAACTATAAGGACCCAACCTTAAAACATTACACAATCTTGAATTAAATTAATAATTCACATTGAGGATATTTTTAGGTTTATAGTTTTAGAGAATTAGTCCATAACTATTACATATCAAAAGACAACAAAGTAAACACTTCTACTCAATTTCCATTTTTTTTATAAAATAAAAACTCTTAAAAAGAAACATGTCTAGTTCCATGTTATAGATAGAATGTATTTCCTTGATCCCATCCTTGACACTATTCATCATTAATTCCTATGGAAAACATTTCAAAAACATTGGATAAGCATAAAAAGATCAGTAAGGGATATAAAAATAAGGAAAAATATTAGTTTCTCAAAACAACAAGTAAATCATGAATACTTCTTCATAAGTAATACTTTTCACCTTTATAAAGTAGTAAATACTCTTCACTAAATAAAAGATCATTGCTTACCCTTTTGTAACCAAAATATCACTATAAAACCAATTTAAATAACACATAACATATAAAGGTAACTTGGGACATAAACATACTTAAATGGAATAAAAATACGGTTGACTTCCACACATGTCATTAAATGGAATAGCCATTCGGCTGACCTCCATACCCAATGCATTGGAGGTTATAATGTAACCACCTGTCCTGGTTTTCACGGAACCACCCATCATTTGGTTTATCACGTAACCACAAACCAAATGTCCAAGTACCATTATAAAATCTTAACACATACAACAAATATATAGGAATGAAAACATTTCCACATTTCAATCACAATATATTGAAATAAAAAATACATTATCAACACCATTTTCAATACCAAAATACATAAAATATTATATGGTATTTACTTTATTTGTAAAAGAATTATTGCTTGTTAAGAATCCAAAGATCAAATAATACTTGTGGTGGGGGAAAGGTCATTGTCACCGCATACATTAAAAAAGAAACATAATTTTCATCATTTAGTAAAACGATTCATATAGAAAATATTCCCTTCGAATAAAAGTAAAAGTAAACGGGTTTTATACACCGTATAAAAGAAATTTTTGTATAAAACAAAATAAGCCTCAATGAAAGGAGATTGAGAAGAAGTCTCTTACAAAGACTGTATCCTTAGATTAAGGATAAATCAATTACATAATTATGTGGGAAGAATATAAATACACCCAATATAAGTGGATATTAAGTGTAAAAAAATCATAGGTCATTCAAAAATATTCATTGAACGACATAATTAGGAATTAGAGGTTTAAACCAAAGAATTTAAATTGGGTAAAGAAGTTACCTTATAGAAATTTTACAGCCTAACGGCGTCACTTTAAAATTCAGAAAATGAGTTGATGAGAGATAAGAAGGGTATATCATAACTTGGACATAAAATTTATAGCAATAAGGATATATAATAATATATCCCAACATAATAAGATGTGAATTAAAAGGCATAACAAAAATAAGCCTTTTAAAAAGATGAGGGTGAAAGGTTCCCTTATCGATTTGGTAACTTACGAATCATACACCCCATGAAAGAAGGACCATACAATGTCGATGTAAATACTCATAAATGAAATTATATTACACAAGGAGTAGAATAATTTGCGGTACATAAACCACTCAAAGGAGATAGTGACAATTATAGCATGAATCTCACAGGAATAAAAAGTGAGATAAAAATCCCTTACCTCGTTGTAATCAATCAAGTCGTATGACCAAAAGATACTAACCACCAAATGAATTACAGAACACCATGAATATAAATATAATAATGATAATATATATCAATTTTAAGTACACAATACACCACATTCCATAAATATGTTGTGACCAAAGGAAATCTCACGGAATTAAAAATGAGATAAGAAATCCCTTACGAAAATTCGGCAGCCTAACGACCCCACTTAAAACATCCAGAAATGGATTGATGAGATCAAATAGGGACTATTATCATATAAAAATAAAAATTAAAGTAATAGGAATATAAAATAACATCCCCCAACATAAGAAATAGGAGCTTAAAATAAATGACATAAAAGAGAGTACTTAAAAAGAAAGAGAGAGGAAGGATCCCTTACCTCGAGTCCGACTTGTCTTGTTCATTTATTTATATTATTGAATAATAAACTTTGGTCAATTTATAATTTCTTAATAACATCATTTAAATTTTATTATTCAATTCATATCACATATTATCATGTTATAATAATTATATTTTTATGTTAGTTCATATCAGACGTTTTCATCGATGTTTGGTACATGAGTCAAAAATGAACTTGTTTGAGAATAATTGCCCATGTAGTTATAATTAAATCATATCTATAATATTATTAATTAATTAAATATCATATATATCCATTATATTTTCATTTTATACTATTTTATAACATTTGGAGAAAAAAATGAAATCCACCGTTCATGGAGTCGGTAGGCCGTACGTACACATGAACGCTACTTTCATTTCTTTTTCATATTAATGGAATTAAAACTAAATGAGAGAAATATATTTTATAATTCCGGTATAATATATATGTTATATATTTCACATAAGTTAATTAATTTCATTCTTTATACATTCCATGTATTGCATGAAGGATTCACATCACTTGAGGGGGCAGTAGTCCACACTTCCTCAAATGAAATTATCACAATTACACGACATGAAAATCATAATTATATGATTTAAAAATAAAATACAGAAACATATAGAAAACATAAATACCATATATATCATATATAAATACAGTGACATCATAATGGCCACAATTAAAGGTGTTAAAATAATATTGAACAATCATCGTTTCGTGAGGCAGTAATTCCCCACCTACAGAAACAGTATGTTCTTTAACCATTAGACGGAGGTGTGTGTATGTGTAAATCAAATCCTTCTCATAAAAAATCCTATTATATTTATGATACTGGTTTTATTATGGGATTAAAATAATAATAAGATAGTGTTGAGTGAAGAAGGAAAATAATAGAAATAAACTCAAGAGAAGACATTACCTATAATTCGGGTAACTCTTTTTGATTTGATCCAAAGGATTCCTTGGAAAGACATCTCCCCAAAGTGAGGCTTCTAGTAGTAATATAGGTATGTGGAGAGAACATATGAGTAGAGGTTGGAGGATACAAGGTCTTGAGAGATGTGGGTAAGGGGGTATCGGTGGGGGCATTTTATAAGAGGGAGGAGGGGCACTCTTGGAAAGTATTGAAATATTAATTTATTATAAAATGTTTTTCAAAATATAATGGTTCTAAAATGATATATTTTGGGTATAAGAGGATAAAGGGTATAAATACGCTCAACCAATATGATTTTTACAAGTTGAGGTCACATAATTAACCTTATCTTTTCATTTTAACCCTTAGTTAAAATTAATAATTCTGACCACGTCTTTTTCTATTTTCAAACTATAAGGTCATAATAATTACTTTAAAATACCAATAGTCCCATAATTGTATCAATAATTATATTAGTATTATATTATATTTTATTTGGAATAATATTATATTTTTTGTACTTTTATACCATTTAATTAAATAACATTTGTTTTTGAAACTCATTTATGCCAATTTTGACACTATTTGGTAGTTGACTTTTGATAAAGGCATAAAAGCTTTATTACTTCAAAATAAAAGAATTAACATATATTTTACATGTCATAATTATCTATAAAATTATTTGATATCATCCCAACTTTCAAAACAAAATTATTTTAACACTTATAATATCATATATTTAAATCTTTCATTAATGAGGTAATAGATGCATCATCATTGTGTCATAAATAAATTTATTTATTTAATGTCTAAAAATTCTAAATAAAATACCATGATATAGGAAATATTTTTAGCTTTCAAATGACTATTTATAGTTAAATATATAGTTTATATAAACAAAATTAAAATTTTTTACTTAGGTATTATATACTTTTTTTATATTTCCCTTTCTTTAAAAATAATATGATAAAAGGTCACTATCACACAAAAGTGATTCCATGGGGTCCCAAAGTTGTAAAAAGGAATCCCATGGTCGGAAATGACTAAAAAATATCATTAATACACATGGATGGGTAATTTTATATTATTATAACAATATTTTTTTACCCTTTTTTACCTGATTTACTAATTAATCACTACAATTAAAAATAATTACTGTAATTACTATTCATCTTGTCAAAAACAAAAGAGTGTTAATTAAATAATTTTTACCTTATTATTCCAAATATGGAATCCATCTTACCAAATTCCAAACACATAAACCGTAGTAATTAATTTAAAAATAATTCTCGTTCTCAAAACCAAAGACGGGTTTTTAGGAAGTAAAATTTATCAAAATATTGACTCATTTTTACATCCAATTTGAAAGTGAAGTCACTTAAAATGAACAAAACTGTATTAAGTGATAAAAACATAATTCAATTACACTTTAGAGCCCCTTAATTTGAAAATATAACTATATAAATAAATTATTCGAAAAAGCAGTTTTGAAGTAAAATGCAGTATTTTTCACTATTCCTTAAAAATGAACATTTGTCAGAAAAAATAAAAAAAATTATCCAAAGTAAATATGACATTACAAATTAAAAAATGATGTCCATTTTACCAAATTAAAAACATATAAGTCGAATAAATTAATTTTATAATTAATTCCCACTGTCAAAACAAATAGCGTGCTTTGAAGAAACAATATCTATCAAAAGATTGAAACTTGTTTATGTCCAATTTCAAAGTGAAATTAATTCCAATGACCCCCATTGAGTTAAATGGTAAAAATATATTCTAATTATAATTTAAAACCAATTAATATTATAATCAATCCATATAAATAAATTACATTAAAAAGGTTTTTAATTAAAATATAATATTTATTACTATTCGTAAAAAAATGAACTTTATCGAAAAAATAATAAAAATTTACGCAAAGTAAATTTTGATGTCCCGATTCTAAAGAAGGATTTTATTTTGTCAAATATAACATATAAAATTTTCCAAAAGTGTATTTAAAAAGGTTTCTCCATCAAATGGGAGTTAATCGACCTTTTAAAGAATATTAGAATATTTATGCTTAAAATTGGATTTATTCGCATTTTAAGCCTCTAACAATTATTGGATAAATGAAAAAATATTTAACAAACATATATAATAATTTTTTAGTTAGTTATATTCATTCCTTCCATTAAAACGACTATGCATTAGCTACCATTTAAAATAATATTATTTTATTATTAGTGTGCAATGTATGATTTCAAAGAAACTCGTTATTGCGTATTGGGTACGCCATCATATATAGCATTCCCTTTAAAGTAATATTAACATTTTATTCACAAATATTAATAAATATGAAATGTTCATATTCTTTATTTACATAGGATTTTACATCCTTCCCCCCTTTGGGGAATTGTGTCCTCGCAATTTTAAAATTGGGCTTGGAAACATCATTAAAAGTCCCACATCGGAAAAAGAGTCAGTAAAACTCTCACATTAAAAGAAATAAAGAGAAGTAAAAAGGTCATTCGAGTTAAACCATACTAGGATTCCATGTAAGAAAACATGGATATGGAATAGAAAACAAAGGGTCAAGTTCTGATGGAGAGTGATAGAAAACATGATTAGGAGAAAGTTAACCACAAGAAAATCACAAACTTGTGATGGGTTAAACGATATTTGATTCCCCAGTAGGAAAAGTTAACAGACAATGTTTTTGTTTTAAGTTACTTTTCATTGAGTAATTTATTTATGGGATTAACTAAAACATAAGTAAACATACTTACTTGTCATGTAGACATTAATCTCTTACTAGATTTCTAACACAAACTAATATTTTCTCCAAAAGATGAGTATTTAGGATGACTTGTTCACATTAAGAGTGCTATAAAAAACTTCTAGAGAATCGCCTAATCCAAAAACAATAGAGCTATATATTTCCTATATCTTTATACCAAAACCAAAATGGTTAGTACAAGATTAGATAATCCACAAAAAGGACAATCTTTTACAAAAAGAAAATATACTCTTAATCTCCAAAATTTGTCCAACAAAACCCAAAGTTCATAAAAGACCATTCAATAAACAGCTATCCATAAAATTCATCAAAGTATTCCAAACTAATATTGAAACCCAAATCTCTGAAGGATTTAATCACGTAGTATTCCAAGGTAAATCTTAACATTTATCTCCAAATAACATCAGTTACTCTTAAAGTCTCATACTGAAAAGTAATTAACCTAATCACATATCCTCCATGATAGGTTAATCATTTCCATACATAACCCAAAATCAACTTATTTCTGATTTATAATATCATCTAACTAAAAATAATTAGTCATACTAACCAGGGACTTCACGTAGTCCAGTGGTAGGTGATAAATCCCATTCACACGTTGGTTATGGGTTTGATTCCCGCAGCTTCATCCGACGTGACGGGTTGTCACCCGGTCTGTGTGTTGTCTTTTTTCCAAAACTATATAATTCTTACAGCATTCCCCAAAAAGAGATAAAATCTTCAAAAATAACCATAACATAATTTAATCCTCAAGTTTATCTCATGCCTTTCATTTTCAATTATAACATATAGTAACCCAAAATTACCTCAAAAGTAAGGATCATATAAACCCTAAAGGTTACTTTATAATTATTACCTAAACATCCAAATCAAGTTGGTTCTCTTGTACAGGATGCATTAGAGAACTCACCAAGTTTAAAGTGGTTAATCATGACTCCAGATAGTTGGTTGAGAATAACCACAAGAGTTCTCATTGCAGCTCCCATATCATTCAGTTGTTCTTTCAGAAAACCATCACAGTTTTCTTCACATCCATTGTTACTCTGGTTCCTACTAGATCCAGCCATTTACTAAAACTAAAAAGTTAAGTGTGAGTATATCATTAGAAAAATAATATAATATCCTATGAGGAGGTTGAATATTAAGATATAATTATTCATGTTATCTTAAACTCATTCACTTTATCTAAAACTATGACTCTCTCTAAAATCCTAACCATTATGGTAATGTCACTTATGCTTAAAGAATATCCTAACCTCTAAAGTTATCCAAAACCAACCATTGATACCAACTATAAGGTCCCAGCCTTAAAACAATACATAGTCTTGAATTAAATGAATAATTCCCTTTGAGGATCTTATCAGGTTTAGTGTTTTGGATAATTAGGCCATAACTATTAAATCTCAAAAGACTACAAAGTAGACACTTCTACTCAGTTTTCATTTTTTTCATAAAATAATAACTATTAAAAAGAAACATGTCTAGTTCCATGTTTTAGATAACATGCCTTTCCTTGATCCCATACTTGACCCTATTCATCTTTAAGTGCTGTGGAAAACATTTCAAAAACATGGGATGAGCATAAAAAGCTCAGTAAGTGATATAAAAAGAAGGAAAACTATTAGTTTCTAAAACAACAAGTAAATCATGAATACTTTATCATAAGTAATACTTTTAGCCTTTATGAAGTATAAAATACTCTTCACTGAATAAAATATCATTTCTTACCCTTTTGTAACCAAAATATCACCATAAAACCCATATAAAGAACACATAACATATAAAGGTAACTTGAGACATAAACATACTTAAATTGAATAACCATATGGTCTACTTCCACATATGTCACTAAATACAATAGTCATACGGACAACTTCCATACCCAATGCATTAGAGGTTATAACGTAACCACCCCTCCTGGTTTTCACATAACCACCCATTATTTGGTTTATCATGTAACCACCCGTCAAATGTCCAAGTACCATTATAAAATCATAACACATACAACAAATATATAGGAATGAAAACCTTTCCACAGTTCAATCACAATATATTGACATAACAAATCCATTTTCAATAACATTTTCAATACCAAAATACATAAATGAGTATATGGTATTTATTTTCCTTTTAAAATCATTATAGCTTGTTAAGGAATCCAAAGATCAAATGATACTTGTGGCGGTGGAAAGGTCGTTGTCACCACGTATGTTAAAAAGAAACATAATTTTTGTCGTTTAGTAAAATGATTTGTAAAGAAAATATTCCTTTTGAATAAAAGTAAAAGTAAAAGGGGTTTATACACTGTATAAAATAATGTTTTGTATAAAACAAAATATGCCTCAATGAAAGGAGATTGAGATGAAGTCCCTTACAAAGACGGTATCCATAGATTAAGGATAAATCAATGACATAATTATGTGTTACAAATATAAATACACCCAATATAAGTGGATATTAAGTGTAAAAAAATCATAGGTCATTAACACATATTCATATCATTACATAATCAAGAAGTAGGGGTTTAACCCAAAGAATTGAAATTGGGTAAAGAAGTTCCCTTACAGAAATTCGACAGCCTAACGAAGTCACTTTAAAATTCATAAAATGAGTTGATGAGAGATAAAAAGGGAATCTCATCACTTGGACATAAAATTTACAGCAATAAGGATATATAATAACATATCCCAAAAAAATAATATGTGAATTAAAAGGCATAACAAAAATAATCCTTTTAAAAATTGGAGGGTGAAAGGTTCCCTTACTGATTTGGTAACTTATGAATCATACACCCCATGGAAGAAGGACCATACAATTTTGATATAAATACACATAAATTAAAGTGTATTACACAAATATTATAATAATGGGAAGTAAATACACCACTCAAAGGATATATTGACAAATATAGCATGAATCTCACTGGAATAAAAATTGACATAAAAACCCCTTACCTCATTGTAATCAATCGATTCGTATGACCAGAAGATACTAAACACCAAATGAATTATAAAAAATAATAAATTTAAATAGAATCATGATAATATATATCAATTTTTAGTACAAAATATACCATATTCCATAAATAAGTGTCGACCAATGGAAATCTCATAGAATTAAAAGTGAGATAAGAAATCCATTACGAAAATTCGGCAGCCTAACGACGCCACTTAAAACTTCCAAAAATGGATTGATGAGATCAAATAGGGTATATCATAATATGAACGTACAAATTTCATTAATAGGAATATAAAATAACGTCCCCCAACATAAGAAGGTGGTGTTTAAAAGAATGACATAAAAGAGAGTACTTAAAAAGAAAGAGAAAGGTAGGATCCCTTACCTCGAGTCCGACTTGTCTTATTCGTTTCTTTATATTCTTGAATAATAAAATTTGGTCAATTTATAATTTATTAATAAAATCATTTAATGTTTATTATTCAATTCATATGAAATATTATCATGTTATAATAATTAGATTATTATGTTAGTTCATATTTTACGTTTTCGTTGATGTTTGTTACATGAGTCAAAAATGAACTTGTTTGAAGAGAATTGTCCATGTAGTTATAAGTAAATCATCTCCAGAATAGTATTAATGATTTAAATATCATATATATCCAGTATAGTTTCATTTTATACTATTACATAACATTTGGAGATAAAAAATGAAATGCACCGTTCACGGAGACGGTAGGCCGTACGTACGCATGAACGCTACTTTGATTTCTTTGTCATATTCATGGAATTAAAAATAAATTAGAGAAATATATTTTATAATTCCATTATAATATATATGTTAAATAGGTCACATAATTTCATTAATATCATTCTTGATACATTCCATGTATTTCATGAACGAGTCACATCACTTGAGGGGGCGATAGTCCACACTTCCTCAAATGAAATTATAACAATTACAGGACATGAAAAGCCTAATGATATTATTTAAACATAAAATACAGATGCATATAGAAAACCTAAATACCATATATATCATATATAAAAAAAGTGACATCATAATTCCCACCATGAAAGGTGTTAAAAGAGGATTTTACAATCATCATTTCGTGAGGCAGTAATTAGCCACCCACAGAAACAGTATGTTCTTTAACCATTAGACGGAGGTGTGTGAATGTGTAAATCAAATAATTCTCATAAAAACATCCTAATATATTGATTATACTGGTTATATTATGTTATTTAAATAAAAAGAAGATAGTGGTGAGAGAAGAAGGAAAATAAAAGAAAGAAACTCGAGAGAAGGCATTACCTCTAAATCAGGTAACTCTTTTTGATTTGAGCCAAAGGCTTATTTGAAAAGACTTCTGCCCAAAGTGAGGCTTCTAGTAGTAAGAGAGATATGTGGAGAGATAATATGAGCATATTTTTTAGGATAAAATGGATTGAGAGGTGTGGGTAAGGGTGTAGAGGTGGGGGCCTTTTATAAGAGGGAGGAGGGGCACTCTTGGAAAGTCATGAAATATTAATTTATTATAAAATGTTTTTCAAATTATAATGTTCCCAAAATGATATATTTATAGGATAAGAGGATAAGGGGTAGAAATACACTCAAACAATATGATTTATACAAGTGTAGGTCATATAATACACCTTATCGTTTCATTTTAACCCTTAGTTAAAATTAATAATTTTTACCATGTCTTTATTTATTTTCAAACTATAAGGTCAAAATAATTACGTTAAAATACAAATATTCCTATAATTGTATTAATAATTATATTATTAATATTTTATTTTTAATTTGACAGAATATTAGATTTTTTTTACTTTTATACCATTTAATAAAATAACATTTGTTTTAAAAACTCATTTATGCCAATTTCGAAACTATTTGGTAGTTGACTTTTGATAAAGGCATAAAAGCTTTATTACTTCGAAATAAAAGAATTAAAATATATTTTACATGTAATAAATATCTATAAAATTCTTTTATACCATCCCAAGTATCAAAAAAAATATTTTAACACTTATAATATCATATATTTAAATCTTTCATTAATGAGGTAATAACTACATCATCATTGTCTCACAAATAAATTTATTTATTTAATGTATAAAAATTCTAAATAAAATACCATGAAGTAGGAAATATTTCTAGCTTTAAAATTAATATTTATATTCAAAGAGATCATTTATATAAAAAATTAAAAATTTTTACTTAGGTAATACACACTTTTATTATATTTCCATTTCTTTAAAAATAATATGATAAAAGGTCACTATCACACAAAAGCGGTTCCATGGGGTCCCAAAGTTGTAACAAGGAATCCCGTGGTCGTCCATGACTCAAAAAATAGCATTAAGAAACATGGATGGGTAATTTTATATTATTATAACATTATTTTGTTTACCCCTTTTTACCTGATTTACTAATTAATCACTGTAATTAAAAATAATTACTATAATTACTTTTCATCATGTAAAAAAAAGAGTCTTAATTAAATAATTTGGACATTATGATTCCAAATATGGAATCCATTTTACCAAATTTTAAATACTTAAATTTCAGTAATTAATTTAAAAATAATTCCCATTCTCAAAACCAAAGATGAGTTTTTAAGAAGTAAACTTTATCAAAAGATTAACTCGTTTTTACATACAATTTGAAAGTGAAATCACTTCCAATGAACAAAATTGTATTAAGTTAAAAAAACATAATTCAATTACACTTAAAAACCAATTAAATTGAAAATTTAACTATATAAATAAATTAGATGAAAATTTTGTTTTGAAGTAAAATGCAGTATTTTTCACTATCCCTTAAAAATGAACATTTTTCAGAGAAATACCAAAAATTTATTGAAAATAAATATGATATTCCAAATTAAAAAATGATGTAAATTTTACCAAATTCTAAACATATAAGTTTCATTATATAATTTTATAATTAATTCTCACTATCAAAAAAATACCGTGTTTTGAAAAAACAATATCTATAAAAAGATTGACACTTGTTTGTGTCCAATTTCAAAGTAAAAATAATTCCAATGACCACCATTGAATTACATGGTAAAAATATATTCTAATTACACTTTAAAACCAATTAAAAAGATAATCTATCCATATAATTAAATTTCATTAAATCGATGTTTTGAGTTAAAATACAACATTTTTCACTATTCATAAAAAAATGAACTTTATCGGAAAAATAACACAAATTTACACAAAGTAAATTTTGATGTCCCGATTCTAAATAAGTATTTTATTTTTTCAAATATAACATATAAAATTTTCAAAAAGTGGATTAAAAAAGGGTTCGTCATTAAAAGGCGGTTAATCGACCTTTTAAGGAATATTAGAATATTTATGCTTAAAATTGGATTCATTTGCATTTTAAGCCTCTAACATTTATTGGATAAATGTAAAAATATTTTACAAACATATATAATAATTTTTTAGTTAGTTCTGTTCATTCCTGCCATTACAACGGCTAGGCGTTAACTACCATTTAAAATAATATTATTATATTATTAGTGTGCAACGTATGATTTCAGAGAAACTAATTGTTTGGTATTGGGTATGCCATCAAACATAGAATTAAATTTAAAGTAATATTATCATTTTATTCACAAATATTAATAACTATGAAAAGGTCATATTTTTTATTTACCTGGGATGTTACATTAACTCTATTTTTCTTTGAAACCCTATAATCCTTAAAACATCAGAGCTTTTGTTTCTCAGAAATGAAAAAATAGGACAACCAAAAAAGGTGAAGCCATCGACCCAAAGCATTAGAAAGTTTCTGGAAGAATGATTTTGTAGGGTAAATTAGCTGATTTTCAATGGTTCTATCAGGCAAATTTACTTCTGACGAAAGATCTAGCTTTTCAAGGATTAGAATCTATGTTCAATGAGGTGAAAAAAGAATTATTTTATAAGGTAGAACTGAATTCTTTCTATAACAATGTTCAGTTTAGTTTTGGTGATTCTGAATATATAGTTTTTTCAAGAATAGATGATAATAACTTTTTTATTTCTTCAACTGAAATTTATCAAATCCTAAATTGTCCCCATAAGGGAGTGTTTTATTTCAATCTATGGTATATAAAAGATAATTTCTTCAAATCTGAAGACATTATGTATTTTATTAGCTCAAAAATTGTTTGAACAATGTTTTTCAAGGATCACTAGGAAGACCATAAAATCTTTGTTGTGTTTACTCAAATTGGAATTTCTCCTCGAATGGATGAGATGGAGAAGATTATATATCGAGACATGCATATCATGTTTCTAGTTTTTGAGTGAAATAAAGATGAATTTTCCAAGGTATATGTTTAGATATTTAAATTACTTATGTCGACCAGATGCTGGGATAAATTTTTTATCATTTTGGGAGGATAATTTCATGAATTTTGTTTAATAAAGGAATGATTCTATTAATATATTCTCGAATTAAATTTCATCACAGCAATATGCTCAATATGAGAACCTTAATGAAGTGAGGTTTTTATTGGAGTACAGTCAAAGTAAACCTCTTACTAGTTGGTGTAGATGAACAACACAGATTAGGATATTTTGATCGAGGGGAGAAAAGTGAAATTGGGAATGAAGGGATTGGTGAAACCCATTAAGAAGGACATTCAAATCCAACCCAAAGAAAAATGATACTTTTTAAAGAAGAATAAGAAGAGGAATAAGAGGCTGTGAAAATAGAATGGGCTGTAAAACCACAAAAACAGTATATACCCCTATTGTAGAACCAGTGTTGGGTATAGGTGAGGCTACCGGGTCAGTACATCTAGAAGAGACTTTTCTTGGGGATGATTGATTGGTTATAATCCAGATAATAGATCTTAAGAATATTGATTTATTAGTTGTTCATGAGGAAGAATCAGATTTTTAGTGAGAGAGATAGTTAACTAGAATAGAAAATGTGGCTGCAGTGATTGTTGAGAATTTACTTTTATCTGTTTTTGATCATGTGGATAAAATAGATCAATATGAAACTGAGTAAAAAACTAATGTTCTAGATATTTTGTCTTATTCAATTGAAAAATCAATTGATAAACCAGTGGATAAGTGTATGAAAAAATATACTTCAAAATACCTAGAAATTGCGGTAGTTGGTCATTCACCAAATCAAGATGAAGGGACATCTAACTCCCAATCAAATTAGGTTGAAGATCTTGTAATGAAGTTTAATAAGTCTCAAGAAGAGAATACCAACCTTCAAAAGGATTTGGAAGTTGCAAAGAAAATGTTACAGTATCTTTATGAAAATTATGTTTCCAGTAAATAATTTGATGCTTTCAAAAAAGTGATGCTGAATGAAGTCAGAAAGATAAGATATAAATTTGTTTCTAAGATAGACTTTTCTGATCTAAAGTAGTATTTAGGGTGTTAGTTTGAATCAATCAAGATTACTGCTAGTTAGACCAGTACATCTACCTCTTCTCCTACTACCATTCCAAATCTGATTCGATGATTTCGAGCCATCACCTCTGTCATGGTTGATATGAATTCTCAACTTCAAAATCTTCAATTTAATTGTGCCCCTCTGTTAGTTCTTTTGGAAAATCATAATTTTATAGTTGACCAACCAACAGAGAGTGAACTAGGTATCATATTTCTGCTAAACAAATTCACAGAAAAGTTAGACCATTTTATGCAGCAAGAGGAGAGTTTGTATGAATTTTTGAAATTCAATCTTGTTGAGAATTTTCGTATCAGTCAAGATTCTAGAAGTTTAATTATGAAACTAGGGGATAATATAATGATAAAGTTGTGATTACAGATGGATGAGTTAAAAGATTTGTTTAAAGCTACTCAAAATCCTTAGGACCTTAACCGATCCAACTTCTACCCAATCTTTTGTACCCAAACCATTTCAGTTTACTAAGAATGTCTCCTAGTCAAACTAATTATTTTACTTGTACAGGGTAAATAAAAATCCAATATCTATGTCTAAAAGATATTAGGAAACCTTATCCTAATGAATCCCAAATTGGGTCCCTCTCCCCACAATCCAAGGTCAAATCTTTTTACCAAATACATTGGTGATGATAGTCCAACTGGAAGGACTTTAAACTACCCACAACAAAGATACACAACACTCGCCAGGGTGAAAACCTACAAAAAGAACCCTGAATCAAAAGTTGAATGTCATATTTTTAAAACCATGTCATATTTGGTTTAGGAGAAAATATTGAGCAACTAAATATAAAGATACATACATATTGTTAATATGAAAACCCATAAAGGGAAACATAGGAAAAAGTCAGGTTTTACCCGCTAAGTCTACACCAAAATAGTCATAGAAGAAAAGGGTAATAATGGAGAAAGATGAAAAAATATTGGAGTGGTTTCCCATTAATCCCTAGAAAGAGTAAAATTGTGCTCATTGATCCCCTCGGTTCAGGAGGAAATTAGAGCCTGATATGATTATGATAGTTTACTTATCCTGAATTCTGATTCATTTTAACAACTAGTTGATGTAATAATTAAAATGTGATCATTTATGATTTATTAATGTTGCACGAATAGATAAAAGAGAATTATTGGAGAAAAAATCTATTTCATTCTATTAAAAGGAAATATGAAGGGAACCCACAATCTAAAGCCTCTCCTAGAAAAAGGAATGGGGGTAATAAAATGATACAAAACAACCTAATAGGTTATAATAAGGCCTGATTATCTCTTATCATTAGTTCAGAGATTGAATGACATGAGTCATCAATGTCGTATTCAAAATTATTCATCTTCTAGGCTTCATCTTATAGCTATGGATGTACACATTTTACAATGAATTTGAGGTCTTGTCCTTTCTGTCTAATGGCCTTGTAATTTGAACATGAAGATGCAAGTTGTTCTTTCATAATGGCCATACGAGCCTCTCATTCTCATAGTTCCTTCATTTGAGAGTTCACATGGTCATGAGCATTAATTTCCTTGGCCTACATATAATTCAATTCATCAGTAATGTTCTGGAAGGTCATCACTTGATGATGAGAAGTATCGAATCATGCGAGGTCATCTTCCTAGGCAGTGAGATCTTCTTGAGTTATGACAATCTGATGCACAAGGAGATGTAAGTGTCGATAATTGAAGCCACCCGAAACCAATTCAACAAATAATAATCAGAATATTTCATCCACCTTGTTGAAGTTGGTCAGAGGAGTTTCTACAGATAGGGCGCATAGTTGACACCATGCCTGTTTTTTCACAGCTTGATGCCTCCTCAGGGCACTAGGACCTTGTTCCTCCCCCGCTACAATAGGTATATATTTTAGAAGAGTCATTAGGGGAGACAGAAGCTCTCTACGATAGGTTACCCAGGTAGGGTGAATCTCCCTCTCAATAGATGGTTCATCCTCTTGGGTTAAATGTAGGAGGCTGACGATGACCTCCAGAACATTCGGTGATACCCTGCTAGGGCCAGCTTCGCTTTGACTGTGAACCATCTCCACTAAAGGAGAGAGGGTTGAATCACTCCCCCATAAAAATGGGATATGAAAACAGTGACCCTTTCAATGGAATTTAATTGTGGATGGAGCGCCTACTCACCACAGGGAGGGGAAGATATGGTATGGAATGTATGTTTGAAATATGATCAGAAACAGCTAAAGGTTTTTGAACTCACCGAACTGGTCTTCCCAAGATCCCAACATGATAGAAAACCACCCATTCCTATTCATACTCATGTGAAAGTTATGTTGAGGCCACCACAAGAGGGATAAGTACTTATTTACACACATCCTCCCGCATTATCATCAGTCATAGATGGGGGAGGATTAAAAAGTGAGATTCTTGCCTAACCAAAGTTGCGGTAAGAGATGTGATTTGCTGAAGTAAGCCAAACTTCCTTATGAAGTGATAAGGAATGTAGGGTTAAAAATAGTTACAATTTATATGCACATGACCAAGACTCCATCCCGAAGAGTGGTGATATAAGAAACTTAATTAGGGGATCCCTTGCTAGTACTTATCACTGTACCATGGTTCACAACATAAGGCACAAAAGAAAATTGAGAGACATCACATAGAAATTTAACTAAACCTCACACACTAAAAGACCTTTAGCAGATGAAAACAATTTCTAGGAATGTTATGAGGAAATTAGAATGTTGAACCATGGTGGGGTGCCAGTATTCATAATAGGGAAAATGTTCCGTCATCCAGCCATATAAAAATTGAAAAGGGCTGCTAAGGTGACGCATAGTCCTTCCCTCTAGAATCTATTTGAGGAACTTGAATATTTGAGAAAGGGTGGAGATTTCCACGTTGATGGGATATCTTTCTTCCAAAGTAGTCTTCATCATTACATTACATACCCAAACACTATTGTAAGCATTGTAGGAAGGGAAAATCCATCTACTTAAGAACATGGAAAAGAAACTTGTAATCTTGAGATCAGGAAATTCATCAGGGTAGAACTCATAACACCAAGAGGTATATTGAACCACATCAAAGGTAGCATAGTATGAACCAAGAATGATCCATGACTATTAAGTTATATGAATTTGGCTATTGAAAGCTCTCAGTTTTGGTCTGTTCACCTTCTAGAATAAACCAATCCAATCATCAAATGAAATAAGTGATCGAGCATTAAAAGGATAGCCATGTAGCCCCTCCACCATGGTTAGTAATTCTCTATCCAGTGGGTAAACATGTTCATTATTCCTCCAGGCATTATCCACTGGTAAAAAATAATTATAAATATCACCATGGATGGGATGTATCCCTATCTGGTAGATGTCCTACAGACTAATCCCCACATCAACATGGGATAACTGAAAGTTGTTGGTACCTGAACACCAGCGGTTGAGCAACTCTGGTAGTATCTCACTCAGAAAAAAATGGTGAATTGGGAGAACCACACCACTTTATATAGATGGAAAACTTTTAGTGGTGTAGGGTCTTCAAGGTAGTTCTTATGAACCCAAAACTCCCAGGCCCACTCATTAGAAAATCACCCTCCTGATCGAAGATCCCATTTAGAGCTCCAATCCCGTTAGAGTCACTTCGTGAAAAATTAACAATAGGTGGGTAGTTTTGGATAACAAAATCTGAGGACACATTAGGGAGATGTCTACCACTCTGTGTCCACATATATTTATTCCGGATTAATCTTACCTCCTTACTCAAAATATTTATGATTTATCCTACAGTAAAAACATTTGCGTTATCATGCTCCTATGAGGTCTCAGAATGAGTGATAAGTCATCCACAGTCGACCCCTGACAAAGGAACCGCATTTTGGTGCCCAAATATTTAAATTAGTAGTTGATTGGGAAATGTATATTATATTTTCTCTGGATAAAGGAGGTCTCAGAGAATTCCCCTTTTAGGAACAATGATAACACGAAGTTCTTCTCCGATGCTCTCAACCATAGCCTCACTCTTTTTGGTCGCATTCACTGAAGTCAAGGGAAAATCCATGTCATCTCGAACTCTCAAAAAGATCCTAAAAAAGGTCAGTCTAATTAAAATCCATGGACAAAAGGAAAAATATGGAAAGTACTAAAAATTCCACAAGAGGAAAGCCTCCGCATATGGCTTCATGGAAACAGTTCAAGGAATGCATTCCCTGAAAACAACCATTAATGGAGAAACCCACAAGATTCTAGACTGTGATGCATTGGACACCAAATCATTTAGTTTAGAAATAGGTAGAGATGCATACTGATCCTAGAAATACAATTATTTAAAGTTCATAGTTTGAAACTTTAAAGTTTTGTTTATAAATTTAAGGATTAGTTCATCGGTTTAAAAGATAAGTTCATGGGACTGCCGGACCGTGAACTTTCTCGCTATATGTAATATCAAAATTACATTTTAAAAGTCCCACAGTTTGGTTCATGGATACTAAAGTTGGTTCATGAACAAAAAATCCGTAGTAATCCCGCAATTCATGGAGTTCAAAGCACGGTTTGAGTATGTTGAATATTGCGAAGGAACTGGTACACAGAAGCAAATAATGTAGAGAGTGATTTGCAGTGAACTTTGCACAGGGAAATCAGGAAAAATAAAAATAACACAGGACCTCTATATATAGGTGTGGACCCCCCAATGGGACCACATTTCTACGACAAACTAGATCAGTTCGGGACTATTATTTACATCAGAATAGCCTTCTCTTCATTCCCATCAGACCCCATTCAAATTTTTGTCATTTTTTGGGTCCTACAAAATCTACAAAGGGAAAGGGAAAAATCATAAAAATTTGATAAAGGAAAGAGATTCATGTGTGGATGAAAATTAGAGGAAAATATTAAAGGAATCCAGTTTGGGAAAGGACCCAAGGTGTTCTGCATACAGGTTACCAGGAAAGGTCTGCAGAAGGTGAAAACTGTAAACCAATATAGTATGGGGAAAACCTATGAAATGATGTCCCTTGAGATGATGGCTAGTGAGCCAAGCCACTGTGAACAGTGTCATTGGTGGAATCAAGGAGGAGAAATTCCACCTGTGAAAAACTAATCCCATAAACTCCATCATTAACAAAAACATGATGGGAAAATAAGCCCTCCATGTACCATCTCTATGAGCCATATAGTTCACAGATTAGGCAATTCTGGTGGTATCCCACAAAATGCATCGTTCACTGAATTGAGCCGGTGATTTCTGCCGCTGTGAACTGCAACCCCGCGAACTCCGGTTTTCAGAGTCATCTTTAGGCCAGATAACTCCTTCGCACGCTTCCCAAAAAGGTGTCATGTGACCATAGATACAGCTTCCCCAACACTATATAATAGGGAAACCATGGGATTAGAAGAGATATATAGGGAGGGTGACATATATTGAGAGACACACAAATGGATGCTAGAGACTTTGAGCATTCAGATGAATGTTTTCAAAGGAAAATTATTGATGAAGAACCAAGAACCAATTTCCCATTGGTATAAACGAGTCTCAAACCATAAAAAGAAGGAAACATAATAATAAAATACTATATGTGAAGCTAATTGGAGAACCTCAAACCATTGGCCCTTCACGAATGACCTTCTCGTGAACCGCATCACAATGCCCTTCCTTCAATCCAGCAAACTACATATCACATCACTAAAAAGACAAGACCTTTCAGTGCATAGAATTACGCTATGCGGATGGAACCCCAGACCTCATACCACCATGATACAAAGTGAGGTCAGTGTACTGCTTCAGTACGCAGACATTTCCTCCACCCGCATAGAAGTATGCTATGCGGGGATACCCCCACCCCGCATGAAAAAATGGTATGTGGAATGGGGTTTCTCCAAGCATCCCATCCTCTAGTTCCGATATTGTCCATCCATTCCTATCACATCCTCTATGCCCCCTTCACTTACCAGACCACTGGAATCAGGTCAAATCCTCTTACAAAGCCACCATACCCGTACGATCAGACCGTCATGTATATAAGTACACCCTTATGAGTTTACACACCCATGGTAAATAGAGGAAAGCATGTGATTCCTTCAATGGAATGGGCCACCATAATGTTTCTATGTCCACATTTCCATGGAAACCCAAAGTCCAACCTTGGGAGGCCGATTTGAACCTCCCTGATCTCATGTTTAAGGGAAGTATGTGGCTTTTCCATTCCTTGAGTGCCAGTGGAAAATGAGGACCTCGTGCATTCCTTCCCCTTTGACAAGGGATAATGGTCCTCCCCTTTTCCAGAACCCATTTCCGGGAAATCCATTGAAGGTAATCCCCTGGACCTTTGTGATATGTTTCACTCTTGACCCTATTGGGATCAACTCGAGATGTCTCTGGATAGATCACCATATGTCACTATCTTGGATATCAAAACGGATGAGCGTTCACGCATTCAAAGCCCCATTTCCCTCCCATGTTGGGATCATATCTATGACCTTTTCTGTCACCATCCTCCTTCTTTTCCATTAGCATAGAATAGACAATGCACCTTTTTTGAATCTTTATAATCCTATTATTTGTCACACTGAGCACAAATCTTCAGGTTTTAGAGGTTTTTGATGATATGGCATTCACATCACTCAATAATGAACTATGAGAACTCTGATTCCCAAACCAATGGAGATATGTA
This sequence comes from Viscum album, assembly GCA_963277665.1. Lineage (NCBI taxonomy): Eukaryota > Viridiplantae > Streptophyta > Magnoliopsida > Santalales > Viscaceae > Viscum > Viscum album. The sequence goes on from OY728156.1 coordinate 1,560,027,790, forward strand.
GGACTCCTATATAAAGGCCTGAGCTCAAATGGGAAGTTCCCATGCTGAATACCCAATAAGGTCATAAATTAGTAATGAACTATGAGAACCCTAATTCCAAACACAGTTGGGATATATAGGGTTTCTTTATGAAGGACCAAGCTCAAATGGGAAGCTCCCATGTGTAAGTCCCCAATATAGTCATAACTGAGTTATGAACTACAAGAAATCCGATTCCTACTCCAACCAGGATATCTAGGACGCCCGTACGAAGGCTCGAGCCTAAAGGGTACCCTTCCTAAGGGATGATCCTAATCATATCCCATATAAAAGGGTATCCACTTTATGAGTAAGACCTGATGGGTATATTGTATAATGTTATCCTCTATGGTGTAAGTCCCAAACATATTCTCTCAAATGGGAATCTACCTTGTGAAACCCCCAACCAACCGAACAATGAGGGATTTGATTCTTAGCCAACTAGGTTACATAAGAAGCCTCTTCGAGGTCCAATCCCAACACCCAAATCACCCTAATGTTCTTCGGGCCATATTCCTAGTCGGGTTACGTCCACCTGAGAGGCCACATCCCTCTTGGGCACCTTAGGCCACCTTGGCATAAGTCCCACAACAAACATTGACTAGGAATCTTTCACCTAGATTCCTAGTCCACATGACATTAAAATTCATTGATGGGTCCTCATTACATGACCTTAAAAGTTAATGTGTCCCATTAAGCAGCACTAAACTATGTGGACTCTAATTCCTCTCACAAGGATACATAGGAATCACATATCATGGGTTTGATACCAACATCAAAATAACTCCCATCCCCCTTGGATGATGATAAACACTAGTTTACCTCTTCACATGGTTTAATCCAGTGTTGCCTCACCAATTCCGGATCCATGTATATCCGTGATTGATTTTTCGATTTATGGGTAATTTGTGGACACACTCTTGGGAATGAACCAAGGATTCATGAACATGTTAACATGGATTAAATCTATAAGATAGTTCCCTAGTAGGCAATAATTCCCACCAAAAGGGTGTGATGAGCCCAAACTCCCATCCACTTGACCAATGGAGTCCTTAAGTGTTGTTGGAAAAATCGTCCAATAAGAAACTACCTTTGGAAAGTTGATCTACAAATATTGGATAAAAGGGATATTGGGTATTTATTGCTCTACGAATAATCCCATTGGAGACCATCTGAGTCCCTTATGCACAACACATTTCGATTTCACAAACACTTAACCCATTGTAATCACCCACTAGGATCATGAACATGTTGAACCTCCTTCATGACGTAAAAAGGATACACTGGCCAGTCCTGGTGGGGTCATCTCACCTGACCGAAAAAGTGGTGTGACTTGAACTAGGTCAAAATGAAATGGAGAACTCGATGATAAATTATCTATAATAACAAATGAGTGATAATTCTCATCAGACATTTTGTTTTTCCCCAAAATCCCACCTTGGGTCCAGACACTAACATATCAAAGGATTTGTTGGAAGCGGTTTGTGAGCAGGTTGATGTAGTAATGGACCATCAATCAGTTGATGAGGAAACCATATAGGACTATGCTGATAAGTTGGTCATAGATGAATAGAAAATAGCTACGAGAGATTGTAATGGTAAGAAAAAATAAATGCTGAATCCCCTGGAAAATTAAAAGTTACCCGGAAGGCTAATATTGTAGTGGACGATGAGGGTATCCAGATGATTCCATCCAAAAAAACCAAGCTGCCTCCAAAGCATGGAGAGGTCCTTCCAAATCCCTCCTCCAATGAAATAATTGTTACCCCCTCTATAATGAGTCTCCAGGTGGAGTCTCTATCTCATATTCAGAATGATATACTGAATGACAACACAAAATGGCAATTTCATCCTTAGTTTTTTGAACTCATGAGATATGCTTATGATTCATTTTTATTGTCTTTTAATGATGAATGTGAGGCCACAAAAGCTCAAAATGACAATATTAGCATTCCATATATGATATTGGGAGGATAAAGACAACCAAGCGACCTAAGGAGTGAGGTAGTTTAGTGGTTTAGTGTGCAGCTTGAACCTATTCTTGCTAAAATGGAACTACAAACATTTGGCTTCAATGATTAACCTGTAGTGGTGAATCTTTTATCTAATGACATGGAGGAGACTCTTCAAATAAATCAGGAATTGAATGTGTGTGATCATTTGTGGAAATATAAAAAATGCATTGCTTTAGAATTTTTTTGATTCACTCCTGTTTGATAATAACAAGACCTCATAGGAGCCCAAAATGTGGAGGCGTGGGAGATATCATCAGAGGAGAGGCATGTTCCCTCAGAACATGGGTTCTAGAATGATCCATTAATGGGTGTTCTTCCTTTCGAATCAAGTCTCTTTTGGCATTGTGTACTCACTTGTCTTCTTGTACCTATTTTTACTTTTTTTAATAAATTTCGACGCCATGCCTCATCTTTCTAAAAAAATATTTATTTATTTATAATAATTACTATAAATAGTTAAATATTTATTTACATTTATATATATATATATATATATATATATTTAATATATTCATTATATTTATAATTATATATAGTGAATATATTTATTATAATTTTATAATTATTTAAATATATCTATATTTTTTAAGAATTAAAATTATAAATATTATATATATTTATTATAATTTAATAATTGTTTAATAGCTATATATTTATATATATTTGTTTAAATAATTATAAAATTATAATAAGTTTATTTTTAATATTTATGATTTTATATATTATTAATATATTAATTATATATATTTAAGGTATTCTAAATATATTAAATATATAAAAAATATATATTTATATAAATATATAATTTAAAAAATTATAATAAATATATATTTATTTATAGTTATAATTATTTATATATATTTAAATAATTATAAAATTATAAGAACTATATTTATTATACTTATAATTTCATAAATATATATAATTTGTATATTTATTATAATTTTATAATTAATTAAATATATATAAATTTATTTATATTTTTAATTAAAATCATTTTTTTTGTTTATAAATATTTTCATATATTATGAATATATTTTCTATAAATTTATAATAATTTAAATAAATAAATATTTATTTATATTTATAACTATAAATAAATATATATTTATTTGTAATTAAAAATTATAATAAAAATATATTTATTTATAGTTTTAATTATAAATATATATATATATATATATAATTAAAAAATTATATCAAATATATTTATAATATTATAAATATATAAAATAAATATATTTATTATAATTTTATAATTATATATATTTATATATATTTATTTAGAATTATAATTATAATTAGTTGTAATTATTTATAAATAGTGGTATATAAATATAAATAATTTATTTATTTAGTATGATTTTATAATTATTTAATTATATCTCTATTTATTTTGAATTATAATTATAACTATTTGAATTTATTTATAAATATTTATATATATTTATAAATATAATTGTTTAATTATATATTTATAAATTTATAAATATTATAAATATATTTAGTATAACATTATAATTACATATATATATATATATATAGTTATAATTATAAACTATAAATAAATATATTTCTAAATATTTGTATATAATTATATATATAATTATAATAGATGTATTTATTGTAATTTAATAATTATTTAAATGTTTATATACATTGTTATAATTATAATTACAAATAGATATATTTAAAAAGTATTTATACGTAATTAAAATTTTATAATTATAAATATATTAAATATATTTATTATCTAAATATTTTTATTGTAATTTTATAACTATTTTTTATAACAAAAAAATAGATTCATGGGTATAACATGAATGAATCATATACCCGGTAAAGTACAGAAAATAAGAAGAGAGTGATTACATATGGAAAACATGAATAATAAAGAGATAATGTATAAATGAACATTCATAATAAATTCATAACATATATGCATGTAAATTATACTCATGCATCAATAAATTTACTGACCACATTCATTAGAAACATACATTTATTTATTTATATTTATAATTTCTAAATATAAAATTTAAAAGTACTTATATATATTATAAATATAATAAATATAATAAATATAATAAATATAATATATCTAATAAGTCTAATAAAACTAATAAATATCATAAGTATATTTATTATTTAATGAAATTTACAATAATCGAATAATTATTTAAATATATATTTATTTAATTATAATCTTAGAAATACTTTTTCAAAAACATTATAATTATTAGAATTACTAATATATATATATATATATATTAATTATAAACAGACATTTTTTATTTAATGTATACAAATAAATATTAATTTTTTAATATAAATATAATATCAAAATATAAATTAATAATATTTTTTATTACAAAAATTTATCAGCGTAAAATATATCACTGATAAAGGCCCCCTTTTATCAGTGCTTTCTACTTGTTCTTAGTGTTTGAGTAGGAAGGGGTCTATGAAATTACTATATTGGGAAAGAAATTTGGAATCTGAAGAGTTATGGATAAGGGTGTTCAACATAGTATTAGAGTAGAGGGTCCTCTAAAGTGAAAGTGACCATAGTGTGTGAACAAGAAACTTTTATTGATGGAGGTGGTAGACCAATTTACCCATTTTGAAGCACGTCGCTACTATTTTTTGGTAATGGTGATGACGATAAAGATCACTGACATTGATTTATGGGAAAAAATCCATCACCCACCCTTAGGTGATTTTCTTCCATTTTCAAGAACGCCATTACTATTGTTTAGAAATGGTGAGATTGATGGGGATTAACAACATTGATCGAAGGTAAATAATCAACTAGTCACCCCGAAATATATTTTTTCAATTTAGGTATTTTTTTCTAATATTTAACTGGTGAATGAAACAAACCATGAAGTTGTGACCCCTCCGACTCAATCTTATTTATCTCTACCAAAATTTATAAGATTATTAATGTTTCATAGGGATCATATCCTTTGGCTAAAAATATTTATAACAATTCAATTCCAAATAAATACAAATTTCTATTATCAAGAGTGATGAAAAGAGGCATCCCTAATGAAAACATGGATCAATGAAAATACTTTATGAATAGAAAAATAAATGAATAAAAATGTATCTTGTGTTTCAAAATGATAAACAAATCCCCACACATTATCTCATGGAATGGATATATAAAAATTGATACTGAACAAAAAATATAGATCAAAACTAGTGATAAGAAAATGCCTCAACCACTATGCGAGTTAATTCTGACGGTGCCTTTCCCAAATTTGCAAAGAAAGATTATTTCCTCCTCTTATATATAAGTGGAATGATACAAAAAAATACAATTGTGGGAACATATATTTGATGCAAACAATTAGGAACGATTTGAATACATTATAATAAAAACCGGATAATATTTGTCATTTATATAAAGAATATGTTTAGAATGGGAAAAAGATTACTTGTATGGGTGCTCGAGTGTTGGGAAGATTCATGAAGATCATGAATATATAATGACCATATATATGTTGATACTACAATATAAAAACAACGTAATATAATGATGTCAAAAACCTAATGACTATTATAAAAACATTAGAAGTGCATAGAAATAATAAAAAATATAGAGAATAAAAAATCAAACAATAAAAAACTCATCTATCCAGTCACTAATTTATGAATTTCAAGACATTTGAAAACAAGGATATAGAGAAATTAGTAAAGAATATAACTCTTAGTTTTTTTGTAACTTCTAACTATGTAACAGAAAATATGTATCCACATGATACTATGTAACCTTAAAAGTATATTAACATTATATAATTTAACTATAAAACAGTAATGACACTAGCCCAATGCATGCAATAGAAAAATTAATGAAGAGGGTATTATATGGAATAAATAGAGTGAACAATTCACCACTATGATTACATTCAAATGATGACATGGTCTGAAAAACACCCATATCATTATCAATTTATACTATCTTGGGATATCTATAGTTCAAGTAAAATAAATAATATTTCATAAACTATGAAACATTATAATCATATTCCCCCATTCTTATCACCCAACATACATGTTAAGAAAGATGATTTGTTTCAAAATCAAAAAAAATCACAAGATTCGATGATTATATATTGAATATAATCTAAATGAATCATAAATGTTTAAACATTAAACTAAAAGATTATATATTGGTTTTGTGATAAGGGTATGAAAATAACATATTTTAAATATAGTAATCCTTAAACATTGAACTAATGAAAGTGTTGAAATTTATTGTTTAGGGAAAAAATTGTGAAGAGTATGTGGCCATAAAAATAATAATGAAAATAAATATTAGAAGAGAGAAAATTAAAAAAACAATTCCTAAAAAATACAACATTAAGAGAAGGTATTTATATAGAAATAAAATTATTAGAAAAAGTAGACATGAAATTTCAAGTAGTTAATTAAATATCAAATGGTAGGTAATTAAAAACATAGGACAATAAGCCTGCAAAACTGAAACATTATAATTGATTGAAAATGGCTAGCAATGAATTAGTCATCATAAAACAACATATATGAAATAAAATGAAAGGATAAACAGTCTAGCCTTTGTTAAAAATAACCTCATTTTAATTATGACATCATGTGGAATAATTTGATCTTCACTCTTCTATGAATACTTTAGGTAGTCCCTCACTCACTGGACTTCATTATCAATTAATTTACTCTAGGGAGACATGTGGATCTATACTAACCAAGGAAGTGAAACATTTTAATTGCAATAATGATAGTTGATAATTTCAAGTAGACAATCACAAAGATATATGGAACATTAAAAAGAAAACATAAGTAAATTTAATATAAATTGATAAATAGATAAAAGAAATAATATGTAAATAGATTCACCATTAATAAATACCAATATCTTCCTCAAATTAAAACATAATTTTTATAATTAATATAATCAGTTGGTGGGAATGTAATTTTAGTTTTGAAATGTATGGTATTGTATAAATACATAATACAAAAAATAAAAAATTACCAATGAAAAATTATAATAAAATGTATGAAGATTTGTATATTCTCAATAAAAAATTATATACATGACCATGTTATATTATATATATTCACTTGGAGTTTTTATAGTACATTAGTGAGGATGAAAAGAGAAAAATACCTGATATACAAAATTCAAAGCTAATGCATATATAGTTTTAAATGAAATGCTAAAAATAAATTTACATGAATATTAAAAATATAAAAATCAAATATATATCAACTTGTATAGGTGGTGGGTCATTTTTATGACATTGATATCCTAATCTACATGAGTGGTGAGTTTGATACACTGGTATTCTCTATTATAACAATTCTTCCTTATAACTATCTTTGTAGTTAGTTTATTTTCTATATATTTTTGCTGATATATGATAAGGGAATGGAAATAATTTATGTTAAATATAATAGTGTTTAAAAATTAAGTTAAAATAAGATCTTAAATTTATTGTTTAAGAACAAAACATTTTTAAATAAAGAATTTGTGTGTGGAAAAGTTTATATATATTAAAAATGAAAATAGAGAACTATACCTTTATAGAAGAGCCAAAATTTTATTTTGGTGGTTCACATTAACTCCCACCTTGTGCGTCAAAACCTCTAGAAAAAAACTCACAAGTCATCCACCTTTGGTTCACCATAGGGAGGTTTCGTTGCCTCACCAGTGGTGAGGCGCTTCTGTTGTGCCTCGCGGCACCCCTTTCCAAGGAACATGCCTCATCATGCTTTTAACCACACTATTTTTTAAACATAAACACATAGTGAATTGTGCCTTTGTGAATGTGTTTTCTCATTCATAAAGAATCAAATATTTAATGTCAATTCCAAAAATAAAAAATGAAATAGACTTTTAATTCATCTATGCCATCAGAAACATGATATCTAGTGTTTTATTTTCAAATAAGTTTTGCTTGATGTCTTAAAACCATGTAAAATTGAAAAGAATTGGATACTCTAGAAGTAAATAGAGAAAATTAATTCAAAATGTTGAAAAAAATAAATTAATAAATAGAGTGTTGGTCTATAAGCATATAGTGTTGGTGTATAAAAATAAAATCATAGTTTTGAGAGGGATATTAGAATACAATTGTTTTGTTTTTGATTTCATGTGTTAAGATAAACATTATTTAACTGGGTAATCTTACATTAATATTATTTATAGTAAATTTTACCAAATCCAATGACATGGATAATGAAATAATGATAGATTTATTGTTGTTATAATTTTCATAGCTAATTAAAAGAATTATTAAATTTCAATTTTCTGTTGATAGTAATATGGAAAAAAGACATCATAGTGGCTTTCATGATATATTTAATTATACAAAACATTACAAACTATTGAATTTTATCAAATAACATTAACGAGATATTGAAAAAATGAAACATACTATAACATAATAATGTTCATGATAATAAATTAAAAATTAAGTATTTTTAATATTATAAATGAAACATTTTTGGATTTTTTTGAAATTGTTAAATATCATGAATTTTTTTACCTGTCATGTGATGAAATTGATGACTTAAACACCATCCTTATATAATCATAATGAAAATAAAAACTTTGATGATAATATTTATCTCATAATTAGTAGCCTATGTTATCCTATAAAACTATTAAATAATTATGTTTCTAGGGAATCAAAGAAGGAACTGAGTTGGGCAATACAATGTCATAATTTCTTACATCGACCTATACATACAGGTTGATAACAGGTTGGGAACCCAGTTGGGAATGCAAAAGATAATGTCATACATAATAGGATGAGCATTGGGACATAGTAGCTTGCCACAAAAACTTAGACCCTCTAAAAAACAGATTCATTCATTTCTTGAAGACAATGAACAATAAAATGTTAAACATGCACATGATGGGGAGAAATTATTGAATGCAAGAGTGTACCAAACAACATATAAAATAAAGAATATGTTTAGAATGGGAAAAAGATTACTTGTATGGTTGCTCGAGTGTTGGGAAGATTCATGAAGATCATGAATATATAATGACCATATATATGTTGATACTACAATATAAAAACAACATAATATAATGATGTAAAAAACCTAATGACAATTATAAAAAAATTATAAGTGCATAGAAATAATAAAAAATATAGAGAATAAAAAATCAAATAATAAAAAACTCATCTATCCAGTCACTAATTTATGAATTTCAAGACATTTGAAAACAAGGATATAGAGAAATTAGTAAATAATATAACTCTTAGTTTTTTTGTAACTTCTAACTATGTAACAGAAAATATGTATCCACATGATACTATGTAACCTTAAAAGTATATTAACATTATATAATTTAACTATAAAACAGTAATGACACCAGCCCAATGCATGCAATAGAAAAATTAATGAAGAGGGTATTATATGGAATAAATAGAGTGAACAATTCACCACTATGATTACATTCAAATGATGACATGGTCTGAAAAACACCCATATCATTATCAATTTATACTATCTTGGGATATATATATTTCAAGTAAAATAAATAATATTTCATAAACTATGAAACATTATAATCATATTCCCCCATTCTTATCACCCAACATACATGTTAAGAAAGATGATTTGTTTCAAAATAAAAAAAAAATCACAAGATTCAATGATTATATATTGAATATAATATAAATGAATCATAAATGTTTAAACATTAAACTAAAAGATTATATATTGGTTTTGTGATAAGGGTATGAAAATAACATATTTTAAATATAATAAACCTTAAACATTGAACTAATGAAAGTGTAGAAATTTATTGTTTAGGGAAAAAAATTGTGAAGAGTATGTGGCCATAAAAATAATAATGAAAATAAATATTAGAAGAGAGAAAATTAAAAAAACAATTCCTAAAAAATAAAACATTAAGAGAAGGTATTTATATAGAAATAAAATTAGTAGAAAAAGTAGACTTGAAATTTCAAGTAGTTAATTAAATATCAAATGGTAGGTAATTAAAAACATAGGACAATAAGCCTACAAAACTGAAACATTATAATTGATTGAAAATGGCTAGCAATGAATTAGTCATCATAAAACAACATATATAAAATAAAATGAAAGGATAAACAGTCTAACCTTTGTTAAAAATAACCTCATTTTAATTATGACATCATGTGGAATAATTTGATCTTCACTCTTCTATGAATACTTTAGGTAGTCCCTCACTCACTGGACTTCATTATCAATTAATTTACTCTATGGAGACATGTGGATCTATACTAACCAAGGAAGTGAAACATTTTAATTGCAATAATTATAGTTGATAATTTCAAGTAAACAATCACAAAGATATATGGAACATTAAAAAGAAAACATAAGTAAATTTAATATAAATGGATAAATAGATACAAAAAAATAATATGTAAATAGATTCACCATTAATAAATACCAATATCTTCCTCAAATTAAAACATAATTTTTATAATTAATATAATAAGTTGGTGGGAATGTAATTTTAGTTTTGAAATGTATGGTATTGTATAAATACATAATACAAAAAATAAAAAATTACCAATGAAAAATTATAAAAAAATGTATGAAAATTTGTATATTCTCAATAAAAAATTATATACATGACCATGTTATATTATATATATTCACTTGGAGTTTGTATAGTACATTAGTGAGGATGAAAAGCGAAAAATACCTGATATACAAAATTCAAAGCTAATGCATATATAGTTTTAAATGAAATGCTAAAAATAAATTTACATGCATATTAAAAATATAAAAAACAAATATATATCAACTTGTATAGGTGGTGGGTCATTTTTATGACATTGATATCCTAATCTACATGAGTTGTGAGTTTGAGACACTGGTATTCTCTATTATAATAATTCTTCCTTATAACTATCTTTGTAGTTAGTTTATTTTCTCTATATTTTTTCTGATATATGATAAGGGAATGGAAATAATTTATGTTAAATATAATAGTGTTTAAAAATTAAGTTAAAATAAGATCTTAAATTTATTTTTTAGGAACAATACTTTTTAAATAAAGAATTTGTGTGTGGAAAAGTTTATATATATTAAAAATGAAAATAGAGAACTATACCTTTATAGAAGAGCCAAAATTTTATTTTGGTGGTTCACATTAACTCCCACCTTGTGCGTCAAAACCTCTAGAAAAAAACTCACAAGTCATCCACCATTGGTTCACCTTAGGGAGGTTTCGTTGCCTCACCAGTGGTGAGGTGCTTCTGTTGTGCCTCGTCGCACCCCTTTCCAAGGCACACGCCTCATCATGCTTTTAACCACACTATTTTTTAAACATAAACACATAGTGAATTGTGCCTTTGTGAAGGTGTTTTCTCATTCATAAAGAATCAAAGATTTAATGTCAATTCCAAAAATAAAAAATGAAATAGACTTTTAATTCATCTATGCCATCAGAAACATGATATCTAATGTTTTATTTTCAAATAAGTTTTGCTTGATCTCTTGAAACCATGTAAAATTGAAAAGAATTGGATACTCTAGAAGGAAATAGAGAAAATTAATTCAAAATGTTGAAAAAAATAAATTAATAAATAGAGTGATGGTCTATAAGCATATAGTGTTGGTGTATAAAAATAAAATCATAGTTTTGAGAGGGATATTAGTATACAATTGTTTTGTTTTTGATTTCATGTGTTAAGATAAACATTATTTAACTGAGTAATCTTACATTAATATTATTTATAGTAAATTTTACCAAATCCAATGACATGGATAATGAAATAATGATAGATTTATTGTTGTTATAATTTTCATAGCTAATTAAAAGAATTATTAAATTTCAATTTTCTGTTGATAGTAATATGGAAAAAAGACATCATAGTGGCTTTCATGATATATTTAATTATACAAAACATTACAAACTATTAAATTTTATCAAATAACATTAACGAGATATTGAAAAAATGAAACATACTATAACATAATAATGTTCATGATAATAAATTAAAAATTAAGTATTTTTAATATTATAAATGAAACATTTTTGGATTTTTTTGAAATTGTTAAATATCATGAATTTTTCTACCTGGCATGTGATGAAATAGATGACTTAAACACCATCCTTATATAATCATAATGAAAATAAAAACTTTTATGATCATATTTATCTCATAATGAGTAGCCTATGTTATCCTATAAAACTATTAAATAATTATGTTTCTAGGGAATCAAAGAAGGAACTGAGTTGGGCAATACAATGTCATAATTTCTTACATCGACCTATACATACAGGTTGATAACTGGTTGGGAACCCAGTTGGGAATTCAAAAGATAATGTCATACATAATAGGATGAGCATTGGGACATAGTAGCTTGCCACAAAAACTCAGACCCTCTAAAAAACAGAGTCATTCATTTCTTGAAGACAATGAACAATAAAATGTTAAACATGCACATGATGGGGAGAAATTCTTGAATGCAAGAGAGTACCAAACAACATATAAAATAAAACTACACTATAATATTCATATATTTGGATCATCCTATGAATTAATCATAACCAATAACAGTGGGAGATAATTTTGAATGAATAAATTTATCTTCTTAAATAATAGAGTTTATAGGGAATCAAAGAAAGAACCTTTTGAGCCAACACATATGGGTGCAAGATCTCATTGGCGATGACAGATCTAGTTCACAATGGGTTGTGAATCTGGTTCGTGATGGGAATCAGTGGCTATGGGTGTGGCGGTGATGGCTTTGATTCACGATAGAGAGGACTGGTTCATGATGGAGAGATTTTGTGGTGGTGATTGGCTTTATTTGAGATGGGGAGGACTGAATCGCAATGGGGTGGGTTTGAAACGGTGATGAAATTTGTTCGGGATAGGGAGGGTTTGTGATGGAGATAGATCTAATTTTCGATGGGGTGATTTGGATCCCAATAGGGAGGGGCAGTGATGTGTTTGATTCGTGATGGGGAGGGGGTGATAGTGGTTCTGATTCATGATAAGAGGGATGGTTTGCGGTGGGGAGGATTTTTTGAGGGGTAGGGTTTGTACATTAACGGGGAGGGGGCACAATAGGACCCGACATATTTTTTTATCTAGCGACTGCCTTTTGGGGTCTCTTCTGTTCATCATTATCAATAGATTTTAAAGGTCATCTGTTTCCAGATGCAACACTGTCCTAATTTCTCGTAGTGTTTCCATGTTAAAATTTCTAGCATCAACATTTATTTTTCTACAGATATATTTGGTCATTGATCATTCACGTTAATTTTTTATGGATTTCTCAAATAGAAAAGAGATTTATTTCTACTACACATTCACTTTGGTGTTCACTAGCGCATTCATCACTTGTTGTATTTCCCAAGAGTCTCCCATCCCACTGTTCAGCCTTTCTTTTCTTCTATTCCTTCCACATCCTTCGTAGTTTAACATGCCCCTTTCTAATGGAACCTTGAAGGTAGTATAAGTTGTACTATTGGCAGTGCTATTTATAGTGGCAATTGGGGGTGTTACTCTCAAAAAATGCAAAACCATATATATAAATGGTGCCTTGAATGGTGTTTGAGTTTATTTAATATAAACCATAAAAGACATAAAAAAAGGAAAAAATAATTTTGAATGAAACAAAAAGAAAAAACTAAAAATGTAAAATAATGTTTGGGGAAAATTGATGGGAAAATGTAAAGAATATAAATAAAGAATAATATTTGCAGGCTGTGAATCTTTTCTCTACAATTTTTTAATGATTTTTTATTTTTCAGTGGTTTAAACCCCTACTAAATATTTTTCGACAGTTTTTTATATTTGTAAATTTATTATTTATTATATAATTAAAATATATATATTTATATATATTGGCACGATATATATTAATATATATCAATATTCATAAATAAATATAAATATCTATAAATATATTTTAACATAAATAAATTCTCACAGATAAATAATATATATATATAGTTACCCCTATAATATATATAAATAAATATAAATAAAAATTAATATAAATATATATTAATGTCTGTGTATATATATATTGACATCGATATATTAATATATATTAATATACATAAAAATATATAATTATCTATAAGAAAATAAAAAAATTAATATATTCAAATAAATATATTTTTATTGATATATATAAAATATATTTGAAAAAAAATTATTTATATAATAATAAATATTAATTTAGAGTTATTATACAATATATTTTGTTTGAACAATTTAAAAAAATAAACAACATGTTCACTTCTGTTGTGCAACTCCCCACATCGTACATTTGGGCGTCACCACTACCAAACCCAACGCTGCCAGATCAGCGCAACCAATCTGCAGATTCCACCATAGCTGCCAAGGATGGTTTTCTACTGTCATGATCTGCCGCCGCCGACTGTCAGTGGCACCTCAAACCAACTTCTCCTACCATCCTGCACTAATATTCTTGCTACACCTAGGGTTGCACGGTTGTCGTCAACTTCGTTGTGTTCCACCATCACAGTGAGACGTCACATGCTTCCCCTTGGGGCGTGTCACTGCTCCTTGAGACCACTATCCACACACTATTAATGAATACCATTTAAACATAAAAGCTTCATCATTTGAACATAACCCATCCACCATGATGTTACCCATCTACCCACACACATTTATGAATTTCATTTATCCATGAAAGTACTCGGCCAGGGTTTTCGATGAACACATGCCACCCCATGGATTATAAATTCATACATTCATTATCCCGAGATGGAAGACAGCCAAGGTGTATCTACTAAGCCTTTTCCAGGAAATCATAGGGATTATTCACCTCAAATTCCAAGTGCCCAATTATCCTTTCCTCACACATCCTATAGCACCCAATCTGTTAATCAAAACTCTTGGGTTACACCACTTAAAATTTCTCCCAAACCACTTCCTATGCCACAGATCCTTCCACGTAGTCTGAATATGACTCCTTCCGGTGTTCTTCACACTAGGGCTCCTGGAGGCCCCACTCTCCCTTTGGATCACCCCCACTTTGCACCCTGTAGTGCTCCTCACCCACCTCACCCTCAAAATGACCTCCTAAAAAGGCCAGTTGATTACACTTGGTCTTGTGGTTGGCCGTTTTCAGGGAGAGGTGGGTGAGGAGAACCATGCTAGGGGGATTTGTAAGGCAAGAGGCATTTCATGGATCCTTGGTGTGAAGAACAACAGTCACTACTACAAGAACGAGCAAGGGAAGCACTGTCGTTTTATCATCACTAAAAAAAGCACTGATAAAGGGGGACTTTATTAGCACTTTTTTAGTAGCGCTGATAAAGGAGGGATTTATCAGCACTTTTTCCTACATGTGATAAATTTTATGTTTCAAAAAAATTATGAAAAATAAATTATTATTATATAAGTATATTTATATTCATATAAGTATAATATATATTTTTTAAATATGTTTTAGTTAAGTATAAATAGACTATTACATTTATCATATAATAAATTTAGTGAAAATGGATTTAAAAAAATTTAAAAACTATAATTAATTAATAATTTTCTAATTATTATCGATTAAAAATAATTTTATAACAATTTTAAGACACAAAAAATCAAAACAATTAATAAAAGATCTAAAATAAGTTGAAAATGTAACTCAAACTTCAAACAACCACAACTTTTGATTTGGGTGTCTGTTTGAGCTCTACAACATATAAAATCAAAGCCTGTGATGATATCTACGCGCTAGTGACTGAAGCAAAGCTTCTGTTACATATTTTTAGGCCAAAAAGGCCCAGAAGACCTCAAAACCTGAGTTTTTAGTCAGGATATCGCGATATATTAACATTCAAACAAGTATAACTTCTGATCTGGATGTCTGTTAATACTATAACACATATCATATTAAATATTGTTTCATTTTTTTGATTTCACTGGTTGTGGAGTTGAAAAGAGCTTCTAGATTATATGTTATGGTTGTTTTAACATTCTATGTCTTTTCAAATACACACATATAAGTATTTATTCGTAAATATATATGTGTCTGTGTGTGTCTGTGTCTGTGTGTATGTGTGTGTGTTGTATATATATATATATGTATTTATTTATTTATTTATTTATTTATATGTGTCTATGGGTGGGTTATGTTTAAATGATGATGTCGCAATGTTTAAATGAGATTCATTAATAGTATGTCACTAGTGGTATCAAGAAGTGTTAACGATCCCCAAGGGGTTTTATGTGATGGTCACATGTGATGGTGGAACACAGCGTAGCATGACTGGAAGCACATGGTGGTAGGAGACAATGCTCGAAGGTGGAACTGGAGGTTGGTGGTGGTAGAGATTGACAAATAGAGATAGAGAGAGATAGAGTCAATGTTAAGTAGGGCCAACCCGGAAGATGTAGTTTCCCAAGACAATCCTTAAAAGTGTTTCCCTTCTTAATTTTTTTAAGTACAAGAATTCTAATATTAAAGACATGTTTTCAAAATTGTTTCATATCAATCATATATGATTTTTAAAGATAAATATGAAGGCATGTAGGAGCCACTTGAATGATGTCTTATTCTCATATCTTCGTTGGATAAAATTGTATCTTTTGGAAATAAAAAAACAAGTTGATTATATTCTATTTAAAATTCAAATGATGTTGTGCATCATTATTTAAAATAATAAACCACTAAATATAAATCCAAAGAACATTTAATACATAAAACTAAAAAAATAAAAACTAAATGTTTATCAACTAATTCAAAAAATTTAAACACAATTATCTAAAAGACAAAAATTTAATAATAAAGAAATAAATTACAAAGTCCGGCTTAGTTTTGAAAAACAATTACAATTTTCTTTTTTTAGATTAACAAGTCATTTGTTTTATTTTTTAATATTTCTAAAATAATTCTTATCATGTATTTATAAAATGAGGGAATAATATATTTTCTAAAAAATATTCTTAAATTTATATCATCTAATAGATTTTATAATAATATTTTAGAAATTAAAAACGATAAGTATTTTTTAAAACTAAACAAAATGTATATTATTTAGTAACTAATTGGGTTCTTATAGTATTAAAATGTATTTTTTTCTATTTATTATAAAATAAAATTTTTAGAGAGAAACAATTTTAGTTTTTAAAAATTTAATTTCAATTTTTATTTTTTAAATTAAAAAAATGAAAAAAATAGCAAAAAATAATAGAAACATATTATGAAATGTGAGATTGAATATTAGTCAAAATTCCATGTAAATAAAAATTAATTAAACCAAAATTTGATCAAAAAATTAAGCACAATACAGACATGGTTTACCAAAATAATAAGAACACAATTAAATTAAATAAAGTCATGACATGATGATAATCTGCTTGCTGATCAGAAATCATAAGTATTCGAAGAAAGGATGAATCAAAAAGTCATATAATATCTCAAATAGTATACGGAGATATGATATCTATATAAGGAAACCTTGTCCTCACTGATCCTCAAGGCCACAACCCGCCTTTAGTTTGGATGGGGATATGCGATGAATTCTACACTTTCAAATTAGAAAATATTATAAGCATGTGTACATGGAGGATTGAGAAGGGTTGTGCATAATACATTGATGTTGATATTGAAGACCATTAAGTAATTTGAGGAGATGACCAAGGAGTCATTGTCCACGTTGTCATACTCGGACACGTCCTCAGATCCCAACTAGCATAACCCATTCCTCCATTACCGCATGCTAAAGAAGCCGACCACTCCGGGGTTAACCCTGACGAATCATGGTTGGGGAGGCCTGGGAGGCCTTGAGCGTGGGGCCCATACTGTCACCGCTTTATACACCCTCCTTGTAGGGACAATCCATCCCTCCACTGCAGCTAGAAGGAGAACCACCATGAAAGCAGCAGAAATGAAGGAATGAATTATGTTGGTTTTGGTTTCCATGTTCTACAGTTTTGGTTTGGTTGTAGGACTCAATTTATAACAATGAAGAATTTGTAATATACAAAAACTATCTGAGTGGGGGGATTTCTAATATTGAATAATTTCTAATATTGAATATAAAAAATAAATTTTATAATATAATTACTTTAAAATTTTGAAATAATTTGTAA
Organism: Viscum album; assembly: GCA_963277665.1. Lineage (NCBI taxonomy): Eukaryota > Viridiplantae > Streptophyta > Magnoliopsida > Santalales > Viscaceae > Viscum > Viscum album. Next base: position 1,560,045,905 of record OY728156.1, read on the forward strand.
TAATTACTATTTTAATTATTATGAATTATTATTATGAAATTTTGTTCTATGTACTGTAATGTTTTTTAGTTAGTTATATATACGAATAATAATAATAATAATTTATATAATAGTATTAAATACTATTATTATTAAAAAAATAATTTAAATATAAAAATATAAATAATAATATTATTAACTATAAAACATATATTTTATTTAGTGAAATAATTAATATTTTTTATAGTCAAATAAACCACAATAAAAATATTATTAAGTGTATTTTATTAAATAAATACTATGTGCATCCAGAAATTTGACCACAAATAATAAATACTTGAAAATAAAGTCATGATAATATGTAATTAATAATAATGATGTCATTATAATAAAGTCGTGATAATAAAATCATTATAATAAAGTAATGAAATTATTAATAAAGTCATGATAATTATCTTTTAACAAATTCATGAAAATAATAGTAATGTAATTATTTAATAATAATAATAATATTAATAATATTAATTTTATAAATAATCCTAATATTATGAAATATTATTAATTATTAATAATTATATTATTATGATTATTATTCAAAATAATAATTTTAACAATTATGAATTTACGTTCTGATCGAATTTGAATATTAATTATTAATATAATTTAAAAAAAATGAATTCAACTATATTAATAGTATAATAAAAAATAATTAGTATCATTATCATTAAAAAATAGAAAAAATTAATTATTTTTAATTAAGTAATTATTTCTTATTTTTATTATAAGGTCACATATTATTATTGATGCGTAATATTTTATATATTTTTTGAAATTATTTTCATTTTCAATTATTTAATATGCCATAACTGCATGTCTGAAATTTCATTTACAGTCTAATTATAATTTATATTTTTTTAGGATTTCAAAGTTACCTAATTCTTTTAAGGTTTAAATGTAATGTTTTGAAAAAATATATTTTGTGTCATCAATGTAATCATATGTTTATTATTTTTATGAAAATATTTTTATTTTTTATTATTTTATATGTGTTTAGATTATGTTTTATATTTATTTTTGATTGTACATATATTTTATTTTTATACGCTATCAAAGTTAATACCTTGATACACAAAAAAATTATTTTAATTCAAGAAGGTAACTCTATAAGTGTATAAAATATAAACTATATGTATTATTTAAATATAACATAAAACATAGAAAAATCATGTAAAAACAATAGAAAATAAAGAGAATTTCATAACTATAATAAACTAAAATTAATTTACAAGACACAAATTTTATTAAATAAAACAAAAAAATTACACTTCTAAAATTTTATGAGTATAAAATATAGTACATAAAACATGTAAATGAAATTTTAAATGTTAATTTTAAAAATAAAAAATAATTGAAAATAAATTATATTAAAAAAATAATAATCACAAAATAATTTAATTTACCAAAAAAATGTTATGTGAAAAACAATAGAAGTACAAATGTTACATTTTGAAGAAAAAATATTTTTCACCGTTGAAATTAATTTTCATTAATTTTTTATGAAATTATATTTAATTTCAATTATTGTTATGTGTTTAGTTAGTGTGTGAAATTTCATTTAGTTTGTGTATATACTTTATAATTTATAGGGCTTAAGATTCAAATATTTGAATCATTATTATATTTCAAGTATGCGATTTTGAAGGTGTATAGATTAAAAATTATCAGTGTAATTTAATTGAAACTTTTCACACTCACTAAACACTTAAAAATAATTTAAAATAAAAAAATAATTATCATAATAAATAAAAAAACAAATTACATAACACAAACATTTTTGATTAAAAATTAACATTTACATCTCAAATAATTTATGCGCATAACATATACTATAAATAACTTCTAATTGAAATTTAAAACATTTCTTATATGGATAAAAACTAGTTTAAAATAAAGGAAATATCTAAAAAATCAAAAAAAAATCAATTTACACAAAAAAAATTATTTGTAAATTTTTTTTACCAGTACAAATATTTTTTTTGAAACAACAATATTTTGGGTGATTAAAATTATTTTTATGATTTTTTTTCAATTATTTTCTATACGTTTAGGCATGGTGTAAAAGTACATTTAGATTATATTTTTACATTATAATTTATAGGATTTCAATGTCACTTAATTGAAACATTATTATATTTCAAGTAAGTGATTTTTAAGGATTATAGATTAAAAACAATACACACAATCTAAATGAAAACATTCACACTGGTTAAATATATAAAAAAATGAAAATAAAGACAATTTCATAGTTATATTAAAATAATTACATGAATAAAACATTTTTGATTAAAAACATAACATTTACATTTCAAAAAATTTATCCACATAAAATATAGTATAAATAACATCTCAATGAAATTAAAAATAGCGATGACACCAACAAAATTTAATTGAAAATAAATGAAACGCCACAAAAAAACAATAAACAAAAAAATTAACTAACACAAAAAAATTTATCTAAAAAATAACTACAAGTACAATTTTTATTATTTGAAATAAAAATATATTGTTTCATTGAAATTATTTTTCATTAAATTTTTTATTGAAATTTTTCATTTCAATTGTTTTTTATATGATTAGTGAGTGAGTAAAATTTCATTTAGATTGTACTTATACATTATAATTTATAGGGTTTCAATGTCACATACTTGAAACATGACTATATTACTTGAAAGTAATATTGAATGCGTATATATTAAAAATTATAAATAAAACCTAAATGAAATCTCACACACCATCTAAACATATAGAAAATAATTGAAATTAAAAATTATTCCATAAATATAATAAAGGAGAAAAAAATTTCATGACCCAAACTTTATTATTTAAAAACAAAAAATTTAAGAAATAATAAATTTATGTGAAGAATCCTGATTTATCATTATATTATTAATTAAATTATAATGTAGTATTTAATTTTGTTTATTAAATATTATGAATTACATTATTAATGAATATTAATTATATAGTTATATAGTTTCACAAATTAAAACAATAATTATGAATAATTATTTAAATAACATAATTATTAATGTACCAAATAAATTAGTTAATAATATAATTTAAAATAAATATAAATTAAATCCATAATATAAAAATCTAATTAATAATAATAATACTTTTATTTTAATTTTTTATTCAAATTGATTAACTTAAAAAAATAATTTTTAATACTATGATATACAACATTATTAACATTATCATTATCATTATTATTATACATAAATATAATAATCAAAATTAACACATAAAACATAACTTTAGTATTATTGATAGTCAAATTATGACGGTTGGGCCCTCCTTCCCCATCAATCCATTTTTTTTGTATTTTCTGGAAAAAAAACACTTTATGATTTAGTGGAAAATGGAAAAACCAAAATCCAAACCACAGTCCAACATATTACACAATTCAAAAACATCCACCAAGAAAATGAGTTCAAAATTTAAAAAGATAACACCCAAAATCATGAATGTCAAAATTTGAAAAACACCATCTCCTATGAGATCTGATTTGGGATTAAACTCCCACATCATGTCGGATCCACAACATCCATCAACAATTATTCCCATCATATCTGTTGTTATCAGAACCTGTGTCAGCTGAGTCTCATCGCCAACCATCATCACCATCATGATGTACCACCATCGATATCTCCATCTGCACCACCTCCATTGCCATTGACTGATCACCACCCAAGCCATAGTGAATTCCATCGAAACCGCCAAAAATCACTAGGACCATGACATTGTGAACCATAAATAGAAAAAACACCACATAGTGAACTTTTTGAGTCACTACACCAACGATAAGTCCATCAAAAGAATGCGGGAAAGAGACTCCATGTGCACCCCCCCTTAACACCCTAAATTCCATCAGCACCAAGCCCCTAACTGTCGGCGACATCAAAAATGACTTCCAGAACCCTCCAAAACAGCATGTATCGACCCTCTAGTCTACACAAAACTAGCAATACACCCAAATAACTCTATCCCATTACACTGAAAACCAATGATAGCAGGGAAGAATAGCGTAGAACTCGAGAAGAGCATATAACTCGAGAGAATCCATAATAGTAGTATCACTCAAAAGTTTTAAAAAATACAACCGTGTAATGATTTCAATCAGAGTAAACAATACATATTTAGTCTAAGAAAGAAATAAAGAAAACATAAAACAAGAGCACTAGATTTAACATGATTCGATCCCTTTGATGGCTATGTAAATGAAAATAAAACCACTCCACACACACATTTTATTAAGCTCAAAAACAAAATGGTATTGAAAATAAATCAGCAATACGAACATTAAGAAAAAAATTGACACGAAGATCTACATTCATGAACTAAAAGACTATGAAGAAAAATACTTAAAAGTTAAAGAGGGTTTCTCTATGGTAGTCAGGATCTCTTTATGATGAATGAATGATTTTTTATCCGATGGTTCGAAGTACCCTGAGAAATCCAAGATCTTGTGAATAGACACACTTCCTCCATGATAATTAAAGTCATCAACACTCCACCATGAACAATTTACAGGGAGTAGTAGAGAAGAATGATAGGTCGGAATTTGGTCCCATAGGAAGAAAAAATTGGAAGGGTGAAAGAGGGTTTCAATAGTACAAATAATATTTGAAAACTAGGACCAAGGAGGGATACAAATTAAAATCACCATTATCAAGGATTTTAGGGGTGATCAATTCTCAAACGCATCATTTTCCCTCATAACGGATAAACTAACCAGGAACAACCACACCTGAGGAACCCAAATGGCCAAATAGATCCATCTCCCAAATCATGAACATGTGGAGGTCTATGATTAAAAGAGTATAAATGCGATTGACGTCCAAGGATGCATTCCAAACTGATAAATTCACCAGTGAGGGAAACAAGTTTAGGAAAACGATTAAAATGCGGAGATGGGTTAAGAGGAAGTCCAAAACATGGGACACTAACTATACCCAACTAAGAGGCCCATATGTTAAAACCATACAAAATGGTCACCACACTAAAAATATTGGGTCAAGAATCAAAATTGAGTATAATAATAAATCAAAATTTTCATACATGTAAAAATGAAATAGGTTAAAATATTCATGATGGAAAATTCAACTTGAAAACACCTTAAAATCATAAATCTACACCATTTTCATTTTAAATCTATGATTTTATTTCCCTTATTTTCATTTAATAGTATCCAAATTCATTCTATCTAAACAATACTTAAATTTTTGTAAAACCACATATTTTTACAAAGAAGAAACTATTTTATTATCTGTATATGTCTTGGTGATGAATACAGTTATAGATTTAATAACATTTCTAACAAAATGTATCCTAATGTCTCTATGTTTTGACTTACCATGTCAAACTAAATTTTTGGGAAAATGAAAACCTAACTACCTATCAAAAAAAATATAATAAAAAAATGTATAAATTGAGTTATGAAACCAAACTCTTTGAGAATAAATCCTCTGTGATGTCCTCAGTCAGGATGATGTACTCATCCTATGAGGTTAAAAGAGAAACCATGATTTTATGTTTCATTTCCATGATATGGTCCTCTAAAAGTAGTGAAGACATACCTAGTAAAGAAAATTATCGCATCCACATTTCATTCATAATCAGCATCTACATATCTAGTAATTAGTTCACCAATACTTAAATTACCAAAAAAAAATTAAGACATTCTAGTTGTATGTGAAACATATCTATGTAACCATTTCATGGAATACTAATTTTGTTTACCTAGATTTTCCATGAATATTATGATAGTGAAAATAGAAAAGTCTATGTTAGGACTAGTGAAAATCTTGGAGTATATTAGGTTTCCAAAAATGTTATCAAGAGGGATCTTCAACATATATGCAATGTCAATAGTAGAACTCGGATCTTGATCTGAAGATTTTATAAAGTGTTGAAAAAATGGATAATTAACTAGATTCAAGATATCAATCATGTACCACTTTAGTACTTCCATGATATAAGTATTTCGGGACAAGTATAACAGTTTATTAGGTAAGTCCCATATAATTTCAATGCATAATATCTATTTCTTCTCTGGAATATTTCATATCAAAAACATTATTCAATTGATATTTAATAGAATTACTGAGATTCATATTATTTTTCATTTCTAGTACATCATCTATATAAAGTAGTAGGTAAATCATGTAGTTCTTATCCCAATTAAAGAAATCAAATTCATCATGTTGGCTCTAGTTAAATTTTGTATACAACATGAAAGAGTCAAATTTACTATACCATTATCAATATGGCTATTTTATACTATACATGGATTTATATAAAAAAAATTAGTGGTTAAATCTTTTTATATCTATTAAGAAGTTTCATGTACAATTTCTCATAATGGTTACCATGTAAGAAGGCAGTTTCAAATATAATTGTTCTATGTGAATGCCATAAAAAGTATCAAAGGAAAGAATCATATGGATATAGGAAGTCCTGACAATTGGTGAAAAAATATCAACATAATAAATACCCTCTCATTGATGGTAACCCCTGTCTTTGAAAATTATTTTATTTTTATCAGTTTTATCTTTATTTTTTTGTAAATCCATTTACACCCAATGACCATGGAATTATGAGGTCGATCAACAATAGAAAAAGTATGGGTTTTTAGGTATTTTAGTTCTTCATACCTTGAAGATATTTGGAATCAATATCAATCAAAAAATATTTATAGGTTTGAGGATCATTATCAATGTGATCCTCAGAGACATGAAAGGAAAAAAGAATCCATATCATATTGATTGAATTGAGAAGGGGGTCTAGTGATCCTCCTAGAAATATATTGAGTCAACTTTTTATCACTATTATGATTAGGAGGTTATGCATTGGATTTTGAATTGGAACTAGTCTCATTTCAGATTTAATTTTGAAGAATTGGCGGAGGAGAATTAACAGTGGCCTCTAGCCAAGTTGAAGAAGGAGGATAAAAATTTTTATTATGGAATTTATCGTTACTACCACATGTGAAAAATTTTGATTTAGGAGGTTACAATTTATTAAATAAAATGTATCTAATAATAATATACCATTTTTATCCAGGTTAGTCAACCTGGAACTTATATCCCTTGAAAATATCAAGGCATCCCAAGAAAACAAACTTAAGGGATATTAGTTCAACCATTTCAGTGTTAATTTTGGTGTAGGCAGTACACCCAAAGACTCTTAGGTGGTTATAGGAAGGCATTTTACCATTCCATGGTTCATATGGGGGATCAAAATGGTTCGATGTTAATGGGAACCAGTTAATTAGATACATTTTTATAGTGGACGATTTTTCCAAAATGGATTTATCTAGGAATAAGCAAGTAATATTACTTCAGAATCACTCAAGAATAGTTCAATTCATATACTCAAAAAATACATTATGTTGGGGGGTCTTCCTAATTGTCAAGTGTAATTTAATGATCATCGATTGAATGAACTAGGAAAAATCAACATGAAATCCCACCAAACCATTATCTATACTAATTATATTAATCCACTTTACAACATGGTTTTTAAAAAGTGTTTTCCATATTTCAATGGTTTCAAAAACATCATATTTTTTTGAGTCTGTAAATCCATAACTTTCTAGAGTAGTCATCTATGAATTCAATAAAATAGGAACCCCAACAATGGGATGTTATTCTTAGATCACCTTATAAATTATAATGGATGTACTCTAAATTTTTAGAATCCTTAAATGTGGATGTACAAAAACTAACCCTATTTGACTTAACCATGGTGCAATATTCAAAAAATGGGAGATTTCTCTATGTTACCTTTTCTAACAATCCATGTTTACAGACTTCTTCTTGCCACTTGGAGCTTATATTCCCTAATATACTACTCCATAACAATGTGTTATCTACATTACAAACATACACACTACATAGTTTCATTGAATGGGTCCTTCTATTCAACACATAAATTATATAAACTAATGATTCCTTGATTGTAGTTCTAGATACACTAGGGACCTTATGGAATCCTGATTCAGACCTATAAACATACCCATTTTGTTATCAAAAACATTGTGAGACTAGGGAAGAGAAAAATGGTCAGTGGGGGGATGGGCAATGAATTCTGTAGTGTACCTTGATACGAGGAGATATGACATTGGTAGAAGGCCACCTTTTCCCCACTGATCCTCAAGGCCAAGTCTTGTTTCCATTTAGTTTGGACGGGGATATGAGATGAATTCTACACTTGAAAATGATAAAATATTATAAGAGTGTGTGTATGGATGATTGCGAAGGGTTGTGAATACTACATTGATGTCTATATTGATGACCATTAATTAATCTGAGGAGATGATCAAGGAGTCGTTCTCCCCATTTATATACTTGGACACGTCCTCGGCTCCTAACTAGCATAACCCTTTCCACCACTCCCCACCTTCTCCTTGTAGGGACAATCCATCCCTCCATTGTCATTAGGAGGAGAACCACCATGAAAGTAGTGAAAATAGAAGAAAGACGTATGCTGAATTTGGCTTCCATGCTCTCCGGTTTTGGTTTGGTGGGAGGCCTCAATTTACAAAATTTGGGAGGGACTGTGGTTTCTATTTTGCTAGACAATAGTGTGGCTGTAACTCTCAAAATGTTTCGTATTTTGATGATAAATATTATGTAATAAATACATAGTAATCAATACTAATAATGTTGTTAATATTTTTAAAATTTCAATTCATAAAAATGATAATGATAATAACAGTAATTTTATATGTTATAATTAATAATCTCATTAAAAATGAAGAAAACAACAATGAAGATTTCATAATACATAGAAACTATCCAAGAGGGGGGATTTAAAATATTGATTAATTTCAAATATTGAATAATTTTAAATATTGAATATAAAAAATAAATTTTACAAAATAAATATTTTAATATTTTAAAATAAATTGCAATAATTACTAATTTAATTATTATGAATTATTATTACGAAATAATGTTTCGTGTCATGTAATGTTTTTTTTTGTTTTTTATGTTTATGAATAATAATAATGATGATGATGTATATAATAGCATTAAATACTATTCTTATTCAATAAAATAATTTAAATATAAAAATATAAATAATAATATTTTTAAAAATAGAATATATATTTTATTTAGTGAAATAATTAATATTTTTTATTTTCAACGAAACTATTATAATAATATTAATAAATATATTTTATTAAATAATTATTATGGGCATCTGGAAAGTTGACCATATACAACAAATTCTTGATAATAAAGTCATGATAATATGAAATTAATGAAACTGAAGTCATTATATAATGTTTTGAAAATAAAATAAATATAATAAAGTTATTATAATAAAGTCATGAGATTATTAATAAAGTCAAAATAACTATCATTTACTAAATTCATCAAAATAATAATAATGTTACTATTTATGAATAATAATAAAAATAATAAAAATATTAATAATGTTATTAATAACCATTTTAATATTAAATATTATTATTATTATTTTGTACCGAAACCCTAATCGACATATACAACTAATGCTCTTCCCATTGTAGCCTAGTAGTAAATATTATTAATTATTAATAATTATATTGTTATAATTATTATTCAAAATAATAATTTTAATAATTATGACTTTACATTCAAATCGACTTTGATTTTTAATTATTATTATTATATTAATAAATATGACTTTAACAATGTTAATAGTATAATTAATAATAATTTGAATCATTATCATTTTTAAATAGAAAAAATTAATTATTTTTAATTAAGAAACTATTTTTTATTTTTATTATTAAGTCACATAACATTATTGATGCTTAATATTTTCTATTTATTTTTTTTTTGAAATTATTTTCATTTTCAATTATTTAATATTTATTTTTTGCATGTCTTAAATTTCATTTATAGACTAATTATAATTTATATTATTAAGCTATTAAAGTAACCTACTTTTTTTAATGTTTAAATGTTATGTTTCGATTTTTGTATCATAAATCTTATCGTATGTTTATTATTTTGATGAAAATATTCATTATTTTTTTTTATTGTTTTATACATGTTAAGCTTATTTTTTAAATTTATTAGTGATTGTACATACATTTTATTTTTATACGCCTTCAATGTCACTCACATGAATCACAAAAAACTTATTTTGTTATAAGTAGGTAACTTTATAAGCCTATAAAATATAAACTATAAGTATAATTTAAATATAACATAAAACATTGGAAAAACATATAAAAAATAATCGAAAATAATGAGAATTTCATATCTATAATAAACTAAAATTAATTTACATGAAGTGAACTTTATAAAATAAAACAAAAAAATTACACTTCTAAATATTTGTGCGCTTAAAATATAGTACAAAAAACATATAAATTAAATTTAAAATACTAACAATAAAAATAAAAAATAATTGAAAATAATAAGAATTTAATAAAATAATCACAAAATAATTTAATTTAAAAAAAATGTTATATGAAAAAGAAGAGTATTACAATTGTTATGTTTTTAATAAACAATATTTTTCACCATTGAAATTATTTTTCATTAATTATTTATGAAATACCCTTTATTTTGAATTATTTTTATGCTTTTAGTCAATGTGTGAAATTTCATTTTGATTGTGTTTATACTTTATAATTTATAGGTTTTCGTATTCACCGATTTGATTCATTATTATATTTCAAGTTGTCAATTTTGAAGGTGTATAGATTAAAATTCATTAGTGTAATTTAAATGAAACTTTTCACACTCGCTAAACAGACTAAAATAATTCAAAATAAAAAAAACCATTATTATAATAAATAAAAGATAAATTACATAACAAAAACATTATTTACCAAAAAATATAATTTACGTTTCAAAAAATTTATTCGCATAACATATTCTATAAATAACATCTAATTGAAATTTAAAACATTTATTATATGGATATAAATTAATTGAAAATAAAGTAAATGTCAAAAAATCATAAAAATTAAATTTAAACAAAAAAATTGATCTGTAAATATTTTTTATAGGTACAAATATTTTTTAAACAACAATATTTTGGGTCATTAAATTTTTTTTAATTAATTTTTTTATGAATTTTATTTATTTTCAATTATTTTTATATCTTAGTGAGCATGTCAAAGTTAATTTAGATTGTATTTATACATTAGAATTTATAGGCTTTCAAAGTCCCACACTTAAAACATTTTTATATTTCAAGTAAGTGATTTTGAAGGCTTATAGGTTAAAACAAATACATACAATCTAAATGAAAACATTCACACCAGCTAAAAATACAAAAAATAATTGAAAATAAGAAAATTTCATATATATAATTATCAAAAAAATTACATGACATAAATTTTTTTCATTAAAAATATAACATTTACATTTCAAAAAATTTATGCACATAAAATATAGTTTAAATAAAATCTCAATGAAATTTGAAAAATTGATTTCACAAATAAATATTAATTGAAAATAAATGAAATGCCAAAAAAATAAACAATGTTTTTTAACATACACCAAAAAATTTATCTACAAAAAAAGTACAAGTACAAATATAAGGATTTGAAAAAACAATATATTGTTTTATTGAAATTATTTTTCATAAAATATTTATTGATATTTTTATTTTTATTTTTTTATATTATTAGTCAGTGTGTAAAATTTCATTTAGATTTTACTTATACTTTCTAATTTATAGGGGCTTAAAGTCACATACTTGAAACATGACTATATTACATGTAAATGATATTAAATGCTTATAAATTAAAATTTATAAATACAATTTTAATGAAATTTGACACAATGACTAAACATATAAAAAATAATTGAAATTATAAATAATTTCATAAAAAGAATAAAGAAGAAAAAAAATTCCTGAATTAAACTTTATTGTTTAAAAACAAAAAACTTACAAATTAAAAAATTTAGCTACCGATTCCTTATTAATCATTAAATTATTAATTAAATTATAATGAAGTATTTAATTTTTTTATTAAATATTATGAATTAAGTTATTAATAAATATTAATTATATAGTTAAATAGTTTCAATAATTATAAAAATAAATATGAATAATGATGTAAATAATATAATTATTAATGTAACTAATAACATAGTTAATAATATAATATAACATAATTATTCATTAAATCTATAACATAAAAATATAATTAATAATAATAATAATACATTTATTTTTAATTTTTTATTCAAATTGTTTGAATTAATAAGAATAATATTCAATACTATGATATATTACATTATTATTATTATCATTATCATTATTATTATTCATAAATATTATAAAAAAATTAACACAGAAACCAAAACTACAGTATTATTGAAAGAGGAATTATAATGGTTGGTCCCTCCTTCACCATCAATCCTTCTTTTTTGTATTTTTTGAAAAAAATGGATTTATGGTTTAGTGGAAACTAAAAAAATCAAAATCCAAACCACATTCCAACAAATTACAAATTCAAAAACAACCACCGAGAAAATGAGTTCAAAATTTAAAATGAAAACACCCAAATTCTTGAAATTCAAAATTTGAAAAATGCCATGTGCTGTGAGATATGATTTGGGATTCACCACATCCTTCATGTCAAATCCACAACATCCATTCGTTGCCATTCCCATCATAGCTGCTGTTATCATCAACTGTATCTACCGAGTCACGTCTCCAACCATCATCACCATCATGAGGTACCATCATTGACGGATCCATCTGTACTGCCACCATCACCACCGAATGAGTACCACCCTAGTCGCTGGGAAGTCCATCAAAGCTGCTAAAAATCACTATGACCATGACATCGTGAACCATAAACAGAAAAAACACCACAAATTGAACTTGTCGAGTCACAGTTCCACCGAGAAGGCCATAAGAACATGAGCAAGAGACTCCATGGGCACCCCACCCTAACACCCCAAACTCCATCAACACCAAGTCACTAACCATTAGCGGCGTCAAAATATTACCTACAGGACCCCCCAAAAATGTATGTATTGACCCTTAGGTCCTCAAAAAACTGGCGAGCAACCCAAAGAACTCCACCCCACGACGCTGACAACAAATGAGTAATGCACTTACATGAAAATGCCTCCAACTGACGTGCTGAACCAACTAAGACTGCACCTTAACTTCCCAGTGCAAATGAAGAATAATCCCCCACACATCCTTCTCGATCTCACATCCTAATTCCCTAGGGAGATCACCACACAAATCCACCATAGAGAGAGGTGGATACCTAGAGCCAGTGTAGAGAAACATGTGGCAACGAAGCTCATCTTCGAGCCCCCAAGGAGAGACGAGACCAGAACACCATGAAATAAAAAAAGAAAGGGATTAAAGACTAAAGGAAGCCAAAGTAAAAACCATTTAAGGGAAAAAGAAATAATGACTGAAAGGGGAAAGAAACCCATGAAGAAAAAGGAAGGAAACACCGAGCATACCCACAACTACCCAACCACAAACACCAAAACCTCAGAGTGTCCATTGCTCCAGATCCAACCTGGAGTGGAGTTGTGGATCATAAGGTCAGAGTGAAGATGGGTGGCCAGGGAGAGCATCTAAGCATCAATGCAGATCAGAGGGACGTGAGGGAGAAGAGGCTGAGTGGAGTGAGTGAGAAGAGGGGGAACCAGGAGAGAGTATTGTCTTTAGAGCTCAAGCGAGAGAGAATAAGTAACTAGAGTAGAGAGAAGAGAATGAAATATCAATTATTCCATCTTTATGGTATCATAGCTTCCACTATATGATACCCCTTACTGAAAATATGATCTCACCATCATTTATTTTCTTTTCCCAATAAACATAGAGGAGAACTATGTGTAATTTTCATGGATATAATGGAAGAGATAATAATGTTCTCAAAATTTGTTCTTGATGTATGTTATGTATTGAAATATAATATATGTATATATATAGTAGTCCAATACTACTATGTTGTTGGATAGTATTGAAACTCTACTATTATATACCAATAATGTAATATAACATCCATATATGAGTATCCAGAGTTTAGGTTGTTATATTTCATATCATAGTAGTTTTTTAGTAACCTTATTGACAATATTTTGAGGAATCTAGTTACATATAACAATTACTATGAAAACCCTAAATATTTTTATGGACCACTATAAAAAACCTAGAAGGGAATTTATTTTTCAATTCAATATCATGATATAGTTATGAATATTCCATTATATGGTGACTAATAGGAAGAATGAGAACTATATCAACACCCATATAAAATTTTGGGTTGTTTCCCCTAAGGAATTCAATGATGTTGGAGTTGAGGATAATCAAATTAAAACCATATTTTTTCATTTGACCCAATTTACGACAAATAATATTTCTGTAATAGAGTGACCTAATGATCCAAAACATGGTGTCACTATGATGGATAGCTTCAAATGAGAAAAATCTTCAGTATTCAGTGGAACTACTATTACATTGGTAGATTAACAATGAATTAGGTCCCTAAAGAAGAACATTATTTCCTTTGGAAATAGTGTAAATGAGAAATTAATAATTGTGGTATATCATCTAAAGGGAGATACATTCCAATGGTGGTCAATAATTCAATACACTAAAGAGGAAGATGAGATGAAGAGAATAGAGTGGGGAAATTTAAAGGAGTTATTCTATGAATAATACACTCCATGTGAGAATATAGAAGAAATGTAATGGTAGTTCCTCAATCATAGAGAAAAGAAAGAGAAAAATGTTTCCCATTTTGAGTATACATTACAAGGTTAGCTAGAAATGCTGCAGAATATGTATGTAGACTAAAAATCAAGGTCTGCTATTTATTTTATTGGTTAAAGTCAAGCCTTCGAAGGAAGTTGGTCTCTCAAACCGTTTTATTGTACGAGCATATATTATCAAGTGATGCTAAGATAGAAAAAGTTTTTTTGAGATATATTTTTTAAAGGGAAATATGGAGAAGAATAGGATAGTTGAGAATCATGGGAAGAGTAGTGTGGAAAATGGGAAGAATGGAAGGATGAGGTTTACCACATGTAATAATTGTTTAAAGAAACACCATGAGGCTAGCAAGAACGGAACAAGAGTTTGTTACAAGTGTGTAGAAAATATTCATCAAGCTCACAAACAGAATGGAATGAAGAATATATTTATTTTGAATGATTTAATTATAAGTATAAAGGGCATTATATAAACCAATGTCCCAAACATTAAATAAATTTACTTTAGTAAAGGGAAAGGGAGAAGGGATAATCTTATACAACTACCACATTTAATGTTGAATTTATTAATGCTATGGTGGTAGGTTCTTTGATTGTAGACTAAAATATAGCTAATGTTTCACTGTATTCTGGATCTTCATAATATTTTTTATCTTACATGTTTTCCAAAAACAACAAACATTTCCCTAGTAAGAGACTTATCAATCAAGACACTGAATGGAATTCTTATTAACAAAAATAAATGTTACTGTACTCAAATTATGATGCATGGAAATACCCTATTTCAAAACATGGTCATTATACATATGGTTTAATTTTATATTATCCTTGGTATGGATTGAATTTAAAATTATAATGAAAAAAATTATTTCCATGAGAAATATATTATGATTGTCACACCATGTTTTTCATTTCTTGGTTTTGATCAGGTTTATTAGAAATACTGATCCTTTTCATGGGATTTGGGTGACATGAATGTTGAGTTTTGAACTTCCATATATGTCAAATCATCCTACCATGGGTTCCCCATATAATGTTTGGGAGTTTTTGGATAAAAGGGTGGTTACTTCAAGATTTGGGCCAACCGTGATCCCATTTCATGATTTTAAAACAATATTTGTTTCTTCTAAAACTCCATTGTTTTTCAGATTTTTTTCACATGTTAAAATTTTCAAATGGCCTCCTGTGACCTATTAAAACCACCATATCCGTTTTTACCACTTAGGAATTCATAGTCATGGTGTATTTGGGTTATTTATTCAGGTATTGGGTTAGCCCGTCAGCCCATTTCCAGTTTAAAAAATAATAAATTGTTTTTTTATATATTATTCATTTTTTAATATTTTATCATTTATTCCACCTCTAAATAGAATAAAAAATACCTAGGTGCACCCCCATGTCCCATTTTCCCTCTTTGGAGTGCATCTTAGTCGTGTATTAGGGGGAAACTTTTCGAGGCTTCTAAAATCATCTAGATTTGGTAAGGTAATTTGTTTATTTCATGAATCATTCATTTAATTCTCTTCCCCCCCCCAAATCATCTTTTCATGGTTCTTCCAGACCTATGTATCATCTAATTTGAGTTCCAATACATTCCCTCTCCTCTAAGGGTGTGGATATAAGGGAAGATGAATAGTTCTCCAGTTATCAAGGTGAGTTTCCTTCTCCTTTCTCCTCTTTCCTCCTCCTCGCTCTATTATTTCATGGTTATCTCTTCTCCCATGGTAATGAATAAACTTTTTTTATATTATACCATGATTTTTTGTGGGGTTTTTCTTTTTTTGGGGCTGGTCTTCAATTTTTTAGGGTTTATAAACCCTTGGATGGTGATATCGGGTTTGTGTTTCCATTCCGCCAAGGATTTGAGGCAGGTTTCCCATTTCGCATGCCCTTTTTATTTAATATTAATCTTTTTCATGGTATTTTTACCCTCTAAACATTATTATTATTTTTTTATAAGCCTTCAATAATTTTATTTGGTGTGAAAAGTGGTGTTTATGCCTTGTTTTGTGAAAAGTAGGGTTGTTTTATTATAAAATTTCAGACCAGGTGTTTGTTTAAATATTACATTATATTTCACACCAAGTTTTCGATTTTTAGAAACTGGTTTATCAATTTAAAAATAATTGAATTGAAAATTTTTTATAACCTTTTTAGTGTTAAATAGAATTTGTTTTATTAAATGTTGCATGCCACGTTTTTGGGAAAATGCCCGGTTTGATTTTGTGTTCTCAAGGTGATATAAAACGATTGGTTCGGCTTATGAAAAATATTGGCAGCATGTGAATCAATGTTTTGTGTTCCTTATGTGGGTTCCAAACAAGTTTTTGGTTTTATGATGAAATGATTATGGGTTTTTAGGGTGTTTTGTCATGTGTTCCCAGTAAAGGGCCAGTTTGGCATCTTTATAAAAATGGATGGGTTTTGAATGTGAAACCTAAATTTAGAAGGGGTTAAAGTAAATTTTTTGTTTCTTCAAATGGTTTTTCTACACCTCTTTATGGAAAGTGTAACTAGTGGTTTTAATAAAGGTTGGTTTGGTGAAAATCTTAAAGGTATGTTTGGCATTCTTCTTTAAAAATGGTTTTTCAGGTGTGTTCCATGTTGTACCACTTGGGGTCATTTTATGATTAATGAAATTGATTTATTAAATTGTGTGGGGGATACAAAATCTGGATTCGTGTGGTACTGGTGGACGTTTTTCCTTTAAAGATCATTTTTGAATGTATTTTATGTGCACAACTTTTCTATTCATCCTAAAATTGTTTTATGAAAATTTTAAGTGGTTTATTGACCTGTGAAAGAAATGTAAAATCTGTTTGTGGGATTCTTGGTGTGTGTGTGCTTTTTAAAAAATTAATTTTTATGTGTAAATTATATTTGATAACATTTTGCACTTTATTGAGCACAATAAGGGAAACCCATGTATCTAGGTGGGCAGATGTGTACTAGTATGCTAGTGATCTAGAGTGGTTTTGTCCCTATTTCACGTAGCATGTTTGATGATGAAAACACTAAATAGACTCTGATTATGTTGTTGGGGACCACTAGTTTATGGGTGTTGTTCCCTAATAGTGGCTCATGCATGTGAACATATATCTGTTATGGTTACTTTTTCACCGAGATACGAGATACCTGGGGCCCACAATGAACTAGTGCCTAGGGGTGTTCCTGTGACTTGTGCTCATTGGATATATTGTATTCGCCTTCGGAATATGGTATATTTGGTTCAAAAATTAAGTAGAATGTGAGTTTTATTTAATGTTTTACATTCTATAAAGAATCCCTCTTGAAAACCGTTTCCATTTTGAAGTTGTATCTCTTTGAAATTGGTTACGAGCATTTCATGTTTATGAAAACATGAAATCATTTTTATTTTGTAATGTTTATAGCATAGAAACTCATTTGGAAAACATATTTATATATGTTGTGTGTAAAAATTAAAATTTATGTTTTGTTTATTTGAAAGGAAGTTCATTGGGAATATAATATCGGGCTAACCTGCTGAGTTTTAATACTCACACATATAGTCTTATTATTTTATTAACCCATGTGCAGGTTTCAGCTTGACTCTGATCACCTTGGGATACACGTGATTATTTTGTTTGAGAGTGACCATCAGGGTCACATAGAGTTAGTTGGTTTTCTGGTTTCATTGGTTGATTTGTCCAGTTCAGTTGTATTTTCAGTTTTTTGTATAAATGATGTTATGTTCAGCTTTATATAAATGTATGTGGGGCTGTCCATTTCTTACACTACTTATTTATTGTTATTTTTTCAGATAAAACATTCCCATTTCACTCTATTGATTCCCTCGATGTTTGTCTCCATACCGAGAGTATTGGGAATGCCTCTTCGGACTTGTCATAGAGTGGCTTGGGTTACCGATTTAGGGTCGACCCAGACTGGTTCGTGACAAAATGGAATCAGAGTAGGTCAACTATTAGTGGGCCTTTATATTTAGATCATCCTTGTTATTTATGGGGATGTAAAGGTAGATGGAGTATGATATTAAGGACATGAGGGGTAAGTGAGGGAAGAGCTTCGGGAACTCTTGCTCATTCTGATCCTCAGGTTTCCATGGGATGTCTGATTTTATTGGTTTCCTTCGATATTGTTGATTGTTTCGTGTTCAGATATGATAAGTGGAGTTAGACTAATGGTTTATGTGATCTCACAGGTCTTGGAATGTCATGGGGAGCTGGGGCATGGCTCTGAGAAGGCTCTCCTTGTTAGTGGTGTGTTTGGCATGTGTGTGCAAACCATATGGTCAAGTCACACACCAACACTAGTTCCCTTTTATGGTTCTCTTGGACCGTTGTTCAATTCAAAAATTATTTTTAAAATACTTGTGTGAGAATTGTGGAAATTGGTTTTCAAAATTTAATATAATATAGTTTTTGGAAAGGTGGGTTTTGTGAAACAAATCTTGGGAATAAAGTGAAAATGATTTAATGGGATTGGATATTCCTTAATCTAAACTTTTGGTTTGTTGAAATAAAATGTTTTAAAAGCATGGATCATTTTAATTTGATTCTAAAACATTGTTTTAAATGGGATTTTTTTATACTAAAATTTGTTTAAATCTAATGATTTTTTTTTGTAAATTTGTTTTGAGCGGTTAGGGTTTTCCTATTAAGGGGCTTGTTCTCTATGGCCATTGAATTATGGAAAGATACATTACTGAATTTTTGAAAATGGGAAGGGGTTGTTTGGAGTAGCTTGGTTGTTTTAAAAGTTCTTAAAAATGAAAAGGGTTATGTTTTTAAAAAAATGGTTCTTTATGAAGTGTGGTTAGTTTTTTGAAATCATAAAAGGGATTTTGACTTAGTGGTTAGTGTTCCTTTGGAAATTACATGATCTTTGGAATGATGTTGTTTTGTTTTAGACTTTGGTGTTTTCATGGGTGCTCACATGCATAGTTTTATGGATATCTGGATGAATGTCCCGTATGGAATAGTGGTTGAGTTCCTAGGGTGGCATGTAAATGTTCATGTGAGTGAGACTTGATGAAACACTATTGGTGAATGTGGAAATCCACCATGCCCATTGGATATGGACGGCCAGTGTCCTGCAGACACCTTCGCTTGACTATGTTCATCATGCTCTGATGACTCTGCATACATTGCCTATAAAAATGGCTTATCTATAAAAGGAAAATTCATCCCTACGAGTGGCTTTTCCTACTTCTGTATACCCAATTTATTCTAATCCTCTTGTAATTACTCTTAATCTGAGGGGCCTCGGGACTATGGTTTACACCTTCTATCATCACTCATGTATGGGGTATGCAGGAATATCTGGTCTTGATTAACCCCCTTTTATGAACAGTATATGTGAAAATTGTCCCCATAACATGATGTTAAACTATGATGTCAATTTACTTTCTGAATGACTAAAAACTACATGAATACACCATATCCATTTTTTTTCATTATATTTCCTATGTCTACACCTCATTACATTAAACTACAAGGCCATAGTTTCTTACTGCATGATAATAAATTGTGCAACGCAATAGTGACCTCACGTGAGAGAACATCACCCTTAGAGATGGTCACCTACCAAGTAATGTTTTAGAACTACATATGGCTTGATACCTACTTTCCCAGGATATATAGTGACCCATGGATCTTACATCCCAGTCCAGCTTCCATTTAATAAAAAAAGGGGGTAAACATACCTTCCTTCCCCTACGTATGGGTTAGACATATGAAAGAATTGTTCATTAAGGCCCTATATGGCTTGATTTACCCTATTGATGGATACGAAGTGATACTAGAATCCTATAAAAAAATACCATTCATAGAAATCATAAAAATAACCCCTCCTCTATGCACAAATTAAATCGAAGCATAGAATTCCCAAATATTCCTTACCTACATGACTGTATCAGGGGTTATTGCATTTCCATTATTCTATTTAGAATTACTTCAATGACTCTACACATGACGATAATCTATATGAAAATTTTCCTCGTGATAAGAAATTAAACTACATAACTTCATCCCAAGAACTAAATTATCCTTTCTACTGATTATGCCACCCTTAGGTGTTGACTTGGAATCCTTTTCATCACATGTTGCTCATAATGAGTGTGCTCACATGGGCTTATGGACCCCAGTAGGGAATTCCTCACAGAGACATAGAAAATAAAATCCATGATTTTTGTCTTAGTGGAACAAACATACAAGGCATGTTGGAGTCATATTACACACAATGGGAAGCCTTAGGTCCTCACCGTGTGATTTTAAACTGCAAGGTATCCTAAATAGATTAAAAAATGACCCTCCCCTACCTATGGATCAGTCCTATGTGGGGTATCTAATCTCTGAACACCTGAATATAAAAACCTTGGTCTAAACACGACGAGATAATTAGACACCCATCCTACATATGATCCAGATCTATGTAGGGGGGAACCCCCAGTTCCATGGGTAAATCACGCCCTGAATGTTTCCAATATATCCATACAAACTCCTTCCATGTATCAAACTCCATGATTGGAGTGGTCTTGGATCTTAATAATCATCCACCACCATTGTAAATAGATGGTCAGTGTCCTGAGACACTTTTGATTGATTGTACACATCATGCCCTTGTGGACCTTCGTATATTACCTATAAAAATTGCATTTCAACCAAAGGAAAATCCATCCCTAAGAGAGGATTTCCTACTTATGTATGACTAATGTCTTCAAAGCCCCATTTCATTTCTCCTGATCCAAGAACAATCAAAACCAAGTTTTACACCATCTTTTCTACCCACATCCCGAAAAAGTCAGAACATCCTAACCCGATGACCCTTTGGTTACTTGAGGCTCCTAGTAAAATATCACAATCACATGAAATTTAAACTACATGATTATCCATACATAGTATTCAACTTTAAGCTGGGTCGCTTCAAATGATATTTCCCTTCATGTTCCAAAGCAAAAAATGAATCTGTACATGGAAATTACGCCCACAACCCACCTCATTTGAAAATACACCACCAAAATAAAAATTCCTCATCCATATATGAGAATTATATCCACATATGGATAACCTTTTAAAATAAAAATGTATGGATTGATCCCTGCCCTTTCAGGATATGTAGTGACATCTGAATCTTATACTTTTTGTCCATCCATGAAACATGGTTATCCTATCCCTACTTGTTCATGGGTTAGATATGTATAAGGAACCAACCCACATAAATGGGATAAAAGTACCTCCACTTCTTCCCGGTATTCCTGGTAAATTTCGACCAATATTACACCCTTTAATTTTTAGGAACACACTTTTTTTACGAGCCATACTCTGTGTTTATAAAGGTACAAATCTAAATAATCCTCTATGGCCATCAGATATGGATGGCCAGTGTCTTGCGGACACATTTTCTTGACTATGCACATCATGCCCCAGTGGATCTGCATAAATTTCATGCAAAATGGCCTGTCAATCAATGGAAAATTCACCCTCAAGAGAATTTTCCCAACCTTCATATGCCCTTAAGACATTTATATCCCACCTCGGTCTTTGGATTTAGAATCCCCCTAGACTATAGTTTACATATTTCCACCTTCCAATGCCTATAGGTGAAACACATTCCTAGAAAAACTATTACGAATAAATTAGATCATTCTCCCTCCTCTAGTCAGAGTAAAATGATTTCATAAAATAGTTCTCAAATGTCCCGGATGTATAATGTTAAACTACACCATGCTTCAACCATCTATTAGGCAAGAAAAATTCATGTGGGAGTGATTTCTCATCTAAAGTAGATAAAATTTACCATTTTTTACTTTTTGATTTCATTCCTTAAACGGGCCACCCATTGTGGTCCCCAACATAAAAATAAATCTAAAATTATATGAAAACATCTTGTCCATCAGAAATGGAATTTCAGTGTCCTACGGACACCTTTTCCTGGCTATGCACATCATGCCCAAGAGGCTCTGCATATATTTCCCACAAAAATGGCTTTTCAACCAAAGGAAAATTCTTCCCTGGGAGAGGATTTTCCTACCTCTATACACCCTTGGGCTTCCATGACCCATATCATGTCCCAAATCCATAAAATCACAATTTCATGGTAAAGAAAAATCCATTATCCATGTCTGAATATTATTAGGACACCTTCAATTGATGAATCCCAAATTAGGGATCTTGCCCAACAATTCAAGGTCAAATATGTTCGACCGAAAACATTAGGGATTATATTATGACTAGACAGACATTAAATTAACCATGAAAAAGAGACAAAACACTCACCA
Organism: Viscum album; assembly: GCA_963277665.1. Taxonomy (NCBI): domain Eukaryota; kingdom Viridiplantae; phylum Streptophyta; class Magnoliopsida; order Santalales; family Viscaceae; genus Viscum; species Viscum album. Next base: position 1,560,068,909 of record OY728156.1, read on the forward strand.
TGGTGAAAACCCGCAAATAGCACCCTAGATCAAAAGGTGAGAGTCATCTTCATAAACCCATGTCATATGTGGTTTAGTTAAAAATATTGAACAACTAAATATCAAGAGATATAAAACTTGTTAGGTCAAAAACCTGAAAATGTCGACCTAGGAAAAATCATTGTTATACTCTCTATGTCTGCACCATAATCATCTCAGGAAAAAAAGATTAGGGTAATAACGATGGAAGAGGAAAAGAGATTAGAGGGTTTTCCCATGAATCCATAGAAAGAGTCAAATTATGCTTATTGATCCCCTCGTTTTTTGCAATAATTAGAGCATGATATGATTATGATAGTTTACTTATCCTAGATTCCAATTCAAATTGACATTCGGTTGAAATAACTGTTCAAATGTGATCAATTATGTTTGATTAATGTTGTAGGAAATGATAAAGGAGAAGCATTAAAGTGAAAATGGTTCCATTCTATTAAAATTAAATATGTAGTGAACCCACATTCTAGATCCTCTCCCAGAAAAAAGGAAAGGGGGAAAATGAAACAATACAGTCTAACTGGTTACAATAAGGACTAATTCACTCATTCCAGCAGGTTGGTGATCACATGACATGGGCCATCAAAGACCTGTTCCAAAGAAGTCCTCTTTTCATATTCATATTCTACCACTAGATGTACATGTCTTGCAATGACCTGAAGGTCTCACCATTTTTGTCTGATAGACTCATAATTGGAACTTCACGATGCTAGTTGTGCTTTCAGTTTGGCCATGTGAGCCACGCACTCTCGTAGTTCCTTCGTTTGAGCAATCACCTGGTCATGAACATTCATTTACCTGGCCTCCAGAAAATGAAATTCATTAGAAATGTCCTGTAAGGTCTTCACTTGATGATGAAAAGTGTAATATCACACGTGGTCATCATCATAGGTAGTGATATCTTCTCGGGTTATGACGATTTGATGCACGAAGAAATGTATGTGTCAGTAATTGAAACCACAAAAACCCAATTAGACAAATAATCATAAAAAGTTTTCATCATCATCATCAGTGATGTTGGTCCGAGGAGTTTCTACACCAAGGGTGGATAGCTGATGGCATGCCTATTTTCGCACAGCTTGATGCCTTCTCATGGACCCATCACCTTAGTGCTACCCCTCTATAATGGTTATATAGTTAGGAAGCATCATCACGGCTGATGGAAGCACTCTAAGATAGGTTATCTAGGAAGGGGGAATATCCCTCCCAATATATGGTTCAGCCTCTAGGCTTAAATACAGGGTACTGCCGGTGACCTCTGGAACATTCGGTGATACCCTTCTTTTGCCAGCATTTATAGAACTGTGAACCATCTCGGCTAAAGGAGAGCTTTCTGAATCACTCCCCATAGAAATGGGTTGTGCAAACCAATCCCCTTCCAAATTCATTTGATGACCTATGGTGCGCCCTCTCACCATGGGTAGGGGAGTTGATGGTACGACCGGTATGGTTGAAACATGATCAGAAATAGCTAATGGTTTTCTTCATTACCACAGAAATGAACCTCCTAACAACATAGCTCATATTATTGAAAATTTTCCCTTTTCTAATGCCGATGATTTCTTCATCTAGGAACCTTCTCATAATGGCATTCTTGACTCGAAAATTTTTTATAGCCATAATTTTTCAAGACTGGAGTCCAACATTGATTGGTTGAATTACATTAACAAACCATGGATTAAACTAACAAGACTCACTCTTATTTGGCATATTTCTCATAATAGAATTCCCACTGGGGTCTGTCTTCAATCTTTTGGTTTTAAACTATGCTCCAAATGTAATTTATGCAATCAACATAGGGAAAATTCTAATCATCTTTTTATGTCCTATGCTTCTGCCTGTACTTTGTGGAACTACATTTTTGACATTTTTAATTGCAGATGGATGATTATTGATTCTATTGACTTGCATATAAAGAGATGAGTGGATCATGATGCCTCGCAGAAGCTTAAAAACATTTTTCTCTCTCCTATCGCAGAACTTATTCATGTTATATGGTATGAAAAAAAATATCATATTCAATAAATGCTCATTAATCTTAAATACAGGTAAATCTCAGATACACATTGTTATTCAAGAAGCAACATCAATTAAAAATTGCAGTGTAACAACTCAGTTGGTGACTTTGAGATTCTTCTCAAACTTCAGATTGATGGAATTTACAGCCCACCTAAGTGCACTTTTGAATTATTCTGGAAAACCCTGATGCTAGGATGGATTAAAGTTAATGTTGACGATGCCACAAAGGGTAATCCTGGTCTGGTGGGATGTGGTGGGATTTTTAGAGATTATCGTGGGTAGCATCATGGTTGATTTTTTAGTTGTCGTGGCACTGATTTGTTGCTAGAAGTGGAGATGATGGGTGTCATCAATGTTTTCACCTTTCCCCTTCAAAAAGGTTAGACAAACATCTGGATAGAATGCAACTCGAGAACCATTGTTCAATCTCTATGGAATGGAGTGACTCATCTTGCCTGGACCATCACCACTCTATGGATGAAGTGTCTGGATTTTCTCCTATGGTTCAACTTCATTGCTACACATTTTTTCCGTGAAGCCAATGTGGTTGCAGAGGCACTTGTCAATAAAGGTGTAAACCACGTTCCGATTTGGTTGGATACCTTACCTCCTGATCTGTTTTAGCTTTATCAAAAAGATTGTAAAAAACTCCCCTCTTTTCGTCTCTTGTAATACCACCTTTTTAAATATTCAATAATTAGTGCTTTGCTCTTTTGACCAAGGCATGACCTTCTTTAAAAAAGGTGGTGGAAAGAGATGTGATTTGATGAAGGCATCCAAACTACCTTGAGAACTGATAAGGAATGTAGGGTTCAAAAATAGTTAACATGTCTATGTGCGTAGCTAGGACTCCTTCCTGAAGAGAGATGACGTAAGAATGTTCTTCAGGGGATCCCCTTCCATTACTTATCACTAGCCCATGTGGTACAACATAAGTCACTATAGAATAGTGAGAGACATCACATAGAAATTCAATTGCACCTCCCACTCTCAAAGACCTTTTGTGGATGGTATAAATGTTAACGAAGGTCATGTAGAAATTAGAATGTAGAACCATGGGAGTGTGATGATATTCATAATAGGGAAAATGTTCTTTCATCAAGCCATATAAAAATTGAAGTGGCCCGCTAAGGCAATGTAGAGTCCTTCCCTCCTAAATCTATCCCAACAACTCGTAGATATGGGAAAAGGTGGGATGGTAAAGTAGAAGGTCTATCTTTCTTCCAAAGTAGTCTTCATTATCAGAGTATAAGCTTGAACATAGGTTTAAGCATCATGGGAAGGGAAAATCCATCAACTTAAGAACATGGAAAAGAAGCCTGCTAGCCTGAGATCAGGTGATACGTCTTGGCATACCGAATAAAACCAAGTGGTATATTAACCCACCTCAAAGGTATCACAGTAAGAGTCAGGCATGATCTGTGATTATTGATTTGGGTGATTTTGTCTATGGTGAGATCTTTGTCTTCGCCTTTTCACCTTCTAGAATAGACCAATCCAATCCTCAAATGAAATAACTTAGTGATCCTTAAGAACCTGGCCATGTAGCACTTCCACCATGATTAGTAATTCTCTCTCCAGTGGGGATACTTATTCAACATTCCTCCATGCATCGGACAGTGGTAAAAATTCTTCATACATATTTCCATGGATGGGAAGTCCCCCTATCCGATAGACATCTCACATACTAATCCCCACTTCACCATGGGATAGGTGAAAGGTGTTGGTACCTGAACACCAGTAGTTGAGAAACTTAGAAATTATCCCACTCAGCAAAAAAATGGAGAATTGGGTGACCCACACCGCTTATATATATTGATATCTTCTAGTAGTGTAGGGGCTTTTAGGCAATTATGATGAAACCAAAACAAGTAGGCCCACTCATCATAAAATCACCCTCCTAATCATAGATCCAATTTGGTGATCCACCCCCGTTAGAGTAACTTCATGACAAATTAACAACAGATGGGTAGTCTTGGACAACAGACTCCAAGGACAGATTAAAGGGACGTCATCCACTCTATGTCTGAATAGATCTATTTATCAATAATCTAACCATCTAACTCAAAATAGTCATGATTTCTCCTATAGATAAAATATTTGCATTATGACGCTCCTGAGAGGTCTTAGAATGAGTGATACGGCTTCCACAATCCACCCCTAGAAAAGGATCCTCATCTTCGAGACCAAAATTATAACGAGATAGTAGATTGGATAATGGATATGCTATTAGCTTTGGTGAAAGGAGGCCTCAGAGAATACCCCATTAAGGAACAACAATAGAATGATGGTCTTCCTCGATGTTCTCGACCATACCCTCCCTCTTTCTGGTCGCATTCACTGATGTCAGGGGAAGATCCATATCATCCAAAATTTGAAAAAATACCATACAAATGGTCAATCCAATTAACATGATTGGATGAAATGACAAATATGGAAAAGGACTAAAAAGTACACAAGAGGAAAGCCCCATGTACTGCTTCCTGGATATGGTTCACAGAATGCATTCCCCACAAACTGACAGTACACAGAGTGACCTGGGGGATGCTATCCCACGATGCATTTCCAGTGAATCACTTAGTTTGCAGATAGTTCAATCTGCATATCGAGCCCTGGTATTTAGTTTAGAATTTTATGGATCAGTTCGTTTGTTTAAAAGTTCACTTCACGGGACATGCGAGCCGTGTACCATCTCATTACCCAGAAGATCAAACATACATTATAAAAGTCCCACTATTCATTTCATTGATACTAAAGTTGGTTTGCCACCAAAGAAGCTATAATAAGCCTACAATTCAAGGAGTACAAAGAACAGTTTTAGGATGATGAATTTTGAGAAGGAACTAGTACACAGAAGCAAAGAAAGTCGAGAGTTCTTTGTAGAGCACTTTTAAATAATCAATTAGAAAAAAGAAAAATGACATGGGCCCTCTATATAGAGGCATTTTACCCCTAATGGGTCCAACTTTCTACTACAAACCAAATCAGTTTGGGACCATTTTCTACATCAGAATAGCCATCTCGTCATTATGATCAATCCACATTTCGATGGGGGAATTTGTAGGGTCCTAAAAATCCACAAAGGGAAATAAAATACTTCTAAATATTTGATAAAGGAAAGATATTCATGTTGGGTAGAAAATTGGAGGAAAATATTGAAGGAACCCAGTTTGGAAAAGAACCCATGGTGGTCTGCATACCGGTTACCAGGAAAGGTCAACGGAAGGTGAAAACCATAAACCAATTTGGTATGTGGACATCCTGTGAAACATTGTCCCTTGAGGCAATGGCTAGTGAGCCAAGCCTCCATAAATAGTGTTGTTAGAATAATCAAGGTGGAGAAATTCCACCTTCAAATTGTTGCCCCCGGAAACTGCATCATTAACAAAAAAATGATGGCAAAATAAGTCCCCACATACAATCCCTGTGAACCAAGTAGTTCACAGATGATACAAGCCTAGAGGAATCCCAAAAACAGCATCATTCAAGGAATTGAGGTAGTGATTTCTACCACTACGAACTGCAACCCCGCGAACTCCGGTTGACGAATCCATCCTTGGGCCAGATAACTCCTTCATGGAATTTCGAAAAAGGTATCTTGTGCCCATAGATATATATTTCCCATAAATCTATAAAAGGACCACCTAGGGAGTAGAAGAGATATACTAGGAGGAAGAAAGAGAGAGAGAATAATAAATGGAGGCTTGAGACTTTGAGCATTCGAATGAATGTTTTTGAAGGAAAACGATCAACAAAGAACTGCGGACCACTTTCCTGTAGGTATAAACCAGCAATGAACCATAAAAAATGAATCATATTAATAATTAACTGGATGCGAACCCAATTGGAGAACTTTGATCCATAATCCCTTCATAGATGAACTTTTCGTGAACCATAGCATAATGCCCTTCTTTCAGTCCAGCGAACCGCGTAGCACATCGCTACATGGACAAGACCCTATACCGCATAGCATTATCCTATGTAGATGGAACCCTGGACCACATACCACCATGATATGCGGTGGATCATACCTAGGTCTACGTACTACTTTAGTAAGTGAACAACCCCTCCAGTCGCATATAAGTACGCTATGCAGGGAGACCCCCTTCCCACATGGGAAAATGGTACGAAGAATGAGGTGTCTTTAGATATCTCATCCTATAGTTTTGATCTTTTCCTTCCATACCTGTCACATCCTCCATTCCCACTTCTCTTACCAGTCCACTAGAATCAGGACAAACCCCCTTCTAAAGCCACCAGAACCATATTATCAGACCATCGGGCACATCACTGTGCCCTTCTGAGTTCACATACCCATGGTAAGAAGAGGCATGTAGGTGATTCCATTGATGGCATGGGCCACCAGAATGTTATTAAGTCTACATTCTCATGGTAAACTAATTTCCGATCTTGGGATGCCAACATGAACCTCTTATATCTCGGGTTTAAGGGTAGTATCTAGCTTTTCCATTCCATTAGATCTAGTGGAAAATGAATAGCTCACACTTTCCTTCGCCTTTTAAAAGGGATGACGCTCCTCCCCTTTTCCAGAACTCATGTCAGGGAACTCATCCTGAGGTAAGACCCTATCCCTTTGTGAGAGGATCCAATCTTTACCCTCTTTACCTTACCTCAGGATGTGTATGGATAGATCACTAGATGCGACTATCCTGGTTATCAACACAGTTGAGGGTCTGTGCATTCAAAGCCCCCATTTCCCTCTCTAGTTGGGCTTATAGCCACAGACTTTTCTATCATCCTCCCCCTCTGTTTCCATTAGCGGATAATAGAAAGTGTCCCTTTGTTGAATCATTCACATCCTCTTGTTTCTCACACTGAGCGCGGCTCGTGTGGGCTTAGAGGTTTATGATGACACGACATTCACGTAACTCAATAATGAACTTGGAGAACTCTGAATCCTGACATAATAGTGATATGTAGGATACATGTATGAAGGATCGAGCTCAAATGGGAAACTCCCATGTGTAAGCCCCAATCATGTCATAACTTAGTTGTGAACTATGAGAACTCAGATTCCTACTCCAACCAGGATATGTAGGATGCATGTCTGAAGGCTTGAGCCCAAAGGGTACCCTTCCTAAGGGATGATCCTAATCAGATCCCCCATAAAAGGGAATCCACTTAAAGGGTAAGCACTGATGTGTATCTTCTATAACGTTCTCCTCTATGGTGTAAGTCCCAACTATATTCCCTTAAATGGGAATCTTCCATGCATAAGCCCCAACCAACTGAACAATAATGGATTTGATTCCTAGCTGACTGGGATATGTAGGAATCCTCCTTGAGGTCCAAACCCAACACCCAAATCACTCTAATTTTCTTCAGGCCATATTCCTGGTAGGTTTATGTCCACCTGAGAAGCCACATCTCTCTTGGGATCCTTGGCCTACCTCAGTGTAAGTATCACACCAAACATTGACTAGAAATCATTCACCTAGATGTCTGTTCCACATGACGTTAAACTACTTGGATGTGTCCTCATCACACGACCTTAAAAGGTGATGTGTCCCATTAAGCAGCACATAACTATGTGGGCTATGATTCCTCTCACGAAGATACGTATGAATCCAATATCATGGGTTCGATCCTAACATCAAAACAACTCATGTTCCCCATAGATGATGATAAATTTCAGAGCACCTCTTCATATAGTTTATGTCAGCGTTGTCTCATCAATTCTTGATCCATGTATCTCCAAGATTGATTTTTTGATTTAGGGGTAATCCCTGGACACTCTTGGGAATGAACCAAGGATTCGTGAACATTTTATCATGGATTAAATCTATATGAGAATCCCTTGGTAGGCAATAATTCCTACCAAAATGGTGTGACGAGCTTGACCTCCCATCCTCGCGACCAATGGAGTCCTTAAGTGTTGTTGGCCAAATCACCCAACAAATACCTCATTTGGAAAGTGGGTCCATGAATATTGGATAAAAGGGTCATTGGGTGTTTCTGGCTCCATGAATAAACACGCTGGAGACCGTCTGATGACCTCATACCCAACACGGGCTGATTGCACAAACACTTAACCCCCAACAATTGCTTTCTGGGATCATGCACTTGTGGCTCATATTTCGTGACATAAAAAGGATACATTGTCCAATCCTGGTGGGGTTATCTAACCCAACCAAAAAAGTGGTCCGACTTGCACCAGGTTGAAAAGAAATTATGAACTTGATGATAAACTCTCTACAATTACAAATGAGTGATGATTCTCATCAGACCATTTTGTTTTTTCCCCCAAACTCCCACCTCAAGTCAAAACACTAACATATCATAGGATTTGATGGCAGTGGTTGGTGAGTAGGTTAATGTAGTAATGGACAATCAATCAGTCGATGAGGCAACCATATAGTACTCTGATGAACGGTAGTTCATGGATGAACAGAAAATAGCTACGAAAGATCATAATGGTAAGCAAAAAATAAATACTGAATCCCCTGGGAAATTAAAAGTTACTTAGAAGGCTAATATTGTAGTGGACAATGAGAGTTTCCAGATGATTCCATTCAAAACTACCAGGATGCCTTCTAATCTTGGAAAGTTCTTTCTAACTCCCTCTGCTAACAAACTGGTTGTTACCCCCTTTGCAATGAGTATCTAGGTCTCCATAGTTTTCTGAACTCATGAGAAATGCATATGATTCATTTTCATTGGATTATAATTTGGAATGTGAGGCCATAGAAGCTCAAAATGACAATATTAGCATTCCATCTAACATATTGAGAGTTGAAAGACTAACAACCAGCCTCCAGAGTGAGGAAGCTGAGTGTTTTAGTGTGCAGATTGAACCTCTTCTTGCTAAAATGGAACCACAAACATTTGGATTCAATGATTACCTTGCAATGGTGAATCACTTATCTAACAATGTGGAGGAGAGTCTTAAAAGAAATCCGGAATTTAATTTGTGTGATATTTTGTCGAAATATATGAAATGCATCACTTTAGAATATTTTTTATTTTCTCCTGGGTGATGATCACAAGACCTCAGAAGAGCCCAAAACGTGGAGGTGTGGGAGATATCCTCGGAACAGAGGTAGGTACCCTAGGAACATGGGTTCTAGAATGACCCATTAATGGGGGTTCTTACTTTCTAATCATGTCTCTCTTAACATTGTGTACTCACCAATCATCTTGTACCTGTTTTTACTTTTTCTTAAAAAATTTCAGTCATGCCTCATCATTCTAAAAAAATATTTATTTATTTATAATAATAACTATAAATAAAAAAATATTTATTTATATTTATATATTTATAAATTAAATATATTTATTATATTTATAAATGTATATAATGAATATATTTATTATAATTTTATAATTATTTAAATATATTTATATTTATTAAGAAATAAATTTATAAATATTTTATATATTTATTATACTTTTATTATTGTTTAATATCTATCAATTTATATATATTTATTTAAACAATTATAAAATAATAGTAACTATATTTCTTATATTTATGATTTTATATATTATTAATATATTAATTATATATATTTATAAGATTATAAATATAATAAATATTTAACAAATATTTATTTATATAAATATAAATTAAATAATTATAAGATTATTAGAACTGTATATATTCAGACAGGTTGATAACTAGTTGCGAACCCGGTTGGGCAATGCAAAAGATAATGTCATAAATAATAGGTTTAGCATTGGGACATAGTATCTTGCAACAACAACTCAGACCCTCTAAAACAATAGATTCATTCAATTCATGAAGACAATAAACAATAAAATGTTAAACAAACACCTGATGGGGATAAATTCTTGTATGAAAGAGAGTACGAAACGAAATACTGACTAAAACTGCACTCTAATATTGGTCTCTTTGGAGCAACCTATGAATTAATCATATCCAAGAACACTAGGAGATAATTCTAAAAGAATAAAGTTATCTTCTTAAATAATATAGTTTCCTGGTAATCAATGAAAGAACCTTTTTGGGCCAATTTAGAAGGGCGAAAGATCTCATTGGTGATGGTGTATCTGGTTCACAACGGGTGGCGGATCTGGTTCATGATGTGCAACAATGGCTATAGGTGTGGCGGTGATGGCTCTGATTCACGACAGGAAGGACTGGTTCGTGATGGGGAGAGTTTGCGGTGGCGATGGATTTTATTCGAGACAGGGAGGACTGGTTCGCAATGGGGAGGGTTTGCGGCGGTGTTGAATTTGATTCGCAGAAGGGACGGTATGCGATGGTGATGAATTTGATTCGTGATGGGGAGAGATGGCTCTCAACAGGGAGGGGCAGCGACGGGTTTGATTCGTGACGGCGATATATTAATATATATTAATATATGTAAATACATTATTTATAAGCATATAAAAACATAAATATGTTAACATAAATATATTTTTATTGATATATATAAAATATATTTGACAAATATATGATTTATATAATGATAAATATGTATTTACAGTTATTATATAATATATTTTGTTTGAACGATTTAAAAAAAAAACAGGTTCACGTCTAATGTGCAACTCCCCACCTCGGACATTTGGGCCTCACCACTACAATGCTCATCACCACCAAATCAGCACAACCAATCATTAGATTCCACCATAGCCACCAACGAAGGTGTGTTACTGTCAAACGTTACAACCGCCGACTGCCAGTGTCACCTCAAACCATTGTCTCATAACGTCATGTGCTGATGTTCTTGCTTCGACCAGGGTTGCGATGCAGTCATCAACTACTTTGTGTTCCACCATCACATGCGACGTCACATGCTACCCCTTAAGATGTGGCACTGCTCCTTGATACAACTAGTCACACCCCGATTAATAAATATCATTTAATCATAAAAGCGTCATCATTTAAATATAACCCACCCACTATGACATTACCCATCCAGCCACACACATTTATGAACTTCATTTAACCATGACAGTACCCAACCAGAGTTGTCGACGAACACACGCCACCCCATGAATTCATTGTCCCAGGATGGAAGACACCCAGGATGGATCTAGTGAGCCTTTTCACAGTCATCATAGGGATTTTGCACCTCAAGTTCCTAGTACCTGATTCTCCATTCCCCACACATATAACTACAACCAATGTGTTAATAAAAACTCATGTGTTACACCTCTTAAGACCTGTGGGTGACGTCTTAAGAGGTGTAACCCAAGAGTTTTTATTAACACATTGGTTGCTGTTGGATGTGTGGGGAAAGGGGAATCGTGCACTTGGAACTTGAGGGGCAAAAGCCATATACTGACCTCGAAAAGGCTCAGTAGATCCATCCTAGCTGTCTTCCGTCCCAGGACAATGAATGTAGGAATTTATAATCCATGGGGTGCCATGTGTTCATTGACAACCCTAAGTGGGTAATGTCATGGTTAAATGAAATTCATAAATGTGTGTGGCTGGGTGGGTAACATCATGGTGGGTGGGTTATGTTCAAATGATGACATTGTAATGTTTAAATGATATGAATTAATCGGCTATTACTAGTTGTATCAAGAAGCTGTAATAAGTCCCAAGGGTAGCATGCAACGGTTGCAGGTGATGGTGGAACACAGCATAACTGACGACAACAACGCAACCCTAGACATAACATGAACAACAGCGCATGGCAGTAGGTGACAATGGTCGGAGGTGAAACCGGAGGCCAGTGGCAGCAGAGCTTGACACCCCCCCCACACAGACAAAGAGAGAGAGAGAGAGAGTCAATGTTAAGCAGAGCCAACCTTGAAGATGCAGTTGCCCAAGACAAACCTTAAAAATGTCGCCCTTCCGCAGTTTTTTAATTACAAGTAGTCTACTATTAATGACATGTTGTCCAAATTGCTCCTTATCAATCATAGATGATTCGTAAAGAAAAATATGAAGCCACATAAGAGCCACTTGAATGATGTCTTATTCTCTTATATTGGTTTGATAAAACTATATCTTTTCAAAATAAAAAAACAAGTTGATTTTATTCTATTTAAAATTCAAATGATGTTGTGCATCATTATTTATGAAAATAAACCACTAAATATAAATCAAACAAAAAATTGAATGCCTAAAATAAAAAAAAATTAAAACTAAATGTTTATCGAATAAATCAAAAAATATAAACACAATTATCTAAAATACCAAAATTTAACAATAATGCAATAAATTGCAAAGTCGGGCTTAGTTTTGAAAAACGATTACTGTTTTAATTTTTTAGATTAATAAGTCATTTATTTTATTTTTTTCATAATTTTAAAATAATTCCTATCATGTTTTTAGAAAACGAAAGAAAAAAATATTTTCTAAAAAACATTGTTAAATTTATATTATTTAATAGATTTTACAAAAAAAATTAGAAATTAAAAACAATAATTATTTTTAAAAACTAAACGATATGTAGATTATTTAGTAATTAACTGCGTTCTAATAGTATAAAAATGTAATTGTTCTTTCTATTTATTGAAATCTAAAAATTTCGGTAGAAATAATTTTAGTATTTAGAAAAAAGTTTCAATTTTTATTTTAAATAATAATAAAAATAAAAAAAACAGCAAAAAAAAAGAAACATATGGATGAAATGCAAGATTAAATATGGGTCAAAATACCATGTAAATCATAATTCATTGAACCAAAATTTGATCAAACAATTACGCACAAGATATACATGGTTTACAAATATAATAAGAATAAAATAAAATTAAATAAAGTCATGAGATGATGATAATCACTCATCATTAGTATTGGAAGAAAGGATGAGTCAACAATTCAAATAATATCTAAACTAGTATAATTTTTTTTTAATATAAATAAAATACATAAATAAATAATAATATTAACAGATTTTGTTATAAAAAAATTAAAAAGAAACAGCCTTACGATCGGAAGCCACACTGGAGGTTTGTAGGGGGTGGGGCGCTGCCACGGTGGTGGCTGGAGGCGTCGGCAACCGGGGAGACTAGGGTAGAAGGCCATCTTGTCCCCGCTGATGATTCAGGGTTTGGGAGGGAGGCTCTGAGCATGGGCTCCCCACCTCCTCCTTACAGGGACAATCCCTCCTTCCGTCGTCGCTGGGAAAAGAACCACCATTAAAGCAGAGGAAAATGGTGAAAAAAATTATGGTGGCTTTGGCTTCCATGTTCTCAGGTTTTGGTTTGGTGGCCAACCACAATTTATAAGATTCGGGAGGGCATGTGGTTTCTATTTGGCTGGACAATGGCGTGGTAGTAACTCCCAACGCGGTTCATATATTGACCATAAATATTGACTAATAAATACCCAGTAATCAATACTAATAATGTTATTAGTATTGTTAAAATTATAATTAATAATTATAATAATGATAGTGACAATAATAATAATTTTATATGTTATAATTAATAATATCCTTAAAAATGATAAAAAATAACAATGATGAATTTATAATACATAGAAAAAATCCGAGGGGGGATTTCAAATGTTGAATACTTTCAAATATTGAATATAAATAATGAATTTTATAATATAATTAATTTAATATTTTAAAATAATGTGTAATAATTACTAATTTAATTACTATGAATTATTATTACAAAATATTGTTTCGTGTCACGTAATGTTTTTTTGGTGTGTTAGATTTACCAATAATAATAATGATCATGATGTATATAATATTATTGAATACTATTCTTATTTAATAAAATAATTTAAATATAAAAATATAAATAATATTATAATTAAAAATAAAATATACATTTTATTTAATTAAATAATTAATATTTTTTATTGTCAACGAAAGTACAATAATAACATTGTTAAATAATTACTATGTGCATCCGGAAAGTTGACCACATATAATAAATACTTGATAATAAAGTCATGATAATATGAAATTAATGATAATGAAGTCATTATAGTAAAGTCATGATAATAAAATCATTATAATAAAGTCATGAAATTATTAACAATGTCATGATAACTATCTTTTACTAAATTCATGAAACTAATAATAATGTTATTATTTATGAATAATAATAATAATATTAATAATAATGTCATAAATAATCATATTATTAATAAATATTATTAATTACTCATAATTATACTGTTAAAAGTATTATTCAAAATAATAATTTTAACAATTATGACTTTACGTTCAAATCGACTTTGAATATTAATTATTAATATAATATTAATTTATGGCTTTAACAATATTAATAGTATAATTAATAATAATTAGTATCATTATCATTAATAAATAGAAAAAATTAAATATTTTTAAATAAGTGATTTTTTTATTAATAAGCCACATATTAGTATTGATGCTTAATATTTTTTATTTTTTATGTTTTTGAAATTAGTTTTATTTTCAATTATTTAATATGTGTTAAGTGGATGTCTAATATTTCATTTACAGTCTAATTATAATTTATATTTTCTAATCTTTTTAAAGTTACCTACTTCTTTTAATGTTTAAATGTTATCTTTTGAAAAAAAAATTGTATTGTCAATGTCATCGCATGTTTATTATTATGATGAAAATATTTGTATTTTTAATGATTTTATATGTGTTTATCTTAGTTTTTAAATTTATTTGTGATTGTGCATAAATTGTATTTTTATATAGTTTCAAAACCGCTCACTTGAAACACAATAAACTTATTCTCTATCAACTACATAACTTTATAAGCCTATAAAATATAAGTATAATTTAAATATAACATAAAAATAGACAAAGCATATAAAAAATAATTGAAAATAAAGAGAATTTCATAACTATAATAAACTAAAATTAATTTACATGATGCAAATTTTATTAAACAAAACCAAAAAAATCACACTAATAAAAATTTATGCGGGTAAAATATAGTACAAAAAACATCTAAATGAAATTTAAAATTCAGACGGTAAAAATAAAAAATAATTGAAAATAAAAAGAATTGCAAAAAAATATTATTCACAAATTAATTTAATTTACCAAAAAATGTCATCTGGAAAAGAATAGAAGTACACATGTTATGTTTTGAAACAATAATATTTACACCATTGAAATTAATTTTCATTAATTTTTTATGAAATTCCATTTATTTTCAATTATTTTTATTAATTTAGTCAGTGTGTGAAATTTCATTTAGATTGTTTTTATACTTTATAATTTATAAGTTATGAGATTCACTTATTTGAATCATTATTTTATTTCAAGTAGGCGATTTCGAAGGCGTATAGATTAAAAATTATCAATGCTATTTAAATGAAACTTTTTGCACTGACTAAACACATAAAATTAATTGAAAATAAAAAAAATCATTATTATAATAAATAAAAATTAAATTAAATAACAAGAACATTACTGATTAAAAAATAACATTTACATTTCATAAAATTTATACGCATAACATATACTATAAATAACTTCTAAATGAAATTTAAAACATTGATTATATGGATAAAAAATAATTGAAAATAAAGGATGTGTCAAAAAAAGCAAAAACAAAAAAAGTTAATTCACCCAAAAAAAATTATCTGTACATTTGTTTTACAGGAATATATATTTTTTTGAAACAATAATATTTTGGGAAATTAAAATTATTGTTAGTTAATTATTTTTATGAAAATATTATTATTTTCAATTATTTTTTATATGTTTAGCCAGCGTGTCAAAGTTAATTTAGATTGGTTTTATACATTATAATTTATTGGCATTCAAAGTCACATACATGAAACATATTATATTTCATGTAAGTTATTTTGAAGGCTTATAGATTAAAAAAATACATACAATCAAAATGAGAACATTCACACCGGATATAAATATAAAAAACATTTGAAAATAAAAATAATTTTATAGATATAATAAACAAAAAAATTACATGACACAAACATTTTTGATTAAAAGCATAACATTTACATTTCAAAAGATTTATGCACATAAAATATAGTATAAATAAAATCTCAATGAAATTTAAAACAGTGATTGCACAAATAAAAATTAATTGAAAATAAATGATACGACAAAAAAATAATAAACAAATTTTTTTAACATACACCAAAAAAGTTATCTGCAAAACAACAACAAGTACAAATGATATGATTTGAAACAACAATATATTGTTTCATTGAAATTATTTTTCATTAATTTTTTAATGATTTTTTTATATTTAATGTTTTTATACAATTAGTCAGTCTGTAGAATTTCATTTAGAGTGTACTTAAACTTTATAATTTATAGGATTTCAAAGTCACATACATGAAACATGACTATATTACATGTAAGTGATATTGATGCCGTATAAATTAAAAATTATAAATAAAATGTAAATGAATTTGACACACTGACTAAACATATAAAAAATAATTGAAATTAAAAATAATTTCATAAATATAATAAAGAATAAAAAATATTCACGACTCAAACTTTACTGTTTAAAAACCTAACATTCACAGATTAATATTTTTCGGATCCACAACATCCATCAGCCAACATTCCCATCATAGTCGCTGTTATCATCAACTGGGTCAGCCGAGTCGCGTCGCCAACCATCATCACCATCATGAGGTACCGCAGTTGACAACTCCATCCGCATGACTGTCACCACCACTGACCGAGCACCACCCCAATCGTTAGGAAGTCCATCTAAGCTACCTAAAATCACCAGGGCCATGACATCGCGAACCGTAAATAGACAAAACACCACAAAGCGAACTTGTCAAGCCGCCACGCTCTACTGAGAAGGCCATTAAAAGAATGCGGGAAAGAGACCCTATGGGAACCCCACCCTAACACCCCAAATGCCGTCATCACCAAGCCACCAACCATCAGCATCGTCAACAACCACCCCATGTTAACCTCAATAGTTGGTCTCACAGGAAATAGAAATTGGAAGGGTGATCTAGGGTATTAATAGTGCAAATAAGAGTTGAAAACTGGGACCGAGGAGTGAGAAAAATTCAAATTCCAACTATTGAGGCGTGTAGGGGTGACCAATTCTCCTAACGCATCATTTTCCCTTGAAACGAATGAAAAAACTTGGAACAACCACACATGAGGAACTCAAATGATGAAATAAATCCATCACCAAAACAACAAGCATGTAGACGGCGGTGATTAAAAGAGTAGAAAGGTGATTGACGACTAGCAATGCACTCCAAACCAGTCAATGAGCTGGTGATGGATAAAGGCGTAGGAAAACGAATAAAATGGGAAGCAGGGTGAGGAGGTATGACACATCATGGGCCACTAACAGGACCCATGTAGGATGCCCACAAGTAAAAACCAACTAAAAGGGTCAGCCCACCGAAACATATTGTATCATGTATCAAATTTGAGTAAAATAATAAATCAAAATTTTCATGCATGTAAAAATAAATAGATTAAAATATTAAAGAAGGAAAATTCAACTTGAAACTACATTAAAATCAAAAATCTCCACCATTTTCATTTTAAATTGTTCATGTTCTTTCCCCTCTTTTCATTGAATAGGATCCAAATTCATTTTATATAAACAATACACGAATTTTGATAAAACCATGAATTTTTACAAACACGAAACTGTTTTATTATCAGTATGTATATTTGTGACGCATACGGTTGAAAATTTAATAACATATCTAATAAAATGTAACCTAATGTATATGTGTTTGTAATTACTATGTCAAAATAAATTTCTAGACAAATGAAAAGATAATTTCCTATAAAAATACATTATTATAACAAAAATGTATAAACTGAGTAGTGAAGCCAAAGCCTAAAACCATAAATCTTCCATGAGATCATATGTCAAGATGATGAACTCATCTTATGTTGTTAAAAGAGAAACCATGATTGCATTTTGCATTTCCTATATATGGTTCCTCCACATACAGTGAATACATACCCATTAAATGACATTCTCGCATCCACATTGCCTACATAATCAGTATCTATATATCCAGAAATTAATTCATCGGTACTTACATTACACCCAACACATAAATACATTCTAGATATATGTAAAATATATCTAAGTATCCATTTCATGTATTACCAATGATGTTTCCCTATATTGTCCATGAATATGCTGAGAGTGAAAATAACAAAGGCTATGTCAGGCCTAGTGAAAATCATGGAGTACATTAGGCTGCCAAGAATGTTGGCATGATGGATCATTGACATATATTTAATGTCAATAGTAGAACCAGATGCTTAATCCAAATATATTTTGAAAGTGTTCATAAAGGGGAACATTAACTAGATTCATTATATCAATCATGTATCTATTTAGTACTTTCATGATATAAGTATTTTGGTACAAGTATAAGAGTTTATTAGGTAAGTCACTTATAATTTCCATGCCTAATATCTATTTCTTCTCCTAAATAGTTCATACCAAAAAAACTCTTCAATTGAGATTTAATATAATTAATGAGCTTCATATTATTTTACATTTCCATTATATCATATATATAAAGAAGTAGGAAAAGCATGAAATTCTTATCACAATTAAATTAAACAAATGCATCATGTTGGCTACTGTTAAATTTTGTATCCAATAAGAAAGATTCAAATTTACTATACCATTATCAAGATGGATATTTTATACTATACAAGGATTTATATAAAATAAATAATTTATTAGTTGTTAAATAATTTTTATAACTATCAGGAGGTTTCATGTACAATTTCTCATTAAGGTAACCATGTATGAAGGCAGTTTCAAATCTATTTGTTCTATGTGAATGCTATTAAAAGTATCAAATGATATGAGCATTTTAATAGAGGAATTCTGAAAATTTGGTGAAAAAATATCAACATAATCAATACCCACTCCTTGACGGTAACCACTATCCTTGAAAATTATTTTATTTTTATCAGTGTTATCTTCCATTATTTTATAAATCCATTTACACCTGAAAACCCTGGAATTATGAGGCCTGTCAACAATAGACCAAGTATTTGTTTTTTAATTGATTTTAGTTCTTCGTACCTTGAAGATATTGGAATCACTATCATTCGAAAATTATTTATATGTTTGAGGATTATTATCAATTTTATCTTGGGAGACATGAAAGGAAAAAAGAAGCCATATCATATTGGATGAACTGAGCAGGGGGTCTAGTGTCCCTCCTAGCTCTATCTTGAGTCAATTAGTTATCACTATTATCATTATAAGGTTATAAATTGGATTCTGAATCAGAACTAGTCTAATTTCGGATTTATTTTTGAGGAATTGGTGGAGGAGAATTAATAGAATCATCTTCCCAAGTTGAAGAAAGAGGATAAAAATTATTATCATGGTATTTATCATCACTACCATGTGTGAAAAATTTAGATTTAGGAGGATACAAATCATGAAAGAAAACATATCTACTAATAATATACCATTATTAACTAGATTTG
Source organism: Viscum album (assembly GCA_963277665.1). Lineage (NCBI taxonomy): Eukaryota > Viridiplantae > Streptophyta > Magnoliopsida > Santalales > Viscaceae > Viscum > Viscum album. The sequence goes on from OY728156.1 coordinate 1,560,088,309, forward strand.
TCAATCCAAAACATATATCCCTTCAAACTATCAAGGTATCCCATGAAAACACAATTAAGGGACCATGGTTCGGCCATTTGAGTTTTAATGTGGGTGTTGGCAGTATACCCAAAGAAACTTAAGTGGTTATAGGAAGGAATTTTACCATTCCATGGTTCATCTGGGGGACTAAACTGATTAGAAGTAGATGGGAACCAGTAAATTAGATACATTTTATAGTGGAATCCTCTTCCCAAATGGATTTATGTAGGAACAAGAATTTAATAATACTTCAGACTCACTCTAGAATAGTTCCATTCATATGCTCAAAAATTACATTCTGTTGGGGGGTCTTTCTAATAGTCCGGTTTCATTTCATACACATGGATTGATATAACTAGAAAAACTCAATAGGAGATTACTACAAACCATTATCTATTTTTTTTATATTAATCCTCTTTCCATTAGGGTTTTTAACAATTGTTTTCAATATTTCAATGGTTTCAAAAACATCAGATTTTTTTGAGTATGTAAATCCATACCTTTCTAGAGTAGTCATCTATGAATTTAATAAAATAGGGACCCCACAATGGGATGTGCTTTTTAGAGCACCCTATGAATTATAATGGATGTAATCTAGTGTTTGGGTGGCCTTAAATGAGGATGTACCAAAACTAACCCTCTCAGACTCACCAATGATGCAATATTCAGAAAATGAGAGATTTATTGGTGTAACATTTACTAAAAATCCTTGTTTACTCAATTCCACTTGGAACTTGGAGCTTATATTCTCTAATCTCTTATTCCATAACAATATGTTATCAACATTACTAACATACACACTACCTAATTTCCTTGAATGGGTCCTTCCATTCAACACATAAAGTTTATTAACTAATGATAAATTAATTATAGTTATAGATACACTAGGGACCTTATGGAATCATGATTAAAACCTAAAAACATACCCTTTTTGATATAGAAAACTATGATAAATAATTTTTTTATGAAATATATGGACACTACTAACATATAAGTGGTTAATGATATAACAGACATCTAATTCTATAAGAATAGAACCTCTTCCTCGAACCTTACACATCATGTTATTACATAATATTACATCTCCATATACTCTCTCTACTCATTTAAGGAAATATTCTATAGAAGGACACATGTGAAAGGGTCAGTCTAAGTCCAAAATCCACTCATTTGTGAGTACATGTCTAGCCACTTTTAGAATTTCAGCAGTTTCATAACCAAAATATACAAACTAGGACCGGTCAATTGGTTCTTCATCCTTAAGATTTATTTAGTTTTCATACACTCATGTCATATGCTCCTAGGAATACAACAATTTTAACATAAAACAATTCTATATTTAGACATTGGTCTAGTTTTGGGTTGGTTATTGTTTTTCATTTTATATTTACCCATTTATTTCTTTTTACCCTTGTACTATAGCCTCTCTCGGGTAAATAAAGTCTCAGTATTACCTTTCATTTTGGGTTTGGAATGTAACAAATTATAATGAAAGGATGATTTAACCTCTTCAAGGGTAATAGAGTCATTGATATACATCATATACTAGCGTGCAATAATAATTTTGAAGAGAAATCAATAGGATCATTGCTTGACCGTTATCATTAATAGTAACATTAATGTTGATCAAATCAATCATTATATAATTAAAAACATCCAAATGAGATATAAGGGAGACATCAAAACCAATTATAAAGGTGAACATGTGATGTGTACTATAATGTATACCAACTAAATATGCTGTTATATAATGTTTTTCTATCTTAATATATATATTAGAAACATTAGATTCAAAGGAAACTTCTTGAAGGACCATGTCACTAAGAGACTACAATATATAACTATGAGGTATAAAAAGAATGTCAGAAGGTATATATTGATTTTTTGTTGAGGTATGGACATCAAAATTAAGGGATAAAATATGTTTCAGTGGTCCATGCATAACACCTATGAGGCCATGTTGAACTAATAGTGACCCCATCTTAATTTACAACAATTTGAAATCATTATCTCCATTAGAAATTCCATTTTCATACTTAGCAGAGTTTATTACTGATACGAGTTTCTGATACTAGTTTTTTGGTGAGAAATATAATCATAAACCCCTAATAATTAACCAAGATCATCATATCTCTAATCAGTTTCTCTTAAGTTTATGTACATGAAATTCAAGACATGTTATAGTGTTAATTACTCAAGGGCATTTCATAAAAAATGAAATGATTTTAGATGAGTGTTGAAAAATAGAATTAAAATAGAAACCAAAACATGAATATTATTCAACATGACTGAACAATACAACCATTAAATTATTTCCACTAGATACAGATTTAGTCGAAAAAAGAAAAAAGAAGATTAAAAAGAAGATCCCCAGATTTAAAATCCTTCAATATCTTTGGGGATTACGTACATGGAATGAACACCAAAACCTCACAAATATTTTATTAAGTTCAATAAAAAAATATTATAGGAGAAAAACCATCAATATGAAAAAGAAGAAAATAGAGGTGATAAGAAGCTTTATTTTCAAGAACTGAATTACAAAGAAGCATAATACATACAAGCCAGAGAGGGTAGCTCTTTGGTGGTCCAGATCTCTTTGTGATGTTGGAACACCTCTCGACCCAAAATTTTTTCACATATTCAGGAGCTTCTATATCAATTAAATGGACACACTTCTTCTCCATTAAAGATCTCAATCGATTATCCACCAAGATTGGTTTATGAGGAGTAGCCAAGGAGGATAATAGATCCAAAGTTGACTCATAGGAAGAAACAATTAGTGAGGTGAACTAGGGTTTCACCAGTACAAATGAAAGTCAAAAACCAAGAGCGAGTAGAATTATATTTTCGAATGTAAACCAATGAGGAATGTGAGAGGTGATCAATTCCCCTAACACACTACGTTCCCTCAAAACTAATGAACCAACTTGGAAGTGCCATGCATGAATAACTTGAGTGGATATACAAATCTAGTTCCCATACCCCGAGAAGGTGTAGGGATACAATTATGAGAATATAAAGGTGATTGATGGGAATGTATGAATGGTAAACAGATCAATGAGTTAGCAAGGGAAACAGACACCAATGAAGGAATAAAATGGGGGGCTAGTTGAGGAGACAAGAAACACTGCAATCCACTAACCAATCCAAAGAAGGAGGACTACGCAGAAAACCCAACCAAAAGGATATGACCATAGAACAATATTGGATCTAGTATCATATTATTGTATAATAAAAAATAAAATTTTTCTTACATGTAGAAACAAATTGGAAGAAATATTATAAAAGGAAAATTTCAAACTGAAAACAACTTAAATTCATGAACACTTTAGATATAAAACACACACACACACATATGTGTGTGTGTGTGTGTTTAAACATGAACACCCACATACATACATTCATAGATACATACATTCACACACAAATTTAAAAAATAATTATAATTAATTAATAATAATTAAATAAATGATCATTATAACACACACACAAATACATATATATTAATTTATATATAACAATTATACTATTATATATATAATAAAAGTTAAACCATAATTATAATCAATAAATTCAAAATTTATTATTATCATCATGCATGACGTTCCTCGAGGGTTGGAATAGTGGTCTCTTTCCATCACAGGTGCTTGGGGTTTCCACAAGAATGCCTTAGAGGGTGGGGGTTGTTTATCAAATAAAAAATTAAAAGTTTTTCGATTTTTTTATCAATTCTCATTTATAGATGTGACAATGAATCACATTATCAATGCTAAAAAAATTCATTGATAAAGGAACACATTATTAGTGTTAAAAAAGTGATGATAAAATATGTAGACCTTTATCATCGCATGCCTTAGAATTTATTTTTTAGCACTAATGAAATCATTTTTTTGCGCTTTTAATGCACAGATATGTAGTTGTGTTTTTTGTCATTTTTCAAGAATGTTTTCCATTGTAAATTATACTTGAGAAACATTATGGTGATTTGGATAAATGAAGGGTTCAATTTTTTGGGACCTAGTAATATATATGAACTATGGTAGAAAAATCATATTATATGATCCATCTATATTCTAATCGTAGATATGCATATGATACTTATTTTAGGTAATGACTGGGAAAAATATTAGACCACATAGAGACTCCTCTATCATATAATATGATATATAAAATGTACTACAATATTAGATATTGGTTTCATGAAAATTCTATATCCTCTAAATGGTTTTATCCTTAGTTATGAATCATAGGGAAGATTCTTTAAAGTATTTTTAAATAATACATGATCATTTAAGTGTTCAACGGATCATATATTCAAATAGGTATATGTTGTGTAATATATGATGGATTCAAAGTGTTGGCACATGATCCTAAACCTCTTTAAATTAATTGATGGAGAACTATAATAGGGGGTTTGACCTATCCCATTTGTGGGTGATATTTTTTCAATCCAAGCCAAAGATATCTTCTTACCATTTCTTCATAAAACTTCTAGAAGAATGTGATAGAACACCTCTGGAGTTGGACGGGTCATATCATTGCATATGAGGATTTAAGTTATGGGTGTAATACCATTGGATGTGATTCATTCGGTGATCACTAATTGATCTCCATCAAACAGACGTCATCAAGATGGAGCTTGTTGGACATGAGGTATACTTGTTTTATATTATGTTATTCATTTCATGTAGATTGGTTGATGATAGATAAAGTGTTAAATTAGGGATCTTCCCATTTTATTAACATGATATGTTTATACGAAACCAACCATTAGAATCAGTGTAATACTCAAGACCCTACTGTAACAGTTAATCACTATATCATGAACTATCACATAATGCACACCCTAAAGAGCCTTTATTAAAAAATTAAATTTATATTTTTAATATTCTTAAATAAATTATATTAATATAGAAATTTAATATTTTTTCAAAATATGTAATATTTAAGTGAATAGTGAAAAATATAGTTTTTACCGAAACCGTAAAATTTATGACATTATTAGTATATAAGAAAGGTCTAGAAGTTTTTAAAACCTTTTAAATGATTAAATATGTGTTCAATGATTAAAACTATAATTTTTTTAAAATGATATTCTTAAATTATAAAACCTATGTTTAACATCATATGAACTTAATTAAAATTTTCTATTAAGAGATAATGTTTTGAGTTTTTTATTTTAATTAAATATTATTTTTGTCAAATCTTGTTTTGGATTAATTTTGAAAAAAATACCATTTATTTATTTTATAATAACCCATTTAAATCACAAAAATCAAAATCCTTGATAATTTTATCTCAAACATAAGTTTAATGCATAAAAATACACTTATATTAAAAATGGTTTTTACGTGCGCTAATGTTAAAATTAATTTTCCCAATACATGTTAGTTTTATTTTATAAAATTGAATTTATAGTTAGAATAATTAGGTCCAAATTATGTAATGAGGAAAAAATAATTTTTAGGAATTGAAAATAAATTGCTTAGGTTAATGATTAATTACGTTCGTAAGAGTGAAATAGGGCTTTTGAAAGAATTAATTTTTTAACCAATATATAAATTTTATCTAAAAAACATTAGATTAAAGTATTTAAAATTATGACTCAAATATGATTTTTAAACATATAAATAAAATATAAACCCTCATTCAATTAATTATTGATATGAAATATGAATAAAAAAACTTCATGTATAAAATGACATTTTTCTTTAAAAATACTTTTCTTATATATTATGTTTTAATTTAAACATTGATTTTCTCACATTTTGAAATTTTATAAGATAAAATAGAGTCTAAATTAATATTTTATATTTTCAAAATTTGGTAAGAGTGGTCATATTATATTTTTAGTAATGAAATAATTACCATGGCTAGTTTTTTATCAAGATTAGTAATGGTGAAAATGGGTAAATTAAATATCTTGGATTCTTAATAATTAAAAGGTCACATAAATATTATAGAAAGACTTTTTAGCTTTTTTGAGTCATGGGAACTTGTATCACCTAAAATTTATCTACCTAACTCACCCAAATAACCTAACCCACCTAACACCCATGTGATTCTATTCGCACACCTTACCTATCTATAGTTTCTATGAAAAAACCCCTATCTTCACCTATAAATAGATCTCACTCCCACCAAGTATCTCATCCCACGCCACCCCAAATGAATTTATCACAAAATTTCATTCAATATCCCTCTCTAAATTATTCAAAATGATTTCATATTGTTTTAAGAGTCCCACCAAGCATTAAAAATCTACTTAGTAAGGCAAGGGTTTCCAATACATCCCTTTCCTTTATAATTGAAATTATATTTTTATAATACCATTTATATATATTACCTTGATTATGATTTCATGGTATTGAAACCCATTTGATATGTTGTTAATGAAATAATACTAAGCCACTCTCATTATACCGTTTTTCCTATTCCTTTTTTTGGGTCAAAATAAGGGTTCTCATTTCACCCCTTCCATTTTCAATTACTAACCATTATTTTAATGTCATCATGAATGTAATTATATGGAATTATCACCCAATTGATATATCTAAAATGATATTTTACCTCATTAAACCCCTTTTCAAAGTCATAATAGTTCACAAAAATCCCAAATTTTAGGATGTAAAGAGTATATGGGTTTTCTAATAATTACATCCCTGTTAGGATACTAGTAAGTGGATAGTTATGGCACAAATTCACTAGGGGGTAATCACTCATAAAAGGGTTGTTTGAATCATTGAATCAACCATCACTATAATTCATTATGAGTGGGCCTAATAATGCACACCAATCTAGAAACTCAGGAGAGATGTGATTTGGAATACTCACATGATCTTTGTGATCCTTCATAATGGTTTTTCCTACCGTTGTCATGTCCTCCATCCATTGAAGTATATTGAACATAATTACTATATTTTATTGATAAAAAATCACTTTGAATATTCACTTCTCCAATAACACATATTTATTTCCTTGATAATGGTATTTCGTTTTACATTGAGAGTACCCCATAGTTTCATGGTTGATTATATATTTTTAACTATAATCATTCTTTCTCTCAATGGGTTATCATCATGTTACATCTTTTATTAACATGGGGAAAGTGTTATCATTATGTATGTCCTTATTCCAGTATGGATGATTATTGGAATATTGACTATTTATTTTTTAACCATCCACCTTCTTTCTTCGAATGAGTTATGATAATTTTATGAATTTTATTAGCATGGGAAAAATAATAATCATTATGTATTTTGATATTATAATATGGATGATTACTGGAAAATTTGATTATGAATTGTTTATTAATTTTCTCCTACAATGGATTCATTAGAATTTGAAAAAATATGGGTGAGATAAAATATTCTATAGCCCCTAAATGTATGAGTAGGTCTCATGAGACACACATGCTTGAGTATTTTATTATAGTCTAGCCCAAAACAAGATGTTTATTTGATGTTAAGATCATGATGTCTTAGATTATGATGTATTGAATTATGGTATGGAATCAGTTGTCCCACAATATTCATTTTATATATAAGGTAGAAGTTATTGTTATATTTGTGATAAATTTTATTCATTCCTATACATGGATATATTATTCTCTTAGTTTTATTGGAATGTGGATTCATGTTGTTTATTTATTACCTAACATATCACATATTCCATATTTAGGTTATGATAGATTCCACTATATGCTACCCCTGATTGAGAATCCGAGCTCACCATTTTTTTCTTTTACCAATAAACATAGAGGAGAACTATGTGTAATTTTCAAGGATATGATGGAAGGGATAATAATGTTCTTGAAATGTGTTCTTGATGTATGTTATGTCTTCAAATATAATATATGTATGTATGTAGTATTCCAATACCACAAAGTTGTTGGATATTATGGAAACTCTACTATTATATACAAATAATTTAATATAACTTTAATATATGAGTATCCGGATTTCAAGTTGTCAAATTTCATATTAGAGAATGTTTATAGTAACCTTGGTGACTATATTTTGAGGAACTTATTTAAATATAACAATTACTATGAAATACCATCAATATTTTAGGGAACGCTATAAAAAACCTAATATGGAATTCATTTTTCAATCCAATATCATGAGATAGTTATGCGTATTCCATTATATGGTGACTAATAGGAATAATGAGAACTATATAAAGAACCATATAAAATTTAGAGTTGTTTCCACTGAGCAAGTCAATGATGTTGGAGTTGAGGATAATAAAATCATTACCATATTTTGTCATTTGACCCAATTTATGAAAAATAATATTTCCTTCATAGAGAGACCAAATGATCCAAAACATTGTGTGGCTATGATGGATAGCATCATATGAGAACAACCTACAGTATTTAGTGGAACTACTAAAACATTGGTAGATGAAGAATGTCTTAGGTCCCTAATGAAGGACTATATTTCCTTTGGAATTAGAGGAAAGGAGAAATTCATTATGGTGGTATATCATCTAATGGGAGATACAAACCAATTGTGGTCAATAATTCAACACACTAAAGAGGAAGATGAGATGAAGAGAATAGAATGGAGAATATTTAAGGAGATATTCTATGAAAAATACATACCTCTTGAGAAAAGAGTAGAAATGGAATGCTAGTTCCTCAATAATAGAGAAAAGAAGGAAGAAAATGTTTCTCATTTTAAGGATAACATTACAAGGTTAGCTAGACATGCTGAAAACTTTGTATGTAGATAGTAAATCAAGTTATATTATTTATTTTATTGGTTAAGGTTGACCCTTCGAAGGGAGTTGGTCTCTCAAACCTTTTTATTGTATGAGTATACAATATCAACTGATATTAAGAGAGAAAAAGTGTTCTCTGTGATATATGTATTCAAGGGAAATCATAAGAAGAAGAGGCTGGTTGAGAATCATGGGAAGAGTAGTGTAGAAAATTAGATGAAATGAAGGATGTGGTTTACCACATGTGATAATTGATGGAAGAAACACCATGATTCCGATGTGAGAACATTATCTTCAAATTCAGGCACACGTGTCATTGCTTCTGACCAAGATGCAAAGAGAGGTGGATGATTTATTGTAGGTCGAGCCTACTGTACTACTAATGAATTTCTCAAAACTTTCGTTGTTCCTTCCTCATCAGCACTATTATCACCATCTATTTCGTTATTATGAAACTCCTCATCAGATATCGGGTTAACATGTATACCCCGAAGATCAAGTAGGTTGTCCTCTTTTTCATCATTTGGAATAGTCTCAACTTCATGGGGAAAACTATATTCAACGACTCTTGTAAGTCTATGTCTTTGTAAAATTGGATGTTCTTATTGTACAGTAGAAACATCAACATATAACTCCATCATGGTACCATCCAACCATTGAGAAAACAAATTAACTGTTTGGATCTGTTGCACATCATCAACCAATGGACAAGCTAGATACCACAATGTTGACAGGAACTGAAAATGTCTTTACTAATTGACTTGATCTTTTGATCAGGTCCTAGATTTAATGAGCCATGAATTCTGTCTTGAAGGTCACTTAGGGTAACACAATCAGTTGTATTAACCACTGTTATAGGTTGTGTACTGTAAGAAGCCCCTTGCTCAGTTTGAATAACCTCCCCATAGCATTACACACAGGCAAACATCATGTTCTGATGGAGAGTGGTAGAGAGAATGGCTATGAAAAATCCAACGATCACAAAGCCATAGATTTTTGATGATCTAAGGTACCATCTGATTCATCGGATATAAGGGCACTAGGACAACATTTTCGGTTTTCAAGATCATTAACCTAAAGTTGATTATTTAAAAGAAATACTAACATGATTTTGGTACAATCTCACTGTTGTTTATGAAATGAACAATTTCCAAATCATCTCTTAAGGAAATGAAGTTGAATTTGTTATTTGTGAAGTGATAACAGATCATGTGATAGAATGATGGGTCATTCAATCTGTTTCAAACAAAAGGTTAGCAAAAGTTATCAAATATACATAAGTCCATCTATGGTGTGCTTAATCATATACGATTATAAAAATGAACTTATACTTCATATATCATACCACTTAATAAAATAAACCTAGTTTCTACTAACCAGGGACTTCTTGTAGGCCAGTGGTAGGCGATAAAGGCCAGTCACACTTCAGTTGTGGGTTCGATTCCAACAGCCTTGTCCGACGCGATGGGCTGTCTCCCGTCCTGCAGGTTTTCCTTTTTCTAAAACAACATTACTATAACAACCCATCAATAATATCGAAAAAAGTTCAATCCATAAACAATACTAACTTATGTACAACATAATCTATTCCAATCTTTATGCTTATCTAAAATACTTTGGTTCAAGCTCATAGTATAAAGAAAATGATTACTTGAAATGTCATATAACAATCACGTGAATTCCATCATTTATCCCCCATATATCATAAGATATATCTTTTTGGTCAAATTAAAAACATGTGAATAACTTAATCATGTATTCTATTGAAGAATGAATACCCAATGAACCTTAGTGAAAACATGAATGTTGTTAAATTTTAACACTTTACACATACCAAAATCCCAAAAATTCTATATACTCAAACCATAATATCACTTAGTCCTTATATCAGTCATGAGGTCATAAATACAATCAAACATCTCATTATTTTCTTATCCCTTCAATATGAACATATCATCTACTTTCCAAAAATATCTGAATAACCTTTCATGGTTACCGGTTCCATTAAAAATATACTTTCAAATAATTTAGGAAAAACAATAGTGTAACAAACCATAGATGATTCTTTATTCCATAGTATCATACATTATTCTTTATAAACATACAATCATTCCACTAACTTCTTAACCCACTGACTGAGCTTCATCATTTCTTTCATCTCATATTTCATTTATAGTCTCTTCATCATCATCCACATACATACTACTCATATGACCATGCCGATTCTCTTCATGAGATTTTCCCTTAGGGCATTGGTTTGCATAAGGCCATACATTCCACATTTAAAACATCTAATAATTGTTGATGTCGTAGCGATACCATTATCCTTGTCCATGGTGTTAACTGAACCTTTTCTTTTTCACTTATTGGCTTTGTGTACTTCTTTTCCACACCCAAAGCATCTTCCAATTCCTTTGAAACAATCTCCCCGATTCCTCTTCCCACATGATTTACATGAGGGAAATTGAACTTTTTTTCCTCTATAATCATCATGAAAATCCATCTTTCTCTTATTATCTGAGTCGGGAAACTTACCAAAGTTGAGATTATTGATCATATTAGGAGATTTCTGATTAGTCATAATAACTAGGTTTGGACTTCCAAATCCCGTTTTATTTGGTTGATCATGAATAATATCATTCCATTGTCCGCCATATCCTCCATTATCGTGAATCTTCCTGTTTCCAGCCATTTTCTAAAACCCAAAAAGAATAGTGTGAGAGACAAAAATCATGCTAGGAAAAACAACATAATAAAGGCGGAGTACCTTCAATATATAACATCTTAGGTTTAATTCTACGATCGTTACCGTAATTCTAGGATTATAACCTATACTTATACTTAACCTTAGGAACATCCCTATACATACCTTAGAAATATCTCTAGGGATCTAACTATAGTTCTTGCATCCTAGTTTCCAAATGTCGACTAAACCTTTCCTATGATACCAACTATAGAGACCCGAGTATTGACGTACATGGACATTACATTACTTTTGCGGAATAATTAATGCATAACAAAAACAGACACACATGGATCATAATAGTTTAGTGTCTTTGGAAACTCGGAATATAAACTTCTATTCATGTTGAAATATCTTCAACAACTCCCTTAATGATCTTCCCCTTTTTATTTCCTTACCTAAAAACTTTCTTTATTTCCTAGGGAAAATAAAACATAAAAGGGTGAGCTCAAATGCTCAGTAAGGGAAAACATAGAGAACATAAAACAATCCATAAACATTTGGAAGCAAAAACTTGAACATGAAATTTAAACATCAAAATCTTGAGCAAAGACATAAATCGTGGAAGTACGTAATGCATATATCATAATGGAACATCAACCATGATAAAATATAATGGGAATAAAATGTATAATTTTGGAAACCATTCAGAACATGTTATGATTTCCATATTAGCCAAGGCATTGCTGCCAAGATCATCTTGGTGGAAAATGTCCCTTTCTGAATCGAGTTCACTCCTCATTTCAGTCCTGTAATACTGAACTAGATTAACTTACCGTTCCAGCCATATATATCTCATGAGATATAAATATTTACCCAATACATTGGAATGAGATATAGGTCTCACCCATCTCATAATGAAATCATTCTTACTTGTGCCACAAAATAAACTTAAAACACTCATCATAACACAAAAAATGAATTCTTGAGGAAAATATCCTTTATTCTTCAAAATCATTTTTGTTTCACAAAATTCCATGAAATTTTAAATGAAAATTATTTTTTGGAAAATAGTCATGAAATCTTTTGGAGGAATCTTCATGGAAATAAGGCTTTATAAAACCATAAAAATATGTTCATGCCGTATAAGTTAAAAATAACATTTTTCTCGTACTTTTGTCGGAAAAGTCAAAAAGTACCTCGTAAAAGAAATATTCCATACATACCATGTAGTAAAAGTAAAAAATGGTTATAAAAGACATTAAACATACATTAAAATATTTTTAGGAAACATGGACATGGATGAGAACAATAACCCCAGTAAATACTTACGAATAAACAATCTCGGATAAGAACGAGATTGGAAAAGTTATCCCTTACCTTAGGTCTGATATGCTTCGTATGGATCCGAACCTCCTGTATAATGATTTAAATAATTTCATTGACTTATTACATAATAATATTCATTGTTATGATATCATATATGTTTCACTTATGACTTTATATTACCCTTTCTTTTGTAAATTCCATGTTAAAGCAACGTTTTGGGTAAAATCATTTCATTTATAGTATGTGTTTCGACTTGTCGTTCTTGGTATTATTACTTATATCCTGATTTACATAATTCCCGGACGTAAAACATGATTTATATATAATATATATTCATCATATACATATATATTATAGATCGATAAAAGGAATGAAATACAACATTCATGGAGAGGGTAAGCTGTATGTACGCATGAATGCTGTTTTCGTTTCCTTATTGAATAGAACGAAACTAAATAGATGAAATACATATATGTTGGGCAAAAATCCCTCAAGGTATCATTGAAGCATTTTTGAGGTGATTGTGTTTGTTGACAAAGCAGACATCTATGTTGTGTTTGTTGACAAAGCAATCCATGGAGAATTGTCGAGTTCCCGAGAAGTTGTTGACATTCCATGTTGACAAAGAACTATGACAAAGGAAAGGACGATCTGGAGGCGGTACAAAAGAGCAGTACAAGGTGGCGCCGTTTCCCAGTGTTGGCCAAATTTATGGGCCTGAAAATCGCCAATGGAAAATGGAGTGATATGTTGTTGGCAAAGGTTGAGGAGAGAGAAATGAAGGAGGTGCGCGGAAACATTAAGCGTGGCGCGCAAAATTAGCGGGTTGCGCGAAATCTTGAAGTGTGGCGCGCAAAACAGCGGGTTGTGTGAAATTGTATTTCGCGCAAAAGATGTTTCAAGGCCGAAAGCTTGAAAATCGGTAAAGGCATGAGGCGCGCGAAATTTTGGAGTCGTGCGCGAAAAATTGAAGTGGCGCGCGAAATAGCGGATGAAGTATTTCGCGCAAAAGATGTTTCGAGGTCCGAAGCTCGGAAAATGGAAAAGGCATGAGGTGCGCGAAATAATGGAGCAGTGCGCGGAAAATGGTTGTGCGCGGACGATTTGTATTTCGCGATCAAAGCGGATTACGCGCTCAAGGAGGGTTTTTCACGCGGGGTCGATTTTGCCTATAAATATGAAGTGACCCTCCTCCATTCAACAGAGTTCAAGACATAGAAAATACCCGAGCTCTGGTGTGCGTAATTGAAGTTAGAAAGGGTGTTACGCGTAAACTTAAAGTTTGCGCGTAAAGTCAGATTGCGCGAAAAGCAAAGGCTGCGCAGAAAGTTGGTGATTGGCGCGTAAAAGGAAGATTACGCGAAAAGTGGATTTCGCGAAAAAGTAGTGAATTGCGCGCAAGGCAGTTTCTAGGCTGCGCGTAATATTTGGAAGTTGCGCGAAAAAGGAATTTCGCGCAAACCATAGAAATTGCGTGCAAGACACCGTAAGGGTTGCGCGTAAAAACTGAGGTTGCCCGGTACATCCGGTGCGAAGTAAGATTCATCTACGGGTGAAAGTTGAACTTCAACAGAGCATCTACATATAGAGAAAGATGCATTCCTTAATGGAAATGAAGAGACCTACAGGTCTATAAACTGTGAGTGAATCCCTTCCAAGAGCAGTGAGCTTAGGAAGAGGAAGAAGGTGATCCTCTCCACCGGCAGTGAGCCAGAGAGAGAGAAATAGGGAGTGACCCTTGGGAAAGCAGTGAGCTGACCCTAAACATTGTATAGGCAGTGAGCCTTGGCATAGAAGTGATCTAGCCCGAACATTGTAATCCACAGCTAGTGAAGTCTAGTGGAATTTGGTACGAACCGGCAACTTGTCGGCGTATGCTCCTTGGACGTAGCCCTTAGCGGTGAACCAAGTAAAAATCTCTGTGTCTGCCTGCTTACTTTCCTGCATTGCATTCAAAGCATCATCATCAGGTAAAGGAGAAAAGTGATCATAGTAACCACATAAGTGAAAACAAACTGACCCTTGCAACAAAGAGGTCAAGATCAAGTGGGGCAGGAAGAACTTGAAAAAGAATATCCATACCCTGATTCACCCCCCCCCCCCCCCCCTCATAGGATATATAGGCCCCTATTGGCCCTAACAATTGGTATCAGATGGAAGGTTGCTGTTATCAGATTTGTTTGCTCCAACTTGGTGTAGTCGATCTGTGTGGATAAAGAATCAGTCTTCTCTTATCTCAATCTGCCATGGCAAAGGGAAAAACATCCAAGAATAAGCAGAAGTCAGGTGGTACTCCTCAGTGTGGGAGTGTATATGGAAAATGTGTGATTCAACTAAAGGAATCAAACAGCTTGCTGAAGGAAGGCTTGGATGAATCAGAAAGGGAAAAGATTGATTCACTCAATCATGATGTTGGAATGAGTAAAGTACATGAGCATCAGAGTGAAACTGAAACAGAAGAAGAAATTGAAGGAAGAATAGAAATGCGAGCTGAGTTAGAGGCTGCTCTTGAAGAGATAGATGTTTGGAGAGCCAAAACCAAGAATGCTAAGAAAGTTGTTCGCGATGCCAAACTCTATATGCAGCAGCAGGAAGAAGAGAAGTCTGAGTTGATAAATAAAATTGAGAAACTCAAGTTATCAGCACCATAGAACTCAGAATCAGTTAGTGAGTATAAGCTTAAGATTGAAGAACAGAAAAGGGAGATCGATGGATTGAATAGAAAAGTGAAAGATCAACTCAAAATCATCGATGAACCGAATATTCCAAGTGACGTTGGAAACACTGAAGAATCCAAATCTAAAGATATCAGGATCAAGGGATTGGAGATTGAGGTCAACAAGCTAAAATGCTTAAATCAAAGGCTTATTGATATAGTTACTGACCTAACAGAGAAGAATGATTCACATGCTGAAGAGCTGCAGAAGATGGCCAGAATGAAAGGAAAACAAAAGGCTGGTGATTATGAAGAGAGTCAAATGTCAGACGAAGCACAGAATCTTAAAGCTAGAAATAATGATCTAATAGCACAGTTGTCTACAGAAGTTCAGAAAAATCAAAGGCTACAACAAGAGAATGCATGTTGCTCTGACTCTGTCGCTCAAGAAAAATTGAAGGTAAAGGAGAAAAATGACATGGTTGATAAGCTGAAGCATGAACTGGAAGATGAGGTAAGTAGAGGGAAGCTTCTCAAGGAGAAACATGATGTCCAACTTGAATCAAGGGATATGAAGATTCAAAAGTTGGTAGAAGAGCTCGAATCAGTCAAGCAGGAAATAGAGAAGTCTAAATCCAAAGATAAGCCCAAGTTGAAGGATGCACTGCACTTGCTATTTGATCATCCTTCGACAAGTGATGATAAAATGAAGAACAAATATGCTGTTTCTGAAGAGAAACAACATAATATTTTCTCATCTCAAAGACCAGCAAGTTTTGGAAATGCTGGTATTGGATATGATAATTCCACTCCTATGGATGATAAGAAAAATGCAGTGAAAATTTACAAAGGTAAGAAAAATCCTGTAGGTGCTGGAGATAGGCCTATGAGGATAGTTTCAAGGAGTGATGATGTGTGCTATTTCTGCGGAGTTCATGGCCACACATCAAGCTTCTGTACAGAGGCTCTGGAGTACATTTCAGGCTGTGAAAAGAGAGACATTAATAAATCTGAGAACATGAAGAAGCATCATGAGAAATTAGAAAGAAGAGCTTCTCAGAGGAAAGCATATATTAGATGCTATTACTGCGGAAGAATGGGACACACCATGAGCATGTGTCAGGAAGATCAGGAGAACAATATCAGAGGAATAACTCAAGGTGCATCAACATCTCAGCAGAGAGATGATAAAATGAGGTATGCCTTTGAGGGAAAATGTTTTATATGTTCTCACTATGGGCACATGGCGAGACATTGCAGTAAGAAGAAAGAAGGAAAGGGAAAGGAACAAGAAAATAGATCTCCACCACAGGAAGTGTACAAGAAAGAAGCCTGTACTAGGAGACAAAGTGGTAAGGAGAAGAATAGGCTTCGAGCCTCAGGGAAATCACATGGAGCTGAACGAAAGGTGTATCAGTCACCTCATATGTCATACTCACAACAACTCTCAAGGAGAGAATGTGAGAAAACATGGAAGATTAAGGGGAGATCTACTCCAGTGGTGATAAAGAAGAATGGACGTTCAATGGAGGACCCACCACCAATGAAAAATAGGGTGGTGACCCATAAATCTGATAAAAGGAAGATAAGAAAAGAATGCATCGAAAAATCCATATGTCGTGTTTCTCAGCGAGAAGTGAAGGAAAGAGGAAGACCCCTAAGATGGGAGAAGAAGAAATGGAAGATTCCAAATAGAGAGGTTTCTACGCAGAGAAATAATCAAGGAAAGTGGAATTTTGGTAGAACCTCAAAGAAGGAAATGTGTACCAGTGGGCTTATACCCCAAACGGTGAGAAAGGCTGAACCTACCAAATCTAAATATCAGAAAAAGGCTCATACTGTAGGCAATGAATGCCTAGTCATATAGCCAGAACAATTGAAGTTGGCTAGGAAGTTGGAGGAAGCAAGAAAGGAGTGTGATGCTCTCCAAGAAAGAATCAAAGGATTGACCCATCAGGATCAACCACAATCCTCATCTTGAGGAGTCCAGAAGAACCCCCTCTCCCTATGTATATAAATGATATTAACTGATGATTGGTGTGTTTCAGGTTTTAGGGAGATACAATCCAAGGGGAAGTGGCATCTAAAGATGCAAAATGGAAACGTGATATGCTTCAGTGTTTTGATTGACTCAAAACAGTTATCAAAGTTGATGATAAAATGGAGAAACAGAGCACAACAGGAAGTGAGAGCACAACAGGAAGTGATTGTGTTATTATCTTTATCTCTTGTTTCCTACACCGAGTTTCAACTCAGTAGGCTTAGAGATTTTGATAGTGGCTCAAATCTGAGTGGAAGATGAGAACGAATGATGCAGGAGGAAAATACGTGTCATGGGTCTAAATTGTTGGGCCTTACAACTGGAAGAGTTTCATAACACAGGGGGAGCATTCTATATCCAAATCAAATTCAAGAGCCATCAATGCAATAATTGGATGACTCGGCTCCGGTGTTTCCTATTGAGGGAAGAATGAAACACAGGGAGAAGCAACAATGACAATGCATTTCATGCTTATCTATTTTCTCTAACAATATGGTATCAGCTGACTGTTTTCAGGATACCAAGAAGCTGCAAGAGAAAATCAAAGGCGTCTCAACAAAAATCTGAGAAACGTAGCTGAAAGAAATGAAGCCACTGAAAAATGAGTCAGTGAACAATTTCCTGATGAAAGTGTTGAGGATGAAATCAACACAGGGGGATAAGAAGTGGCCGAGGGTGACTCAGAAGAAGATACTGATGATGAGTACAAGGAAGTAAAATCCTTATCTTCACAAAAGACAAAGAATCAAGCTGAAATTGACAGGCAGAATATCATCAGTGATCAGTAAGCTCCAGTTCAGAAAAGAAGAATGAAATCACTACAGCAGATATCATTACTATCATAAGTTGAGTCAAAATGATTTGATGATGCAACTGATGAAGATAACTTGGTTCAGTCCATGAATGAAGAGCTAAATCAGATTGAGAAGAACCAGACATGGGAGATTGTTTCGAGGCCAGTAGAAAAGAATGTCATCGGGACTAAATGGGTCTATCACAACAAGAATATGACTGAAAATGGAACATTGATTCGGAACAAAGCACAGCTAGTGTGCAAAGGATACTCCCAGAAAGAAGATATTGAAGATTATGAGACATTTGCACTGGTTACAATGCTAGAGACAATCATATTATTCCTAGCCGTTGCAGTACAATTGGTCTACAGGTGAGACAGGGAAAGAATGGAACATTCATTTCCCAATCCGAATATGTGAATAGGGTTTTGGAATGATTTGGAATGGATAATTCCAATGAAATGAGAACTCCGGTTGCTACCCGGATGAAATTATCAAAAGATGAGGATGGCAAGGAAATTAATATCAAAGAATACAGGCAAATCATTGGAAGTCTGTTGTACTTAACCGCAACAAGGCCTGAAATTGTATTCGCCACATGCCAAGCAGAAAGATATCAGAGTAATCCCAAGGAAAGTCACATGCTCGCAGTGAAAAGAATACTTCGGTATATTAAGGGCACGGTGGACTTCAGCTTGACATACAATGACAAATCTCAGACAGAGTTATTGGGGTACACTGATGCAGACTGGGCCGGTTCAACAGATGATAGAAAATCAATGTCAGGTGGTGCATTCTATCATGGTGGATTGTGTATTTCTTGGCTAAGCAAGAAACAAGATTGCATTTCACTGAGCACCGCAGAAGCTGAGTATATTGCGGCCACTCAAGCATGCACACAGTTATTGTGGATGAAGCAGCAGCTTGAAGATATGGGAGTTGATGTGAAGTCTCCAATCGGAATCCAGTGCGATAACTCAAGTGCTATAAATCTCAGCAAAAATCCCATCCATCACTCTAGGACAAAGCACATTGAGATAAAGTATCATTTTATCAAGGAGAAAGTTGCGCAGGGGATCGTGAAGTTGGAGTATGTGCCTACAGAGCTACAGGTTGCAGACATTCTGACAAAGGCCTTACCCAAGGAAGCTTTTGAGAGGCATCGACTGGCTCTGGGAGTTAAGTCGATTCCCCACACTTGAAATAGTGTGGATATGGGACCCACCCCCCCCCCCTCTCCCCGAGGAATGGTGTGTTTTCCCTAATGCGCTGATATGTGTTCTCTACTATGTTACAGACTACAATGGAGTGACCTTTGGGTTCGTTGATAAAGGGGGAGAAAAGTTTTTGTTAAAGGAGGAGAAAATAGTGACTAGGAGAAAGTGCGGAGAGTTGATAAATCATTATTGATACGGGGAGAAGCTGACAGGTGGAGCAGCCAGAAAGGGGGAGCAATGAGAAAGGGGAGAGAATTTTAAATCTGACGATGCTAGAAGTGATCGATCAAATCATAGAAATCACGACAGCTGAGGATCGTGATAAAAGCAGAACAGTGGTGTTGGAATGGTGTGAGACGGTGTCCAGCTATCAACAATTGGTATCAACTTAAGAATTCACCAATTGGTATCAGTGTGGTTCAACAACTGGTTTTTATTTTAAGAATTGGTATCAGGGTGGAATCGACAATTGGGGTCTGACATGAAGTGATTCATTGATGAACTTTTCATACTTCTCTTGTTTCTCACGCCGAGCATTGCTCATGTGGGCTTAGAGTACATGTTAAGTAAATCCTTGAACTCTATCATAATCGCAAGAGGCGAATGGTGGTAGCAGCAGGAAGAAGACTCAGTAAGGTATCAACGTGCAGAAAATAATTCTGAGCAAATTTGTGAAGAGTTGTCAACAAACCCAAAGGGGGAGATTGTTGGGCAAAAATCCCTCAAGGTATCATTGAAGCTTTTTTGAGGTGATTGTGTTTGTTAACAATGCAGACATCTATGTTGTGTTTGTTGACAAAGCAATCCATGGAGAATTGTCGAGTTCCCGAGAAGTTGTTGACATTCCATGTTGACAAAGAACTATGACAAAGGAAAGGATGATCTGGAGGCGGTACAAAAGAGCAGTACAAGGTGGCGTCGTTTCCCAGTGTTGGCCAAATTTATGGGCCTGAAAATCGCCAATGGAAAATGGAGTGATATGTTGTTGGCAAAGGTTGAGGAGAGAGAAATGAAGGAGGTGCGCGGAAACATTAAGCGTCGCGCGCAAAATTAGCGGGTTGCGCGAAATCTTGAAGTGTGGCGCGCAAAACAACGGGTTGCGTGAAATTGTATTTCGCGCAAAAGATGTTTCAAGGCCGAAAGCTTGAAAATCGGTAAAGGCATGAGGCGCTCGAAATTTTGGAGTCGTGCGCGAAAAATTGAAGTGGCGCGCGAAATAGCGGATGAAGTATTTCGCGCAAAAGATGTTTCGAGGTCCGAAGCTCGGAAAATGGAAAAGGCTTGAGGTGCGCGAAATTATGGAGCAGTGCGCGGAAAATGGTTGTGCGCGGAAGATTTGTATTTCGCGATCAAAGCGGATTACGCGCTCAAGGAGGGTTTTTCACGCGGGGTCGATTTTGCCTATAAATATGAAGTGACCCTCCTCCATTCAACAGAGTTCAAGACATAGAAAATACCCGAGCTCTGGTGTGCGTAATTGAAGTTAGAAAGGGTGTTACGCGTAAACTTATAGTTTGCGCGTAAAGTCAGATAGCGCGAAAAGCAAAGGCTGCGCAGAAAGTTGGTGATTGGCGCGTAAAAGGAAGATTTCGCGAAAAGTGGATTTCGCGAAAAAGTAGTGAATTGCGCGCAAGGCAGTTTCTAGGCTGCGCGTAATATTTGGAAGTTGCGCGAAAAAGGAATTTCGCGCAAACCATAGAAATTGCGCGCAAGACACCGTAATGGTTGCGCGTAAAAACTGAGGTTGCCCGGTACATCCGGTGCGAAGTAAGATTCATCTACGGGTGAAAGTTGAACTTCAACAGAGCATCTACATATAGAGAAAGATGCATTCCTTAATGGAAATGAAGAGACCTACAGGTCTATAAACTGTGAGTGAATCCCTTCCAAGAGCAGTGAGCTTAGGAAGAGGAAGAAGGTGATCCTCTCCACCGGCAGTGAGCCAGAGAGAGAGAAATAGGGAGTGACCCTTGGGAAAGCAGTGAGCTGACCCTAAACATTGTATAGGCAGTGAGCCTTGGCATAGAAGTGATCTAGCCCGAACATTGTAATCCACAGCTAGTGAAGTCTAGTGGAATTTGGTACGAACCGGCAACTTGTCGGCGTATGCTCCTTGGACGTAGCCCTTAGCGGTGAACCAAGTAAAAATCTCTGTGTCTGCCTGCTTACTTTCCTGCATTGCATTCAAAGCATAATCATCAGGTAAAGGAGAAAAGTGATCATAGTAACCACATAAGTGAAAACAAACTGACCCTTGCAACAAAGAGGTCAAGATCAAGTGGGGCAGGAAGAACTTGAAAAAGAATATCCATACCCTGATTCACCCCCCCCCCCTCATAGGATATATAGGCCCCTATTGGCCCTAACAATTGGTATCAGAGGGAAGGTTGCTGTTATCAGATTTGTTTGCTCCAACTTGGTGTAGTCGATCTGTGTGGATAAAGAATCAGTCTTCTCTTATCTCAATCTGCCATGGCAAAGGGAAAAACATCCAAGAATAAGCAGAAGTCAGGTGGTACTCCTCAGTGTGGGAGTGTATATGGAAAATGTGTGATTCAACTAAAGGAATCAAACAGCTTGCTGAAGGAAGGCTTGGATGAATCCGAAAGGGAAAAGATTGATTCACTCAATCATGTTGTTGGAATGAGTAAAGTACATGAGCATCAGAGTGAAACTGAAACAGAAGAAGAAATTGAAGGAAGAATAGAAATGCGAGCTGAGTTAGAGGCTGCTCTTGAAGAGATAGATGTTTGGAGAGCCAAAACCAAGAATGCTAAGAAAGTTGTTCGCGATGCCAAACTCTATATGCAGCAGCAGGAAGAAGAGAAGTCTGAGTTGATAAATAAAATTGAGAAACTCAAGTTATCAGCACCAGAGAACTCAGAATCAGTTAGTGAGTATAAGCTTAGGATTGAAGAACAGAAAAGGGAGATCGATGGCTTGAATAGAAAAGTGAAAGATCAACTCAAAATCATCGATGAACCGAATATTCCAAGTGACGTTGGAAACACTCAAGAATCCAAATCTAAAGATATCCGGATCAAGGGATTGGAGATTGAGGTCAACAAGCTAAAATGCTTAAATCAAAGGCTTATTGATATAGTTACTGACCTAACAGAGAAGAATGATTCACGTGCTGAAGAGCTGCAGAAGATGGCCAGAATGAAAGGAAAACAAAAGGCTGGTGATTATGAAGAGAGTCAAATGTCAGACGAAGCACAGAATCTTAAAGCCAGAAATAATGATCTAGTAGCACAGTTGTCTACAGAAGTTCAGAAAAATCAAAGGCTACAACAAGAGAATGCATGTTGCTCTGACTCTGTCGCTCAAGAAAAATTGAAGGTAAAGGAGAAAAATGACATGGTTGATAAGCTGAAGCATGAACTGGAAGATGAGGTAAGTAGAGGGAAGCTTCTCAAGGAGAAACATGATGTCCAACTTGAATCAAGGGATATGAAGATTAAAAAGTTGGTAGAAGAGCTCGAATCAGTCAAGCAGGAAATAGAGAAGTCTAAATCCAAAGATAAGCCCAAGTTGAAGGATGCACTGCACTTGCTATTTGATCATCCTTCGACAAGTGATGATAAAATGAAGAACAAATATGTTGTTTCTGAAGAGAAACAACATAATATTTTCTCATCTCAAAGACCAGCAAGTTTTGGAAATGCTGGTATTGGATATGATAATTCCACTCCTATGGATGATAAGAAAAATGCAGTGAAAATTTACAAAGGTAAGAAAAATCCTGTAGGTGCTGGAGATAGGCCTATGAGGATAGTTTCAAGGAGTGATGATGTGTGCTATTTCTGCGGAGTTCATGGCCACACATCAAGCTTCTGTACAGAGGCTCTGGAGTACATTTCAGGCTGTGAAAAGAGAGACATTAATAAATCTGAGAACATGAAGAAGCATCATGAGAAATTAGAAAGAAGATCTTCTCAGAGGAAAGCATATATTAGATGCTATTACTGCGGAAGAATGGGACACACCATGAGCATGTGTCAGGAAGATCAGGAGAACAATATCAGAGGAATAACTCAAGGTGCATCAACATCTCAGCAGAGAGATGATAAAATGAGGTATGCCTTTGAGGGAAAATGTTTTATATGTTCTCACTATGGGAACATGGCGAGACATTGCAGTAAGAAGAAAGAAGGAAAGGGAAAGGAACAAGAAAATAGATCTCCACCACAGGAAGTGTACAATAAAGAAGCCTGTACTGGGAGACAAAGTGGTAAGGAGAAGAATAGGCTTCGAGCCTCAGGGAAATCACATGGAGCTGAAAGAAAGGTGTATCAGTCACCTCATATGTCATACTCACAACAACTCTCAAGGAGAGAATGTGAGAAAACATGGAAGATTAAGGGGAGATCTACTCCAGTGGTGATAAAGAAGAATGGACGTTCAATGGAGGACCCACCACCAATGAAAAATAGGGTGGTGACCCATAAATATGATAAAAGGAAGATAAGAAAAGAATGCATCGAAAAATCCATATGTCGTGTTTCTCAGCGAGAAGTGAAGGAAAGAGGAATACCCCTAAGATGGGAGAAGAAGAAATGGAAGATTCCAAATAGAGAGGTTTCTACGCAGAGAAATAATCAAGGAAAGTGGAATTTTGGTAGAACCTCAAAGAAGGAAATGTGTACCAGTGGGCTTATACCCCAAACGGTGAGAAAGGCTGAACCTACCAAATCTAAATATCAGAAAAAGGCCCATACTGTAGGCAATGAATGCCTAGTCATATGGCCAGAACAATTGAAGTTGGCTAGGAAGTTGGAGGAAGCAAGAAAGGAGTGTGATGCTCTCCAAGAAAGAATCAAAGGATTGACCCATCAGGATCAACCACAATCCTCATCTTGAGGAGTCCAGAAGAACCCCCTCTCCCTATGTATATAAATGATATTAACTGATGATTTGTGTGTTTCAGGTTTTAGGGAGATACAATCCAAGGGGAAGTGGCATCTAAAGATGCAAAATGGAAACGTGATATGCTTCAGTGTTTTGATTGACTCAAAACAGTTATCAAAGTTGATGATAAAATGGAGAAACAGAGCACAACAGGAAGTGAGAGCACAACAGGAAGTGATTGTGTTGTTAACTTTATCTCTTATTTCCTACACCGAGTTTCAACTCAATAGGCTTAGAGATTTTGATAGTGGCTCAAATATGAGTGGAAGATGAGAACGAATGATGCAGGAGGAAAATACGTTTCATGGGTCTAAATTGTTGGGCCTTACAACTGGAAGAGTTGCATAACACAGGGGGAGCATTCTATATCCAAATCAAATTCAAGAGCCATCAATGCAATAATTGGATGACTCGGCTCCGGTGTTTCCTATTGAGGGAAGAATGAAACACAGGGAGAAGCAACAATGACAATGCATTTCATGCTTATCTATTTTCTCTAACAATATGGTATCAGCTGACTGTTTTCAGGATACCAAGAAGCTGCAAGAGAAAATCAAAGGCGTCTCAACAAAAATCTGAGAAACGTAGCTGAAAGAAATGAAGCCACTGAAAAATGAGTCAGTGAACAATTTCCTGATGAAAGTGTTGAGGAAGAAATCAACACAGGGGGATAAGAAGTGGCCGAGGGTGACTCAGAAGAAGATACTGATGATGAGTACAAGGAAGTAAAATCCTTATCTGCACAAAAGACAAAGAATCAAGCTGAAATTGACAGGCAGAATATCATCAGTGATCAGTAAGCTCCAGTTCAGAAAAGAAGAATGAAATCACTACAGAAGATATCATTACTATCATAAGTTGAGTCAAAATGATTTGATGATGCAACTGATGAAGATAACTGGGTTCAGTCCATGAATGAAGAGCTAAATCAGATTGAGAAGAACCAGACATGGGAGATTGTTTCGAGGCCAGTAGAAAAGAATGTCATCGGGACTAAATGGGTCTATCACAACAAGAATATGACTGAAAATGGAACATTGATTCGGAACAAAGCACAGCTAGTGTGCAAAGGATACTCCCAGAAAGAAGATATTGAAGATTATGAGACATTTGCACTGGTTACAATGCTAGAGACAATCAAATTATTCCTAGCCGTTGCAGTACAATTGGTCTACAGGTGAGACAGGGAAAGAATGGAACATTCATTTCCCAATCCGAATATGTGAATAGGGTTTTGGAATGATTTGGAATGGATAATTCCAAAGAAATGAGAACTCCGGTTGCTACCCGGATGAAATTATCAAAAGATGAGGATGGCAAGGCAATTAATATCAAAGAATACAAGCAAATCATTGGAAGTCTGTTGTACTTAACCGCAACAAGGCCTGAAATTGTTTTCGCCACATGCCAAGCAGAAAGATATCAGAGTAATCCCAAGGAAAGTCAAATGCTCGCAGTGAAAAGAATACTTTGGTATATTAAGGGCACGGTGGACTTCGGCTTGACATACAATGACAAATCTCAGACAGAGTTATTGGGGTACACTGATGCAGACTGGGCCGGTTCAGCAGATGATAGAAAATCAATGTCAGGTGGTGCATTCAATCATGGTGGATTGTGTATTTCTTGGCTAAGCAAGAAACAAGATTGCATTTCACTGAGCACCGCAGAAGCTGAGTATATTGCGGCCACTCAAGCATGAACACAGTTATTGTGGATGAAGCAGCAGCTTGAAGATATGGGAGTTGATGTGAAGTCTCCAATCGGAATCCAGTGCGATAACTCAAGTGCTATAAATCTCAGCAAAAATCCCATCCATCACTCTAGGACAAAGCACATTGAGATAAAGTATCATTTTATCAAGGAGAAAGTTGCGCAGGGGATCGTGAAGTTGGAGTATGTGCCTACAGAGCTACAGGTTGCAGACATTCTGACAAAGGCCTTACCCAAGGAAGCTTTTGAGAGGCATCGACTGGCTCTGGGAGTTCAGTCGATTCCCCACACTTGAAATAGTGTGGATATGGGACCCACCCCCCCCCCTCTCCCCGAGGAATGGTGTGTTTCCCTAATGCGCTGATATGTGTTCTCTACTATGTTACAGACTACAATGGAGTGACCTTTGGGTTCGTTGATAAAGGGGGAGAAAAGTGTTTGTTAAAGGAGGAGAAAATAGTGACTAGGAGAAAGTGCGGAGAGTTGATAAATCATTATTGATACGGGGAGAAGCTGACAGGTGGAGCAGCCAGAAAGGGGGAGCAATGAGAAAGGGGGAGAGAATTTTAAATCTGACGATGCTAGAAGTGATCGATCAAATCATAGAAATCACGACAGCTGAGGATCGTGATAAAAGCAGAACAGTGGTGTTGGAATGGTGTGAGACGGTGTCCAGCTATCAACAATTGGTATCAACTTAAGAATTCACCAATTGGTATCATTGTGGTTCAACAACTGGTTTTTATTTTAAGAATTGGTATCAGGGTGGAATCGACAATTGGGGTCTGACATGAAGTGATTCATTGATGATCTTTTCATACTTCTCTTGTTTCTCACGCCGAGCATTTCTCATGTGGGCTTAGAGTACATGTTAAGTAAATCCTTGAACTCTATCATAATCGCAAGAGGCGAATGGTGGTAGCAGCAGGAAGAAGACTCAGTAAGGTATCAACGTGCAGAAAATAATTCTGAGCAAATTTGTGAAGAGTTGTCAACAAACCCAAAGGGGGAGATTGTTGGGAAAAAATCCCTCAAGGTATCATTGAAGCATTTTTGAGGTGATTGTGTTTGTTAACAAAGCAGACATCTATGTTGTGTTTGTTGACAAAGCAATCCATGGAGAATTGTCGAGTTCCCGAGAAGTTGTTGACATTCCATGTTGACAAAGAACTATGACAAAGGAAAGGACGATCTGGAGGCGGTACAAAAGAGCAGTACAAGGTGGCGCCGTTTCCCAGTGTTGGCCAAATTTATGGGCCTGAAAATCGCCAATGGAAAATGGAGTGATATGTTGTTGGAAAAGGTTGAGGAGAGAGAAATGAAGGAGGTGCGCAGAAACATTAAGCGTGGCGCGCAAAATTAGCGGGTTGCGTGAAATCTTGAAGGGTGGCGCGCAAAACAGCGGGTTGCGCGAAATTGTATTTCGCGCAAAAGATGTTTCAAGGCTGAAAGCTTGAAAATCGGTAAAGGCATGAGGCGCGCGAAATTTTGGAGTCGTGCGCGAAAAATTGAAGTGGCGCGCGAAATAGCGGATGAAGTATTTTGCGCAAAAGATGTTTTGAGGTCCGAAGCTAGGAAAATGGCAAAGGCATGAGGTGCGCGAAATTATGGAGCAGTGCGCGGAAAATGGTTGTGCGCGGAAGATTTGTATTTCGCGATCAAAGCGGATTACGCGCTCAAGGAGGGTTTTTCGCGTGGGGTCGATTTTTCCTATAAATATGAAGTGACCCTCCTCCATTCAACAGAGTTCAAGACATAGAAACTACCCAAGCTCTGGTGCGCGAAATTGAAGTTAGAAAGGGTGTTGCGCATAAACTTAAAGTTTGCGCGTAAAGTCATATTGCGCGAAAAGCAAAGGCTGCGCAGAAAGTTGGTGATTGGCGCGTAAAAGGAAGATTGCGTGAAAAGTGGATTTCGCGCAAAAGTAGTGAATTGCGCGCAAGGCAGTTTCTAGGCTGTGCGTAATATTTGGAAGTTGCGTGAAAAAGGAATTTCGCGCAAACCATAGAAATTGCGCGCAAGACACCGTAAGGGTTGCGCGTAAAAACTGAGGTTGCCCGGTACATCCGGTGCGAAATAAGATTCATCTACGGGTGAAAGTTGAACTTCAACAGAGCATCTACATACAGAGAAAGATGCATTCCTTAATGGAAATGAAGAGACCTACAGGTCTATAAACTGTGAGTGAATCCCTTCCAAGAGCAGTGAGCTTAGGAAGAGGAAGAAGGTGATCCTCTCCACCGGCAGTGAGCTAGAGAGAGAGAAATAGGGAGTGACCCTTGGGAAAGCAGTGAGCTGACCCTAAACATTGTATAGGCAGTGAGTCTGGGCATAGAAGTGATCTAGCCCGAACATTGTAATCCACAGCTAGTGAAGTCTAGTGGAATTTGGTACGAACCGGGAACTTGTCGGCGTATGCTCCTTGGACGTAGCCCTTCGCAGTGAACCAAGTAAAAATATCTGTGTTTGCCTGCTTACTTTCCTGCATTGCATTCAAAGCATCATCATCAGGTAAAGCAGACAAGTGATCATAGTAACCACATAAGTGCAGACAAAGTGACCCTTGCAACAAAGAGGTCAAGATCCAGTGGGGCAGGAAGAACTTGAAAAAGAATATCCATACCCTGATTCACCCCCCCCCCTCTCAGGATATATAGGCCCCTATTGGCCCTAACAATTTATATATATATACATAAATCCAGTAGCATTATTATGTAATATATTTCATTATTATTCATTATATAAACTTTATAATCATTCATGTATGGTTAACATGGAGAATGAATTTCATCGCGTCATGGAGACTGTAATCCGTATGTACGCACGAGCGATGATATAGTTCCCATAATTATTGAATAGAATTGGGGTGGATGGTATAATATACCAGAATCAGTATGATGTTATAATAAACATATATAGTTATTATTTACACCATTATACCCATCCATGTAAGGTGTTGGTGGAAAAACAGATTACACCACGGCGTGGAGACGGTATTCCGTACGCACGCACGCGCGGTGATTTTGTTTTCCGTAGGATGGATAGAAGGTGAAATAGGGTTGTTTCATATTTATAATAACATATCAGTATATGAGTGATACTGATGTTATTAATGCATAATTAAACAACTAAGGAAGAAGAAGTTGAAGAAGAAATAAAGTTGAAAGAATCGGTAACAGACAGTACCTCTTCTTTGAAGCGCATGTTTGAGACCTCCTCTTAGGGAACTAAAATTGGTCTTTGAAGAAAAACAGGACCTCTAAGATGTTTCTAGGGAAGTGGTGAAGTGAAATGGGTAGGGTTTGGATGATATTGAAGGCTCAAATTGGTGTGAGGATGAGAGAGAGTAGGTTTCCTTTTATAAGGGAGGAGAGAGGCACCTTTGGAAAGATAAGAAATATTAGTTTATATTAAATCCCAACCCATCTTAAAAACTATTAAAATGAATCATATCTGAAGATTAGATGAGATATGGTTTTAATATAATCAACCAATAAAATTTAGACATGTTAGGAATTTATTTTAAACATTATCAACTTGATTTATCCTTATTTATCAATTTAATTTTTTTTGTTGTAATAATATTCTTAATTTTGAATTATTATAAATAATTACATATGTGTTGTGAATTTTCCATAATTTGAAACATTATGACATTATCGACCATATAAATTTTAATTTATAATTTTTAAATATTTTTGTGATTTTTAAACAATTTTATAATATGTTATTTTTATAAAATAACAATAGTATCAATTTTGATACTATTCATTTATTTGAATTTACATAAAATATCTACAAAATATATGTTTGAACTAAAAGATTTAATAGATTCATAAAATTTCATATGTATCTAGAACATTAGTGGATCATATTAAATAGTTCATATAATATTTATTTTAATATTTATAAACCATTTATTTGATATTTTAATTAATAAAATAATTTCAACATCACTATTGTGTCATAATTAATGATATTATTTTATCCCTAAAAATTTAAATAAATTCATATGATGTAGATAAATGTATTAGATTTTTTGATACTATTCATGTTAAAATTTTCATTAAGTTTATCAATAAATTAAAATTATTATACTTATAAGATTTAAAAAAGTGACATGTTGTCACTTTCATTGGTTTTAATAATAATTAAACTATTTTCATAGACAGAATTCCATTAAATGAATCTAATCCGACCCTTAGGTGATATGGATCAACCTTTAGTCATCCAATAGGATTTTGGTAGGAGTTAGGGTAATTTTATAATCTTATATTTATCCTTAATTACCCGATTTACCTTTAACTATGTTAAATAAAATTTACCGTAGTTACTATTCATAAAGCCCAAAAAATAAAAAGTAGCTTATTATCATAATTTGTACCCACTGATTCCAAATATGGAATCCATTTTTACAAATTCAATACAAAAAAGTTGCAGAAATTAAATTAAAATTAATCCTATTGTCAAAAGAAAACGGGTTTATGTTTAAAATATTACAAAAGATTGAATTGACTTAACCTACGAATTCAAGGTAAAATCAATGCTAATGACATAAATTATATTAAATGGTAAAAATATATTAAATTTATACTTTAAAACCACTCAAAAATATAATTTATCCATATAAATTATTACGATGAAAAAAGTTGTTTTCAATTAAAATATAGCGTGTTTTTACTATTCATTAAAATATGAAAGTTATTAGAAAAATATCAAAAATTTATCAAATGTAAATTATTATATCATGATTCTAAATAAGAAGTTTATTTTGTAAAATTGAATTTATAAACATGTCAAAAACTAGATTTAATGTGGGTGCGCCATCAAAAGGTGGAAAAACTGCATTTTTTTAAAAATACTTATTTTACCCGAAAAATTTATTTTGTTCTTATACAATGTTCTAGAAAATGTGTAAGATGAATAATAATGTTATAAAATTCCAAATTTAGTTTATACTATTTATAACGGCTAGTTCATAATAATATTATAACTATATATCCCTATTTAGTGAAACCTGGTATTGCGTACAACACACGCTATCGAGGAAGGTCGCGATTGCATGTAATGAAAGCCAAGTCATGGTGGCATGTAGTGCAAGACTCCTTTGTTGTTTTGTATAACAGAATACAACCATATTTTATTTATACATTGAATATATATATATATACACTCAATGTTGCGTATAATAACTTCTATCAAATGAACTTCAAATTGTGTATAACATGATCCAAGAATTGTGTTACGTATACTGCAAGCTAATACTGTGTTGTGTATAGCGCAAGATAATATTGGTGTGGCATACAACAGAAGACATCAATGAAATTTAAAAGAATAATTGTCATAAAATCTCGGGTTAATACATTCTACCCCCCTTAAAATGAATTTCGCCGTTAAAATTCGTCGGGGTTATAAATGGTTTTTTACATGAGAATTTCCTTCATAGAAACGCATATCGTAAAAAGGAATGCTAAAACTTTATTTTAAAAAGTGACGTATGAAGCATAACGGTTACCCAAATTAACTCATCACTAGGTTTCCACATAGGAGATCATAGGTGAAAATATTGATATGGAGGAGAAATCTAACCATCATGTTATGATAGAGAGTGGTAGAGAGCATGACTATGAAAAAGCCAACAATCACAAAGCCATAGATTTGTGATGATCTAAGGTACCATCTGATTCATCAGATATAAGGGCACTAGGACAATATTTTTGGTTTTCAAGATCATTTCCCTAAAGTTGATGAATAAAAAGAAATACTTACATGATTTTGGTACAATCTCACTGTTGTTCATGAATTGAACAATTTCCACTTGATCTCTTATATAAATGAAGTTGAATTTGTTATTCGTGAAGTGATAACAGATCATGTGATAGAATGATGGGTCATTCCATCTATTTCAAACAAAAGGTTAGTAAAAGTTATCAAATATACATAAGTCCATATATGGTGTGGTTAATCATATACGATTCCAAAAATGAACTTATACTTCAAATATCATACTGCTTAATAAAATAAAACTAGTTTCTACTAACTAGGGACTTCCTATAGGCCAGTGGTAGGCGATAAAGGCCAGCCACACTTCGGTTCTGGGTTCGATTCCCACGGCCTTGTCTGATGCGATGGGCTATCGCCCGTCCTCCAGGTTTTCCTTTTTCTAAAACTACATTACAATAACATCCCATAAATAATATCGAAAAAATTTCTATCCTTAAACAACACTAACTTATGAATAACATAATCTATTCCAATCATTAGGCTTATCTAAAATACTTGGGTCCAAGCTCATAGTATAAAGAAAATTATTACTTGAAATGTCATATAATAATCAAGTGAAAGCCATCATTTATCCCCCATATATCATAAGATATATCTTGTTGGTAAAATTAAAAACATGTGAATACCATAATCATGTATTCCCTTGAAGAATGAATACCCATTGAACCTTATTGAAAATATGAATGTTGTTAAATTTTAACACTTTCCACATACCAAAATCCCAAAAATTCTATATACTCAAACCATAATATCACTTAGTCGTTATATCAGTCATGAGCTCATGAATACAATCAAACATCTCATTATTTTCTTATCCCTTCATTATGAACATATAATCTACTTTCCAAAAATATTTGAATAACCTTTCATGGTTACCGGTAGCATTCAACATATACTTTCAAATACTTTAGGAAAAAAAATAGTATAATAATCCTTAGATGAATCTTTATTCCATAGTACCATACATTATTCTTTATAAACATACAATCATTCCACTAACTTCTTAAACCACTGGCTGAGCTTCATCATTTCTTTCATCTCATATTTCATTTGTAGTCTCTTCATCACCATCCACATAGATACTACTCATATGAACATGCTGATTCTCTTCATGAGATTTTCCCTTAGGGCATTGGTTTGAATAATGCCCATACATTCCACATTTTAAACATCTAATCATTGTTGATGTCATAGAAATACCATTATCCTTGTCCATGGTGTTAACTAAACCTTTTACTTTGCACTTAATAGCTTTGTATCCTTATTTTACACACCCAAATGATCTTCCAGTTCCTTTGAAACAATCTGCCCGATGCCTCTTCCCACATGATTTACATGAGGGAAATTGAACTTTATTTCCTCTATGATCATCATGAAACTCCATATTTCTCTTATTATCTGAGTCAGGAAACTTACCAAAGTTGAGATTATTGATCATATTATGAGATTTCTGATTAGGCATAATAACGATGTTTGGACTTCCAAATCCCGTTTCATTTGGTTTCTCATGAAGAATATCATTCCATTGTCCGTCATATCCTCTATTATCGTGAATCTTCCTATTTCCAGCCATTTTCTAAAACCCAAAACGAATAGTGTGAGAGGCAAAAATCATGCTAGGGAAAACAACATAATAAAGGGGGAGTACCATCAATATCTAACATCTTAGGTTTAATTCTAAGATCGTTACCATAATTCTAGGATTATAACCTATACTTATACTTAACCATAGGGATCTCCCTAGACATACCTTAGAAATATCTCTAGGGATCTAACTAAAGTTCTCGCATCCAAGTTTCCAAAGGTTAACTAAACCTTTCCTCTGATACCAACTGTAGTGTCCTGAAGCTTGACATACATGGACATTACATTACTTTTACGGAATACTTAATACATAACAAAAACAAACACACAAGGACTGTAATAGTTTAGTGTCTTTGGAACTCGGAATATAAACTTCTAATCATGTTGAAATATCATCAACAACTCCCATAACGATCTTAACCCTTTTGTTTCCTTACCTAAAACCTTTATTTATTTCCTGGGGAAAATAAAACCTAAAAAGGGTGAGCTCAAATGCTCAGTAAGGGTAAACATTGAGAACATAAAACAATCCATAAACATTTGGAAGCAAAAACTTGAACTTGAAATTTAAACATCAAAATCTTGAGCAAAGAAATAAATCATGGAAGTACGTAAGGCATATATCATAATGGAACATAAAACATGATAAAATAGAATGGGAATAAAACATATAATTGTGGCAACCATTGAGAACATGTTATGATTTCCATAGTATCCAAGGAGTTGCTGCCAAGACCATCTTGGTGGACAAAGTCCCTTTCTGAATCGAGTTCACTCCTCGTTTTAGTCCTGTAACACTGAACCAGATTAACTTACCGTTCCAGCCATTTATATCTCATAAGATATAAATATTTACCCAATGCATTGGAGGGAGATATAGGTATCACCCATCTCATAATGAAATCATTCTTACTTGTTCCACAAAACAAACTTAAAAACATTCATCATAACCCAAAGAATAAAATTGGTTTCATAAACATCATACCATCATCACATAATCCATATAAAACAAATGTATATTTCATCATAAGAAAATTGAAACCATGTAAATCATAGATACATTATACATAAAACACACACATATGAAGTAATGTCATCTTATATGGAAAATGGTTTTGATAAAACACTTGATATTAATTCTTGAGGAAAATATCCTTTATTCTTCAAAATCATTTTCGTTTCAAAAAATGACATTCAATTTTAAATGAAAATTATTTTGTTGAAAATAGTCATGAAATATTTTGGAGGAATATTCATTAAAATAAGGCTTTATAAAGGTGTAAAAATCCGTTCAGGCCGTATAAGTTAAAAATAACATTTTTCTCGTACTTTTGTCAGAAAAGTCAAAAAGTACCTCGTAAAAGAAAGATTCCACACATACCATGTAGTAGAAGTAAAAAATGGGTAAAAATGACATTAAACATATATGAAACCATTTTTAGGAAACATGGACATGGATGAGAACAATAAACCCAGTAAATACTTATGAATAAACAATCTCGGATAAGAACGAGATTGGAAAAGTTATCCCTTACCTTAGGTCCGATATGCTTCGTATGGATCCGAAACATCAGTATAATGATTTAAATAATTTTATTTAATTATTACATAATCATATTCATTGTTATGATATCATATATGTTTCACTTATGACTTTATATTTCCGGTTCTTTTGTAAATTCTATGTTAAAGCAGCGTTTTGGGTAAAATCATTTCATTTATCGTATGTGTTTCGATTTGTCGTTCTTGATATTATTTCTTATATCATGATTTAAATAATTCCAGAATGTAAAAAATGATATATATATATATATAATATATTCATCATATATATATATTATAGATCGATAAAAGGAATGAAATACACCATTCATGGAGACGGTAGGTCGTACGTACGCATGAACGCTGTTTTCGTTTCCTTATTGAATTGAATGAAACTAAATAGATGACATAAATATATATATACATAAATAAAGTATCATTATTATGTCATATATTTCATTATTATTCATTATTTAAACTTTATAATCATTCATGTATGGTTAACATGGATAATGAATCTCATCGCGTCGTGGAGACGGTAATCCGTACGTACGCACGAGCGATGATCTCATTCCCATAATTATTGAATAGAATTTCGGTGGATGCTATAATATATCATAATGAGTATGATGTTATAATAACCATATATAGTTATTATTTACACCATTATACCCATCCATGTAATGTGTTGGTGGAGAAATAGATTATACCATGACGTGGAGACGGTATTCCGTACGTACGCACGCGCGGTGATTTTGTTTTCCGTAGGATGGATAGAAGGTGAAATTGGGTTGTTTCATATTTATAATAACATATCAGTATATCAGTGATACTGATGTTATTACTTCATAATGAAACAACTAAAGAAGAAGAAGTAGAAGAAGAAATAAAGTTGAAAGAATCGGTAACGAACATTACCTCTTCTTTGAAGCGCCTCTTTGAGACCTCCTCTTAGGGCACTAAAATTGGTCTTTGAAGAAGAACAGGACCTCTAGGATGTTTCTAGGGAAGTGGGTAAGTGAAATGGGCAGGTTTTGGCCGATATTGAAGGCACAAATTGGTGTGAGGAGGAGAGGGACGAGGTTCCCTTTTATAAGGGAGGAGAGGCACACCTTTGGAAATATAAGAAATATTAGTTTATATTAAATCCCAACCCCTCTTAAAAACTTCAAAAATGAATAATATCCAAATATTAGATGAGATAGGGTTGTAATATCACCAACCAATAAAATTTAGACATGTTAGGAATTTATTTTGAACATTAACAACTTGATTTATCCTTATTTATCAATTTAATTTTATTTGTGGTAATAATTTTCTAAATTTTAAATTATTATAAATAATTACATATGTGTTGTGAATTTTCCATAATTTGACACTTTATGACATTTTAGACCATATAAATTTTAATTTATAATTTTTAAATATTTTTGTGATTTTTAATCAATTTTATAATATGTTATTTTTATAAAATAACAATAGTGTCAATTTTGACACTATTAATTTATTTGAATTTACATAAAATATATACAAAAGATATATTCAAACTAAAATATTTAATAGATTTATAAAATGTCATATGTGTCTATAAAATTAATGGAGCACATTAAATAGTTCATATAATATTTATTTTAATTTTTTAAAACCATTTATTTGATATTTTAATTAATAAAATAATTTCAACATCACTATTGTGTCATTTTTAATGATATTTATTTAATCCCTAAAAATTATAAATAAATTCATATGGTGTAGGTAATTGTAATATATTTCTGTATATTATTCATGTTCTAAGTTTCATTAAGTTTATCACTAAATTAAAATTATTATACTTATAAGATTTAAGAAAGTGACATGTGTCACTTTATTTGGTTTTACTAATAATTAAACTATTTTCATGGAAAAAAGTCCATTAAATGAATCTAATCAGGCCCTTAGGTGATATGGGTCGACTTTTAGTCATCCAATAGGATTTTGGCACGTTTTAGGGTAATTTTATAATCTTATATTTACCCTGAATTTCCCGATTTACCTTTAACTATGATAAATAAAATTTACCATAGTTACTATTCATAAAGCCCAAAAAATAAAAAAGTAGCTTATTATCATAATTTGTACCCACTGATTCCAAATATGGAATCCATTTTACCAAATTAAATACACAAAAGTTTCATAAATTAAATTAAAATTAATCCCGTTGTTGAAAGAAAATGGGTTTTTGTTTAAAACCTTGCAAAAGATTGAATTGATTTAACAAATGAATTCAAGGTAAAATCAATGCTAATGACATAAATTATATTAAATGGTAAAAATATATTCTATTTATACATTAAAACCAATAATAATATAATTTAACCATATAAATTATTACGATGAAAAATTTGTTTTTAATTAAAATATACCGTGTTTTTACTATTCATTAAAATATGAAAGTTATCAGAAAAATATCAAAAATTAATCCAATGTAAATATTTATATCCTGATTCAAAATAAAAAGTTTATTTTGTAAAATTGAACTTATAAACATGTCAAAAACTAGATATAATGTGGGTGCTCCATCAAAAGGCGGTAAAACAGAATTTTTTGAAAAACACTTATTTTACACGAAAAATTTATTTTGTTCTTATACCATATTCTAGAAAATGTGTAAGATGAATAATAATGTTATAAAATTCAAATTTTAGTTTATACTATTCATAACGGCTAGTTCATAATAATATTATAACCATATATTGTTGTTTAGTGAAACTCGGTATTGCGTACAACACACACTATCGAGGAAGGTCGCGATTGCGTGTAATGAAATCCAAGTCAGGGTTGTGTGTAGTGCAAGAATCCTTTGTTGTTGCATATAACAGAATCCAACCATATTTCATTTATACATTGAATATATATATATATATATACACTCAATGTTGCGTAGAATAACTTCTATCAAATGAACTTGAAATTGTGTATAACACGATCCAAGAATTGTGTTGCATATACTGCAAGCTAATACAGTGTTGCGTATAATGCAAGATAATCTTGGTGTAGCATACAACACAATAAATCAATAAAATTAAAAAGAATAATTCTCATAAAATCTCGGGTTGTTACATTCTACCCCCCTTAAAATGAACTTCGCCCTCGAAATTCGTCGGGGTTATAAATGGGTTTTTTACTTGAGAATTTCTTTCATAGAAACCCACATCGTAAAAAGGAATGCTAAAACTTAATTTTCAAAAGTGAAGTATGAAACATAATGGTTACCCAAATTAACTCATCACTAGGTTTCCACATAAGAGATCATAGGTGAAAATATTGATATGGAGGAGAAATCTAACCATCTTGTTCTGATGGAGAGTGGTAGAGAGCATGACTATGAAAAATCCAACAATCACAAAGCCATAGATTTTTGATGATGTAATGTACCATCTGATTCATCAGATACAAGGGCACTAGGACAACATATTTGTTTTTCAAGATCATTTCCCTAAAGTTGATGAATTAAAATAAATACTTACATGATTTTGGTACAATATCACTGTTGTTCATGAATTGAACAATTTCCACTTCATCTATTAAAAAAATGAAGTTGAATTTGTTATTCATGAAGTGCTAACGGATCATGTGATAGAATGATGGGTCATTCCATCTGTTTCAAAGAAAAGCTTAGAAAAAAATTATCAAATATACATAAGTCCATATATAGTGTGGTTAATCATATACGATTCCAAAAATGAACTTATACTTCATATATCATACCGCTTAATAAAATAAAACAAGTTTCTACTAACCAGGGACTTCCTGTAGGCCAGTGGTAGGTGATAAAGGCCAGTCACACTTCGGTTGTGGGTTCCATTCCCACAGCCTTGTCCGACGCAATGGGCTGTCACCCATCCTGCAGGTTGTCCTTTTTCTAAAGCTACATTATTGTAACATCCCATCAATAATATAGAAAAAAGTTCTATCCTTAAACAATACTAACTTATGTCCAACATAATCTATTCAAAACGTTAGGCTTGTCTAAAATACTTCAGTCCAAGCTCATATTATAAAGAACATGATTACTTGAAATGTCATATAAAAATCACGTGAATTCCATCATCTATCCCCCATATATCATAAGATATATATTTTTGGTCAAATTAAAAACATGTGAATACCTTAATCATGTATTCTCTTGAAGAATGAATACCCATTGAACCTTAGTGAAAACATGAATGTTGTTAAATTTTAACGCTTTCTACATACCAAAATCCCAAAAATTCTATATACTAAAACCATAATATCACATAGTCCTTATATCAGTCATGAGCTCATGAATAAAATCAAACATCTCATTATATTATTATCCCTTCATTATGCACATATCATCTAATTTCCAAAAATATCTGAATAACCTTTCATGGTTACCGGTACCATTCAACATATACTTTCAAATACTTTAGAAAAAACAATAGTGTAACAATCCTTAGATGAATCTTTATTCCATAGTACCATACATTATTCTTTATAAACATACAATCATTCCACTAACTTCTTAAACCACTGACTGAGCTTCATAATTTCTTTCATCTCATATTTCATTTGTAGTCTCTTCATCATCATCCACATAAATATTACTCATATGACCATGCTGATTCTCTTCATGAGATTTTCCCTTAGGGAATTGGTTTGCATAATTCCCATAAATTCCACATTTAAAACATCTAATCATTGTTGATGTCGTAGAAATACCATTATCCTTGTCCATGGTGTTAACTAAACCTTTTCCTTTGTACTTTCTGGCTTTATGTCTTTTTTTTCCACACCCAAATCATCTTCTAGTTCCTTTGAAACAATCTCCCCGATGCCTCTTCCCACATGATTTACATGAGGGAAATTGAACTTTATTTTCTCTATGATCACCATGAAACTCCATCTTTCTCTTATTATCAGAGTCAGAAAACTTACCAAAGTTGAGATTATTGATCATATTATGAGATTGATGATTAGGCATAATAATGATGTTTGTACTTCCAAATCCCGTTTCATTTGGTTTCTCATGAATAATATCATTACATTGTCCGTCATATCCTCCATTATCGCGAATCTTCCTGTTTCCAGCCATATTCTAAAACCTAAAAAGAATAGTGTGAGAGGAAAAAATAATGCTAGGGAAAACAACATAATAAAGGGGGAGTACCTTCAATAACTAACATCTTAGGTTTAATTCTAAGATCGTTACCATAATTCTAGGATTATATCCTATACTTATACTTAACCTTAGGGACATCCCTAGACATACCTTAGAAATATCTCTAGGGATCTCACTAAAGTTCTCACATCCTAGTTTCCAAAGGTTGATTAAACCATTCCTCTGATACCAACTGTAGAGACCCAAAGCTTGACGTGCATGGAAATTACATTACTTTTGCGGAATACTTAATGAATAACAAAAACAAACACACAAGGACCGTAATAGTTTAGTGTATTTGGAAACTCGGAATATAAACTTCTAATCATGTTGAAATATCTTCAACAACTCCCATAACGATCTTAACCTTTTTTTTCCTTACCTAAAACCTTTCTTTATTTCCTGGGGAAAATAAAACATAACAAGGGTGAGCTCAAATGCTCAGTAAGGGAAAACATAGAGAACATAAAATAATCCATAAACATTTGGAAGAAAAAACATGAACATGAAATTTAAACATCAAAATCTTGAGCAAAGACATAAATCGTGGAAGTACGTAAGGAATATATCATAATGGAACTTCAACCATGATAAAATATAATGGGAATAAAACATATAATTTTGGAAACCATTCAGCACATGTTATGATTTATATAGTAGCCAAGGCATTGCTTCCAAGACCATCTTGGTGGACAAAGTCCCCTTCCGAATTGAGTTCACTCCTCGTTTAAGTCCTGTAACACTGAACCAGATTAAATTACCATTCCATCCATGTCTATCTCATGAGATATAAATATTTAACCAATGAATTGAAGGGAGATATAGGTATCACTGATCTTATAATGAAATCATTCTTACTTGTGCCACAAAATAAACTTAAAACATTCATCATAACCCAAAGAATAAAATGGGTTTCATAAACATCATCCCATCATCACATAATCCATATAAAACAAATGGATATTTCATCATAAGAAAAGTGAAACCATGTAAATCATAGAGAAATTATACATGAAACACACACATATGAAGTAATGTCATCTTAGATGGAAATAGGTTTTGATAAAACACTTGAAATGAATTCTTGAGGAAAATATCCTTTATTCTTCAAAATAATTTTCGTTTCACAAAATTACATGAAATTTTAAATGAAAAGTATTTTGTTGAAAATAGTCATGAAATATTTTGGAGGAAGCTTCATGAAAATAAGGCTTTATAAAACCATAAAAATCTGTTCACGCCGTATAAGTTAAAAATAACATTTTTTCTCGTACTGTTGTCTGAAAAGTCAAAAAGTACCTCGTAAAAGAAAGATTCCATACATACCATGTAGTAAAAGTAAAAAATTGGTAAAAAGGACATTAAACATACATGAAACCATTTTTAGGAAATATGGACATGGATGAGAACAATAACCCCAATAAATACTTACGAATAAACAATCTCATATAAGAACGAGATTGGAAAAGTTATCCCTTACCTTAGGTCTGATATGCTTCGTATGGATCTGAACCTCTTGTATAATGATTGAAATAATGTCATTGACTTGTTACATAATCATATTCATTGTTATGATATCATATATGTTTCACTTATGACTTTATATTACCCGTTCTTTTGTAAATTCCATGTTAAAGCAGCGTTTTGGGTAAAATCATTTCATTTATCGTATGTGTTTCGACTTGTCGTTCTTGATATTATTACTTATATCCCGATTTACATAATTCTAGAATGTAAAAAATGATTTATATATAATATATATTCATCATATACATATATATTATAGATCGATAAAAGGAATGAAATACACCGTTCATGGAGACAGTAGGCCGTACGTACGCATGAACGTTGTTTTCATTTCCTTATTGAATTGAATGAAACTAAATATATGACATATATATATGTATATATATATATATACATAAATACAGAAGCATTATTATGTCATATATTTCATTATTATTCATTATATAAACTTTATAGTCATTCATGTATGGTTAACATGGAGAATGAATCTCATCGTGTCGTGGAGACGGTAATCCGTACGTACGCACGAGCGATGATATCATTCTCATAATTATTGAATAGAGTTGGGGTGGATTGTATAATATATCAGAATTAGTATGATGTTATAATAAACATATATAGTTATTCTTTACACCATTATATCCATCCATGTAAGGTGTTGGTGGAAAAACAGATTACACCACAGCATGGAGACGATATTCCGTACGTACGCACGCATGGTGATTTTGTTTTCCGTAGGATGGATAGAAGGTGAAATAGGGTTGTTTCATATTTATAATAACATATCAGTATATGAGTGATACTTATGTTATTACTTTATAATGAAACAACTAAACAAGAATAAGTATAAGAAGAAATAAATTTGAAAGAATCGGTAACGAACATTACCTCTTGTTTGAAGCGCCTCTTTGAGACCTCCTCTTAGAGCACTAAAATTGGTCTTTGAAGAAGAAAAGGACCTCTAAGATGTTTTTAGGGAAGTGGGGAAGTGCAATGGGAAGGGATTGGCCGAGCTGGAAGGCTCAAATTGGTGTGAGGAGGAGAGGGAGGAGGTTCCCTTTTATAAGGGAGGAGAGGGGCACCTTTGGAAATATAAGAAATATTAGTTTATATTAAATCACAACCCCTCTTAAAAACTTCCAAAATGACTCATATCCAAAGATTATATGAGATAGG
Source organism: Viscum album (assembly GCA_963277665.1). Taxonomy (NCBI): domain Eukaryota; kingdom Viridiplantae; phylum Streptophyta; class Magnoliopsida; order Santalales; family Viscaceae; genus Viscum; species Viscum album. The sequence goes on from OY728156.1 coordinate 1,560,131,175, forward strand.
ATTGTAATCTCGTCAACCAATAAAATTTATACTTGTTAGGAATTTATTTTAAACATTATCAACTTGATTTATCCTTATTTATAAATTTAATTTTATTTGTGGTAATAATATTCTAAATTTTAAATTATTATAAATAATTACATATGTGTTGTGAATTTTACATAATTTAACACTTTATGACATTTTAGACCATATAAAGTTTAATTGATAATTTTTAAATTTTTTTGTGACGTTTAAACAATTTTATAATATGTTATTTTTATAAAATAACAATAGTGTCAATTTTGACAGTATTCATTTATTTCAATTTACATAAAATATATAAAAAAGAAATGTTAAAATTAAAAGCTTTAATAGATTTATAAAATGTCATATGTATCTATAAAATTAGTGGAGCACATTAGATAGTTCATATATATTTATTTTAATATTTTTAAAACAATTTATTTGATATTTTAATTAATAAAATAATTTCAACATCACTATTGTATCATAATTAATGATAATTATTTAATCCCTAAAAATTATAAATAAATTCATATGATGTAGATAATTGTATTAGATTTCTGGAAACTATTCATGTTAGAAGTTTCATTAAGTTTATCACTAAATTAAAATTATTATACTTATAAGATATAAGAAAGTGACATATTGTCACTTTCTTTGGTTTTAATAATAAATAAACTATTATCATGGACACAAGTCCATTAAAATAATCTAATCTGACACTTAGGTGATATGGGTCGACTTTTAGTCATCCAATAGGATTTTGGCAGGTGTTAGGGTAATTTTATAATCATATATTTACCATTAATTACCCGATTTACCTTTAACTATGGTAAATACAATTTACTGTAGTAACTATTCATAAATTTCCAAAAATAAAAAGTAGATTATTATAATAATTTAGACCCAATGATTCCAAATTTGGAATCCATTTTTCCAAATTCAATACACAAAATTTTCAGAAATTAAATTTAAATTAATCCCGTTGTCGAAAGAAAACTGGTTTTTGTTTAAAACATTGCAAAAGATTGAATTGATTTAACCTACGAATTCAAGGTAAAATCAATGACAATGACATAAATTATATTAAGTGGTAAAAATATATTCTATTTATACTTTAAAACCATTCAATAATATAATTTATCCATATAAATTATTACGATGAAAAAAGTTGTTTTTAATTAAAATATAGCGCGTTTTTACTATTCATTAAAATATGAAAGTTATGAGAAAAATATCAAAACTTTATCGAATGTAAATTTTTATATCCTGTTTCAAAAGGAGAAGTTTATTTTTTAAAACTGAACTTATAAACATTTCAAAAACTATATTTAATGTGGGTGCGCCATTAAAAGGTGGCAAAACTGCATTTTTTGAAAAATAATTATTTTACCCGAAAAATTTATTTTGTTCTTATACCATGTTATAGAAAATGTGTAAGATGAATAATAATGTTATAAAATTTAAAATTTAGTTTATACTATTCATAACGGCTAGTTCATAATAATATTATAACCATATATCATTGTTTTGTGAAACCTGGTATTGCGTACAACACACGCTATCGAGGAAGGTCGCGATTGTGTGTAATAAAATCCATGTCAGGGTTGCGTATAGTGGAAAACTCCTTTGTTGTTGCGTGTAATAGAATCCAACCATATTTCATTTATAAAATGAATATATATATATACACTCAATGTTGCGTAGAATAACTTCTATCAAATGAACTTGAAATTGTGTATAACACGATCCAAGAATTGTGTTGCATATACTGCAAGCTAATACGGTGTTGCGTATAGCGCAAGATAATCTTGGTGTAGCATACAACACCAGAAATAAATGAAATTAAGAAGAATAATTCTCATAAAATCTCGGTTTGTTACAATTAATATTTAAAAATTTAACAATAAAATAGTAATGACACTGTCCCAATGCATGCAAGGGAAAATTAATGAAAAGGTTATTAGATGTCATAAATATAGGGAAAAATTCACCACTACGATTCCATTTAAATGATTAAATGATTTGAAAAAAAACCCATATCATTATCAATTCATACCCTCTTGGGTTATCTAGAATTCAAGTGAAATAAATAATAGTGCATGAACCATGAAATGTTTTAATCATCTTCCCCCATGCTTATCATACAAAATCCATATTAAGAAAGATGATTTGTTTCAAAAGAAAATAAACACATGATTCAATGATTTTATATTGAATATGATATAAATGAATCATCAATGTTTAAACATTAAAAAATATATTATATATTGATTTTGTGATAAGGGTATAAAAATAAGATATTTTAAATGTAATAAAGTTTAAACATTGAACTAAAATAAGTGTTGAAATTTATTGTTTAAGAAAAAAATTTGAAGAGTAAGTTCCTGGAAAAATCTTACATAGAATAAACATTAGAAGAGAGGAAATTAAAAAATGATACTAAAAAATACAACCTTAAGAGAAGGTATTTATATATAAATAAAATTAGTAGAAAAAGAAAACATGAAATTTCTAGTAGTTGATGCAATATCAAATGGTAGGTAAATAAAAACATAGAACCATAATCTTACCAAACTGAAATAGTATCTATGGTTGAAAATGGAAAGTAATTAATTGGGAATCATAAAATGAAATACCTGAAATAACATGAAAGGATAAATAGTATAACCTCTGTTAAAAAGAACCTCATTTAAATTATTATATCATGTGGAATAATTTGACCATCACTTTTCTGTGAATACTTCAAGTAGTCCCTCACTCACTAGCCTTCATTGTCAATCATGTTTATATAGGGAGCTTCACAGATCTATACTAACCAAGGAAGTGAAACATTTTAGTTGGAATAATGATACTTGATAATTTCATGTATACAATCACAATCATATATTAAATGTTAAAAAGAAAACGTAACTAAATTTAATATAGAAGGATAAATTGATAAAAATAAAATAATATGATAAATAAATTCACCATTAATAAAAACCAATATCTTCCACAATGGAAAACATATTTTTATAATTTATATCATCAGTTGGTGGGAATGGAATTTTAGTTGTGAAATGTATGATAATGCATAAATACATAATATAGAAAAAAAATCAATGCATAATTATAATGAAATGTTTTAAAATTTGTATATTATCAAGGAAAAAAATTATATACATTACCATTTTATATTATATAGCCACATGGAGTGTGTATGGTACATTGAAGAGGATGAAAAGTTACAAATACCTGAAACAAACCGGTCAAAGCTAATAAACATATAGTTTTAAATGAAATGATAAAAATTAATTGACATGCATCTTAAAAATATAACAAACAAATATATATAAACATGTATAGGTGGTGGGTCATATTTACGAAATTGATATCCTAATCTATATAAGTGGAGGTCTTGAGACACTAGTTTTCTCTGTTGTAATCATGCTTCCTTACAACTATCTTTTTAGTTAGTTTATTTTTGCTATATTTTTGTGGTTATATGATATGGGTACAAAAATAATATATGTTAAATTTAATAGATTTTAAAAATTAGGTTAAAATAAGAGTTTTGATTAAAAAATAAATAAATAAAGAATTAGTGTGTGGAAAAGTTTATATATATATTAAACATGAGAAAAGAGAACTATAACTTTACAGAAGAGCCCCAATTTTATTTTGGTGGTGCACTTTAAGTCCCATATTATGCCTCAAAAGCTTCGGAAAAAATTTACGAGGCATGAAACTTTGGCACAAATTAGGGAGGTTGCCTTGCCTCAATAGTGGGAAGGCACTTCACGTGCACTGGTTTTGTTTCTGATTTCATGGGTTAAGATAAACATGGTTTAACTTGGTAAGCATACATTAATGTTGTTTGTAGTTAAATTTTACTAAATCCAGTGACATGGATAGTGCAATAATGAGAGATACATTTTTGTTATCATTTCCATATATAATTTAAATAATAATTAAATTTCAATTTTAATATGACAACTATATGGGAAAAAACATCATAGTTACATTCATCATATATTTTACTATACAAAACATAAAAAACTATCGAATCTTCTCAAAGAACGTTAATGAGATATTGAAAAAACGAAACATTCAATAACATAACACATTTCATGAGAATAAATTAAAAATTAAGTATGTTGTAATATTATAAATGACACATATTGGAAAATAAAATTTGAAATTGTTAAATCTCATGAGTTTTTTATGTGTTATGTGATGAAATAGATGAATTAAACACCATCCTTTTTATAATCATAAAGAAAATAAAAAACATTGATGATCACATTAATCTCAGAAGGGCCAACCTATGATATCCTCTAGAACAATTAAATAATATAGTTTCTAGGGAATCAAAGAAGGAAACCGGTTGGGAAATACAATGTCATAATTTCTTGTATTGACCTGTTCAGACATGTTGATAACTAGTTGTGAACCCGGTTGGGAAATGAAAAAGTTAATGTCAAACATAATATGATTAGTATTGGGACATAATATCTTGCAACAGCAACTCAAACCCTCGAAAAAATAGATTCATTCAATTCAAGAAGACAACAAACAATAAAATGTTAAACATACACCTGATGGGGATAAATTCTTGTATGCAAGAGAGTATGAAACTAAATACTGACTAAAAATGAACTTTAATATTTGTCTCTTTGGAGAAACCTATGAATTAATCATAACCAAGAACAGTAGGAGATAATTCTAAAAGAATAAAGTTATCTTCTTAAATAATATAGTTTCCTGGTAATCAAAAAAATAACCTTTTTGTGCCAATTTAGAAGGGCAAAAGATTTCATTGGTGATGGTGGATCTGGTTCACAATGGGTGGCAGATCTGGTTCACGATGGACATCAATGGCTATAGGTGTGGCGGTGATGGCTTTGATTCACGACAGGGAGGACTGGTTTATGACGGGGAGAGTTTAAGGTGGTGATGGATTTTATTCAAGACATGGAGGACTAGTTCACGATAGGGAGGGTTTGCGGTGGCGATGAATTTGATTCGCGGAAGGGAGGGTATGTGATAATGACAACTCTGATTCGTGATGGGGAGAGCTGGCTCTCAACAGGGAGGGGGCGACGACGGGTTTGATTTGAGACGGGGAGGGGGCGGTGGTGGCTCTGATTTGTGACAAGAGGGATGGTTTGTGGTGGGGAGGGTTTTCGGAGGGGGAGGGTTTGTACACAAATGGGGAGTTCACACAATAGGACCCGACACATTTTTTAGGGAAACAACCACCATTTGTGGTCTCTTCTGTTAATCAATAGAGACTGATTTTAAAAGTGGCCCATTTCTAGAGGCAGCACTGCCCTAATTTCTAGTAGTGTTTCCATGTTAAAATTTCTAGTGTCAAAATTTATTTTTCTACAGATATATTGGGTCGTTGATAATTCGCATTAATTTGTTATGGCTTGTTCAAAAGAAAAAGAGATTTATTTCCATTGCTGATTCTCTTTGTTGTTCACTAGCGCATTCATCACATACTATATTTCCGAACACTCTCCCACCCCACTATTGAGCCTTCATCCTCTTCCATTCCTTCCACGTCCTTCATTGTTTAACAAGCTCTTTCCCAACGAAACCTTGAAGGTGGTATCAGTCGTACTATTGGTGGTGCTATTTATAGTGTTATTTTGGGATGTGACTCCCAAAATAAAAAAATGTAAAACCATAAATATGAATTGTGTTTGAGTTTATTTAATATATATTAATATATATTATTAAATATATCAATATATATATATACATTTTACAGAGATATATTGATATATATTAATAAACGTAAATAGATATAATTATTTATAAACATATAAACACATAAATATATTAACATAAATATATTTTTATTTATATATATAAAATATATTTCACAATATATGATTTATATAATGATAAATATGAATTTAAAATTATTATATAATATATTTGTTTGAACGATTTAAAAAAGAACAGGTTCACTTCTGATTTGTAACCCCCCACCTTAGACCTTTGTGCCTCACCACTACCATGCTCAACACCACCAGATCATCACAACGAATCACTATATTCCACCATAGCCTCCAACGATGGTGTATTACCATTTTCCCATCCCACATGGGAAAATGGTACTCATAATGAGGTGTCTCTAGATATATAATCATCTAGTTATGATCTTTTCCTTCCATCCCTGTCACATCCTCCATGCCCACTTCTCTTAACAGTCCACTAGAATCAGGAAAAACCCCCTTCTAAAGCCACTGAAACCATATGATCAGATCATCGATCACATCATTGCACCCTTCTGATTTCACATACCCATTGTAAGTAGAGGCACGTAGGTGATTCCATTTATGGCATAGTCCACCATAATGTTCTTAAGTATCCATTCCCATGGTAAACTAATTTCCGACCTTGGGATGCCAACGTGAACCTCTTCGATATTAGGATTAAGGGTAGTCTCTAGATTTTCCCTTCCATTATCTCTAGTGTAAAATGAATAGCTCACAATTTCCTTCCCCTTTTAAATGGGATGAAGATCCTCCCCTTTTCCAGATTTCATGTCAGGGAATCATCCTAAGGTAAGACCCTATCCCTTTGAGAGAGGATCCAATATTCACCATCTTTACCTTACCTCAGGATGTGTATGGATAGATCACTAGATGTGACTATCCTGGCTATCAACACAGGTAAGGTTTTGTGCATTTAAATCCCCCATTTCCCTCTCTAGTTGGGTTCATAGCTACAACCTTTTCTATCATCATCCTCCTCCATTTCCATTAGTGGATAATAGAAAGTGTACCTTTGTTGAATCGTTCACATCCTCTTGTTTCTCACATTGAACACGACTCATGTGGGCTTAGAGGTTTGTGATGATACAACATTCGCGTAACTCAATAATGAACTAGGAGAACTCTGATTCCCAAAATAGTGGTGATACATTGGATGCATGTATGAAGGCTCGAGCTCAAATGGGAAGCTCCCATGCGTAAGCCCCAGTGAAGTCATAATTGAGTTTTGCACTATGAGAACTCAGATTCCTGCTCCAACCAGGATATGTAGGATGCCTGTCTGAAGGCTCGAGCCCAAAGGGTACCCTTCCTAAGGGATGATCCTAATCAGATCCCACATAAAAGGGAATCCACTTCAAGAGTAAGCCCTGATGTGTCTCTTATTTAATGTTCTCCTCTATGGTGTAAGTCCCAACTATGTTCCATAAAATGGAAATATCCCATGAATAAGCCCCAACCAACTGAACAACAAGGGATTTGATTCCTAGCTGTCTAGGATATGTAGGAAGCCTCATTGAGGTCCAAACCCAACACCAAAATCACTCTAATGTTATCTGGGCCATATTCCTGGTAGGGTTATTTCCACCCGAGAATACACATCTCTATTGGGCTCCTCAGGCTACCTCAGTGTAAGTCTCACTCCAAACATTGGCTAGGAATCATTCACCTAGATGTCTGCGCCACATGAAATTAAACTGCATGGATGGGTCCTCATCACATGACCTTAAAAGGAGATGTGTCCCATTAAGCGGCACAGAACTATGTGGACTATGATTCCTCTCACGATGATACGTATGAAGACAATATCATGGGTTCGATCCTAACATCAAAATAACTCAAGTTCACCCTAGATGATGATAAATTCCAGAGCACCTCTACACATGGTTTAAGCCACCATTTTCTCATCAATTCCTGATCCATGTATCTCCATGATTGATTTTTTGATTTAGGGGTAATCCATGGAAACACTTTGGGGAATGAACCAAGGATTCATGAACATATTAACATGGCCTAAATCTATAAGAGAGACCCTTGGTAGGAAATAATTCCGAACAAAAGTGTGTGATGAGCTCGACCTCCCATCCTCGTGACTAATGGAGTCCTTAAGTGTTGTTGGCCAAATCACCCAACAAGCACCTGCCTTTGGAAAGTGGGTCCTTGAATATTGGATAAAAGGGTCGTTGGGTATTTCTGGCTCCATAAATAAACACGATGGAGACCATCTGATGACCTCGTACCCAACACGGGCCTATTTCACAAACACTTAACCCCGAGCAATCACCTTCTGGGATCATGTACTTGTGGCACCAATTTATTGACCTAAAAAAGGATACGTTGTCCAATCCTAGTGGGGTTATCTAACGAAACAGAAAAAGCGATGTGAATTGGACCAGGTCGAAAAGAAATGATGAACTCGATGATAAACTCTCTAAAATTAAAAATGAGTGATGATTCTCATCAGACAATTTTGTTTTTCCCCAAACTCCAACCTCAAGTCAAAATACTAACATATCATAGGATTTTATGGCAGTGGTTGGTGATTAGGTTAATGTAGTAATGGACAATCAATCATTCGATGAGGAAACCATATAGCACTCTGATGATCGGTAGGTCATGGATGAAGATAAAATAGATACAAAAGATAATAATGGTAAGCAAAAAATAAATACTGAATCCCCTGGGAAATTACAAGTTACTCATAAGGATAATATTGTAGTGGACGATGAGAGTTTCTATATGATTCCATTCAAAAATACCATGCTTTCTCTTGAGATTGGAAAGTTCATTCCAACTCCCTCTACCATCAAACTGGTTGTTACCCCCTTTGCAATGAGTATCTAGGTCTCGTTAGTTTTCCGAACTCATGAGAAATGCTTATGATTCATTTGCATTGGATTATAATGGAGAATGTGAGTCCGTAGAAGCTCAAAATGACAATATTAGCATTCCTTATCAGATATTGAGAGGTGAAAGACTACCAAATAGCCTTCGGAGTGAGGAAGCTGAGTGTTTTAGTGTGTATATTGAACCACTTATTACGAAAGTGGAACCACAAACATTTGGATTCGATGATTACCTTGCAATGGCGAATCATTTATTTAAAAATATGGAGGAGTCTTAAAAGAAATCTGGAATTGAATATGTGTGATATTTAATGGAAATATATGAAATGAATCACTTTAGAATTTTTTTTATTCACTCCTGAGTGATGATCACAAGACCTCAGAGGAGCCCAAAACGTGGAGGTGTGGGAGATATCCCTGGAGCAGAGGTAGGTACCCTTGGCACATGGGTTCTAGAATTACCCATCAATGGGTGTTCTTCCTTTCCAATCAAGTCTCTCTTAACATTGTTTACTCACCAATCATCTTGTATCTGTTTTTCCTTTTTCTTAATAAATTTCGTAGTCATGCCTCATCTTTCTAAAAAAATATTTATTTATTTATAATAATAACTATAAATAAAAATATATTTATTTATATTTTTATATATATATATTAAATATCATTATTATATTTATAAATATATAATGAATATATTTATTTTAATTTTATAAATATTTAAATATATTTATATTTATTAAGAATTAAAATTATAAATATTTTATATATTTATTATAATTTTATTATTGTTTAATATTTTTCAATTTATATATATTTATTTAAACAATTATAGAATTATAGTAACTGTATATCTTATATTTATGATTTTATATGTTATTAATATATTAATTATATATATTTATAAGATTATCAATATAATAAATATATAATAAATATATAATAAATATTTATTTATATAAATATAATTTAAATAATTATAATATTATTAAAACTGTATATATTATACTTATAATATTTAAATATATATAATTAGTATATTTATTATAATTTTATAATTATTTAAATATATCTATATTTATTTAGAATTATAATTATAAATATTTTTATTTATTTATGAATATATGCATATATTAAAAATATATTTTCTATAAATTTATAATTATTTAAATATATATATTTTTGTTTATATATATAACTATAGATAAATATTTATTTATTTGTAATTAATTTTTTTAATAAAAATATAATTATTTATAATTGTAATTATAAAAATACATATATATATAAATAATTAAAAAAAATTAACCAATATATTTATAATTTTATAAATATATATATTTATTATATATATTATAATTTTATAATTATTTAAATTTGTCTATATTTATTGATAATTATAATTATAACTATTTGTAATTATTTACAAATAATTGTATATAAATATATAAAATTAATATATTTATTATAATTTTTTAATTTTTAAAATGTGTCTCTATTTATTTAGAATAATAATTTTAACTATTTTTATTTATATAATTATATTGGTAATTATAAACTATAAATAAATATATTTATAAATATATGTATATAATTATAAATATATTTATATATATTTATAAAATTATAATAGATATATTTATTGGGTGATGACATATGAACATCAATAATAATAAGGGCATAATGTATAAATGAACATTCATGATTAATACATAACATATATGTAGGTCAATTATACTCACGCACCAATATATTTATTGACCACATCAATATATTTATTATTTAATGAAATTTATTGTAATCATTTAATTATTTAAATATATATTTATTTAATTATAATCTTAGAAATTATTTTTAAAAAAAATTATAAATATATTGACGTGGTTAATAATATTTTTTATTAAAAACTTTTATCAGTGCAAAAAATAACCCTGATAAATCTACCCTTTATTAGTGCTAAAAACGCTAATAAAGGGTATATTTATGAGTTCTTTTAACTAGAACTGATAAAGACCCCCCTATCAGCTCTTTCTACTTGTTCCTAGTGTTCGAGCAACAAGGGGTCTATGAAATTACTATGTTGGGAAAGAAATGTGGAATCTGAAGAGTTATGGATAAGGGTGTTAGACACAGGATTGCAGTAGAGGGTCCTCTAACGTGAAAGTGACCACGGTGTACAAACATAAAAATTTTAGGGAAGGAGGGGGTAAATCAATTTACCCATTTAGAAGCACGTCGCTACTATTATTTTGAAATGGTGATGACGACAAAGATCACCAATATTGATCTATGGGAACAAATCAATCGCCCGCCTAAAGATGATTTTTCCACCATTTTCAATCGTGCCCTTACTATTGTTTAGAAATGGTGGTATTGATAGGGATCATAAACATTGATTGAAGGTAAATATTCAACTAGTTACCCCACAATATATTTTTCCAATTTAGGTATTATTTTCTAATATTCAAATAGTTAATGAACCTGACCATGAAGTTGTATCCCCCTCTAGATCGAGCTGATTTTTCTTTGTCAACTTTCATAAGATTATTCATTTTTCATAGGGATCATATCATTGGGATTGGATATTTATAACAAATCAATACTAGATAAATACTTATTTCTAGTGTCAATAGTGATACAAAGAGGCATCCCTACTGAAAACATGGTTCAATGAAAATACTTTCCAAATAGAAAAATAAAAGAATAAACATGTTTCTTGTGTTTTACAATGAAAAACACAGCCCCACACTTTATCTCATGGAATGGATATATATAAATTGATACTGAACAAAAACTATAGATCAAACCCAGGGATAAGAAAAAACCTCAACCATAGTGCCAGTTAATTGTGACGGTGCCTTTCCCAAATCCATAATGAAATATTCTTTCCCCCTCTTCCATATAAGTAGAATGATACAAAAAAATTAATTGTAGGAACATATAATTGATGTAAACAATTAGGCACTGTTTTAATACTTTATAATAAAAAGAGGATAATATTTGGTATTTCCATAAATAATATGTTTAGAATGGGAAAAAACACTTGTATGGGTGATCGAGTATTGGGAAGATTGAGGCAAATCATGAATATATAATGAACATATATATGTTGATACTGCAATATAAAAACCACATAATAGAATCATGAATAAAAATTAAATATTGTTATACAAAAATGATAAGTGCATAGACAAATTGAAAAATAAAGAGAATAAAAAATCAACCAATAAAAAACCCATCTATCCAGTCACTAATTTATGAATTTCCAGACATTTTGAAAACAAGGATATGGTGCAATCAATATAGAATATAAATATTAGTTTTTCTGTAACTGCTGACTATGTAACAGAAAATATGTATCCACAGGCCACTATTTAACCTTCAAAGTATATTAACATTAAAAAATTTAACAATAAAACAATAATGCCATCGGCCCAATGCACGCAAGGTAAAAATTAATGAAAATGATATTAGATGTCATAAATATAGGGAACAATTCACCACTACTATGCCATTTAAATGATGAAATGGTCTGAAAAAACCCAAATCATTATCAATTCATACCCACTTGGGATATCTAGAATTAAAGTAAAATAAATAATAGTGCATGAACCATGAAATGTTTTAATCATATTCCCCCATGCTTATCATCCAAAATCCATGTTATGAAAGATGATTTGTTTCAAAAGAAAATAACCCCATGATTCAATGATTATATATTGAATATGATATAAATGAATCATTAATGTTTAAACATTAAACTAAAATATTATATATTTATTTTTTGATTAGGGTATGAAAATAACATATTTTAAATGTAATAAAGTTTAAAAATTGAAATAAAATAAGTGTTGAAATTTATTTTTTTATAAAAAAATTTGAAGAGTAAGTTCTTGGAAAAATATTACATAGAATAAACATTAGAAGAGAGGAAATTAAAAAATTATACTTAAAAATTAAAACATTAAGAGAATGTATTTATATATAAATAAAATTAGTATAAAAAGTAAACATGAAATTTCTAGTAGTTGATGCAATATCAAATGGTAGGTAAATAAAAACATAGAACCATAATCTTACCAAACTGAAATAGCATCAATGGTTGAAAATAGTAAGTAATTAATTGGGCATCATAAAAATACATACCAGAAATAACATGCAAGGATAAATAGTATAACCATTACTAAAAAGAACCTCATTTAAATTATTATATCGTGTGGAATAATTTTACCATCACCCTTCTATTAATACTTCTGGTAGTCCCTCGCTCACTAGACATCATTGTCAATAAAGTTTATATAGAAAGTCGCGTGGATCTATACTAACCAAGGAAGTGAAACATTTTAGTTGGAATAATGATACTTGATAATTTCATGTATACAATAACAAATATATTTTAAAAATTAAAAAGAAAATGATAGTAAATTTAATTTAGAAGGATAAATTGATAAAAATAAAATAATATGATAAATTAATTCACCATTAATAAATACTAATACCTTACATAATGGAAAACATATTTTTATAATTTATATCATCAGATGGTGGGAATGAAATTTTAGGTGTGAAATGTATTGTAATGCATAATTACATAATATAAAAAATACAAAAAATCAATGCATAATTCTAATGAAATTTATGAAAATTTGTCTCTTATCAATGAAAAAAATTATATACATGACCATTTTATATTATATATCCACTTGGAGTGTGTATGGTACATTGGTGAGGATGAAAAGTTACAAATACCTGAAACAAACAAGTCAAATATAATAAACAAATTGTTTTAAATGAAATGCTAAAAATAAATTAACATGCATCTTAAAAATATAACAAAAAAATATATATAAACCTGTATAGGTGGTGGGTCATATTTACGACATTGATATTCTATTCTATATAAGTGGTGGTCTTGAGACACTGGTTTTCTCTGTTGTAATCATTCTTCCTTACAATTATCTTTGTAGTTAGTTTATTTTCGCTATATTTTTGTGGTTATATGATAATTGGTACAAAAATAATATATGTTAAATTTAATAGAGTTTAAAAATTATGTTAAAAGAAGAGTTTTGTTTAAAAAAACTTTTTTAAATAAATAATTAGATCATGGAAAAGTTTATATATATATTAAACATGATAAGTGAGAACTATACCTTTACAGAAGAGCCCCAATTTTATTTTGGTGGTGCACTTTAACTCCCATATTATGCCTCAGCACCTTTAGAAAAAATTCATGAGGCATTCACCTTTGGAGCACATCAGAAAGGTTGCCTTGCATCAATGGTGGAAGGGCACTTCGGGTACAATGGTTTTGTTTCTCATTTCATGGGTTAAGAAAAAATGATTTAACCTGGTAAGCATACATTAATATTGCTTGTAGTTATATTTTACTAAATCCAGTGACATGGATAATGAAATATTTATAGATTCATTTTTTTATCATTTCCATATCTAATTAAAAGAATAATTAAAATTCAATTTTAATATGATAGCTATATGGGGTCGAGACCCGCAGCAGCGATGGGGTTGTTCATGTTCTATGCAGCGTTGGGGTTTCGATTAATTGCTTTGGGATAGATATCTAGTTTATCTGTGGTGTTGGGGTCAAGCTTCGGTGATTATCTGGGATTATAATCCAGTACGGTGTGTGGTCGATTTGGTGTGACGTTGACTTGATGAGGCTTCGGGACCACGCTCTGGCCTTCCAAGTCCTTCCTTCTTCTTCCGCGGCGGTGGGGGAAGATTCAGTGGTGTGGAGTGATGATCCATTTCATAGAAAAGGGGTCTTGTTCCAGTTCCACAATGAAGGGGTTAGTCCATAAAATACATCGATTATAGGCTGAGGTACCTTGGTTGGTTTGTTGTGGTCTTTGTGTGCAGGGATTAGGGTGACGACGGGTGTTCCGGTGATGATTGTGGGGTGCGAGTGAGTTGCTTGTTGTGTTTCTTCGGCAGTGAAAATGGGTTTTGTTCGTTGTCCTGGTGTGAGGTTTGAGGTTTATTTGGGATAAATTAGGTCTTCTGTGATATCTTGTATTTGTTTTGGCACTGCTTGAGGGATGTTGGAAAGGGATTTGTGGTGTGGTGTTTTTTCCGAGTGTGCACTGCGGTTGCCTGCGGAGTAGGGTGCATCATCCAGATGGCTTGGTCTACCTCGCTCTGGTCTTTTCATCACCCTTGGTGGATGTGCTCTTTTAAGGGCTCATCTCATTTCACTAGAGGGTTGGGCGGAATCTGACTAGAGTTCGCCTGTGGGTTTGTGGATTTGGGCTGGTGTCGACGGTCGCATCGATGGACATTTGAGGAAACCAGTTCTGAGGTTTGTCCAGCTCTCCTGATGCTTGTTTCCCCTAGTTCGTGATATCTCAGCCATTTCTTTGTGAATTTGGCTCTAACTATGATGGTTTGTTAGTTTGAAGGCTTTAATGGATTTCATCCATTGAGATTGCATGATTTAAATTGGTGAAGTGGTGAATTGGTGATGTAGTGTGGTCATGTATGGTTTCTCACTTTTTCCTTAAAAGTGTTTGCATAATAATAAAAAACAATTTTCAGTCAATATGATAGCTATATGGGAAAAGACATCATAGTTACATTCATCATATATTTAATTATACAAAACATAAAAAACTCTCAAATCTTCTCAAAGAATGTTAATGAGACAGTGAAAAAATGAAACATTCTATATCATAACACATTTCATGAGAATAAATTAAAAATTAAGTATGTTGTATTATTATAAATGACACATATTGGAAAATAAAATTTGAAATTGTTAAATCTCTTCAGTTTATTTACATGTCATGGGATTAAAAAGATGAATTAAACACCATCATTTTTATAATCATAAAGAAAATAAAAACATTGATGATCACATTCATCTTAGAAGGACTATCCTATGTTATGCTCTAGAAAAATTAAATAATATAGTTTCTAGGGAATCAAATAAGGAACCCATTTGGGCAATACAATGTCATAATTTCTTATATTGACCTATTCAGACATGTTGATAACTAGTGGCAAACCTGATTGGTCAATGAAAAAGATAATGTCATACATAATAGGATTAGCATTGGGACATAGTATCTTGCAACAACAACTCAGACCCTCTAAAAATATATTCATTCAATTCATGAAGACAATAAACAATAAAATGTTAAGCATACACATGATGGGGATAAAATCTTGTATGCAAGAGAGTACGAAATGAAATACTGACTAAAAATGCACTCTAATATTCGTCTCTTTGGAGAAACCTATGAATTAATCATAACCAAGAACACTAGGACATAATTCTAAAAAAAATAAAGTTATCTTCTAAAATAATATAGTTTCCTGGTAATCAAAGAAAGAACCTTTTTGGGAAAATTTTTAAGGGTGAAAGATCTCATTATTGATGGTGGATCTGGTTCACAACGGGTGGCGGGTCTGGTTCATGATGTGCATCAATGGCTATAGGTGTGGAGGTGATGGATCTGATTCACGAGAGGGAGGACTGGTTCATGACGTGGTGACTTTGTGGTGGCTATGGATTTTATTCGAGATAGGGAGGTCTGGTCCGCGATGGGAAGGGTTTGCGGTGGTGATGAATTTGATTCGCAGAATGGAGGGTATGCGATGGCAACACGTCTGATTCGCGATGGGGAGAGATGGCTCTCAATAGAGAGGGGGAAGTGATAGGTTTGATTCCCAATGGGGAGGGGGCGGTGGCGGCTCTGATTTGTGACAGGAGGGATGGTTTGCAGTGGAAAGGTTTTTTGGAGGGGTTGGGTTTTTACACGAAAGGGGAGGGCACACAATAGGACCCAACACATTTTTTAGGGAAACGACTACCTTTTGTGGTCTCTTCTGTTAATCAGTAGAGACTGATTTTAACGATCGCCCATTTCTAGAGGCAGCACTTCCCTAATTTGTAGTAGTGTTTCCATGTTAAAATTTCTAGTATCGAAATTTATTTTTCTACAGATATATTTGTTCATTGAGCATTCACGTTAATTTGTTATGGATTGTTCAAAATAAATGGAGATTTATTTCCATCCCTCATTCTCTTTGGTGTTCACTATGACATTCATCACTTACTGTATTTCCCAACTGTCTCTTACCCCACTCATGAGCCTTCCTCCTCCTCCATTCCTTCCACATCCTTCGTTGTTTAACATGCTCCTTCCCAACGAAACCTTGAAGGTGGTATCAGTCGTACTATTGGCAGTGTTATTTATAATGGAATTTTGGGGTGTTACTCCCAAAATAAAAAAATGTAAAACCATAAATATGAATGGTGTTTGAGTTTATTTAATATATATTAATATATATTATTAAATATATCAGTCTATATATATATATATACATTTGACAAGGATATATTAATATTTATTAATTTACATAAATACATATAATTATTTATAAACATAAAAAACAAAAATATATGAACAAAAATATATTTTTATTGATATATATAAAATATATTTGACAATATATGATTTATATAATGATAAATATGTATTTACAGTTATTATACAATATATTTTGTTTGAAAAATTAAAAAAAACAGGTTCACTTCCGATGTGCAACTCCCCACCTCAGACATTTGTGCATCACCACTACCATGCTCAACACCACCGGATCAGTGGAACCAATCACTAGATTCAATCATAGCCACCAACGATGGTGTATTACTGTCATGTTTTACAACCGTCGATTTTCGGTGTCACCTCGAACCATTATCTCATAACATCATGTGCTAATGGTCTTGCTACGACCAGGGTTGCGATTCTATCGTCAACTATGTTGTGTTCCACCATCACATGGGATGGTCACATGCTACCCTTTAAGAAGTGTCACTGCTCCTTGATACCACTAGTCACACCCCGATTGTTGAATATCATTTAAACATAAAAGCGTCATCATTTAACATAACCCACCCACAATGACATTACCCATCCCGCCCCACACATTTATGTATTTCATTTAACCATGACAGTACCCATCCAGGGTTGTCAACAAACACACGCCACCCCATGAATTCATTGTCCCAAGATGGAAGACACCCAGGATGGATCTATTGATCCTTTTCAAAGTCATCATAGTGATTTTTCACCTCAAGTTCCTAAAACCTGATTCTCCATTCCCCACACATATAACTGCAACTAATGTGTTAATAAAAACTCATGTGTTACACCTCTTAAGATGTGTGGGTGATGTCTTAAGAGGTGTAACACCAGAGTTTTATTAACACATTGGTTGCTATTGGATTTGTGAGGAAAGGAGAATCATGCACTTAGAACATGAGGTGAAAAATCCCTATAATGACCTCGAAAAGACTTAGTAGATCCATCTTGGGTGTCTTCTACCCCAGGACAATGAATGTAGGAAATTAAAATCCATGGGGTGGTGTGTGTTCATTGATAAACCTTGGGTGGGTAATGTCATGGTTAAATGAAATTCATAAATGTGTGTGGCTGGGTGGGTAACGTCATGGTGGGTGGGTTATGTTCAAATGATGACACTATTATGTTTAAATGATATTCATTAATTGACTATTACTAGTTGTATCAAGAAGCAGTAACAAGCCCCAAGGGGTAGCATGCAATGGTCACAGGTGATGGTGGAACACAATATAGCTGACGAAAACAACGCAACCCTAGATGTAACATGATTGACAGCGCATGGAAGTAGGTGACAATGGTTGGAGGTGAAACCAAAGTTCAATGGCAGCATAGCTTGACACCCCCCCACACACAAAGAGAGAGAGAGAGAGAGAGTCAATGTTTAGAAAAACCAACCTTGAAGATGTAGTTTCCCAAGACAATCCTTAATAATCTTGCCTTTTCTCAATTGTTTAAGTACAAGTAGTCTACTATTAATGAAATGTTGTCCAAATTTCTTCGTATCAATCATAGATGATTCGTAAAGAAAAATATGAAGGCACATAAGAGCCACTTGAATGATGTCTTATTCTCTTATATTGGTTTGATAAAATTGTATCTTTTTGAAATAAAAAAACAAGTTGATTATATTCTATTTAAAATTCAAATGATGTTGTGCATCATTATTTACTAAAATAAACCACAAAATATAAATCAAACAAAACTTTGAATGCCTAAAATTTAAAAAATTAAAACTAAAGCTTTATTGACTAAATCAAAAAATTTAAACACAATTATCTAAAAGACCAAAATTTAACAATAAAGAAATAAATTGCATAGTTAATTTTTTAGATTAATAAGTCATTTATATTATTTCTTGCATAATTTTAAAATAATTCCTATCATGTTTTTAGAAAATGAAAGAAAAAAAATTTTCTAAAAAACATTGTTATGTTTATATAATCTAATAGATTTTAGAAACAAAATTTAGTAATTAAAACAATAAGTATTTCTGAAAACTAAATGATATGTAGATTATTTAGTAATTAACTACGTTCTAATAGTATCCAAATGTAATTTATTCTATTTATTGAAAACGAAAAATTTCGGTAGAAATAATTTTAGTATTTAAAAAATCAGTTTCAATTTTTATTTTAAAAAAATGAAAAAAATAGAAAAATAGAAAAAAAACAAAAGAAACATATGGATGAAATGAAAGGTTAAATATGTGTCAAAATACCATGTAAATCAAAATTGATTGAACTAAAATTTGACCAAATAATTACGCACAAGACATACATGGTTAAAAAATAAAATATAAATAAAATAAAATTAAATAAAGTCATGATATGATGATAATCGCTCATCATAAGTATCGGAAGAAAGGATGAGTCAACAATTCAAATAATATCTGAACTATTACAAACAATTTTTTAATATAAATAAAATACATAAATAAATATTAATTTAAAATATTTTGTTATAAAAAATTAATAAGAAACGACCTTATGATCAGAAGTCACACCGAAGGTTTGTCGGGGAGGGGGGAGACTAGGGTAGAAGGCCACCTTGTCCCTGCTGATGATTCAGGGTTTTGGAGGGTGGCCCTGAGCGCGGGCTCCCCACCACCTTCTTGTAGGGACAATCCCTCCTTCCACCATCGCTGGAAAAAGAACCACCATGAAAGTAGTGGAAAATGGTGGAAAAAATTATGGTAGTTTTGGTTGCCATGTTCTCAAGTTTTAGTTTGGTGGCAGGCCACAATTTATAAGATTCGGGAGGGCTTGTGGTTTCTATTTGGCTGGACAATGGCGTGGTTGTAACTCCCAACGGGTTTCATATTTTGACCATAAATATTAACTAATAAATACATAGTAATCAATACTACTAATTTTATTATTATTGTTAAAATTATAATTAATAATAATAAAATGATAGTGACAATAATAATAATTTTATATGTTATAATTAGTAAATTCCTTAAAAATGATAAAAAATAACAATGAATAATTTATAATACATAGAAACTATCTGAGAGGGAGGATTTAAAATATTGAATAATTTCAAATATTGAATATAAATAATAAACCTTATAATATAATTAATTTAATATTTTAAAATAATGTGTAATAATTACTAATTTAATTATTATGAATTATTATTACAAAATATTGTTTCGTGTCATGTAATGTTTTTTTGGTGTGTTAGATTTACCAATAATAATAATGATCATGATGTATATAATAGTATTAAATAATATTCTTATTTAATAAAATAATTTAAATTTAAAAATATAAATAATATTATAATAAAAAATGAAATATACATTTTATTTAATTTAATAATTGATATTTTTTATTGTCAACGAAAGTAAAATAATAATATTGTTAAATATCATTTATTAAATAATTACTATGTGCATCCGGAAACTTGACCACACATAATAAATACTTGATAATAAAGTCACGATAATATGAAATTAATGATAATGAAGTCATTATAGTAAAGTCAAGATAATAAAATCATTATAATAAAGTCATGAAATTATTAACAATGTCATGATAACTATCTTTTACTAAATTCATGAAAATAATAAAAATGTTATTTTTTATGAATAATAATAATAATATTATTATTAATGTCATAAATAATCATATTATTAATAAATATTAATAATTACTAACAATTATATTGTTAAAAGTATTATTCAAAATAATAATTTTAACAATTTTTACTTTACGTTCTAATCGACATTGAATATTAATTATTAATATAATATTAATTTATTAATTTAACAATATTAATAGTATAATTAATAATAATTAGTATCATTATCATTAATTAATTGAAAAAAGTAATTATTTTTAAATAAGTGTTAATATTTTGTTTTTATTACTAAGTCACATATTATTATTGATGCTTAATATTTTCTATTTGTTATTTTTTTGAAATTAGTTTTATTTTCAATTATTTAATATGTGTTAAGTGGATGTCTAATATTTCATTTACAGTCTAATTATAATTTATATTTTTTAAGCTTTTTAAAGTTACCTATTCCTTTTAATGATTAAATGTTATCTTTTGAAAAAAAATTGTATCATCAATGTCATCGCATGTTTATTATTTTGATGAAAATATTTATATTTTTAATTATTTTATACGTGTTTAGCTTAGGTTTTAAATTTATTTGTGAATGTGCATAAATTTTATTTTTATACAATTTCAAAACCGCTCACTTGAAACACAATAAACTTATTCTATTTTAACTAAAAAACTTTATAAGCCTATAAAATATAAGTATAATTTAAATATAACATAAAAAATAGACAAAACATATAAAAAAATTGAAAATAAAGAGAATTTTGTAACTATAATAGACTAAAATTAATTTACATGATGCAAAATTAATTAAATAAAACCATAAAATTTATGCTTCAAAAAATTTATGCGGATAAAATATAGTACAAAAAACATCTAAATGAAATTTAAATCCCTAAAGGTAAAAATAAAAAATAATGGAAAATAAAAGGAATTACAAAAAAATAATATTCACAAAATAATTTAATTTACTGAAAAAATGTCATCGGGAAAAGAATAGAAGTTCAAATATTATGTTTCGAAAGAATAATATTTTACACCGTTGAAATTAATTTTGATTAATTTTTTATGAAATTCTATTTATTTCCAACTATTTTTATTCATTTGGTTAGTGTGTGAAATTTCATTTAGATTGTTTTTATACTTTATAATTTATAGGCTATGAGATTCACTTATTTGAATCATTATTATATTTCAAGTTGGCGATTTTGAAGGCGTATAAATTAAAAAATTTCAATGCAATTTAAATGAAACTTTTTTTCACTGACTAAACACATAAAATTAATTGAAAATAAAAAAGATCATTATTATAATAAATAAAAAATAAATTACATAAAAAAAATTATTGATTAAAAAATAACATTTACATTTCATAAAATTTATACGCATAACATATAATATAAATAACTTCTAAATGAAATTTAAAACATTGATTATATGGATAAAAACTAATTGAAAATAAAGGAAATGTTTAAAAAAATCATAAACAAAAAAATTCAATTTACCCAACAAAAATTATCTATAAATTTGTTTTACAGGCACATATATTTTTTTAAAACAATAATATTTTTGGAAATTAAAATTATTTTTAGTTAAATTATTTTTATGAAATTATTATTATTTTCAATTATTTTTTATATGTTTAGCTAGTGTGTGAAAGTTAATTTATATTGTTTTTATACATTATAATTTATTGGTTTTCAAAGTCACGTACATGAAACATATTATATTTCAAGTAAGTGATTTTCAAGGCTTATAGATTAAAAACTATTCATACAATTAAAATGAGAACATTCAGACCGGGTAAACATATAAAAAAAAATTTAAAATAAAAATAATTTCATAGATATAATAAACAAAAAAATTTCATGACACAAACATTTTTGATTAAAATCATAAAATTTAAATTTCAAAAGATTTATGCACATAAAATATAGTATAAATAACATCTCAATGAAATTTAAAATAGTTACTGCACAAATAAAATTTAATTGAAAATAAATGAAACACCAAAAAACAATAAACAAAAAAATTTAACTTACACCCAAAATGTTATCTGCAAAACAACTACAAGTACAAATGATATGATTTGAAACAACAATATATTGTTCCATTGAAATTATTTTTCATTAATTTTTTTAATGATTTTTTTATGTTCAATGTTTTTTATACGATTAGTCAGTGTGAAGAATTTCATTTAGAGTGTAATTATACTTTATAATTTATAGGGTTTCAAAGTTACATACATGAAACATGACTATATTACATGTAAGTGATATTGATGAAGTATAAATTAAAAATGAAAAATAAAATCTAAATGAATTTGACACACTGACTAAACATATAAAAAATAATTGAAATTAAAAATAATTTCATAAATATAATAAAGAAGAAAAAATATTCTTGACTTAAACTTTACTGTTTAAAAACCTAACATTCACAAATTAATATTTTTCGGATCCACAACATCCATCAGCCAACATTACCATCATAGTCACTGTTATCATCAACTGGGTCAGTAGAGTCTCATCGCCAACCATCATCACCATCATGAGGTACCGCTGTTGACAACTCCATCCGCACAGCCGTCACCGCCACTGACGGAGCACCACCCCAATCGCTAGGAAGTCCATAGAAGATGCCTAGAATCACCAGGACCATGACATTTTGAACCATAAATAGACAAACCACCACAAAGCGAACTTCTCAAGCCGCCGCGCTCCACTGAGAAGGCCATTAGAAGAATGCGGTCAACAGACCCCATGGGCACTCCACCCTGACACCCCAAATGCCGTCATCACCAAGCCACCGACCATCAACATCGTCAAAAACCACCCCATGGGCACCTCAATAGTTGGTCTCACATGAAGTAGAAATTGTCAGGGTGATCTAGTGTATTAATAGTGCAAATAAGAGTCGAAAACTTGGACCGAGGAGTGAGAAAAATTCAAATTACATCTTTTGAGGCATGTAGGGATGATCAATTCTCCTAACACATCATTTTCCCTTGAAATGAATGAAAAAACATAGAATAAACACACATGAGGAACTCAAATTACCAAATAGATCCATCACCAAAACCACAAGCATGTAGAAGACTGTGATTAAAAGAGTAGAAAGGTGATTTACGACTAGCGATACACTCCAAACTAGTCAATGAGCTGGTGAAGGAAACAGGCGCAGGAAAATGAATAAAATGGGGAGCAGGGTGAGGAGGTATGCCTCACCATGGGCCACTAAAAGGACCCATGTAGGAGGCCCACAAGTAAAAACCAACTAAAAGGGTCAGCCCACCGAAACATATTGTATCATGTATCAAATTTGAGTAAAATAATAAATCAAAATTTTCATGCATGTAAAAATAAATAGGTTAAAATATTAAATAAGGAAAATTCATCTTGAAAGAACCTTAAAATCACAAATCTCCACTATTTTCATTTTAAATCGTTGATGTTCTTTCCCCTATTTTCATTTAATAGGATCCAAATTCATTTTATATAAACAATACTTGAATTTTGATAAAACCATGAATTTTTACAAACATGAAACTGTTTTATTATCAGTATGTATATTTGTGACGCATACGGTTGCAAATTTAATAACATCTCTAATAAAATGTATCCTAATGTCTATGTGATTGGAATTACCATGTCAAAATAAATTTCTAGACAAATGAAAAGTTAATTTCCTATAAAAATAAATTATTATAACTAAAATGTATAAACTGAGTAGTGAAGCCAAAGCCTAAAACCATAAATCCTCCATAAAATCATCTGTCAAGATGATGAACCCATCTTATGTTGTTAAAAGAGAAACCATGATTGCATGTTGCATTTCCTAGATATGGTTCCTCCACATGCAGTGAAGACATACCCATTAAATGACATTCTCGCATCCACATTGCCTACATAATTAATATCTACATATCCAAAAATTAATTCATCAGAACTTACATTACCACCAACACATAAATACATTCCAACTGTATGTAAAACATATCTAAGTATCCATTTCATGGATTACCACTAGGTGTGTTTTCGTAATTTGGCGGCCTCGGGTGAAAATTTTATAACTTTTGAATGGAGGCTCAGATTAAAATTTCGGACCTCCATTGCGCTCAGGGCATGGCATTTACCCTAGGGGAGGCTTAAACTTGACCCCGCTGGGAGTTCGGGTACGGGGCCTACGGGCGGGGGGGTTTAAGTGTTTTCTATTTAAACTTGACCCCCACCCTTCTTCTCCCGCTTATTTCCTAGCGCAATGTAACGACTCACAGTTTCATTAATGGAAATCCCTCTTGATCTAATTAAATATCCCTTTATGTAAAACGTTTATATAAAATGTAAACTTCTTTGGTTTTATGTTTAGACTTGTTATTGTTACTTTTATAGCTGTTGAACAGTGATCACTTGATTAGTATAAATATAGGGCTTTAACAAATCCAATTTACTCAGACAAAAGAAGTGATGACCTCATCCAGTATAATTGCTCCATACGAAGCCCATTTTTCGGATCTCGGAAAAGAGGTGGCGTCCTTGGGTTTCGCTCTTGACCAAGCCCAAGCTGAGCTTCATCATGTCAAGCTTGAACGAGACCGTTTACGGGAAAAGTGGAAGTTGATAGAGATTACTACTCGAGCGATGTTATCTGAGCCACCCCAAGAGTCTTTCACCATCGCACACCTTACCCTTAGGTCTTATGCGGCTGTTTTAAGGGGTTATGTAACAAATCGCTAGTACTATGTTCATGTACATTATTTTTTGTATATAACAATGAATATACTTTCTTGTCATTATTGATACATTGTAAATAGTTTTTAAAGTGCAAATAGTGTTTTTAGTTATTATTTAATTAAGAATTCTATTTTATTAAATTAAGGGATTTTTGAATTAAATAATATTTTATTAAAATATTATTATTTTTATTATTTTTAAATTAATTTTAATATATATAAAGGATCATATAATTTTATGAATGCAATTGTAATTTTTATTAATGTATGAAAGCCATTTTTGTCAAAACACGTGAATTTTCCATAAATGTCGGTTTTTATTTTAAAAGTGAAAATTAACATATTTAGAAAATTATTTAGATAAAATAAAAGTTATTTCTGGAATCAGGACGTCGAAATTATCCAACGGTGAATTTTTCATAATTTTCTAAGACAATCAATTTTTCGGTAAAAATTAAATACTGTTTAAATATATAATGTGTTTTATGACATCATAATGACCCAATAGTGATATAATAAAATACTAAGCTTTATGTTCGGCCAATATATTTTTTAACATTAAAATAATGTGATTTTGGATTTGTTTGACTTACTTTTCAAAGCATTAATGGACCCTTCAAGACTTATTAAACACCTTGTCATTTTAAATTGTTTTCCATGGGAGTGTGACTCACCTCCACATAATCAACCCTATTATTTTAAGAAGTTCGGACTTTGTCCATATAAAATATTTTTTTCCTCATCCATTTTCCAAAAACCATGGGATGGTTTTTGGTTTGGATTAATTTAATATAAGGGGTCCCAAACCTAAATAATAAAGAATTCCCTCACATTTCCTATATAAACCCACCAAATCTCCCACTTCCTCCTCACTCAAAGCCTTTGGAGTTCATCCAACCTCTTCCCTAATCTCTCTATAATCCTCCCAAGGTTCCCCAAGCTCTCAAGAAGCCTCTCTCAAGCCTCTCTCAAGCCTTTGGAAGCACACTTCCAAGTAAGGGTTTTTTCTTCCTTTCTCATTTTTGTCCAATTTTCTCTAAGTTGTTTTTCCCTTTTAATTTCAATTATGAATTTTTGTGTATGGTTTCACACCTCCCTCATACTGCCCTATTTATGTTTGAATGATGGGAGACCCCTTTCTTTCCCATTAAATGCCTCCCATGTACACCCGTTACTATGCTGAAATTCCGAAAGGAACTTTTCTCTCCTCATTTACATTCAAGAAATACATTTGTATCATGAATCTAAATTCCATTAAAATTGTTGGGACATGTATCTATATGACCTACTTACTTTCCATTACATGTAAATATTATGAGGAACCCCTTTCTCTCTCAGCAACCATTTTTATGAATTCTGATGTCACGCCGTTACGCTGCCGATATCGCACCAATTTTCTAATCCAATGTCATTGTGTAGTGAATACCATGCTCATTTTTCCATCAAGGGTATTCACCTTTATTCACATTTACTTATTGATTATAAAGTTTCATGTATAAATTCCACATTCCTTTATCATGGAATAAATGATTATGTTTTATAAATCCATGTTTTATGATCCATGTGGCACACTTATGCATGAAATGAAATGTTTAAGAAGGGTGTGCCCTTATAGTGCTCCAATGCATTGGGTAAAGCATAGTATCATGATATGTCATGTGCAATGAGTGTTGAATCATGCTAATTCAAGTGCAACGAGGGTTTACTCGTGCTTCATGTGCAATGTGGATTTACTCATTCTCTATGTGCAATGAGCCTTGGCTCATGCTAATTCCATGTTAAGTGTTGTTGCCACATTTCCATGTTATGATTATCATGATTTTTCATGCCTTTATGTTCATGATTCTATTGTGCTATATTGAAATGACTATTGTCTAACATGAATTGTACTCCTCATGTATTCCATGTTTATTCCCTTACTGGGCTTTATAGATCACCC
Organism: Viscum album; assembly: GCA_963277665.1. Lineage (NCBI taxonomy): Eukaryota > Viridiplantae > Streptophyta > Magnoliopsida > Santalales > Viscaceae > Viscum > Viscum album. The sequence continues at coordinate 1,560,158,429 of OY728156.1, forward strand.
TTTTTCTTATGCATGTCCTCAAGTTATCCAATGCAATGCTAAGTACGAGGGAATATAGTGGTCATGTAAAGGAAGTTTTCAATAAAGATGTTGTATTTCATGTTTTAAGTTGTTATGTAATGATCCTAAACCCCAAATACACTAGACCTCTCAATATTCTATGTTGAATAAAGTGAATTGTTTTTGTAATAAATCATGTTTAAGTTTGTACACAAACTCTCCCAACAACAAAGAAGGAACTCCTCTCATCTCCTTCATCCATCCTGCAAGGCGGTGACGGCTCCGGCGGATCATCGGTGAAGAGTCGGGCAACGCCCATCGAGGTAGGCTCGTGTTTTTTCGTTTTAATTCCTGCAGTCTTCTTCAATTGGATTATTTTCATCGAACAATTGTATGATCTTTGATAGAAGACCCTGGTTGCATAGGGCTCGATTTTACCCCCCTAATATCCTTTCAGATCGAATTTTTGAGTCATGGGGCGTCCGGGGCAGCCTCAAGAAGTTTTCTGGTCATTTCTTCGATTTCCGACAAGGCAGCGTAGTGGCGGACCAAGGCGGCGTGAAAGCAGTGCTCCAGGCGGTGGTAGTGCTCTAATAGGTGTGGTTGTGCTCTAGGTGGCAGGCTCCGGCAGCAGATTCATGCGGTGGCTCCAGGGTGCATGAGAGGCCATCGACGCTAGGCGTGACGAGGTGGACCGGGGTCGCGGCACGCGACCCCGCGGGAGGAACATAGACCCGCTTTCAGCAGGTATCTGTATGGACTGAAGACCGTCCACGAGGGATGTTAAGGTAAGCGGTGGACCATGGGTCCACAGCCGGCTCGCGCAGCAGAACCGTGGGCCGGCGTGGGCTGGCTTGGATAGGGTGGAAAGGCCGGCCAGGCCGGTCCCGCCCAAGGGGCTTCGTCCCCTCTGACTTCAGACACCCTTAACATTCGCTACAGGTGTCCGTTTTCTGTGCCATCTGTGGTAGTGTAATCCATGGCGTGAGCGAAGGTTTTGAGATGGTTTTGGGGATTTTTAATTCCCAGGACGGGAGCTCGGTGGCGTGACACGCTCGTTAAGTATTACGCTGGGATTCTTGTTTTGGACGGCGCAGACATGTCTGATGTCGGATTTGAGCGCCGTCAGTGGTGTTACGACCCTGGTGTCGAGACGGAGATTTATAACATGGTTTTGGTCATTGATGTCGGAGTTGAGACATGGGCTCAACGGGTCATCTTTTGAGTTGCGTGCAACTTTTTTTGTGCCTTCTTCACCAGATGTCCGTTCGAGGCGTTTGAGTAGTCATTTCCGCATGTTTTTCTGAGAGCATCGCGATGGCGCAGTTTTCCCGACGAGTATCAGAGTCGGGGTGTGGTCCCCACACTAGCTGGCTATAGTTAATAGTACCATATTCACCGGTTGTTCGTTTAGGGTGAGTATGTAGTATATCTCGTGTGTTTTTCCACGAGGACTGCAACGGTGTAATCCGTTTGGGCATGTGAAGGATCATTTGAGATCATGTTAAATGTGGAAACATGGGAAGGTGTTGGATGGAGATTCCTTTTTACACACTCCGAACCAACGCACGGTGGCGTTGTTAGTGACACCTGGGAATGTCAGTAGCAATGCGGAGCTATCAGATCGATTCCGGGTCTACCCTCTAGTAGGGATGGGAAGTGGGTCACCCGACGTCTCTTGAGGGTCTACCCTCTAGCAGGGCTAGGCAGTGGGTCTCTCATCGTCTTCTTCCGTGCCTACCCCCCAGCAAGGCTGGGCAGTCGGCCACCCAACGACTCTTGAGGGTCTACCCTCCAACAGGTCTAGGCAGTGGGTCGCCCGTCATCTTCTTCTAGGTTTACCCTCTAGTAGGGCTGGGCAGTGGGTTTGCTGTCGACTTCTTCCAGGTCTACCCTTTAGCATGGCTGGGTAGTGGGTCGCCTGTCGACTCCTTCCAGGTCTACCCTCCACCAGGGTTGGGAAGTGGGTCACCTGATGATGTATTATGGTTTACCTTCCAGCAGGGCTGGGCAGTGGGTCACCCATTGGCATTTCAAACTCAGCCCTTCTTATGAGGCTAGTCGGTGACTTTTTCACCATGACTATCGGAGCAGGACCCTGATTGTGAGGATCAGTGGTGTGACAGTTTTAATGTTACCTAAAGACCCATAAGGAAGATGGGTACTTTCCCACTGAGAAGCGTCCTTGAGACGTGACCTAAAACCATGCGGGCGATTCAGTGCCACTAAAAGCAGATAGTATCGAAGTGAGGTGATTGAGCCCCTTTGACTTGGGCTTCCTAGGTGGACGAGACAAGATGTTGGGCTATGCAGATGGTTTTACTTGGAACTGATGGCAACTTATCCTGGGCTGAGCTTGGAGATTCATATCCCCTTACACACTCATTTGGGTTTCTTGTGGAGCATATATATATATATAGAATGGCACCATACTTTTGTGTCCACTCCTTGGGGTCCGTGCTTACTTATTTCTGTTGGGTTGAGCTACACTCTCTTTACTGAACATTTCCATTGACCTTGTTAGTCTGCTTCTCACCTATTTAGTGCCTCCTTAGTTGCTCCCTCAAGCTTTCAGGGTATCCTACTGAGTATATTTATACTCACCCCACTTGGGATTTTCCCGCACCTAGTGTGCCCTTGCAGACGATGAACAGGTCGATTGTGACTACGATAGAGCGTAGAGGTCACAACAGTTGGAGAAGCGTACCTTATTCATGCTAGAGTTTTCAGGTGGGAGTCTATCCAGTAGTTTTCTTTTGTTTACCTGTTGCCGGGTTGTGGCACCATTGTGGTTGGGCGTGTGTTTTTTCCTTTTTACTATTCAGTTTACTTGTCAGTACTTCCACCACATTACTTACTTTATTTAGTGGTTTATACATGATTGTGGTTGGGGTATATCTATTTGTCTTTTAGTTTTATTTTTTACTTTGAACTACTACATCGTGTGGGTTGTGTGTGTGAGTGTACAGGTACTTAGGCGAAGGCCTCCCCGAGATTGTTATGCCTTCGGCGCTGGTTGCCAGCCTCTAGCTTAGGGAGGTGGGCTTGAGGTAGTTGCGGCTTGGGACCGGTAGGGTGGGGTCGTGACAAAGTGGTATCAGATGAGGTTCATTACTTGGGATGTTGTTCGGACTTCTCTAAATAGGAATTGGTTGGGATTTAGGGGAATGATGTTGACGTGTCTCAAAAGCGGCTCTCAGGCCATGGGTTCTAGTGATGGTTCGGGTGGCCGACGTATCCATTCACCGGGACCCTGATAACCAGCTTGTCGACTCAGCATGCTGAGACATTTGTTGCAGGGAATTCTGAAACATGCATCCCGTAGGATTGAGTCTTTTACTATCCTTGTTTGAGTCAGATACCCTTTGTTATTACTGTTATATATATATATATATATATTCTCATCTAATCGAGGTATCCCTTGATAATTTAAGGATGCATCCATGACAACAGCCAGCCAGGTTACCCTCTCCAGTTTGTGATGAAGACCTATAGAGTGATGAGGAATCAGTTCAGGGACCCTCACGCGATCCCCTTCCACCCAGTGCTTCAGCAATAGCCCCATCCACCTGAGGATAAGCAGTTAGTACCGATAGCTCAGGCCGAGGTTGCACGAAGACGGAGCGCGCTGCGAGACGTCCAGCGTCAGAGGCCACCGAGGTTCCGCAGGGACCTGAATCCCCAAGTGGTAGAGGACTAGATTGAGTTAGTTGCATGGATCTTCAGGCTAGTATAGACCCCAGCAGACCAGATGGTGGCCCTAGCTTCCAGTCCTTTTCTCGGGACATCTGGACGATGGTGGGGTTTGGTGACGTAGACCCATGATGAGTCGTCCCTCACCTGGGATGGCTTCCAACAGCTTTTCCGGGAAGAGTACTCCACCTCGTGTTTACGCTCCATTTGGATCTATGAGCTTCTGGAGCTGAAGTAGGGGGGGTGTCCGTGTCCCAGTACTTGGCTCGGTTCACTGATCTTACACACTACTTGTTGGACATGATCCGCGACAGCTACTTCCGGGCGTGGAAGTTCAAGAAAGGTCTTCGCAGGGAGATCTGTGCTAGCTTGGTACCCTTGTGCATCCCCACTTACACCGGGGTGCTGGATAGGGTGCTTGTTACTGAGAGCTTCCTGGATGAGGGGTGCCAGATAGAAGGACCTAATAGTGGCCTCTTTAGAGTGGAGTCTTCTGCAGGAAGACGACAGAGGGCTGGGCCTCAGCTGAGGAGGCCCTTTTGTGTGCAGACCTAGGGCCAGGCTCACACACCTCAGTGGTACAGTAGGGCGCCGGGGAAGACAGGAGAGAGTCGGTGCTATGCTTATGACAGACTGGGTCACCTATCATGGGATTTCCCGACCAGGCGTACAGATCAACCGTGGCAGGCAGTGGGCACACCATAGAGGCAGAGGTAGCGCCGTGACCAGGGGTCACCTAGGCGAGGACTGGGCGGTCCTTAGGGAGGTGGCACAGGTATAGCGGCAGTACCAGGAGGTGGAGGACGATGTTTTGAGATCCCTCCACTGCCACCACTAGGAGGCCCATACCAGGCTCAGGGAGCTGGCGGTAGGGGCTGTGGGCAGCTTCAGTCCATGGGTGTTCAAGACCCTCCAACACACGAGATGGTCTGAGGTAAGCTTTGTGTTTACTCCACACTTTCATCAGTACTAGTAAACACAGGCTCCATCCTTTCCTTTATATCACTACTTTTGGTAAGGAAGTTTGAGCTTCCAGTAGAGGTGCTGACACCTGCACTTAGCCTCAAGGTTCTTACGGGAAGTGCCTCATTAGTGACCTTTATCTGCAGAAATTGTGAACTTTCATTCAAAGGAGGGATTTTCACATGGGACCTACTCATCATTATGATGGAACTTTATGACCTCATCCTGGGCATGGATTGGTTTTCTATGGTTCACGCTCAGATCGACTGTCATCACAGATGAGTCAGAGACGAGTTTTCTAATGGGACAAGGTTCACCATCCTTGGTGAACGAGACCTCGTGGTAGAGCAGATGGGTACTCTGAGCAGGAGACCCTGACCTTTCTTGCACCAACTGGTGAGTATGGATCTCGGAGCAGAATACGCTACAGGCAATTGGATCCCTACCGTTGTAGAGGACTACACAGGCTTATTTCCCGAGGATGTTCTGGGACTACCACCGAGGTGTGAGATGGAGTTATGCATTGACTTGTAGCCAGGGACTGCTCTGATATCTTGTGCAGCATATCGTATGGCACCTACAGAGCTTCATGAGCTATGACTTCAGTTGGATGAACTTCTACAGAAGGGATTCATTCGGCCCAGTGTGTCACCTTGGGCAGCTCCGGTCTTGTTTGTGAAGAAGGCATATGGGAGCCTACGACTTTGCGTAGATTATCATCGCCTAAATCAGGACAAAATAAAGAACAAGTACCCTTTGCTGAGGATCGATGTCCTCTTTGACAAGTTTCAAGGTGCGAAGTGGTTCTTGAAGATCAATCTTAGATCTGGCTTCCACCAGTTGTGGGTTTGTGAGGCTGATATCCCGAAGATGGCCTTCCATTGTCGATATGGGCACTACAGGTTTTTGGTGATGCCTTTTGGCGTGACGAATTCCCCTTCCATCTTTATGGATTTAATGAACCAGATTTTCCATCTGTAATTGGACCGGTTTGTGGTTTTCTTTATTGATGACATACTCATCAACTCAGTGACAGAAGAGGAGCATGCTGAGCATTTGAGGATGGTCCTAGACTCACATCGAGAGAACCAGCTATACGGGAATCTCTCGAAGTGCCAATTCTGGATTCACGATGTTCACTTTTTGGGGCACGTCATTATGGAACATGTTTTCGCTGTGGATCCCGCAAAGATAGAATAAGTGATTGCTTCGGAACCACCCAAGAATGCGTCTGAGGTGCAGTGTTTCCTTGGTTTGGTAGGGTACTACAGGAGGTTCGTAGAGGACTTATCCAAGATTTCTACCCCTTTGAACACATTAACACGGAAGGAACGACCGTTTACCTAGACTGATCAGTGCAAGAAGGCCTTCGAGGAGTTGAGGCATAGGCTGACTAGTGATCTAGTGTTGAGGCTACTAGAGGAGGGCGTTGAGTTCGTGGTATACTGCGATGCTTCATGAGCTGTGCTCGGGTTTGTGCTGATGCAGCAGCGGGCAGTGATTGCATATGGGTCAAGACAGTTGAGGCCCCACGAATAGAATTATGCGACTCAAGACTTGGAGCTGGAAGCAGTCATCTTTACTTTGAGGTTATGAAGACACTACCTCCTAGGTGAGCGTTTTGTGGTTTACTCATACCATCAGAGCCTCAAGTACATCTTCACTCATAGGGATCTGAATATGAGGCAGAGGTGTTGGCTGGAGTTTCTATAGGACTATGACTTTGAGATAGGCTACACTCCAGGTAAGGTCAACGTAATAGCAGATTCCCTTAGCAGGAATTCCTAGGCCTGGGGGATATCAACAGATAGGTACGGTGTGATCAGATATCCATAGGAGAATCACTTGATGGGTATTCTAAAGGAGGGAATCATGACATCCTATTTTAGGGGAAAGCAGTAGTACCAGCAGTGATGCAGGAGGAGGTGTGGGGGAGTTCCACACTTATCCCTTGGCCGTACGTCCCAGTGTGGGGAATATGTAAAGAGTCCTTCAGCGGTAGTTCTGGTGGTCTGGCATGAATCAGAGGATAGCTAAGTTCATTTCTCGGTGTCTTACCTGTTAGTAGGTGAAGGCAGAGCACCAGGTTCCGACAGGGTTGTTGTAGTCCCTTGATATTTTAAAGTGGATGTGGGATGGAGTATCTATGGATTTTATCACATATCTTCCATGCACGGCGAAGGGACACGACACCATTTGGGTGATAGTGGACCAACTCACGAAGTCAACACACTTCCTTACTATCAGGGATCAGAGCTTGGTGGAGATTTTGGGCAGTTATATGTTTAGGAGAGTGTTCGCCTTCATGGAGTACCCTCAACGATCGTCTTCGACCATGATGTGCGGTTTACGTCACGATTATGGAGAGGCCTGCTAGAGGCATTCGGGACTCAGTTTTGGATGAGTACAGCTTTTCACCCCCAGACTGACGGGCAGACCGAGCGCACTGAGATCGGGTGCCGGGTTGGTGAGGTCACCTACCGTCTTGCTCTACCCCCGCAGCTAGAGAGAGTGCATGACATCTTCCATGTGTCGCAGCTGAGGAAATACGTGCATGACCCCACACACGTTATAAACTGGGAAGAGCATGACATTGAGTATGGATCCACCTTTGCGGATCACCCGGTGGCGATTGAGGACCGACAAGAGAAGACTCTGCGCGGACGGGCCATTCTTCTAGTTCGTGTGCTGTGGAAGCACAAGAGGGTGTAGGAGAGCACCTGGGAGCGGGAGAGCTAGATGTGATATTAGTATCCCAAGTTGTTTTGTAGTTTTTTTTGGGGATGAAAAATGTGAAGGAGGGAATGATGTGAGAACCCCAGTTTTTGAGCCTGTAAGAGTTTTAAATTTTCTTGATGTTATTCAAGAGTAGGGCATTCAGACGGCGTGAGATTCCGAGCCCCAGTGTGGCCAGAATTAAATTTTTAAGTGCATTCACCCTGAACACAACAATAAAGAGAATAAAACTTAAACAGTAGCTTGGACGAAAAAACTGGGGGCACCGTTGAGTCCGGAACGTTCCGTTTACCCTAGGAGGGGTATGACTTTTGCGGGCGTGACCCTTCTGTGAAAAACACCACCAGGGGAATTTTCGTAATTTGGAGGCCCCAGGCGCAAATTTTATAACTTTTGAACGGAGGCTTGGATTAAAATTCTGAGACCACCATTGTGCTCAGGGCATGGAATTTACCCTAGGGGAGGCTTAACCTCGACCCCGTTGGGAGTTTGGGTACGGGGCCTACGGGCGGGGGGTTTAAGTGTTTTCTATTTAATCTTGACCCCCACCCTTCTTATCCCCCTTCTTCCCTAGAAAAAACACCCCCAAAGCTGAATTAGGAACTCCTCTACTCTCTTCCATCCCTCTCGTAAGGCGGTGATGGCCTTGGTGGATCATCGTTGAAGCGTCGGGCAACGCCCATCAAGGTAGGCTCGTGTTTTGTCGTTTTAATTCCCACAGTGCTCTTCAATTGGTTTATTTGCATCTAACTATTATCTGATCATCGAGATAAAACCCTGATTGCATAGGGATCGATTTTACCCTCCCATCGATCCTTCCGGATTGAATTTTCGAGTTCCGGGGTGGCTAGGGAGCCCCAGGAAGTTTTCCGGCCGTTTCTACGTTTTTTGGAAAGGCGGCGCGGCGGCGGACTAATGTGGCAAGGCGGTGGTGCTACAAGTGAAGGCGGTTATCCATGAGGCGTGGATGTGCTATCGGTGACAGGCTCCAGCAGCAGCTTCAGGGAGTGTCTTCAGGGCAGGGGCGAGGGCGTCGGCGCCGGGCGCGATGAGGTGGACTGGGGTCACGACGCGCGACCCCGGAGGAGGAACAGAGACCCACATCCTGCAGGTCTCCGTGTGGACCGAAGACCAGCCACAAAGGCCAATCGGCTGAGTGGCGGAACTTGGGTCCACAGCCGGCCCGCGGGCTGGCGCTGCAAGCTGGGTCGTTCGGCGCGAGCCGGCCTGAACCCGGTGGACCGGCCGGCCAGGCCGGTCCAGCCCAAGGGGCTACGTCCCCTCCGACTTCGGACACCCGTACCATTCGCTACGAGTGTCCGTTTTGCGTTACATCTATGGAAATTTAATCCTCGACTTAGGATGAAGGTTTTTAGTTGGTTTCAGGGATTTTTAATTCTTGGGACGGGAGCCCGGTGGCGCGACACGCTCATTATGTACTACGCCGGGATTCTTGTTTTGGATGGAACGAACACGTCCGATGTATGATTTGAGCGCCGCAAGTGGCATTGCGACCCTAGAGTCGAGACGTAGATTTCCAGCATGGTTTTGGTCAATGAATTTGGAGTTGATATGTGGGCCCTACGGGCCGTCTTTTGAGTTGCGTGCAGTGTTTTTGTGCCTTTTTCACCAAAAGTCCGTTTGAGGAATTTGAGTAGTCATTTCTGCGTGTTTTTCTGAGAGCATCGCGATGGAATAGTTCGTACGATGAGTATAGGAGTCGGGGTGTGGGCCCCACATGGGCTGGCTATGCTGAATAGTACCATAGTCACTGGTTGTATGTTTCGGGCGAGTAAGTAGTCTATCTCACATGTTTTTCCATGAGGACTGCAACAGTGTAATCTGTTTGGGCATCTGGAGCCTCATTTGAGATCATGTAAAATGTGGAAACATCGGAAGGTTTTGGATGGAGATCCCTTTTGACGCACTCCGAACCAATGCACGGTGGTGTTGTTAGTGACACCTGGTGAGGTCAGTAGCAGTGCAGAGCAATCAGACTGATTCTGGGTTTACCCTCCAGTAGGGTTGGGCAGTGGGTCACCCGACAACTCTTGAGGGTCTACCCTCCAGCAGGGCTGGGCAGTGGGTCGCTCGTCGTATCCTTCCAGTTCTACCCTCCAACAGGGCAGGGAAGTGGGTCACCTGACAACTCTTGATGGTCTACCCTTCAGTAGGCCTGGGCAGTGGGTCACCCGTCCTCTTATTCCGAGTCTACCCTATAGTAGGGCTAGGTAGTGGGTTGCCTGTCGACTTCTTCCTAGACTACCCTCCTGTAGGACTGGGTAGTGGGTTTCCTGTCAACTCCTTCCAGGTCTACCCTTTAGCAGGGCTGGGTTGTGGGTCGCCTGATGATCTATTATGGTTTACCCTCCAGTAGGGCTGGGTCGTGGGTCACCTGTTGGCATTTCAGACTCATCCCTTCTTATGAGGCTAGTCATTGAATTTTTCGCCATGACTACTGGAGTGAGACCTTGATTGTGCAGATCAGTGGTGTGAAAGCTTTAATGTTACCTAAGGACCCATAAGGAAGAGTGGTAATTTCCCCACTGAGATGTGTCCTTGAGACGCGACCTAAAATCTTGCGGGTGAGTCAGTGCCGCCCAAAGCAGATAGTATCGAAGTACGGTGATTGAGACCCTTTGACTTGGGCTTCCTAGGTGGAAGAGATGAGATGCTAGGTTGTGCGGATGGTTTTACTTGGAACTGATGGTGACTTATCCTGGGATGATCTTGGAGATGTATATCCCCTTACACACTCATTTGGGTTTCTTGTTGAGAATATATATATATAATAGCACCCTACTTTCGTGTCCACTCCTTGGGGTCCGTGCTTACTTATTTCTGTTGGGTTGAGCTGCACCCTCTTTATTAAACTTTTCCTCTGACCTTGTTAGTCTACTGCTCACATCTTTAGTGCCTCCTTTGTTGAACCCTCAAGGTTTCTATGTTTCCTACTGAGTATCTTTAGACTCACCCCTTCTTGGGATTTTCCCACACCTGGTGTGCCCTTGTAGACGACAGACAGGTTGATCATGACTACAAAGGAGCGTAGAGGTCATAGCAGTTGGAGCAATGTACCGCGGTTGGGCTAGAGTTTTTAGGAGGGATCCTATCCAGTTTTTTTTACTGTTTCTGGGTTGTGGAACCTTTGTGGTTGGGCGCGGGTTTTTCTATTTTTACTTTCCAGTTTACTTGTCAGTACATCCAACACTTACATTACTTTATTTAGTGGTTGATGCATGATTATGGTTGGGGTATAGCAGTTTGTCTTTTGGTTTTCCTTTTACTTTGCACTACTACATCGAGTGGGTTGTGAGTGTGAGTGTACATGTACTTAGGCGAAGGCCTCCTCGAGATTGTTATGCCTTCAGCACTGGTCGCCAGCCTCTAGCATATGGAGGCGTGCTTGAGGTAGTTTCATCTCAAGACCGGTAGGGTCGGGTCATGACATAATATACCATTATTTACTAGGTTTGTCAACCCAGAACATTTATCCCTTTAATCTATCAATGTATCCCATGAAAACACAATTAATTGATCTTGGTTCAGCCATTTGAGTTTTAATGTTGGTGTAGGAAGTACACCCAAAGAATCTTAGGTGGTTATAGGAAAGAATTTTACCATTCCATGGTTCATCTGGGGGACTAAATTGGTTAGCAGTAGATGGTAACTGGTTAGTTAGATACATTTTATAGTGGAAGCCTCTTCCCAAATGGATTTATGTAGGGACAAGAATTTAATAATACTTCAGACTCACTCAAGAATAGTTCCATTCATATGATCAAAAATTACATTCTATTGGGGGGTCTTTCTAATAGTATTGTTTCATTTCATACACATGGATTGAAAGAACCATACAAACTCAATAGGAAAGCACTAAAAACCATTATCTATTCTCTTTACATTAATCCTCTTTCCATCAGGGTTTTTAATAATTGTTTTCAATATTTCAATGGTTTGAAAAACATCAGATTTTTTTGTATGTATTATACACCTTTCTAGAGTAGTCATCTATGAATTTAATAAAATAGGGACCCCACAATGGGATGTGATTTTGATAGCACCCTATGAATTAGAATGGATGTACTCTAGTGTTTGAGTGGCCTTAAATGAGGACATACCAAAACTAACCCTCTTAGACTAACCAATGATGAAATATTCAGAAAATGGGAGATTTATTGGTGTAACATTTACTAACACTCCATGTTTACTCAATTCCACTTTGAACTTGGAGCTTTTATTCCCTAATCTCTTATTCCATAACAATATTTTATCAATATTACTAACATACACACTACCTAATTTCCTTGAATGGGTCCTTCCATTCAACACATAAAGTTTATTAACTAATGATACATCAATTATAGTTATAGATACACTAGGTAACTTATGGAATCATGATTAAAACCTAAAAACATACCCTTTTTGATATAGAAAACTATGATAAATCATTTTTTTATGAAATCTATAAACCCACCTAACATATAATAGGTTAATGACAGAACAAACATATAATTATATAAGAATAGAACCTCTTCCTTGAACCTTACACATCATGTTATTACATAAGATTACATCTCCATATACTCTCTCTACTCTGTTGAGGAAATATTTTATAGAAGGAAACATGTGAAAGGGTCAGTCTAAGTCCAAAAACAACTCATTTGTGAGTACATGTCTTTCCACTTTTAGAATTTCAGCAGTTTCATAAGAAAAATCTACAAACTAGGAATAGTTGGTTCTTCATCCTTACGATTTATTTAGGTTTCATACACTCAGGTCATATGTTCCTAGGCATACAACAATTATAGCACAAAAAAATTCTATATTTATACATTGGTCTAGTTTTGGGTTGGTTATTGTTTTTCATTTTATATTTACCCATTTATTTCTTTTTACCCTTGTACTACAACCTCTCTCGGGTAAATAAAGTCCCAGTATTACCTTTCATTTTGGGTTTGGAGTGTAACAAATTATAATTAAAGGATGATTTAACCTCTTCAAGCGTAATATAGTCATTGATATACATCATATACTATTGTGAAATTGGAAATTTGAAGAGAAATCAATAGGATCATTGCTCGACCATCATCATTAATAATAACATTAATGTTCATCAAATTAATCCTTATCTAGTTAAAAACATCCAAATGAGATTTAATGGAGACATCAGAACCAATGATAAAGGTGAACATGTGTTGTTCATTATAATTCATACCAACTAAATATGCTATTATATAATGTTTTTCTATCTTAATACATAGAATACAAACACTAGATTCAAAGGAAACTTCTGGAAGGACCTTGTCACAGAGAGACTACAATATATAACTATTAACTATAAAAGTAATGTTAGGAGGGACATATTGATTTGTTGTTGAGGTATGGACATTACAATTAAGGGATAAAATATGTTTTGGTGGTCTATGAATATCATCTATGAGGCCATGTTGAACTAATAGTGACCCCATATTAATTTACCACAATTTGAAATAATTATCTCTATTAGAACATCTATTTTCATACTTAGCAGAGTCCATTACTAATATGAGGTTATGATACAAGTTTTTTGGTGAGAAATATAATCATAAACCCATAATAAATAACCAAGATCATCATATATGTAATCAGTATCCCTTATGTTTTTGTACATGAAATTCAAGACATGTTATAATGTTAATTACTCAAGTGCATTACATAAAAAATGAAATGATTTTAGATGAGTGTGAAAAATTAGAAATAAAATAGAAACCAAAACATGAATATTATTCAAAAGGATTGAACAATAAAACTGAGAAATTATTTCAACCAGATACAGATTTAATCGAACAAATAAAAAAGAAGATGAAAAAGAAGATCCCCATATTTAAAATCCTTTAATCTCTTCAGGGCTTACGTACATGGAATGAACACCAAAACCTCCCCAATATTTTATTAAGTTCAATAAAAAAATAATATAGGAGACAAACCATCAATATGAATAACAAGAAAATAGAGGTGATAAGAAGCTCTATTATCAAGAACGAAATAACGATGAAGCATAATACAAACAAGCCGGAGAGGGTAGCCCTTTAGTGGTCCAGATCTCTTTGTGATGTTGGAACACATCTCAGTCCAATTGCTTTCACATATTCATGAGATTATATATCAATTAAATGGACACACTTTTTCTACCTAAAGGATCTCAATCGAATCTACACCAAGAATGGTTTATGAGGAGTATCCATGGAGGATAACAGATCAAAATTTGACTCATAGGAAGAAAAAATTACCGAGGTGAACAGGGTTTCACTAGTTCAAATGAAAGTATAAAACCAAGAGCAAGTAGCATTTTATTTTCAAATGCAAACCAATGAAGAATACGAGGGGTGATCAATTCATATAACACACTCCATTCCCTCAAAACTGATGAACCAACTTGGAAGTGCCATTCATGAGGAACATGAATGGATATATAGATCTAGTTCCCATAACCCGAGAAGGTGGAGGGATACAATTATGAGAATATAAAGGTGATTGATGGGCATGTATGAATGCTAAACAGATCAATGAGTTGGCTAGGGAAATAGACACCAATGAAGGAATAAAATGGGGGACCAGCTAAGGATACAAGAAACACCTCAATACCCTAACCAATCCGAAGATGGAGGACTACACATAAAACCCAAAAAAAGGATATGACCATAGAAAAATATTGGATCAAGTATCATATTTTTTCATAATAAAAAATAAAAATTTTCTTACATGTAGAAAAAAATTGGAATAAATATTATAAAAGGAAAATTCAAAATGAAAACACCTTAAATTCACGAACACTTTATATATAAAAGATATATATATGTGAGTGTGTGTGTACAAACATGCACACCCACATACATACATTCATAGATACATACATTCACACACAAAATTTAAAAAATTATTAAAATTAATTAATAATAACTAAATAAATGATCATTATAACACCCACACACACACAAATTCATTTATATTAATTTATATATAAAAATTATAATATTATATATATAATAAAATTTAAACCATAATTATAATTAATAAATACAAAATTTCTTATTATCTTCATGAATGGGGTTCCTAAAGGGTTGAAATAGTGGTCTCTTTCCACCACAGGTGCTTGGGGTTTCCCCGAGAATGCCTTCGGGGGTGGGGGTTGTTTATCAAATAAAAAATTAAAATATTTTAGCATTTTTTTTATCAATTCTCATTTATAGATAAGATAATGAATCACATTATAAATGCTAAAAAAATTATTTATAAAGGAGCACATTATGAGTGTTAAAAAAGTGATGATAAAATATACGACCTTTATCATCGCATGCCTTATCATTTATTTTTTAGCACTAACAAAATAATTTTTTTGTGCTTTTAATGCACCAATATGTATTTGTGTTTTTTGTCATTTTTCTAGAATTTTTTCCATTGTAAATTATACTTGAGAAACATTATGGTGATTTGGATAAATGAAGGGTTCAATTTTATGGGACCTATTGATATATATAAACTATGGTATATGAATAATATTATATGATCTATCTATATTCTAATCGTAGATGTTCATATGATACATATTTTAGGCAGTGATTTGGCCAAATATTAGACCAAATAGAGATTCCTATATCATATAGTGTGATATATCAAATGTCCTACAATATTAGATATTGGTTTCATGCAAATTCTATATCCTCCAAATGGTTTTATCTTTAGTTATGAATCATAGGTATGATTCATTAAAGTATTTTTAAATAATACATGATCATTTAAGTGTTCAACTGATCATATATTCTAATAGGTATATTTTTTTGTAATATATGATGGATTCTAAGTGTTGTCACATGATCCTAAACCTCTTACATTAATTGAGGGAGAACTATAATAGGGGGTATGACCTATCCAATTTATGGGTGAGATTTTTTCAATCCAAGCCAAAGATATCTTCTTACCCTTTCTTCATTAAACATCTAGAAGAATGTGATAGAACACCTCTGGAGTTGGACGGGTCATATCATTTCATATGAGGAATTAAGGGATGTGTGTACTACCATTGGATGTGATTCATACTGTGATCACTAATTGATCTCCATCAAACAAAAGTCATCACGATGGAGCTTGTTGGACATGAGGTATACTTGTTTTATATTATGTTATTCATTTCATGTAGATTGGTTGATGATATATAAAGTATTAAATTATGATTCTTCCCATTTTATTAACATGATATGCTTATATGAAACCAACCAATGGAATTAGTGTAATACTCAAGAACAAACTGTAATAAGTAATCACTATATCCTGAACTATCACATAATGCACACTCTAAAGAGCCTTTATTCATGAGTATATTTAAAAGTTTTATTTAGGAAATTATAATTTGATTCTAAAAAAATAAAATTTATATTTTTAATCCTATTAAATAAATTATCTTAATATAAAAATTTAATATTTTTTCGAAATATTTAATATTTTAGTGAATAGTGAAAAATATAGTTTTTACCAAAATCGTAACATTTATGAAATTATTAATATATAAGAAAGGTCTAGAAGTTTATAAAACCTTTTAAATGGTTAAATATGTGTTTAAGGATTAAAACTATAAATTTTTTAAAATATTATTCTTATATTATAAACCCTATGTTTAACATCATATGAACCTAATTAAAATTGTCTATTAAGAGATAATGGTTTGAGTTTTTCATTTTAATTAAATATTATTTTGGTCAAATAATGTTTTGGATTGCTTTTGAAAATATACCATTTATTTATTTTATAATAACTGATTTAAATCATGAAAATCAAAATCCTTGATAATTTTATCTGAAACATAAGTTTAATGCTTAAAAATACACATATATTAAAAATGGTTTTTACATGTGATAATGTTAAAATTAATTTTCCCAATACATTTTAATTTTATTTTATAAAATAAAATTTATAGTTAGAATAATTAGGTCTGAATTATGTAAAAAGAAAAATATTATTTTTTGGCATTGAAAATAAATTACTTAGGTTAATGATTAATAATGATGGTAAGAGTGAAATGGGTGTTTTGAAAGAATTAATTTTGAACAATTAAATAAATTTTATCTAAAAAAATTATATTAAAGTATTTAAAATTATGACTCAAATATGATTTTTAAACATATAAATAAAATATAAACCCTCATTCAATTAATTATTGATATGAAATATGAATAAAAAAACTTCATGTATAAAATGACATTTTTCTTTATAATAGTTTTCTTATATATTATGTTTTAATTTAAACATTGATTTTCTCACATTTTTAAATTTTATAAGATAAAATAGAGTCCAAATTCATATTTTTTATTTTCAAAATTTGTTAAGAGTGGTCATATTAAATTTTCAGTAATGAAATAACTACCATGGTTAAATTTTGGTCAAGATTAGTAATGGTGAAAATGGGTAAATGAAATATATTTAATTTTTAATACTTAAAAGGTCACATAATGATTCTAGAAATAATTTTTAGGTTTTTGAGTCATGGGAACTTGTATCACCTAAAAAGTATCCATATAACTCACCCAAATCACCTAGCCCACATAACACCCATGTGATTCCACTCGCACACCAGACCTATCTATTTTTTCTATGAAAATCCCTTATCTTCGCCTATAAACATATCTCACTCCCATCAATTATCTCATCCCATGACAGAACAAATGAATTTATCACAAATTTTCCTTTCCTATACCTCTCTAAATTCTTCAAAATGAGTTCCTAAGGTTTTAAGAGTCCCACCAAGCATTAAAAATCTACTTAGCAAGGAAAGGGTTTCCAATACTTCCCTTTCCTTTATAATTGAAATTCTATTTTTATAATAAAATTTAAATATATTACCTTGAGTTATTGGTATTAAAACCCATTTGATATTTTATTAATGAAATAATACTAAGCCACTCTCATTATACCGTTTTTCATATTCCTTTTTTGGGTAAAAATAAGGGTTCTCATTTCACCCCTTCCATTTTCAATGACTAAACATTATTTTAATGTCATAATGAATGTACTTATATAGAATTATCACACAATTGATATATCTAAAATGAGATTTTACCTCATTAAATCCCTTTTCAAAGTCATAATAATTCACAATAATCCAAAATTTTAGGATGTAAAGAGTTTATGGGGTTCTTAATAATTATGTCCCTGTTAGGATACTAGTAAGTGGATTGCTATGGCACAAATTCACTTGGGGGTAATCAATCATAAAAGTGTTGGTTGAATAATTGAATCAACCATCACAATAATTCATTATGAGTGGTCCTCATAATGCACACCAATCTAGAAACTCACGAGAGATGTGATTTCGAATATTCACATGATCTTTTCGATCATTCAAAATGGTTTTTCCTACCATTTTCATGGCCTAATTGCATTGAAGTATATTGAACATGATTACTATATTTTATTAATAACCCATCACTTTGAACATTCCCTTTGGAAATACTATATATTTATTTCCTTGATAAGGGTATTTCCTTGTACATTGAGAGTACTCCATAGTTTCTAGGTTGATTATATATTTTTAACTATCCCCATTATTTCTCTCAATGGGTTATCATCATGTTAAACCTTTTATTAACATGGGGAAAGAGTTATCATTATGTATGTCCTTATTCCAATATAGATGAATATTTCAATATTGACTATTTATTATTTAACCATTCAACTTCTTTCTTCGAATGAGTAATGATCATTTTATCAATTTTATTAGCATAGATAAAAGTATAATCATTATGTATGTTTATATTCTAATATGGATGATTATAGGAAAATTTTATTATGAATTGTTTATTAATTTTTTCCTACAATGAATTCATTATAATTTGAAAAAATATGGGAGAGACAAAATATTATATTTCCTCTTAATGTATCTTAGGTCTCATGAGACACAAATGCTTTAGTATTTTGTTATAGGCCAGCCCAAAACAAGATGCTTATTTGATGGTAAGATCACGATGTCTAAGATTATGATGTATTGGATTATGGTATGGAATCATTTGTCCCACGTTATTCATTTCATATATAAGGTTGAAGTTATTGTTATCTTTGTGATCAATTTTATTCATTCCTATACATGGATATATTATTCTCTCTATTTTAGTGGAATGTGGATTCATGTTGTTTATTTATTACCTGACATATAAATTATTCCATATTTATGTTGTGATAGATTCCACTATATGCTACCCCCGACTAAGAACCCGAGCTCACCATTTTTTTTATTTTACCTATAAACTTAAAGGAGAACTTTGTGTAATTTTCAATGATATGATGGAAGGGATAATAATGTTCTTGAAATGTGTTCTTGATGTATGTTATGACTTTAAATATAATATATGTATGTATGTAGTATTCCAATACTACAAAGTTGTTAGATATTATGGAAACTGTATTATTATATACAAATAATTTAATATAAATTTCATATATGAGTATCCAGAGTTCAAGTAGTCAAATTTCATACCAGATCAAGTTTATAATAACCTTGGTGACTATATTTGGAGAGTTCTATTTACATATAACAATTACTATGAAGGACCATCAATATTTTAAGGGAACACTATAAAAAAATTAATATGGAATGCATTTTTCAATCCAATATCATGAGATAGTTATGCGTATTCCATTATATGGTGACTAACTAGAATAATGAGAACTATATCAACCCCCATATAAAATTTAGTGTTGTTTACACTGAGAAAATCAATGAAGTTGGAGTTGAGGATAATAAAATCATAACCATATTTTTTCATTTTACCCAATTAATGAAAAATAATATTTCCTTCATTGAGTGACCAAATGATCCAAAACATTGTTTGGATATGATGAATAGATTCATATGAGAACAACCTACAATATTTATTGGAACTAATAAAACATTGGTAGATGAAAAATGGACCAAGTCCCTAAAGAATAACTATATTTCCTTTGGAATTAGTGGAAAATAGAAATTCATTATGGTGGTATATCATCTAATGGGAGATACAAACCAATTATGGTCAATAATTCAACACACTAAATAGGAAGATGAGATGAAGAGAATATAATGGGTAACATTTAAAGATATATTCAATGAAAAATAAATTCCTCTTGAGAAAAGATCATAACTGGAATGCTAGTTCCTCAATCATAGAGAAAAGAAGGAAGAAAATGTTTCTCATTTTGAGGATAACATTACATGGTTAGCTAGACATGCTGCAGACTTTGTATGTAGACTATAAATCAAGGTCTATTATTTATTTTTAGGATTAAATTCAACCCTTCAAATGGAGTTGGTCTCTCAAAACTTTTTATTTTATGAGTATACAATATCAACTGATATTAAGAGAGAAATAGTTTTCTATGCGATATATGTATTCAAGGGAAATCATGAGAAGAAGAGTCTGGTTGAGAGTCATGGGAATAGTAGTGTAGAAAATTGGATAAAGTGAAGGATTTGGTTTACCAAATGTGATAGTTGATTGAAGAAACACCATGTGGCTAGAAAAAAGGGAACAATAGTTTGTTACATGTGTGTAGAAAAATGTCATCATGCTCATAAATGGAATGGAATGAAGAATCTATTTATGTTAAATGATTTAACTCTAAGGAGAAAGGCCATTATGTAATCCAATTTCAAAAACATTAAAGAAATTTACCTTTAAAAAGGACATGGGAGAAAGGGAATGCTTATAAACTACCAAAGATAATTTTGAAGTTCTTAATGTTATAGTGACAGGTAGTTTGATTATAGCCTAAAAATTAGAAAATGTTTCAATGTATTTTGGATCTTTATAATATTTTTTTGACATAAATGTTTTCCAAGAACAAAAAATATTTTTCTAGAACCTTACTAAGAGGCATAATAATCAAGACACTAAGTGGAATTCTTATTAAAAGAAAGAAATTTCAGTCTTCTCTAATTATGATGCATGTAAATACCCTATTTCAATACATGGTCATTATACTTGTGGTTGAATTTTATATAATCCTTGGTATTGATTGAATTTTAACGTATAACAAAAAAATTATTTCCAAGATATGGATATTATGATTCATAAAGGTGTGGTGGAATATATTTTTTCGAGGGGATACTTCATCATCTAAAACAAGTTCGGATCCTCCCCCACTGGCTATCCTTAATGAAATTTTGGGAAGACAGTGTGGGGCATGTATTGTATCAATAATAATCTATAAGTCTTATTGATTTTGATGCTCACAAACACCCTTGTTTGTTTTACTAATGATATTACTTTATGTGTATTTTAAGAAATTAATATTCTTTATATTCCTTTTTCTGGAAATATTTTCATGATTATTATTCATGTGGAATATTCATCAATGTGTTAGGAACGCTCATAATTGTATTCTGCGAACACTGTTCATACCACACATTGAAGAAACATAACATAAGGAAAAAACCCTAAATTTGTATTATACCTTATGCTAAAATATCAACATGTATAGTCTATCAACCCTATATTGACAGCAATGTATGGATAAAGAACATCATGTTTGGATGAAACCTTATGTTTGACAAAGAGAAAATGTATGGTTAAAGAACCCTACGTAAGTATGGAACCTTATGTTTGAGAAAAAAAATTATAGATCATCAACCTTAATTTTGTGATAAAAAATCATTTGGAGAATGAATGATATTTAGTTCAATCCTACGTTTTATATTTTCTCATTTTGTGAAGGAACATTTTGTTTGACTTTTTATCACCAAATATTTGAATTTATGATTTTATCGGAGTTTAATGCAATGGTCTTTATAGAATATCAGGTAGATTTAAATCTCATTTTAGAATGATTCAAATATCATTATGATTAATTCAATGAATAATATTATGTGGAGAAATTATCTCCTATTATTAAGGGAAGTTACGACTACTCCAAGCTATCTCAAGAATTTGAATTCTAACGATTAATAAGATATTTTCTTGCATTTGGAATAAAAATATAGGATCTCTTTTTTAATTATATCTATTTATTTGTTATATATATATATATGTGTTTATTAGTCAAAGAAAAAATATGTATATTGAGAGATATATTTAGCCATATATTGTGACAAAATTGAAACTACATTCTTGTGAAGATCTTTTACAGATCTACTGCAACAATCGATCAGACTCTAATTTTCTACAGAAGAAGATACAGTGGAAATATAAATATTCAAGATTTATTATTTTCTCTAAGTATGTGATTTTTATTCATTTTTTTTATTTTAATGATCTATTGAATCCGGATCACTTCATAAATGGCCTTTCACGAAGAAACTATTTTCTGAAGAAGAAAATTGATCTACTGTCAGTTGTTCTTCAACTGTAATGTTCAACCAAAATCCTTCATAATCAATATCTTTTTATGGAGAGTTTCAACTACTCATATTTAGTTGTGGTGGAGTATCAACTTCTCGATCTATGTTTTGGTTTATTAGTTCATTATTATATAACCAAAAGAATCTATTTTTATTCTTCTTTATAATGGTGCTGACTACTTTTACTCAATTGTGGATTGGTCTTATGATATGAGGACCTGACTAGTGAAATTCAACAAACTCACAAAGAGAGTAATTGGTGGAGTGGACTAGGGTATCTATATGAACCAAACCAGTATAAATAGTCATTTTCTATGTTTCTGTTTTTATCCACTGCTCATTATTTCAAATAGAAGACGAACACTGAATGGAGGAGTGGGCGGAGCAAGCGGCCCCCTTTCTATCCCATGATGGCCGACACTAGGGTTTCTTGGCGATGGTAATCTGCCATTTTCTTGGCTCAATATTCTCCCGCCTTTTGGCGATACTGCTAAGGTGACTATAGCGAAGGCGCCTCCCAGCTCTAAAGTGACTCCAGAGAAGGTGGGCTCACGTGACTCGAAAATATCAGTTCGTCGCTACGGTCCATCGATCCCTGAAAACACGGACAAAAAGGATGGCTTCCCCTCTACAACAAATCTAGATACAGGATCTAGGATTAAACAGATCGGCATGGATGGTGCAAGGGATTCTCACTCCTTGAAGGATTAGGATTTCACGTGGAACTCTTCTGGACAGGAGGGTTTTGATGTGGCGGGGAAGAGGTCATCTATTGAGTTCAGGTTTACGGAGACCTTACGGGTTGCGTGGACAGAATCATAGGCTACTGCTCTTCCTGGAGTCCGATACTTTCTGTATGTGATTAAAGACACAATTTCTGGGCCGAAGCAGGATGGGTCTTTACTTAAATACTCACACCATGGAAGAATTCTTCGTAAAGGTTCATCTGCGCATGTTGAGGCCAATCCTGCAGCGTTTTATGAGATATTGGAAATGGGAAAAAACCCATTGATTGCTCGCATTGTCTTGCCCAAAGGTGCACAAATGTGGAAGCTAGATGACTTGTTCCGAATATCATCAATGTTGTGGGGATTTTCCAATTGGAAATGTGTGTCTCTTGGTCGTGGTTTTTTTCACTGTCTTTTTCTGTCAGATGACTTGAAGCTTTGTGCATGGAGTATTGGTGCACTATCTCTGAAACCTGGATGGATTCATTTACATGAATGGTCATTAGATTTCAATTTTTCTAATGCAAGAAATTCTTTTTCTTAGGTTTGGGTTTGACTACATGGTCTTAACTGGGTCCTTTGGCATCCGACGATTCTGCATGACATTGGCATGGCAATTGGGACTCCTATTCATCTTGATTAGGAGATTGAGGATGTTCGGTTTGGGAAATTTTCTAGGATGATGGTGAAGGTTGATCTCATCTCCACACTAGTTGACAAGGTAACCCTATCTACTCTATATTATAATTTTCAAATTGATGTTGAGTATGAAAAAAATCCCCTCTTCTGCTCTGAATGTATGGATGTTGGACACTCTGTGGAGCTATGCCGGAAAAAAGTTTCTTGTGAGAAGTATGGGATGAAAGGTCATCCTACCACCCTGTATCAATGAAATACTAATGTGAAAGACTCAATGTTGTCAAAACCTGATAATAAGGATTGTGCCCCCCCAAAGAACCAGCTTATAGTATGGATGTTGGGTTGATTTTAGGGAAGCATGATTCTCAACTCTCTCTTTTGAAAGGCAAAGAGTTGATGATTGATGCGTCCCCTAAAAGAGTTCATATCAGCCCTTATAATCTTCAAGATGATTTGGTTAAGAAGGATACCTTAACGGAGAAAGTAATATATGTGCCTTCCCTTGTAGATGACTCTCATCAAATTGATACATCGCAGAATGCTGATTGTCACTGGGAAATTCAAAAGCTCTTGTAGTCTTCTAATGTTTATGGGAAATGAGGGAATCTCTCTGATGATGAAAGGGGAAACAACAAAAAAACTGCTTTGGGCAACGTGCGACCTATATCCTTTAAGGATTTTGTCTTAAGTGGTCAGGCAAGGATGACTGATGGTGAAGAATTTCCCTCTGTTCCACCAAGGAGGAGACCTCGCAAGGTTTTTTCCCATCTTCTGAAGATCAAGTCGACTAGATTATCTTCAAAGGTGTCAAAAAATATGGATGCAAATATTCTTAAGATATTCAACCAGGAGAAGTCTCAATCAGAGTGGGGGTCTTCTGATGAATCTGATTACAGAAATGACATGTCATATTATGATTATTAGTCTTGATTGAGGGCAATTCTGTTTGTTTGACCCCTTTCGCCACTCTTATGTCCTTTTGAATAATAATTGGTTAGAAGTTTTGCTTCTGGCAGACCATTATAAAAAAAATATAAGACAAACACTGCTCACCTATATAATATTCAGTTGAGAGGCATAATTTTAATTAATTTTGAAAATACACAATTCACCACGTTATTGTGTATATTTTTATTTTCCGACATAAAAATTGGTATCAAAGGAGAGCTTTAAAAAAAGGCTATAACAAGATAATATTATAAGGTCTATACAAAGATAGAAATGAATGATCATAGAGAAGGGATGCCAATGGTTCATGCTCTTTATTTCAATAGTGATAAATATGGGTACTGGAAATCATGGATGATTATATATATGAAGAATTTGGGATTCAAAGTCTACAGTAAGATCATTACTCCTTATATAATTTCAGAAAATCCTTCAACTTGGACTACTGCTACAGTGCCAGAAACTTAAATGAATTCTAGTGATATGAACTCTATTATATGTGGTATTGAACTATATGAATTCAACCATGTCTCAAAAATTCCTAATGCATATGAAATGTGAAAAACCATTGCAGTTTCTTATGAAGGAATTGACAATGTATGACAAATGAGGTATGCAATAGAAAAACTGAAATTTGATATATTCAGAATGCTTGATGGTAAAAATATCACTCATATGAATGGAAGGATTACACATATTATAAATAATATTACAGCCTTAGGTGATTCTATAAAACAAGTAGATCAAAATTTGAATGTACTGAGAGTAGTACCCACTAAATAGAATTGTATATCAGCTGCAATTTGACAATCTTCACCCATCAAAAATATGATAATTAGAGAAGTGATTGGGAAAATAATGATGTATGAAGATTAAATGAAAGATGAAGCTAAAGATCATATAGTCATAGTGGAAAATAATAATACTTCTCTAAAGGTATCATATCAGAAGCAAAGAAAAAGAATAAATAAAGAAGTCAGAGAAGAAAAAAATTCAGATACACCTGATTCTGAAATAGAGTTGGATCAATTAGATAGAAATTTTATCAGGTTTTATAAGAAGAAAAGAACATTCATAAAAACTTTCAAAAGGGATCAAAAATACTATAAGGAAGTCATATTCTATGAATGCAAGAAATTAGTCATATAAGACCTGATTGTCCCCGGCTAAAAGGTTACAATAGAAAGACTAAAAAGAAATTTCTGAAAAATGTTGATTATGAAAAAAAAAATTAGAAATGAAAGAAACTTGGAGTGTCTTTGAAGACTCTAGAAGATCATCAAAATATGATTCAAAAAAGGAAGAATCACATTTGAAAGCAAATATGTTCTTCATAGAAAAATAATATAAAATACAAACATATTATTCATCTAATTATGATTCTGATTATTCAAATAATCAATTGGATTCCTTCAAAAAAATTAAAGAAGAAAAATATAACCCTTATTAAAGAAACACAAATATTTAAAAAATATTCACAATTCAATTTTGGGAGATAGTGATGCTTTACTTAAACAACATCAAGAGTTAATTGAAAAAATTTATTCATCTACCAAAAACTGGGTTGAAAATGAAAATAAGATTAACGAATTAAAAGATGGAGTAGAAACTTAAGAAAGTAGTAATCTATTATTTACAAAAGGATAAAATATTATAAAATTATTACTAAAAATTTCATTCGAAATAAAATATTTGGTACAATAATTAAAGGTGAAAAATCTAAACAATATAAGAATTATTTTGTTCCCAACTCAAAAAATGTTGCCAGTATTTTTTTGGAATAGAAGATCATATAACAAAAAAATTATTTAAAAAATCTTCAAATATGTGGAATTAAAAATGATTTTATTTTACATAGATTATTTGATGTAAATATGAGTTATTGAAAAACAATGTAGATATGGATTCCTAGAACTTTACTAGATAACACTGCTGGACCCAAAAGAATATGGGTACCAAAAAAAACTTTTGTTTAAATTTACATTGCAAGAAATAGGTCACAGAAAAAGAAAATATATATAGTATATGGACAGTGGATTCTCTAGGAATATGAGTGGTAACTCATAAAAAATCATTACATTGACTCAAATAGATAGAGGTCTTGTAACTTTTTATGATAATGCCAAAAGAAAGATAATTGTACTTGGAACTTTTGGAGATCCAAAAACAATCTCAATCAACAAAGTAATATATGTAAAAGGGATGAAGTATAACATGATAAGTATATCTCAACTCTGTGACGATGGATATTATGTTGATTTTTCAAACAACTAATGTTCTGTGTTTAAAGATAAATGACTTATGTTTGGAGCACCTAGAACTGATAATGTTTATACTTTACATTTAAATACCTTGTGTAAACAGTAAGTGAATTGTTTAACTGCTAAGATAAATGAGTCTTGGATATGGAATAAAAGGATTTTTCATTATAATATTTATGATTTACATAAATTATCTAATAAACTATTAGTTTCCGATTTACCTATTCTTAAGTTTGATAGTGACAGATTGTTTGATGCATGCCAAATTGCTAAGAAACACAAATCTTCCTTAAAATCTATTAACATAATTGTTACATAAAAAAATCTATAACTTATCCCCATGGATCTATTTAGACCATCATGACTAGCATGTTTGGATGGAAAATTATATGTATTTGTTTTAGTTGGTGATTACTCTAGATTTACTTGGATTTATTATCTAAAACCTAAAAGTGAAGCTTTTACTGTTTTTCAAAGTTTATGTATGTTTGTTCAAAATGAAAATTTTTTTAGGATAATTTTATTAAGAAGTGATCATTATGGAGAATTTTAAAATCAGAAATTCTATTCATTTTATTCAAATCTAGGAATTAAACACACCTTCTATACACCAAGAACACCTCAAAAAAACTGAATTTCTAATAGAAGAAATAGAACTATTCAAGAAATAGCTAAGACTATGATGAATGAATACAGTCTACCAACCTACTTCTTGGTAGAATCTATAAGCACAACCTTCTATGTCATGAATAGAGTTTTAATACAACCTATTTTCAAAAATACACCATATGAACTTTGGAATAACAGAAACATAGGGTAAAGTACTTTAATGTTTTTGGATATATGGTTTATATCCTGAACACCAAGGATAATCTTGGAAAGTTTGATCCAAAATCTAAAGAAGGAATATTTTTAGGATATACTACTACCTCTAAATCCTCTAGAGTGTTTAATAAAAATTCAAGGATTATTAAAGAAGCAGTTCATGTGAATTTTGATGAAATTGACCCTTTTATTAAAGAGAAAGATCAAACTGATGAAACTAATGACTCCACTATCAACATGTGACTTTAAAATCTAAGAAATGATTTTGAAAATAACATAAATAAATTCAGCCCATCTTAGAAGAACATGATACTGATGAACCTAAAAGTGTTTTACATAGAAAGTCAAGAACCTTAAATAATCATCATTTAGAAACTGTAATAGGATACCTAGACATAGGAAGAAGAACTAGAAGAAATACCTGAAACCTTGGTGAAATATCTTCCTTTATATATCAACTAGAACCTAAATCTTTTGAAGATGCCTTAGAATATTATATTTGGATGTTTGTAATGAAAGATGAAATAAACCAATTAAAAAGGAATGATGTTTGAGAATTATTTGAAAGACCATCAAATTATCAAATTATTGGAACAAAGTGGGTCTTTAGAAATAAACAAGATGATCAATGGATTATAACTAGAAATAAATCTCGATTAGTAGCTAAAGGATATAATTATAAAGAAGATATAGATTATAATGAAACTTTTTCCCCTGTATCTAGATTAGAAGCAATTTGAATTATTTTATCTTATGCATCTTATATGAAGATTAAATTATATCAGATGGATGTTAAATATTTCTTTTTTAAATTTCTATTTAATGGACGAAGTTTATGTTGAACAACCTCCTAGTTTTGAAAACTCTCAAAAACTAGATTCTGTTTTTAAACGTACTAAATATCTATATGGCCATAAACAAGAACCAAGATCTTGGTATGAAATATTAAGTTACTTTATTTTAAAAAATGGATTTACTATTAGAATGGATTATACAACTATTTTAAACAAAATCATTTGCTCTAATATATTACTAGTTAAAATCTATGTTGATGATGTTATTTTTGGTTTGACCAATAAAAAAAATTAAAATGATTTTTCAAAACATTTAAAAAAATAATTTGAAATGAGTATGATGGAAGAATTGAACTTTTTTTAGGACTTCAAGTACATAAAAAAGATTATGTAAATGTTTTAAACCAAAGTAAATATATTACTAATTTATTAAAAAAAATTTGTGTTGAGAACAATAAGACAAATACAACTCCCTTGTGTACCAATATAAAACATGATTTGGATAAAGTTGGAAAACCAGTGGAATTTTTTTTATAGAGGAATGATTTTTAGTTTATTATATCTTATATCTAGAAGACCTAATATTATGTTTTCAGTATGTTTATGTGCAATATTTCAGAAAAATCCTAAACAATCACATCTTATTATTATCAAAAGGATTTTTAGATATTTAAATGGAACTGTTTTCCAGGGAGAACTTGGTGGAGTAGTAGGGGTGTGGGGTGGTCATGGGTACTGGTTAAATAAATAAAAAATGGGGTCATGGGTACTTGTTAAAAAAATAAAAAAGAGAAGCTTTATGGGTGTTTAAGAAAACTTCTCTTAAATTAATCATGATTAGGGGCGGTTAACCACCCATAAATTAATCATGATTAGGGGAAGTTAAAAACTCCCCTAATTCCCTCTATTAGAGGCAGTTTTGATAATAATCCCCTTTAATACAAGTGATTTTGAATGATTTCAGCCAATATTAGCGGGGGTTTAAACCCCCTCTACTATAACCACCCCTAATGCCACCATTATTTAATATCATATTTAGATAATGATTTTGGAGGTTTTAGATCAGAAATAAAAGTACCCACTATAAAAATGACTACATTAGAAGGGGTTATAACCCCTTCTGAAGGCATTAGTGGCAGTAATGGAGAACCATCACTAATGTGATCGCCTACTATCATTAGTGATGGTTTTGATGAAGCACAGGTAAAATCATGGTGAGATTAGGGGCGGTTACAGTATAGGGGGTTTAAAACCCCACTAATATTGGCCGAAATCTTTCAAAATCACTTGTATTAGAGGCTATTATTATCGAAACTGCCTCTAATAGAGGGAATTAAGGGTAGTTTGAACTGCCCCTAGTCATTATTAATTTAGGGGCAGTTAAACGACCCTAATCAAGATTAATTTATGGGTGGTTTTTTAAACGCCCCTAAAGCCTCCCTTTTTTTTATTTTTTTAACAAGTACCTGTGACCACATTTTTTATTTAATTAACTATTACTCATGATCACCCCAAACCCCTACTACTCCACCTAGTTCTCCCTAGACCCCCTCGTCCCCCCACTAGTTCTACCACCCCAACCCCCCTCAAGTTCTACAACGTGCCCGATCCTCCCTCCAATTCCCCATGCACCATGGCCTCACCTCCAATTCTCTCATTATCCTCTCTCATTACGCGCAACCTCCCTCTACCCTACTACATGGTTTCCTGACACCTGACCTCCAAGTCAATTCCCCTAAAATTTTAAAAACCCGGCTGAAGGGATTCGAACCCCTAGCCTGCTGCAAATCAACGAACAACGAACCCAATAGGCTACCAGTATGGGAAATTTTCTTTTGTTATATAACTATAGATTCAATTTATTTATATAAATTTCTTTATTTATTAAATAAATAATTTTTAAAAAATATATTTATATACTTTTCACCATATAATTGACATATAAATTTACAAAATCTATATATATATGTATATTAAATACAATTGAGTAAGTATATTTTTACACACACACACATATATATATATATATTTATAAATACTTTAATATATGTGTGTTTGTTTATGTATTTATAATATATATATAATATATTTATAATATATATATACATATATATATTTATTTATTTTTATATTCTTATGTCTGTGTGATAATAATAATAATATTAATTATTATTATTGTTATTACACCTCTTTAAATTATAAAAATTATATGTTGGTTTTATAATTACTATAAATTCATTTTAAGAGTCATATCATTCATATATTATATTAAATAAATTTATATTTTATATTTATGTAAATTATTTATACACTTAAATACATATTTATATATTATTAAAATGTTTATTTAAATAATATATTTATATATATAAGTATTTACTTAATATATTTACATAATTTCCTTAAAAATATATTTATATACTCTATTTCAACACATATATTTATTTTTATGTGCAATAATATATATATATATATATATATATATATTTATAAATTGTATAGTATTATATATAATTATTATTATATGAAATAAATTTTTTACAAAAAAAAATATATCATATAAAATTAATATTATATGAAATAAAATGTATACAAATATTTATATAATGTTATATGAAATACAATTTTATATTATATAATATTAAACCATAAACATATTATTTACAAATATATTTATTATTATAATAATATAAATTATAAAAACTATATGATAAATTTTTTAAATAAATTATATTTATGTATATATTTATATAATAGGATTAATCTTTTATATTGTAAATAATTAATATTATATGAAATAATATTTATACAAATAACTATATATTAATGTATATAATATTACAACACAATTATATTTATGTATACATATAAATACAATTAAATACAATCATAGAAATATTTTATATAACATGTTCATATATATAATGTATTTAAATACATTTATATATATTTTTTAAATTATATATATATATATATATATGGATGTTACTTTTAAAAAAATTAATAGTAGGGGTTCACAAATCACTTTAATATCTGAAATTAGAGGGGGTTGTGAACCCCTGCTAATGTAAAGACACTAGAGAGGGTTTTGAAACCACTCTAAGGTAAAGACATTAGAGGGGGTCCATAACCCACTCTAATTTAAGGCACTGAAGGGGTATTTCAACCCCTCTAAAATACAACCAAATATTTAAAAAATAATAATTAAAAATTGTGAGGGGGTTTAAAACCCCCATCTAATTTAATAAGTTATAGGGGTCCATAATCCCCTTGAAATTTGATAATTAAAGAGTGTTTTACATAAACCCCTAATATATTTATTGTAAATTAATTTAGAGGGGGTTCTTAACACCCTCTAAATTTTATGATTTGATGGGGTTATGGATAACCCCCTCTAATTATATAGAAAATGAATTTAGAGGGGGTTGTGCATAATCACCTCTAAATAACCCCCTCTAATGTGTTGTTTTTTTGTAGTGACCTCGAGAACCAATCACTTTTTAGGAAAATAATTAGTATCAAGGTCTAGTAAGAAACAACACTCAGTTTACCTATCAACAACCGAGGAAGAATATGTATCTCCAAGCAGTTGTTGTGCACAATTATGGTAGATTAAAAACACACTAATGGACTTTGGACTAAATTTTAATAATACCACTATTTTATGTGATAACACAAGTGCTATAAACATTATAAAAAATCTTATAAGTAATTATAAAACATGGAATATTGATATTGGACATTATTTTCTAAGAGATAATGTTCTTAAAAATGATATATCTTTAGAATTTGTAAATACAAAATACCAACTAGATGATATTTTTACTAAACCACTTCAAACTGTAAATTTTCATTTTGTTATAAATGAGTTAGTTTTATTTATTTTGTAAACTTTTAATCTTTTTTATATTTTTTATTTTAAATATTCATTTTATTTTATTTATTTATTTTAGTTATTTATGTTAAAATCATTTACTGTTTACTTTAAATCTAATTTGTTTTAATATTTTCTTTTCACTTTACGTTTCAATTAATTTATTTTAATCTTAAGTTTATTCATTACACATGCTTTCAAATTTTTTAATGATTATCCTACTCAATGACATGAGAAAAAAGGTATTGTTATAAATTTTCTAAATACCAAACCCTTTCAACTCTCAACCCCTTTTTGAATACCAAAACCATCATTTTACCACATTCTACCTTCTCTTAACTATAAGGACCCAACCTTAAAACATTACACAATCTTGAATTAAATGAATAATTTACGTTGAGGATCTTTTCAAGGTTAGAGTTTTAGAGAATTAGGCCATAACTATTACATCTCAAAAGACAACAAAGTAAACACTTCTACTCAATTTCCATTTTTTCATAAAATAAAAACTCTTAAAAAGAAACATGTCTAGTTCCATGTTTTAGATAGAATTTCGTTCCTTGATCCCATCCTTGAACCTATTCATATTTATGTCCTATGGAAAACATTTTAAAAACTTGGGATAAGCATAAAAAGATCATTAAGGGATATAAAAAGAAGGAAAACTATTAGTTTCTCAAAACAACAAGTAAATCATGAATACTTCTTCATAAGTAATACTTTTCACCTTTATAAATTAGTAAATACTCTTCACTAAATAAAAGATCATTGCTTACCCTTTTGTAACCAAAATATCACCATAAAACCCATATAAATAACACATAACATATACAGTTAACTTGGGACATAAACATACTTAAATGGAATAAACATACGGTCGACTTCCACACATGTCACTAAATGGAATAGCCATACGACCGACTTCCATACCCAATGCATTGGAGGTTATAATGTAACCACCCATCCTGGTTTTCACAGCACCACCCATCATTTGGTTTATCACATAACCACCCACCAAATTTCCATGTACTGTTATAAAATCATAACACATACAACAAATATATAGGAATGAAAACATTTCCACATTTAAATCACAATATATTGACATAAAAAATACATTATCAAAACCATTTTCAATACCAAAATACATAAAATAATATATGTTATTTACTTTATTTTTAAAATCATTATGGATTGTTAAGGAAGCCAAAGATCAAATAATACTTGCGGCGGTGTAAAGGTCGTTGTCACCGCATACATTAAAAAAGAAACATACTTTTCATAATTCAGTAAAACGATTTGTAGAGAAAAGATTACCTTTGAATAAAAGTAAAATTAAAAGGGTTTTATACACTGTATAAAAGAAATTTTTTTATAAAAAAAAAATATGCCTCAATGAAAGGAGATTGAGACAAAGTCTCTTATAAAGACGGTATCCATAGATTAAGGATAAATCAATGACATAATTATGTGTGAAAAATATAAATACACCCAATATAAGTGGATATTAAGTGTAAAAAAATAATAGGTCATTCACAAATATTAATATCATGACATAATCAGGAAGTAGAGGTTTAAACCAAAGAATTTAAATTGGGTAAAGAAGTTACCTTACAGAAAT
This sequence comes from Viscum album, assembly GCA_963277665.1. Taxonomy (NCBI): domain Eukaryota; kingdom Viridiplantae; phylum Streptophyta; class Magnoliopsida; order Santalales; family Viscaceae; genus Viscum; species Viscum album. The sequence continues at coordinate 1,560,191,855 of OY728156.1, forward strand.
TTGACAGCCTAATGACGTCACATTAAAATTCAGAAAATGAGTTGATGAGAGATAAAAAGGGTATATCATAACTTGGACATAAAATTTATAGCAATAAGGATATATAATATCATATCCCAACATAATAAGATTGGAATTAAAAGGTATAACAAAAATAAGCCTTTTAAAAAGATGAAGGTGAAAGGTTCCCTTATCGATTTGGTAACTTACGAATCATACACCCCATGAAAGAAGGACCATAAAATGTTGATGTAAATACCCATAAATGAAAGTATATTATATAAAGAGTATAATAATGGGTGGTACATACACCACTCAAAGGAGATAGTGACAAATATAGCATGAATCTCACAGGAATAAAAAGTGAGATAAAAATCCCTTACCTCGTTGTAATCAATCAAGTCGTATGACCAAAAGATACTAACCACCAAATGTATTACAGAACACCATGAATATAAATATAATAATTATAATATATATCAATTGGAAGTACACAATACACCACATTCTATAAATAAGTGGCGACCAATGGAAATATCAAGGAATTAAAAATTAGATATGAAATCCCTTACGAAAATTCAGCAGCCTAACGACGCCACTTAAAACTTCCAAAAATTGATTGATGAGATAAAATAGGGTCTATCATCATATGAAAATAAAAATTAAAGTAATAGGAATATAAAATAACATCCCCCAACATAATAAATAGGAGCTTAAATGAAATGACATAAACTAGAGTACTTGAAAAGAAAGAGAGAGGTAAGATCTCCTACCTCGAGTCCGACTTGGCTTGTTCATTTATTTATATTATTGAATAATAAACTGTGGTCAATTTATAATTTCTTAATAACATAATTTAAATTTTATTATTCAATTCATATCACATATTATCATGTTACAATAATTATATTTTTATGTTAGTTCATATCATACGTTTTCATCGATGTTTGGTACATGAGTAAAAAATGAACTTGTTTGATAATAATTGCCCATGTAGTTATAATTAAATCATCTCCATAATAGTATTTATGATTTAAATATCATATATATCCAGTATATTTTCATTTTATACTATTTTATAACATTTGGAGAAAAAAATGAAATCCACCGTTCATGGAGTCGGTAGGCCGTACATACACCTGAACGTTACTTTCATTTCTTTGTCATATTAATGGAATTAAAAATAAATGAGAGAAATATATTTTATAATTACAGTATAATATATATGTTATATAGGTTAAATAATTTCATTAATTTCATTCTTTATACATTACATGTATTGCATGACGGAGTCACATCACTTGAGGGGGCGGTAGTCCACACTTCCTCAAATGAAATTATCGCAATTACACGACATGAAAAGCATAATGATATGATTTAAAAATAAAATACAGAAGCATATAGAAAACATAAATACCATATATATCATATTTAAATATTGTTACATCATAATTACCACAATGAAAGGTGTTAAAATAATATTGAACAATCATCGTTTCGTGAGGTAGTAATTCACCACCTACAGAAACCCTATGTTCTTTAACCATTAGACGGAGGTGTGTGTATGTGTAAATCAAATCCTTCTCATAACAACATCCTAGTATATTTAGGATAATGTTATTATTATGGGATTCAAATAATAATAAGCTAGTGTTGAGTGAAGAAGGAAAATAATAGAAAGAAACTCGAGAAAAGACATTACCTATAATTAGGGTAACTCTTTTTGATTTGATCCAAAGGATTCATTGGAAAGACTTCTGCCCAAATTGAGGATTCTAAAAGTAAGATAGGTATATGGAGAGATAATATGAGCAGAGGTTGGAGGAGCCAATGGCTTGAGAGGTGTGGGTAAGGGGGTATTGGTGGGGGCATTTTATAAGACGGAGGAGGGGGACTCTTGGAAAGTATTGAAATATTAATTTATTATAATTTTTTTTTTCAAATTAAAATGGTTCTAAAATGATATATTTCGAGTATAATAATACCAGGGGTATATATACACTTAAAAAATATGATTTTACAAGTTGAGGTCATAAAATTAACCTTATATTTTCATTTTAACCATTAGTTAAAATTAATAATTCTAACCACGTCTTCTTTTATTTTCAAACTATAAGTTCATAATAATTACTTTAAAATAACAATAGTCCCATAATTGTATAAAAAATGATATTAGTAATATATTATATTTCATTTGGAAGAATATTATATTTTCTGGACTTTTATACCATTTAATTAAATAACATTTGTTTTTGAAACTCATTTATGCCAATTTCGACACTATTTGGTAGTTGTCTTTTGATAAAGGCAAAAAAGCTTTATTACTTCGAAATAAAATAATTAACATATATTTTACATGTCATAATTATCTATATAATTCTTTTATATCATCCCAAGTTTCAAAACAAAATTATTTTAACACTTACAATATCATATATTCAAATCTTTCATTAATGAGGTAATAACTGCATCATCATTGTGTCATAAATAAATTTATTTATTTAATGTCTAAAAATTCTAAATATAATACAATGATATAGGAAATATTTTTAGATTTCAAATGAATATTTATAGTCAAAGATATAATTTATAAAAACAAGATTAAAGTTGATTACTTCTGTATTATATACTTTTATTATATTTCCCTTTCTTTAAAAATAATATGATAAAAGGTCACTATCACACAAAAGTGATTCCATGGGGTCCCAAAGTTGGTACAAGGAATCCCATGGTCGGAAATGACTTCAAAAATAGAATTAAGACACATGGATGGGTAATTTTATATTATTGTAACATTATTTTATTTACCCCTTTTACCTGATTTACTAATTAATCACTGTAATTAAAAATAGTTACTGTAATTACTATTCATCTTGTTAAAAGAAAAAGAGTCTTAATTAAATAATTTGGAACTTATGATTCCAAATATGGAATCCATTTTACCAAATTCCAAACACATAAACTGCAGTAATTAATTTGAAAATAATTCTCGTTCTCAAAACCAAAGACGGGTTTTTAAGAAGTAAAATTTATCAAAAGATTGACTCGTTTTTACATCAAATCTGAAAGTGAAATCACTTACAATGAACAAAATTGTATTAAGTGATAAAAAAAATTCCATTACACTTTAAAACCTATTAATTTTAAAATATAACTATATAAATAAATTATATGAAAAAGATGTTTTGAAGTAAAATGCTGTATTTTTCACTATTCCTTAAAAATGAACATTTGTCAGAAAAATAAAAAAAATTTATCCAAAGTAAATATGAAATTAAAAATTAAAAAATGATGCCAATTTTACCAAATTAAAAATATAGAAGTTGAATAAATTAATTTTATAATTAATTCCTGCTGTCAAAACAAATAGCATGTTTTGAAGAAACAATATCAATCAAAATATTGAAACTTGTTTATGTCCAATTTCAAAGTGAAATTAATTCCAATGACCACCATTGAATTAAATGGTAAAAATATATTCTAATTATAATTTAAAACCAATTAAAATTTTAATCAATTCATATAAATAAATTACATTAAAAGGAGGTTTTGAATTAAAATATAGCATTTTTCACTATTCGTAAAAAATGAACTTTTTCGAAAAAATAACAAAAATTTACGCAAAGTAAATTTTGATGTCCCAATTATAAATAAGGATTTTATTTTGTCAAATATAACATATAAAATTGTCAAAAAGTGGATTTAAAAAGGTTTCTCCATCAAAAGGCGGTTAATCATTCTTTTAAAGAATATTAGAATATTTATGCTTAAAATTGGATTTATTCGCATTTTAAGCCTCTAAAATTTATTGGATAAATGAAAAAATATTTAACAAACATATATAATCATTTTTCAGTTAGTTATATTAATTCCATCCATTACAATGGCTAGGCATTAACTACCATTTAAAATACTATTATTTTATTATTAGTGTGCAATGTATGATTTCAATGAAACTCGTTGTTGTGTATTGGGTACGCCATCATACATAGGATTACCTTTAAAGTAATATTAACATTTTATTCAAAAATATAAATAAATATGAAATGGTCATATTATTTATTTACATAGGATATTACATCCTTCCCCCTTTTGGGAATTGCATCCTCACAATTTTAAAATTGGTCTTGGAAACTTCATTGAAAGTCCCACATCGGAAAAAGAGTCAGTAAAAATATCACTTTAAAAGAAATAAATAAAAGTAAAAAGGTCAATCGAGTTAACCCATACTAGGATTCTATGTAAGATAACATGGATATGTAAGAGAAAACAAAGGGTCAAGTTCTGATGGAGAGTGATAGAAAACATGATTAAGAGAAAGTTAACCACAAGAAAATCACAAACTTGTGATGGGTTAAATGATATTAGATTCCCCAGTAGGAAAAGTTATCAGACAATGTTTTTGTTTTAAGTTAATTTTCATTGAGTAATTTATTTATGGGCTTAACTAAAACATAAGTAAACATACTTAATTGTCATGTATACTTTCATCTCTTACTAGATTTCTAACACAATCTAATATTTTCTCCAAAAGATGATTATTTAGGATGACTTGTTCACATTAAGAGTGATATAAACAACTTCTAGAGAATCACCCAATCCAAAAAAAGATAACTATATATTTCCCATGTCTTTAGACCAAAACCAAAATGGTTAGTACAAGATTAGATAATCCCCAAAAAGGAAAATCTTTTACAAAAATAAAAACTACTCTTAATCTCCAAAATTTGTCCAACAAAAACCAAATTTCATCAAAGAACATTCAATAAATAGCTATCCATAAAATTCATCAAAGTATTCCAAACTAAGATTGAAACCCAAATCTCTGATGTTTTTAATCACATATTCTTCCAAGGTAAATATTAACATTTATCTCCAAATAACATCAGTTACTCTTAAAGTCTCATACTGAAAAGTAATTAACCTAATCACATATCATCCATGATAGGTTAATCATTTCCATATATAACCCAAAATCAACTTATTCCTGATTCATAATATCATATAACTAAAAAGAATTAGTCATACTAACCAGGGACTTCAGGTAGTCTAGTGGTAGGAGATAAATCCTAGTCACATTTTGGTTATGGGTTCGATTCCCGCAACTTTGTCCGACATGACGGGTTGTGACACGGTCTGCGTGTTGTCTTTTTTCCAAAACTATATAATTATTAAAACATTCCCCAAAAAGAGATAAAATCTTCAAAAATAACCATAACATAATTTAATCCTCAAGTGTATCTCATGCCTTTCATTTTCCATTATAACATATAGTAACCCAAAATTACCTCAAAAGTAAGGATCATATAAACCCTAAAGGGTACCTTTATAATTATTACCTAAACTTCCACATCGAGTTGGTTCTCTCGTACATGATGCATTAGAGAACTCACCAAGGTTCAAGTGGTTAATCATGACTCCAGATAGTTGGTTCAGAATAACCACAAGAGTTCTCATTATAGTTCCCATATCATTTAGTTGTTCTTTCATAAAACCATCACAGTTTTCTTCACATCCACTGTTACTTTGGTGCCTATTAGATCCATACATTTACTAAAACTAAAAAGGTCAGTGTGAGTATATCATTAGAATAATCATATAATATCCTATGAGGAGGGTGAATATTAAGATATAATTATTCATGTTATCTTAAACTCATTCACTTTATCTATAACTATGACTCTTTTTGAAATCCTAACCATTATGGTAATGTCACTTATGCTTAAAGAATATCATAACCTCTAAATTTATCCAAAACCAGCCTTTGATGCCAACTATAAGGTCCCAACCTTAAAAAATTACATAATCTTGAATTAAATGAATAATTCACTTTGAGGATCTTTTCAGGTTTAGTGTTTTAGATAATTAGGCCATAACTATTACATCTCAAAATACTACAAAGTAGACACTTATACTCAGTTTTCATTTTTTTCATAAAATAAAAACTATTAAAAAGAAACTTGTCTAGTTCCATGTTTTAGATAGAATGTCTTTCCTTGATACCATCCTTGACCCTATTCATCTTTAAGTCCTATGGAAAACATTTCAAAAACTTGGGATGAGCATAAAAATCTCAGTAAGGGATATAAAAAAGAAGGAAAACTATTAGTTTCTAAAAAAACAAGTAAATCATGAATACTTTATCATAAGTAATACTTTTATCCTTTATGAAGTAGGAAATACTCTTCATTGAATAAAAGATAATTGCTTACCCTTTTGTAACCAAAATATCACCATAAAACCCATATAAAGAACACACAACATATAAAGGTAACTTGAGACATAATCATACTTAAATTTAATAACCAGATGGTCGACTTCCACACATGTCACTAAATGGAATAGTCATACGGCCGACTTCGATACCCAATGAATTAGAGGTTATAACGTAACCACCCATCCTGGTTTTCACATAACCACCCATCATTTGGTTTATCATGTAACCACCTGTCAAATTTCCAAGTACCATTATAAAATCATAACACATACAACAAATATATAGGAATGAAAACCTTTCCACATTTCAATCACAATATATTGACATAAAAAATCAATTTTCAATAACATTATCAATACCAAAATACATAAATGAGTATATGGTATTTATTTTACTTTTAAAATAATTATGGCTTGTTAAGGATGCCAAAGATCAAATAATACTAGCGGCGGCGGAAAGGACATTGTCACCGCGTATGTTAAAAAGAAACATAATTTTCGACGTTTAGTAAAACGCTTCGTAGAGAAAATATTCCTTTTGAATAAAATTAAATGTCAAAGGGGTTTATACACCATATAAAAGAATTTTTTTTTATAAAAAAAATATGCCTCAATGAAAGGATATTGAGACAAAGTCCCTTACAAAGACGGTATCCTTATATTAAGGATAAATCAATGACATAATTATGTGTGACAAATATAAATACACCCAATATAAGTGGATATTAAGTGTAAAAAAATCATAGGTCATTAACACATATTCATATCATGACATAATCAATAAGTAGAGGTTTAACCCAAAGAATTGAAATTGGTTAAAGAAGTTCCTTTACATAAATTTGACAGCCTAACGACGTCACTTTAAAATTCATAAAATGAGTTGATGAGAGATAAAAAGGGAATCTCATAACTTGGACATAAAAGTTACAGCAATAAATATACTGAATAACATATCCCAACATAAGAATATGTGAATTAAAAGGCATAACAAAAATAATCCTTTTAAAAAGAGGAGGGTGAAAGGTTCTCTTACCGATTTGGTAACTTATGAATCATGCACCCCATTAAAGAAGGACTATGAAATTTTGATGTAAATACACATAAATGAAAGTATGTTACACAAATAGTATAATAATGGGAAGTAAATACACCACTCATAGGATATAGTGACAAAAATAGCATTAATCTCACGGGAATAAAAAGTGAGATAAAAACCCCTTACCTCATTGTAATCAATTTATTCGTATGACCAAATGATACTAAATACGAAATGAATTATAAAAAACCATGAATTTAAATAGAATCATGATAATATATATCAATTTTTTTTTACACAATATACCATATTCCATAAATAAGTGTCGACCAATGGAAATCTCATAGAATTAAAAGTGAGATAAGAAATCCCTTACGAATATTTGTCAGCCTAACGACACCACTTAAAACGTTAAAAAATGGATTAATGAGATAAAATAGGGTATATCATAATATGAACATACAAATTTCATTAATAGGAATATAAAATAACATCCCCCAACATAAGAAAGAGGAGTTTAAAAGAAATGACATAAAACAGAGTACTTAAAAAGAAAGAGAGAGGTAGGATCCCTTACCTCGAGTCTGACTTGTCTTATTCGTTTCTTTATATTCCTGAATATTAAAATTTGGTCAATTTATAATTTCTTAATATAATACTTTAATGTTTATTATTCAATTAATATGAAATATTATCATGTCATAATAATTAGATTATTATGTTAGTTCATATTTGATGTTTTCATCGATGTTCGGTACATGAGTCAAAAATGAACTTGTTTTAAAAGAATTGTCCATGTAGTTATAAGTAAATCATCTCCAGAATAGTATTAATGATTTAAATATCATATATATCCAGTATATTTTAATTTTATACTATTGCATAACATTTTTAGATAAAAAATGAAATGCACCGTTCATGGATACGGTAGGCCGTACGTATGCATGAACGCTACTTTAATTTCTTTGTCATAATAATGGAATTAAAAATAAATTATAGAAAAATATTTTATAATTAAATTATAATATATATGTTTTATATGTCACATAAGTTAATTAATTTAATTCTTTATACATTCCATGTATTTCATGAACGAGTCACACCACTTAAGGGGGCGATAGTCCACACTTCCTCAAATGAAATTATCGCAATTACACGACATGAAAATCCTAATGATATGATTTAAACATAAAATACAGATGCATATAGAAAACCTAAATTCAATATATATCATATATAAATAAAGTGACATCTTAATGTACACCATGAAAGGTGTTAAAAGAAGATTGAACAATCATCATTTCGTGAGACCGTAATTCGCCACCCACTGAAACAATATGTTCTTTAACCATTAGACGGAGGTGTGTGTATGCGTAAATAAAATAAATATCATAAACACATCATAGTATATTGATGATACTTTTGATATTATGGTATTTAAATAATAATAATTTAGTGGTGAGTGAAGAAGGAAAATAAAAGAAAGAAACTCGAGAGAAGACATTACCTCTAAATTGGGTAAATCTTTTTGATTTGAGCCAAAGGATTATTTGAAAAGACTTCTGCCCAAAGTGAGGCTTCTAGTAGTAAGAGAGATATGTGGAGAGATAATATGAGCAGTGTTTGGAGGATCCAAGGGCTTGAGATGTGTGGGTAAGGGGGTAGAGGTGGGGGCCTTTTATAAGAGGGAGGAGGGGCACTCTTGGAAAGTCATGAAATATTAATTTATTATAAAATGTTCTTCAAATTACAACGTTCCCAAAATGATATATTTATAGGATAATAGGATAAGGGGTATAAATAAACTCAAAAATAGTATTTATACAAGTGGATGTCATATAATTCACCTTATTATTTCATTTTAACCATTAGTTAAAATTAATAATTTTTACCATGTCTATTTATTTTCAAACTATAAGGTCAAAATAATTACTTTAAAATACCAATGGTCCCATAATTGTATCAATAATAATATTATTAATATATTATTTTTAATTTGGAATAATATTAGATTTTTTTTACTTTTATAACATTTAATAAAATAACATTTGTTTTAAAAACTCATTTATGCCAATTTCGAAACTATTTGGTAGTTGACTTTTGATAAAGGCATAAAAGATTTATTACTTCGAAATAAAATCATTAAAATATATTTTACATGTCATATTTATCTATAAAATTATTTTATATCATCCCAAGTATCAAAAAAAATTATTTTAACAATTATAATATCATATATTTAAATCTTTCATTAATGAGGTAATAACTGCATCATCATTGTGTCATAAATAAATTTATTTATTTAATGTATAAAAATTATAAATAAAATACCATGATGTAGGAAATATTTTTATCTTTCAAATGAATATTTATATTCAAAGAGATCATTTATATAAAAAAATTAAAATTTTTTACTTAGGTAATACATACTTTTATTATATTTCCCTTTCTTTAAAAATAATATGATAAAAGGTCACTATCACACAAAAGTGATTCCATGGGGTCCCAAAGTTGTAAAAAGGAATCCCGTGGTCGTCCATGACTCAAAAAATAGTGTGAAGACACATGGATGGGTAATTTTATATTATTATTACATTATTTTGTTTACCCCTTTTTACCCGATTTACTAATTAATCACTATAATTAAAAATAAAAACTGTAATTAATTTTCATCATGTAAAAAACAAAAGAGTCTTAATTAAATAATTTTGACCTTATTATTCCAAATATGAAATCCATTTTACCAAATTTTAAACACATAAATTTCCATAATTAATTTAAAAATATTTCCCATTCTCAAAACCAAAGACGGGTTTTTAAGAAGTAAAAGTTATCAAAAGATTGACTCATTTTTACATCCAATTTGAAAGTGAAATAACTTACAATGAACAAAACTGTATTATGTTAAAAAAACATAATTAAATTACACTTTAAAACCAATTAAATTTACAATTTAACTATATAAATAAATTAGATGAAAAATTTGTTTTGAAGTAAAATGCAGTATTTTTCACTATTCCTTAAAAATGAACATTTGTCAGAGAAATACCAAATATTTATTGAAAGTAAATATGATATTACAAATTTAAAAACGATGTACATTTTACCAAATTCAAAACATATAAGTTTCAGTAAATAATTTTATAATTAATTCTCACTATCAAAAAAAATACCGTGTTTTGAAGAAACAATATCTACAAAAAGATTGACACTTGTTTTTGTCCAATTTCAAAGTAAAAATAATTCCAATGACCACCATTGAATTAAATGGTAAAAATATATTTTAATTACACTTTAAAACCAATTAAAAAGATAATCTATCTATATAATTAAATTTCATTAAAAGGAGGTTTTGAGTTAAAATACAACATTTTTCACTATTCATAAAAAATGAACTTTATCAGAAAAATAACAAAAATTTACGCAAAGTAAATTTTGATGTCCTGATTATAAAGAAGGATTTTATTTTTTCAAATATAACATATAAAATTTTCAAAAATTGGATTTAAAAAGGTTCGTCATTAAGAGGCGGTTAATCGACCTTTTAAGGAATATTAGAATATTTATGCTTAAAATTGGATTCATTCACATTTTAAGCCTCTAACATTTATTAGATAAATGTAAAAATATTTAACAAACATATATAATCATTTTCGCGTTAGTTCTGTTCATTCCTGCCATTACAACGGCTAGGCATTAACTACCATTTAAAATGATAATATTATATTATTAGTGTGCAACATATGATTTCAGAGAAACTAATTGTTGCGTATTGGGTACGCCATCAAACATAGAATTCCATTTAAAGAAATATTAACATTTTATTCACAAATATTAATAAATATGAAAATTTCATATTTTTTATTTACGTGGGATGTCACATTAACTCTCTTTTTCTTTGAAACCCTAAAATCCTTAAAACATCAGAGCTTTCGTTTCTTAGAAATAAAAAAATAGGACAACCAAAGAAGGTGAAGCCATCGACCAAAATCTTTAGAAAGTTTCTGGAAGAATGAATTTTCAGGGTAAATTAGTTGATTTTGAATGGATCTGTCAGGCAAATTTACTTCTGAAGAAAGAGATAGCCTTTCAAGGATTATAATCTATGTTCAATGAGGTGAAAAAAGAATTATTTTATACGGTAGAACTGAAGTCTTTCTATAACAGTGTTTAGTTTAGTTTTGGTGATTCTGAAAATATAGTTTTTTCAAGAATAGATGATAAGGACTTATTGATTTCTTCGACTAAAATTTATCAAATCCTAAATTTTCCCCATGAGGGAGTCTTTAATTTCAATATAAGGTATATAAAAGATAATGTCTACAAATTTGAAGACATTATATCTTTGTTTAGCTCAAAAAATGTTTGAACAATGTTTTTCAAGGATCCCTAGGAAGACCATAAAATCGTTGTTGTGTTTATTCAAATTGGAATTGCTCCTCGAATTGATGATATGGAGAAGATTATATATCCAGACATGCATATCATGTTTCTAGATTTTGAGTGAAATAAAGATGAATTTTCCAAGGTATATGTTTAAATATTTGAATTACTTATGTCGACCAGATGCTAGGATAAATTTTTTATCCTTTTGGAATGATAATTTCATGAATTTTGTTTAATAAAGGAATGATTTTATTAATATATTCTTGAACTAAATTTCATCACTACAATATGCTCAATATGAGAACCTTAATGAAGTGAGGTTTTTACTGGAGTACAATCAAAGTAAAACTCTTACTAGTTGGTGCAGATGACCAACACAGATCAGGATATTTTGATCAAGGGGAGAAAAGTGAAATTGGGAATGAAGGGATTGGTGACACCCATGAAGACGGACATTCAAATCCAACCCAAAGAAAAATGATACTTTTTAAAGAAGAATAAGAAGAGGAAGAAGAGGCTGTGAAAATAGAATGTGTTGTAAAACCAAAAAAAGAGTATATACCCCTATTGTAGAACCAGTGTTGGGTACAAGTGAGGCTTCCAGGTCAGTACATCTAGAAGAGACTTTTCTTGGGGAAGATTGATGGGTTAAAATCCAAATAAGAGATCCAAAGAATATTTATTTATTATTTGTTCATGAGTAAGAACCAGATTCTTAGTGAGAGAAATAGTTAATTAGAATAGAAAATGTGGCTACAGATATTGTTGAGAATTTACTTTTATCTATTTTTGATCACGTGGATAAAATAAATCAATCTGAAAATGAGTAAAAAACTAATGTTCTTGATAGTTTGTCTTATTCAAGTGAAAAATCAATTGAAAACCCAGTGGAGAAGTCTATGAAAAAATATACTTCAAAATACCTAGAAATTGCGGTAGTTGGTTAGTCACCACATCAAGATGAAGGGAAATCTAATTAAAAATCAAATTAGGTTGAAGATCTTAAGATGAAGTTTAACAAGTCTCAAGAAGAGAATACCAACCTTCAAAACGAGTTAGAAGTTTCAAATAAAATGTTACAGGATCTTTATGAAAATTATGTTTCCAATAAAAAAATTGATGCTTTTAAAAAAGTGATTCTGAATGAAGTCAGAAATATAATATATAAATTTGTTTCTAAGATAGAATTTTCCTATCTAATGTATTATTTAGGGGGTTAGTTTGAATCAATCAAGAGTACTGCTATTTAGACCAGTACATCTACCTCTTCTCCTACTACTATTCCAAATCTGATTTGATGATTTCAGGCCATCACCTCTGTCATGGTTGATATGAATTCTCATCTTCAAAATATTCAGTATAATTGTTCCCCTCTGTTAGTTATTTTGGAAAATCATAAATTTATAGTTGACCAACCAATAAATAGTGAACTAGGTATCAGATTTCTGCTAAACAAATTCATAGAAAAGTTAGGCCAGTTTATGCAGCAAGAAGAGAGTTTGTATGACTTTTTGAAATTCAATCTTTTTGAGAATTTTCATATCATTCAAGATTCTAGAAATTTAATTATAAAACTGGGGGATATTTTGATGATAAGTTTGCGATTATAGATGGATGAGTTAAAAGATATGTTTAAAGATACTCAAAATCCTTAGAACCTTAACCGATCTAACTCCTACCTATTCTTTTGTACCCAAACCATTTCAGTTTACTAAACATGTCTCCTGGTCAAACTAATTATTTTACATATACAGGTTAAATAAAAATCCAATATCTATGTCTAAAAGTTATTAGGAAACCTTATCCTAATGAATCCCAAATTGGGTCCCTCTCCCCACAATACAAGGTGAAATCTTTTTTACCAAAAACATCAGTGATGATAGTCCAACTGGAAAGACTTTAAACTACCCACAACAAAGATACACAACACTCACCAGGGTAAAAACCTACAAAAAGAACCCTGAATCAAAAATTGAATGTCATATTTTTAAAGCCATGTCATATTTGGTTTAGGAGAAAATATTGAGCAACTAAATATCAAGATACCTACATCTTGTTAATCTGAAAACCCACAAAGGGAAACATAGGAAAAAGTCATGTTATACCTGCTAATTCCACACCACAATAGTCATAGGAAAAAAGGGTAATAATGGAGAAAGATGAAAAAAATATTAGAGTGGTTTCCCATTAATCCCTAGAAAGAGTAAAATTATGCTCATTGATCCCCTCGGTTCAAGAGGAAATTAGAGCATGATATGATTACGATAGTTTACTTATCCTGAATTCTGATTCATTTTGACATCTAGTTGATGCAACAATTAAAATGTGATCATTTATGATTGATTAATGTTTCACGAAAAGATAAAGGATATGTATTGTAGAGAAAACCTATTTCATTCTATTAAAAGGAAATATGAAGGGAACCCACAATCCAAAGCCTCTCCTAGAAAAAAATGGGGGTAATAAAATGATACAAAACAACCTAATAGGTTATAATAATGACTGATTATCTCTTATCATTAGTTCAGAGATTGAATGACATGAGTCATCAATGTCTTATTCAAAATGATTCCTCTTCTAGGCTTCATCTTATAGCTACGGATGTACACATTTTACAATGAATTCGAGGTCTTATCCTTTTTGTATGATGGCCTTGTAATTTGAACATGAAGAGGCAAGTTGTGCTTTCATAATGGCCATGTGACCTCTCATTCTCGTAGTTCCTTCGTTTGAGAGTTCACCTAGTCATGAGAATTAATTTCCATGGCCTACATATAATTAAATTCATCAGTAATGTTCTAGAAGGTCATCACGTGATGATGAGAATTGTCGAATCATACGAGGTCATCTTCTTAGGCAGTGAGATCTTCTTGAGTTATTACAATCTGATGCACAAGGAGATGTAAGTGTTGGTAATTTAAGCCACACGAAACCAATTCAACAAATAATCATCATAATGTTTCCTCCTCCTCGTTGAAGTTGGTCATAGGAGTTTCTACATATAGGGCGCATAGTTGACACCATGCCTGTTTTTACACAGCTTGATGCCTCCTCATGGCACTAGGACTTAGTCCTCCCCTGATACAATAGGTATATATTTTAGAGGAGTCATCATGGGAGACAGAAGCTCTCTAAGATAGGTTACCCAGGTAGGGGGACCCTCCCTCTCAATAGATGGTTCATCCTCTTGGGTTAAATGTAGGAGGCTGACGACGACCTCCAGAACATTCGGTGATACCCTGCTAGGGTCAGCTTCGCTTTGACCATAAACCATCTCCACTAAAGGAGAGAGGGTTGAATCACTCCCCATAAAAATGGGATATGAAAACAATGACCCTTTCAATGGAATTTAATTGTGTATGGAGTGCCTTCTCACCACAGGGAGGAGAGCATATGGTATAGAATTTATGTTTGAAACATGATCAGAAACAGGTAAATGTTTTTGAATTCACCGAACTGGTCTTCCAAAGATCCCAACATGATAGAAAACCACCTATTCCTTGTCATACTCATGTGAAAGTTATGTTGAGGCCACCAAAAGAGGGATAAGTACTTATTTACACACATCCTCCCGCATTATCATCAGCCATAGATGGTGGAGGATTACAAAGTGAGATTTCTGACTAACCACGGTTGCGGGAAGAGATGTTATTTGCTGAAGGAAGCCAAACATCCTTGTGAAGTGATAAGGAATATAGGGTTCAAAAATAGTTACGATGTCTATGCGCATGACCAAGACTCCATCCTGAAGAATTATGACATAAGAAAGTTCATCAGGGGATCCCTTGCTAGTACTTATCATTGTACCATGGGTCGCAACATATGGCACAAAAGAAAAGTGAGAGACATCACATAGAAATTTAACTAAACCTCACACACTAAAAGATGTTTAGCAGATAAAAAAAATGTCTAGGAAGGTCTTGTGGATGTTATAATTTTGAACCATGGTGGGGTTCCAGTATTCATAATAGGGAAAATGTTCCGTCATCCAGCCATATAAAAATTGAAAATGGCCGCTAAGGTGATGCATAGTCCTTCCCTCTAGAATCTATTTAAGCAACTTGTAGAATTGATAAAGGTCGGGGATTTCCAAGTTGATGGGATATATTTCTTCCAAAGTAGTCTTCATCATAAAATTACTTACCCAAACACTATTGTAAGAATCGTAGAAAGGGAAAATCCATCTACTTAAGAATATGGAAAAGAAACCTGCAATCCTGAGATCTGGAAATTCATTAGGGTAGAACTCATAACACCAAGAGGTATATTGTACCACATCAAAGGTAGCATATTAAGAACCAGGAATGATCCATGACTATTGAGTTATATGAATTTGGATATTGAGAGATCTTGGTTTTGGCCGGTTAACCTTCTGGATAAACCAATCCAATCATCAAATGAAATAAGCGATTGAGTATTAAAAGGATATCCAAGTAGCCCCTCCACCATGGTTAGTAATTCTCTATCCAGTGGGGAAACTTGTTCATTATTCCTCCAGGCATTAGCCACTGGTAAAAAATAATTATAAATATCACCATGGATGGGATGTCTTTCTATCTGGTAGATGTCCTACAGACTAATCCCCACACAACCATGGGATAAGTGAAAGGTGTTGGTACCTGAACACCAGTGGTTGAGCAACTCAGGTAGTATCTCACTCAGAAAAAAATGGTGAATTGGGAGAACCACACAACTTTATATAGATGGACAACTTCTAGTGGTGTAGGGGCTTCAAGGTAGTTCTTATGAACCCAAAACTCCCAGGCCCACTCATTAGAAAATCACCCTCCTGATCGAAGATCCCATTTAGGGCTCCACCCCCGTTAGAGTCACTTCGTGAAAAATTAACAATAGGTGGGTAGTTTTGGATAATAGAATCTAAGGACACATTAGGGGGATGTCTACCACTCTGTTTCCACATATATTAATTCCGGATTAATCTTACCTCCTTACTCAAAATATTTATGACTCACCCTAAAGTAAAAAAATTTGCGTTATCATGCTCTTACAAGGTCTCAGAATGAGTGATAAGTTTTCCACAGTCGACCCCTGATAAAGGAACCAAATTCTGGTGCCCAAAATTTTAAATTAGTAGTTGATTAGGAAATTTATATGCTATTTTCTCTAGATAAAGGAGGTCTCGGAGAATTCTCCTTTTTGGAACAATGATAACACAAAGTTCTTCTCCGATTCTCTCAACCATAGCCTCACTCTTTCTGGTCGCATTCACTGATGTCAAGGGAATAGCCATGTCATCTCGAATTCTCTAAAAGATCCTAAAAAAGGTCAGTCTAATTAAAATCCATGGACAAAAGGACAAATATGGAGAGGACTAAAAAGTCCACAAGAGGAAATCCTCCGCATGCGGCTTCATGGAAACGGTTCACGGAATCCATTCCCCAAAAACAACCATTAATGGAGAAACCCACAAGATGCTAGCCTACGATGCATTGGCCACCAAATAATCTAGTTTACAAATAGGGGGATATGCATACTGAGCCTGTAAATACTATTATTTAAAGTTAATAGTTTGAAACTTTAATGTTTTGTTTATAAATTTATGGATTAGTTCATCGGTTTAAAAGTTATGTTCATGGGACTGCCGGGTTGTGAACTTTAGCACTATATGTAATATCAAAATTACATTTTAAAAGTCCCATAGTTTGATTCATGGATACTAAAGTTGGTTCATGAAAAAAAAATCCGTAGTAATCCCGCAATTCATGGAGTTTAAAGCACGATTTGAGTACGTTGAATATTGCGAAGGAAATGGTACACATAAGAAAAGAATGTCGAGAGTTCTTTGCAGTGAACATTGGAAAGGGAAATCAGGAAAAATAAAAATGACATAGGACCTCTATATATAGGTGTGGACCCCCCAATGGGTCCACATTTCTACGAAAAACTGGATCAGTTCGAGACTATTTTAAACATCGGAATAGCCTCCTCTTAATTTCCATCTGACCCCATTAAAATTTTGGCATTTTTGGGGTCCTAAAATATCTACAATGGGAAAGGGAAAAATCATGAAAATTTGATAAAGGAAAGAGATTCATGTGTGGTTGAAAATTAGAGGAAAATATTAAAGGAATCCAGTTTGGGAAAGGAACTAAGGTGGTCTGCATACAGGTTACCAGGAAAGGTCCACAAAAGGTGAAAACTGTGATCCAATATAGTATGGGGAAAACCTATGAAATGATGGCCCTTGAGATGATGTCTAGTGAGCCAAGCCACTGTGAATAGTGTCGTTGGTGGAATCAAGGAGGAGAAATTCCACCTGTGAAAAACTACTCCCATAAACTGCATCGTTAACAAAATCAAAATGGGAAAATAATCCCTCTATGTACCATCTCTATGAGACATATAGTTCACAGATGAGGCAATTCTGGTGGTATCCCAAAAAATGCATCATTCACTTAATTGAGGTGGTGATTTCTGCCACTGCGAACTGCAACCCCGCGAACTCCGGTTTTCTGAGTCATCTTTAGGCCAGATAACTACTTCGCACGCTTGCAAAAAAGCTATCATGTTCCCATATATATAGCTTCCCCAACACTATATAAATGGGCCACAATGGGATTAGAACAGATATATAGGGAGGGTGACAAATATTGAGAGACACACAAATGGATTCTAGAGACTTCGAGCATTCAGACAAAAGTTTTGAAAGGAAAATGATTGATGAAGAACCAAGAACCAATTTCTCATTGGTATAAACCAGTCTCAAACCATAAAAAGAAGGAAACCTAATAATAAAATATTGTATGTGAATCTAATTGGAGAACCTCAAACCATTGTCCCTTCACAGATGACCTTCTCATAAACCGCATCACAATTCCCTTCCTTCAGTCTAGCAAACCACATATCACATCACTACAATGACAAGACCTTTCAGTGCATAGAATTACACTATGCGGATGGAACCCTAGACCTCATACCACCATGATACACAGTGAGGTCAGTTTACTACTTCAGTACGTAGACATTCCCTCCACCAACATAAAAGTATGCTATGCGGGGATACCCCCACCCCACATGAAAAAATGGTACGTGGAATGGGGTTTCTCCAAGTATCCCATCCTCTAGTTCTGATATTTCCCATCCATTCCTATCACATCCTCTATGCCCCCTTCACTTACCAGACCATTGGCATTAGGTCAAATCCTCTTACAAAGACACCATACCTGTATGATCAGACTGTCATGTGTATAAGTACACCCTTATGAGTTTACACACCCATGGTGAATATAGGCAAGTAGGTGATTCCCTCAATGGAATGGGCCACCATAATGTTTCTATGTCCACATTTCCATGGTAACCCAAAGTCCAACCTTGGGAGGCCGATGTGAACCTCCCCAATCTCATGTTTAAGGGTAGTATGTGTCTTTTCCATTCCATGCGTGCCAGTGTAAAATGAGGACCTCACGCTTTCCTTCCCCTTTGACAAGGGATAATGGCCCTCCCCTTTTCCAGAACCCATGTCAGGGAAATCCTACGGAGGTAATCCCCTATCCCTTTGTGAGATGATTCACTCTTGACCCTATTGGGATCAACTCGAGATGTCTTTGGATAGATCACCATATATGACTATCTTGGATATCAAAATGGATGACCATTCACGCATTCAAAGCCCCATTTCCCTCCCATGTTGGGATCATAGCCATGACCTTTCTGGTCATCATCCTCCTTCTTTTCCATTAGCATAGAATAGACAATGCACCTTTTTTGAATATTTATCATCCTATTATTTGTCACACTGAGCACAAATCTTGTAGTTTTAGAGGTTTGTGATGATACGACATTCTCATCACTCAATAATGAACTATGAGAACTCTGATTCCCTAACCAATGGAGATATGTAGGACTCCTATCTAAAGGCCGGAGCTCAAATGGGAAGTTCCCATGTTGAATAACCAATAAAGTCATAAATTAGTAATGAACTATGAGATCCCTAATTCCAAACACAGTTGGGATATGTAGGGTGCCTGTATGAAGGACCAAGCTCAAATGGGAAGCTTCCATGGGTAAGTCCCCAATCAAGTCATAACTGAGTTGTGAACTACAAGAAATCTGATTCCTTCTCCAACCAGGATATCTAGGACGCCTGTATAAAGGCTTGAGTCTAAAGGGTACCCTTTATAAGGGATGATCCTAATCATATCCCATATAAAAGGGCATCCAATTTATGAGTAAGACCTGATGGGTATATTCTATAATATTATCCTCTATGGTGTAAATCCCAAATATATTCCCTCAAATGGGAATCTCCCTTGTGAAAGCCCCAACCAACTGAACAATGAGGGATTTGATTCTTAGCCAATTAGGTTACATAGGATTCCTCCTCGAGGTCCAATCCCAACACCCAAATCACCTTAATGTTCTTTGGGCCATATTCCTAGTAGGTTTATGTCCACTTGAGAGGCCACATATCTCTTGGGCACCTTAGGCCACCTTGGCATAACTCCCACAACAAACATTGACTAGGAATATTCCACCTAGATTCCTAGTCCACATGACATTAAACTTCATTGATGGGTCCTCGTTACGTGACCTTAAAAGGTAATGTGTCCCATTAAGCAGCACTAAACTATGTGGACTCTAATTCATCTCACAAGGATACATAGGAATCCCATCTCATGGGTGTGATACCAACATCCAAACAACTCACATATCCCTTGGATGATGATAAACACTAGTTCACCTCTTCACATGGTTTAATACACTGTTGCCTCAGCAATTCTGGATCCATGTATATCCATGATTGATTTTTCGATTTATGGGTAATTTGTAGACACACTCTTGGGAATGATCCAAGGATTCATGAACATATTAACATGGATTAAATATATAAGACAGTCCCCTAGTAGGCAATAATTCCCACCAAAAGGGTGTGATGAGCCCGAACTCCCATCCCCTTGACCAATGGAGTCCTTAAGTTTTGTTGGAAAAATCATCAAATAAGAAACTACCTTTGGAATGTTGATCTATGAATATTGGATAAAAGGGCTATTGGGTGTTTCTTGCTCTATGAATAAACCCACTAGAGACCATCTGAGGTCCATATACACAACACAGGCCGATTTCACAAACACTTAACCCATTGTAATCACCCACCAGGATCATGCACATGGGGAACCTCCTTCATGACATACAAAAGATACACTAGCCAGTCCTGGTGGGGTCATCTCACCTGACTGAAAAAGTGGTGTGACTCGAACTAGGTCAAAATGAAATGGGGAACTCAATGAGAAATTATCTATAATAACAAATGAGTGATGATTCTCATCAGACATTTTTTCCCCAAAATCCAACCTTGGGTCAAAACACTAACATATCAAAGGATTTGATGGCAGCGGTTTGTGAGCAGGTTGATGTAGTAATGGACCATCAATCAGTTGATGAGGAAACCATATAGGACTATGCTGACCAGTTGGTCATAGATGAATAGAAAATAGCTACGAGGGATTGTAATGGTACGAAAAAATAAATGCTGAATCCCCTAGAAAATTAATAGTTACCCAGAAGGCTAATATTGTAGTGGACAATGAGGGTATCCAGATGATTCCATCCAAAAGAACCAAGCTGCCTCCAAATCTTAGAGAGGTCCTTCCAAATCCCTCCTCCAATGAAATAATTGTTACCCCCTCTATAATGAATCTCCAGGTGGAGTCGCTATCCCATATTCAGAATGATAGACTGAATGACCACACAAAATGGCAATTTCATCCTTAGTTTTTTGAACTCATGAGATATTCTTATGATTTATTTGTATTGTCTTCTAATGATGAATGTGAGGCCACAGAAGCTCAAAATGGCAATATTAGCATTCCATCTATGATATTGGGAGGAGAAAGACAACCAAGAGACCTCAGGAGTGAGGTAGTTGAGTGGTTTAGTGTGCAGCTTGAACCTATTCTTGCTAAAATGGAACCACGTTAACATTTGGCTTCAATGATTAACTTTCAGTGGTGAATCTTTTATCTAATGACATGGAGGAGATTCTTCAAATAAATAAGGAATTGAATGTGTGTGATATTTTGTGGAAATATACAAAATGCATTGCTTTATAATTTTTTTGATTCACTCAGGGTTGATAATAACAAGCCCTCATAGGAGCACAAAACGTGGAGGCGTGGGAGATATCATCGGAGGATAGGCATGTACCCTCAGAACATGGGTTTTAGAATGACCCATCAATGGGTGTTCTTCCTTTCCAATCAAGTCTCTTTTGGCATTGTGTACTCACCTATCATCCTGTACCTATTTTTACTTTTTTTAATAAATTTCGAAGCCATGCCTCATCTTTCTAAAAAAATATTTATTTATTTATAATAATTACTATAAATAAATAAATATTTATTTACATTTATATATATATATTTAATATATTCATTATATTTATAATTATATAGAGTGAATATATTTATTATAATTTAATAATTATTTAAATATATCTATATTTATTAAGAATTAAAATTATAAATATTATATATATTTATTATAATTTAATAATTGTTTAAGAGATATATATTTATATATATTTGTTTAAATAATTATAAAATTATAATAAGTGTGTTTTTAATATTTATGATTTTATATATTATTAATATATTAATTATATATATTTAAAATATTCTAAATATATTAAATATATAATAAATATATATTTATATAAATATATAATTTAAAAAATTATAATAAATATATATATATTTATATTTATAATTATATATATATTTAAATAATTATAAAATTATAAGAACTATATTTATTATACTTATAATTTCATAAATATATATAATTTGTATATTTATTATAATTTTATAAATAATTAAATATATATAAATTTATTTATAATTTTAATTAAAAATATTTGTTTTTGTTTATAAATATTTTCAAATATTATGAATATATTTTCTATAAATTTATAATAATTTAAATAAATAAATATTTATTTAGATTTATAACTATAAATAAATATATATTTATTTGTAATTAAAAATTATAATAAAAATATATTTATTTATAGTTGTAATTATAAATATATATATATATGTGTATATATAATTAAAAATTATAAAAAATATATTTATAATATTATAAATATAAAAATTAATATATTTATTATAATTTTATAATTATATAAATTTATATATATTTATTTAAAATTAGAATTATAAGTATTTGTAATTATTTATAAATAGTGGTATATAAATATAAATAATTTATTTATTTATTATAATTTTATAATTATTTAAATATATCTCTATTTATTTTGAATTATAATTATAACTATTTGAATTTATTTATAAATATTTATATATATTTATAAATATAATTATTTAATTATAAATTTATAACTTTATAAATATAATAAATATTTGTAGTATAACATTATAATTATATATATATATATATATTTATAGTAATAATTATAAACTATAAATAAATATATTTCTAAATATTTGTATATAATTATATATATAATTATAATAGATTTATTTATTGTAATTTCATAATTATTTAAATCTTTATATACATTGTCATAATTATAATTAAAAATAAATATATTTAAAAATTATTTATACGTAATTAAAATTTTATAATTATAAATATATTAAATATATTTATTATCTAAATATATTTATTGTAATTTTATAAGTATTTTTTATAAAAAAATAGATTCATGGGTATAAATTGAATGAATCATATACCCGGTAATGTATAGAAAATAAAAAGAGAGTGATTACATATGGAAAACATGAATAATAAGGACATAATGTATAAATGAACATTCATAATAAATTCATAACATATATGCATGTAAATTATAATCAGGCATCAATAAATTTATTGACCACATTCATTAGAAACATAAATTTATTTATTTATATTTGTAATTTCTAAATATATAATTTAAAAGTACTTATATATATTATAAATAAAATAAATAAAATAAATAAAATAAATATAATATATCTAATAAGTCTAATAAAACTAATAAATATCATAAGTATATTTATTATTTAATGTAATTTACAATAATCGAATAATTATTTAAATATATATTTATTTAATTATAATCTTAGAAATACAATTTCAAAAACATTATAAGTATTAGAATTATTATTATATATATATATATTAATTATAAACAAGCATTTTTTATTTAATTTATACAAATAAACATTATTTTTTTAATATAAATATAATATCAAAATATAAATTAATAATATTTTTTATTAAAAAAAATTATCTGCGTAAAATATATCACTGATAAAGGCACCCTTTTATCAGTGCTTTTTACTTGTTCTTAGTGTTCGAGCAGCAAGGGGTCTATGAAATTACTATACTGGGTATGAAATTTGGAATTTGAAGAGTTATGGATAAGGGTGTTCAACATAGGATTAGAGTAGAGGGTCCTCTAAAGTGAAAGTGACCACAATGTGTGAACATGAAACTTTTATTGATGGAGGTGGTAGACCAATTTACCCATTTTGAAGCACGTCTCCACTATTGTTTGGTAATGGCGACGACGATAAAGATCAGTGACATTGATTTCTGGGAAAAAATCCATCACCCACCCTTTGGTCATTTTCCACCATTTTCAAGCACGCCATTACTATTGTTTAGAAATGGTGAGATTGATGGAGATTAGCATCATTGATTGAAGGTAAATAATCAACTAGTCATCTCGCAATATATTTTTCCAATTTAGGTATTTTTTTCTAATATTTAACTGGTGAATGAACCAGACCATGAAGTTGTGACCCCTCTGACTCAAGCTTATTTTTCTCTACAGACATTTATAATATTATTAATGTTTCACAGGGATCATATCCTATGGTTAAAAATATTTATAACAATTCAATACCAGATAAATACAAATTTCTAGTGTCCAGAGTGATGAAAAGAGGAATCCCTATTGACAACATGGATCAATGAAAATACTTTATGAATAGAAAAATAAATGAATAAAAATGTATCTTGTGTTTCAAAATTATAAACACATCCCCACACTTTATCTCATGGAGTGGATATATAAAAACTGATACTGAAAAAAATAGATTAAAACCAGTGATAAGAAAATGCCTCAACCACTGTGTGAATTAATTCTGACTGTGCCTTTCCCAAATTTGCAAAGAAAGATTATTTCCTCATCTTCTATATAAGTGTAATGATTCAAAAAAATATAATTGTGGGAACATATATTTGATTCAAACAATTAGGAACTATTTGAATACATTATAATAAAAAGCGGATAATATTTGTCATTTCTATAATGAATAGGTTTAGAATGGGAAAAAGAGTACTTGTATGGGTGCTCGAGTGTTGGGAAGATTGATGAAGATCATGAATATATAATGACCATATATATTTTGATACTACAATATAAAAAACAATGTAATATAATGATGACAAAAACCTAATGACTATTATACAAAAATTAGAAGTTCATAGAAACAATAAAAAATATAGATAATAAAAAATCAACCAATAAAAAACTCATCTATCCAGTCACTAATTTATGAATTTCAAGACATTTGAAAACAAGGATATGGAGCAATTAGTAAAGAATATAACTCTTAGTTTTTTTGTAACTTCTAACTATGTAACAGAAAATATGTATCCACTTGATACTATGTAACCTTCAAAGTATATTAACATTACATAATTTAACTATAAAACAGTAATGACACCATCTTAATGCATGAAATAGAAAAATTAATGAAGAGGGTATTAGATGGAATAAATATAGTGAACAATTCACCACTATGATTACATTCAAATGATGACATGGTCTGAAAGAAACCCATATCATTATCAATTTATACCATCTTGGGATATCTATAGTTCAAGTAAAATAAATAATATTTCATGAACTATGAAACATTATAATCATATTCCTCCATTCTTATCACCCAACATACATGATAAGAAAGATGATTTGTTTCAAAATCAAAAAAAAATCACATGATTCAATGATTATATATTGAATATGATATAAATGAATCATCAAAGTTTAAACATTAAACTAAAAGATTATATATTAGTTTTGTGATAAGGGTATGAAATTAACATATTTTAAATATAATAAACTTTAAACATTGAACCAATGAAAGTGTTGAAATTTATTATTTAGGGAAAAAAATTGTGAAGAGTAAGTGGCCATAAAAATAATAATAAAAATAAATATTAGAAGAGAGAAAATTAAAAAAACAATTCCTAAAAAATACAACATTAAGAAAAGGTATTTATATAGAAATAAAATTAGTAGAAAAAAGTAGACATGAAATTTAAAGTAGTTAATTAAATATCAAATGGTAGGTAATTAAAAACATAGGACAATAAGCTTACCAAACTGAAACATTATAAATGATTGAAAATGGCTAGAAATGAATTGGTCATCATAAAACGACATATATGAAATAAAATGAAAGCATAAACAGTCTAACATTTGTTAAAATAACCTCATATTAATCATGACATCGTGTGGAATAATATTATCTTCACTCTTCTGTGAATACTTCAGGTAGTCCCTCGCTCACTGGACTTCATTAACAATCAAGTTACTCTAGGGAGACATGCAGATCTATACTAACCAAGGAAGTGAAACATTTTAATTTAAATAATGATAGTTGATAATTTCATGTAGACAATCACAAAGATATATGGAACATTAAAAATAAAACATAAGTAAATTTAATAAATGGATAAATAGATACAAAAAAAAGAATATGTAAATAAATTCACCATTAATAAATACCAATATCTTACTCAAATTAAAACATATTTTTTATAATATATATAATCAGTTTGTGGGAATGTAATTTTAGTTTTTAAATGTATGGTGTTTTATAAATACATAATACATAAAATAAAAAATTACCAATGAAAAATTATAATAAAATGTATGAAAATTTTTATATTCTCAATAAAAAATTATATACATGACCATTTTATATTATATATATCCACTTGGAGTTTGTATAGTACATTAGTGAGGATGAAAAGCGACAAATACCTGATACACAAAATTCAAAGCTAATGCATATATAGTTTTAAATGAAATGCGAAAAATAAATTTACATGCATATTAAAAATATAAAAAACAAATATATATCAACCTCTATAGGTGGGGGGTCATTTTTATGACATTGATATCCTAATATATATGATTGGTGAGTTTGAGACACTGGTATTCTCTGTTATAATCATTCTTCCTTATAACTATCTTTGTTTTTAGTTTATTTTCTCTATACTTTTGTTGATATATGATAAGGGAATGGAAATAATATATGTTAAATATAATAGAGTTTAAAAATTAAGTTAAAATAAGATTTTAAATTTATTGTTTATGAACAAAACTTTTTTAAATAAATAATTTGTTCGTGGAAAAGTTTATATATATTAAAAATGAGAATAGAGAATTATACCTTTACAGAAGAGCCAAAATTTTATTTTGGTGGTTCACATTAAGTCCGACCTTATGCATCAAATCCTATGGAAAAAAACTCACAAGGCATCCACCTTTGGTGCACCTTAGGGAGGTTTCGTTGCCTCGCCAGTGGTGAGGTGCTTCTGTTGTGCCTCGCTACACCCCTTTCCAAGGCACACACCTCATCATGCTTTTGACAAAACTGTTTATTCAAACATAAACACATTGTGAATTGTGCCTTTGTGAATGTGTTTTCTCTTTAAAAAAGAATCATAGATTTAATGTCAATGCCAAAAATAAAAAATGAAATAGAGATGTAATTCATCTATTCCATCAGAAAGAGGATATCGAATGTTTTATTTTCAAATAAATTTTTCTTGATGTCTTGAAACCATGTAAAATTGAAAATAATTGGATAATCTAGAAAGAAATAGAGAAAATTAATTCGAAATGTTGAAAAAAATAAATTAATAAACAGAGTGATGGTCTGTAAACATATAATGTCGGTGTTTAAAAATAAAATCATAGTTTTGAGAGGGATATTAGTATACAATTGTTTCATTTTTGATTTCATGGGTTAAGATAAACATTATTTAACCGGGTAATCTGACATTAATATTGTTTATAGTAAATTTTAACAAATATAATGACATGGATAATTAAATAATGAGAGATTTATTGTTGTTATAATTTTCATAGCTAATTAAAAGAATTATTAAATTTCAATTTTCTGTTGATAACAATATGGAAAAAGACATCATAGTGGCATTCATGATATATTTAATTATACAAAACATTACAAACTATTTAATTTTATCAAATAACATTAACGAGATATTGAAAAAATGAAACATACTATAACATAATAATTTTCATGATAATAAATTAAAAATTAAGTATTTTTAATATTATAAATGAAACATTTTTGGATTTTTTTGAAATTGTTAAATATCATGAGTTTTTTTACCTTTCATGTGATGAAATAGATGACTTAAAAACCATCCTTATATAATCATAATGAAAATAAAAACTTTGATGATCGTATTCATATCATAATGAGTAGCCTATGTTATCCTCTAAAACTATTAAATAATTATGTTTCTAGGGAATCAAAGAAGGAATCGAGTTGGGCAATACAATGTCATAATTTCTTACATCGACCTATACATATAGGTTGATAACTGGTTGGGAACCCAGTTGGGAATGCAAAAGATAATGTCATACATAATAGGATGAGAATTGGGACATAATAGCTTGCCACAAAAACTCAAACCCTCTAAAAAACAGAGTCATTCAGTTCTTAAAGACAATGAACAATAAAATGTTATACATGCACATGATGGGGATAAATTCTTGAATGCAAGAGAGTACCAAACAACATATAAAATAAAACTACACTATAATATTCATATCTTTGGATCAACCTATGAATTAATCATAACCAAGAACAGTGGGAGATAATTTTGAATGAATAAATTTATCTTCTTAAATAATAGATTTTACAGGGAATCAAAGAAAGAACCTTTTGAGCCAACACATATGGGTGGAAGATCTCATTAGCGATGAAAGATCTGGTTCACAATGGGTGGTGAATCTGGTTTGTGATGGGCATCAGTGGCTATGGGTGTGGCGGTGATGGCTTTGATTCACGATAGGGAGGACTGGTTCATGATGGAGAGAGTTTGTGGTGGTGATGGGTTTTATTTGAGACGGGGAGGACTGAATCGTAATGGGGTGGGTTTGTAACGACAATGAATTTGGTTTGGGATAGGGAGGGTTTGCGATGGAGAAAGATCTGATTCGCAATGGGGTGATTTGGATCCCAATAGGGTGGGGGCAGTGACATGTTTGATTCGTGATGGGGAGGGGGTGATGGTGGTTCTGATTCATGATAAGAGGGATGGTTTGATGTGGGGAGTATTTTCTAAGGGGTAGGGTTTATACGTTAAGGGGGAGGGGGCACAATAGGACCCGAAATATTTTTTTATCTAGCGACTGCCTTTTAGGGTCTCTTCTTTTCATCAATATCAACAGATTTTAAAGGTCATCCATTTCCTGATGCAACACTGTCCTAATTTCTAGTAGTGTTTCCATGTTAAAATTTCTAGTGTCAACATTTATTTTTCTATAGATATATTTGGTCATTGATCATTCAGGTTAATTTTTTATGGATTAAACAATAGGAAAGGAGATTTATTTCTACTACACATTCTCTTTGGTGTTCACTAGCGCATTCATCACTTGCTTTATTTCCCAAGAGTCTCCCATCCCACTGTTGAGACTTCCTCCTCTTCCATTCCTTCCACATCCTTCGTAGTTTAACATGCTCCTTTATAATGGAACCTTGAATGTGGTATAAGTTGTACTATTGGCGGTGCTATTTATAGTGGCAATTAGGGGTGTTACTCTCAAAACATGCAAAACCATAAATATGAACGGTGCCTTGAATGGCATTTGAGTTTATTTAATATAAACCATAAAAACATAAAAAATGAAAAAAAGTAATTTGAATGAAACAAAAAGAAAATAATAAAAATGTAAAATAATGTTTGGGGAAAAATTGATGGGAATAGGTAAAGAATATAAAGAAAGAATAATGTTTGCAGGCTGTGAATCTTTTCTCTACAATTTTTAATGATTTTTTATTTTTCAGTGGTTTCAACCCCTACTAAATATTTTTCCACAGTTTTTTTATTTGTAAATTTATTATTTATTATATAATTATATATATATATATATATCGGAATGATATATATTAATATATATCAATATTCATAAATAGATATAAATATCTATAAATATATTATAACATAAATAAATTTTCACAGATAAATAATATATATATATATATTATTAAATATAAAAGTCTATATATATATAGTCACCCCTATAATATATATAAATAAATATAAACAAAAATTAATATAAATATATATTAATGTATGTGTATATATATATATTGACATCGATATATTAATATATATTAGTATACATAAATATGTCTAATTATCTATAAGAAAATAAAAATATTAATATATTCAAATAAATATATTTTTATTGATAAATATAAAATATATTTGAAATAAATTTATTTATATAATAATAAATATAAATTTATAGTTATTATACAATATATTTTGTTTGAACAATTTAAAAAAATAAAAAACATGTTCACTTCTGCTGTGCAACTCCCCAAATCGTACATTTGGGAGTCGCCACTACCAAACCCAATGCTGCCAGATAAGTGCAACCAATCTATAGATTCCACCATAGCTGCCAAGGATGGTTTGCTACTGTCATGATCTGCCACCGTCGACTGCCAGTGGCACCTCAAACCATTGTCTCCTACCATTCTATTCTAATATTCTTGCTACGCCTAGGGTTGCACTGTTGTCGTCAACTTTGTTGTGTTCCACCATCACATGAGACGTCACATGCTTCCCCTTAGGGCGTGTCACTGCTCCATGATACCACTATCCACACACTATAAATGAATACCATTTAAACATAAAAGCGTCATCATTTGAACCTAACCCATCCACCATGATGTTACCCATCTACCCACATACATTTATGAATTTCATTTAACCATGAAAGTACTCGGTTGGGGTTTTCGATGAACACATCCCACCCAATTGATTATAAATTCCGACATTCATTATCCCGAGATAGAAGACAACCAAGGTGGATCTACTAAGCCTTTTCCAGGACATCATAGGGATTATTCACCTCAAATTCCATGTGCCCAATTATAATTTCCTCACACGTCCTATAACACCCAATCTGTTAATAAAAACTCTTGGGTTACACCTCTTAAGATTTCTCCCAATCCACTCCCTGTGCCACAGATCATTCCACACAGTCTGAATCCAACTCCTTTCGGTGTTCTTCACACTGGGGCTCCTGGAGGCCCCGCTCTCCCTTTGGATCACCCCCACTTTGCACCTTGTAGTGATCCTCACCCACCTCACCCTCAAAATGACATCCTAAAAAGGCCAGTTGATGAAACTTGGTCTTGTGGATGGCCGTTTTCAGGGATAGGTGGGTGAGGAGAACCATGCTAGGGGAATTTGTAAGGCAAGAGGCATTTCAAGGATCCTTGGTGTGAAGAACAGCAGTCACTACTACAAGAACGGGCAAGGGAAGCAATGACCCTTTATCAGCTCTAAAAAAAGCACTGATAAAGGGGGGGCTTTATTAGCGCTTTTTTAGTAGCGCTTATAAAGGAGGGATTTGTCAGCACTTTTTCCTACCTTTGATAAATTTTATGTTTCCAAAAAAATTATGAAAAATAAATTATTATTATATAAGTATATTTATATTTATATAAATGTAATATATATTTTTTAAATATGTTTTTGTTAATTATAAATAGACTATTACATTTAATATATAAGAAATTTAGTGAAAATGGATTTAAAAGTTTTTAAAAACTATAATTAATTAATAATTTGCTAATGATTATCAATTAAAAATAATTTAATAACAATTTGAAGAAACAAAAAATCAAAACAATTAATAAAAGCTCTAAAATAAGATGAAAATGTAACTCAAACTTCAAACAACCACAGCTTTTGATCTGGGTGTCCGTTTGAGCTCTACAACATATCAAATAATATCCCGTGATGATATCTACGCGCTAGTGACCGAATCAAATCTTCTGTTACATTTTCCGAGGCCAAAAGGCCCACAAGGCCTCAAAACCTGAGTTCTTAGTCAGGATACCCCGATTTATTAACATTCAAACAAGTATAACTTCTGATCCGGATGTCCGTTAAGCCTATAACACATATCATATTGAATATTGTTTCATTTTTTTGATTTCACTAGTTGTGGAGTTAAAACAAGCTTCTAGATTATATGTTATGATTGTTTTAACATTTTATGTCTTTTCAAATACACACATATATGTATTTATTCGTAAATATATATATGTGTCTTTGTCTGTGTGTGTGTTGTATATATATATGTATGTATATAGGTATTTATTTATTTATAAACACACATAAAAAACATATTATTTCATAAATGTATTTATAAATAATCTTATAAGTATATATTAATATACAAATAAATATAAGAATAAAAAATCATAACTATATATATATAAATATATATTAATATAAGAATGAATATATATATACTAATATATGAATAAATATATTTATATTAATATGAATCTATATCAATATAAGAATCAATATAACTATATATATATATATAAATAAATAGACATATCATTAAATAGATAAAAAATGAAATGGCGTAGTGGTAAAGGTGAAGTCCCGAATGTGGGGAGGTCGTAGATTCGAGTTCGGGTAGAAGAAAAGGGCTACGCATGCATGAGAGTGTTAGGGGGGTCCTCCTAGCGCTGTTAAAATCTATCCCTACATTATATAATTCTTTTGATTTTTTTAGTTTTTTTGACTTTTATCAATGATTTTTAAAAGTGATGATAAAGAGAACTTTTATCAGCGCTAAAAAAAGTGCTGATAAAGGGGTATTTTATCAGCGCTTTTTTTAGTGGTAATAAAAGAGGAATTTATCAGCACTTTTCGAAGCACTGATAAAAGGGACCCCCCTATATCAGCGCTAAGCTTTACAACACTTTTTATCACTATTAAAGCCCATTTTGAGCACTGATAAACTCCATTTTTTTAGTAGTGAGTAGGATCCAAATTCAAACTATGTGGAAGAATTTGTGGCAGAGAGAGTGGTGTGCGAGATGTCTAAAGAGGTGAAACACAAAAGTTATTGTTAATAAATTGGTTTCTATGGGATGTGTGAGGACCAGAGAATCAGGAACTTGGAACTTGAGGTGTAGAAGCCCTATGATGACCTGGGAAATGCCCAGTAGATACATCATGGGTGTCATCCATCGCAAGACAATGAAGGTGAGAATTTATAATCTGTGGGGTGGTGTGTGTTCATCAACAATCTTGGCTAGGTAATATCTTGGTTAAATGAAATTTCATAAATGTGTGTGGCTGGATGGGTAACATCATGGTGGGTGGGTTATGTTTAAATGATGATGTCGCAATGTTTAAATGAGATTCATTAATAGGATGCCACTAGTGGTATCAAGAAGTGTTAATGATCCCCAAGGGGTTTCATGTGATGGTCACAGGTGATGGTGGAACACAACGTAGCTGACGACAACAAAACAACCCTAGACGTAGCATGACTGGAATCACATGGTGGTAGGAGACAATGGTCGAAGGTGGAACTGGAGGTTGTTGGAGGCAGAGACTGACAAAGAGAGAGAGAGAGAGAGATAGAGTCAATGTTAAGTAGGGCCAACCCTGAAGATGTATTTTCCCAAGATAAACCTTAAAAGTGTTTCCCTTTTTCATTTTTAAGTACAAGAATTCTAATATTAAAGACATGTTTTCCAAATTGTTTCGTATCAATCATATATTATTTGTAAAGATAAATATGAAGGCATGTAGGAGCCACTTGAATGATGTCTTATTCTCCTATCTTCGTTGGATAAAATTGTATCTTTTGGAAATAAAAACAAGTTGATTATATACTATTTAAAATTCAAATGACATTGTTAATCATTATTTATAATAATAAACCACTAAATGTAAATCCAAAAAACATTTAATACATAAAACTAAAAAAATAAAAAACTAAATGTTTATCAACTAAATCAAAAAAATTAAACACAATTATCTAAAACACCAATATTTAATAATAAAGAAATAAATTACAAAGTCATGCTTAGTTTTGAAAAACAATTAAAATTTTCATTTTTTAGATTAACAAGTCATTTGTTTTATTTTTTAATAATTTTAAAATAATTCTTATCATGTATTTATAAAATGAAGGAATAAAATATTTTCTAAAAAATATTCTTAAATTTATATAATCTAATAGATTTTATAAAAATATTTTAGAAATTAAAAATAATAAGTATTTTTTAAAACTAAACAAAATGTATATTATTTAGTGACTAATTGTGTTCTTCTAGTATTCAAATGTATTTTTTTCTATTTATTGTAAAATAAATTTTTTTGAGAGAAACACTTAGTTTTTAAAATTTTAATTTCAATTTTTATTTTTGAAATTAAAAAAATGATAAAAAATAAAAAAATAGCAAAAAATAAAAGAAACATATTATGAAATGTGAGATTGAATATTAGTAAAAATTCCATGTAAATAAAAATTAATTAAACCAAAATTTGATAAAAAAATTAAGCATAATACATACATGGTTTACCAAAATAATAAGAACACAATTAAATTAAATAAAGTCAAGACATGATGATAATCTGCTTACTGATCAGAAATCATAAGTATTCTAAGAAAGGATGAATCAAAAAGTCATATAATATCTCAAATAGTATATGGAGATATGATATCTATATAACGACACCTTGTCCTCACTGATCCTCAAGGCCACAACCCGCCTTTAGTTTGGCTGGGGATATGCAATGAATTCTACACTTTCAAATTAGAAAATATCATAAGCATGTGTACATGGAGGATTGAGAAGGGTTGTTCATAGTACATTGATGTTGATATTTAAGATCATTAAGTAATTTGAGGAGATGACCAAGGAGTTATTTTTCACGTTGTCATACTCAGACACATCCCCGGATCCCAACTAGCATAACCCATTCTGCCATTACCGCATGCTAAAGAAGCCACCCCCTCCGGGGTTAGCCCTGACGAGTCATGGTTGGGGAGGCCTGGGCAGCCTTGAGCATGGGGCCCATACATCCACCGCTTTATACACCCTCCTTGTAGGGACAATCCATCCCTCCACCGCCGCTGGAAGGAGAACCACCATGAAAGCAGCAGAAATGAAGGAATGAATTATGTTGGTTTTGGTTTCCATGTTCTCCAGTTTTGGTTTGGTTGTAGGACTCAATTTATAACAATGAAGAATTTGTAATACACAAAAACTATCTAAGTGGGGGGATTTCAAATATTGAATAATTTCTAATATTTATTATAAGAAATAATTTTTATAATATAATTACTTTAAAATTTTGAAATAATTTGTAATAATGACTATTTTAATTATTATGAATTATTATTACGAAATTTTATTCTGTGTCCTGTAATATTTTTTAGTTATGTAGATATACGAATAAAAATAATAATAACGATTTATATAATAGTATTACATACTATTATTATTCAATAAAATAATTTAAATATAAAAATATAAATAATATTATTATTAACTATAAAACATATATTTTCTTTAGTGAAATAATTAATATTTTTTATTGTCAAATAAACCACAATAAAAATATTATTAAGTATATTTTATTAAATAATTACTATGTGCATCCGGAAATTTGACCACAAATAATAAATACTTGAAAATAAAGTCATGATAATATGTAATTAATAATAATGTAGTAATTATATTAAAGCCATGATAATAAAATAATTATAATAAAGTAATGAAATTATTAATAAAGTAATGATAACTATATTTTAATAAATTCATGAAAATAATAATAATTTAATTATTTAATAATAATAATAATAATAATAATAATAATAATAATAATAATTTTATAAATAATCCTAATATTATGAAATATTATTAATTATTAATAATTATATTATTAGGATTATTATTCAAAATTATAATTTTAACAATTATGAATTTACGTTCTAATCAACTTTGCATATTAATTATTAATATAATTTAAAAAAAATGACTTCAACAATATTAATAGTATAATAAATAACAATTAGTATCATTATCATTAAAAAATAGGAAAAATTATTTATTTTTAATTAAGTAATTATTTCTTATTTTTATTATTAGGTCACAAATTATTATTGATGCTTAATATTTTATATATTTTTTGAAATTATTTTCATTTTCAATTATTTAATATGTCGTAAGTTCAAGTCTGAAATTTCATTTACAGTCTAATTATAATTTATATTTTTTAGTATTTCAAAGTTACCTAATTCTTTTAAGGTTTAAATGTAATGTTTTGAAAAAAAATATTTTGTGTCATCAATGTTATCTTATGTTTATTATTTTGATGAAAATATTTTTATTTTTTATTATTTTATATGTTTTTAGCTTATGTTTTATATTTATTTTTGATTGTACATATATTTTATTTTTATATCCTATCAAAGTTAATAACTTGATACACAACAAACTTATTTTGATTCAACAAGGTAACTTTATAAGTGTATAAAATATAAACTATATGTATTACTTAAATATAACATAAAACATTGAAAAATCATGTAAAAAAATAGAAAATAAATAGAATTTCATAACTATAATAAACTAAAATTAATTTACATGTCACAAATTTTATTAAATAAAAAAAAATTACACTTCTAAAAGTTTATGAGCATAAAATATAGTACATAAAAAATCTAAATGAAATTTTAAATGTTAATTTTAAAAATAAAAAATAATTGAAAATAAAAGAAATTAAAAAAAAATAATCACACAAAATTTAATTTACCAAAAAAATGTTATCCGAAAAACAATAGAAGTAAAAAATGTTACATTTTGAAGAAACAATATTTTTCACCAATGAAATTAATTTTCATTAATTTTTTATGAAATTATATTTATTTTCAATTCTTTTTATGGGTTTAGTTAGTGTGTGAAATTTCATTTAGTTTGTGTATATACTTTATAATTTATAGGACTTAAGATTAAAATATTTGAATCATTATTATATTTCACGTATGCGATTTTGAAGGTTTATAGATTAAAAATTATCAGTGTAATTTAATTGAAGCTTTTCACACTCACTAAACACTTAAAAATAATTGAAAATAAAAAAAATAATTATCATAATAAAAAAAAATTACATAACACAAACATTATTGATTAAAAATTAACAATTACATCTCCAAAAATTCATGCACATAACATATACTATAAATAACTTCTAATTGAAATTTAAAACATTGATTATATGGATAAAAACTAGTTTAAAATAAAGGAAATATCTAAAAAATCAAAAAAATAATTCAATTTACACAAAAAAAATTATCTGTAAAGTTGTTTTACAAGTACGAATATCTTTTTTGAAACAACAGTATTTTGGGTGATTAAAATTATTTTTATGATTTTTTATCAATTATTTTTTATACGTTTAGGCAGGGTGTAAAAGTTCATTTAGATTATATTTTTAAATTATAATTTATTTTATTTCAAAATCACTTAATTGAAACATTATTATATTTCAAGTAAGTGATTTTTAAGGATTATAGATTAAAAAATATACACACAATCTAAATGAAAACATTCACAATGGTTAAATATATAAAAAAATGCAAATAAAAACAATTTCATAGATATTTTAATAAAATTACATGAATAAAATATTTTTGATTAAAAACATAACATTTACATTTCAAAAAATTTATCCACATAAAATATAGTATAAATAACATCTCAATGAAATTAAAAATAGCAATGACAAAAAAAAATTAATTGAAAATAAATGAAACGCCACAAAAAACAATAAACAAAAAATATTAACTAACACAAAAAAATTTATCTAATAAACAACTACAAGTAAAACTGTAATTATTTGAAATAAAAATATATTGTTTCATTGAAACTATTTTTCATTAAATTTTTTAATGAAATTTTTCTTTTCAATTGTTTTTTATATGATTAGTGAGTGTGTAAAATTTCATTTAGATTTTACTTATACATTATAATTTATAGGGTTTCAATGTCACATACTTGAAACATGACTATATTACTTGAAAGTGATATTGAGTGCATATATATTAAAAATTATAAATAAAATCTAAATGAAATCTAACACACCATCAAAACATATAAAAAATAATTGAAATTAAAAATTATTCCATAAATATAATACAGGAGAAAAAAATTTCATGACCCAAACTTTATTATTTAAAAACAATAAATTTAATAAATAATAAATTTATGGGAAGAATCCATATTTATCATTATATTATTAATTAAATTATAATGTAGTATTTAATTTTTTTTATTAAATATTATGAATTACATTATTAATGAATATTAATTATATAGTTATATAGTTTCAACAATTACAACAATAATTATGAATAATTATTTAAATAACATAATTTTTAGTGTACCAAATAAATTAGTTAATAATAAAATTTAAAATTAATATAAATTAAATCCATAATATAAAAATCTAATTAATAATAATAACACTTTTATTTTAATTTTTTATTCAAATTGATTGAATTAAAAAAATAAATTTTAATACTATGATATAAAAAATTATTAACATTATCATTATCATTATTATTATACATAAATATAACAATCAAAATTAACACATAAGACATAACTTTAGTATTATTGATAGTCAAATTATTACGGTTGGGCCCTCCTTCCCCGTCAATCCATTTTTTTTGTATTTTCAAAAAAAATCACATTATGATTTAGTGGAAAATGGAAAAACCAAAATCCAAACCACAGTACAATATATTACACAATTCAAAAACATCCACCAAGAAAATGAGTTCAAAATTTAAAATGATAAAACCCAAAATCATGAAAGTCAAAATTTGAAAAACACCATATCCTATGAGATCTGATTTGGGATTCAACTCCAACATTATGTCGGATCCACAACATCCATCAACCATTATTCACATCATATCTGTTGTTATCAGAAACTGTGTCAGCTGAGTCTCATCGCCAACCATCATCACCATCATGAGTCACCACCATCGATTGCTCCATCGGCACCACATCCATCGCCATTAGCTGATCACCACCCAAGCCACTGTGAAGTCCATCAAAATCGCCAAAAATCACTAGAACCATGACATTGTGAACCATAAATAGAAAAAACACCACATAGTGAAGTTGTTGAGTCACTACGCCAAGGATAAGTCCATCAAAAGAACGTGGGAAGGAGACTCCATGTGCACCCCACCTTAACACCCTAAATTCCTTCAGCACCAAGCCACTAACTGTCGGAGACATAAAAAATGACTTCCATAACCCACCAAAACAGCTTGTATCGACCCTCTAGTCTACACAAAACTAGCAATCCACCCAAATAACTCTATCCCATGGCACTGAAAACCAACGAGGACAGGGAAGAATAACGTAGAACGTGAGAAGATAATATAACTAGAGAGAATCCCTAATAGTAGTATTACTCAAAAGGTTTGAAAAATACAACCGTGTAATGATTTCAGTCAGAGTAAAAAATACATATTTAGTCTAAGAAAGAAATAAAGAAAGCATAAAATAAGGACACTAGATTTAACATGATTCGATCCCTTTGGGGGCTATGTGAATGAAAATAAAACCACTCCACACACACATTTTATTATGCTCAAAAACAAAATGGTATTGAAAATAAACCGGCAATACGAACATTAAGAAAAAATTGACATGAAGATCTAAATTCATGAACTAAATAACTGTGAAGAAAAATACTTACAAGTTAAAGAGGGTTTCTCTATGGTAGTCTTGATCTCTTTATGATGAATGAATGATTTTTCATCTGATGGTTCGAAGTACCCTGAGCGATCCAAGATCTTGTTAATGGACACACATCCTCCATGATAATTAAAGTCATCAACACTCCACCATGAACAAAATACAGGGAGTAGTAGAGAAGAATGATAGGTCAGAAGTTGGTCCCATCGGAAGAAAAAATTGGAAGGGTGAGATAGGGTTTCAATAGTACAAATAAGATTTGAAAACTAGGACCGAGGAGGGAGCCAAATTAAAATTACCACTATCAAGGATTTTATGGGTGATCAATTCTCAAATGCATCATTTTACCTCATAACAGATAAACTTACTAGGAACAACCACACTTGAGGAACCCAAATGACAAAATAGATCCGTCTCCCAAATCACGAACTTGTGGAGGTCTATGTTTAAAATAGTATAAAGGTGATTGAAATCCAATGATGCATTCCAAACTGATAAATTCACTAGTGAGGGAGAAAAGTGTAGGAAAATGATTAAAATGGGGATATGGGTTAAGAGGTATTCTAAAAAATGGGACACTAACTATACCCAAGTAGGAGGCCCAGATGTTAAAACCAACCTAAAGGGTCACCCCACTAAAAATATTGGTTCATGTATCAAAATTGAGTATAATAATAAATCAAAATTTACATGCATGTAAAAATGAAACAGGTTAAAATATTCATGATGGAAAATTCTACTTGAAAACACCTAAAAATCATAAATCTACACCATTTTCATTTTAAATCTATGATTTTATTTCCCTTATTTTCATCGAATAGTATCCAAATTCATTCTATCTAAACAATACTTAAATTTTTGTAAAACCACAGCTTTTTACAAAGTAGAAACTATTTTATTATTTGTATATGTCTTGGTGATGAATATAGTTATAGATTTAATAGCATGTCTAACAAAATGTATCCTAATGTCTCTGTGTTTTGACTTACCATGTCAAACTAAATTTTTGGGAAAATGAAAATCTTACTACCTATCAAAAAAAAATATAATAAAAAAATGTATAAATTGAGTTATGAAACCAAACTCTTTGAGAATAAATCCTCCGTGAAGTCCTCAGTCAGGATGGTGTACTCATATTATGGGGTTAAAAGATAAACCATGATTTTATGTTTCATTTCCATGATATGGTCCTCCAAAAGCAGTGAAGACATACCTAGTAAAGAAAATTATCGCATCCACATTTCCTTCATAATCAACATCTACATATCCATTAATTAGTTCAACAATACTTAAATTACCACAAAAACATAAAGAAATTATAGTTGTATATGAAACATATCTATGTAACCATTTCATGGACTACTAATTTGGTTTTCCTAGATTTTCCATGAATATGATGAGAGTGAAAATAGAAAAGTCTATGTTAGGACTAGTGAAAATCTTGGAGTATATTAGTTTTCCAAAAATGTTATCAAGAGGGAACTTCAACATATATGAAATGTCAATAGTAGAACCCGGAGCATGATCCAAAGATTTTATGAAGTGTTGAAAAAAGGGATCATTAACTAGATTCATGATATCAATCATGTACCTCTTTAGTACTTCCATGATATAAGTATTTTGGGGCAAGTATAACACTTTATTAGGTAATTCCTATATAATTTCAATGCATAATATCTATTTCTTCTCTTAAATATTTCATATCAAAAACATTATTAAATTGATATTTAATAGATTTACTGAGCTTCATATTATTTTTCATTTCTAGTACATCATCTATATAAAGTAGTAGGTAAAGCATGTAGTTCTTATCACAATTAAAGAAAAAAAATTCATCATGTTGGCTATAGTTAAATTATGTATACAACATGAAAGAGTCAAATTTACTATACCATTATAAATATGGCTATTTTATAGTATACATGGATTTATATAAAATAAAAAAATAGTGGTTAAATCCTTTTTATAAATATTAAGAGGTTTCATGTACAATTTCTCATTATGGTTACCATCTAAGAAGGTAGTTTCAAATATAATTGTTCTATGTGAATGACATTAAAAGTAGAAAAGGAAAGAAGCATATGGATATAGGAAGTCCTAAAAATTGTTGAAAGAATCTCAACATAATCAATACCCTCTCATTAATGGTAACCCCTATCTTTGAAAATTATTTTATTTTGATTAGTTTTATCTTTATTTTTTTGTAAATCCATTTACACCCAATGACCTTGGAATTATGAGGTCGATCAATAATAGAACAAATATGGGGTTTTAGTTATTTTAGTTCTTCATCCCTTTAAGATATTTGGAATCACTATCATTCAAAAAATATTTATAGGTTTGAGGATCATTATCAATGTGATCCTCGGAGACATGAAAGGGAAAACGAATCCATGTCATATTGATTGAATTGAGAAGGGGGTCTAGTGATCCTCCTAGCAATATATTGAGTCAACTTGTTATAAATATTATGATTAAGAGGTTATGCATTGGATTTTGAATTGGAAGTAGTCTAATTTCAGATTTAATTTTGTGGAATTGTTGGAGGAGAATTAACAGTGTCCTATATCCAAGTTGAAGAAAG
The DNA here is from genome assembly GCA_963277665.1 of Viscum album. NCBI lineage: Eukaryota > Viridiplantae > Streptophyta > Magnoliopsida > Santalales > Viscaceae > Viscum > Viscum album. The sequence goes on from OY728156.1 coordinate 1,560,233,940, forward strand.
AGGACAAAAATTCTTATTATGGGATTTATTGTCACTACCACAGGTGAAAACTTTTGATTTAGGAGGTTATGATTCAAGAAAGAAAACATATCTACTAATAATATACCATTTTTATCCAGGTTAGTCAACCTCGAACTTATATCCCTTGAAAATATCAAGGCATCCCAAGAAAAAATTCTTAACGAATCTTGGTTCAACCATTTCAGTTTTAATTTTGGTGTAGGCAGTACACCCAAAAACTCTTAGGTGGTTACATGAAGGCATTTTACCATTACTTGGTTCATATGGGGGATCAAAATGGTTAGCAGTTAATGGGAACCAGTTAATTAGATACATTTTTATAGTGGACGATTCTTCCAAAATGGATTTATTTAGGAATAAGCAAGTAATAATACTTCAGACTCACTCAAGAATAGTTCAATTCATATGCTCAAAAAATACATTATGTTGGGGGGTCTTCCTAATGGTCAAGTGTAATTTCATGAACTTAGATTGAAAGAACTAGGAAAAATCAACATGAAATCCCACCAAACCATTATCTATACTAATTATATTAATCCACATTACAACATGGTTTTTAAAAAGTGTTTTCCCTATTTCAATGGTTTCAAAAACATCATATTTTTTTGAGTCTGTAAATCCATACCTTTCTAGAGTAGTCATGTATGAATTCAATAAAATAGGAACCCCCGCAATTGGATTTTATTCTGAGATAACCTTATAAATTAAATGGATGTGCTCTAATGTTTGAGAATCCTTAAATGTGGATGTACAAAAACTAATCCTCTTAGACTTACCCATGGTGCAATATTCAAAAAAATGGGAGATTTCTCTATGTTTCATTTTCTAAAAATCCAGGTTTACAAACTTCGTCTTGGCACTTGGAGCTTATATTCCCTAATATACTACTCCATAACAATGTCTTATCTACATTAAAAACATACACACTACTTAGTTTCATTGAATGGGTCCTTCCATTCAGCACATAAAGTATATAAACTAATGATTCCTTGATTATAGTTCTAGATACACTAGGGAGCTTATGGAATCCCGATTCAGACCTATAAACATACCCATTTTGTTATCGAAAACTTTGTGAGACTAGGGAAGAGAAAAAGGGGCATTGGGGGGATAGGCAATGAATTCTATAGTGTATCTTGATATGAGGAGATATGACATCGGTAGAAGGCCACCTTTTCCCCACTAATCCTCAAGGCCAAGTCCTGTTTCCCTTTAGTTTGGACGGGGATATGAGATGAATTCTACACTTGAAAATGATAAAATATTATAAGAATGTGTGCATGGATAATTGAGAAGGGTTGTGAATACTACATTTATGTTTCTATTGATGACCATTAATTAATCTGAGGAGGTGATCAAGGAGTCGTTCTCCCCATTTCTATACTCGGACACGTCCCCAGCTGCTAACTAGCATAAACCTTTCCACCACTCCCCACCTTATCCTTGTAGGGACAATCCCTCCCTCCATTGTCATTAGGAGGAGACCCACCATGAAATTAGTGAAAATATAAGAAAGACTTATGCTGAATTTGGCTTCCATGCTCCCCAGTTTTGGTTTGGTGGGAGGCCTCAATTTACAAAATTTGGGAGGGACTCTGGTTTCTATTTGGCTAGAAAATAGTGTGGCTGTAACTCTCAACATGTTTCATATTTTGATGATAAATATTAAGTAATAAATACATAGTAATCAATACTAATAATGTTGTCAATATTATTAAAATTTCAATTCATAATAATGATAATGATAACAATAGTAATTTTATATGTTATAATTAATAATCTCATTAAAAATGAAGAAAACAACAATAAAGATTTTATAATACATAGAAACTATCCAAGAGGGGGGATTTGAAATATTGAATAATTTTAAATATTGAATAATTTTAAATATTGAATAATTTTAAATATTGAATATAAAAAATAAAATTTACAATATAATTAATTTAATATATTAAAATAAATTTTAATAATTACTAATTTAATTATTATGAATTATTATTACGAAATCATGTTTCGTGTCATGTAATGTTTTTTTGGTTTTTTATGTTTACGAATAATAATAATGACAATGATGTATATAATAGAATTAAATACTATTCTTATTTAATAAAATAATTTAAATATAAAAATATAAATAATAATATTTTTAAAAATAAAATATATATTTTATTTAGTGATATAATTAATATTTTTTATTTTCAACGAAACTATAATAATAATATTATTAAATATATTTTATTAAATAATTATTATGCACATCTGGAAAGTTGACCATATATAATAAATTTTTGATAATAAAGTCCTGATAATATGAAACTAATGAAAATGAAGTCATTATATAATGTTTCGAAAATAAAATAAATATAATAAAGTTATTATAATGAAGTCATGAAATTATTAATAAAGTCAAAATACCTATCATTTACTAAATTCATCAAAATAATAATAATGTTACTATTTATGAATAATAATAATAATATTAATATTAATAATGTTATTAATAACCATTTTGATATTAAATATTATTATTATTATTTTGTACCGAAACCCTAATCGATATATACAACTAATGCTCTTCCCATTGTAGCCTAGTATTAAATATTATCAATTATTAAAAATTATATTGTTATAATTATTATTTAAAATAATAATTTTAATAATTATGAATTTACCTTCTAATCGACTTTGAATTTTAATTATTATTATAATATTAATAAATATGACATTAACAATGGTAATAGTATAATTAATAATAATTTGAATCATTATCATTAATAAATAGAAAAAATTAATTATTTTTAATGAATAAATTATTTTTTATTTTTATTATTAAGTCACATAACATTATTGATGCTTAATATTTTCTATTTATTATTATTTTCTGAAATTAGTTTCATTTTCAATTATTTAATATATATTTTTTGCATGTCTTAAATTTTATTTATAGTCTAATTATAATTTATATTTTTAAGCTATTAAAGTAACCTATTTCTTTTAATGTTTAAATGTTATTTTTTGATTTTTTTGTATCATAAATATTATCATATGTTTATTATTTTGATGAAAATATTTTTTTTTATTATTTTATACATTTTAAGCTTATTTTTTAAATTTATTAGTGATTGTACATACATTTTATTTTTATACGCCTTCAATGTCACTCACATGAAACACAAAAAACTTATTTTGTTATAAGTAGGTACCTTTATAAGCCTATAAAATATAAACTATAAAAATAATTTAAATATAACAAAAAACATTGGAAAATCATATAAAAAATAATTTAAAATAATGAGAATTCCATATCTATAATAAACTAAAATTAATTTACATGAAGTGAACTTTATAAAATAAAACTAAAACATTTACTCTTCTAAATATTTGTGCGCTTAAAATATAGTACAAAAAATATATAAATAAAAGTTAAAATACTAACTTTAAAAATAAAAATTAATTGAAAATAAAAGAAATTTAATAAAATAATCACAAAATAATTTAATTTTAAAAAATGTTATATGAAAAAGAAGAGTATTACAATTGGTATGTTTTGAATAAACAATATTTTTCCACATTGAAATTAGTTTTCATTATTTTTTTATGAAATGTCATTCATTTTCAATTATTTGTATACTTTTAGTAAATGTGTGAAATTTCATTTAGATTGTGTTTATACTTTATAATTTATAGGTTTTCGTATTCACCTATTTGATTCATTATTATATTTCAAGTAGGAAATTTTGAAGGCGTATAGATTAAAATTCGTTAGTATAATTTAAATAAAACTTTTCACACTCACTAAACAGACCAAAATAATTCAAAAGAAAAAAAATCATTATTATAATAAATAAAAGATAAATTATATAACAAAAATACTATTTAACGAAAAATATAATTTATATTTCAAAAAATTCATTCGCATAACATATACTATAAATTACATCTAAGTTAAATTTAAAACATTTATTATATGGATATAAATTAATTGAAAATAAAGTAAATGTCAAAAAATCATAAAAAAATTCAATTTCAACAAAAAAATTGATCTGTAAATATTTTTTATAGGTACCATTTTTTTTAAAAAAACAATATTTGGGTCATTAAAATTTTTTTAAATAATTTTTTTTTTAATTTTTTTATTCTCAATTATTTTTTATATCTTAGTGAGCATGTCAAAGTTAATTTAGATTATATTTATACATTATAATTTATAGGCTTTCAAAGTCTCACACTTAAAATATTTTTATATTTCAAGTAAGTGATTTTGAAGGCTTATAGGTTAAAACAAATACATGAAATCTAAATGAAAACATTCACACCAGCTAAAAATACAAAAAAGAATTGAAAATAATAAAATTGCATAGATATAATTATCAAAAAAATTACATGACATAATTTTTTTTATTAAAAACATAACATTTACATTTCAAAAAATATATGCACATAAAATATAGTTTAAATAAAATCTCAATGAAATTTTAAAAAGTGATTTCACAAATAAATATTAATTGAAAATAAATTAAATTCAAAAAAATAAACAATGTTTTTTAACATACACTGAAAAATTTATCTACAAAAAAATTACAAGTACAAATGTAAGGATTTGAAAAAAAAATATATTGTTTTATTGAAATTAATTTTCATAAAATTTTTAATGATATTTTAATTTTAATTTTTTTATATTATTAGTCAGTGTGTAAACTTTCATTTAGATTTTACTTATACTTTCTAATTATAGGGGTTTAAATCACATACTTGAAACATGACTATATTACATGTAAATGATATTAAATGCTTATAAATTAAAAATTATACATACAATTTTAATGAAATTTGACACAATGAATAAAAATATAAAAAATAATTGAAATTAAAAATAATTTCATAAAAAGAATAAAGAAGAAGAAAATTTCCCAAATTAAACTTTATTGATTTAAAACAAAACACTTACAAATTAAAAAATTTAGGTACTGATTTCTTATTAATCATTAAATTATAAATTAAATTATAATGAAGTATTTAATTTTTTTATTAAATATTATGAATTATGTTATTAATAAATATTAATTTTATAGTTAAATAGTTTCAATAATTACAAAAATAAATATGAATAATGATGTAAATAATATAATTATTAATGTAACTAATAACTTAGTTAATAATATAATATAACATAATTATTAATTAAATCTATAACATAAAAATATAATTAATAATAATAATAATACATTGATTTTTAATTTTTTATTCAAATTGTTTGACTTAATAAGAATAATATTCAATACTATGATATATTACATTATTAATATTATCATTATCATCATTATTATTCATATATATTATAAACAAAATTAACACAGAAACCAAAACAATAGTATTATTGAAAGAGGAATTATAATGGTTGGTCCCTCCTTCACCATCAATCCTTTTTTTTTTTGAAAAAACGGCTTTATGGTTTAGTGGAAACTAAAAAATCGAAATCCAAACCACATTCCAACAAATTACAAATTCAAAAACAACCACCGATCAAATGAGTTCAAAATTTAAAATGAAAACACCCAAAATCATGAAATTCAAAATTTGAAAAATGCCATGTGCTATGAGATATGATTTGGGATTAACCACATCCTTCATGTCAAATCAACAACATCCATCCATTTCCATTCCCATCATAGCTGTTTTTATCATCAACTGCGTCTACCGAGTCACGTCGCCAACCATCATCACCATCATGAGGTACCACCATTGACGAATCCATCTGCACTGCCACCATCACCACCTAATGAGTACCACCCCAGCCGCTAGGAAGTCCATCATAGATGTTAAAAATCACTATGACCATGACATCATAAACCATAAATAGAAAAAACACCAAAAAGTGAACTTGTCGAGTCACAATGCCACCGAGAAGGCCATAAGAAGAACATGAGCAAGAGACACCATGGGCACCCCACCGTGACGCCCAAAACACCATCAAAACCAAGCCACTAACCATCAGTGGCATCAAAAAATGACCTACAGGACCCCCCAACAATGTTTGTATTAACCCTTAGGTCAACAAAAAACTGGCGAGCAACCCAAAGAACTCCACCCCACAACGCTGAAAACCAATGAGTAATGCACTTACTAGAAAATGCCTCCAACTGATGAGCAGAACCAACTAAGACTGCACCTTAACTTCCCAGTGATAATGAAGAATAATCCCCCACACATCCTTCTCGATCTCACATCCTAATTCCCTAGGGAGATCACCACACAAATCCAACTTAGAGAGAGGTGGATACCTGGATCCAGGGTAGAGAAACATGTGGCAACGAAGCTCATCTTCGAGCCCCCTAGGATAAACGAGACCAGAAGACCATGAAATCAAAAAAAGAAGGGATTAAACCCTAAAGGAATCCAAAGTAAAAAACCTTTTAAGGGAAAAATAAATAATGACCGAAAGGGGAAAGAAACCCATGAAGAAAAAGGAAGGAAACACCGAGTATACCCGCAACTACCAAACCACAAACACCAAAACCTCAGAGTGTCCATCGCTCCAGATCCAACCTGGAGTGGAGTTGTCGATCACAAGGTCAGAGTAAAGATGGGTGGCCAGGGAGAGCATCGAAGCATCAATGCAGATCAGAGGGATGTGAGGGAGAAGATGCTGAGTGGAGTGAGTGAGAAGAGGGGGAACCAAGAGAGATTACTACCTTTAGAGCTCAAGCGAGAGATAATAAGTAACTAGAGTAGAGCGAAGAGAATGACATATCAATTATTCCATCTTTATGGTATCATAGCTTCCACTATATGATAGCCCTTACTGAAAATCTGAGCTCACCATCATTTTTTTTCTTTTCCCAATAAACATGGGAGAGAATTATGTGTAATTTTCAAGGATACGATGGAACAGATAATAATTTTCTCAAAATGTGTTCTTGATGTATGTTATGTATTGAAATATAATATATGTATGTATATAGTAGTCCAATACTACTATGTTGTTGGATAGTATGGAAACTTTACTATTATATACCAATAATGTAATATAACATCAATATATGAGTATCCAGAGTTTAGGTTATTATATTTCATATCATAATAGTTTTTTAGTAACCTTATTGAAAATATTTTGGGGAATCTAGTTACATATAACAATTACTATGAAAAACCCTAAATATTTTTATAGACCACTATAAAAAACCTATAAGGGAATTTATTTTTCAATTAAATATCAAGATATAGTTATGAATATTTCATTATATGGTGACTAATAGGAAGAATGAGAACTATATCAACACCCATATAAAATTTTGGGTTTTTTCCCCTATGGAATTCAATGAAGTTGGAGTTGAGGATAATCAAATTAAAACCATATTTTTTCATTTGACCCAATTTACGACAAATAATATTTCCTTAATAGAGTGACCTAATGATCCAAAACATGGTGTAACTATGATGGATAGCTTCAAATGAGAAAAATCTTCAGTATTCAGTGGAACTACTATTACAATGGTAGATTAACAATGAATTAAGTCCCTAAAGAAGAACTTTCTTTCCTTTGGAAATAGTGTAAAGGAGAAATTAATAATTGTGGTATATCATCTGAAGGGAGATACATACCAATGGTGGTCAATAATTCAATACACTGAAGAGGAAGATTAGATGAAGAGAATAGAGTGGGAAAATTTAAAGGAGTTATTCTAGGAATAATACATTCCGTGTGAGAAAATAGGGGAAATGTAATGGTATTTACTCAATCATAGAGAAAAGTAGGAGAAAAATGTTTCCTATTTTGAGGATAACATTACAAGGTTAGCTAGACATGCTGCAGACTATGTATGTAGACTACAAATCAATGTCGATTGTTTATTTTATGGGTTAATGTCACGACTTCAAAGGAAGTTGGTCTCTCAAACCTTTTTATTGTACGAGCATATATTATCAAGTGATACTAAGATAGAAAAAGTTTTATTTGGGATATATTTATTAAAGGTAAATCTGGAGAAGAATAGGCTAGTTGAGAATCATGGGAAGAGTAGTGTGGAAAATGGGAATAATGGAAGGATGGGGTTTACCACATGTAATAATTGTTTTAAGAAACACCATGAGGCTAGCAAGAATGGAACAAGAGTTTTTTAAAAGCATGTAGAAAATTTTCATCAAGCTCACAAATAGAATAGAATGAAGAATATATTGATTTTGAATGCTTTAATTATACGTAGAAAGGGAATTATATAAACCAATGTCCCAAACATTAAATAAATTTACTTTAGTAAAGGGCAAGGGAGAAATGCCAAGCTTATACAACTACCACATCTAATGTTGAATTTATTAATGTTATGGTGGTAGGTTCTTTGATTGTAGACTAAAATATAGCTAATGTTTCACTTTATTTTGGATCTTCATAATATCTTTTATCTTCCATGTTTTCTAAAAACAACAAACATTTCCCTAGTAAGAGACTCATCAATCAAGACACTTATTGGAATTCTTATTAACAAAAATAAATGTTACTGTACTCGAATTATGATGCATGGAAATACCCTATTTCAAAACATGTTCATTATACATATAGTTTAATTTTATATGATCCTTGGTATATATTGAATTTAAAATTATAATGAAAAAAATTATTTCCTTGAGAAATATATTATGATTGTCACACCATGTTTTTCATGTCTTGGTTTTGATCAGGTTCATTGGAAATCCTGATCCTTTTCATGGGATTTGGGTGACATGAATGTTGAGTTTTGAACTTCCATATATGTCAAATAATCCTACCATGGGTTCCCCATATAATGTTTGGGAGTTTTTGGATAAAAGGGTGGTTACTTCAAGATTTGGGCCAACCGTGATCCCATTTCCAGATTTAAAAACAATATTTTTTTCTTCTAAAACTCCATAGTTTTTCAGATTTTTTTCACATATTACACTTTTCAAATGGCCTCCCCCGACCTATTAAAACCACCATATCCGTTTTTACCACTTAGGAATTCATAGTCATGGTGGATTTGGGTTATTTATTTAGGTATTGGGCCCGCCCGTGAGCCCATTTCCAGTTTTAAAAAAATAATTTTTTTCTTTTATATATTATTCATTTTTTAATATTATATCATTTATTCCACCTCTAAATAGAGTCAAAAACCCATAGTCGCACCCCCATGTCCCATTTTCCCTATTTGGAGTGCATCTTAGTCGTGTATTAGGGGGAAACATTTCAAGGCTTCTAAAATCATCTAGATTTGGTAATGTAATTTGTTTCTTTCATGAATCATTCATTTAATTCTCATTCCTCCCCCCAAATAATCTTTCCATGGTTATTATAGACCTATGTATCATCTAATTTGAGTTCCAATACAATTCCTCTCCTCTAAGGGTGTGGATATAAGGGAAGATGAATAGTTCTCCAGTTATCATGGTGAGTTTCCTTCTCCTTTCTCCTCCTTCCTCCTCCTCGCTCCATTATTTCATGGTTATCTCTTCTCCCCTGGTAATGCGGAAACTTTTATTATATTATACCATGATTTTTTATGGGGTTTTTCTTTTTTTTTTGGGGCTGGTCTTCAATGGTTTAGGGTTTATAAACCCTTGGATGGTGATATCGGGTCTGTGTTTCCATTCCTCCAAGTATTTGAGGTAGGTTTCCCATTTCTCATGCCCTTTTTATTTAATATTAATCCATTTCATGGTATTTTTAACCTTTAAACATTATGATTATTTTTTATAAGCCTTCAATAATTTTATTTGGTGTGAAAAGTGGTTTTTATGCCTTTTTTGTGAAAAGTAGGGTTGTTTTGTTATAAAATTTCACACCAGGTGTTTTTTTAAATATTACATTATATTTCACACCAAGTTTGAAATTTTTAGAACCTGATTTATCAATTTAAAAAAAATTGAATTGAAAATTTTTATGACCTTTTTAGTGTTAAATATAATTGGTTTCATTAAATGTTGCATGCCACGTTTTTGGGAAAATGCCCGGTTTGATTTTGTGTGCTCAAGGTGATATAAAATGATTGGTTCGGCTTATGAAAAATATTGGCAGCATGTGAATTAATGTTTTGTGTTCCTTATGTGGTTTCCAATATAGCTTTTGGTTTTATGATGAAATGATTAAGGGTTTTTAGGGTGTTTTGTCATGTGTTCCCGGTAAATGGCCAGTTTGGAATCTTTATAAAAATAGATGGGTTTTGGATGTGAAACCTGAATTTATAACGGGTTAAAGTAAATGATTTGTTCCTTCAAATGGTTTTTCTACACCTCTTTATGGAAAGTGTAACTAGTGGTTTTGATAAAGGTTTGTTTGGTGAAAATCTTAAAGGTCTGTTTGGAATTTTTCTTTAAAAATGGTTTTTCAGGTGTGTTCCATATTGTGCCACTTGGGGTCATTTTATGATTCATGAAATTGATTTATTAAATTGTCTAGGGGATACCGAATATGGTTTCTTGTGGTACTGGTGGGTTTTTTTATTTAAATATCATTTTTAAATGTATTTTATGCGCACAACTTGTCTATTCATCCTAAAATTGTTTTATGAAAATTTTAAGTGGTTTATTGACCTGTGAAAGAAATGTGAAACATGTTTGTGGGATTCTTGGTGTGTGTTTTCTTTTTAAAAAAATTAATTTTTATGTGTAAAGTATATTTGATAACATTTGGAACTTTATTGAGAACAATAAGGGAATCCCAAGTATCTAGGTGGGCAGACGTGGACTAGTATGCTAGTGATCTAGAGTGGTTTTGTCCCAATTTCACGTAGCATGTTTGATGATGAAAACACCAACTCGACTTTGATTATGTTTTTGGGGACCACTAGTTTATGGGTGTTGTTCCCTAATAGTGGATCATGCATGTGAACATATATTTGTTATGGTTACTTTTTCACCGAGATACGAGATACATGGGGCCCACAATGAACTTGTGCCTAGGGGTGTTCCAGTGACTTGTGCTCATTGGATATATTGTATTTGGCTTCGAAATATGGTATGTTTGGTTCAAAAATTAAGTATAATGTGAGTTTTATTTAATGTTTTACATTATATAAAGAAGCCCTCATGAAAACCGTTTCTATTTTAAAGTTGTATCTCTTTGAAATTGGTTACGAGCATTTCATGTTTATGAAGACATGCAATAGTTTTTATTTTGTAATGTTTATAGCATAGAAACATTTTTGGAAAACATATTTATATATGTTGTATGTAAAAATTAAAATTTATTTTTTGTTTATTTAAAAGGAAGTTCATTGGGAATAGAATATTGGGATAACCTGCTGAGTTTTAATACTCACACATATAGTCTTATTATTTTATCAACACTTGTGTAGGTTTCATATTGACTCTGATCACCTTGGGATAAACATGATTATTTTGTTTGAGAGTGACCATCAGGGTCACATAGGGTTAGTTGGTTTTCAGGTTTTGTTGGTTGATTTGTCCGGTTCAATTGTATTTTCAGTTTTTTTGTTTAAATGATGTTAAGTTCAACTTTATATAAATGTATGTGGGGCTGCCCATTTCTTACACTACTTATTTATTGTTATTTTTTCAGATAAAACATTCCCTTTTCACTCTATTTATTCCCTCGATGTTTGTCTCCATATCGAGAGTATTGGGAATGCCTCTTGGGACTGGTCACAGAGCGGCTTGGGTTACCGATTTAGGGTCAACACAGACTGGTTCATGACAAAATGGTATCAGAGTAGGTCAACTATTAGTGGGCCTTTATATTTAGATCATCCTTTTTATTTATGTGGATGTAAGGGTAGATGGATTATTATATTCAGGACTTGAGGGGTAAGTGAGGGAAGAGCTTCGTGAACTCTTTCTCATTCTGTTCCTCAGGTTTCCATGGGATGTCTGATTTTATTGGTTTCCTTCGATATTGTTTATTGTTTGGTGTCCAGATATGACAAGGGGAGTTAGACTAATGGTTTATGTGATCTCATAGGGCTTGGAATGCCATGGGGAGCTGGGGTTTTTTGGGATACTAAAATGTGTTTAAATCTAATGATTTTTTTTGTAAATTTTTTTTGAGCGGTTAGGGTTTTTATATTAAGGGTCTTGGTCTCTGTGGCCATTGAATTATGGAAAGATACATTGCTGAATTCATAAAAATGGGAAGGGGTTGTTTAGAGTAGCTTGGTTGTTTTAAAAGTTGTTAAAAATGAAAATGGTTATGTTTTTATGAAAGTGGTTCTTTATGATGTGTGGTTTGTTTTTTGGAATCATAAAGGGGTGTTTGACTTAGTGGTTAGTGTTCCTTTGGAAATTACATGATCTTTGTAATGATGTTGTTTTGTTTTAGCCTTTGGTGTTCTCATGGGTGCTCACATGCATAGTTTTATGGATATCTGGATGAATGGCCCGTATGGAATAGTGGTTGAGTTCCTAGGGTGGCATGTAAATGTTCATGTGAGTGAGACTTGATGAAACACTATTGGTGAATGTGGAAATACACCATGTCCATTGGATATGGATAGCGAATGTCCTGTCGACACCTTCTCTTGACTATGTTCATTATGCTCTGATGACTCTGCATACATTGCCTATAAAAATGGGTTATCCATAAAAGGAAAATTCATCCCTAGGAGTGGCTTTTCCTACTTTTGTATACCCAATTTATTCTAATCCTCTTGTAGTTCCTCTTAATCTGAGGGGACTCGGGACTATGGTTTACACGTTCTATCATCACTCATGTATGGGGTATGCAGGAATATCCGGTCTTGATTAACCCCCATTTATGAACAGTATATGTTAAAATTGTCCCCACAACATGATGTTAAACTATGATGTCAATTTACATTCTGAATGACTAAAAACTACATGAATACACCATATCCATATATTTTTCATTATATTTCTTATGTATTCAACGCATGACATTAAACTACAAGGCCATAGTTTCTTATTGCATGATAATAAATTGTGCAGCATAATAGTGTCCTCACTTGAGAGAACATCACCCTTAGAGATGGTCACCTACCAAGTAATGTTTTAGAACTATGTATAGCTTGATTACTGCTTTCCCAGGATATATAGTGACCCCTGTATCTTAGATCCCAGTCCAACTTCCATTTAGAAAAAAGGGGGTAAACATACCTTCCTTCCCCTACGTATGGGTTATACATATGAATGAATTGTTAATTAAGGCCCTATATGAATTGATTCACACTGTTGTTAGATATGAAGTGATACTAGAATCCTATAAAACAATACCATTCATTGAAATCATAAAAATAACCCCTCCTCTATGCACAAATTAAATCGATGCAGAGAATTCCCAAATATGCCTTACCTACATGACTGTATCAGGGGTTATCACATTTCCATTATTCTGTTTAGAATTACTTCACTGACTCCACACATGAGGATAATCTATATGAAAATTGTCCTCATGATAATAAATTAAACTACACAACATCATCCCAAGCACTAAATTATCCTTTCTACTGATTATTCCACCCTTAGGTGGTGACTTGGAATCCTTTTCATCACATGTTTCTCATACTGAGTGTGCTCATGTGGGCTTTTGGACCCCAATAGGAAATTCCTCACAGAGACATAGAAAATCAAATCCATGATTTTTGTCTTAGTGGAAACAACTTACAAGTAATGTTGGAGTCATATTACACACAATAGGAAGCCTTAAGTCCTCACCGTGTGATGTTAAACTGCAAGGTATCCTAAATAGATTAAAAAATGACCCTCCACTGCCTATGGATCAGTCCTATGTGGGATATCTAATCTCTGAACACATGAATATAAAAACCTTGGTCTAAACATGATGAAATTATTAGACACCCATCCTACATATGAGCCAGATCTATGTAGGGGAACCCCCAGTTCCATGGGTAAATCACACCCTGAATGTTTCCAATATATCCATACAAACTCCTTCCATGTATCAAACTCCATGATTGGAGTGGTCTTGGATCTTAATAATCATCCACCACCATTGGAAATGGATGGTCAGTGTCCTGAGACACTTTTGATTGATTGTTCACATCATGCCCTTGTGGACCTTCGTATATTACCTATAAAAATTGCATGTCAACCAAAGGAAAATTCATCCCTAAGAGAGGATTTCCTACTTATGTATGAATAATGGATTCCAAGCCTCATGTCATTTCTCATGATCCAAGAACAATCAAAACCAAGTTTTACACCATCTTTTCTACCCACATCTTGGAAAAGTCAGAACATCCTGACCTGATTACCCTTTGGTTACTTGAGGCTCCTGGTCAAAGATCCTAATCACACGAAATTTAAACTACATGATTATCCATACATAGTAATCACCTTTTAGCTGGGTCGCTTCAAATGATATTTCCCCTCATGTTCCAAAGAACAAAATGAATCCGAACATGAAAATTAGGCCCACACCCTACCTCATTGGAAAATACACCACCAAAATAAAAATTCCTCATCCATATAGGCGAATTATATCCACATATGGATAACATTTTAAAATAAAAATGTATGGATTGATTTCTTCCCTTTCAAGATATGTAGTGACATCTGAATCTCATACTTTAGGTCCAGCCATGAAACAAGGTTATCCTATCCCTACTTGTGCACGGGTTAGATATGTATAAGGAACCAACCCACATAAATGGGATAAAAGCACCTCCACTTCTTCCTGGTATTCCTGGTAATTTTTGACCAAGAGTACCCCCTTTAATTTTTAGGAACACACTTTTTTACAAGGCATACTCTGTGTTTATAAAGGTACAAATCTCAATAATCCTCCGTGGCCATCAGATATGGATGGATAGTGTCTTGCATAAACATTCTCTTGACTATGCACATCATGACCTAGTGGATCTGCATAAATTTCTTGCAAAATGGCCTGTCAATCATTGGAAAATTCACCCTCAAGAGAATTTTCCCAACCATCATATGCCCTTAAGACATTTATATCCCACCTCAGTCTTTGGATTTAGAATCCCCCTAGAATATAGTTTACATATTTCCACTTTCCAATTCCTATAGGTGAAATGCATTCCTAGAAAAACTATTATGGATAAATTAGATCATTCTCCCTCCTCTAGTTAGAGTAAAATGATTTCATAAAATAGTTCTCCAATTTCCTGGATGTATAATGTTAAACTACACCATGCTTCAACCTTCTGTTAGGCAATTAAAATTCACGTGGGAGTGATTTCTCATCTAAAGTAGATAAAATTTACCTTTTATTACTTTTTTGATTTCATTCCTTAAACGGGCCACCGATTATGGTCCTCAACATAAAAATAAATCAAAAATTATATGAAAACATATTTTCCATCAGAAATGGAAAGCCAGTGTCCTACGAACACCTTTTATTGACTATGAACATCATTCCCAAGAGGCTCTCAATTGATTGCCCACAAAAGTGGATTTTCAACCAAAGGAAAATTCTTCCCTGGGAGAGGAGTTTCCTACCTCTAAACACCCTTGGGATTCCATGACCCATATCATGTCCCAAATCCATAAAATCACAATTTCATGGTAATGAAAAATCCATTATCCATTTCTGAATATTATTAGGACACCTTCAATTGATGAATCCCAAATTAGGGCTCTTGCCCCATAATTCAAGGTCAAATATGTTCGACCTAAAACATTCGGGATTATATTCTGACTAGACAGACATTAAATTGACCATGAAAAAGAGACACAACACTCACCATGGTGAAAACCCACAAATATCACCCTAGATCAAAAGGTGAGAGTCATCTTCGTAAACCCATGTCATATGTGGTTTAGGAAAAAATATTGAACAACTAAATATCAAGAGATATAAAACTTGTTAGGTCAACAAAACTGCAAATGTTGTCCTAGGAAAAAGCATTGTTATACTCTCTATGTCTGCACCATAATGATCTTAGGAAAAAAATATTAGGGTAATAATGATGGAAGAGGAAAAGATATTGGAGGGTTTTCCCGTGAATCCATAGAAAGAGTCAAATTGTGCTTATTGATCCCCTCATTTTTGGAAATAATTAGAGCCTGATATGATTATGATAGTTTACTTATCCTATATTCCAATTCAAATTGACATTCGATTGAAATAACTATTCAAATGTGATCAGTTATGTTTGATTAGTGTAGTAGGAAATGATAAAGGAGAAGCATTAAAGTGAAAAATGGATCCATTCTATTAAAATTAAATATGTAGGGAACCCACATTCTAGATCCTCTCCCAGAAAAAAGGAAAGGGTAAAAAATGATACAATACAGTCTAGCTGGTTACAATAAGGCCTAATTCACTCATTCCAGTAGGTTGGTGATCACATGACGTGGGCCATGAAAGACCTATTCCAAATAAGTCCTCTTCTCATATTAATATTCTACCACTAGATGTACCTGTTTTTCAATGACCTGAAGGTCTCACCATTTTTGTCTGATAGACTCATAATTGGCACTTCACGATGCTAGTTGTGCTTTCAGTTTGGCCATGTGAGCCATGCACTCTCGTAGTTCCTTCGTTTGAGCAGTCACCAGGTCATGAACATTCATTTACCTGGCCTCCAGAAAATGAAATTCATTAGTAATGTCCTATAAGGTTTTTAATTGATGATGAAAAGTGTAATATCACACGAGGTCATCATCATAGGTAGTGATATTGTCTCTGGTTATGACGATTTGATGCATGAGGATATGTATGTGTCGGTAATTGAAACCACCAAAACCCAATTAGACAAATAATCATAAAAAGTTTTCATCCTCATCAGTGAAGTTGGTCCGAGGAGTTTCTACAACAAGGGTGGATAGCTGATGGCACACATATTTTCGCACAGCTTGATGCCTTCTCATGGAACCATCACCTTGGTGCTACCCCTCTATAATGGTTATATAGTTAAGAAGCATCATCACGGCTAATGGAAGCACTCTATGATAGGTTATCTAAAAGGGGGAATATCCCTCCCAATATATGGTTCAACCTCTGGGCTTAAATACAGGGTACTTCTGGTGACCTATGGAACATTTGATGATACCCTTCTTTTTCCAGCATCTATAGAACCGTGAACTATCTCTGCTAAAGAAGAGCTGTCTGAATCACTCCCCATAGAAATGGGTTGTGCAAACCAAGCCCCTTCTAAATTCATTTGATGAACTATGGAGCGCCCTCTCACCATGGGTAGGGGAGTAGATGGTACGAACGGTATGGTTGAAACATGATCAGAAATAGCTAATGGTTTTCTTCATTACCGCAGAAATGAACCTCCTAACAACATAGCTGATATTATTGAAAATTATTCCTTTTATAATTCCGATGATTTCCTCATCTAGGAACCTTTTCATAATGGCATTCTTGACTCTAAAAATTTTTGTAGCCATAATTTTTCAAGACTGGAGTCCAACTTTGACTGGTTGAATTACATTAACAAACCATGTATTAAACCAAGAAGACTCACTCTGGTTTGGAATATTTCTCATAATAGAATTCCCACTGGGTTCTGTCATCAATCTTTTGGTTTTAAACTATGCTCCAAATGTAATTTATGCAATCAACATAGGGAAAATTATAATTTTCTTTTTTTGTCCTATGCTTCTGCCTGTACTTTGTGGAACTACATTTTTGACATTTTTAATTGCAGATGGATGATTATTGATTCTATTGACTTGAATATAAGGATATGAGTGGATCATGATGCCTCGCATAAAATTAAAAACATTTTTCTCTCTCACATCGCAGAACTTATTCATGTTATATGGTATGACAAAGATAATATCATATTCAATAAATGATCACTAATCTTAAATGTAGGTAAAGATAAGATAATCATTGTTATTCAATAAGCAATATCAATTAAAAAGTGCAGTGTAACAACTCTGTTGGTGACTTTGAGATTCTTCTCAAACTTCAGATTGATGGAATTTACAGTCCACCTAAGAGCACTTTTGAATTATTCTAGCAAACCCTGATGCTAGGATGGATTAAAGTTAATGTTGACGATGCCTCAAAGGGTAATCCTGGTACAATGGGATGTGGTGGAATTTTTAGAGATTATAGTGGGTAGTGTCATGGTTTATTTTTTAGTTTTCGTGGCACTGATTTTTTGCTAGAAGTGGAGATGATGGGTGTCATCAATATTGTCACCTTTTCTCTTCAAAAAGGTTGGACAAACATCTGGATAGAAAATGACTCGAGAACCATTATTCAATATTTATGGAATAGAGTGACTCAAATTGCCTGAACCATAACCACTCTATGTATGAAGTGTCTGGATTTACTCCTATGGTTCAACTTCATTGCTACACATGTTTTCCGTGAAGCCAATGTGGTTGCAGAGGCTCTTGCCAATAAAGGTGTAAACCAGGTTCTGATTTGGTTGGATACCATGCCTCCTGATCTGTTTCAGCTTTATCAAAAAGATTTTAAAAGACTCCCCTCTTTTCATCTCTTGTAATCCCACCTTTTTATGTATTCAACAATTAGTGCTTTGCTGTTTTGACCAAGGCATGACCTTCTTTAAAAAAAGGTGGTGGAAAGAGATGTGATTTGATGAAGGCATCCAAACTACCTTGAGAACTGATAAGGAATGTAGTGTTCAAAAACAGTTAACATGTCTATGTGCGCGGCTAGGACTCCTTCCTGAAGAGAAATGACGTAAAAATGTTCTTCAGGGGATGCCATTCCATTACATGTCACTGGCCCATGGGGTACAACATAAGTCACAATAGAATAGTGAGAGACATCACATTGAAATTCAATTGCACCTCCCACACTCAAAGACCTTTTGCAAATGGTAGAAATGTTAAGGAAGGTCATGTAGAAATTAGAATTTAGAGCCATGGGAGTGTGATGATATTCATAATTGGGAAAATTTACTTTCATCAAGCCATATAAAAATTTAAGTGGCCCGCTAAGGCAATGTAGAGTCCTTCCCTCCTAAATCTATCCCAACAACTCATAGATATGGGAAAAGGTGGGATGGTAAAGTAGATGGACTATCATTCTTACAAAGTAGTTTTCATTATCAGAGTACAAGATTGAACACATGTTTAAGCATCATTGGAAGGAAAAATCCATCCACTTAAGAACATGTAAAAGAAGCCTGCTAGCCTGAGATCAGGTGATACATCTTGGCATACCTAATAAAACCAAGTGGTATATTAACCCACCTCAAAGGTATCACAGTAAGAGTTGGGCATGATCCGTGATTATTGATTTGGGTGATTTTGTCTATGTTGAGATCTTGGTCTCAGCTTTTTCACCTTCTAGAATAGACTAATCCAATCCTCAAATGAAATAACTTCGTGATCCTTAAGAAGCTGGCCATGTAGCCCTTCCACCATGATTAGTAATTCTCTCCCCAGTGGGATACTTATTCAACATTCCACTAGGCATTGGACAATGGTAAAAAGTCTTCATACATATTTCCATGGATGGTAAGTCCCCTTATCCGGTAGACATCTCACATACTAATATCCACTTAACCATGGGATAGGTGAAAGGTGTTGGTACCTGAACACCAACAGTTGAGAAACTCAGAAAGTATCCCACTCATCAAAAAAATGGAGAATTGGGTGACCCACACCACTTATATATATATTGATATCTTCTAGTAGTGTAGGGGATTTTAGGAAATTATGATTAAACCAAAACAACTAGGCCCACTCATCATAAAAGCACCCTCCTAATCATAGATCCAATTTAGTGCTCCACCCACATTAGAGTAACTTCATGAAAAATTAACAACAGATGGGTACTCTTGGACAACAGACTCCAAGGACACATTAAAGGGACGTCGTCCACTCTATGTCTGCATAGATCTATTTATCAAGAATTTAACCATCTAACTCAAAATTTTCATGATTTCTCCTACAGCAAAAATATTTGCATTATCACGCTCCTAAGAGGTCTCAGAATGAGTGATAAGGCTTCCACAATACAACCCTCGAAAAGGAACCTCATCTTAGAGACCTAAATTATAACGCGATAGTAGATTGGATAATGGATATGCTGTTAGCTTTAGTGAAAGGAGGCCTCAGAGAATACCCCATTAAGGAACAACAATATAATGATGGTCTTCCTCGATGTTCTCGACCATACCCTCCCTCTTTCTGGTCGCATTCACTAATGTCATGGGAAGATCCATATCATCCTACATTTGAAAAAAGACCATACAAATGGTCAATAAAATTAACATGATTGGATGAAATGACAAATATGGAAAAGGACTAAAAAGTACACAAGGGGAATGCCCCATGTACTGCTTCCTGGAAATGGTTCACAGAATGCATTCCCCACAAACTGCCAGTACAGAGAGTGACCTGGGGGATGCTATCCCATGAAGCATTTTCCAGGGAATCAATTAGTTTGCAGATAGTTCAAGTTGCATATCGATCCCCGCTATTAGATTATTTAATGTTCATATTTGGAAATTAATAGTTTAGTTTAGAATTTTATGGATCAGTTCGTTTGTTTAAAAGTTCAGTTCACGGGACAGGGGATCCGTGTACCATCTCATTACCCAGAAGATCAAACTTACATTTTAAAAGTCCCACTATTAGGTTCATTGATACTAAATTTGGTTTTCCACCAACGAAGCTATAAGAAGCCTACAATTCAAGGAGTACAAATAACAGTTTGAGGATGATGAATATTGAGAAGGAACTAGTACACAGAAGAAAAGAAAGTTGAGATTTCTTTATAGAGAACTTTTAAATACTCAATTATAAAAAATAAAAATGACATGGGCCCTATATATAGAGGCATTTTACCCCTAATGGGTCCATCTTTCTACTACAAACCAAATCAGTTTGGGACCATTTTATACATCAGAATATCCATCTCTTCGTTCTGATCAAAGGACATTTCGATGGGGGAATTTTTAGGGTCCTAAAAATCCACAAAGGGAAATAAAATACTCCGAAAAATTTGATAAAGGAAATAGATTCATGTTGGTTAGAAAATTGGAGGAAAATATTGAAGGAATCCAGTTTGGAAAAGAACCCATGGTGGTCTGCATACCAGTTACCGGGAAAGGTATACGGAAGGTGAAAACCATAAACCAATTTGGTATGTGTACATCCTATGAAAAATTTTCCCTTGAGGCAATGGATAGTGATCCAAGCCTCCATGAATAGTGTTGTTAGAATAATCAAGGTGGAGAAATTCCACCTTCAAATCGTTGCCCCCGCAAACGGCATCATTAACAAAAAAATGATGGCAACATAAGTCCCCACGTACAATCCCTATGAACCAAGTAGTTCACAGATGATACAAGGCTGGAGGAATCTGAAAAGCAGTGTCATTCAAGGAATTGAGGTAGTGATTTCTGCCACTACAAACTGCAACACCGCGAACTCCAGTTGACGGATCCATCCTTGGACCAGATAACTCTTTCATGGGATTCCGAAAAAGGTATCTTGTGCCCATAGATATATATTTCCCATAAATATATAAAAGGACCACCTAGTGAGTAGAAGAGATATACTAAGAGGAAGAAAGAGAGAGAGAATTATAAATGGAGGCTTGAGACTTTGAGCATTTGAACGAATGTTTTTGACGGAAAACGATCAACGAAGAACTGCAGACCACTTTCCTGTAGGTATAAACCAGCAATGAACCATAAAAAATGAAACATATTAATAATCAACTGGATGTGAACCCAATTGGAGAACTATGATCCATAATCCCTTTATAGATGATGTTTTCGTGAACCATAGCACAATGCCCTTCTTTCAGTCCGGCGAACCGCGTAGCACATCGCTACATGGACAAGACCTTGTACCGCATAGCATTATCCTATGCAGATGGAACCCTAGACCACATACCACCATACTAATTTAGTAAGTGAACAACCCCTCCTCCCTCATATAAGTACGCTATGCGGGGAGACCCCCTTCCCACATGGGAAAATGGTACGTAGAATGAGGTGTCTTTAGATATCTCATCCTGTAGTTTCGATATTTTCCTTCCATCCCAGTCACATCCTCCATTCCCACTTCTCTTACCAGTCCAATAGAACCAGGCCAAACCCCCTTCTAAAGCCACCTGAACCATATTATCAGACCTTCGGGCACAATAGTGCGCCCTTATGAGTTCACATACCCATGGTAAGAAGAGGCACGTAGGTGATTCCATTGATGGCATGGGCCACCAGAATGTTCTTAAGTCTATATTCTCATGGTAAACTAATTTCCGAACTTGGGATGCCAACATGATCCTCTTTGATCTCAGTTTTAAGGGTAGTATCTTGCTTTTCCATTCCATTAGCTCTAGTGTAAAATGAATAGCTCACACTTTCCTTCCCATTTTAAAAGGGATGACTCTCCTCCCCTTTTCTAGAACTCATGTCAGGGATATCATCCTGAGGTAAGACCCTATACCATTCTAAGAGAATCCAATCTTCACCCTATTTACCATACCTTAAGATGTGTATGGATAGATCACTACATGTGACTATCCTGGCTATCAACACAGTTGAGGGTTTGTGCATTCAAAGCCCCCATATCCCTCTCTAGTTGGGCTTATATCCACAGAGTTTTCTATCATCCTCCTCCTCTGTTTCCATTAGTGGATAATAGAAAGTGTCGCTTTGTTGAATCATTCACATCCTCTTGTTTCTCACATTGAGCACGACTCATGTGGGCTTAGAGGTTTGTGATGACACGACATTCGCGTAACTCAATAATGAACATGGAGAACTCTGATTCCTGACATAATAGTGATATGTAGGATACATGTATGAAGGATCGAGCTCAAATGGGAAGCTCCCATGTGTAAGACCCAATCATGTCATAACTTAGTTGTGAACTATTAGAACTCAGATTCCTTCTCCAACCAGGATATGTAGGATGCATGTCTGAAGGCTCGAGCCCAAAGGGTACCCTTCCTAAGGGATGATCCTAATCAGATCCCCCATAAAAGGGAATCCACTTAAAGGGTAAGCCCTGATGTGTCTCTTCTATAAAGTTCTCCTCTATGGTGTAAGTCCCAACTATATTCCCTTAAATGGGAATCTCCCATGCATAAGACCCAACCAACTGAACAATAATGGATTTGATTCCTAGCTGACTAGGATATGTAGGAATACTCTTTGAGGTCCAAACCCAACACCCAAATCACTCTAATGTTCTTCGAGACATATTCCTGGTAGGATTATGTCCACCTGAGAAGCCAAATCTCTCTTGTTTTCCTTGGCCTACCTCAGTGTAAGTATCACACCAAACATTGACTGGGAATCATTCACCTAGATGTCTGTTCCACATGATGTTAAACTGCATGGATGTATCCTCATCACACGACCTTAAAAGGTGATGTGTCCCATTAAGTGGCACATAAATATGTGGGCTATGATTCCTCTCATGAAGATACGTATGAAGACTATATCGTGTGTTCAATCATAACATCAAAAAAACTCATGTTCCCCCTAGATGATGATAAATTTCTTAGCACCTCTTCATATAGTTTAAGCCCGCGCTGTATCATCAATTCTTGATCCATGTATCTCCAAAATTGATTTTTTGATTTAGGGGTAATACCTAGGCACACTCTTGGGAATGAACCAAGGATTCATGAACATTTTATCATGGATTAAATCTATATGAGAGTCTCTTGGTAGGAAATAATTCCTACCAAAAGGGTGTGATGAGCTCGACCTCCCATCCTCACGACCAATGGAGTCATTAAGTGTTGTTGGCCAAATCACCCAACAAAAACCTCATTTGGAAAGTGGGTCCATGAATATTGGATAAAAGGGTAATTTGGTGTTTCTGGCTCCATGAATAAACATGCTCGAGACCATCTAATGACCTCGTACCCAACACGGGCCGATAGCACAAACACTTAACCCCCAATAATTGCTTTCTGGGATCATGCACTTGTGGCTCCTATTTCGTGACATAAAAAGGATACATTTTCCAATCGTGGTGGGGTTATCTACCCCAACCAAAAAATGGGTCCAACTTGCACCAGGTTGAAAAGAAATTATGAACTTGATGTTAAACTCTCTACAATTACAAATGAGTGATGATTCTCATGAGAACATTTTTTTCCCCAAACTCCCACCTCAAGTCAAAACACTAACATATCATAGGATTTGATGGCAGTGGTTGGTGAGTAGGTTAATGTAGTAATGGACAATCAATCAGTTGATGAGGAAACCATATAGTACACTGATGATCGGTAGTTCATGGATGAATATAAAATAGCTACGAAAGATCATAATGGTAAGAAAAAAATAAATACCGAATCCCCTGGGAAATTAAAATTTACTTAGAAGGATAATATTGAAGTGGACAATGAGAGTTTCCAGTTGATTCCATTAAAAACTACCAGGATTATTTTTGTTCTTGGAAAGTTCTTTCTAAATCCCTCTGCTAACAAACTGGTTGTTACCCCCTTTGCAATGAGTATCTAGGTCTCCATAGTTTTCTGAACTCATGATAAATGCATATGATTCATTTTCATTGGATTATAATTTATAATGTGAGGCCATAGAAGCTCAAAATGAAAATATTAGCATTACATCTAAGATATTGAGAGTTGAAAGACAAACAACCAGCCTCTAGAGTGAGGAAGCTGAGTGTTTTAGTGTGCATATTGGACCTCTTCATGCTAAAATGGAACCACAAACATTTGGATTCAATGATTACCTTGCAATGGTGAATCATTTATCTAACAATGTGAAGGATAGTCTTAAAAGAAATCCAGAATTAAATTTGTTTGATATTTTGTGGAAATATATGAAATGCATAACTTTAGGATTTTTTTTATTTTCTCCTAGGTGATGATCACAAGACCTCAGAGGATCCCAAAACGTGGAGGTGTGGGAGATATCCTCGAAGCAGAGGTAGGTACCCTTGGAACATGGGTTCTAGAATGACCCATTAATGGGGGTTCTTACTTTCCAATCAAGTCTCTCTTAACATTGTGTACTCACCAATCATCTTGTACATGCTTTTACTTTTTCTTAAAAAAATTCGTAGTCATGCCTCATCTTTCTAAAAAAATATTTATTTATTTATAATAATAACTAAAAATAAAAATATATTTATTTATATTTATATATTTATACATTAAATATATTTAGTATATTTATAAATGTATTTAATGAATATATTTATTATAATTATATAATTATTTAAATATATTTATATTTATTAAGAATTAAAATTATAAATATTTTATATATTTATTATAATTTTATTATTTTTTAATATCAATCAATTTATATATATTTACTTAAACAATTATAAAATTATAGTAACTGTATTTCTTATATTTATGATTTTATATATTATTAATATATAAATTATATATATTTATAAGATTATAAATATAATAAATATATAATAAATAATTATTTATATAAATATAATTTAAGTAAATATAATATTATTAGAACTGTATATATTATACTTATAATATTTAAATATATATAATTGTTATATTTATTATAATTTTATAATTATTTAAATATAACTTTATTTATTTAGAATTATAATTATAAATATTTTAATTTATTTATAAATATTTTCATATATTATAAATATATTATCAATAAATTTATAATTATTTAAATATATATATTTTTATTTATATATATATCTATAAATAAATATAGATTTATTTGTAATTAAAAATTTTAATAAAAATATATTTATTTATATTTGTAATTATAAAAATATATATATATAAATAATTAAAAGAAATTAACCAATATATTTATAATTTTATAAATATATATATTTATTATATTTATTATAATTTTTTAATTATTTAAATTTGTATATATTTATATATAATTATAATTATAACTATTTGTAATTATTTATAAATAATTGTATATAAATATATATAATTAATATATTTATTATAATTTTATAATTTTTAAAATGTGTCGCTATTTATTTAGAATAATAATAATAATTATTTGTTTTTATATATATATAGTTGTAATTATAAACTACAAATTAATATATTTATAAATATTTGTATATAATTATAAATATATAAATATATATATTTATAAAATTATAATAGATATATTTATTGAGTGATGATATATGGACAACATCAATAATAAGAAGGGTGTAAAGTATAAATGAATATTCATGATGAATACATAACATATATGAAGGTTAATTATACTCACACACCAATATATTTATTGACCACATCAATATATTTATTATTTAATGAAATTTATTAAAATCATATAATTATTTAAATATATATTTATTTAATTATAATCATAGAAATGCTACTTAAAATTCATTATAAATATTTTAATTATATATATATATATATATATATTAATTGTAAACATGTGTATTTTATTTAATGTATACAAATAATCATTATTTTTGAATATAAATATTATAATAAAATATATATTATTAATATTTTTTATTAAAAACATTAATCAGTTCAAAAAATAACCCTGATAAATCTACCCTTTATTCGTACTAAAAACACTAATAATGGGTAGATTTATGAGTGCTTTTAGCTAGCACTGATAAAGCCCCCCCGGATCATCTCTTTCTACTTGTTCGTAGTGTTCGAGCGACAAGGGGTCTATGAAATTACTATATTGGGAATGAAATGTGGAATTTGAAGAGTTATAGATAAGGGTGTTAGACATAGGACTGGAGAAGAGAGTCCTCTAATGTGAAAGTGACCACGGTGTACGGACATAAAACTTATAGGGATTGAGGGGGTAAATCAATTTACCCATTTTGAAGCATATTGCTACTATTACTTTGCAGTGGTGATGACGATATAGGTCAACGATATTGATCAATGGGCACAAATCAATTGCCCGCCTGAAGATGATTTTTCCACCATTTTCAATCATGCCATTACTATTGTTTAGAAATGGTGGGATTAATGGAGATCATAAACATTTATCGAAGGTAATTATTCAAGTAGTTACCCCACAATATATTTTTCCAATTTAGGTATTATTTTCTAGTGTTAAACTTGTTAATGAACATGACCATGAAGGTGTAGCCCCCTCTAGCTCGAGCCTATTTTTCCTTATCAACTTTCATAAGATTATTCATGTTTCACAGGGATCATATCCTTAGGTGTGGATATTTATAACAACTCAATACTATATAAATACATATTTCTAGTGTCAAGAGTAATACAAAGAGGCATACCTACTGAAAAAATGGTTCAACGAAAATACATTCCAAATAGAAAAATAAAAGAATAAACATGTTTCTTGTGTTTTACAATGAAAAACACAGCCCCACACTTTATCTCATGGAATGGATATATATAAATTGATAATAAACAAAAACTATAGATCAAACCCGGGGATAGGAAAAAACTTCAACAATAGTGCCAGTTAATTGTGACGGTGCCTTTCCCAAATTTGCAAAGAAAGATTCTTTCCTCATCTTCTATATAAGCAGAATGGTACAAACAAAATTAACTGTAGGAACATATAATTGATGCAAACAATTAGGAACTATTTTAATACATTATAATAAAAAGAGGATAATATTTTCTATATCCATAAAGAATATGTTTACAATGGGAAAAAAAACACTTGTATGGGTGCTCGAGTATTGGGAAGATTAAGGCAGATCATGAATATATAATGAACATATATATATTGATACTGTAATATAAAAAAAACATAATAGAATCATGAAAAAACCCTAAATATTGATATACAAAAATGAGAAGTGCATGGACAAATTGAAAAATAAAGAGAATAAAAAATCAACCAATAATAAACTCATCTATCCAGTCACTAATATATGAATTTCCAGAGATTTGAAAGAAAGGATGTGGTGTGATCAATATAGAATATATCTCTTAGTTTTTCTGTAACTGCTGAATATGTAACAGAAAATATGTATCCACATGATACTATTTAACCTTCAAAGTATATTAACATTATAAAATTTAACAATAAAACAATAATGACATCGGCCCCATGCATGCAAGGGAAAAATTAATGAAAAGGATATTATATGTCATAAATATAGGGAACAATTCACCACTACTATGCCATTTAAATAATGAAATGCTCTGAAAAAACCCATATCATTATCAATTCATACCCTCTTGGGATGTCTTGAATTCAAGTAAAATAAATAAGAGTTTATGAACCATGAAATGTTTTAATCATATTCCCCCTTGATTATCATCCAAAATTCATGTTAAGAAAGATGATCTGTTTCAAAAGAAAAAACGGATGATTCAATGATTGTATATTTAATATGATATAAATGAATCATCAATGTTTAAACATTAATCTAAAATATTATATATTGATTTTGTGCTATGGGTATAAAAATAACATATTTTAAATTTATTAAAGTTTAATCATTGAACTAAAATAAGTGTTGAAATTTATTATTTGAGAAAACAATTTGAAGAGTAAGTTCCTGGAAAAATCTTATATAGAATAAATATTTGAAGAGTGGAAATTAAAAAAATATACTTAAAAAATACAACATTAAGAGAAGGTTTTTATATATAAATAAAATTAGTAGAAAAAGTAAACATGAAATTACTAGTTTTTGTTGAAATATCCAATGTTAGGTAATAAAAACATAGAACCATAAGCTTACCAAACTAAAATAGTATCAATGGTTGAAAATGGTAAGTAATTAATTGGGCATCATAAAACTACATACCTGAAATAACATTCAAGGATAAATAGTATAACCTCTGTTAAAAAGAACCCCTTTAAAATTATTATATCGTGTGGAATAATTTGACCATCAATCTTCTGGTAATACTTCTGGTAGTACCTCGCTCACTATCCTTCATTGTCAATCAAGTTTATATAGGGAGCCATGCGGATCTATACTGACCAAGGAAGTGAGAAATTTTATTTGGAATAATGATACTTGATAATTTCATGTATACAATCACAAACATATATTAAACATTAAAAATAAAATGTAAGTAAATTTAATATAGAAGGATAAATTGATAAAAATAAACAAATATGATAAATAAATTCACCGTTAATAAATACCAATATCTTCCACAATGGAAAACATATTTTTATAATTTATATCATCAGTTGGTGGGAATGAAGTTTTAGTTTTGAAAAGTATGTTAATGCATAAATACATAATATATAAAATAAAAAAAATTAATTCATAATTCTAATGAATTGTATGAAAATTTTTATCTACTCAATGCCAAAATTTTTATACATGTCCATTTCATATTATATATCCCCTTGGAGTGTGTATGGTACATTGTTGAGGATGAAAAGTTACAAATACCTGAAACAAACCAGTCAAAGATAATAAACATATTTTTTTAAATGAAATGATAAAAATAAATTGACATGTGTCTTAAAAATATAACAAAAATATATATATAAACATGGATAGGTGGTAGGTCACATTTACAACATTCATATCCTAATCTATATAAGTGTTGGTCTTGAGACAGTAGTTTTCTCTGTTGTAATCATGCTTCCTCACATCTATCTTTGTAGTTAGTTTATTTTTGCTATATTTTTGTTGTTATATGATAAGGATACAAAAATAATATATGTTAAATGTAATAAAGTTTAAAAATTAAGTTAAAAGAAGAGTTTTAAAAAAAACTTTTTTAAATAAAAAATTAGTTCGTGGAAAATTTTATATATATATTAAACATGAGAATAGGGAACTATACCTTTACAGAAGATCCCCAATTTTATTTTGGTGGTTCACATTATACCCCATATTATGCCTCAGCACCTTCAGAAAAAATTCAGGTAGCAGGACCTTTGGTGCACATCAGAGAGGTTGCCTTGCATCAATAGGGGAAATGCACTTCGGGTGCAATGGTTTTGTTTCTGATTTCTAGGGTTAAGATAAAAATTATTTAACCAGGTAAGCATATGTTAATATTGTTTGTATTTAAATTTTACTAAATCCAGTGACATGGATAATGAAATAATGAGAGATTCATTTTCTTATCATTTCCATATTTAATTAAAAGAATAATTCAAATTCAATTTTAATATGATAGCTATAGGGGGTCGAGACCCGCTACAGCGATGGGGTCGTTCCTATTCTACGTGGCATTGGGGGTTTCGATTCATTTCATTGGGATAGATATTTGGTTTATCTGCGGTGTTGTGGTCAACATTTCGTGCTTCTATGGGATTATGATCCAGTGCGGTGTGCAGTCGATTTGGTGCGACATCGACTTGCTGAGGCTTCAGGGACATGCTCTGGACTTCCATGTCATTCCTTCTTCTTCCGCGACGGTGTGGGAAGATTCAGTGGTGTGGAGTCATAATCCATTTCATAGCAAAGGCGTCTTTTTCCAGTTCTATGACGAAGGGGTTAGTCTGTCAAATGCATATAGTACACGTTGAGGTACCTTGGTTGGTTTGTTGTGGTCTCTATGTGCAGAGATGAGGGTGGCGAAGGGTGTTGCAGTGATGATTTTGGGGGTGCGAGTGAGTTTCTTGCTGTGTGTCTTTGGACGTGAAAATGGGTTGTGTTAGTTGTCATGGTGTGAGGTTTGAGGTTTGTTTGGGATGAATTGGATCTTCTGTGATCTATTTTATTTATTTTGGCACTACTTGAGAGATGCTGGAAAGGGGTTTGCGGAGTGGCTTTTGTTCTGAGTGTGTGTTGCAGTTTCCTGTGGAGTAGGGTGCAACATTCAGATGGCCTGGTCTGCCTCGCTCTAGTCTGTTCATCGCCCTCGGTGGATGTGCTCTTTTAAGGACCCATCTCACTTCGCTGAAGGGTTGGGCAGAATCCAACTAGAGTCTGTCGGTGGGTTTGTGGATTTGGGCTGGTGTCGATGGTCGCATCGATAAGCATTTTTGGGAACCAGTTCTCAGGTTTTTCCAGCTCTCTTGATGTTTGTTTCCCCTAGTTCACGGTAACTCAACCATTTATTGGTGACTTCAACTCTAGCTATAATGGTTTGTTAGTTTGAAGGCATGAATGGATTTCATCCATTGAGATTTCATGATTTTAAGTGGTGAGGTGGTGAATTGGTGATGTGGTGAGGTCATGTATGGTTTCTCACTTTTTCCTTAAAAGTGTGTGCATAATAATAAATAACAATTTTGAGTCAATATAATAGCTATATGGGAAAAGAAATCATAGTTACATTCATCATATATTTAATTTTACAAAACATAGAAAACTGTAAAATCTTCTCAAGGAACGTTAATGAGATATTGAAAAAATGAAACAAACTATAACACAACACATTTCATGAGAAGAAATTAAACATTTAGTATGGTGAAATATTATAAATGACACATATTGGAAAATAAAATTTGAAATTGTTAAATCTCATGAGTTTTTTTACGTGTCATGTGATGAAATGGATGAATTAAACACCATCTTTTTTATAATCATAATGAAAATAAAAAACATTTATGATCACATTAATCTCAGAAGGACCATCCTATGTTATCCTCTAGAACAATTAAATAATATGGTTTCTATGGAATCAAAGAAATAACCCGGTTGGACAATACAATGTCATAATTTCTTATATTGACCTATTCAGACAGGTTGGTAACTAGTTGCAAACCCGGTTGGGCAATGCAAAAGATAACGTCCTAAATAATAGGTTTAACATTGGGACATAGTATCTTGAAACAACAACTTAGACCCTCTAAAACAATAGATTCATTAAATTCATGAAGACAATAAACAATATAATGATAAACACACACCTGATGGGGATAAATTCTTGTATGAAAGAGAGTACGAAATGAAATACTGACTAAAACTGCACTATAATATTCGTCTCTTTGGAGTAACCTATGAATTAATCATATCCAAGAGGGTTTTTTATGGGTTTTACGAAATAAATTATTGGAGATAGGGGATCAGGGTTCTGATATTTTTAAAACTGGGTCTGGGAGGCGTGAACAGCATTCACGCATCACTGCTGCAGCTCTGATGCGTGAATGGCGTTCACACCTCCCAGACCCAGGCAGTAATGCGTGAACGGTGTTCACACGTCCTTCGTTGAACAACTAAAGGACGCGTGAACACCGTTCAGGCATCGGTGCGTGGGAAAGGATGCGTGAACGCCGTTCACGCATCCGAGCCATCGCAGTGATGCGTGAACGCCATTCATGCATCCTTCGTGGACTAGCTAATGGATGTGTGAATGGAGTTCACGCATCCGGCCTAGAATTTCTATAAAAGGAGGGGTCCTCCCCCCTAAAAACCCATTGTTCTCCTCTGGTTTTTGTTGCGAAGCCCTGCAGGAAATCTTTCTCAACAAATATTTGCTACTTTAATTGAGGTAAAATTTCTATTTAATAATTTAATAGTTTAATTGTGTTTATTTATTTCATATGTATGTTTAATTGTGTGTATGATTTATTTATTTCATATGCTATGCATGAAATGTTTTGTATGATATAATTTTCTTGATGTTGAATGTTTGTATGATTTAATTTTTTGAATGTATGTTGTCTGAATATTGAATGTTTTATGTTATGTCTAAAATTTTTAATGTTTAGGAAAAATAATTTATGTTAGAGAATGGATTTAATAACAAAAGTGTTTATTATGTAAATCTCAATTAGATCAGTTATAATAAAATATATTAAATGTTATTAATAAATATACCAAAAAACATGGTATGAGTGATGACTGATCCTGAGATGATCGAACATGCATAATTGAAATTGCATATTTTTTTTGTGTATGTTGTTATTCAATTTGTAATAATTGCATTTTTTCCGCATTGATGACCTGCGAGTCATCTCTTAGTAAATGTAAGGACCTACGTGTCCACTTAAAATAATTTATGTATTTCATACCCCTACACCCCCTCACATGCATGTGAGTAAATTTGTAATTAAAAAACAGACACCCCGAAGAGGTGTCCCCGAACAGGATTCCCCGAAGAGGTGTCAACGAAGAGGCATCCCCAGAGTGGTGTCGACGAAGAGTCATTCGAGAACTTTTTCGAGAGGAGGCATTGCTGTTTGACAGGAGATTGGAAGTTTCTGAAATATTTGATAATAGAGACAGGATTTCACCCATAGGTTGTGGTTAGTTTATCAGATGATAAACTAATCGTAAGTCCCAGGATCAAGTAATGATTATATATTCATAAGTAATTAAACTTTATGAAACATTATATTAAATTTTCTTTTGTGATAATATCACAGTCACTATACCTTAACAGTGATAAATCAATACATTAAAAAGTATCAAGATAATTAATTATTCAAAACCAAATTAAATAATTTAAAATTTTAATTTAGTGTCTAATATTTTTTAAATTATTTTTTTATAGGTAATTATGTCTGCTCAAATATATTGTAACTATGAGGTAATTTATAACGGGTAGGGTTTTAGATACAGTGTACCACCTATCAAAGTGGTAAATCTATATGGTTGTATGACATTGGATGCAGTTCGTAATATGATTCATAGTCGGTTAAAACTGAGTGCTGGATAAGAAATCACTTCAATTAGATACCGACATCTTCAATATCTTGAGCGTCTGTGGCACAACAACTACCCTATAGTTGATGATGAGGATTGGGTGGAGGCTTCTCAGTTATTTATGCAATAGTGTTTTAATGTTTTGATGGAATTATTTATTGTCATTTCTGATATTGATGTGGTGAAATCGATTACTACAGAACCATGCTTTGCGAGCTCTGTAGAAGCTAGTCATTCACAATAGTCTTATTCATTGTCTCCTCCTCATATGACTCCTATGGAAGAATGTAATGAGGCAGATCATCAAAATTTGGAAGGAAATGTAGATGACATCCCTTTGTGTGCTAATATAGTGCATGAAAGCTCATCTGAGGAAGATGAATCTGGGGTGTCAGCAGGAGATGATGTGGTTGGGAATGAACCTTATGAGGTTCCTTTGAGAGATAGACATCCTCTACATCCACCAATTAGTGGTAATCAGCCTTCAGTTTTGAGTTCCTTAGTTATAAGAATGTATCGTGAACAACATTTTGACTGGGATGTCATTACAACTGCTTCTGAATTCCCTAGAATTATAGGGAATAGGCCTGCATCAAATGATAATTCCATATATGTTTGACAGGAGTTCGAAAGTAAACAGGTCATGAAAAATGTGATAAAGAAATACCACATTGAGCGACATTTCACATTTTTGGTTTATGAGTCAAAGAACACCAAATATCTCATTCATTGTGAAAAATATGGTTCAGAATGTAAATTTTTATTAAGATCAATATTTGATAAATATTATGGATGTTTGGAAGATAACCAAATTAGAAGGCCCACACACTTGTCTGCATCCCATCTTGGCACAAGATCACTCTTCCCTTGATGCAAAGTTTGTATCTACTATTATTTTTGAGATGATATGAACAAGTCAGGATGTTCCTATTGCCCTTGTTCAGGAAAGTATTCAACAGTTGTATAACTATAAGATATCATACAACAAAGATTTGAATGAAAAATAGAAATCCATTGTAAAAGTGTATGGTGATTGGGATGAGTCTTATGCGATGTTGCCACAACTTATGGAATTGTTGTCTTCCAATAATCAGATTGTTTATCAATTGGACAGTGTAGAGTATGTATCCCAGAATCATCGAGTTGATCGGTAAAAGGTGAAGTTCAATAGGCTTTTTTGGGCATTCAGACTGTGCATTGCTGCATTTACCTATTGTAAAAAATTTATTCAGGTAAATGTCACATTCCTTTATGGAAATTATACAAGTGTTCTACTCATTTCTACCACACAGGATGGTAATCGTTCTCCTCTGCCACTTTCTTTTGCTGTTGTTGAAAAAGAAAATTTTGAATGCTGGAGCTGGTTCTTGGCATGTGTACGTGTTTATGTCACGCAAAAACAGGGCGTGTGTCTGATATCTGATCATCATCGAGTGATTATAGAGGCCATGAGTAGTGATGGGGTTTCTTGGACTGAGCTGAATTCTTATCACCGTTATTGCATTAGACATATTTCAAGTAATGTGCATAAGCAGTTTAGAGATGAGGCCCTAAAGAAAGTGATCCTCAAATTGGGTATGGTTTTCTAAACATTCTTTTTTTTAAAAATTTAATATCCATTTTAATACATTATTATCTTATGGTTTCATCATATGAACCCCAAAAAGAAAGTTTTGATCGACGTCTTGAAGAGATCTGAACAGTTAATAAGGAGGTATATGAATATATGATGCAAATTTCAAAGGAAAAATAGTCATTATCATATGCTGGTGGCATGAGATATGGGCATATGACCACTAATATAGTGGAGTGCATAAATGAGGTCCTCAAGGGTGTGCGCAAACTCCCAATCACAGGGTTAGTGCAAGAGAAAATTTTTAGATGTGTTCACTACTTTGTTGACTGGTCCCAAAAGGCCTACCAGAGGATGGAAAATGGAATGATTTTTACTCAGCATTTTCAAACTGATATTGACCGGATAAAGAATGAGGCTTAATGGTGGTCTTTTATAGCCTTTGACAGGGAAAAGAGGAGTTTTCGAGTAAGACGGTGCTACAACCAGGGTACATGCACTAATGGTGGAGTGTTTGTCGTGATGTTGGACAACAGGTATTGTGATTGCGGATGCTTTCAAGAATTGAGATATCTATGTGTACATGTTATTGCAGCTTGTGCTTCTGTAAATATATCTAGGAGCCATATGTTGACCTGGTGTATCACAAGAGCACTTTGGTTAACTGTTATAGTGCTTCTTGGATGCCTATTGGTGACTTTCATTTTATCACATTTCCTGCTGATAAACCGACCATCGTCTCTGATATTTCCAGGTTTTCATAAGCTGGTTTTGTTTTCATTTATAATTTTTTCAATGTCTGTCAATTTTTAAATTATTGGCTCCATGCTACCAGGTTGCGGCCCCGAGTAAGACCAAAGTCATCTCATATCAGAAATGAGATGGATTGGCCTCGGCAACGAGGATGGAGAATACAATGCAATATCTTTCACGCAGAAGGACATACTCATAAGAGATGTCCCCAAGTGGTAGGACAGAGTTCCACATCTCATCATCCATGATCGAGTCTGTGTACCTGCTCCATTTTTGTGATAAATATAATTTTCTAGAGTGCGAGTTGAACTTTTTCTAGAGGATATCAAGTGCCTTATTTTGGAGTCATCAATGATCATTTTCATGAGAAAGTTGAAAGACTTGTTTTGAGGGCCTAGTTTCCCTATGGATTTATTTTTTCCTGTTAATTTTTTAATGTGCTATAGATATGAGAAGGTTAAAGCTGGGAATACCTATTGGGGAGATGTTGAGAGATGAAATTCTCACTTATGAATATGAATGTTCTTGGTTGCATGTTTCCTCTTAGAGGTAGCTTTGGATGGTCTTCCAAGAGTACATGGTTTGGATTTTTCTTAAAGGGAATGGAATTTACTCTGATGATTAATTTAATGCAATTTTATATAATCTGGAATAATTTTAATGGTTATTAAATGGATAATGAAAAAATTAACAAACGTAATTTCACAAAAATGAAGAAATAAATAATTTTGCACTTTTAAATTCTGGTTTTCCTATAAGATGTCTAGTTTTTCTAACGACATCTAAGTGTCTAAGAATCATTAACTAATGTTTATTGTGATACTAGGCTAATGTTGATTGTGAAACCAAATGAAAATGAATATATCAGGATTCCACTATTAATAAGTAACGATGATATCATGTGTGCAGATGGAAGTTTTTCCATTACTTACATCTCAGGATACTCATGTATCATGACTGCTTTTAGAGGGATGTCCTGTGGCTCCCTTGAGTATATGTAGATCTCACCATTTCCATCATACTCCACCACCTCCCGCTATCGTCTCACATCATCGTCAAGCTGGATTCTATGGAGTAGCGATGTGCGACTTCACATTTCTTGATCATCATCTCACTGCCGCACTTGTAGGGAGATGAAGACCATAGTCACATACATTCCATTTCAGTGAGGGAGAGATGACTATAACGTTGCAGGATGTGGCCATTATGTTGGGCCTCCCTATCGATGGACATGCTTTGACAGGCCGAGTTCCATTAGATTTTCCTGAGCTTGTTCACAAACTTCTAGGCATATATGTCCAGGATGATGGCAGGACCATCGTTGGTGGTAGATTGCGGATACCTTGGTCAGACCAGCACTTCAAAAATTTACCAGATGATGTTGATGACGTCATCGTGCTGCGATTTTCACGCACATATATTTTGAGGCTGATCAGTGGAACACTTTTTGTTGACCACTCTACTACTTTTGTGCACCTGATGTATCTATCTTTTTTGGAGGATTTGGACCAGGCAGGCCGATATAGTTGGGGGTCTTCCTGCCTAGCATATACATATAGGGCCTTATGCAGTGCATGTTCCATCGATAAGATGCAGATCATAGGATGCATGGTTCTTCTACAGATGTGGGTATGAGAGAACATACCTTGTTTAGCTCCACATGCCCGTGCTCCATTACCTGTAGATATTGTAGCAGAGGCTCCACGTGGACGTTGGTATGTTATTAATTCCTTCTAATATCTAAATTAATTGTATAAGATTATTTTATGAAATGTAAAAATAAAAATATTATCTACAGGTGGAGTCAGGCGCAACGACATTCAGATTCTCCCAGACATGATGTTCATGCCTACAGACATATGTTAGACAACATTCGACCAGATGATGTAAGTTATTATTATTTATATTGTTAAATATTTACTCTTTACTGTACATCTATTCATTTATTAATTGATTATTCATTTTTTCTTTTAGATTAAACGGATTCCATATACAGATGATATCCTTCAGAGTCTGCCCCCCATACTGTATAGTGATGCTTGATATCGACTCTTGCATGGTTCCACTAATTAATTTTCATATAGTCGAGTGACATCAGACGGATAGGGTTATGAGACAGTTTGGATTCCTTCAGCCAGTTCCTGACCTTCCCAGTCAGTTGGATTCATTGCATTCCCTGAAGATGTCAGGGGAGAGAGATTTTGATTGGAGTAGCTACGATGCCAGATATGTTGCGTTATGGGACAGACGGAGGGAGTCCCAGTTGCGAGTGGCAGGGACAATACGTTTTCATTTGATGGATCATATGGATTATGCAGGCTGTTACATCAGGTCCCCAGTCAAATTTCTGACACGACACAAACGAGGCTTCCATGACTTGGTATGCATTCTTCCTTTCACTGTTCAACAGATTTTTTATTCATATTAGTTAACAACGGAATTTGTTTTCGTTGGATGCTCGTATTTTTCATCTACTTAATATGTCTGATCCAGTGGAGAGATCTTCCTTTGACCCATCATATTTTGACACCCTTGTACGACAGATGCTACCGTCGATGGACGAGATTTATCATGGCATTTTTATTGATCGACCACCTGCTGCGGAGACCGCAGAGCCTGCTGAGCCTCACATAGATGTACCTGGGTGTGACGACCCTGTTATAGATGTTGTTGTTCCACAGGAGGAGTCTTCTCAGCTTGGTCGGCCAAATGATATTGTTCCACTGGAGCAGGGTGTTCAGTATGATCAGTCAGATGCTCCTCCAGCTTCTCAGGCACAACCACAGGTACATACAGACAATGACTAGATTGAGTTCGATGTTTTATTGCAGTCATCCGTAGCAGAGAAGACATCTACTTCCTATATTGGTGAGAGTTCCATCCATCTTACACTATCCTTAGATTGGGGCCAGGGTACAGGCAGTGAGACTGTACGTCCACCGCCTGTCACACAGGAGGATGTGGAGGTGGCTGTCGATGAGGATGCACAGCATACGCCAGAGCACAGACATAGATAGACATGGTGTAGACGCATCCATTATACGCCTGGCTATGGGACAGAGGAGCATCCATACCAGAGGCATAGATTAGGTTTAAATTTGATTTATGATACATTTTTTATGTGTATTACTGTTATCTAGACTTCTATTCTATTTTTAATAAGTGTCTTACTATTATCAAATTATATACCAATGTATATATATATATATCTGTATAATAAATAATATGATTAAATTAAATTATAAATATTAATTATATTAATTATTTTGATATCAAATAGATTCTGGATGAAAAGATGCGTGAAATTGAAGAAATATTCAAAAATATTATTGATCTCAATGATTTAAAATTAGATGTAAAATCCTAGAATATCATGGAGCATGATTATTTGCATTCAAAAATTAAATTGCATAAAGAAAAATTTGAATGAATAATGGATATTTGTGAAGATTAGATGATTATGATTGAAGATCAGAATAACTACAATATGAATTAGAAGTTCATTTGGAAAATTTTGAGAAGATACATGTTCAGACTTTATAAAAGGAAACAATTTCTACTGGTACGCAATCTAAAGAGTGAGATTATTGAGTATGCATCTCAAAACATAGTTTTACAGTAAGTAAAGGACGAATGAAAGCGGTAAAAGAGGATGATTAAAATATTACCCATTAAAATATAAAACATCCCCATCTTATAAAGATCTACATTATAAATAATTCCATTCAGTTTATAGTTGATGAACTTACAATGCTTTCTTACATCATTACTATTTGAGAGTATTTCACACTCTATCAACATACCAATATATAAATAAAGAGGTAAGTTTACATGGATTAAATCTTTATATTATATCTAATAGAGACCCAAGGATCTCTATAATGTTTTTGGGAATTATTTAACAAGCATTGGATACAAAAATGAGATTTGAACTACTAACCACACTAAAACTAATAGTAAGTCTAAAAGGATAATGCATAGGCTTGTAGATCAGCTAATATATTTCTTGATCTATTTCAAGAGATATTGTGATCAACAAAATTTATTAGTGGAATTCATATATAATAACAATTTCCACTCTAGAATACAAATAGAACCATATGAGGATCTTTATAGAAATAGATGTATAATAACAACATGTTGAGATGATGTGAGTGAAAGATGCTAAGATTATATGTTTCTCAATATATGTTAGAGAATACTCAAACCATTCTATTAATAATTATCTACTGAATGTCTATTATTCATGAATATTTATTAATAATTATTAACATTATTTCAATATTTTCTATTATTTAATTGATATTTATTAATATTTCTAAATTTTTAATTTATGTTTATTAGTTTATAATTAATACTTATACATTTTGAGGAGAATTTGAGCTCTCTATGAGATGCGTGAACCCCGTTCACGCATCCCTCCTCTCGGGAAGATGTGTGAATGGGGTTCACACTTCTTCAGTGTGGCTGGGATGCGTGAACGGCGTTCACGCATCCCGTACCCAGTTTTAAAAATTTTGGAACCCTAGTCCCCTATCCCGAATAATTTATTTCGTAAAACCCATTAAAAAACCCTATCCAAGAACACTAGGAGATAATTCTAAAATAATAAAGTTATCTTCTTAAATAATATAGTTTCCTGGTAATCAAAGAAAGAACCTTTATGGGACAATTTAGAATGGCAAAAGATCTCATTGGTGATGGTGGATCTGGTTCACAATGGGTGGAGGGTCTGGTTTATGATGTGAATCAATGCCTATAAGTGTGGCGGTGATGGCTCTGATTCACGACAGAGAGCACTAGTTCGTGATGGGGAGAGTTTGCGGTGGCGAAGAATTTTATTCGAGACAGGGAGGACTGGTTCGCGATAGGGAGGGTTTGTGGCGGTGATGAATTTGATTCGCAGAAGGGAGGGTATGCGATGGCGACACCTTTGATTAGTGATGGGGAGAGATGGCTCTCCACTGGGAGGGGAAGCGATGGGTTTGATTCGTGAGGGGGAGGGGGCAGTAGTAGCTCTAGTTTGTGACAGGAGGGATGGCTTGTGGTGGGAAGGATTTTTGGTGGGGTAGGGTTTGTACACAAAGGGGGAGGGCCCACAATATGAACCGACACATTTTTTAGGGCAACGACTACCTTTTGTGGTCTCTTCTGTTAATCAATAGAGATTGATTTTAATGGCTCCTGTTTCCAGAGGCAGCACTGCCCTAATTTGTAGTAGTGTTTACATGTTAAAAATTCTAGTGTCAAAATTTATTTTTCTACAGATATATTTGGTCATTGAGCATTCACATTAATTTTTTATGGGTTGTTGAAAATAAAAAGGGATTTATTTCCATCGCTCATTCTCTTTGGTGTTCACTAGCGCATTCATCACTTACTGTATTTACCAACAGTCTCCCACCCCACTGTTGAGCCTTCCTCCTCTTCCATTCCTTCCACATCCTTTGTTGTTTAACATGCTCCTTCCCAACAAAACCTTGATGGTGTTATCAGTCGTACTATTGGCAGTGCTATTTATAATTTCATTTTGGGGTGTTACTCCCAGAATAAAAAATGTAAAACCATAAATATGAATGGTGTTTGAGTTTATTTAATATATATTAATATATATTATTAAATATACTACTCTATATATATATACATTTGACAGCGATATATTAATATATATTAATATACGTAAATACATATAATTATTTATAAACATATAAAAACATAAATATATTTTTATTGGTATATATAAAATATATTTTACAATATATGATTTATGTAATGATTAATATGTATTTACAGTAATTATATAATATATTTTGTTTGAACGATTTAAAAAAACAGGTTCACTTCTGATGTGCAACTCCCCACCTCGGACTTTTGGGCCTCACCACTACCATGCTCAACACCACTAAATCAGCGCAACCAACCACTAAATTCCACCATAGCCGCCAATGGTGGTTTGTTACCATCATGCTTTACCACCGCTGACTGCCAGTGTCACCTTGAACCATTGTCTCCTAATGTCATGTGCTGATGTTCTTGCTACGACCATGGTTGCGATGCAGTCATCAACTACGCTATGTTCTACCATCACATGCGACGTCCCATGCTACCCCTTAAACGTGTCACTGCTCTTTGATACCACTATCCACACCCCGATTGATGAATATCATTTAAACATAAATGCGTCATCATTTAACATAACCCACCCACTGTGACATTACCCATCCCACGACACACATTTATGAATTCAATTTAACCATGACAGTACCCAGCCAGGGTTGTCGAAAAACAAACGCCACCCCATGGAATCATTGTCCCAGTATGGAATACACCCAGGATGGATATACTGATTCTTTTCAAAGTCATCATAGGGATTTTTCACCTCAAGTTTTGAGGGCCTGATTCTCCATTTCTCACACATATAACTGCAAAAAATGTGTTAATAAAAACTCTTGTGTTACACCTCTTAAGACGTGTGAGTGACATCTTAAGTGGTGTAACACAAGAGTTTTTATTAACACATTGGTTTCTATTGGATGTGTGAGGAAAGGTGAATCATGCACTTGGATCTTCATGTGAAAAAGCCCTATAATGACCTGGAAAAGGCTCAGTAGATCCATCGTGGGTGTCTTCCATCCCAGGAAAATGAATGTAGGAATTTACAATCCATGGGGTGGCATGTGTTCATTGAAAACCTTGGGTGGGTAATGTCATGGTAAAATGAAATTCATAAATGTGTGTGGTTGGGTGGGTAACATCATGGTGGGTGGGTTATGTTCAAATGATGACGTTGTTATATTTAGATGATATTGATTAATCAGCTATTAATGACATGTTGTCCAAATTGCTTTGTATCAATCATAGATGATTCGTAAAGAA
Organism: Viscum album; assembly: GCA_963277665.1. Classification (NCBI taxonomy): domain Eukaryota; kingdom Viridiplantae; phylum Streptophyta; class Magnoliopsida; order Santalales; family Viscaceae; genus Viscum; species Viscum album. Next base: position 1,560,276,502 of record OY728156.1, read on the forward strand.
AACTATGACGGCACATAAGATCCACTTGATGATGTCTTATTCTCTTTTATTGGTTTGATAAAATTATATATTTTCGAAATAAAAAAACAAGTTTATTTTATTCTATTTAAAATTCAAATGATGTTGTGCATCATTATTTAAGAAAATAAAACACTAAATATAAATCAAACAAAACTTTGAATAGCTAAAATTAAAAAAATTAAAAATAAATTTTTATCAACTAAAACAAACAAAATTTAAACACAGATATCTAAAAGACCAAAATTTAACAATAAATCAATAAATTGCAAAGTCAGGCTTAGTTTTGAAAAATGATTATTGTTTTAATTTTTTAGATTAATAAGTCATTTATTTTATTTTTTTCATAATTTTTAAATAATTCCTATCATGTTTTTAGAAAATGAAAGAAAAAAAATATTTTCTAAAAAGTTTTTGAAATTTATATAATCTAATAGATTTTATAAAAAAAATTAGATATTAAAAACAATATGTATTTTTGAAAACTAAAAAATATGTAGATTATTTAGTAATTAACTGTGTTCTAATAGTATCCAAATGTAATTTTTTTTATTTATTGAAAACTAAAAATTTCGGTAGAAATAAATTTAGTATTTAAAAAATTAGTTTCAATATTTATTTGAAAAAATAATAAAAATAAAAAAACAAAAAAAAAAGAAAAAAACAAAAGAAACATATGGTTGAAATGCAAGATTTAATATTGGTCAAAATACCATGTAAATCAATATTGATTGAACCAAAAATTAATCAAACAGTTATGCACAAGAAAGACATGGTTTACAAACAAAATAAGAATAAAATTAAATTAAATAAGGTCATGAGATGATGATAATCGTTCATCATAATATTTGGAAGAAAGGATGAGTCAACAATTCAAATAATATCTGAACTATTATAAACAAATTTTTAACATAAATAAAATAAATCAATAAATAATAATATTAACAGATTTAGTTATAAAAAAAATTAAAAAGAAATGGCCCTGAGCGCAGTGGTCGCTGGAGGCGTCGACAGCCAGGGAGACTAGGGTAGAAGGACACCTTGTCCCTGCTGATGATTCGGGGTTTTGGAGGGCGGACCTGAGCGCGGGCTCCCCCACCTCCTCCTTTCAGGGACAATCCCTCCATCTGTCATTGTTGGGAAAAGAACCACCACGAAAACAATAGAAAATGGTGGAAAAAATTATTGGGATTCTGGCTGCCATGTTGTCCGATTTTGGTTTGGTGGCAGGCCGCAATTTATAAGATTTAGGAGGGCTTGTGGTTTCTATTTGGCTGGACAATGGCGTGGTTGTAACTTCCAACGGGTTTCATATTTTGACCATAAATATTAACTAATAAATACAAAGTAATCAATACAAATAATGTTATTAGTATTGTTAAAATTATAATTAATAATAATAATAATGATAGTGACAATAATAATAAGTTTATATGTTATAATTAATAATCTCCTTAAAAATGATAAAAAATAACAATGAAGAATTTATAATACATAGAAACTATTCGAGAGGGGGGATTTCAAATATTGAATATAAATAATAAAACTTATAATATAATTAATTTAATATTTTAAAATAATGTGTAATAATTACTAATTTAATTATTATGAATTATTATTACAAAATATTGTTTCATGTCATGTAATGTTTTTTTGGTGTTTTATATTTACCAATAATAATGATGATCTTGATGTATATAATAGTATTTACTACTATTTTTATTTAATAAAATAATTTAAATATAAAAATATAAATAAAAATATTATTAAAAATGAAATAAACATTTTATTTAATTAAATAATTAATATTTTTTATTCTCAATGAAAGTAAAATAATAATATTATTAAATTTCTTTTATTAAATAATTACTATGTGCATCTGGAAAGTTGGCCACATATAATAAATACTTGATAATAAAGTCATGCTAATATAAAATTAATGATAATGAAGTCATTATACTAAAGTCATGATAAAAAAATCATTATAATAAAGTCATTAAATTATTAATAGCCATGATAACTATCTTGTACTAAATTCATGATAATAATAATAAATTTTTTATTTATGAACAATAAAAATAATAATAATAATAATAATACTAATGTCATAAATAATCATATTATTATTAAATATTATTAATTACTAATAATTATATTGTTAAAAGTATTATTCAAAATAATAATTTTAACAATTATATTGATGCTTAATATTATCTATTTGTTATTTTTTTGAAATTACTTTTATTTTCAATTATTTAATATTTTTTAAGTGGATGTCTAATATTTCATTTACAGTCTAATTATAATTTATATTTTTTAAGATTTTTAAAGTTACCTACTTCTTTTAATGATTAAATGTAATATTTTGAAAAAAATGTATCATCAATGTCATCGCATGTTTATTATTTTGATGAAAATAATTTTATTTTTAATTATTTTATACGTGTTTAGCTTAGGTTTTAAATTTATTTGTGATTGTGCATAAATTTTATTTTTATATAGTTTAAAAACCGCTCACTTGAAACACAATAAACTTATTCTCTATCAACTACATAACTTAATAAGCCTATAAAATATAATTATAATTTAAATATAACATAAAAAATATACAAAACATATAAAAAATAATTGAAAATAAAGAGAATTTCATAACTATAATAAACTAAAATTAATTTACATGACACAAAATTTATTAAATAAAACCAAAAAATTTACGCTTCTCAAAATTTATACTGATAAAATATAGTACAAAAACATATATATGAAATTTAAAATGCTAACGGTAAAAAAAAATAATTGAAAATAAAAGTAATTACAAAAAAATAATATTCACAAAATAATTTAATTTACCAAAAAATGTCATCTGGAAAAGAATAGAAGTACAAATGTTATGATTTGAAACAATATTATTTTACACTATTGAAATTTTTTTCATTAATTTATTATGAAATTACATTTATTTTCAATTATTTTTATTCATTTAGTTAGTGTGTGAAATTTCATTTAGATTGTTTTTATACTTTATAATTTATAGGCTATGAGATTCACTTATTTGAATCATTATTATATTTCATGTTGGTGATTTTGAAGGCGTATAGATTCAAAATTATCAATGAAATTTAAATGAAACTTTTGGCTCTGACTAAACACATAAAATTAATTGAAAAAAACTAATTATAATAAATAAAAAATAAATTACATAACAAAAACATTATTGATTAAAAATATAACATTTACATTTCATAAAATTTATATGCATAACATATAGTATAAATAATTTCAAAATAAAATTTAAAACATTGATTATATGGATAAAAACTAATTGAAGATAATGGAAATGTAAAAAAAATCATAAACAAAAAAATTCAATTTATCCAACAAAAATTATCTGTAAATTTGTTTTATAGACACATATATTTTTTTTGAAACAATAATATTTTGGGAAATTAAAATTATTTTTAGTTAATTATTTTTATGAAATTATTATTATTTTCAATAATTTTTTATATGTTTAGCCAGCGTGTCAAAAAAAATTTAACTTACACCCAATAAGTTATCTGCAGAACAACTACAAGTACAAAGGATATGATTTAAAACAACAATATATTGTATATTTGAAATTATTTTTAATTAATTTTTTTATGATTTTATTTTATATTCAATGTTTTTTATAGGATTAGTCACCGCCACTGACTGAGCACCACCCCAATCGTTAGGAATTCCATCGAAGCTGCCTAAAATCACTAGTACTATGACATCGCAAACCGTAAATAGACAAAACACCAGAAAGCGAACTTGTCAAGCCGCCGCGCCCCCGCAAAGAACATCAGAAGAATGCGGGCAAGAGACTCCATGAGCACCCCACCCTGACACCCCAAACGTCATCATCACCAAGCCACTAACTATAGAAGACGTCAAAAACAACCACCAAAACCCTCCACTAACTCACAAGACGCCCAAAGAACTCCACCCGATGACACTGCCAACTAATGAACAATGCAGCTGTAACAAAACGACTCCAACCCATGAGCTGAACCAATGAAGCCAACACCTCAACTTACCGGCGCCAATGAAGAAGAATACCGCACAGAGTAGCTCGATCTCACATCCCAAAGCTCAACTATTGAGGCGTGTAGGGGTGATCAATTCTCCTAACGCACCATTTTCCCTTGAAACGAATGAAACAAGTAGGAACAACCAGACATGAAGAACTCAAATGACCAAATAGATCCATCACCAAAACCTCAAGCATGTAGACGACTGTGATTAAAAGAGTAGAAAAGTGATTGACGACTAGGGATGCACTCCAAAACAGTCAATGTGATGGTTATGGAAGCAGACGCAGGAAAAAGAATAAAATGGGGAGTAGGGTGAGGAGGTATTCCACACTATGGGCCAGTAACCGAAACCTTATAGGAGGGCCACAAGTAAAAACCAACTAAAAGGGTCATCCCTCCAAAACATATTGTATCATGTATCAAATTTGAGTAAAATAATAAATCAAAATTTTCATGCATATAAAAATAAATAGGTTAAAATATTAAATGAAAATTCAACGTGAAAGCACCTTAAAATCACAAATCTCCACCATTTTCATTTTAAATCTTTAATGTTCTTTCCCCTATTTTCATTGAATAGGATCCAAATTCATTTTATATAAACAATACTTGAATTTTGATAAAACCCTGAATTTTTACAAACACGAAACTTTTTTATTATCAGTATGTATATTTGTGACGCATAGGGTTTCAAATTTAATAACATCTCTAATAAAATGTATCCTAATGTCTATGTGTTTGGAATTACCTTGTCAAAATAAATTTCTAGACAAATGAAATGTTAATTTCCTATAAAAATAAATTATTATAACAAAAATGTATAAACTGAGTAGTGAAGCCAAACCCTTAAACCATAAATCCTCCATGAAATCATCTGTCAAGATGATGAACCCATTTTATGCTGTTAAAAGAGAAACCACGATTGCATGTTGGATTTCCTAGATATGGTTCCTCCACATACAGTGAAGACATACCCATTAAATGACATTCTCTCATCCACATTGCCTACATAATCAGTACCTATATATCCAGAAATTAATTCATCAGTACTTACATTACCACCAACACATAAATACATTCTAGCTGTATATAAAACATATCTAAGTATCCATTTCATGGATTACCAATTATGTTTCCCTATATTGTCCATGAATATGCTGAGAGTGAAAATAACAAAGGCTATGTCAGGCCTAATGAAAATCATGGAGTACATTAGGCTGCAAAAAATGTTGGCATGAGGGATATTTGACATATATTCAATATCAATAGTAGAACCAGGGACTTAATCCAAATATTTTTTAAAGTGTTCAGAAAATGGAACATTAACTAGATTCATGATATCAATCATGTATCTCTTTAGTACTTTCATGATATAAGTATTTTGGGACAAGTATAAGTGTTTATTAGGTAAGTCCCTTATAATTTCCATACCTAATATCTATTTCTTCTCCTAAATAGTTCATATCAAAAAAAAAACTCTTCAATTGAGATTTAATATAATTAATGAGCATCATATTATTTTACATTTCCATTATATCATATATATATATATAAAGAAGTAGGCAAATCATGAAATTCTTATCACAATTAAAGTCAAAAAATGCATCATGTTGGCTACTGTTAAATTTTGTATCCAACATGAAAGATTCAAATTTACTATACCATTATCAAGATGGATATTTTATAACATACATGGATTTATATAAAATAAATAATTTATTAGTTGTTAAATAATTTTTATAACTATTAGGAGGTTTCATGTACAATTTCTCATTAAGGTCTCCATGTAAGAATACAGTTTCAAATCTAATTGTTCTATGTGAATGCTATTACAAGTATCAAATGAAAGGAGCTTCTGAATAGAGGAATTCTGAAAAATTGGTGAAACAATATCAACATAATCAATACCCACTCTTTGACGGTAACCACTGGCCTTGATAATTATTTTATTTTTATCAGTGTTATCTTCCATTATTTTATAAATCCATTTACACTCGATGACCATGGCATTATGAGGCCTATCAACAATAGACCAAGTATGTGTTTTTTAATTGATTTTAGTTCTTCGAACCATGAAGATCTTGGAATCACTAGCATTCGAAAATTATTTATATGTTTGAGGATCATTATCAATTTGATCTTGGGAGACATGAAAGGAAAAAAGAAGTCATATCATATTGGATGAACTGAGCAGGGGGTATAGTGTCCCTCCTATATCTATCTTGAGTCAATTGGTTATCACTATTATCATTAGAAGGTTATAAATTGGATTCTAGATCAGAACTAGTCTCATTTCGGATTTATTTTTGAGGAGTTGGTGGAGGAGAATTAATAGAACCCTCTTCCCAAGTTGAATAAAGAGGATAAAAATTATTATCATGGTATTTATCATCACTACCATGTGTGAAAAATTTGGATTTAGGAGGATACAAATCATGAACGAAAACATATCTACTAATAATATACCATTATTAACTAGATTTGTCAACCCACAACATATATACCTTCAAACTATCAAGGTATCCCATGAAAACACAATTAAGGGATCTTGGTTCGGCCATTTGAGTTTTAATGTGGGTGTTGGCAGTACACCCAAAGAAACTTAAGTGGTTATATGAAGAAATTTTACCATTCCATGGTTCATCTGAGGGACTAAACTGGTTATTAGTAGATGGTAACTGGTTAATTAGATACATTTTATAGTGGAAGCCTCTTCCCAATGGATTTATGCAGGAAAAAGAATTTAATAATACATCAAACTCACTCTATAATAGTTCCATTCATATGATCAAAAATTACATTCTGTTGGGGGGTCTTTCTAATAGTCCGATTTCATTTCATACACATGGATTGATAGAACTAGACAAACTCAATAGGAGAGCACTACAAACCATTATCTATTTTCTTTACATTAATCCTCTTTCCATCAGGGTTTTTAACAATTATTTTCAATATTTCAATGGTTTCAAAAAAATCTGATTTTTTTGAGTATGTAAATCCATACATTTCTAGAGTAGTCATCTATGAATTTAATAAAATAGGGACCCCACAATGGGATGTGCTTTTGAGAGCACCCTATGAATTAGAATTGACGTACTCTAGTGTTTGGGTGGCCTTAAATGAGGACATAACAAAACTAACCCTCTCAGACTTACCAATGATGCAATATTCAGAAAATGAGAGATTTATTGGTGTAACATTTACTAAAACTCCTTGTTTACTCAGTTACACTTGGAACATGGAGCTTATATTCTTTAATCTCTTAATCCATAACAATATGGTATCAATATTACTAACATACACACTACCTAATTTCCTTGAATGGGTCCTTCCTTTCAACACATAAAGTTTATTAACTAATGATAAATTAATTAGAGTTATAGAAACACTAGGGACCTTATGGAATCATGATTAAAACCTAAAAACATACCCTTTTTGATATAGAAAACTATGATAAATCATTTTTTATGAAATCTAAGGACCCGCCTAACATATAAGAGGTTAATTATAGAACAACCATCTAATTTTATAAGAATAGAACCTCGTCCTCGAACCTTACACATCATGTTATTACATAATATTACATCTCCATATACTCTCTCTACTCAGTTAAGGAAATATTCTATAGAAGGACACAAGTGAAAGGGTCGGTCTAAGTTAAAAACCCACTCATTTGTGAGTACATGTCTAGTTCAGCAGTTTCATAACCAAAATCTACAAACTAGGACCGGTCAATTGGTTCTTCATCCTTATGATTTATTTAGGTTTCATAAACTCAGGTCATATGTTTCTAGGCATACAAAAATTGTTACACAAGACAATTCTATATTTAGACATTGGTCTAGGTTTGGGTTGGTTATTTTTTTTCATTTTATATTTACACATTTATTTCTTTTTAACCTTGTACTATAGCCTCTCTCAGGTAAATAAAGTCTCAGTATTACCTTTCATTTTGGGTTTGAAATGTAAAAAATTATAATGAAAGTATGATTTAACCTCTTCAAGGGTAATAGAGTCATTGATATACGTCATATACTAGTGTGCAATAGGAATTTTGAAGAGAAATAAATAGGATCATTTCTCGACCATTATAATTAACAGTAATATTAATTTTGGTCAAATAAATCATTATCTAATTAAAAGCATCCAAATGAGATTTAACGGAGACATCAAAACCAATGATAAACGTGAACATGCGATGTTTATTATAATTTATACCAACTAAATATGTTGTTATATAATGTTTTTCTATCTTAATACATTTATTAGAAACATTAGATTCAAAGGAATCTTCCTGAAGGACCATGTCACTAAGAGACTACAATATATAACTATAAGCTATAAAAAGAATTTCAGATGGTATATATCGATTTTTTGTTGAGGTATGGAAATCACAATTAATGGATAAAATGTGTTTCAATGGTTGATGCGTAACATCTATGAGGCCATGTTGAACTAATAGTGACCCCATCTTAATTTACCACAATTTGAAATCATTATCTCCATTAGAACTTCCATTTTCATAATTAGCAGAGTCCATTACTGATACGAGGTTCTGATACTAGTTTTTTGTTGAGAAATATAATCATAAACCCCTAATAAGTAACCAAATCATCATATCTGTAATCAGTTTGTCTTAATTTTATGTACATGAAATTCAAGAAATGTTATAATGTTAGTTACTCAAGTGCATTTCATAAAAAATGAAATGATTTTAGATGAGTGTGAAAAAATAGAATTAAAATAGAGGCCAAAACATGAATATTATCTAAAAGGATTTAACAATACAACCAAGCAATGATTTCCACTAGATACAGATTTAGTCGAGCAAAGAAAAAAGAAGATGAAAAAGAAGATCCCCATATTTAAAATCCTTCAATCTCATTGGGGCTTACATACATGGAATGAACACCAACACCTCCAAAATATTTTATTAAGTTAAATAAAAGAATATTATAGGATAAAACCCATCAATATGAAAAAGAAGAAAATAGAGGTGATAATGAGCTTTATTTTCAGTAACTAAATAATGAAGAACCATAATACATAGAAACCAGAGAGGGTAGCTCTCTGGTGGTCCAGATCTCTTTGTGATGTTGGAACACCTCCCGATCCAATTTTTTCACATATTCAGGATCTTCTATATCAATTAAATGTACACACTTCTTCTCCATTAAGGATCTCAATAAATTATCCACCAAGAATGGTTTATGAGGAGTAACCAAGGAGGATAATAGATCCAAAGTTGACTCATAGGAAGAAAAAATTAGTGAGGTGAACTAGGGTTTCACCAGTACAAATGAAAGTAAAAAACCAAGAGCAAGTAGCATTCTATTTTCAAATGTAAACCAATGAGGAATGTGAGGGGTGATCAATTCCCCTAACACAATACATTCCCTCAAAACTGATGAACCAACTTGGAAGCTCCATGCATGAAGAACTTGAGTGGATATCCAGATCTAGTTCCCATACCCCGAGAAGGTGGAAGGATACAATAATGAGAATATAAAGGTGATTGATGGGAATTTATGAATTCTAAATAGATCAATGAGTTGGCATGGGAAACATACACCAATGAAGGAATGAAATGGGGTGCTATCTGAGGAGACAAGAAACACTGCAATCCACTAACCAATCCGAAGAAGGAGGACTACACAGAAAACCCAACCAAAAGGATACGACAATAGAAACATATTGAATCCAATATCATATTTTTGTATAATAAAAAATAAATTTTTTCTTACATGTAGAATAAAATTGGAAGAAATATTATAAAAGGAAAATTCCAAAATGAAAACACCTTAAATTCATGAACACTTTAGATATAAAAGACACACACACACACACACATATATATATATCTATGTGTGTGTGTGTGTGTTTGTCTGTGTTTAAACATGCACACCCACATACATACATTCATAGATACATACATTCAAACACAAATTTAAAAAATAATTATAATTAATTAATAATAATTTAATAAATGATCATTATAACACACACACAAATACATATATATTAATTTATATATAACAATTATACTATTATTTATATAATAAAAATTAAACCATAATTATAATTAATAAATTCAAAATTTCTTATTATCTTCATGAATGAGGTTCCTCGAGGGTTGGAATAGTGGTATCTTTCCTTCACTGGTGCTTGGGGTTTCCCCGAGAATGCCTTCGGGGGTGGGGGTTGTTTATCAAATAAAAAATTAAAATATTTTAGATTTTTTTATCAATTATCATTTATAAATATGATAATGAATCACATTATCAATGCTAAAAAAATCATCGATAAAGGACCACATTATTAGTGTTAAAAATGTGATGATAAAATATGTCGATCTTTATGATCGCATGCCTTAGAATTTATTTTTTAGCACTAATGAAATCTATTTTTTTGCACTTTTAATAAACTGATATGTAGTTGTGTTTTTTGTAATTTTTCAAGAATGTTTTCCATTGTAAATTATACTTGAGAAACATTATGGTGATTTGGATAAATTAAGGGTTCAATTTTATGGGACCTAGTAATATATATGAACTATAGTAGATAAATCATATTATATGATCCATCTATATTCTAATCATATATATGAATATGATACATATTTTAGGTAATTACTGGGCCAAATATTAGACCACATATATATTCCTCTATCATATAATATGATATATCAAATGTCCTACAATATTAGATATTTGTTTCATGCAAATTCTATATCCTCTAAATGGTTTTATCCTTAGTTATGAATCATAAGGATGATTCTTTAAAGTATTTTTAAATAATACATGATCATTTAAGTGTTCAACTGATCATATATTCAAATAGGTAATATATGATGGATGCAAAGTGTTGGCACATGATCCTAAACCTCTTTACATTAATTTATGGAGAACTATAATAGGGGGTGTGACCTATCCCGTTTGTGGGTGAGTTTTTTTCAATCCAATCCAAAGATATCTTATTAACCTTTCTTCATTAAACTTCTAGAAGAATGTGATAGAACACCTCTGGAGTTGGACGGGTCATATCATTGCATATGAGGATTTAAGTGATGGGTGTAATACCATTGGATGTGGTTCATTCGGCGATCACTAATTGATCTCCATCAAACAGACGCCATCATGATGGAGCTTGTTGGACATGAGGTTTACTTCTTTTATATTATGTTATTTATTTCATGTAGATTGGTTGATGATAGATAAAGTATTATATTAGGGTTCTTCCCATTATATTAACATGATATGTTTATATGAAACCACTCATTGGAATCAGTGTAATACTCAAGACCCTACAATAACAGGTAATCAATATATCCTGAACTATCACATAATGCACTCTAAAGAGCCTTTATTCATGAGTATATTTAAATGTTTTATTTATGAACATTATAATTTGATTCGAAAAATTTAAATTTATATTTTTAATCTTGTTAAATAAATTATCTTAATATAAAAATTTAATATTTTTTCAAAATATGTAATATTTAAGTGAGTAGTGAAAATATAGTTTTTACCCAAACCATAAAATTTATGACATTATTAGTATATAAGAAAGGTCTATAAGTTTATAAAACCTTTCAAACTGTTAAATATGTGTTCAATGATTAAAACTATAAATTTTTTAAAATGATATTCTTAAATTATAAAATCTATGTTTAACATCATATGAACATAATTAAAAATTTCTATTAAGAGAAAATGTTTTGAGTTTTTTATTTTAATTAAATATTATTTGGGACAAATCTAGTTTTGGATTGATTTTGAAAAAAATACCATTTATTTATTTTATAATAACCCATTTATGTCACAAAAATCAAAATCCCTGATAATTTTATCTGAAACATATGTTTAATGCTTAAAAATACACTTATATTAAAAATGGTTTTTACGTGGGCTAATGTTATAATTAATTTTCCCAATACATGTTAATTTTATTTTATAAAATAGAAGTTATAATTAGAATAATTAGGACCAAATTATGTAATGTATAAAATATCATTTTAAGGAATTGAAAACAAATTACTTAGGTTAATGATTAATTACGTTGGTAAGAGTAAAATGGGTGTTTTGAAAGAATTACTTTTTTAACAATTATATAAATTTTATCTAAAAAATTAGATTAAAATATTTAAAATTATGACGTAAATATGATTTTTAAACATATAAATAAAATATAAAAACTCATTAAATTAATTATTGATATGAAATATGAATAAAAAAACTTCATGTATAAGATGACATTTTTCTTTAAAAATAGTTCTCTTATATATTATGTTTTAATTTAAACATTTATTTTCTCACATTTTGAAATTTTATAAGATAAAATAGAGTCTAAATTCATATTTTATATTTTCAAAATTTGGTAAGAGTGGTCATATTATATTTTCAGGAATGAAATAATTACCATGGCTAATTTTTAATCAAGATTAGTAATGGTGAAAATGGGTAAATGAAATATCTTGAATTTTTAATAATTAAAAGGTCACATAAATATTCTAGAAATACTTTTTAGGTTTTTGAGTCACGGGAACTTGTATCAGCTATCATTTATCTACCTAACTCACCCAAATCTCCTAACCCACCTAACACCCATGTGATTCCATTCGCACACCTTACCTATCTATAGTTTCTATGAAAAAACCCCTATCTTCACCTATAAAAAGATCTCACTCCCACCAAGTATCTCATCCCACACTACCACAAATGAATTTATCACAAATGTTCCATCCCTATCCCTCTATAAATTATTCAAAATGATTTCCTATTGTTTTAAGAGTCCCACCAAGCATTAAAAATATACATAGCAAGGCAAGGGTTTCCAATACTTCCCTTTCCTTTATAATTGAAATTTTATTTTTATAATACCATTTACATATAATACCTTGATTATGATTTCATGGTATTGAAACCCATATGATATGTTGTTAATGAAATAATACTAATCCACTCTCATTATACCGTTTTTCCTATTCCTTTTTTGGGGTCAAAATAAGGGTTCTCATTTCACCCCTTCCATTTTCAATTACTAACCATTATTTTAATGTCATCAGGCATGTAATTATATGAAATTATCACCCAATTGATATATCTAAAATGATATTTTACCTGATTAAACCCATTTACAAAGTCATAATAATTCACAAAAATCCCAAATTTTAGGATGTAAAGAGTATATGGGTTTCCTAAAAATTAAATCCATGTCAGGATACTAGTAAGTGGATTGTTATGGCACAAATTCAGTTGGGGTAATAACTCATAAAAGGGTTGGTTGAATCATTGAATCAACCATCACCATAATTTATTATGAGTGGGACTAATAATGCACACCAATCTAGAAACTCATGAGAGTTGTGATTTGGAATATTCACATGATCTTTGTGATCCTTCATAATGGTTTTTCCTACCATTGTCATGGCCTCATTCCATTGAAGTATATTGCACATAATTACTATATTTTATTGATAACCCATCACTTTGAATATTCCCTTCTACAATACCACATATTTATTTCCTTTATAATGGTATTTCCTTTTACAGTGAGAGTACCCCATAGTTTTTAGGATGATTATATATTTTTAACGGTCATCATTATTTCTCTCAATGGTTTATCATCATGTTAAATCTTTTATTAACATGGGGAAAGTGTTATCATTATGTATTTCCTTATTCCAATATGGATGATTATTGGAATATTAACTATTTATTGTTTAACCATCCACCTTCTTTCTTCGAATGAGTTATGATCAATTTATAAATTTTATTAGCATGGGGAATATTATAATCATTATGTATGATGTTATTCTAATATGGATGATTATTAGAAAATTTGATTATGAATTGTTTATTAATTTTATCCTACAATGAATTCATTAGAATTTGAAAAAATATGGGTGAGATAAAATATTATAGAGCCCCTCAATGTATGAGTAGGTATCATGAGACACACATGCTTGAGTATTTTATTATAGGCCAGCCCAAAACAAGATGTTTATTTTATGGTAAGATCATGAAGTCTTAGATTATGATGTATTGAATTATGGTATGGAATCAGTTGTCCCACATTATTCATTTTATATATAAAGTAGAAGTTATTGTTATATTTGTGATCAATTTTATTCATTACTAGACATGGATATATTATTAAATAAGTTTTATTGGAATGTGGATTCATGTTGTTTATTTATTAGCTAACATATCACATATTCCATATTTATGTTATGATAGATTCCACTATATGCTACCCTTGATTGAGAATTCGAGCTCACCATTTTTTTCTTTTATCAATAAACATAGAGGAGAACTATGTGTAATTTTCAAGGATATGATGGAAGGGATAATAATGTTCTCGAAATGTATTCTTGATGTATGTTATGTCTTCAAATATAATATATGTATGTATGTAGTATTCTAATACTAAAAAGTTGTTGGATATTATGGAAACTCTACTATTATATACAAATAATTTAATATAACATTAATATATGAGTATCCGGATTTCAAGTTGTCAAATTTCATATTAGAGAATGTTTATATTAACCTTGGTGACTATATTTTGAGGAACTACTTTACATATAACAATTACTATGAAATACCATCAATATTTTTAGAGAAAGCTATAAAAACCTAATATGGAATGCATTTTTCAATCCAATATCATGAGATAGTTATGCGTATTCCATTATATGGTGACTAATAGGAATAATAAGAACTATATAAACACCCATATAAAATTTAGGGTTGTTTGCACTGAGCAAGTCAGTGATGTTGGAGTTGAGGATAATAAAATCATTACCATATTTTTTCATTTGACCCAATTTATGAAAAATAATATTTCTTTCATAGAGTGACCTAGTGATCCAAAAAATTGTGTGGCTATCATGGATAGCTTCATATGAGAACAACCTATATTATTTAGTGGAACTACTAAAACATTGGTAGATGAACAATGGATCAGGTCCCTAAATAAGAACTATATTTCCTTTGGAATTAGAGGAAATGAAAAATTCATTATGGTGGTATATCATCTAATGGGAGATACAAACCAACTGTGGTCAATAATTCAACACACTAAAGAGGAATATGAGATGAATAGAATAGAATGGGTAACATTTAAGGAAATATTTTATGAAAAATACATACCTCTTGAGAAAAGAGTAGAAATGGAATTCTAGTTCCTCAATAATATAGAAAAGAAGAAAGAAAATGTTTCTCATTTTAAGGATAACATTACAAGGTTAGCTAGACATGCTGCAAATTTTGTATGTAGATAATAAATCAAGGTCTATTATTTATTTTATGGGTTAAAGTCGACCATTTGAAGGGAGTTGGTCTCTCAGACCTTTTTATTGTATGAGTATACAATATCAACTGATATTAAGAGACAAAAAGTGTTCTCTGTGATATATGTATTCAAGGTAAATCATGAGAAGAAGAGGCTGGTTGAGAATCATGGGAAGCGTAGTGTTGAAAATTAGATGAAATGAAGGATGTGGTTTACCACATGTGATAATTGAAGGAAGAAACACCATGATGCCGGTGTGAGAACATTATCTTCAAATTTAGGCACATGTGCCATTTCTTCTGACCAAGATGCAAAGAGCGGTGGATGATTTATTGTAGGTCGATCCTACTGTACTACTAATGCATTTATCAAAACTTCCGTTGTTCCTTCCTCATCAGCACTGTTATCACCATCTATTTCATTATTATGAAACTCCTCATCAGATGTCTGGTTAACATGTATACCCCGAATATCAAGTAGGTTTTCCTCTTTTGCATCATTTGGAAAGTATCAACTTCAAGGGGTGGACTATCTTCAACAACTCTTGTAAGTCTACGTTTTGTACAATTGGATGTTCTTATTTTATAGTAGAAACATCAACGTATAACTCCATCATGGTACCATCCGACCATTGAGAAAACAAATTAATTGTTTGGATCCATTGCGCATCATCAAACAATGGACAAGCTAGATGCCACAATGTTGACAGGAACTAAAAATGTCAATAACTCGTTGAATTGATCTTTTGATCGGGTCTTAGATTTAATGAGCCATGAATTTTTTCTTAAAAGTCACTTAGGGTAACACAATCAGTTGTATTAACCACTGTTATAGGTTGTGTACTGTAAGAAGCCCATTGCTTAATTTGAATAACCTCCCCATAGCTGTACACATAGTCAAACATTATGCTCTACATAAAAAAGTTTTCTGATCAAGAGTTTGATAATGTAAGTGACATTCAGAATGGTGGTCACCAATACAATATTTATTAATCCAACTTATGTTTAACAAGTAGTTTAATTACATCTTCAACTATAAAAACTTATCTTTTGATTTTTGAATGATTTTTTGAAAGTCAAAAACCATTCAAACTTCAAATGTTAAGTTTTTATAATTTGAATATGTAATTAAAACACTTATTAAAAATAATTTGGATTTTACCTCACATTCAAATAATAACTATTACCTCTAAACTATACAATCATTTTGATACTTAAATTTTAAAAGATCGTATATCCTAAACTAGGATATTTATTAGTAGAATTTTTAATTAGTTAATCATTCTTCAATCATTAGTTATTCCTTACTAAATTATTAATTAGTTATTCAATAACATAGTAGACTTAAAATATAAATAACATAGAGTTAAAAAATAAATAACACCATGTTTCGAGCTTCTGGCCTTTATTGCAGTGAATTTGATATCAATATTTCAGAAAACCCGTTGTCACAGGGGTTTTCTGAAATTTTGATTTCCAATTAACTCCAATAAAGGCCACAAGCTCGAAACATGGTAGTATTTATTTTTAACTATATGTTATTTATATTTTAACTCCATGTTATTTATTTTTTCACTTTCACTCCATGTTGTTTTTAAATTCCATGTTGTTTTTTAACTCGATATTATTTTTTAACTCCATGTTGTTTAATATCATTTGAACAAACTCTCCCCAAAACAGGCTCTTGAAGTCTGTCTAGAGAAGAGTCATCTCATCGTGAACTTGGAGCATCAAGCTCCACTATCTGTCTGCTACTGCATGTAAAAGGCTGGTGGAAAGAATCACCATGAGGTCGGCTGGTGTCCTTACCTGTTGGAAAACTCTCACCACAACCTCATGCCAATCCTCATCCGCCTGTGAGTCCATCTCTACCCTAAACCCGGGTGGCCTCTGGAGCTGGAACTCATGGAATGAGTGCAAGTGGCTTACACCATCTTCTGTTGGGGCTGGTGGTATCGGTGGAACAAAAGGGAATAGTACCATTGGTGCCTCTGCTGGAAGAGGGCCCTTCACCGAGGCCTCATCGCTCGGTGGGCTATCAGTGCGTACGACTCTCGAAACTCTAGCTGGCTGTCTACCTGAAGGCATCCTAAAAAGAAACAGGTGTTATATGGTTAAAAAGGTATGCATGGTGAGCCAACCTAGTGAGATGACATAATGAAAAATTTTTAAAACACACACGCAATTAGTGTTTTCATGCACTGAGTAGGAAATCAGAATTCAGGGTCCTGGTGTATGGATACGTCGTCTACCGCACCAACAATGGACTCCCTGAACTGAAAACCACAATCACTACACTTAGAACTGTTACTTCATAGAAAAGATCAGAGTCCTAAGTTCTGCGGTAGAACCGAACCCTCTAAGACCAATTTGTCTGGACCCGTCCCCCAGGCCCCGTGCCGTGACTACCCCAAGCCCGCCTTTCATAGGCCAGGGGTTGGCGACTAGCACCAAAGGCGTAATTCCCTAAAACAGGGAAGGCATTGCCTTTATAACCTATAAACACACACACAAGCAAGCACACAGCTGGACGAAACACGAAGTAAACTGTATAACAAAAGAGTGTTGAAAGTAAAATGGGCCAGAAAATAAGCCCAACTAGAAAGTACAAGTACAATAGTGACAAAATACAACTGAATGAAAAGGTAAGACATCTACTGGATCGTCCACTGGGGTTCCTACCTAAAGGGTAGGTATAGATTGCCTCCTCAGCACCCCACGTATGTCTGTCTCCTCCACGTATGGACATGTCATATGGTCCACCTCCGAGTACCATCCAGTCTTGGTACTCTCAGCCTCAGTCAGCATTGTCCATCGTTTGCATCCAACACAACAAGGTGCGGGCATAGCCCGTGCAGGGGTGAGTATAACGATACTTAGTAGGGACCCCAAGACCCTTGAGGTCTCACAAAATCTACCAAGGATAACCCAAAAATAATGAAATCAATAGATAACCTTACTTAGGTATATGCTCATACATATACCTAAGTTATCAAGTGATCCATCTCAATCATGAGGAAAACACAGAAAAACTGACTCAGCTCAACCAGGATTTTATTCCATGGGTAGTATCAAGTAACATCCCCAGTCACATTATCAAAACCATGACGGCTAGGGAACTCAACCTCTGTCGAGTACAGTGAGAATTCCGTGACACCATGCACGCTTCCCACTAACCTTGGACTGCTGAGGCACTCCTCCTGTCGAGTACCGTGGAAGTGCTGCGTCACCAAGCGCCCTCCCCACCGTGGGTCTGCCGCATCACCAAGCACGCTCCCCCTCATAGACTACTGTGGTACTCCTCATGTTGAGTACCATGGGTCTTCCGCGACACCACGGTGCTCCCCAGTAGGCTAGTCGAGTCACTCCGAGTTGAAAAGATCACCAATCATCATGTCTCAGCTAAATACTAGGTCTCTGAACTCTGCTCGCACGTCTCCGGGAGGATCCGCTCCACGAGCTACTGGCCAATACTCCAACTTTCACGAAGTCCTATGAAGAAGTATCTCAAAGGTCTGCCACGTAATTGGGGTCCCAACACAATAGATGATGTTTCAATCGGACGCCCAGTCTGTGATTTATTAGCCATTTAGTCTCGGGAGCCCGGTTGGATTCGTGCTCGATCCAACCTGACAGTTTCCTATATCAATCCAAAACTCCAGTGGAGTATAATCAAAGGGACTATCTCACTCCATGATTTCTAGCGCAGTTGAAGGTTCTTCAAATGAACATCTGGTGCCAAAGATATGGCCAAAGGAGTGTAAATGGGTCGTAGTGGGCCCAGGTATGGACCGACCCTGACCAACCTGGCATGGGTTGACCTAGTTCAGGTCGACCTGGCCCGACCCACTGGGTCCGGCCCAACCCGTAATGTAGCCGGGTTTATTGGGTGTCCGACAAGCCGTGAGGGGCTGCAAAGCCCATGGGTGTCGTGGGATGTCTTGGCCGCGGGGGCACGAGGCCAGTTCGACTGGGGCACCGCGGGGGGTGTGGGCCGGTTTGGCTGGGGCGCCGCAAAGGGTGTAGGACGGTGCGGCCGGGGCGCCACGAGGGGAACCAGCCGGTTAGGCCAGGCGCTGCGTGGGGCACGGGCCAGTTCGGCTGTGGCGTCACGCGGGGAGCAGGCCGGTTTGGCCGGGCCACCGCGAGGGGAGAGGGCCAGTTCGGCTTGGGTGCCATGAGGGGCATGGGCCGGTTCGGCCGGGGGGGGGGGGGGGCATGGGGGGAACGAGCCTGTTCATCCGGGGCACAGTGAGGGGTGTGGGCCGGTTCAGCCAGGGCACCGCGGGGGGTGCGGGCCGGTTCAGCCGGGGCGCCACGAGGGACGCTGGCCGATTCGGCGGGGTGCGGCGAGGGGCACGGTGGCGGCTCAGCTTGGGGTAGCAGCTCGGCTCGGCGGCTCGGCAGAGCGGCGGTTCGACGACGGCGCGTAGCGGCGAAGGCCGCGGGTGGCGGAGAACCGTTGCCTTTGTCGCCTTCCTCCATTTTGATGAATACCAAAATTCAACACAAGGATTACGAAGAGGATGGTCCATGTTAGTTTGGACCACACACTCCGCATTAGTGTGGTAGCAAGTGACTCATTATAAACAAAAGTGAAGAATTTCAAACCCTCCTGCAATGATTGTTTCCTACCCGCAAAAGTATACATCCGCGTTCTTCATTTTAAAGACAGGAAGAACTTGGGAATATAATCGTACACACACAAAAAACCCCCTACCTCTTTTGCTTACTGGAATTGGAGCAAGAAGGTTGTATGGTCGTCGATTCGCCGTAGACGAGGATCTTCCACATCGGAATAAGTCCCGAGGAAAAAGGTCGAAGGAGGTCAGATTTCTTAATTGGCGGAGCATTCTTCATTGGAGGGCGTAATAATCAAATTGTTGGGTGTCGCACCACTTTACCAGCGCTTCGTCGCTTGGTGAAGTCATCACAAATCCTCCTCCCATGCTCCATATATATAGGAGAAGGGGGAAGGTAGGTAAGGATCATCGAATTTATGACGGTTCATTTATTAGGAACCTTCCTAAATTCAAACGATGTTGTTACCTAATATTTAAAAAGGTCAATCCAATTAATTTACATTGGAATAATTAAAGGTATGTGCTTTGGAAAAATTAATGTAGATGAATCTTGAGAGGCTCCTCCACATTAAGGAGGGAGTTGAGGTTTTTCTCCTAATTAAAGGTCGGTTTAATCCTGGGTGGTCCCCACCACTATAACCTCTCATGGAAGGTTAAGGTTTGGTGGTCCCCACCACTATAACCTCTCATGGGAGGTTAAGGTTTGGTGGTCCACTCTACCAACTTCCACATGGAGTCTTAGTTCTGGTGGACCCCACCTCCCAACACCCATTTTATTCTTACACGAAAAACCCAAAAACTAACTTTCACCCTCGACCAATAGCTGTCGAGGTGAAAGTCTTCATAAGCAAAAACCGGCACTGCGAGTTCAACAATGCCCTTGGATTTCAATTCTGAGCACTGGTTCAAAAGTTATAAAAACCCACTCGTATGATTAGTGATCGTACCTGAAAAACGTTCATAAATTCACTCCGGTCACTCTGGGCCTCAGAATCATGCACTGTAAATTTTCACGGACTCGTAAAATTCCCATTTATTTAAAAAAATACATGGAAATTCCGGGTCATTACAATCATGCCCTGGTGGACCTTCGTATATTACCTATAAAAATTGCATGTCAACCAAAGGAAAATTCATCCCTAAGAGTAGATTTTTCTACTTATGTACGCATAATGGCTTCCAAGCCCCATGTCATATCTCTTGATCCAAGAACAATTGAAACCAAGGTTTACACCATCTTTTCTACCCACATCATAGAAAAGTTAGAATATCCTAACCTGATTACCCTTTGGTTACTTGAAGCTCCTGGTAAAAGGTCCTAATCACATGAAATTTAAAAATTCATGATTCTCCATACTTAGTATTCAACTTTTAGCTAGGTCGGTTCAAAGGATATTTACCCTCATGTTCCTAAGCACAAAATGAATCTGTAGAGTGAAATTAGGTGAACACCCCACCTCATTTGTGAATACGCCACCAAAATAAAAATTCCATGTCCATATGTGCAAATTAGATCCAAATACGGATAAAATTTTAAAAGAAAAATGAATGGATTGATTCCTTCCCTTTCAGGATATGTAGTGACATCCAAATCTCATACTTCAGGTCCAGCCATGAAAAAAAGTTGTCCTTTCCCTTCTTGGGAAATGGTTAGATATGTATAAGGAACCAACCCACATAAATGGGATAAAAGTACGTCAACTTCATCCCGGTATTCCTGGTAATGTTTGACCAAGAGTACCCCCTTTAATTTTTAGGCACACCCTTTTTTACGAGCCATACTCTGTGTTCATGAAGGTATAAATCTCAATAATCCTGCATGTCCATCAGATATGGATGGCCAGTGTCTTGTGGACACCTTTCCTTGACTATGCACATCATGCCCCAGTGGATCTACATACATTTCTTGAAAAAATGGCCTGTCAATCAAAGGAAAAATCATCCTTAGGAGAGTTTTTCTAACCTTCGTACACCCTTACGACATTTATATCCCACCTCAATCCTTGAATTTATAAACCCCCTGGACTATAGTTTACATATTTCCACTTTCCAATGCCTATAGTTGAAAGAAATTCCTGGTCACACTATTTTGGATAAAGTAGATCATTCTCCCTCCTCTAGTCAAAGTAAAATGATTTCATAAAATAGTTCTCAATTGTCCCTGCTGCATGATGTTAAACTGCACCATGCTTCAACCTTCCTTTACGCAAGAAAAATTCATGTGGGGGTGATTTCTCATCTAAAGTAGATAAAATTTCCCGTATTACCTTTTGATTTAATTCCTTCAACGGGCCACCCATTGTGGTCCTCAACATAATAATAAATCAAAAAATATATAAAAACTTACTGAACAACGGAAATAGAGGTATAGTGTCCTACATACATATTTTCATGGATATGCACATCATGGCCAAGCGGCTCTGCATACATTTTCCACAAAATGTCTTGTCAACCAAATGAAAATTCTTCCATGGGAGAGGATTTTTATACCTCCGTACACCCTAGGACTTCTATGACCCATATCATGTCCCACATCCAGAAAATAAAAATTTCATGGTAAAGAAAAATCCATTATCCTGGTCTGAATGTTATTTGGAAACCTTCAGTTGATGAATCCCAAATTAGGTCTCTCTCCCCACAATTCAAGGTCAAATATGTTCGACCTAAAACATCAATGATTACATTCTGACTAGAAAGACATTAAACTGACCATGAGAAAGAGACCCAACACTTACCATCATGAAAACCCGCAAATAACACCCTAGATCAAAAGGCGAGAGTCAACTTGGTAAACCCATGTCATATGTGGTTAGGAAAAAATATTGAACAAATAAATATCAAGAGACATAAATCTTGTTTGGTCAAAAACCTGCAAATTTCAACTTAGGAAAAAGCATAGTTATACTCTCTATGTTCGCACCATAATGATCTTAGGCAAAAAAATTAAGGTAATAATCATTTGAGAGGAAACAATATTGTAGGGTTTTACCATTAATACCTAGAAAGAGTAAAATTATGATTATTGATCCCCTCAGTTCAAGAAATAATTGGAGCATGATATGATTATGATAGTTTGCTTATCCCAAATTCCAATTCAAATTGATATTCGGTTGAGGTAACTGTTCAAATGTGATAAGTTATGATTAATTAATGTTGCAGGAAATGATAAATGAGAAGCATTAAAGAGAAAAATGGTTCTATTCTATTAAAATTAAATATGTAGGGAACCCACATTCTATATCCTCTCCCAGAGAAAGGAAAGGGGGGAAAATGATACAAGACAGTCTAACTAGTTAAAATAAGTCCTGATTCGCTCTATCCAACAGGTTGGTGATCACATGACATGGGCCATCAGGGACCTGTTCCAAAGAAGTCCTGTTCTCAGCTTCATATTCTAAGAATAGATGTACATGTTTTTCAATGACCGGAAGGTCTCACCCGTTTTGTATAATAGCCTCATAATTGTCACTTGATGATGCTAGTTGTGCTCTCAGAATGGCCATGCGAGACACACACTCCCATAGTTCCTTTGTTTGAGAAATCACCTCTTCATGAACATTCATGTACTTGGCCTCCAGAAAATAAAATTCATTAGTAATGTCCCATAAGGTCTTCACTTGATGATGAAAAGTGTAATATCACACGAGGTCATCATCATAGGCAATGAGATCTTCTCAGGTTATGACAATTTGATGCACGAGGAGATGTATGTGTCGGTAATCGAATCCACTAGCACCCAATTCAACAAATAATCATCAAAGGTTGTAATCCTCATCAGTGAAGTTGGTCATAGGAGTTTCTAAACCAAAGGTGGATAGCTGATGCCAGGCCTATTTTCTCACATCTCGATGCCTTCTCATGGCACCAGGACCTTGGTCCTACCCCTCTGCAATGGTTATATAGTTAGGAAGCATCATCACGGATGATGGAATCAATCTGAGATAGGTTACCTAGGAAGGGGGGATCTCCCTCCCAATAGATGGTTCAGCCAATGAGATTAAATTTAGGGTACTTCCGGTGACCTCTAGAACATTCGGTGATACCCTTCTTTTGCAAGCATCTATAGATCCGTGAACCATCTTCGTTAAAGGAGAGCGGTCTGAATCACTCTCCATAGAAATGGGTTGTGCAAACCAATACCCTTACAAATTCATTTTATGGAGGATGGAGGTCCCTCTCAGCATAAGAAGGGGATTAGATGGTACAGCCGGTACGGTTGAAACATGATCAGAAATAGCTAATGGTTTTCTTACTTGTCAAACAGATCTTCTCAAGATCCCGTCAGGATAGAAAACCACCCATGCATGGGAATTATCTTGTGAAAAATAGGTAGAGGACACCATGGTAGGGGTAAGGACTTCTTTACTAACATCCTCCCACATTATCATCAGCCACAATTGGTAGAGGATTAAGAGGTGAGATTCCCGCCTAACCAAGGTGGCGGGAAGAGATGTGATTTGCTGAAGACATCAAAACTACCTTGTGAACTGATAAGGAATGTAGGGTTTTAAAATAGTTATGATGTCTCTGTGCGTGTCTAGGAATCCTTCACGAAGAGCGATGACATAATAATGTTCTTCAGGGGATCCCCTTCCATTACTTATCACTGACCCATGGGGTGCATCATAAGTCCCAACAGAAAAGTGAGAGACATCACATAGAAATTCAACTGCCCCTCCCACACTCAAATACCTTTTGCGGATGGTAGCAATGTTAAGGAAGGTCATGTGGAAATTAGAAATGTCAAACCATGGTAGTGTGTTTATATTCATAATAGGGAAAATTATCTATCATCAAGCCATATAAATATTGAAATGGCCCGCTAAGGTGATGTAGAGGCTTTCCCTCCTGAATCTTTCCCAAAAACTCATAGATATGGGAAAAGGTTGGATGGTAAAGTAGATAAGATATCTTTCCACCAAAGTAGTCTTCATCATTAGAGTACAAGCCCGAACACAAGTGTAAGCATCATGGGAAGGGAAAATCCATCCACTTAAGAACATGGAAAAGAATCATGTCGGCCTGAGATTAGGTGATACATCTTAGCATACCTAATAACACCAAGAGGTACATTGACCAACCTCAAAGGTATCACAGTATGAGTCGAGAATGATCTGTGATTATTTATTTGGTTGAATTTGTCTATGGTGATCTATTGGTCTCAGCTTGTTAACCATCTAGAATAGACCAATCCAATCCTCAAATTAAATAACTGTGCATGCCTTAACAGGCTGGACATGTAGCCCCTCCACCGTGATGATAAATTCTCTCTCCATTTGGGATACTTGTTCAACATTCCACCAGTCATTGGCCACTAGTAAACATTCTTCATATATATCGTCATGTATGGGAAGTCCCCCCTGTCATGTGATGAAATAGATGAATTAAACACCATCCTTTTTATAATCATAAAGAAGATAAAAACATTTTTGATCACATTCATCTCAGAAGGACCGGCCTATGTTATCCTCTAGAACAATTAAATAATATAGTTTCTAGGGAATCAATGAAGGATCCCAATTGGACAATCCAATGTCATAATTTCTTATATTGACCAGTTTGGACCGGATGATAACTAGTTGCGAACTAGGTTGGGAAATGCAAAATTTAATGTCATACATAATAAGATTAACATTGGGACATAATATCTTGAAAAAACAACTCATACCCTCTAAAAAATAGATTCATTCAATTCATGAAGACAATAAACAATAAAATGTTAAAAATACACCTGATGGGGATAAATTATTATATGCAAGAGAGTACGAAATGAAATACTGACTAAAACTGCACTCTAATATTCAGATATTTAGAGCAACCTATGAATTAATCATTACCAAGAACACTAGGATATAATTATAAAAGAATAAAGTTATCTTCTTAAATAATATAGTTTCCTGGTAATCAAAGAATGAACCTTTTTGGTCCAATTTAGAAGGGTGAATGATACCATTGGTGATGGTGGATCTGGTTCACGATGGGCATAAATGGATATAGTTGTGGTGGTGATGGCTCTGATTCACTACAGGGAGGACTGGTTCATGACAGGGAGAGTTTGCGGTGGCGATGGATTTTATTTGAGACAGGGAGGACTGGTTCGTGATGGGGAGGGTTTGCGGCGGTGATGAATTTGATTCACAGAAGGGAGGGTATGCGATGGAGACAACTCTAAATCATGATGGGGAGAGCTGGCTCTCAACAGGGAAGGGCAGCGACGGGTTTGATTCGTGACAGGGAGGAGGCGGTGGTGGCTCTGGTTTGTGATAGGAGGGATGATTTGTGGTGGTGGCTCTGGTTTGTGACAGGAGGGACCCGACACATTTTTTTAGGGCATTGAATACCTGTTGTGGTCTCTTCTATTAATCAATATAGACTGATTTTAACAGTCGCCCGTTTTGCACCTCAAGTTCTAAGGGCATGATTCTGCATTCCTCACACACATAACTCCAACCAATGTGTTAATAAAAACTCTTCTGTTACACCTCTTAAGATGTGTGGGTGACGTCTTAAGAGGTGTAACACAAGAGTTTTTATTAGCACATTGGTTGATGTTAGATGTGTGAGGAAAGGAGAATCATGCACTTGAATCATGAGGTGAAAAACCCCTATAATGACTTGGAAAAGACTCAATAGATCCATCCTAGGTGTCTTCTTTCCCCAGACAATGAATGTATGAATATATAATCCATGGGGTGGCGTGTCTTCATTGACTACCCTGGGTGGGTAATGTCATGGTTAAATGAAATTCATAAATGTGCGTGGCTGGGTGGGTAACGTCATGGTGGGTGGGTTATGTTCAAATGATGAAGATGTTTTGTTTAAATGAAGTTCATTAATCGGATATTACTAGTTGTATCAAGAAGTGGTAACATGCCCCAAGGGGTATCATGCGACGGTCGCAGGTGATGGTGGAACATAGCGTAGATGATGACAACAACACAAACCTAGATGTAACATGATCGACAGCGCATGGCAGTAGGTGAATTTGGTCGGAGGTGAAACTGGAGGTCGGTGGCAGTAGAGCTTGACACACCCACAAGCAGAGATTGAGAGAGAGAGAGAGAGAGAGGGACAGAGTCAATGTTAAGCAAATCTGACCTTGAAAATGTAGTTCCCCAAGACATACCTTAAAAATGTTTCCCTTTCATAGTTTTTTAAGTATATGTATTCTACCATTAATGACATGTTGTCCAAATTGCTTCGAATCAATCATAGATGATTCGTCAAGAAAAATATAAAGGCACATAAGAGCCACTTGAATGATGTGTTATTATCCTGTATTGGTTTGATAAAATTATATCTTTTGGAAATAAAAAAACAAGTTGATTTTATTCTATTTAAAACTCAAATGGTGTTGTGCATCATTATTTATGAAAATAAACCACTAAATATAAATAAAAAAACATTTAATTCCTAAAATTAAAAAAATTAAGACTAAATGTTTATCGAGTAAATCAAAAAATTTAAACACAATTATCTAAAAGACCAAAATTTACCAATAAAGCAATAAATTGAAAAGTTGGGTTTAGTTATGAAAAAAAAATTACTGTTTTAATTTTTTAGATTAATAAGCGATTTATTTTATTTTTTTCATAATTTTAAAATACATCCTATAAAGTTTTTAGATAACGAAAGAAAAAAAATATTTTCTAAAAAACATTGTTAAATTTATATAATCTAATACATTTTACAGTAAATTTTTAGAAATTAAAAACAATAAGTATTTTTATAAACTAAAAAATATGTAGATTATATAATAATTAACTGCGTTCTAATAGTATCCAAATTTAATTTTGTTTCTATTTATTGAAAACTAAATATTTTGGTAGAAATAATTTTATTATTTAAAAAATCAGTTTCAGTTTTTATTTTTAAAAATAATAAAAATAAAAAAATAAAAAAAACATCAAAAAACAAAAGAAACATATGGATGAAATGCAAGATTAAATATTGGTCAAAATACCATGTAAATCATAATTGATTGAACCAAAATTTGATCAAACAATTACGTACAAGATAGAGATGGTTTACAAACCAAATAAGAATTAAATTAAATTAAATAAAGTAATGAGATGATGATAATCACTCACCATAAGAATTGGAAGAAAGGATGAGTAAACAATTAAAATAATATCTGAACTATTATAATTTTTTTAATATAAATAAAAAACATAATTAAATAATAATATTAACAGATTTTGTTATAAAAAAAATAAAAAGAAACGACATTACGATAGGAAGCCGCACTAGAGGTTTGTAAGGGGGGTGAGGGGTGATTCCAACAGATAGATAGAGCCTTTCAAGAAGACCCTATCCAACATACTATAGAAAATGGTCAACAAAGACAAGAAATCATGGCTGGAGAAGCTCTCCCATGCTCTGTGGGATTATCATACCACGACCCACATCGCCACCCATGTTGCCCCATACTCATTATCATACAAGACATAGGCAGTTTTTCCCATTGAAATTCAATTAACGTCACTCCGCATTTCCGTTTGTGATCAACTATTCATGGATGAGCCATCCCAAAAATGATTTTATGAACTAGAGTGGTTGGATGATAAATGGTTTTGTACCTCGCACCATTTGGATGTCTACTAGAATCGAATTGCATGATCCTTCAACAAAAAGGTTTTCCAATGATCTTTCCTCAAAGGTGAAACGATGTTGATCCTCAGAACCCCGATGATACATGGGAAGAATCCCCCAAAGTTAGAGCCAAAATGGGAGGGAACATATTTCATACAAAAGTTATATTCCAATGGATCATACTCCTTAATATTAATGGATGGGAATCTCACCATAACTCCAACAATTTCAAGTTTCATGAAGAAGTATTTCTTATAGTCAAAATAAAATCTTCATGGTCACATGACATGAAAATACATGATAGAATCATCCTGATCTCATGACAAAAAATTTCATTATTTAATCCTCTTGATTTCTTAACGTAAAACTACATGATAGATTCTTCATGATTGCATGATGTAAATCTGGATGATAGAATCATCCTGATCGCATGAAATAATGTTTCATGATAGAATAATCCTGATCTCATGATGTAAAAATGCATGATAGAATCCTTTTAATTGCATGACGTAAAACTGCATGATAGAATTGTCCCGATCGCATGATGAAAACCCGCAAGATTGAATCATCCTGATCGCATGACGTAAAACTACATGATAGAGTTGTCCTGATCACATGATGTAAAACTGCATGATAGAGTGATCTTGGTCACATGACGTAAAAATGCATGATTTAGTCATCCTGATCACATGATGTTAAACTACAAGTCTCAAAAAACATCCTTTCTACATGATATTAAACTACACAACTAGAACATTTCCATTCGTGAAGAGTTATATATGTCCTAATCACATGACATTAAACTGTGCGATGAAAGCATCCTCAACATATGACATTAAACTGCAAGGCCAGAGTGTCCTACCTGTATGACAATAAACTGTGCTGCACGATGATGTCCTTACCTGAGAAAACATCACCCCCATAGTGGTCACCTACCGTACCATGTTTAGGAACTATGTGTAGATTGATTCCTATCCTCATAAGATACGTAGTAACTTTTGGGTCCCACATCCTAGTCAATCCACCATCAATATAAGGTAAAAAATGCCCCCCCTTCCTTTTGTATGGACCAAACCTTTGTAGGAAGAACTTTTATTTTTCATAACAACGTATGGAATGATTCCCATTCATCAATGGGATGCATAGTGATGCTCGGATCACACATCCCGACTCATCCATCATTAAATATACCCCCTAGTGGTCACCTACCATAACATGTTTAGGAACTATGTGTGGATTTATTCCTATCCTCATAAGATACGTAGTAACTCCGGGTTCCCACATCCTAGTCCATCCACCGTCAATATAAGAGAAAAAATGTTCCCCCTTGATTTTGTATGGACCAAACCTTTGTAGAATAACTTTTCTTTTGCATAAAATTTTATGGAATGATTACCATTCATCAATGGGATACATAGTTATTCCCGAATCACACATCCCAGCTCATCCATCATTCAAATTCCCCCCCTCTGTATATGGGCCAAACCAATATAGTGAGGATATGTTAAGAAATACGTGTGGCTCGATTACTACCATTGTAAGTTAAGTAGTGACACCTTGACCCTAGATCTTGGTTAAGACACTGCCAAAAAATGCCCATTCTCCTTGTGTATGGGTCGTACTTGTATAGGGAAATCTATGAAATTCATATCCTCATGGAGATAAACTTCGAAGATCCTCAATAATCACATGTTTCCTGATTTCCAATGTGAAGATATCCAAGACACACACCCAATCTCCCACACATGGCATGTAAATATGTGATGGAAATTCCAAGTTCAAATTTCAACACCTGGAAAGAATCAATGGGCCATCCTTCCTCTTACATGCAAGTAAGATCTATGTTGATGTTTCCATATTTCATAACTAATTATGGTCTGAATATTTCTTACATTCCCAGACACTCTATTTTCATTCATCAGACTCTATACTCTAGGAAATATTGGATCCTATTAATCATCCATGTCCATTGGATAAGGACGACCAGTGTCCTATAGACACCTTCGCTTGACTATGTGCATTATACTCCGATGACTCTGCATACATTGCCTATAAAAAAGTCTTATCAACTAAAGGAAAATTCATCCCTAGGAGTGGATTTTCCTACTTCTGTATACCCAATTTCTTATAATTCTCTTGTAATTCCTCTAATCTGAGGGCCCTTGGGACTATGGTTTACACCTTCTATCATCACTC
Source organism: Viscum album (assembly GCA_963277665.1). NCBI lineage: Eukaryota > Viridiplantae > Streptophyta > Magnoliopsida > Santalales > Viscaceae > Viscum > Viscum album. Next base: position 1,560,307,243 of record OY728156.1, read on the forward strand.
ATGTATGGGGTATGCAAGAATATCCGGTCCTAATTGAACCCCAGTTATGAACAGTCTATGTGAAAATTGTCCCAATAACATGATGATAAACTATGATTTCAATTTCCTTTCTGCAAGACTGAAAGCTACATGAATCCACCTTATAATTTTCATTTTCATCGGACTTTTTGTGTCCTCACTTCATGACATTAAATTGAAAGGCCATAGTTTCCTACCGCATGAGAATAAACTGTCCAGCACGATAGTGTCCTCACGTGAGAGAACATCACCCTTGGAAATGGTAACCTACAATGTCATGTTTTAGAACTACGTATGGCTGGATTCCTACTTTCACAGGATATATAGTGACCACTGGATCTTACCTCCCGGTCCAACTTCCATTTAACAAAAAAATGGGTGAAAATACCTTCCTTCCCCAACGTATGGGTTAGACATATACAGGAATTGTTCATTAAGGATCCACATGGATTGATTCAACCTATTGTTGGATATGTAGTGATAATCAAATCCAATAAAATAAGACCATCCATATAAAGTAGAAAAATATCCCTTCCTCTATGCACAAATTAAATTGAAGCAGAGAATTCCCAGACATGCCTGGCCTACATGACTGTCTCAGGGGTAATCACATTTCCTTTATTCCATTTAGAATTACTTCACATCCACTATACATGACGTTAATATATATGAAAATTTCCCTCATGATAAGAAATTAAACTACACAACATCATCCCAAGCACCAAATTATCATTTCAACTGATTATGGCACCCTTTGGTGGTGACTTAGAATCCTTTACATCACATGTTTATCACACTGAGTATGATCATGTGGGATTATGGACCCCAGTAGGTAATTCCTCACATAGACATAGAAAATAAAATCCACAATTTTTGCCTTATTAGAACAACCTTACAAGGCATGTTGGAATCATATTACCCGAAATGGGAAGCCTTAGGTCCTCACCGTATGATGTTAAACTGTAAGGTATCCCAAATAGATTAAAAAATGACCCTTCCTGCCTATGGATCATTCCTATGTGGGGTATCTAATCTCTGAACACCTGGATATAAAAACCTTGGTCTAAACACAATGAGATAATTAGATGCCCATCCTACGTATGAGCCAGATCTATGTAAGGGAACCCCCAGTTCCATGGGTAAATCACACCCTGAATGTTTCCAATATATCCATGCACACTCCTGCCATGTATGAAACTCCATGATTGGAGTGATCTTGGATCTTCAAAATCAACCACCACCATTGTAAATGGATGGTCAGTGTCCTGTGGAAACTTTTGATTGATTGTGCACATCATGCCCTGGTGGACCATCGTATATTACCTATAAAAATTTCTTGTCAACCAAAGGAAAATTAATCCCTAAAATGGGATTTTCCTACTTATGTACACCTAATGGCTTCCAATCCCTAGGTCATTTCTCCTGATTCAAGAACAATCAAAACCAAGGTTTACACCATCTTTTCTAACCACATCCAAGAAAATTCAGAACATGCTGACCCGATTACCCTTTAGTTACAGGAGGCTCCTGGTAAAAGGTCCTAATCACATGAAATTTAAATTGCATGATGCTCCATACTTAGTATTATCCTTTAAGCTGGGTCAGTTCAAAGGATATTTCCCATCATGTTCATAAGCAGAAGGTAAATTTGTACAAGAAAATTGGGCACACACCCCACCTCATTGGTGAATACACCACCAAAATAAAAATTCATCTTCTATATGTGCGAATTAGATCCACATACAGATAAAATTTTAAAAGAAAAATGTATAAGTTGATTCCTGTCCTTTTAGTATATGTAGTTACATCTAAATCTCATAATTTAGGTCCAGCCATGAAACAGGGTTATCCTATCCTTTCTTGTGCAATGGTTAGATGTGTATAAGGAACCAACCCACATAGATGGGATAAAAGTACCTCCACTTATTCCCGGTATTTCTGGTAAAGTTCAACCAAGAGTACCCCCATTAATTTTTAGGCACACTTTTTTTTACGAGACATACTCTACATTCATAAAGGTAAAAATCTCAATAATTCTCCATCGCCATCAAATATGGATGGCTATTATCTTACGGACACCTTTGTTTGACTATGCACATCATGCCCCAATGGCTCTGCATACATTTCTTGCAAAAATGGAATGTCAATCAAAGGAAAATTCATCCTCAGTAGAGTTTTTCCAAAATTTGTATGCCCTTATGACATTTATATCCCACCTCATCACTTGGATTTAGAAACCCCTTGGACTGTAGTTTACATATTTACACTTTCCAATGCATATAGGTGAAAGACATTCCCGAAAAAACTATTTTGGATAAAGTAGATCATTCTCTCTCCTCTAGTTAGTGTAAAATGATTTCATAAAATAGTTCTCAAATGTCCCGGCTGTACGATGTTAAACTGCACCATGATTCAACCTTCCTTTATGCAAGAAAAAATCATGTGGGGGTGATTTCTCATCTAAAGTACATAAAATTTCCCTTATTACTTTTTGATGTCACTCCTTCAACAGGACACCCATTATGGTCCTCAACATAAAAAAAATTCAAAATTATATAAAAAATTCATTTCCATCAGAAATGGAAGGCCAGTGTCATATGAACACCTTTTCTTGGCTATGCACATCATGCCCAAGTAGCTTTGCATACATTGACCTCAAAAATGGATTTTCAACCAATGGAAAATTCTTCCCTATGAGAGGATTTTCCTATATTCGTACACCCTAGGGATTTCATGACCCATATCGTGACCCACATCCAGAAAATCACAATGTCATGGTAAATAAAAATCCATTATCCATGTCTAAATGTTATTAGGACACCTTTAGTTGATGAGTCCCAAATTAGGGCTCTCTCCCACAATTTAAGGTCAAATATGTTTGACATAAAACATTAGTGATTATATTCTTATTAGAAAGACATTAAACTGACCATGAAAAAGAGACACAACACTCACCGTGGTGAAAACATGCAAATAAAACCCCAGATCAAAAGGCGAGAGTCATCTTGGTAAACCAATGTCATATTTGGTTTAGGAAAAATATTAAACAACTAAATATCAAGAGACTTAAATCATGTTAGATCGAAAACCTACAAATTTCGACCTTGGAAAAAGAATATTTATACTCTCTATGTTCACACCATAATGATCTCAGGAAACAAAAATTTGGGTAATAATGATGGAAGAGGAAAAAATATTGGGGTTTTTTCCATGAATCCCTAGAAAGAGTCAAATTATGCTTATGAATACCCTCAGTTCAGGCAATAATTAGAGCATGATACGATTACAATAGTTTACTTATCCCAGATTCTAATTCAAATTGACATTCTGTTGAGGTAACAGTTCAAATGCGATTAGTTATGATTGATTAATGTTGCAGGAAATGATAAAGGAGAAGCATTAAAGAGAAAAATCATTCCATTATATTAAAATTAAATACATAAGGAACCCACATTCTAGATCCTCTCCCAGAAAAAGGAAAGGGGGAAAATAATGATACAAGACATTCTAACTGGTTACAATAAGACATTCTAACTAGTTGTGCTTTCAGTATGGCCATACGAGCCACGCACTCCCGTAGTTCCTTCATTTGAGAAATCACCTGGTCATGAACATTAATTTACCTTGCCTCCAGAAAATAAAATTCATTAGTAATGTCCCGTAAGGTCTTCACATGATGATGAAAAGTGTAATATCACACGAGGTCATCATCATAGGCAGTGGGATCTTCTCATGTTATGAAGATTTGATGCACGAGGAGATGTATGTGTCGGTGATCGAAGCCACCAAAACCCAATTCGACAAATAATCATCAGAAGTTGTCATCCTAATCACTGAATTTGGTCAGAGGAGTTTCTACACCATTGGTGGATAGTTGATTCCACGCCTATTTTTTCACAGCTCGATGCCTTCTCATGGCACCTGGACCGTGGTCCTACCCCTCTAAAATGGTTATATAGTTTGGAAGAATCATCACAGCTGATGGAAGCACTCTGAGATAGGTTACCTAGGAAGGGGTAATATCCCTCCCTATATATGGTTTAGCCTCTATGATTAAATGCATGGTACTATCGGTGACCTCTGGAACATTCGATTATACCCTTCTTTTTACAACATCTATAGAACCGTGAACCACCTCCACTAAACGAGAGAGGCCCGAATCACTCCCCATAGGAATGGGTTGTGAAAACCAATCCCCTGCCAAATTTATTTGATGGATGATGGATCACCCTCTCACCATATGGAGGGGAGTAGATGGTATGATCGGTATGGTTGAAAAATGATCAGAAATAGCTAATGGTGTTGGGAAAAATCCCTTAAGGTATCATTGAATCATTTTCGAGGTGATTGTGTTAGTTGAAAAAGTGGACATATGTGTGGTGATTGTTGACAAAGCAAAACAATGACATACAAATTTGCTGACAAAGGGGATTTTAGGGAGGAATGTCGAGTTCAAGAGCTGTGGTCAATGATAAATGTTTCATTCAAGAACGTCGTCAATGGAATGGATGATATGGAGGTGGTTCAAATAGAACAAATTCAAGGTGGAACCGTTTTACAGTGTTTGCCAAATTTTTGGGCCTGAAAATCGACAAATGATGAAATGTGGTTTTTGGAAAAGGGACCAGCGCACCGTTGAATTGAATTAGAAGAAACTTGTGAGCCATATGTTTTTCAATATCAGATCATCAAAATATGGCAATGGAAAGAGGGTCATGCGGGTATTGGTGTGGTCGCCCAGGTGACCTGCGCGCCACGAAGAGACTTGTGCGCCGATGCCTTGGATTCTTGAGATCTTGCATGCCTGTTGTTTTTCAAGATCAGAAGATCAAAATATGGAAAATAAAAGAGGGTCTCACATGTATTGGTTTGGTCGCACAAATGACTTACAGGGGAAGAGACCTATGCGCCGGGACTTGCGCAATGAGGGGAGACTTGTGCTTCATCACGCAGGGTGTTCAAAATGCCTATAAATACAGGACCACCCCTCTTCATTTTCAATGGAGTTCAACACTTAGAAAAATCAGAGCTCATGTCGTGTTGGTGTGGTGGTCACGTAGGTGGTGTGTGGTCACACAGGTGGACTTGCGCGCCAGTGTTTGATGTTTCACGTCGGTTGGTAGTTGTGCTCCAAAATTGGCTTGGGCGCAAAAGGGATTGAGTCGCACAAGTTTGGAGTTGAAAAGGATTGTGTCACAGAAGTAGTTTAGGTAGACTTGAAAACCAGTTGTGACTTGCGCACCAATACTTGCACGCCAGATTTGACTTGCGCACCAAGTAAGGTTGATTCCACGACAGTGTTCTCGGGCTGCGTGGAAGCTGGATGTTTGCCTGATACCTTCGTTGCAAAGAGAGATTCATCTATGGGTGAAAGTTGGACTTCAACAGAGCATCCACATACAATAGAGGATGTATTCATTAGAGATGATGAAGACACCTACAAGTCTATAAAATGTGAGTGGATCCTTTTTGGAGCAGTGAGCAAAGGAAGAGGAAGAAGGTTATCCTCCCCACCGGCAGTGAGCTAGAGAGAGAGAGAGAAACAGGGAGTGACCCTTGGGAAAGCAGTGAGCTCACCCTAAACCTTATAATGGCAGTGAGCCTGGAATAGAGTGACTGTGCCTGAACCTTGTAATCCACAGCTAGTGAAGTTTAATAGAATTTTGTACGACTGACAACCTTTCAGTGTATGCTCCTTGGACGTAGCCCTTAGCGGTGAACCAAGTAAATTTTTTTGTGTCCAGTGCATGATTTACTTTCTGTTTTTATTGTGCAATAGGAAAGAGAGAGAAGATTGTTTTTCTTAATTGTGAAAAAAGATATAACGAGATTTATTTTTAAATTAGTCAAACCCTGTTTCACCCCCCTCCCAGGGTACTCAGCCTTGTGGACCTAAAAATTGGTATCATAGGAAAAGGTTAATATTTGTTCTTCGCTCAATGCAGATCACTAATCATAAAGGGATTCCAATCTTCAACAGATGTAATTTTCAGATATGGAAGAATCGAATGCAACACTATTTACGATCTTTGGGAATGGATGTGTTTTCAGTAGCTATGCATGGTATCATAACTGATATTAATAGTGGTGCATTATCAGAAGATGAGCATAGAACGTTGGATGCTGATTCCAAAGAAATCAATGCCTTAGGGGGATCCCTTTCCAATCCCATCTATACAAAGGTGATGTCATGAAAACTGTCACATGCCGTGTGGGAAAACATTTTGAACATATATGAAGGGGATACAAAGGTCAGAGAGGCAAAGTTGTAGGTGTTGTGAAACAAGTATGAAGATCTAAGAATGAACCCAAATGAGTCTGTTGATGCATTCTTTGACATGGAAAATTTTATGGTAGAAGACATAGGAGGTATTGGTGAAATTATTGAAGACATAAAAATTGTTAAGCACATCTTGAGAAAACTTCCGCCTCGGTTCAATCCGAATGTTTCTGTTTTGGAAGTTAAAGACCCAAAAGAATTGACATTGGATAACCTTCCTGACACCTTGGTTTCATATGAAATGAGAAGTGATGATAACGATGCTGTGGAAAAGGGGAATCCAAAGAGGTGGAATTTAAGGCCATGAAGAATCTCAACATTGAAGATTCTCAAGAGGAAGAAGAGACAGATGAGGTAATGTCATTCCACTCCTCAAACCTTCAAAGAGGAAAAGGAAAGTTCAAAGGAAAACATTATCTTGAATGATTTTGATGTGGAAAGGTTGGACATCTCGCAGCAAGATAACCCAAAATGTTTCAATAATAAAATGATGAAGATGATGTTGAAATTTCTAAGAAGAAATCTTTAGCCTATGTGAAATGGAAGAAGCATTTCAAGAGAAATTTCTTCAAGAATACGAATCTTCTATCACAAGAAATAGATAGTTTAGATTAGTCTAAGGTTGAAGAGGTTGAGGAGATTGAAAACTACATATATCTTGGAGAAAATTATATGGTGGTGGTTGTCGGTAGTTCTCATGAAAAGGATGAAACTGACACTAGAGAAGAAGAAGAAGAATTTGAAGGAAGAGTTGATATGGAAGCTGAATTAGAAGAAACTCTTGAGAAGATAGACTTTTGGAGAGCCAAAACAAAGAAATCCAATAAATTGGTTCGTGATGACAAACTCTATATGAAACAATAGGATGATAAAAATTCTAATCTGTTAAAATAAATTGAAAGAATAAATCCTCAACACTAGAGAGCTCAGAAAATATTGTTGAGTAAAAGATTAAAATTGAGGAACAAAAGAAGGAAATTGATTGGTTGAATAACATAGGAAATGAGCAGGTCAGGCGTATTAATGAGCTTGAAGAAGAATTGGTCAGTTTGTGACAAAAAATGAAGGATCAAGAAAAACACTTGACCTCCAATGTGATGTCAGGAAAGCAGGTCATTCCGAAGACTGAAAAGGTGAAAGAGGAGCGTAGCTATTCAGTAGGAAAGAACCAGCAATTGAGCTCAGATATTAAGGCTGATTCAGGGCTTGATAAGAAGCAAAAATCTGTGAAAATTGATGTCAGACCGCAAGCACCCGTCCCGAAATTGAAGGATGATTTGGGAACAAAGCAGAATCAGAACATTCAGAGATCCCAAAGAGAAACTCGTAATGTTTAAGTAACACGAAAGAATGAACCTTATATCAGGTGTTATTGTTGTGGGAAGATGGTACATTCACAGTATGTGTGTTCCATATCCAAGAGAAAGGGAACAAGAACAGAGGTGGTAGCCAAACAGAGAATGGTTTTCTAGAACATATTTCAAATGAAACTGTTTTTGGTGTGGTTGATTTGGGCACATGGCTAGGTACTTCACTTAGACCATACAAAGAAATGTTCTAAAGAAGAATCAAAACATTTTCAAGTAGCAGATCAATAAACCAACATGTGAGTTAAAAATGTAGAACAGATTTGCGGCTTTTCAAGATGAAGTTGGTATATCAAACTATGGGAAAGAATAGAAGTCTCAATCCATGCTGAGTGTGAAGGAAAAAATATAGACCAAGAAGAAGAAAAATGAGAAGGTTGTGGTGGTAGAAATTTCCCTTAAGGCATCAGATCACTCTGGTGTACGGATCCTTGATAGTGGTTGCACTTATCACATGACAAGTAATAAGGATCTTGTTACAGGCTTAAAATATGACAAAGGATTTTTCAAATTTGGAAATGATGAAGGCTTGAAGATTGTTGGCTCAGGAAAATCCACATTTGGGGGAAAAGAAATGAGACGTACTGATGTCTTGGTTGTAGAGGGTCTTAGTCATAACTTTCTCAGTGTCAGTCAACTATGTGACTCTGGGCGCTCTATCTGATTTTCCAAGAAGATGTGTGTTGTGAAAGGAAAGGATGGTGCAGTTGTTCTACAGGGAAAAATTAAAAAGGGAAATCATTACCTTGTAGGTGGGGAAGAAGATACATGCCTTTTATCCAGAGAGGAAGAAAACCAGTTGTGGCATAAGCGACTTGTTCATCTATGCCAACCATCTATGGAAGATCTCGTAAAGTGTGATGCTGCTAGAGACCTTCCCAAACAATCACATGATCACACTCATACGTGTGATGCTTGTCAACAAGGTATGATCATCAGAAATACATACAGGCCAAAGGAACAAAAATCAACTAGAGTACTCGAATTGGTGCATGCTGATGTATGTGGATCTATCTCACCATGAGCTATAAATGGGAAAAGGTACTATATTATTTTCATTGATGATTATAGTAGAATGGCCTAGGTAATTTTCATTAACCATAAGACAGAGGTGTTCAGTTGCTTAAAGCAATATATGAGGTAATCAAAAAGGATGATTGGGAAGAAAATTCTAACGTTTCATACTGATAACGGTATGGATTTCACTAACAGTCAAGTCGAAAACTATCTCGAGAAACATGGGATAAGGCATCAAGATTCATCAGTGAGAACTCCCCAACAGAATGGAGTGGTTGAGAGGAGAAATCAAATCATCAACAACATGAACAGAATGTTTCTTATTGAAGAGGAACTACCATAGAAATTTTGGAAGGAAGTAGTTTTGACATCGGTCTATATTTCGAACAGGTCTCTGTTGTGTCCGAAGGAAGGGAAGACTCCGTATGAAATGTGGTATGGAAAGAAGCCAAATCTGAAATAATTTTGAATATTTGAGAGAAAGTGCTTCATTCTCAACAAATAAAATCATAGGAAGTTTGAGTCAAATGTATATGAGGGGATATTCCTTAGCTACTCAGGGAAAAGAAAAGCATATAAATGTTTCAACAGAAGTTTGTGAAAAATTGTTCAGAGCAGTGATGTCACTATAGTTGAAAATGAACAGAATATTCAATGACCCAGTGAACAGTTTCTGGATGAAAGTGATGATGAGGTAAGCAACACAGGGGAAGAAAAAGTGGCAGAGGCTGACTTAGAAGAAGATACTGATGATGAACAAGAATGTGTCAAGTCTGTGTCTGCAAGGAATCCAAAGAGTCGAGCTGAAATTGATAGGCATAATATCATTGGTGATCAGACAACTCCATTTCAGACTCGAATAATTAAATCATTACATCAAACATTTTTTTTTCTCAGGTGGAGATGAAATGTTTTTCCGATGCAGCTGAAGATGAAAACTGGGTTCAGGCTATGAATGAAGAGCTTGATCCGATTGAGAAGAACTAGACATGGGAGATTGTTTTGAGGCCAGCAGATAAGAATGTCATCAGGAATAAATGGGTCTATTACAACAAGATGAATGAATATGTCATAGTTATGTGGAACAAAGCACGATTAGTGTGCACGGGATACTCCCAGATAAAGGGAATAAATTTTAATTAGATATTTTCACCAGTTGCAAGGATGGAGACAATCAGATTATTTTTTGCCATAGCAGTGCAAAGAAAGTTCAATGTCTTCCAGATGGATGTAAAATCAGCATTCTTGAATGGTTTTCTAGAATAGGAAGTATATATTGAGCAGCTATGTGGTTTTCTCATTCATGAGGATGAGAACAAGGTTTGTAGACTAAAGAAGGTGTTGTTTGGGCTGAAATAAGAACCAAGGGAATGATACTCAAGGCTTGATCAGTACTTGAAGAAGCTTGGTTTCCAGTGTGGAGGAGTTGATTACAATCTCTATTTCAGCAATGACAGTAATCAAAGTATGATGGTGCTGGTGTATGTCGATGACATAATTTTTTGCGAATCAGATGAAGCTTAGTGCAGACAGTTTTCCGAATTTATGAGAAATGAGTTTGAAATGTCAATGATTGGAGAGCTGAATTTTTTCCTTGGTCTACAGGTGACACAAGGAAGGAATGGGACATTAATTTCTCAATATAAATTTTCCAAAGAAGTTATGAGGAGGTATATAATGGATAATTCCATGTAAATGAAGACTCTTGTTGCTACCAGAATGAAATTATCAAAAGATGAGAATGGAAAGGCAGTTAATATCACAGAATACAGGAAAATTATGGGAAGTTTGTTGTACTTGACTGAAAAAAGGCCTGATATTGTTTTCACCACATGACAAGCAGTGTGATATCAATGTAATCCCAAGGAAGGTGACATCTTGTAGTGAAAATAATACTTCGTTATATGAAAGGCACCGTAGATTTCGGTCTGATGTATATTGAAAAATCTCAATCAGTGTTATTGGATTACATAGATGTAGATTGGGCCGAATTAGCAGATGATAGAAAATCAACATCAGGAGGTGAATTATATCTTGGTGAATTATGTATTTCTTGGATAATCAAGAAGAAAGATTGCATTTCATTGAGCACCGTGGAAGCTGTGTATATTGTGGACACTCAAGCATGCACACATTTATTTTGGATGAAGCAACAACTTGACGATATGGGAGTTGAAGTGAAGCCTCCGATCGGAATCCAGTGTGATAAATCAAGTTCTATAAATCTCAGAAAAAATCATGTCCATCACTCAAGGACAAATCACATTGAGATAAAGTATCATTTTATCAATGAGAAAGTTGAGCAGAGAATCGTGAAGATGGAGTATGTGCCTACAGAGATACAGGTTGTAGACATTATGACAAAGGACTTACCCAAGGAATCTTTTGATAGGAATCTACTGTCTTTTGGAGTTCAGTCGACTCCATGCACTTAAAAGAGTGTGGATGTGGAACCACCCCCTCTCCCCGAGGTATGATGTGTTTTTCCCTAACGTACTGATATCTGTTCTCTACTCCGTTACAGACTGCAAAGGAGTGTCCTTTGGGTTCATTGAAAAAGGGGGAGAAAATAGTGATTGTTCAAGGGGGAGACAGTGTGGCTATTTGAGAAATAATTACAGATACAGGGAGAAGCTGACAAGTGCAACAACGAGATAGGGGGAGCAATGAGAAATGGGAGAGTATTAAATCTGACAATGCTCGAAGTGATCGATCAAAGAATAGATATCACGAGAGCTGAGGATCGTGATGAAAGCAGAAGAGTGATGTTGTAATGTGGTAAGAATATTTCCAAAAATTGGTACCAGTTTGGTGTCAACAGTGGGTGTCAGAGATGAAGTGATTCATTGATGAACTTTTCATTTACACTTGTTTCTCACACCGAGCATTTCTCATGTGGGTTTAGAGTATGTTTTGAGTGAATCCTTTTTCGCTATCAGAATCGCAATAGGATAATGGTGGATAAATAATTAACAATGTATCTTTTTATGGAAGAGTTTTCAACAAACCCAAAGGGGGATATTGTTGGGAAAAAATCCCTCAAGGTATCATTGAATAATTTTTGAGGTGATTGTGTTTGTTGACAAAGTGGACATCTGTGTGGTGATTGTTGAAAAAAAACAATGACATTAAAATTTGTTGAAAATGGGGATTTCATGGGGGAATGTCGAGTTCAAGAGATGTGGTCAACGATCCATGTTTGATTCAAGAACGTCGACAAAGGAATGGATGATCTGGAGGTAGTTTAGAAGGAACAGATACAAGGTTTTACCGTTTTCCAGTGTTTGCCAAATTTTTGGTCCTGAAAATTGACAAATGAAGAAATGTGGTTTTTGGAAAAGGGATATGTGCGCCGTTGACGTGAAGCATAAGAAACTTGCATGCCATTTGTTTTTCAAGATCATAGCATCAAAATATGGAAATGGAAAGAGGGTCGCCTAGGTATTGGTGTGGTCGTGCAGGTGACCTGTGTGTCGTGAAGAGATTTTCACGCTGATGCCTTGGATGCTTGAGAACTTGCGCGCCTGTTGTTTTTCAAGATTAGAAGATCAAAATATGGCAAAGGAAGGAGGGTCACGTAGGTATTGGTTTGGTCGTGCAAGTGACTTACAGGGGAAGAGACCTGCGTGCCAGGACTTGCGCGCCGAGGGGAGACTTGCGCGCCATCACACAGGGTGTTCAAAATGCCTATAAATACAGGACCATCCCTCCTCACTTTCAACGGAGTTAAACACTTAGAAAAATGAGAGCTCCCGTTGTGCTGGTGTGGTGGTCGTGCAGGTGGTGTGTGGTCGTGCAGGTGGACTTGCGCGCCAGTGTTTGAAGTTGTGTGCTAGTTGGTAGTTCCGCGCCAATATTGGCTATGGTGTAAAAGGGATTGACTCGCGCAAGTTTGGAGTTGCAAACTCTTGTGTTGTGAAAGTAGTTTAGGTGGACTTGTGCACCAGTTGTGACTTGCGCACTGATACTTGTGCTCCGGACTTGACTTGCACACCAAGTATGGTTGATTCCCCGGTAGTGTTTTCGGGCTGCGTGGAAGCTAGAAGTGTGCACGATACCTTCGTTGCAAAGAGAGATTCATCTACGGGAGAAAGTTGGACTTCAATAGAGCATCGTCATACAAAAGAGGATGTATTAATTAGAGATAATGAAGAGACCTACAAGTCTATAAACTGTGAGTGCATCCTTTCCGAAGTAGTGAGCAAAGGAAGAGGAAGAAGCTGATCCTCCCCACCGGCTGTGAGCCAGAGAGAGAGAAACAAGTTGTGACCCTTGGGAAAGAAGTGAGCTAACCCAAAACCTTTTAAAGGTAGTGATCCTGGGATAGAGTGGCTTTACCCAAACCTTGTAATCCACAGCTAGTTAAGTTTAGTGGAATTTGGTACGACCGACAACCTGTCGGTGTATTCTCCTTGGACATAACCCTTAGTGGTGAACCAAGTAAAAATTGTTGTGTCCTGTACATGCTTTACTTTCTGTTTATATTGTGAAATAGGAAAGAGAGAGAATATTGTTTTTCTTAACAGTGAAACAAGATCAGAACGAGATTTATTTTTAAATTATTCATTCCTTGATTCACCCCCCTCTCAGGGTACTCAGCCATATGGACCTAACAATTGGTATCATAGGGAAAGGTTGATATTTGTTCTTCTCTCAATGGTGATCACTAATCATAAATGGATTCCGATCTTCGATGGATTTAATTTTTAGATATGGAAGAATCGAATGCAAAACTATTTTCAATCTTTGGGAATGGATGTGTTTTCAGCAGCTATGCATGGTATCACAGCTGATATTAATAGTTTTACATTATCAAAAGCTGAGCATTGAGTATTGGATGCTGATTCCAAAGCAATCAATTCCTTAGGGGGATCCCTTTACAATCCCATCTATACAAAGGATATGTCATGAAAAACGTCACATGCCATGTGGGAAAATATTTTGAATATATATGAAGGGGATACAAAGGTCAGAGATGCAAAGCTGTAGGTGTTGCGAAACAATTATGAAGATATTAGAATGAACCTGAATGAGTCCGTTGATGCATTATTTGATAGGATAAATGCTGTGGTAGAATACATTCGAGGTATTGGTGAAATTATCTAAGACATAAAAATTGTGAAGCGCATCTTGAGAAAAATTCCACCTCAGTTCAATTCAAAAGTTTCTGTTTTGGAAGTCAAATACCCGAAATAATTGACATTGGATAACCTGCACAGCACCCTGGTTGCATATGAAATGAGAAATGATGATAACAATGTTGTGGAAAAGGGGAATCCAAAGAGGTGGCATTTAAGGCCATGAAGAAGCTCACCATTGAATATTCTCAGGAGGATGAAGATATAGAAGAGGTAATGTCATTCCTATCCTCAGAACTTCAAAGAAGAAAAGGAAAGTTCAAAGGGAAACTTCCCCTTACATTCTTTAGATGTGGAAAGGTTGGACATCTCACAGCAAGATGCCCCAAAAAGATTCAAGAAGAAAATGATGAAGATGATGTTGAAATTCCCAAGAAGATATCTTCAGCCCATGTGAAAGGGAAGAAGCTGTTCAAGAAAAATTTAATCAAGAAGAAGAATATTATTTCACAAGAAATAGATAGTTTAGATGAGTCTGAGGTTGAAGAGGTTGAGGATATTGAAAACTACAAAGATGCTGGAGAAAATTCTATGGTGGCGGTCATTAGTAGTTCTCATGAAAAGGAAGAAACTGACGCTGAAGAAGAAGAAGAAGAAGTTGAAGGAAGATTTGATATGGAAGACGAATTGGAAGCAGCTCTTGAGGAGATATACATTTGGAGAGCCAAAACGAAGAAAGCCATTAAATTGGTTCATGATGCCAAAATCTATATGCAACAACAGGATGATGAAAATTCTGAGTTGTTAAAAGAAATTGAATAACTAAAATCCTCAACACTAGAGAGATCAGAAAATATTGTCGTGTATAAGCTTAAAATTGAGGAACAATATAAGAAAATTGATTGTTTGACTAACACAGGAAAGGATCAGGTCAAGCATATCAAAGATCTTGAAGAAGAAGTGGTTAGTCTGTGACTAAAAATGAAGGATCAAGAAAAAATCTTGACCTCCAATGTGATTTTAGGAAAGCAGGTCATTTCGAAGACTGAAAAGGTGAAAGAGGATCCTAGTTATTCAATAGGAAATAAGCATCAATTGAGCTCAGATGTTAAGGCTGATTCAGTGCTTGATAAGAAGCAAAAATCTGTGGCAATTGAATTTAGACCGCAAGCACCCATCCCAAAATTGAAGGTTGATTTGGGCACAAAGCAGAAACAGAACATTCATAGATCCCAAAGGGAAACTCGTAATGTTGAAGTAACATAAAGGAATTCACATAATATCATGTGTTATTGTTGTGGGAAGATGGTACATTCATAGTATGTGTGTTCCATAGACAAGATATATCGAAGGGAATAAGAACATAGGTGGCAGCCAAATAGAGAATGGTTTTCCAGAACATATTTAGAAGGACACAGTTTTTGGTACGGTGGATTTGGGTACATGTCTAGGTACTGAACTTTCAACCAAAAAAAGAAATGTGCCGAAGCAAAATCAAAATGTTCACAAGTAGCAGATCAATAAACCAACATGTGAGTTAAAAATGCAGAACAGAATTGCGGATTTTCAAGAGGAATCTGGTACATCATACTCTGAGAAAGAACAGAAGTCTCAATCCATGTCGAGTGAGAAGGAAAAAATATGGACCACGAAGAAGAAAAATGAGAAGGCTGTGGTGGTAGAAATTTCCCTTAAGGCATCAGATCGCTCTGGTATATGGATCCTTGATAGTGGTTGCACTACTCGCATGAGAGGTAATAAGGATCTTGATACAGGCATAAAATATGACAAAGAAGGAGTTTTCAAATTTGGAAATGATGAAGGCCTGAAAATTGTTGGCTCAAGAAAATCCATGTTTGGGGGGAAAAATGAGACGTACTGATGTCTTGGTTGTAGAGGGTCTTAGTCATAACATGCTCAGTTCCAGTCAACAATGTGACTCTGGGCACTCTATTCGATTTACCAAGAAGATGTGTGTTGTGAAAGGAAAATATGGAGTAGTTGTTCTACAGGGAAAAGGGAAAATTGCAAATCTTTACCTTGTAGGTGGGGAAGAAGATACATGCCTTTTATCCAGAGAGGAAGAAAACCAGTTGTGGCATAAACGACTTGGTCATCAATACCAACGATCTATGGAAGATCTGGTAAAGTGTGATACTACTAGAGACTTTCCCAAACTATCATGTGATCACACTTATACGTGTGATGCTTGCCAAAAAGGGAAGATCATAAGAAATACATACAGACCAAAGGAACAGAAATCAACTAGAGTACTCGAATTGGTGCATGCTGATGTATGTGGACCTATCTTACCACGAGCTATAAATGGGAAAAGGTACTATGTTATTTTCATTGATGATTATAGCAGAATGGCCTGGGTATTTGTCATTACCCATAAGAAAAAGGTGTTTAGTTGCATAAATCATTATAGGAGGGAATCATAAAGGATGCTTAGGCAGAAAATTATACAGTTTCATACTGATAATGGTATGGAATTCACAAACAGTCAAGTCAAGAACTATCTCAAGAAACTTGTGGTAAGGAATCAAGTTTCATCAGTGATAACTCCCCAACAGAATGGAGTGGTTGAGAGGAGAAATTGGATCATCAAGAACATGGCCAGAATGATGCTTATTAAAAAGGAACTTCCAAATAAATTTTGGAAGGATGCAGTTTTGACATCGGTCTATATTTCGAACAGGTCTCTATTGTGTCTGAAGGAATGGAAGACTCCGTATGAAATGTGGTACGGAAAGAAGCCAATGCTGAAATAATTTTGAATATTTGGGAGTAAGTGATTCATTCTCAACAAATAAAATCACCGGAAGTTTGAGTCATGAGGAGATGAGGGGATATTCCTTGGATACTTAGGGAACAGAAAAGCATAAAAATATTTCAACCAAAGGCTGGGAAAAATTGTTGAGAGCAATGATGTCACTATAGTTGAAAATGAACAGAATACTCAACGAACCAGTGAATAGTTTATGGATGAAAGTGATGATGATGTAAGTAACAAAGGGGGAGCAGAAGTGGGATAGGCTGACTCAAAAGAAGATATTGATGATGAAAAATAATGTTTGAAGTTTGTGTATACAAGGAAGCCAAAGAGTCGATATGAAATTGATAGTAAAAATATCATTGGTGACCAGATAGATCCAGTTCAAACTCGAAGAATGAAATCATTACAGAAAACATCATTTTCATCTCAGGTGGAGATGAAATTTTTTTCCAATGCAGCTGAAGATGAAAACTTGGTTCATGCTATGAATGAAGATCTTGATCAGAATGAGAAAAACCAGACATGAGAGATTGTTTCGAGGCTAGAAAACAAGAATTCCATAGGGACTAAATGGGTCTATCGAAACAAAATGAATGAAGATGGAATAGGGATTCAGAACAAAGCACGACAAGTGTGCAAGGGATACTCCCATATAGAGGGAATAAATGATGATGAGACATTTTCACCAGTTTCAAGGCTGGAGACAATCAGATTATTTTTGGCCATAACAGTGCATTGAAAGTTCAAAGTGTTCCAGATGGATGTCAAATCAGAATTCTTGAATGGTGTTCTAGATGAAGAAGTGTATATTGAGAAATCAGATGGTTTTCTCATTCATGAGGATGAGAACAAGGTTTGTAGACTGAAGAAGGCATTTTATGGGATGAAACAACCACCAAGGGCATGGTACTCAAGGCTTGATCATTACTTGAGGAAGCTTGGTTTCCATCGTGGAGGAGTTGATTACAATCTCTAGTTCAGCAATGACAGTAATCAAAGGATGATGGTGCTGGTGTATGTCGATGACATAATTTTTGGCAGATCAGATGAAGCACAGTGCATGCATTTTTCTGAATTCATGAAAAATGAGTTTGAAATGTCAATGATTGGAGAGCTGAAGTTTTTCCTTGGTCTACAGGTGACACAAGGAAGGAATGGAACATTCATTTCTCAATCTAAAGATGTCAAGGAGGTTCTGAGAAGGTTTGGAATGGATAATTCCAAGGAAATGAAGACTCCAGTTACTACCTGAATGAAATTATCAAAAGCTGAGAATGGAAAGGCAATTAATATCACAGAATACAACCAAATTATTAAACGTTTATTGTACTTGAGCACAAAAGGCCTGATATTGTTTTTGATACAAGCCAAACAGAGAGATGTCAGAGTAATCCCAAGGAAAGTCACATGCTTGTAGTGAAAAGAATACTTCAGTATATCCAAGGCACCATGGATTTTGGTCTGATGTATATTGAAAAATCTCAATCAGTGTTATTGGGTTACACAGATGCAGATTGGGCCAGATCAGTACATGACAGAAAGTCAATGTAAGGAGGTGCATTCTATCTTGGTGTATTGTGTATTTCATGGCTAAGATAGAAGAAAGATTGCATTTCATTGAGCACTGCAGAAGCTAAGTATATTGCAGCCACTCAAGCATGCACACATTTATTGTGGATGAAGAAACTGCTTGACGATATGGGAGTTGAAGTGAAGTCTCCGATCGGAATCCAGTGTGATAACTCAAGTGCTATAAATCCCAGAAAAAATCCCATCCATCACTGAAGGACAAAGAACATTGAGATAAAGTATCATTTTATCAAGGAGAAATTTGAGCAAGGAATCATGAAGTTGGAGTATGTGCCTACAGAGTTACAGGTTGCAAACATTATGACAAAGGCCTTACCCCATGATGATTTTGAGAGGAATATACTAGCTCTGGGAGTTCATTCGACTCCCCTCACTTAAAAGAGTGTGGATGTGGAACCACCCCCTCTCCACAAGGTATGATGTGTTTTTCCCTAATGTACTGATATGTGTTCTTTACTCTTTTACAAACTGGAAAGGAGTGTCCATTGGGTTCATTGACAAAGGTGGATAAAATAGTGATTGTTCAAGGGGGAGATAGTGTGTCTATTTGATAAATCATGACTGATATAGGGAGAAGCTGACAAGTGCAGTAGCGATATAGGGGGAGCAATGAGAAAGGGGGAGAGTATTAAATCGGACGATGCTTGAAGTGATCGATCAAATAATAGATATCACGACAGGTGAGGATCTTGATAAAAGCAGAAGAGTGATGTTGGAATGTGGTAAAAATATTTCTAAAATTGGTATCTGTTTGGTAACAATTGGTATCAGTTTGGTGTCAAAAGTGGGTGTCAGAGATGAAGTGATTTATTGATGAACATTTCATTTAAACTTATTTCTCATGCCGAGCATTGCTCATGTGGGCTTAGAGTATGTGTTGAGTGAATCCTTGATCACTATCAGAATCGAAATAGGCGAATGGTGTATAAAGAATTAATGATGTATCGTTTTATGGAAGACATGCCAACAAACCCAAAAAGGGAGATTGTTGGGAAAATATCCCTCAAGGTATCATTGAATCATTTTTGAGGTGATTGTGTTTGTTGACAAAGTGGACATCTGTGTGGTGATTTTTGAGAAATCAAAACAATGACATACAAATTTGTTGAAAAATGGGATTTCATGGAGGAATGTTGAGTTCAAGAGCTGTGGTTAACGATCAATGTTTGATTCAAGAATTTCGACAAAGGAATGGATGATCTGGAGGTGGTTCGAAAAGAACAGACACAAGGTGGTGCCATTTTCCAGTGTTCGCCAAATTTTTGGGCCTGAACATTAACAAATGAAGAAATGTGGTTTTTAGAAAATGGAACTACACACCGTGACTTGATGTAGAAGAAACATGAATGCAATATGTTTTTCAATATCAGAGCATCAAAATATGGAAAAGGAAAGAGGGTCGCGTAGGTATTGGTGTGGTTGCGCAGGTGACCTGCACACCGTGAAGGGACTTGCGCACCGATTCCTTGGATGCTTGAGAAATTGTGAACCTGTTTTTTTTTGAAGATCATAAATTCAAAATATAGAAAAGGAAATAGGGTCGTGTAGGTATTGGTTTGGCCACGCAAGTGACTTACAGGAGAAGAGACATGCGTGCTGGGTATTGCGCACAGAGGGTAGACTTGCGCGCCGTCGTGCATGGTGTTCAAAATGCCTATAAATACAGGACCAACCCTCCTCATTTTCAACAGAGTTCAACACATAGAAAAATCAGAGCTCCCGTCGTGCTGGTGTGGTGGTTGCACAGGTGGTGTGTGGTCGCACAGGTGGAATTGCGCGCCCATGTTTGAAGTTGCACTCCAGTTGGTAGTTGCGCGCAAATATTTGCATTGGAGTAAAAGGGATTGAGTCGCGCAAGTTTGGAGTTGCAAAGGATTGTGTCGCGCAAGTAGTTGAGGTGGACTTGCGTTCCAGTTGGGACTTGCGTGCTGATTCTTGCGTGATGGATTTGACTTGCGCACCAAGTAAGTTTGATTCACCTACAGTGTTTTCAGGCTGCGTGGAAGCTGGAAGTTTGCCCGATACTTTTAGTGCAAAGAGAGATTCATATACAGGTAAAAGTTGGACTTCAAAAGAGAATCCACATACAATAGAGGATGTATTCATTAGAGAAGATGAAGATACCTACAAGTCTATGAACTGTGAGTGGATCCTTTCTAGATCATTAAGCAAAAGAAGAGAAAGAAGGTGATCCTCCCCACCAACAGTGAGCCAGAGAGAGAGAAACTGGGAGTGACCCTTGGGAAAGCAGTGAGCTGACCCTAAACCTTGTAAAGGTAGTGAGCCTGGGACAGAGTGACTGTGCCCAAACCTTGTAATCCACAGCTAGTGAAGTTTAGTGGAATTTGGTATGACCGACAACCTGTCGCCGTATTCTCCTTGTACGTCACCCTTAGCGGTGTACCAAGAAAAAATTGTTGTGTCTTGTGCATGCTTTACTTTCTGTTTATATTGTGCAATAGGAAAGAGAGATAATATTTTTTTTCTTAACAGTGAAACAAGATCAGAACGAGAATTATTTTTAAATTAGTCGTACCCTGATTCACCCCCCCTCTCAGGGTACTAATCCTTGTGGACCTAACAAATGGTTTTCTTACTCACCGAACTGGTCTTCCCAAGATCCCATCAGGATAGAAAATAGCCCATGTATAGGCATACTCATGTGAAAAATAAGTCGAGGACACAACGGTAGGGATAAGGACTTCTTTACTAACATCCTCCCACATTATCATCAGCCATAATTGGTAGAGGATTAAGAGGTGAGATTACCACCTAACCAAGGTGGCAGGAAAAGACGTGATTTGCTGAAGGAATCCAAACTACCTTGCGAACTGATAAGGAATATAGGGTTCAAAAATAGATACTATTTCTATGTGCACAACTAGGACTCATTTTCGAAGAGCAATGACATAAGAATGTTCTTCAGGGGATCACTTATCACTGGCCCATGGGGTGCAGCATAAGTCAAAATAGAAAAGTGAGAGACATTACATAGAAATTCAAGTGCACCTCCCACACTCAAAGACCTTTTACGAATGGTAGCAATGTTAAAGAAGGTCATGTGGATATTAGAATGTCAAACCATGGCAGTGTGTTGATATACATAAAAGGAAAAATGTTCAGTCATCTAGCCATATAATAATTGAAATGGCCCACTGACATGATGTAGAGGCCTTCCCTCCTAAATCTATCCCAACAACTCATAAATATGGGAAAAGGTGGGATGGTAAAGTAGATGGGATATCTTTCCGCCAAATTAATATTCATCATCAGAGTACAAGCCCCAAAATAGGTGTAAGCATCATGGGAAGGGAATATCCATCCACTTAAGAACATGTAAAAGATGCTTTCCAGCCTGAGATCAGGTGATACATCTTGGCATACCTAATAACACCAAGAGGTATATTGACCCACCTTAGAGGTATCATAGTAAGAGTTGGGAATGATATGTGATTATTGATTTGGGTGAGTTTGTCTATGGTGGGCTCTTGGTCTCGACTTGTTCACCTTCTAGAAAAGACCAATCCAATACTCAAATGATATAATTGAGTGAGCCTTAAGGTGATGTCCATGTAGACCCTCCACCATGATTATTAATTCTCTCTCCAATGGGTATACTTGTTCAACAATCCTCCAAGAATTGGACACTAGTAAAAATTATTCATACATATCTCCATGGATTAGAAGTCCCCCTATCTAATAGACATCCCATAGACTAATCTTAACTTCACCATGGGAGAGGTGAAAGGTGTTGGTACCTAAACACCAGTAGTTGAGAAACTCAGAAAGTATCCCACTCAACAATAAAATGGATAATTGGGTGACCCACACAACTTTATATAGATTGATAGCTTCTATTGGTGTAGGGGATTTTAGTCAATTCTGATGAACCCAAAACACCCAGGCCCACTCATCAAAAAAGCACCCTCCTCATCATAGATCCAACTAGGTGCTCTACCCCCTGTTAGACTCAATTTGTGACAAATTAACAATAGATGTTTAGTCTTGGACAGTGGACTCCCATGACATATTATGGGGATGTCATCTACTATGTGCTTGCATAGATCTGTTTAGAAGGAATCTAACCTCCTGACTCAAAATAGACATGATTTCTTCTATAGCTATAATATTTTCATTATCACACTTCCGAGAGGTCTCAGAATGAGTGATAAGGCTTCCACAATCAACCCCCAGCAAAGGAACCTCATCTTAGAGACCAAAATTATAACGCAGTAGCATATTGGATAATGGATATTTTATTAGCTCTAGTGAAAGGAGGCCTTAGAGAATACCCCCTTGAGGAACAACGATAGAATGATTTTCTTCATCGATGTTCTTGACCATACCCTCCCTCTTTCTTGTTGTATTCACTGGAGTCAGGGAAAGATCCATATCGTCCTACATTTGAAAAAAGACTATACAAATGATAAATCTAACTAAAATGATTGGATGAAGTGAAAAATATGGAAAAGGACTAAAACGTACAAAAGAGGAAAGCCCCCATGTACTGCTTCCTGGAAATGGTTCACAGAATGAATTCCCCACAAACTGCCAGTACACAGAGCAACCTGCAAGATGCTGGCCCACGAAGCATTGGCCAGTAAATCAGCCAGTTTGTAGATAGGTCAAGTTGCATATCGATCCCTACTATTACATTATTTAAATTTCATTGTTTGAAAATTTAATGTTTAGTTTAGAATTTTAAGGATCATTTCGTTTGTTTAAAAGTTCACTTCACGAGATAGGCGATCCACGTATCATCTCGTTACATAGAATATCAAACGTACATTTTAAACGTCCCACTACTCAGTTCATGGATACTAAAGTTGGTTTGCCACCAAAGAAGCTATAAGAAGCCTGTAATTCAAGGAGTACAAATAACAGTTTTAGGATGATGAATATTGAGAAGGAACTATTACACTGAAGCAATGAATGTCAAGGGTTCTTTTCATAGCACTTTTCAATAGAAAATTAAGAAAAAATGACCTAGGACCTCCATATAGTGGCGTTGTCCCCCTAATGGGTCCAACATTATATAGCAAAACAGATCAGTTTGGGACTATTTTCTACTTCGAAATAGCCTCCTCTTCATTCCGATCGGACCACATTCCGATAGTGGGAATTTGTAGGGTCCTGAAAAATACACAAAGGGAAATAAAATACTCCTACAAATTTTATAAAGTAAAGAGATGAATGTTGGGTTGAAAATTGGGGGAAAATATTGAAGGAATCTAGTTTGGAAATGAACCCGTGGTGGTCCGCATGCTGGTTACCGGGAAAGGTCTACCGAAGGTGAAAACCACAAACGAATGTGGTATGTGGATAGCCTATGAAACGTCAGCCCTTGAGGTAGTGATTTCTGCCACTGCGAACTGCAACCCTGCGAACTCCGATTGACCGAGCCATCTGCGGGCCAAATAACTCCTTCATGGGCTTCCAAAAAAGGTATCTTGTGCCAATAGATACAGATTCCCCATCACTCTATAAAAGGACCACCTAGGGAGTATAAGAGATATACTAGGAGGTATAAAGAGAGAGATAGGCGCATAAATGGAGGCTTGAGACTTTAAACATTTGAACGAATGTTTTCGAAGGAAAACGATCAACGAAGAACCGCAAACCACTTTCCCATAGATATAAACCTATAATGAACCATAAAAAATGAAACATATAAATAATCAACTAGATGTGAAACCCATTGGAGGACTGTGATCCATAGGCCATTCCCAAATGAAATTCTCATGATCCATAGAATAGTGCCATTCTTTTAATCCGGCGTACCACATAGCACATTGGTACATGGACAAGACCCTACACCAGATAGAATTATCCTATGCAGATGGATACCTAGAACACATACCATCATGATATGTTGTGGCTCATACCCAGGTCTGCATACAACTTTAGTAAGTGAACAACCCCTCCACCTGCATATATGTACGCTATGCAGGGAGACCCCCATCTTGCATGGGGAAATGGTACGTAGAATGGGGTGTCTCTAGATATCTCATCCTCTAGTTATGATCTTTTCCTTCCATCCCTATCACATCCTCCATGCCCACTTCTCTTACCAGTCCACTGGAATTAGGCCAAACCCCCTTCTAAAGCCACTAGACCCATATGATAAGACCGTCAGGCACATCAGTGTTCCCTTTTGAGTTCACATACCCATGGAAAGAAGAGGCAGGTAGGTGATTCCATTGATGGCATGGGCCACCAGAATGTTCCTAAGTCCACATTCCCATGGTAAACTAACGTCTGACCTTGGGATGCCAATGTGAACCTCTTCGATTTCGGGTTTAAGGGTAGTCTCTGGATTTTTCATTCCATTAGTTCTAGTGGAAAATGAAGAGCTCATGTTTTCCTTCCCCTTTTAAAAGGGATGACACTCCTCCCCTTTTCCTGAACTCATGTCAGAGAACTCATCCTGAGGTAAGACCCTATCCATTTTCAAGAGGTGCCAATAATCACCCTATTTACCTTACCTTGGGATGTGTATAAATAGATCACTATATGTGACTATCGTAGATATCAACACAGGTGAGGGTTTGTGCATTCAAAGCCCAAATTTCCCTCTCCAGTTGGGCTCATAGCCACGACCGTTTTTATCATATTCTTCATCTGTTTCCATTAGAATAGAATAGAAAGTGTCCCTTTGTTGAATCTTTCACATCCTCTTGTTTCTCACACTGATCACGTCTTATGTGGGCTTAGAGGTTTGTGATGATATGGCATTTGGGTAACTCAATAATGAACTAGGAGAACTTTGATTCCCAACATAGTGGAGATACGTAGGACGCATGTATGAAGGCTCATGCTCAAATGGGAAGCTCCCATGTGTACACCCCAATCAATAATAATTGAGTTGTGAACTATGAGAACTCAGATTCCTGCTCCAACCAAGATATGTAGGATGCATGTCTGAAGGATCGTGCCCAAAGGGTACCCTTCCTATGGGATGATTCTAATCAGATCATGAATAAAAGGGAATTCACTTTAAGAGTAAGCCCCTATGTGTCTCCTCTATAACTTTCTCCTCTATTGTGTAAGTCGCAAATATATTCCCTCAAATTGGAATCTCCCATGCATAATCCCCAACCAACCGAATAACAAGTGATTTGATTCCTAGCCGACTGGGATACGTAGGAAGCCTCCTCAAGGTCCAAACCCAACACCCAAATCTCTCTAATGTTCTTTGGGCCATATTACTAGTAAGGTTATGTCCACCCAAGTGGCCACATCTCTCTTGGGCTCCTCAGGATACCTCAATGTAACTCTCACACTTAACATCGACTAAAAAACTTTTACCTAGATATCTATGCCACATGATGTCGAACTGCATGGATGGGTCCTCATCGCATGACTTTAAAAGGTGATGTGTGCCATTAAGTGGCACAGAACTATGGGGGCTATGATTCCTCTCATGATGATACATATGAATCCAATATCATGGGTTTGCTCCTGACATCAAAACAACTCATATTCCCCCTGGATGATGATAAACTCCAGAGCACCTCTTCACATGGTTTAATCCAGCGATGTCTCATCAATTCCTAATCCATGTATCTCCCTGAATGATTTTTCGATTTAGGGGTAATCCATGGAATCAATCTTGGGAATGAACCACCGAATCGTGAACATATTAACATGGCATAAATCTATAAGAGAGTCCCTTGGTAGGAAATAATTCCCACCAAAAGGGTGTGATGAGCTCAACCTCCCATCCTCATGACCAATGGATTACTTAAGTGTTGTTAGCCAAATCACCCAATGAGCACCTACCTTTGGAAAGTGGGTCCATGAATATTGGATAAAAGGGTCGTTTGGTGTTTTCGGATCCATGAATAAACACACCGGAGACAATCTGATGACCTCGTACCCAACACAAGCCGATTGTGCAAACACCTAACCCCCTAAAATCGCCTTCCGGTATCATGCACATGTGGAAACTCCTTCTTGACATAAAAAGGATACGTTTCCCAATCCTGGTGGGGTTGTCTAACCCAACCAAAAAAGCGGTGCGACTTGGACCGGGTCGAAAAGAAACGGTGAACTTTATGAGAAACTCTCTATAATAACAAATGAGTGATGATTCTCATCAGACCATTTTTCCCCAAACTCCCACCTCATGTCAAAACACTAACATAACATAGGATTTTCTTGAAGTGGTTGGTGAGTAGGTTAATGTTTTATTGGAAAATCAATCAGTCGATGAGGTAACCATATAGTACTCTGATGAACGGTAAGTCATGGATGAATAGAAAATAGCTATGAGAGATCTTATCGGTAAGAAAAAAATAAATATTTAATCCCCTAGGAAATTAAAAGTTACTTATAAAGATAATATTGTAGTGGATGATGAGAGTTTCTAGATGATTCCCTTTATCAGCTCTTTCTACTTGTTCCCAGTGTTCATGCAACAAGGGGTCTATGAAATTACTATATTGGGAATGAAATGTGGAATCTGAAGACTTATGGATAAGGGTGTTAGATATAGGATTGGAGTAGAGGGTCCACAGAAGTGAAAGTGACCACGGTGAATGAACCTAAAACTTTTAGTGAAGGAGGGGGTAAATCAATTTACCCATTTTCAAGCACGTTGTTACTATTATTTTGCAATGGTGATGATGAGAGAGATCACTGATATTAATCTATGGGCACAAATCAATCGCCCGCCTAAAAATGATTTTTCCACCATTTTTAAGCACACCATTACTATTGTTTTGAAATGGTGGGATTGATGGGGATCATAAACATTGATCTTAGGTAAAGATTCAACATGTTACCTCACATTATATTTTTCCAATTTAGGTATTATTTTCTAATATTCAACTAGTTAATTAACCTGACCATGAAGTTGTATCCTCCTCTGGATTGAGCCGATTTTTCTTTGTTGACTTTCATAATCTTATTAATGTTTCACAGGGATCATATCCTTGGGATTGGATATTTATAAAAAATCAATACTAGATAAATACACATTTATAGTGTTTAGAGTGATACAAAGAGGCATCCCTACTAAAAACATGGTTCAATACAAATACTTTCCAAATAGAAAAATAAAAGAATAAACATGTTTCTTGTGTTTTACAATGACAAACGCATCCCCACACTTTATCTCATGCAATGGATATATAGAAATTGATACTGAACAAAAACTATAGATCAAACCTAGGGACAAGAAAAAACCTCAACCACAATTCAAGTTAATTGTGACGGTGCCTTTCCCAAATCGGCAAAGAAAGATTATTTCCACCTCTTTCATATATGCAAAATGATAAAAACAATTAATTGTGAAAACATATATTGGATGAAAAAAATTAGGAACTTTTTTAATAAATTATAATGAAAATAGGATAATATTTGGTATTTTTCTAAAGAATATGTTTAGAATGGGAAAAAACACTTGTATGGGTGCTCGAGTATTGGGAATATTGAGGTATATCAGGAATATATAATGAAAATATATATGCTGATACTACAATATAAAAACAACATAATATAATCATGAAAAAAACCTAAAGATTATAACAAAAAAATGTGAAATGCATAGAAAAATTGAAAAATAGAGAGAATAAAAAATCAACCAATAATAAAATCATCTATCTAGTCACTAATTTATGAATTTCCATACATTTTAAAACAAGGATATGGTGAAATCAATATAGAATATAACTCTTAGTTTTTCAGTAACTGCTGACTATGTAATAGAAAATATGTATCCAAATGATACTATTTAACCTTCAAAGTATATTAATGTAGAGACCCAAATCTTGACGTACATGGACATTACATTAATTTTGTGGAATACTTAATACATAACAAAAACAGACACACAAGGACCGTAATAGTCTAGTGTCTTTGGAAACTCAGTATATAAACATCTAATCATGTTGAAATATCTTCAACAACTCCCAAAACAATCTTACCCTTTTTGTCTCCTTACCTAAACCTTCTTTATTTCCTAGGTAAAATAAAACATAAAAAGGGGGAGATCAAATGCTCGGTAAGGGCAAACATAGAGAACATAAAACAATTCATAAACATTTGGAAGCAAAAACATGAACATGAAATTTAAACATCAAAATCTTGAGCAAAGACATAAATCTTGGAAGTAAGTAAGGAATATATCATAATGGAACATCAAAAATGATAAAATATAATGGGAATAAAACCTATAATTGTGGAAACCATTCATCACATTTTATGATTTCCATAGTATCCAAGGCATTGCTGCCAAGACCATCTTGGTGGCCAAAGTCCCTTTTTTAATCGAGTTCACTCCTCATTTCAGTCCTGTAACACTGAACCATATTAACTTACCATTCAAGCCATTTCTATCTCATGAGATATAAATCTTTAACCAATGAATTGGAAGGAGATATAGTTCTCACCCATCTCATAATGAAATCATTCTTAATTGTTCCACAAAATAAACTTAAAACATTCATCATAACCCAAAGAATAAAATGAGTTTCATAAACATCATCCCATCATCACATAATCCATATAAAACAAATGGATATTTCACCATAAGAAAAGTGAAACCATTTAAATCATATAAAAATTATACATGAAACACACACATATGAAGTAATGTCATCTTAGATGGAAAATGGTTTTGGTAAAACACTTGAAATGAATTCTTGAGGAAAATATCCTTTATTATTCAAAATCATTTTCGTTTCAAAAACTTCCATGCAATTTTAAATGAAAAGTATTTTGTTGAAAATAGTCATGAAATATTTTGGAGGAATATTCTTGAAAATAATGCTTTATAAAACCGTAAAAATCTATTCACGCTGTATAAGTTAAAAATAACATTTTCCTCGTACTTTTGTCAGAAAAGTCCAAAAGTACCTCGTAAAAGAATGATTCCATACATACCATGTAGTAAAATTAAAAAATGGGTCAAAAGGACATTAAAAATACATGAAACCATTTTTAGGAAACATGGACATGGATGAGAACAATAACCCCAGAAAATACTTACGAATAAACAATCTCGGATAAGAATGAGATTGGAAAAGTTATCACTTACCTTAGGTCCGATATGCTTCATATGGATCCGAACCTCCTGTATAATGTTTTAAATAATGTCATCGACTTATTAAATAATATTATTCATTGTTATGATATCACATATGTTTCAATTATGACTTTATATAACCCGTTATTTTGTAAATTCCATGTTAAAGCAGTGTTTTGGGTTAAATCATTTCATTTATCGTATGTGTTTCGAGTTGTCGTTCTTGATATTATTAATTATATCTTGATTTAAATAATTCCAGAATGTATGAAATTATTTATATATAATATATATTCATCATATACATATATATTATATATTGATAAAAGGAATGAAATACACCGTTCATGGAGACGGTAGGCCGTACGTACGCATGAATGCTATTTTCGTTTCCTTATTGAATTGAATGAAACTAAATAGATGAAATAAATATATATATAAATAAATAAAGTAGCATTATTATGTCATATATTTCATTATTATTCATTATATATTCTTTATAATCATTCATGTATGGTTAACATGGAGAATGAATCTCATCGCGTCGTGGAGATGGTAATCCGTACGTACGCATTAGCGATGATATCATTCCCATAATTATTGAATAGAATTGGGGTGAATGGTATAATATATCAGAATCAATATTATTTTATAATAACCATATATAGTTATTCTTTACACCATTATACCCATCCATGTAAGGTGTTGGTGAAAAAACAGATTACACCACGGCATGGAGACAGTATTTCGTACGTACACACGCGCGGTGATTTTGTTTTCCATACGATGGATAGAAAGTGAAATAGTGTTGTTTAATATTTATAATAACATATCATTATATGAGTGATATGTATGTAACTACTTCATAATGAAACAACTAAAGAATAATAAGTAGAAGAAGAAATTAAGTTGAAATTCTCGGTAACAGACATTACCTCTTCTTTGAAGCGCCTCTTTGAGACCTCCTCTTAGGGCACTAAAATTGGTCTTTGAAGAAGACCAAAACCACTAGGATGTTTCTAGGGAAGTGGTTAAGTGAAATGTGAAGGGGTTGGACGATATTGAAGGCTCAAATTTGTGTGAGGAGTAGAGGGAGGAGGTGCCCTTTTATAAGGGAGTAGAGGGGAACCATTCGAAATATAAGAAATATTAGTTTATATTAAATCCCAAACCCTCTTAAAAACTTCCAAAATGACTTATATCCTACGATTAGATGATATTGGGTTGTAATAGAATCGAACAATAATATTTAGACATGTTAGGAATTCATTTTAAACATTATCAACATGTTTTATCCTTATTTATCAATTTAATTTTATTTGTGGTAATAATATTCTAAATTTTAAATTATTATAAATAATCACATATTTGTTGTGAATTTTCCATAATTTGACACTTTATGAAATTTTAGACCATATAAATTATAATTTATAATTTTTAAATATTTTTGTGATTTTTAAACAATTTTATAATATGTTATTTTTATAAAATAACAATAGTGTCAATTTTGACACTATTCATTTATTTGAATTTACATAAAATTTATACAAAAGATATGTTCGAACTAAAATCTTTAATAGATTCATAAAATGAGATATGTATCTAGAAAATTAGTGGAGCACATTAAATAGTTCATATAATATTTATTTTAATATTTTTAAAACCATTTATTTTATATTTTAATTAATAAAATAATTTCAACATCAATATTGTGTCATAATTAATGATAATTATTTAATCCCAAAAAATTATAAATAAATTCATATGATGTAGATAATTGTATTGTATTTCTGGATACTATTCATTTTTTAAGTTTCATTAATTTTATCAATAAATTCAAATTATTATACTTATAAGATTTAAGAAAGTGACATGTTGTCACTTTCTTTAGTTTTAATAATAAACAAACTATTTTCAGGGACAAAAGTCCAATTAATGAATCTAATCCGACCATTAGGTGATATAAGTCAACTTTTAGTCATCCAATAGGATTTTGGCAGGTGTTAGGGTAATTTTATAATCATATATCTACCCTTAATTACCTGATTTACCTTTATCTAGGGTAAATAAAATTTACCGTAGTTACTATTCATAAAGCCTAAAAATTAAAAAGTAGCTTATTATCATAATTTGGACACACTGATTCCAAATATGGAATCCATTTTTCCAAATTCAATACAATAAAGTTTCCGAAATTAAATTAAAATGAATCCCTTTGTCGAAAGAAAATGGGTTTTTGTTTAAAACATTGCAAAAGATTGAATTGATTTAACCTACAAATTCAAGGTAAAATCAGTGCTAATGAAATAAATTATATTAAATGGTAAAAATATATTATATTTATACTTTAAAACCATTCAATAATATAATTTAACCAAATAAATTATTATCATGAAAAAAGTTGTTTTTAATTAAAATATAGCGTGTTTATACTATTCATTAAAATATGAAAGTTATCAGAAAAATATAAAAACGTTATCCAATGTAAATTTTTATATCCTAACTCAAAATAAGATGTTTATTTTGTAAAATTAAACTTATAAACATGTCAAAAACTAGATTTAATGTAGGTGCTCCATCAAAAGTCGGCATAACTGCAATTTTTGAAAAATACTTATTTTACCTGAAAAAATTATTGTGTTCTTATACCATGTTCTAGAAAATTTGTAAGATGAATAATAATGTTATAAAATTCAAATTTTAGTTTATTATATTCATAACAGCTGGTTCATAATAATATTATAACCATATATCATTGTTTAGTGAAACCCGGTATTGCGTACAACACACGCTATCGAGGAAGGTCGTGATTGCGTGTAATGAAATCCAAGTCAGGGTTGCATGTAGTGAAATAATTTTTTGTTGTTTTTTATAAAAGAATCCAAACATATTTCATTTATTCATTGAATATATATATATATACACTCAATGTTGCCTAGAATTACTTCTATCAAATGAACTTAAAATCCTGTACAACAGGATCCAAGAATTGTGTTGCGTATATTGCAAGTTAATACGGTGTTTCTTATAGTGGAAGATAATCTTGGTGTATCATAAAACACAATACATCAATGAAATTAAAAAGAATAATTCTCATAAAATCTTGGGTTGTTACATTCTACTTCTCTTAAAATTAATTTCACCCTCAAAATTCGTCGGGGTTATAAATGGTTTTTTTACTTGAGAAATTCTTTCATAGAAACCCACATCGTAAAAAAGAATGCTAAAAATTAATTTTAAAAAGTGAAGTATGAAACATAACGGTTACCCAAATTAACTCATCACTAGGTTTCCACATAGGAGATCATAGGAGAAAATATTGATTTGGGGGAGAAATCTAACCATCATGTTCTGATGGAGAGTGGTAGAGAGAATGGCTATGAAAAATCCAACAATCACAAGTCATAGATTTGTGATGATCTAAGGTACCATCTGATTCATCAGATATAAGGGAACTAGGACAACATTTTTTTTTCAAGATCATTTCCCTAAAGTTGATGAATTAAAAGAAATAATTACATGATTTTGGTACAATATCACTGTTTTTCATGAATTGAACAATTTCCACTTCATCTCTTAAAGAAATGAAGTTGAATTTTTTATCCGTGAAGTGCTAACATATCATGTGATAGAATGATGGGTCATTCCATCTGTTTCAAACAAAAGGTTAGTAAAAGTTATCAAATATACATAAGTCCATATATGGTGTGGTTAATCGTATACGATTCCAAAAATGAACTTATACTTGATATATCATACTGCTTAATAAAATAAAACTAGTTTCTACTAACCAGGTAATTCTTGTAGGCTAGTTGTAGGCGATAAAGGCCAGCCACACTTCGGTTGTGGGTTTGATTCCCATATACTTGTCCGACGCGATGGGCTGTCGCCTGTCCTGCAGGTTGTCCTTTTTCTAAAAATACATTACTATAACATCCCATCAATAATATCGAAAAAAGTTCTAACCTTAAACAATACTAACTTATTTCTAACATAATATATTCTAATCTTTAGGCTTATCTAAAATACTTCAGTCCATGCTCATAGTATAAAGAAAATGATTACTTGAAATGTCATATAACAATCACATGAATGCCATCATTTATCCCCCATATATCATAAGATATATCTTGTTGGTCAAATTACAAACATGTGAATACCTTAACCATGTATTCTCTTGAAGAATGAATACCCATTGAACCTTAGTGAAAACATGAATGTTGCTAAATTTTAACACTTTCCACATACCAAAATCCCAAAAATTATATATACTCAAACTATAATATCACTTAGTCCTTATATCAGTCATGAGCTCATGAATACAATCAAACATCGCATTATTTTATTATCCCTTAATTATGCACATATCATATACTTTCCAAAAATATCTGAATAAGATTTCATGGTTACCGGTACAATTCAATATATAATTTCAAATACTTTAGAAAAAACAATAGTGTAACAATCCTTAGATGATTCTTTATTCCATAGTACCATACATTATTCTTTACAAACATACAATCATTCCACTAACTTCTTAAAAAACTGACTGAGATTCATCATTTCTTTCATCTCATATTTCATTTGTAGTCTCTTCATCATCATCCACATAAATAGTACTCATATGACCATGATGATTCTCTTCAAGAGATTTTACCTTAGGGAAATTGCTTTGCATAATGCCCATACATTCCACATTTAAAACATCTAATCATTGTTGATGTCGTAGCAATACCAGTATCCTTGTCCATGGTGTTAACTGAACCTTTTCCTATGCACTTACTGGCCTTGTGTCCTTCTTTTCCACACCCAAATCATCTTCCAGTTCCTTTGAAAAAATCTCCCTGATGCCTCTTCCCACATGATTTACATGAGGTAAATTGAACTTTATTTCCTCTATGATCATCATGAAAATCCATATTTCTATTATTATATGAGTCCGGAAACATACCAAAGTTGAGATCATTGATCATATTATGAGATTTCTGATTAGGCATAATAACGATGTTTAGACTTCCAAATCCCATTTCATTTGGTTGCTCATGAAGAATATCATTCCATTGTCCGTCATATCCGCCATTATCGCGAATCTTCCTATTTCCAGCCATTTTCTAAAACCCAAAAAGAATAGTGTGAGAGGAAAATATCATGCTAAGGAAAACAACATAATAAAGGGGGATTACCTTAAATATCTAACATCATAGGTTTAATTCTAATGTCGTTACCATAATTCTAGGATTATAACCTATACTTATACTTAACCTTAGGGACATCCCTATACATACCTTAAAAATATCACTAGGGATCTCACTAAAGTTCTCGCATCCAAGTTTCCAAAGGTTGACAAAACTTTTCCTCTGATACCAAATGTAGAGACCCGAAGCTTTAAGTACATGGAAATTACATTAATTTTGAGGAATAATTAATACATAAGAAAAACAGACACACAAGGACCATAATAGTTTAGTGTCTTTGGAAACTCGGAATATAAACTTCTAATCATGTTGAAATATCTTCAACAACTCCCATAAGGATCTTCCCCTTTTTGTTTCCTTACCTAAAACCCTTCTTTATTTCCTGGGGAAAATAAAACATAAAAAGGGTGAGCTCAAATGCTCAGTGAGGGAAACATAGAGAACATAAACAATCCATAAACATTTGGAAGCAAAAACTTGAACATGAAATTTAAACATCAAAATCTTGATCAAAGACATAAATCCTGGAAGTACATAAGGCATATATAATAATGGAACATCAACCATGATAAAATATAATGGGAATAAAATTTATAATTGTGGGAACCATTCATCACATGTTATGATTTCTATAGTAGCCATGGCATTGCTACCAAGACCATCTTGGTGGACAAAGACCCTTTCTGAATCGAGTTCACTCCTCGTTGTAGTCCTGTAACACTGAACCGGATTAACTTACCTTTCCAGCCATTTCTTTCACATGAGATATAAATCTTTACCCAATTCATTGGAGGGATATATTGGTCTCACCCATCTCATATTGAAACCATTATTACTTGTGCGACAAAATAAACTTAAAACATTCATCATAAACCAAAGAATAAAATGGGTTTCATAAACATCATCCCATCATAACATAATCCATACAAAACAAATGGATATTTCATCATAAGAAAAGTGAAACCATGTAAATCATAGATACATTATACATGAAACAAACACATATAAAATAATCTCATCTTATATGGAAAATGGTTTTGATAAAACACTTGAAATGAATTCTTGAGGAAAATATCCTTTATTCTTCAAAATCATTTTTGTTTCAAAAAATTCCATGCAATTTTAAATGAAAAGTATTTTTTTGAAAATAGTCATAAAATATTTTTGAGGAAGCATCATGAAAATAAGGCTCTATAAAACCGTAAAAATATTTTCACGTCGCATAAGTTAAAAATAACATTTTTCTCGTACTTTTGTCGGAAAAGTCAAAAAGTACCTCGTAAAAGAAAGATTCCATAAATACCATGTAGTAAAAGTAAAAAAGGGGTAAAAAGGACCTTAAACATATATGAAATCATTTTTAGGAAACATGGACATGGATGAGAACATTAACCCCAGTAAATACTTACGAATAAACAATCTCGGATAAGAACGATATTGGAAAAGTTATCCATTACCTTAGGTCTGATATGCTTAGTATGGATCCAAAACTCTAGTATAATGATTTAAATAATGTCATTGACTTATTAAATAATCATATTCATTGTTATGATATCATATATGTTTCACTTATGACTTTATATTACCCGTTATTTTGTAAATTCTATGTTAATGCAGCGTTTTGGGTAAAATCATTTCATTTATCGTATGTGTTTCAACTTGTCGCTCTAGATATTATTACTTATATCCTGATTTACATAATTCCAGAATGTAAAACACGATTTATATATAATGTATATTCATCATATACATATATATTATAGATCGATAAAAGGAATGAAATACACCGTTCATGGAGACGGTAGGCCATACGTACGCATGAACGATGTTTTCGTTTCCTAATTGAATTGAATGAAACTAAATAGATGAAATAAATATATATATACGTAAATAAAATATCAATAATATGTCATATATTTCATTATTATTCATTATATAAACTTTATAATCATTCATGTATGGTTAACATGGAGAATGAATCTCATCGCGTCCTGGAGATGGTAATCCGTACTTACCCACGAGCGATGATATCATTCCCATAATTATTGAATAGAATTGGGGTGGATGGTATAATATATCAGAATCATTATGATGTTATGATAACCATATATAGTTATTATTTACACCATTATACCCATCCATGTAAGGTGTTGGTGGAAAAAACAGATTACACCGCGGTGTGGAGACGGTATTCCGTACGTACGCACATGCGGTGATTTTGTTTTCCGTAGGATGGATAGAAGGTGAAATAGCGATGTTTAAAATTTATAATAACATATTATTATATGATTGATACTGATTTTATTACTTCATAATGAAAAAACTAAAGAAGAAGAAGTAGAAGAAGAAATAATGTAGAATGAATCGGTAACAGACATTACCTCTTCTTTGAAGCGCCTCTTTGAGACCTCCTCTTAGGGCACTAAAATTGGTCTTTGAAGAAGACCAGGACCTCTAGGATGTTTCTAGGGAAGTGGGAAAGTGAAATTGGAAAGGGTTGGCCGAGATTTAAGGCTCAAATTGGTGTGAGGAGGAGATGGAGGAGGTGCCCTTTTATAAGGGAGGAGAGGGGCACCTTTGGAAATATAAGAAATATTAGTTTATATTAAATATGAACCCCTCTTAAAAACATCCAAAATGACTCATATCCTAATATTATATGAGCTAGGGTTTCAATATCATCAAAAAGTAAAATTTAGACATGTTACAAATTTATTTTAAACATTATCAACTTGATTTATCCGTATTTATCAATTTAATTTTATTTGTGGTAATAATATTCTAAATTTTAAATTATTATAAATAATTACATATGTGTTGTGAATTTTCTATAATTTGAAACTTTATGACATTTTAGAACATATAAATTTTAATTTATAATTTTTAAATAATTTTGTGATTTTTAATCAATTTTATAATATGTTATTTTTATAAAATAACAATAGTGTCAATTTTGACACTATTCATTTATTTGAATTTACATAAAATATATAAAACATATATGTTCCAACTAAAATCCTTAATAGATACATAAAATGTTATATGTATCTATAAAATTAGTGGATCACAATAAATAGTTCATATAATATTTATTTTAATATTTTTTTAAAAAATTATTTGATATTTTAATTAATTAAATAATTTCAACATCACTATTGTGTCATAATTAATGAAAATTATTTAATCCCTAAAAATTATAAATAAATTTATATGATGTAGATAATTTTATTATATTTCTATATACTATTTAGTTTCTAAGTTTCATTAGGTTTATCACTAAATTAAAATTATTATACTTATAAGATTTAAGAAAGTGACATGTTGTCGCTTTCTTTGGTTTTAATAATAATTAAACTATTTTCATAGACACAAGTCCATTAAATGAATATAATCCGACCCTTAGGTGATATGGGTCGACTTTTAGTCATCCAATATGAATTTGGCAGGTGTTAGGGTAATTTTATAATCTTATATTTACCCTTAATTACCCGATTTATCTTTAACGATGGTAAATAAAATTTACCGTAGTTACTATTCATAAAGCCCAAAAAATAAAAAGTATCTTACTATCATAATTTGGAACCTCTGATTCCAAACATGGAATCCATTTCTCCAAATTAAATACAAAAAATTTTCATAAATTAAATTAAAATTAATCCTATTGTCAAAAGAAAACGGGTTTTTGTTTAAAACATTGCAAACGATTGAATTGATTTAATCTACAAATTCAAGGTAAAATCAATGCTAATGAAATAAATTATATTAAATGATAAAAATATATTCTATTTATACTTTAAAACCATTCAATAATATAATTTAACCATATAAATTATTACAATGAAAAAAGTTGTTTTTAATTAAAATATAGCATGTTTTTACTATTCATTAAAATATGAAAGTTATCAGAAAAATATCAAAACATTGTCCAATGTAAATTTTTATATATTGATTAAAAAGAAGATGTTTATTTTGTAAAATATAACTTATAAAAATGTCAAAAAATAGATTTAATGTGGGTGTTCCATCAAAAGTCGGCAAAACTGCATTTTTTGAAAAATACTTATTTTACCCGAAAAATTTATTTTGTTCTTATACCATATTCTAGAAAATGTGTAAGATGAATAATAATGTTATAAAATTCAAAATTTTAGTTTATACTATTCATAACGGCTGGTTCATAATAATATTATAACCATATATAATTGTTTAGTGAAACCCGGTACTGCGTATAACACACGCTATAGAGGAAGGTCGCGATTGTGTGTAATGAAAGCCATGTGAGGGTTGCGTGTAGTGAAAGACTCTTTTTTTGTTGCGTATAACATAATCCAACCATATTTCATTTATACATTGAATAAATATATATATACACTCAATGTTGTGTAGAATAGCTTCTATCAAATGAACTTGAAATTGTGTACAACACGATCCAAGAATTGTGTTGCGTATACTGCAAGCTAATACGATGTTGCGTATAGTGAAAGATAATCTTGGTGTAGCATACAACACAAGACATCAATGAAATTAAACAGAATAATTCTCATAAAATATCGGGTTGTTACATTCTACCCCCTTAAAATTAATTTCTCCCTCGAAATTCGTCGGGGGTTATAACTGGTTTTTTTACAAGAGAATTTCTTTCATAGAAACCCACATTGTAAAAAGGATTGCTGAAAATTAATTTTAAAAAGTGAAGTATGAAACATAACGGTTACCCAAATTAACTCATCACCAGGTTTCCACATAGGAGATCATAGGTGAAAATATTGATATGGAGAAGAAATATAACCATCATGTTTTGATGGAGAGTGGTAGAGAGCATGGCTATAAAAAAGACAAAAATCACAAAGCCATAGATATGTGATGATCTATGGTGCCATCTGATTCATCAGATATAAAGGAACTAGGACAACATTTTTTGTTTTCAAGATCATTTCCCTAAATTTGATGAAATAAAAGAAATACTTACATGATTTTGGTACAATCTCACAGTTGTTCAAGAATTGAACAATTTCCACTTCATCACTTAAATAAATGATGTTGAATTTGGTATTCGTGAAGTTATAATAGATCATGTGATAGAATGATGGTTTATTCCATCTGTTTCAAAAAAAAAGGTTAGCAAAAGTTATCAATTATACACAAGTCCATCTATGGTGTGGTTAATCATATACGATTCCAAAAAATGAACTTATACTTCATATATCACACTGCTTAATAAAATAAAACTAGTTCCTACTAACCAGTGACTTCCTATAGGCTAGTGGTAGGCGATAATGGCCAGTCACACTTCGGTAGTGGGTTCGATTCCCATGCCTTGTCCGACGCGATGGGCTGTCGCCCGTCCTTTAGGTTGTCCTTTTTATAAAACTACATTACTATAACATCCCATCAACAATATCGAAAAAAGTTCTATCCTTAAACAATACTAACTTATTTCCAACATAATCTATTCCCATCTTTAGTCTTATCTAAAATACTTCGGTCCAAGATCATAGTATAAAGAAAATGATTACTTGAAATGTCATATAACAATCACGTGAATGCCATCATTTATCCCCAATATATCATAAGATATATCTTGTTGGTGAAATTACAAACATGTGAAGACCATAATAATGTATTCTCTTGAAGAATGAATTCCCATTGAACCTTAGTGAAAACATGAATGTTGTTAAATTTTAACACTTTCCACATAACAAAATCCCAAAAATTATATATACTCAAACCATAATATCACTTAGTCCTTATATCAGCCATGAGATCATGAATACAATCAAACATCTCTTTATTTTATTATCCCTTCATTATGGACATATCATCTACTTTCCAAAAATATCTGAATAACCTTCCATGGTTACCGATACCATTCAAAATATACTTTCAAATACTTTAAGAAAAACAATAGTTTAACAATCCTAAGATGATTCATTATTCCATAGTACCATACATTATTCTTTATAAACAAACAATCATTCAACTAACTTATTAAACCACTGACTGAGCTTCATCATTTCTTTCATCTCATATTTCATTTGTAGTCTCTTCATCATCATCCACATAAATACTACTCATATGACCATGTTGATTCTCTTCCTGAGATTTTCCCTTAGGGAATTGGTTTGCATAATGCCCATACATTACACATTTAAAACATCTAATCATTGTTGATGTCATAGAAATACCATTATCCTTGTCCATGGTGTTAACTGAACCTTTTCCTTTTCACTTACTGGCTTTGTGTCCTTCTTTTCCACACCCAAAGCATCTTCAAGTTCCTTTGAAACTATCTCCCTGATACCTCTTCCCACATGATTTACATGAGGTAAATTGAACTTTATTTCCTCTATGATCATCATGAAACTCCATATTTCTCTTATTATCTTAGTGAGGAAACTTAACAAATTTGAGATTATTGATCATATTAGGAGATTTCTGATTAGGCATAATAACGATGTTTGGACTTCCAAATCCCGTTTAATTTGGTTGCTCATGAAAAATATCATTCCATTGTTCGTCATATCCTCCATTGTCGTGAATCTTCCTGCTTCCAGCCATTTTTTAAAACCCAACAAGAATAGTGTGAGAGGTAAAAATCATGCTAGGGAAAACAACATAAAAAAGGGAGTACCTTCAATACCTAACATCTTAGGTTTAATTCTAATAGCGTTACCATAATTCTAGGATTATATCCTATACTTATACTTAACCTTAGGGGTATCCCTAGACATACCTTAGAAATATCTCTAGGGATCTCACTAAAGTTATCGCATCCTAGTTTCCAAAGGTTTATTAAACCTTTCCTCTGATTCCAACTGTAGAGACCCGAAGCTTGATGTACGTGGACATTACATTACTTTTTCAGAATAATTAATACATAACAAAAACAGACACACAAGGACCGTAATAGTTTAGTGTCTTTGGAAACTCGGAATATAAACTTCTAATCATATTGAAATATCTTCAACAACTCCCATAATGATCTTCCCCTTTGTTGTTTCCTTACCTAAAACCTTTATTTATTTCATGGGGAAAATAAAACATAAAAGGGTGAGCTCAAATACTCAGTAAGGGCAAACATAGAGAATATAAAACAATCTAGAAACATTTGGAAGCAAAAACTTGAACATGAAATTTAAACATCAAAATCATGAGCAAAGACATAAATCATGGAAGTACTTAAGGCATATATCATAATGGAACATCAAAAATGATAAAATATAATAGGAATAAAATGTATAATTGTGGAAACCATTCATCACATGTTATGATTTCTATAGTAGCCAAGGCATTGCTTCCAAGACCATCTTGGTGGACAAAGTCCCTTTCTGAATCGAGTTCACTCCTCATTTCAGTCCTGTAACACAGAACCAGATTAACTTACCGTTCCAGCCATGTTTATCTCATGAGATATAAATCATTACCCAATGAATTGGATGGAGATATAGGTCTCACCCATCTCATAATGAAATCATTCTTACTTGTGCCACAAAATAAACTTAAAACATTCATCATAACCCAAAGAATAAAATGGGTTTCATAAACATCATCCCATCATCACATAATCCATATAAAACAAATGAATATTTCATCATAAGAAAAGTGAAACCATGCAAATCATTGAGAAATTATACATTAAACACACACATATGAAGTAATGTCATCTTAGATAGAAAATGGTTTTGATAAAACACTTGAAATGAATTCTTGAGGAACATATCCTTTATTCTTCAAAATCATTTTCATTTCAAAAAATTCCATGAAATTTTAAATGAAAATTATTTTGTTAAAAATTCTGATGAAATCTTTTGGAGTAATATTCATAAAAATAAGGCTTTATAAAACTGTAAAAATCCGTTCACATCGTATAAGTTAAAAATAATATTTTTCTCATACTTTTGTTGGAAAAGTAAAAAAGTACCTCGTAAAAGAAAGATTCCATACATACCATGTATTAAAAGTCAAAAATGGGTAAAAAGGACATTAAATATACATGAAACCATTTTTAGGAATCATGTACGTTGATGAGAACAATAACCCCAATAAATACTTACGAATAAACAATCTCGGATAAGAACGAGATTGGAAAAGTTATCCCTTACCTTAGGTCCGATATGCTTCGTATGGATCCGAACCTCCTGTATAATGATTTAAATAACGTCATTGACTTATTAAATAAAAATATTCATTGTTATGATATCATATATGTTTCACTTATGACTTTATATTACCCATTATTTTGTAAATTCCATGTTAAACATCGTTTTGGGTAAAATCATTTCATTTATCTTATGTGTTTCGACCTGTCGTTCATGATATTATTACTTATTTCCTGATTTACATAATTCCAGAATGTAAAACATGATTTATATATAATATATATTCATCACATACATATATATTATAGATTGATAAAAGGAATGAAATACACCATTCATGGAGACGGTAGGTCGTACGTACGCATGAACGCTGTTTTCGTTTCCTTATTGAATTGAATGAAACTAAATAGATGACATACATATTTATATATAAATAAATCCAGTAGCATTATTATTTCATATATTTCATTATTATTCATTATATAGTCTTTATAATCATTCATGTATGGTTAACATGGATAATGAATCTCATCGCGCTGTGGAGACGGTAATCCATACGTATGCACGAGTGATGATATCAATCCCATAAATATTGAATAGAATTGGGGTGGATGATATAATATATCAGAATCAGTATGATGTTATAATAACCATATATATTTATTCTTTACACTATTATACCCATCCATGTAAGGTGTTGGTGGAAAAACAAATTACACCACGGCGTGGAGACAGTATTTCCTACGTACACATGCGCGGTGATTTTGTTTTTCATAGGATGGATAGAAGGTGAAATAGGGTTGTTTTATATTTATAATAACATATCAGTATATGAGTGATACTGATGTTATTACTTCATAATGAAACAACTAAATAATAAGAAGTATAAGAAGAAATAAAGTTGAAAGAATCGGTAACGAACATTACCTCT
Organism: Viscum album; assembly: GCA_963277665.1. Taxonomy (NCBI): domain Eukaryota; kingdom Viridiplantae; phylum Streptophyta; class Magnoliopsida; order Santalales; family Viscaceae; genus Viscum; species Viscum album. Next base: position 1,560,350,626 of record OY728156.1, read on the forward strand.
TCTTTGAAGCGCCTCTTTGAGACATCCTCTTAGGGCACTAAACATGGTCTTTAAAGAAGAACAGGACATATAAGATGTTTCTAGGGATGCGGGGAAGTGAAATGGGCAGAGGTTGGCCGAGTTTGAAGGCTGAAATTGGTGTGAGGAGGAGAGGTAGGAGGTTCCCTTTTATAAGGGAGGAGAGGGGCACCTTTGGAAATATAAGAAATATTAGTTTATATTAAATCTCAACCCCTCTTAAAAACTTCCAAAATGACTCATATCCAAATATTATATGAGATAGGGTTGTAATATCATCAAACAATAAAATTTAGACATTTTAGGAATTTATTTAAAACATTATCAACTTGATTTATCCTTATTTATCAATTTAATTTTATTTGTGGTAATAATATTCTAAATTTTAAATTATTATAAATAATTACATATGTGTTGTGAATTTTCCATAATTTGACACATTATGACATTTTCGACCATATAAATTTTAATTTATAATTTTTAAATATTTTTGTGATTTTTAAACAATTTTATAATATGTTATTTTTATAAAATAACAATAGTGTCAATTTTGACACTATTAATTTATTTGAATTTACATAAAATATATACAAAAGTTATGTTCGAACTAAATGATTTAATAGATTCTTAAAATGTCATATGTATCTAAAAAATTATTGTAGCGCATTAAATAGTTCATATAATATTTATTTTATTATTTTTAAAACCATTTATTTGATATTTTAATTAATAAAATAATTTCACCATTACTATTATGTCATAATTAATGATAATTATTTAATCCCTAAAAATTCTAATTAAATTCATATGATGTATATAATTGTATTAGATTTCTAGATACTATTCATGTTCGAAGTTTCATTAATTTTATCAATAAAGTAAAATTATTATACTTATAAGATTTAAGAAACTGACATATTGTCACTTTCTATGGTTTTAATAATAATTAAACTATTTTCATGGACACAAATCCATTAAATGAATCTAATCCGACCCTTAGGTGATATGGGTCCACCTTTAGTCATTCAATAAGATTTTTTCAGGTGTTAGGGTAATTTTATAATCTTATATTTACCCTTAATTACCAGATTTACCTTTAATTAAGGTAAATAAAATTTACCGTAGTTACTATTCATAAAGCCCAAAAAATAAAAAGTATCTTATTATAATAATTTGGAACCACTGATTCCAAATATGGAATCCATTTTTCCAAATTCAATACAGAAAAGTTTCAGAAATTAAATTAAAATTAATCCCATTGTCGAAAGAAAATGGGTTTTTTTTTAAAACATTGCAAAAGATTGAATTTATTTAACCTACGAATTAAAGGTAAAATCAATTATAATGACATAAATTATATTAAATGGTAAAAATATATTCTATTTATACTTTAAAACCATTCAATAATATTATTTAACCATAAAAATTATTACGATGAAAAATGTTTTTTTTTAATTAAAATATAGCGCATTTTTACTATTCATTAAAATATGAAAGTTATCAGAAAAATATCAAAACATTATACAATGTAAATTTTTATATCCTGATTCAAAATAAGAAATTTATTTTGTATAATTGAACATATAAACATGTCAAAAAGTATATTTAATGTGGGTGCGCCATCAAAAGGGGAAAAACTGCATTTTTTGAAAAATAATTATTTTACCCGAAAAATATATTTTGTTCTTATACCATGTTATAGAAAATGTGTAAGATGAATAATAATGTTATAAAATTCAAGATTTAGTTTATAATATTCATAATGTCTAGTTCATAATAATATTATAACCATATATCATTGTAAAGTGAAACCCGGCATTGCGTACAACACAGGCTATCGAGGAAGGTCGCGATTGTGTGTAATGAAAGCCAAGTCAGGGTTGCGTGTAGTGAAATACTCTTTTGTTGTTGCTAATAACATAATACAACCATATTTTATTTATACTTTGAATATATATATATATATACACACTCAATGTTGCGTAGAATAAATTCTATCAAATTAACTTGAAATTGTGTATAACATGATCCAAGAATTGTGTTGCGTATACTGCAAGCTAATACGATGTTGTGTATAGAGAAAGATAATCTTGGTGTAGCATACAAATCAAGAAATCAATGAAATTAAGAAAAATAATTCTCATAAAATCTCTAGTTTTTACAATTAATATTTGAAAATTTAACAATAAAATAGTAATGAAACTATCCCAATGCTTGCAAGGGAAAAATTAATGAAAAGGGTAATAGATGTCATAAATATAGCGAACAATTCACCACTACGATGACATTTAAATGATGAAATGATTTGAAAAAATACCCATATCAATATCAATTCATACCCTCATGGGATATCTAGAATTTAAGTGAAATAAATAATAGATCATGAACCATGAAATGTTTTAATCATATTCCCCCATGCTTATCATACAAAATCCATATTAAGAAAGATGATTTGTTTCAAAAGAAAAGAAACACATTATTTAATGATTGTATATTGAATATGATATAAATGAATCATCAATGTTTAAACATTAATCTAAAATATTATATATTGATTTTGTGATAAGGGTATGAAAATAAAATATTTTAAATGTAATAAAGATTAAACATTAAACTAAAATAAGTGTTGAAATTTATTGTTTATGAAAAAACATTTAAGAGTAAGTTCCTGGAAAAATATTACATAGAATAAACATTATAAGAGAGGAAAATAAAAAATCATACTTAAAAATACAACATTAAGATAAGGTGTTTATATATAAATAAAATTAGTAGAAAAAGTTAACATGAAATTTCTAGTAGTTGATGCAAAATGAAATGGTAGGTAAATAAAAACATAGAACCATACGCTTACCAAACTGAAACAGTATCAATGGTTGAAAATGGTATGTAATTAATTGGGAATCATAAAATGACATACCTGAAATAACTTGCAAGGATAAATAGTATAACCTCTGTTAAAAAGAAATTCATTTAAATTATTATATCATGTGGAATAATTTGACCATCACTTTTTTGTAAATACTTCAAGTAGTCCCTCGCTCACTAGCCTTCATTGTCAATCATGTTTATATAGAGAGCTTCACAGATCTATACTAACCAAGGAAGTGAAACATTTTAGTTGGAATAATGATACTTGATAATTTCATGTATACAATCACAAACATATATTAAACATTAAAAAGAAAACGTTAGTAAATTTAATATAGAAGGGTAAATTGATAAAAATAAAAGAATATGGTAAATAAATTAACAATTAATAAAAACCAATATCTTCCACAAGGAAAAAAATATTTTTATAATTTATATCATCAGTTGGTGGGAATGAAATTTTAGTTGTGAAATGTATGATAATGCATAAATACATAATATATAAAATAAAAAAAATAAATGCATAATTATAATGAAATGTATGAAAATTTGTATCTTCTCAAGGGAAAAAATTATATACATTACCATTTTATATTATATATCCACAGAGAGTGTGTATGGTACATTGATGAGGATGAAAAGTTACAAATAACTGAAACAAACCAGTCAAAGATAATAAACATATAGTTTTAAATGAAATTCTAAAAAAAATTAACATGCGTCTTAAAAATATAACAAAAAAATATATATACACATGTATAGGTGGTGGGTAATATTTATGAAATTGATATCCTAATCTATAAAAGTGGTGGTCTTGAGACTCTATTTTTCTCTGTTGTAATCATGCTTCCTTATAACTATCTTTGCAGATAGTTTATTTTTGCTATATTTTTGTGGTTATATGATAAGGGTACAAAAATAATATTTGGTAAATGTAATAGAGTTTAAAAATTGAGTTAAAAGAAGAGTTTTGTTTAAAAAAATTTAAATAATGAATTAGTGTGTGGAAAAGTTTATATATATATTAAACATGAGAAGAGAGAACTATAACTTTACAGAAGAGCCCCAATTTTATTTTGGTGGTGCACTTTAAGTCCCATATTATGCCTCAAAACCTTCGGAAAAAATTCACGAGGAATGCAACTTTGGCACACATTAGGGAGGTTTCCTTGCCTCAATAGTGGGGAGGCACTTCAGGTGCAATGGTTTTGTTTCTGATTTCATGGGTTACGATTAACATGATTTAACTGGGTAAGCATAAATTAATATTGTTTATAGTTAAATTTTACTAAATCCAGTGACATGGATAGTGCAATAATGAGAGATACATTTTTGTTATCATTTCCATATCTAATTAAAATAATAATTAAATTTCAATTTTAATATGATATCTATATGGGAAAAGACATCATAGTTACATTCATCATATATTTAATTATACAAAACATAAAAAACTGTCGAATCTTCTCAAAGAATGTTAATGAGATATTGAAAAACTAAAAAATTCTATAACATAACAAATTTCTTGAGAATAAATTAAAAATTAAGTATGTTGTAATATTATAAATGACACATGTTGGAAAATTAAATTTGAAATTGTTAAATCTCATGAGTTTTTTTACGTGTTATGTGATGAAATAAATGAATTAAACAACATCCTTTTTATAATCATAAAGAAAATAAAAACATTGATGATCACAGTCATCTTAGGAGGACCAACCTATGTTATCCTCTAGAACAATTTAATAATATAGTCTCTAGGGAAACAAAGAAGGAACCCGGTTGGTCAATAAAATGTCATAATTTATTATATTGACCTGTTCGGATAGGTTGATGACTAGTTGTGAACCCGGTTGGGAAATGAAAAAGATAACTTCATACATAATATGATTAGTATTGGGACATAATATCTTGAAACAACAACTCAGAACCTCTAAAAAAAGATTCATTCAATTCATGAAGACAATAAAAAATAAAATGTTAAACATACACCTGATGGGGATAAATTCTTGTATGCAAGAGAGTATGAAACTAAATACTGCCTAAAACTGCACTTTAATATTTGTCTCTTTGGAGAAACCAACAAATTAATCATAACCAAGAACAGTAAGAGATAATTCTAAAATATTATAGTTATCTTCTTAAATAATATAGTTTCCTGGTAATCAAATAAATAACCTTTTTGTGCCAATTTAGAAGGGCGAAATATTTCATTTGTGATGGTGGATTTGGTTCACAATGGGTGGTAGATCTGGTTCACGATAGACATCAATGGCTATAGGTGTGGCAGTGATGGATTTGAATCATGACAAGGAGGAATGGTTCGTGATGGGGAGAGTTTAAGGTGGTGATGGATTTTATTCAAGACAAGGAGGACTAGTTCACGATGGGGAGGGTTTACAGTGGCGATGAATTTGATTCACGGAAGGGAGGGTATGCGATGACGACAGCTCTGATTTGCGATGGGGAGATCTGGCTCCCAACAAGGAGGGGGCGGCGACAGGTTTGATTTGAGATGGGGAGGGGGCGGTGGTGGCTCTGATTTGTGACAAGAGGGATGGTTTGTGGTGGGGAGGGTTTTCAGAGGGGGAGGGTTTGTACACAAATGGGTAGTGCACACAATAGAACCCGACACATTTTTTAGGGAAACAACCACCTTTTGTGGTCTCTTCTGTTAATCAATAGAGGCTGATTTTAATAGTGGACCATTTCTAGAGGCAGCACTGCCCTAATTTCTATTAGTGTTTCCATTGTAAAATTTCTAGTGTCAAAATTTATTTTTCTACAGATATATTGGGTCATTGAGCATTCGCATTAATTTGTTTTGTCTTGTTCAAAATAAAAGGAGATTTATTTCCAACGCTGATTATCTTTGTTGTTCACTAGCTCATTCATCACATACTATATTTCCCAACACTCTCCCACCCCTCTATTGAGCCTTCATCCTCTTCCATTCCGTCCACGTCCTTCATGTTGTACCCCTCTATCTTAGATTTTAATGATCACAATCACTCTCATCGTGTTCTAACTTTTTTTTCCAGTGTTTTGATGCTAGGAAAAAGGTTGCCCAGGAGTTGGCCCAAGAAGGCTGATAGTGGACTCTCTGAGTCCACCGGCCAACCGGTGGATTTCCACTGGCCAGCCGGTGGTCTCTGGCAGAAGCATTTCTTTCTGCCAGAGCCACCGGTCAGCTGGTGTTAGCACACCGGCCAGCCGGTATGGGCACCGGCCAACCGGTTCTTGCCCACCAGCCAGTCGGAGGACCCATGCAGTAGACTTGCCCACTGCCTGGTGACACCGGCCAACCGGTGGATGACCACCGGCCAGCCGGTGGAACCCAGACAGAAATCCTGCTCTGTCTGGACCACCGGCCAGCCGGGAGCTCAGCACCGGCCAGCCGGTGGACCACCAGCCAGCTGGTGAGACACCACCGTCCAGCCGGTGTGCCCAGTCAAACTAGCCATTGGGCTTTGACCAGACTTGTACTTTTGACCCCCAACGGCTCCGGAAGCCCTCCAATGGCCATATTGAAGTGTTTATGGGTATTTCTCCTATAAATAAGAAACCATGGATGCCGGAAACACACCCGAAATATATTTTGATGTCTTGACACTCTAACCACAAATCTCCAAGGCCTCTTGTGATCCATTGTCATCCTTGAAGCTTGAGCTCCCTCTCCATCAGCTGCTCTCACACTTTTGGCGCTCAAGGCTTCCCTGTGTTTGTATTATTTTATTTGTTTAGTTCTTCATTGGGTTTGGATTAAAACAAACCTCTCATTTCCATTCTTTCTTTCAATTGGGTTTTTTGCTACAACCATAATAAAAAAGCAAGCTGTACGAAGGTGTTCTATCCTACCTTAAAACGGCTAGTGGGTTTCTTTCTACAACCATAATAAAAAAGCAAGCTGTACGAAGGTGTTCTAGCCTAACTTAAAACGGCTAGTGGGTTTCTTGATACAACCATTAAAAAGAAATCTGACGTAATTAATCTCTCAACGGTTATTGTTGGTAGCGGAGACGTAGGCTTGGGAATTAAGCCGAACTTCGTTATCAAATTGTGTCTTGCCTTTTTTATTTCTGTTGCATTGATAATTGTTTTAAATTGTTAATTATTTTTGAAAAGGCAATTCACCCCCCCCTCTTTTCATCCTCTACGACCCAACATTTGGTATCAGAGGAAGCGTTTGTATAATACCTTAACCGGTTACAAACTTAAGATCCTTAGTGATGGATAATTCCTCGCATGCTCCCGAAGGGTATTCTATGACTCGGGCTCCATTCTTTGATGGAACCTATTACACTTATTGGAAAAATCGCATGATTAATTTTCTTAGAAGCATTGGTTATACTATCTATAGGATTGTAATGCAAGGCTATACTTTATCTAACAAGGATGAGTCCAAATGGACCCCCGAAGACATTGCCAATTTTGAGCTTGATGGAAAAGCCATGAATGCTCTTCATTGTGGGCTAGACCGTAATGAATTCAACCGTGTTTCTACTTTCTCCTATTCTTATGAAATTTGGAAACTTTTAGAAGTAACCCATGAGGGAACTAACAAAGTCAAAGACACTAGATTAGACATGTATCGCCAAGATTTTGAAAGTTTCACCATGAACCCACACGAATCAATTACTGAAATGTTTACTGGTTTTACTGACGTTTGCAATGGAAGAAGATCTCTTGGTGAGGATGTTTCTGCAGAAATGATGGTCAAGAAGATTCTTTGGGTCCTACCATGCTCATGGGCACCAAAGGTGACCACAATTCAAGAAGCAAAAGATGTCAAGAAAATGCCGGTTGAAGAGCTCATTGGATCACTCATGACCTACGAGATCACCATGAAGAGGAAAGCCGATAAAGAAGGTAAAACCTTCAAGGAGAAAAAGAACATTGCTTTCAAAGCAGAGGAATAATGCTCCTCCGCTGATAGCGAATCCGAGATTGCTCAACTAGCAAGAAAAATGAGCAAATTCATGAAGAAAAAGAAGAACATTCGAAGGGCACGAAAGGAAGAGCCCAAAGCGGAGAATGAAGTTACATGCTTTGAATGTGGAAAGAAAGGCCACATCAAACCGGAGTGCTCCATTTTCAAGAAAAGGGTAAAAGAAAAGAAAAACAAGAAGGCTTTCAAAGCATCCACATGGAGTGCAAGTGATGACTCCATGTCTTCAAGCGACTCAAGCGATGAAGGTGAACAATGCCTAATGGCATTTGATGAGGTATCTTCTTCCGACTCCTCTTCCTCATCTTCCTCTTTCAATAATGAAATGTCCTATGAAGATCTTCAAAATGCGAGAGATCAATTAGAGGAAGGTTTTCACGAACTTACCTCTAAATTTATGGCTTTGAAAAAGAAAAAAAAATTCTCATTTCTGAAAAAGAACATCTTCTCAAAAAGAATGAGGAACTTACCCTTAAGATCCAAGATATTCCAAATGTTGATTATTTAAATTCAACCATTAAATATCTAAGGGAGTCTCTTGCCAAGTTCACCCAAGGTGAATAAAATTTGACCAAATTACTAGGTTCTCAGCATTCGGCTAGAACAACACATGGACTTGGCTTTAACAAACCAGCCACTTCTTCTAGAGCACCCACTACTTTTGTAAGGGGGAGTTATCAATATAAATTGTGTAATTATTGTAAAAAGACCGGGCACATGATTTATGAATGTGATTGTAAAAATGCAAGGTATGGAAGCCCCAAAACTATTACGTACTCGGATGAGTATTTTAGATGGCAACCCTCTAGAAAAATATGGGTTCAAAAGTCTCTTTTAGCTAATCCTTCCGGACCCAAACTTATATGGGTACCAAAATCTATTCTCTCTTGATTGTGTAGGATAAACGCCAAAGAAGTAGGACTTAGAAAGGCTCGTGGTATCTCGACAGCGGATGCTCAAGGCACATGTGTGGCGATCCCTCCGAGTTCAACTCCCTTGAAGAATTTGATGGAGGATACATCACCTTTGGTGACAATTCAAAAAGCAAGATCATCGGAATAGGTACCATTGGATTTGGTAAAACCTGTTTAATTAAAGATGTTTTATTTATTAAAGGTTTAAAACATAATCTAATTAGCATTAGTCAACTTTGTGATAGTGGTTTTTCGGTGAATTTTCAAAATTATTTATGCAATGTGTTTGATTTTCAAAACAAATTGATATTTTCTGCTTCCCGTTTTCAAAATGTTTACATTATTTATTTAAAGTCTTTAGCTAGCCAAAATGTTAAATGTTTAAGTGCTCTTGACAATGATTCTTGGATTTGGCATAGAAGGTTGGGGCATTGTAGCTCTCATTCACTTCTAAATCTTAATAAGAACAAGCTCATCTGTGACCTTCCTAAACTAATGTTTAAGAAAGATTTGATTTCTGAGCCATGCCAACTTGGCAAGCAACACAAGTCTTCTTTCAAATCTAAGAAGGAAGTTTCCACTTCAAAATCTCTTGAGATCCTACATCTTGATCTTTTTGGTCCTACCCCTGTAGCAAGTCTAGGTGGAAAATCCTATACCTTTGTCCTAGTAGATGACTTTTCTCGTTTCACATGGTTTTTCTTTTTAGCTCATAAAAATGATGCTTGTAGAATCTTTTTGAAATTCTCTAGGAAAGTAGAAAACGAAAAAGGATATAAAATTATATCGCTCCGTAGTGACCATGGAGGTGAATTCGAGAACAAAGAATTCGATGAATTGTGTTCCTCTCAAGGATACAATCACACCTTCTCTACCCCTAGGACTCCACAACAAAATGGAGTGGTTGAAAGGAGAAACCGAACTCTCCAAGAAATTGCTCGAACCCTCCTTAGTTAATTCAACCTCCCTCAATTTTTCTGGGCCGAGGCAGTTAACACTGCTTGTTATACTATCAATAGAGTCCTTGTAAGACCCCTTCTTAAGAAAACCCCCTATGAACTTTGGAAAGGCAAATTGCCCAAAGTGGGTTATTTTAAAGTATTTGGTTGTAAATGATTTATCCTTAACACAAAAGATAACCTAGGGAAATTTGATGTCAAATCCGATGAAGGAATTTTTCTTGGGTACTCCAACTCAAGCAAAGCCTATCGTGTCTTCAACAAACGTTCAAAAACCATCGAAGAATCATCTCATGTCAAGTTTGATGAAAATATTCCAAAACCCCATCCAGTCATTGAAGATGTTGAAGATAAGCTTGATAAAATTGAATTAAATGATTCCTCTTCTCCTCTCAAGGAGGATGATGACCATGAACCTTCTTCGCCTTCTTTGCCTTCCACCTTGACTATGGTTTGGAAACCTTCTAGAGACCATCCTTTAGAAAATTTTATAGGTGATCTTCAAGCCGGTACTCAAACTAGAAGATCAATCCACAACGAGGTTGAACATCAAGCCTTCATTTCTCACCTAGAGCCTCAAACCATTAATGATGCCATTAATGATGAGAATTGGGTTCTTGCAATGTAGGATGAACTAAATCAATTCTCTAGAAATGATGTTTGGACTCTTGTTGAAAGACCCAATGATCATCCAATTATTGGCACTAAATGGGTTTTTAGGAACAAACTTGATGATCAAGGAAATATAACCCAGAATAAGGCTCACCTAGTATCTAAGGGCTATAATCAAGATGAAGGAATTGATTATGGTGAAAACATTGCGCCCGTTGCTAGATTGGAATCCATTAGGATCTTGTTGGATTTCGTCGCCCACTTAAATTTCAAACTTTTTCAAATGGATGTTAAAAGAGCCTTTTTAAATGGTTTTATTTCAGAAAAAATCTTTGTTGAACAACCTCCCGGTTTTGACGATCCAAAATTTCCAAATCATGTTTTTAAATTAACCAAGGCTCTATATGGCTTAAAGCAAGCCCCTCGGGCTTGGTATGAGCGGTTAACAAAACTCCTTTTAGAAAATGATTTTAAAATGGGTCAAGATGATTGTACCCTCTTTTTAAAGTACACTTCAAAAGTTCTTTTAATCGTCCAAATCTACGTCGGTGACGTTATCTTTGGTTCTACCAAAGAATCAATTTGTACTGATTTTTCAGATTTAATGAGAAAAGAATTTGAAATGAGCTTTATGGGGGAATTGAAATTTTTTCTCGGTTTTCAAATCTTTCAAAATTCAAAAGGTATTTTTCTAAGCCAAGGAAAATACACAAACGAGCTCTTAAGTCGTTTTGGTATGGATCAAGTAAAGGAAATTAGTACCCCCATGAGTAATTCCTGTAAGCTTACGTTAGATGAAGTCGGGAAACCGGTTGATAACAAGCTTTATAGGAGTATGATCGGGAGTCTACTTTACCTAACTGCGACCCGTCCTGACATCATGTTCAGTGTTTTCCTTTGTGCTCGTTTTCAAGCCAATCCCAAAGAATCTCATTTTAAATCGGTCAAAAGGATTTTTAGGTATTTAAGAGGATCCAAAAACATTGGTTTATTTTATCCTTCTAATACTTCTTTCGAACTTTCTTCATATTCGGATGCTGATTTTGGCGGATGTCAATTAGATCGAAAGAGTACTAGTGGAAACTGTCATCTGCTAGGAAAGTCCCTTGTATCGTGGAGTAGCAAGAAGAAAAACTGTGTTGCTCTTTCTACTGCTGAGGCCGAGTATGTAGCCGCTGGGAATTGTTGTGCCCAAATTATTTGGATGCATCACACTCTCTTGGATTATGGCCTTTCCTACGATCATGTCCCTATTCGGTGTGACAACACTAGTGCCATTAGTATTTCTAAGAATCCAATACAACACTCTAGAATAAAGAATATAGACTTGAGGCATAATTTCCTTCGTGACCATTTTCAAAAAGGGGATATCACTTTGGACTTCATTTCTACTGATTTCCAATTAGCTGATATTTTTACCAAACCGCTCCCGGTTGAACGTTTTGATTTTATTAAGGGGGAGTTAGGAATGATTCGTCAATGAGGAATATTAAATATTTAACTCTTTTTTATTTTAATTCAATTATTTTTGTTTGTTTATCTAATTTCTTCTAATTTTTTTCTTTTCCCTCCTATTTTGATAATCCCAAAGGGGGAGAAATTTCTCTGTTTACTAGTTTCATATTTCAATTGATTAAAGTGCTCTTTTTAAACGTTCAATTTTTTTAAAAAAACCGGTAAGTTATTGATTTTGTTCCTTTTAAAAAAACAAAAAATGACCTATGGTTACAATTTCAAAATGACTCATTCTCTTTAGATTAAGATAATTTTCAATACATGGTACATCTCTTCAATATTATTTTTTTTGAAATGATCTCTAATATATTTTCATGTCCAAAATTGTTTATTTAAGTTTTTAATTGGCATATCCTTTTTAATGCTTTCTCTTTTGTGATTGTGATCATCAAAATAGGGGGAGATTGTTGTACCCATCTCTCTTGGATTTTAATGATCACAATCACTCTCATCGTGTTCTAACTTGTTTTCAAGTGTTTTGATGCGAGGAAAAAGGTTGCCCAGGAGTTGGCCCAAGAAGGATGATAGTGGACTCTCTGAGTCCACCGGCCTGCCGGTGGTCTCTGGCAGAAGCATTGCTTTCTGCCAGAGCCACCGGTCAGCCGGTGTTAGCGCACCGGCCAGCCGGTATGGGCACCGGCCAACCGGTTCTTGCCCACCGGCCAGCCGGAGGACCCAGGCAGTAGACTTTTCCACTGCCTGGTGACACCGACAAACCGATGGATGACCACCGGCCAGCCGGTGGAACCCAGATAGAAAGCCTGCTCTGTCTGGACCACCGGCCAGCCGGGAGCTCCGCAACGGCCAGCCGGTGGACCACCAGCCAGCTGGTGAGACACCACCGGCCAGCCGGTGTGCCTAGTCAAACTAGCCGTTGGGCTTTGACCAGACTTGTACTTTTGAACCCCAACGGCTCCGGAAGCCCTACAACGGCCATATTGAAGTGTTTATGGGTATTTCTCCTATAGATAAGAAACCATGGATGCTGGGAACACACCCGAAAAATATTTTGATGTCTTGACGCTCTAACCACAAATCTCCAAGGCCTCTTGTGATCCATTGCCATCCTTGAAGCTTGAGCTCCCTCTCCATTAGCTGCTCTCACACTTTTGGAGCTCAAGGCTTCCGTGTGTTTGTATTATTTTATTTGTTTAGTTCTTCATTGGGTTTGGATTAAAAAAAACCTCTCATTTCCATTCTTTCTTTCAATTGGGTTTCTTGCTACAACCATAATAAAAAATAAAGTTGTACGAAGGTGTTCTAGCCTACCCTAAAACGGCTCGTGGGTTTCTTGCTACAACCATAATAAAAAAGCAAGTTGTACGAAGGTGTTCTAGCCTACCATAAAACGGCTAGTGGGTTTCTTGCTACAACCATTAAAAAGAAAGCTGATGTAATTAATCTCTCGATGGTTCTTGTTGGGAGCGGAGACGTAGGCTTGGGAATTAAGCCGAACTTCGTTATCAAATTGTGTCTTGCCTTTTTTATTTCCGCTGTATTGATAATTGTTTTAAATTGTTAATTATTTTTGAAAAGGCAATTCACCCCCCCCCCTCTTTCCATCCTCTACGACCCTACACTTCATTTTTTAACAGGCTCCTTCCCAACAAAACCTTGAAGGTTGTATCAGTCGTACTATTAGTGGTGCTATTTATAGTGTTATTTTGGGATGTTAATCCCAAAATAAAAAAAATTTAAAACCATAAATATGAATTGTGTTTCAGTTTATTTAATATATATTAATATATATTATTAAATATATCAGTCTATATATATATATACATTTGACAGAGATATATTAATATATATTAATATACATAAATACATATAATTATTTATAAACATATAATAACATAAATATATTAACATAAATATATTTTTATTGATATATATAAAATATATTTTACAATATATGATCTATATAATGATAAATATGTATTTTCAATTATTATATAATATATTTGTCTGAACGATTTAAAAAAATAGGTTCACTTCTGATGTGTAACTCCCCACCTCAGACCTTTGTGCCCCACCACTACCATGCTCAACACCACCAGATCAGCGCAACCAATCACTATATTCCACCATAGCCTCCAACGATGGTGTATTACCATTTTCCCATCCCACGTGGGAAAATGGTAGGCATAATGAGGTGTCTCTAGATATATCATCCTCTAGTTCTGATCTTTTTCTTCCATCCCTGTCACATCCTCCATGCCAACTTCTCTTACCAGTCCACTATAATCAAGCCAAACCCCCTTCTAAATCCACCAAAACCATATGATCAGATCATCGGGCACATCAGTGAACCCTTCTAATTTCACATACCCATTGTATGTAGAGGCACGTAGATGATTCCATTGATGGAATAGTCCACCAGAATGTTCTTAAGTCACCATTCCCACAGTAAACTAATTTCTGAACATGGGATGCCAATGTGAACCTCTTCGATCTCAAGTTTAAGGGTAGTCTCTAGATTTTCCATTCCATTATCTCTAGTTTAAAATGAAGAGCTCACACTTTCCTTCCCCTTTTAAAAGGGAGGATGATCCTCCCCTTTTCCAGAACTCATGTCAGGGAGCTCATACTGAGGTAAGACCCAATCCCTTTGCGAGAGGATCCAATATTCACCATCTTTACCTTACCTAGGGATGTGTATGGATATATCGCTAGATGTGACTATCCTGGCTATCAACACAGGTGAGGTTTTGTGCATTTAAATACCCCATTTCCCTCTCTTGTTGGGTTGATAGCCACAGCCTTTTGTATCATCATCCTCCTCCATTTCCATTAGCAGATAATAGAAAGTGTCCTTTTGTTGAATCTTTCACATCCTCTTGTTTCTCACACCGAGCACGACTCATGTGGGATTAGAGGTTTGTGATGATACATCTTTAACGTAACTCAATAACGAACTCAGAGAACTCTAATTCCCAACATAGTGGTGATACGTTGGATGCATGTATGAAGGCTCGAGCTCAAATGGGGAGCTCCCATGCGTAATCCCCAATGAAGTCATAACTGAGTTGTGCACTATGAGAATGTAGATTCCTGCTCCAACCAGGATATATAGGATTCTCGTCTGAAGGATCGGGCCCAAAGGGTACCCTTCCTAAGGGATAATCCTAATCAGATCCCCAATAAAAGGGAACCCACTTCAAGAGTAAGCCCTGATGTGTCTCTTCTATAATGTTCTTTTCTATGGTGTAAGTCCCAACTATATTTCATCAAATGGATATCTCCCATGCATAAGCCCCAACCAACTAAACAACAAGGGATTTGATTCCTAGCCAACTGGGATATGTAGGAAGCCTCCTTGAAGTCCAAACCCAACACCAATATCACTCTAATGTTCTCTGGGCCATATACCTGGTAGGGTTATGTCCACCTGAGAATCCACATCTCTCTTGGGATCCTCAGGCTACCTCAGTGTAAGTCTCAATCCAAACATTGACTATAAATCATTCACCTAGATTTCTGTTCCACATGACGTTAAACTGCATGGATGGGTCCTCATCACACGACCTTAAAAGGTGATGTGTCCCATTAAGCGGCACAGAACTATGTGGAATCTGATTCCTCTCACAATGACTCGTATGAAGCCAATATCATGGGTTTGATCCTAACATCAAAACAACTCATGTTCCCCCTGGATGATGATAAATTTTAGATCACCTCTTCACTTGGTTTAAGCCACCATTTTCTCATCAATTCCTGATGCATGCATCTCCATGATTGATTTTTTGATTTAGGGGTAATCCATGGAAACACATTTGGGAATGAACCAAGGATTAATGAACATATTAACATGGATTAAATATATAAGAGAGACCCTTGGTAGGCAATAATTCTGACCAAAAGGATGTGATGAGCTCGACCTCCTATCCTCGTGACCAATGAAGTCCTTAAGTGTTGTTGGCCAAATCACCCAACAAGCACCTGCCATTGGAAAGTGGGTCCTTGAATATTGGATAAAAGGGTCGTTGGGTGTTTCTGGCTCCATGAATAAACACGATGGAGACCATCTGATGACCTCATATCCAACACGGGCCGATTGCACAGACACTTAACCCCGAGAAATCGCCTTCTGGGATCATGTACTTTTGGTACCACATTCTTGACCTAAAAAAGGATACGTTGTCCAATCCTAGTGGGGTTATCTAACCCAACCGCAAAAACGGTGTGACTTGGACCAGGTCTAAAAGAAATGATGAACGCGATGATAAACTCTCTACAATTACAAATGAGTGATGATTCTTATCAGACAATATTGTTTTCCCCAAACTCCCACCTCAAGTCAAAATACTAACATATCATAGGATTTGTTGGCAGTGGTTGGTGAGTAGGTTAATGTAGTAATGGAAAATCAATCATTCGATGAGGAAAACATATAGCACTCTGATGATCGGTAGGTCATGGATGAACCGAAAATAGATACAAAAGATCGTAATGGTAAGAAAAAAATAAATACTGAATCCCCTGGGAAATTGAAAGTCACTCATAAGGATAATATTGTAGTGGATGATGAGAGTTTCCATATGATTCCATTCAAAAATACCCGGCTTTATCTTGAGCTTGGAAATTTTCTTTCCAACTCCCTCTGCCAACAAATTGGTTGTTACCCCCTTTGCAATGAGTATCTAGGTCTCCTTAGTTTTCTGAACTCATGAGAAATTCTTATGATTCATTTGCATTGTATTCTAATGGGGAATGTGAGGCCTGAGAAGCTCAAAATGACATTGTTAGCATTCCATATGAGATATTGAGAGGTGAAAGACTACCAACTGGCCTCCAGAATGAGAAAGTTGAGTGTTTGAGTGTGTAGATTGAACCACTTATTGCTAAAGTGGAACAAAAAACATTTGGATTTAATGATTACCTTGAAATGGTGAATCATTTATCTAAAAATGTGGAGGAGAGTCTTAAAAGAAATTTGGAATTGAATTTGTGTGGTCTTTTTTGGAAATATATGAAATGCATCACTTTATAAATTTTCTTTATTCACTCCTGAGTGATGATCATAAGACCTCAGAGGAGCCCAAAACGTGGAGGTGTGGGAGATATCCTTGGAGCAGAGGTAGGTACCCTTGGAACATGGGTTCTAGAATGACCCATTAACGGGTGTTCTTCCTTTCCAATCAAGTTTCTCTTAACATTGTGTACTCACCAATCATTTTATATCTGTTTTTACTTTTTCTTAATAATTTTGGTAGTCATGCCTCGTCTTTCTAAAAAAATATTTATATATTTATAATAATAACGATAAATAATATATATATATATATATTATTTATCATTATTATATTTATAAATATTTATAATGAATATATTTATTATAATTTTATAATTATTTAAATATATTTATATTTATTAAGAATTAAAATTATAAATATTTTATATATTTATTATAATTTTATTATTGTTTAATATTTATCAATTTATATATATATATTTAAAAAATTATAGAATTATAGTAACTGCATTTCTTATATTTATGATTTTATATATTATTAATATATTAAATATATATATTTATAAGATTATAAATATAATAAATATGTAATATATATTTATTTATATAAATATAATTTAAATAATTATAAGATTATTAGAACTGTATATATTATACTTATAATATTTAAATATATATAATTAGTATATTTATTATAATTTTAAAATTATTTAAATATATCTATAGTTATTTAGAATTATAATTATAAATATTTTTATTTATTTATAAATATTTTCATATATTATAAATATATTTTCAATAAACATATAATTATTTATATATATATAATTTTATTTATATATATATATAACTATAAATAAATAAATATTTATTTGTAATTAAATTTTTTAATTAAAATATATTTATTTATAGTTGTAATTATAAGAATACATATATATATAAATAATTAAAAAAATTTAACCAATATATTTATAATTTTATAAACATATATATTTATTATATTTATTATAATTTTATAATTATTTAAATTTGTCTATATTTATTTATAATTATAATTATAACTATTTGTAATTATTTACAAATAATCGTATATAAATATATAAAATTAATATATTTATTATAAATTTATAATTTTTAAAATGTGTCCCTATTTATTTAGAATAATAATTTTAACTTTTTGTATTTATATATTTATATTTTTAATTATAAACTATAGATAAATATATTTTTAAATATATGTATATAATTATAAATATATTTATATATATTTATAAAATTTTAATAGATATATTTATTGAGTGATGACATATGAAGAACATCAATAATAAGAAGGGCGTAATGTACAAATGAACATTCATGATGAATACATAACATATATGTAGGTCAATTATACTCACACACCAATATATTTATTGACCACATCAATATATTTATTATTTAATGAAATTTATTATAATCATTTAATTATTTAAATATATATTTATTTAATTATAATCTTAGAAATGCTTTTTAAAAAACATTATAAATATATTGATGTGGTTAATAATATTTTTTAATAAAAACTTTTATCAGCGAAAAAAATAACCCTGAAAAATCTACCCTTTATTAGTGCTAGAAACGCTAATAAAGGGTAGATTTATGAGTACTTTTAGCTAGCATTGATAAATACCCCCCCTTATCAGATCCTTCTACTTGTTCGTAGTGTTTGAGCAATAAGGGGTCTATGAAATTACTATATTGGGAAAGAAATGTGGAATCTGAAGAGTTATGGATAAGGGTGTTAGACATAGAATTGCAGCAGAGGGTCCTCTAATGTGAAAGTGACCACGGTGTACGAACATAAAACTTTTAGGGAAGGAGGGGGTAAATCAATTTACCCATTTTGAAGCACGTCGCTACTATTATTTTGTAAATGGTGATGGCGACAGAGATCACCAATATTGATCTATGGGCACAAATCAATCGCCCACCTAAAGATGATTTTTCCACCATTTTCAATCATTCTATTATTATTATTTAGAAATGGTGGTATTTATGTGGATCATAATCATTGATTGAAGGTAAATATTCAACTAGTTACCCTACAATATATTTTTGCAATTTAGGTATTATTTTCTAATATTCAACTAGTTAATGAACCTGACCATGAAGTTGTAGCCCCCTCTAGCTCGAGGCTATTTTTCTTTGTCAACTTTCAAAAGATTATTCATGTTTCACAGGGATCATATCCTTGGGATTGGATATTTATAACAAATCAATACTATGTAAATACTTATTTCTATTGTCAAGAGTTATAAAAAGAGGCATCCCTACGGAAAACATGGTTCAATGAAAATACTTTCCAAATAGAAAAATAAAAGAATAAACATGTTTCTTGTGTTTTACAATTGAAAACATAGCCCCACACTTTATCTCATGGAATGGATAGATATAAATCGGTACTGAACAAAAACTATAGATCAAACTTAGGGATAAGAAAAAACCTCAACCATAGGGCCAGTTAATTGTGACGGTGCCTTTCCTAAATCAATAAAGAAAGATTCTTTCCTCCTCTTTCATATAAGTAGAATGATACAAAAAAAGTTAATTGTAGGAACATATAATTGATGCAAATAATTAGGCACTGTTTTAATAAATTATAATAAAAAGAGGATAATATTTGGTATTTCCATAAATAATATGTTTAGAATGGGAAAAAACTATTGTATGGGTGATCGAGTATTGGGAAGATTGAGGCAGATCATGAATATATAATGAACATTTATATGTTGATATTGCAATATAAAAAAAACATAATAGAATCATGAAAGAAACATAAATATTGTTATACAAAAATGATAAGTGCATAGATAAATTGAAAAATAAAGAGAATAAAAAATCAACAAATAATAAACTCATCTATCCAGTCACTAATTTATGAATTTCTAGACATTTGAAAACAAGGATATGGTGCAATCAATAGAGAATATGACTCTCAGTTTTTCTGTAACTGCTGACTATGTAACAGAAAATATGTATCCACATGCTACTATTTAACTTTAAAAGTATTAACATTAAAAAATATAACAATAAAACAATAATGACATCGGCCCAATGCACACAAGGGAAAAAATAATGAAAAGGATATTAGATGTCATAAATATAGGGAACAATTCACCACTACTATGTCATTTAAATGATGAAATGGTCTGAAAAAAACCCATATCATTATCAATTTATACCCTCTTGGGATATCTTGAATTCAAGTAAAATAAATAATAGTGCATGAACTATGAAATGTTTTAATCATATTCCCCCATGCTTATCATCCAAAATCCATTTTAAGAAAGACGATTTGTTTCAAAATAAAAAAACCCCATGATTCAATGATTATATATTGAATATGATATAAATGAATCATTAATGTTTAAACATTAAACTAAAATATTATATATTTATTTTGTGATTAGGGTATGAAAATAACATATTTTAAATGTAATAAAGTTTAAACATTGAAATAACATAAGTGTTGAAATTTATTGTTTAATAAAAAAAATTGAAGAGTAAGTTCCTAGAAAAATATTACATAGAATAAACATTAGAAGAGAGGAAATTAAAAAATTATACTTAGAAACTACAAAATTAAGAGAAGGTATTTATATATAAATAAAATTAGTAGAAAAAGTAAACATGAAAAAAACCCATATCATTATAAATTCATACCCTCTTGAGATATCTTGAATTCAAGTAAAATAAATAATAGTGCATGAACCATGAAATGTTTTAATCATATTCCCCCATTCTTATCATCCAAAATCCATGTTAAGAAAGTTGATTTGTTTCAAAATAAAAAAACCCCATGATTCAATGATTATATATTGAATATGATATAAATGAATCATTAATGTTTAAACATTAAACTAAAATATTATATATTTATTTTGTGATTAGGGTATGAAAATAACATATTTTAAATGTAATAAAGTTTAAACATTGAAATAACATAAGTGTTGAAATTTATTGTTTTATAAAAAAAATTGAAGAGTAAGTTCCTAGAAAAATATTATATAGAATAAACATTAGAAGAGAGGAAATTAAAAAATTAAACTTAGAAACTAAAAAATTAAGAGAAGGTATTTATATATAAATAAAATTAGTAGAAAAAGTAAACATGAAATTTCTAGTAGTTGATGCAATATCAAATGGTGGGTAAATAAAAACATCGAACCATATGCCTGCCAAACTGAAATAGTATCAATTTTTTAAAATGGTAAGTAATTAATTGGGCATCATAAAACTACATACCTGAAATAACATTCAATGATAAATAGTATAACCTATGTTTAAAAGAACCTCATTTAAATTATTATATCATGTGGAATAATTTTACCATAACTCTTCTGTTAATACTTATGGTAGTCCCTCGCCCACTATCTCTCATTGTCAATAAAGTTTATATAGGAAGCCGCACGGATCTATACTAACCACGGAAGTGAAACATTTTAGTTGGAATAATGATACTTGATAATTTCATGTATACAATAACAAACATATATTAAACATTAAAAAAATATTAGTAAATTTAATATAGAAGGATAAATTGATAAAAATAAAATAATATGATAAATAAATTCACCATTAATAAATTCTAATATCTTCCACAATGGAAAACATATTTTTATAATTTATATCATTAGTTGGCGGGAATTAAATTTTAGATGTTAAATTTATGGTAATGCATAATTACATAATATAGAAAATGCAAAAAATCAATGCATAATTCTAAGGAAATGTATGAAAATTTGTATCTTCTCAATGCAAAAAATTATATACATGACCATTTTATATTATATATCCACTTGGAGTGTGTCCGGTACATTGGTGAGGATGAAAAGTTACAAATACTTGAAACAAAAAAGTCAAATATAATAAACAAATTTTTTTAAATGAAATGGTAAAAATAAATTGACATGCGTCTTAAAAATATAAGAAACAAATATATATAAACCCGTATAGGTGATTGGTCATATTTACGACATTGATATTCTAATCTATATAAGTGTTGGTCTTGAGACACTGGTTTTCTCTGTTGTAATCATTCTTCCTTACAACTATCTTTGTAGTTAGTTTATTTTTGCTATATTTTTGTGGTTATAAGATAAGTGGTACAAAAATAATATATGTTAAATTTAATAGAGTTTAAAAATTATGTTAAAAGAAGAGTGTTGTTTAAAATTTTTTTTTTTAAATAAATAATCACATTTTGGAAAAGTTTATATATATATTAAACATGAGAAGAGAGAACTATACCTTTATAGAAGAGCCCTAATTTTATTTTGGTGGTGCATATTAAGTCCCTTATTATGCCTCAGCACCATTAGAAAATATTCATGAGGCATGCTCCATTGGAGCACATCAGAAAGGTTGCCTTGCATCAACGGTGGAAGGGCGCTTCGGGTGCAATGGTTTTGTTTCTCATTTCATGGGTTAAGAAAAAATGATTTAACATGGTAAGAATACATTAATATTTCTTGTAGTTATATTTTACTAAATCCAGTTACATTGATAATGCAATAATGATAGATTGTTTTTTTATCATTTCCATATCTAATTAACAGAATAATTAAAATTCAATTTAAATATGATAGCTACATGGGGTCGAGGTCCGCTGCAGCGATGGGGTAATTCATGTTCTATGCAGCGTTGGGGTTTCGATTCGTTGATTTGGGATGGATATCTGGTTTATCTGTGGTGTTGGGTTCATGATTTGGTGCTTCTCTGGGATTATAATCCACTGCGGTGTGTGGTCGATTTGGTGCAACGTCGACTTGCTGAGGCTTCGTGGTCATGCTCTAGCCTTCCAAGTCCTCCCTTCTTCTTCCATGGCGGTGGGGGAAGATTCAGTGGTGTGGATTTACGATCCATTTCATAGAAAAGGGGTCTTGTTCCAGTTCCTAAATGAAGGGGTTAGTCCATCAAATGAATCAATTACTGGCTGAGGTACCTTGGTTGGTTTGTTGTGGTCTCTGTGTGCAGGGATGATGGCAGCGACGAGTGTTCCGATGATTATTGTGTGGTGCGAGTGAGTTGCTTGTTGTGTTTTTTTGGTAGTGAAAATTGGTTGTGTTTGGTGTCATGGTGTGAGGTTCATTTGGGATAAATTGGTTCTTCAAGATATCTTGTATTTGTTTTGGCACTGCTTGAGAGATGCTGGAAAAGGATTTGTGTTATGGAGTTTGTTCCGAGTGTGCGCTGCGGTTGCCTGCGGAGTAGGGTGAAGCATCCAGATGGCTTGGTCTGCCTCGCAATGGTCTTTTCATCACCCTTGGTGGATGTGCTCTTTTAAGGACCCATATCATTTCACTGGAGGGTTGGGCGGAATCCTATTGGAGTCCGCCGGTGGGTTTGTGGATTTGGGCTGGTGTCGACGGTCGCATCGGTGGGCATTTGAGGAAACCGGTTCTGAGGTTTGTCGAGATCTCCTGATGTTTGTTTCCCCTAGTCCGTGATAACTCATCCATTTCTTGGTGACTTCGGCTCTAGCTATGATGGATTGTTAGATTGAAGTCTTTAAAGGATTTCATCCATTGATATTGCATGATTTAAATTGGTGAAGTGGTGAATTGGTGATGTAGTGTGGTCTTGTATGGCTTCTCACTTTTTCCTTAAATGTGTTTACATAATAATAAAAAACAAATTTCAGTCAATATGATAGCTATATGGGAAAATATATCATAGTTATATTCATCATATATTTAATTATAAAAAACATAAAAAACTCTCAAATCTTCTCAAAGAACGTTAATGAGACATTGAAAAAATGAAACATTCTATAACATAAAACATTTCGTGAGAATAAATTAAAAATTAAGTATGTTGTAATATTATAAATGACACATATTTGAAAATAAAATTTGAAATTGTTAAATCTCTTCAGTTTATTTACATGTCATGTGATTAAAAAGATGAATTAAACACCATCATTTTTATAATCATAAAGATAATAAAAACATTGATGATCAAATTCATCTTAGAAGGACTAGCCTATGTTATCCTCTAGAAAAATTAAATAATATATTTTATAGGGAATCAAAGAAGAAACCCGGTTGTGCAATACAATGTCATAATTTCTTATATTGACCTATTCAGACAGGTTGATAACTAGTTGAGAACCCGGTTGGGCAATGAAAAAGATAATATCATACATAATTGGGTTAGCATTGGGACATAGTATCTTGAAACAACAACTTAGACCCTCTAAAAATATATCCATTTAATTCATGAAGAAAATAAACAATAAAATGTTAAACATACACATGATGGGGATAAAATATTGTATACAAGAGAGTACGAAATGAAATACTAACTAAAAATGCACTATAATATTTGTCTCTTTGGAGAAACATATGAATTAATCATAACCAAGAACACTAGGAGATAAATCTAAAAAAATAAAGTTATCTTCTAAAATAATATAGCTTTCTAGTAATCAAAGAAAGAACCTTTTTGGGAAATTTTTGAAGGGTGAAAGATCTCATTGGTGATGGTGGATCTGTTTCACAACGGGTGGAGGGTCTAGTTCATGATGTGCATCAATGGATATAGGTGTGGCGGTGATGTCTTTGATTCATGACAGGGAGGACTGGTTCGTGAAAGGGAGAGTTTTTGGTGGCGATGTATTTTATTCGAGACAGGGATGATTGGTCCACGATGGGGAGGGTTTGCAATGGTGATGAATTTGATTCACAGAAGGGAGGGTATGCGATGGCGACACGTCTGAATCGCGATGGGGAGAGCTGGCTCTCAATAGAGAGGGGGAAGCGATAGGTTTGATTCACAATGGGGAGGGGGTGGTGGTAGCTCGGATTTGTGACATGAGGGATGGTTTGTGGTGGAAAGGGTTTTTTGAGGGGTAGGGTTTATATAGGAAGGGGCAGGGTGCACAATAGGACCCAACACATTTTTTAGGGAAACGACTACCTTTTGTGGTCTCTTCTGTTAATCAATAAAGACTGATTTTAATGGTCGCCCGTTTCCAGAGGCAGCACTACCCTAATTTCTAGTAGTGTTTCCATGTTAAAATTTCTAGTTTTGAAATTTATTTTTCTACAGATATATTTGTTCATTGAGCATTCACGTTAATTTGTTAGGGCTTATTCAAAAGAAATGGAGATTTATTTACATCCCTCATTCTCTTTGGTGTTCACTAGGGCATTCATCAGTTACTATATTTCCCAACTGCCTCCCTCCCCACTCTTGAGCCTTCCTCCTCTTCCATTCCTTCATCATCCTTCGTTTTTTAACATGTCCTTCCCAATGAAACCTTGAAGGTGGTATCAGTCGTACTATTGGTAGTGTTATTTATAATGGCATTTTGGGGTGTTTCTCCAAAAATAAAAAAATGTAAAACCATAAATATGAATGGTGTTTGAGTTTTTTTAATATATATTAATATATATTATTAAATATATCAGTCTATATATATATATACATTTTATAGGGACATATTAATATATATTAATATACGTAAATACACATAATTATTATTAAACATATAAAAACCAAAATATATTAACAAAAATATATTTTTATTGATATATATAAAATATATTTGAGAATATATGATTTATATAATGATAAATATGTATTTACAGTTATTATACAATATGATTTGTTTGAACGATTTAAAAAAACAGGTTCACTTCTGATGTTCAAGTCCCCACCTCAGACATTTGTGCATCACCACTACCATGCTCAACACCACCAGATAAGTGCAACCAATCACTAGATTCCACCATAGCCGCCAACGATGGTGTATTACTGTCAAGTTTTACAACTGTCAACTTCTGGTGTCACCTCGAACAATTATCTCATAACTTCATGTGCTAATGGTCTTGCTACGACCAGGGTTGCGATGCTGTCGTCAACTATGTTGTGCTCCACCATCACATGGGACGTCACATGCTACCCTTTAAGAAGTGTCACTGCTCCATGATACCACTAGTCACACCTCGATTATTGAATATCATTTAGATATAAAAGCGTCATCATTTAACACAACCCACCCACTATGACATTACCCATCACGACCCACACATTTAGGAATTTCATTTAACCATGACAGTACCTGGCCAGGGTTTTCAACAAACACACGCCACCCCATGAAGTCATTGTCCCAAGATGGAAGACACCCAGTATAAATCTACTGAGCCTTTTCAAAGTCATTATAGGGATTTTGCACCTCAAGTTCCTAGTACCTGATTCTCCATTCCTCACACATATAACTGCAACCAATGTGTTAATAAAAACTCATGTGTTCCACCTCTTAAGATGTGTGGGTGACGTCTTAAGCGGTGTAACACCAGAGTTTTTATTGACACATTGGTTGCTATTGGATGTGTGAGTAAAGGAGAATCATGCACTTAGCCCTATAAAGACCTCGAAAAGACTCAGTAGATCCATCTTGGGTGTCTTCTTCCCCAGAACAATGAATTTAGGAATTTATAATCCATGGGGTGGCGTGTGTTCATTGACAAAACCTGTGTGGGTAATTTCATGGTTAAATGAAATTCATAAATGTGTGTGGCTGGGTGGGTAACGTCATGGTGGGTGGGTTATGTTCAAATGATGACACTATTATGTTTAAATAATATTCATTAATCGGCTATTACTAGTTGTATCAAGAAGCGGTAACAAGCCCCAAGGGGTAGCATGCAACGGTCACGGGTGATGATGGAACACAGTGTAGCTGACGACAACAATGCAACCCTAGACGTAACATGATTGACAGCGCATGGCGGTAGGTGATAATGGTTGGAGGTGAAACCGGAGGTCAATGGCAGCATAGCTTGACACACACCCACACACAGAAAGAGTGAGAGAGAGAGAGAGAGATAGAGGGAGAGTCAATGTTAAGCAAAACCAACCTTGAAGATGTAGTTGCCCAAGACAATCCTTAAAAATATTTCCTTTTCTCATTTTTTTAAGTACAAGTAGTCTACTATTAATGACATGTTGTCCAAATTTATTTGTATCAATCATAGAAGATTCGTAAAGAAAAATATGAAGGCACATAAGTTCCACTTGAATGATGTCCTAGTCTCTTATATTGGTTTCATAAAATTGTATCTTTTTGAAATATAAAAAAAACATGTTGATTTTATTCTATTTAAAATTAAAATGATGTTGTGCATCATTATTTAATAAAATAAAC
Organism: Viscum album; assembly: GCA_963277665.1. Lineage (NCBI taxonomy): Eukaryota > Viridiplantae > Streptophyta > Magnoliopsida > Santalales > Viscaceae > Viscum > Viscum album. Next base: position 1,560,377,627 of record OY728156.1, read on the forward strand.
CACTAAATATAAATCAAACAAAACTTTGAATGCCTAAAATTTAAAAAATTAAAACTTAATGTTTAGCGACTAAATAAAAAAATTTAAACACAATCATCTAAAAGGCCAAAATTTAACTATAAAGAAATAAATTGCATAGTTAATTTTTTAGATTAATAAGTCAATTATATTATTTTTCTCCTAATTTTAAAATAATTCCTATCATGTTTTTAGAAAATGAACGAAAAAAATATTTTCTAAAAAACATTGTTATGTTTATATAATCTAATAGATTTTAGAAACAAAATTTAGAAATTAAAAACAATAAGTAATTTTGAAAATTAAATGATATGTAGATTATTTATTAATTAACTGTGTTCTAATCGTATCCAAATGTAATATTTTCTATTTATTGAAAACTAAAAATTTCGGAAGAAATAATTTTAGTATTTAAAAAATCAGTTTCAATATTTATTTTAAAAAAAATGAAAAAAAAGCAAAAAATAAAATAAACATATGGATGAAATGCAAGGTTAAATATGCGTCAAAATACCATGTAAATCAAAATTGATTGAACCAGAATTTGATCAAAAAATTACTCACAAGACATACATGGTTTACAAATAAAATAAGAATAAAATTAAAATAAATAAAGTCATGATATGATTGTAATCGCTCATCATAAGTATCAGAAGAATGGATGAGTCAACAATTCAAATAATATATGAACTATTATAAAAAAAATTTAATATAAATAAAATACATAAATAAATATTAATTTAACAGATTTTGTTATAAAAAATTAAAAATAAACGGCCTTATGATCAGAAGTCGCACCATAGGTTTGTCGTGGAGGGGGGAGACTAGGGTAGAAGGCTACCTTGTCCCCGCCGATGATTCAGGGTTTTGGAGGGCGGCCCTAAGTGCGGGCTCCCCACCTCCTCCTTGCAGGGACAATCCCTCCTTCCACCGTCACTGGGAAAAGAACCACCATGAAAGCAGCAGAAAATGGTGGAACAAATTATGGTTGTTTTGGCTTCCATGTTCTCCGGTTTTGGTTTGGTGTCAGGCCACAATTTATAAGATTCGGGAGGCCTTGTGGTTTCTATTTGGCTGGACAATGGCGTGGTTGTAACTCCCAACGAGTTTCATATTTTGACCATAAATATTAACTAATAAATAAATAGTAATCAATAATAATAATTTTATTAGTATTGTTAAAATTATAATTAATAATAATAAAATGATAGTGACGATAATAATAATTTTATATGTTATAATTAGTAAATTCCTTAAAAATGATAAAAAATAACAATGAAGAATTTATAATCCATAGAAACTATCTGATAGGGGGGATTTCAAATATTGAAAAATTTCAAATATTGAATATAAATAATAAACCATATAATATAATTAATTTAATATTTTAAAATAATGTGTAATAATTACTAATTTAATTATTATGAATTATTATTACAAAATATTGTTTCGTGTCATGTAATGTTTTTTTGGTGTGTTAGATTTACCAATAATAATAATGATCATGATGTATATAATAGTATTAAATACTATTCTTATTTAATAAAATAATTTAAATTTAAAAATATAAATAATATTATAATTAAAAATAAAATATACATTTATTTAATTAAATAATTAATATTTTTTTATTGTCAACGAAAGTATAATAATAATATCGTAAAATATATTTTATTAAATAATTACTCTGTGCATCTGGAAAGTTGACCACATATAATAAATAATTGATAATAAAGTCATGATAATAGGAAATTAATGATAATAAAGTAATTATAGTAAAGTTATGATAATAAAATCATTATAATAAAGTCAAGAAATTATTAACAATGTCATGATAACTATCTTTTAATAAATTCATTAAAATAATAATAATGTTATTTTTAATTAATAAAAATAATAACATTATTATTATTAATGTCATAAATAATCTAATTATTAATAAGTATTTTTAATTAATAATAATTATATTGTTAAAAGTATTATTCAAAATAATAATTTTAAGAATTATTACTTTACGTTTTAATCGACTTTTAATATTAATTATTAATATATTATTAATTTATGAGTTTAACAATATTAATAGTATAATTAATAATAATTAGTATCATTATCATTAATTAATAGAAAAAGTAATTATTTCTAAATAAGTGATTAATTTTTTTATTACTAAGTCACATATTATTATTGATGCTTAATATTTTCTATTTGTTATTTTTTTGAAATTAGTTTTATTTTCAATTATTTAATATGTGTTAAGTGGATTTCTAATATTTTATTTACAGTCTAATTATAATTTATATTTTTAAGTTTTTTACAGTTACCTACTCCTTTTAATGATTAAATGTTATCTTTTGAAAAAAAAATGTATCATCAATGTCATCGCATGTTTATTATTTTAATGAAAATATTTTTATTTTTAATTATTTTTAATGTGTTTAGCATAGGTTTTAAATTTATTTTTGATTGTGCATAAATTTTATGTTTATACAATTTCAAAACCGCTCACTTGAAACACAATAAACTTATTCCATTTTAACTACAGAACTTCATAAGCCTATAAAATATAATTATAATTTAAATATAACATAAAAAATAGACAAAAAATATAAAAAATAAATGAAAATAAACAGAATTTCATAACTATAATAAACTAAAATTAATTTACATGACGAAAAATTTATTAAATAAAACCAAAAAATTTACGCTTCAAAAAATTTATGCGGATAAAATATAGTACAAAAAACATCTAAATAAAATTTAAAATTCTAGCATAAAAAATAAAAAATAATTGAAAATAAAAGGAATTAAAAATAATTAATATTCACAAAATAATTTAATTTACCGAAAAATGTCATCTGGAAAAGAATAGAAGTTCAAATATTATGATTCGAAACAATAATATTTCACACCATTGAAATTAATTTTGATTAATTTTTTATGAAATTCTATTTATTTTCAATTATTTTTATTCATTTAGTTAGTGTGTGAAATTTCATTTAGATTGTTTATATACTTTATAATTTATAGGTTATGAGATTCACTTATTTGAATCATTATTATATTTCATGTTGGCGATTTTGAAGGCGTATAGATTAAAAATTATCAATGCAATTTAAATGAAACTTTTAGCACCGACTAAACACATAAAATTAATTGAAAATAAAAAAAATCATTATTATAAAAATTAAAAAATAAATTACATAACAAAAACATTATTGATTAAAAAATAACATTTACATTTCCTAATATTTATACACATAACATATACTATAAATAACTTCTAAATGATATTTAAAACATTGATTATATGGATAAAAACTAATTGAAAATAAAGGAAATGTTAAAAAAAATCATTAACAAAAAAAATTCAATTTACCGAACAAAAATTATCTCTAAATTTGTTTTACAGGCACATATATGTTTTTTTGAAACAATAATATTTTGGGAAATTAAAAGTTTTTTTAGTTAATTATTTTTATGAAATTATTATTATTTTCAATTATTTTTTATATGTTTAGCCAGTGTGCCAATGTAAATTTAGATTGGTTTTATACATTATAATTTATTGGTTTTCAAAGTCACATACATGAAACATATTATATTTCAAGTAAGTGATTTTGAAGGCTTATAGATTAAAAACTATACATACAATTAAAATGAGAACATTGACACCGGTTAAACATATAGAAAAAACAATTGAAAATAAAAATAATTTCATAGATATAATAAACAATAAAATTACATGACACAAACATTTTTGATTAAAATCATAACATTTACATTTCAAAAGATTTATGCACATAAAATATAGTATAAATAACATCTCAATGAAGTTTAAAACAGTTACTGCACAAATAAAAATTAATTGAAAATAAATGAAACGCCAAAAAAACAATAATCAAAAAAATTTAACTTACACCCAAATAGTTATCTACAAAACAATTACTAGTACAAATGATATGATTTGAAACAACAATATATTGTTCCATTGAAATTATTTTTCATTAATTATTTTAATGATTTTTTTTATGTTCAATTTTTTTATAAGATTAGTCAGTGTGAAGAATTTCATTTAGATTGTACTTATACTTTATAATTTATAGGGTTTCAAAGTCACATACCTGAAACATGACTATATTACATGTAAGTGATATTGATGCCGTATAAATTAAATATTATAAATAAAATCTAAATGAATTTGACACACTGACTAAACATATAAAAAATAACTGAAATTAAAAATAATTTCATAAATATAATAAAGTATAAAAAATATTCTTGACTCGAACTTTACTGTTTAAGTACTTAACATTAACAAATTAATATTTTTTGGATCTACAACATCCATCAGCCAACATTCCCATCATAGTCGCTGTTATCATCAATTGGGTTAGCAGAGTCTCGTCGCCAACCATCATCACCATCATGAGGTACCGTAGTTGGCAACTCCATCCGCACGGCAGTCACCGCCACTGACCGGGCACCACCTTAATCGCTAAAAAGTCCATCTAAGCTACCTAAAATCATGAGGACCATGACATTGCGAACCGTAAATAGAAAAAACACCACAAAGCGGACTTGTCAAGCCACCGCGCTCCACTAAGAATTCCATTAGAAGAATGCAGGCAAGAGACCCAATGGGAACCCCACCCTGACACCCCAAACACCGTCATCACCAAGCCACCAACCATCAGCGTCATCAAAAAATGACCCCATGGCCACCTCAATAGTTGGTCTCATAAGAAGTAGAAATTGGAAGGGCGATCTAGGGTATTAATAGTGCAAATAAGAGTGGAAAACTGGGACCAATGAGTGCGGAAAATTAAAATTCTAACTATTGAGGCGTCTAGGGGTGATCAATTCTCCCAATGCATCCTTTTCCCTTGAAACAGATGAAAAAACTAGGAACAACCACACATGAGGAACACAAATGACCAAATATATCCATCACCAAAACCACAAGAATGTAGATGGCTGTGATTAAAAGAGTAGAAAGGTGATTGATGACTAGCGATGCACTCCAAACCAGTCAATGAGCTGGTGATGGAAACAGGCGCAGGAAAACGAATAAAATAGAGAGAAGGGTGAGGAGGTATGCCACACCATGAGCCACTAACATGACCCATGTAGGAGGTCCACAAGTAAAAACCACCTAAAAGGGTCATCCCACCAAAACATATTGTATCATTTATCAAATTTGAGTAAAATAATAAATCAAAATTTTCATGCATGTAAAAATAAATAGGTTAAAATAATAAAGAAGGAAAATTCAACATGAAAGAACCATAAAATCACAAATCTCCACCATTTTCATTTTAAATCATTGATTTTATTTTCCCTCTTTTCATTGAATATGATCCAAATTCATTTTATATAAACAATACTTGAATTTTGATAAATCCATGAATTTTTTCAAACACAAAACCGTTTTATTATCAGTATGTATATTTTTGACGCATACAGTTGAAAATTTAATAACATCTCTAATAAAATGTTCCTAATGTCTATGTGTTTGGAATTACCATCATAAAATAAATTTCTAGAAAAATTAAAAGTTAATTTCCTATAAAAATAATTTATTGTAACAAAAATGTATAACTTGAGTAGTGAAGCCAAACCCTTAAACCATAAATCCTTCATGAAATCATCTGTCAAGATGATGAACTCATCTTATGTTGTTAAAAGAGAAACCAGGATTGCAAGTTTCATTTCCTAGATATGGTTCCTCCACATACAGTGAAGACATACCCAATTAATGACATTCTCGCATCCACATTGCCTACATAATCAGTATCTATATATCCGGAAATTAATTAATCAGTACTTACATTACCACCAACACATAAATACATTCTAGCTGTATGTAAAACAAATATAAGTATCCATTTCATGGATTACCAATGATGTTTCCCTATATTGTCCATGAATATGCTGAGAGTGAAAATAAAAAATGCTATGTCAGGCTTAGTGAAAATCATGGAGTACATTAGGCTGCCAGAAATGTTGGCATGAGGGATCTCTGACATATATTCAATTTGAATAGTAGAACCAGGTGCTTAATCCAAATATTTTATAAAGTGTTCATAAAAGGGAACATTAACTATATTCATGATATCAATCATGTATCTCTTTAGTACTTTCATGATATAAGTGTTTTTGGGACAAGTATAAGAGTTTATTAGGTAAGTCCCTTATAATTTCCATGCCTAATATCTATTTCTTCTCCTTAATAGTTCATATAAAAAAACTCTTCAATTGAGATTTAATATAATTAATGAGCTTCATATTATTTTACATCTCCATTATATCATATATATATATATAAAGAAGTAGGCAAAGAATGAAATTCTTATCACAATTAAATTAAACTAATGCATCATGTTGTCTACTATTAAATTTTGTATCCAACATGAATGATTCAAATTTACTATACCATTATCACGATGGATATTTTATACTATACAAGGATTTATATAAAATAAATAATTTATTAGTTGTTAAATACTTTTTATAACTATCAGGAGGTTTCATGTACAATTTCTCATCAAGGTCACCATATAGGAAGGTAGTTTCAAATATAATTGTTCTATGTGAATGCTATTAAAAGTATCAAATTAAAGGAGCATCTGAATAGAAGAATTCTGAATAATTGGTGAAAAAATATCAACATAATCAATACCCACTATTTGACGGTGACCACTGGCCTTGAAAATTATTTTATTTTTATCAGTGTTATCTTCCATTATTTTATATATCCATTTACACCCGATGACCATGGAATTATGAGGCTTATCAACAACAGACCAAGTATGTGTTTTTCAAATGATTTTAGTTCATCGTACCATGAATATCATTGAATAATTGTCATTCATTAATTATTTATATGTTTGAGGATCATTATCAATTTGATCTTGGGAGACATGAAAGGAAAAAAGCATCCATATCATATTGGATGAACTGAGCGGGGGGTCTAGTGTCCCTCCTAGCTCTATCTTGAGTCAATTAGTTATCACTATTATCATTAGAAGGTTATAAATTGGATTCTGAATCATAACTAGTCTTGTTTCAGATATATTTTAGAGGAATTGGTGGAGGAGAATTAATATAATCCTCTTCCCAAGTTGAAGAAATAGAATAAAAATTATTATCATGGTATTTATCATCACTACCATGTGTGAAAAATTTGGATTTAGGAGGATACAAATCATGATAGAAAACATATGTACTAATAATATACCATTATTAACTAGATTTGTCAACCCAAAACATATATCCCTTGAAACTATCAAGGTATCCCATGAAAACACAATTAAGGGATCTGGGTTCATCCATTTGAGTTTTGATGTGGGTGTTGGTAGTACACCCAAAGAAACATAGGTGGTTATAAGATGGAATTTTACAATTCCATGGTTCATCTGGGGGACTAAACTAGTTAGTAGTAGATGGGAACTGGTTAATTAGATACATTTTATAGTGGAAGCCTCTTCCCAAATGGATTTATATAGGAACAAGAATTTAATAATACTTCAAACTCACTCTATAATAGTTCCATTCATATGCTCAAAAATTACATTCTGTTGCGGGGTCTTTCTAATAGTCCATTTTCATTTCATACACATGGATTGATAGAACCAGACAAACTCAATTGGAAAGCACTAAAAACCATTATCTATTCTCTTTACATTAATCCTCTTTCCATCAGGGTTTTTAACAATTGTTTTCAATATTTCAATGGTCTCAAAAACATCAGATTTTTTTTGAGTATGTAAATCCATACCTTTCTGGAGTATTCATCTATGAATTTAATAGAATAGGGACCCCACAATGGGATGTGATTTTGAGAGCACCCTATGAATTAGAATGGACGTACTCTAGTGTTTGGGTGGCCTTAAATGAGGACGTACAAAAACTAACCCTCTTAGACTTACCAATGATGCAATATTCATAAAAAGAGAGATTTATTGGTGTATCATTTACTAACACTCCTTTTTTACTCAATTTCACTTGGAACATAGAGATTATATTCCATAATCTCTTATTCCATTACAATATGTTATCAACATTACTAACATACACACTACCCAATTTCCTTTAATGGGTCCTTCCATTCAACAAATAAAGTTTATTAGCTAATGATAAATTAATTATAGTTATAGATACAATAGGGACCTTATGGAATCATGATTAAAACCTAAAAACATACCCTTTTTGATATAGAAAACTATGATAAATCATTTTTTATGAAATCTATGGACCCACCTAACATATAAGAGTTTAATGATAGAACGACCATATAATTCTATAAGAATAAAACCTCTTCCTCGAACTTTACACATCATGTTATTACATAAGATTACATATCCATATAATCTCTCTACTTAGTTAAGTAAATATTCTATAGAAGGACACATGTGAAAGAGTATGTCTAAGTCCAAAACCCACTCATTTCTGAGTACATGTCTAGCCACTTTCAGAATTTCAGCAGTTTGATAACCAAATCTAGAAACTAGGACCAGTAAATTGGTTCTTCATCCGTACTATTTATTTAGGTTTCATACACTCATGTTATATGTTCCTAGGCATACAAAAATTGTAACGAAAAACAACTCTAAATTTAGATATTGGTCTTGGTTTGGGTTGGTTATTGTTTTTCATTTTATATTTACCCATTTATTTCTTTTTACCCTTGTACTATATCCTCTCTCGGGTAAATAAAGTCTCAGTATTACCTTCCATTTTGGGTTTGGAATATAAAAAATTATTATGAAAGGATGATTTAACCATTTCAATGGTAATAGAGTCATTTATATACGTCATATACTAGTGTTCAATAGGAATTTTGAAGAGAAATCAATAGGATCATTGCTCAACTGTTATCATTAACAGTAACATTAATGTTGGTCAAATAAATCATTATCTAATTAAAAACATCCAAATGAGATTTAATAGAGACATCATAACCAATGATATAGGTGATCATGTGATGTTTATTATAATGTATACCTACTAAATATGATGTTATATAATTTTTTTCTACCTTAATACATATATTAGAAACATTAGATTCAAAGGAAACTTTCTGAAGGACCATGTCACTAAGAGAGTACAATATATAACTATGAGCTATAAAAATTATGTCAGAAGGTATATATTGATTTTTTGTTGAGGTATGAACATAAAAATTAAGGGATAAAATATGTTTTAGTGGTTCATGCATAACATCTATGAGGCCATGTCGAACTAATAGTGACCCCATCTTAATTTACCACAATTTTAAATCATTATCTCCGTTAGAACTTCCATTTTCATACTTATAAGAGTCCATTACTGATAAGAGGTTCCCATACTAGTTTTTTTGTTAGAAATATAATCATAAACCCCTAATAAGTAACCAAGATTAGCATATATGTAATCAGTTTCTCTTATGTTTATGTACATGAAATTCAAGACATGTTATAATGTTAATTACTCATGTTCATTTCATAAAAAATGAAATGATTGTAGATGAGTGTGAAAAATTAGAATTAAAATAGAAACCAAAAAATGAATATTATTCAAAAGGATATAACAATACAACCAAGAAATGATTTCTAATAGATATATATTTAGTCAAACAAAGAAAAAAAAGATGAAAAAGTAGATCCCCTGATTTAAAATCCTTCAATCTCTTTGGGGCTTATGTACATGGAATGAAACCCAACACCACCCAAATATTTTTTTAAGTTCAATAAAAAAATATTATAGGATAAATACCATCAATATGAAAAATAAGAAAATATATGTGATAATAAGGATTATTTTTAAGAACTAAATAACGAAGAAGAATAATACATACAAGCCACAAAGGGCAGTTCTCTGGTGGTCCAGATCTCTTTGTGATATTGGAACACCTCTCGGTCCAATTTTTTTTCACATATTCAGGAGCTTCAATATCAATTAAATGGAAAAAATTCTTCTCCATTAAGGATCTCAATCAATTATCCACCAATAATGGTTTATGAGGAATAGCCAAGGAGGACAATAGATCCAAAGTTGACTCATAGAAAGAAAAAATTATTGAGGTGAACTAGGGTTTCACCAGTACAAATGAATGTAAAAAACCAAGAGTGGGTAGCATTATATTTTCGAATGTAAACCAATGAGGAATGTGAGGGGTGATCAATTCCACTAACACACTACATTCCCTCAAAACTGATGAACCAACTTGGATGTGCCATTCATGAAGAACTTGAGTGGATATACAGATCTAGTTCCCATAACCCGAGAAGGTGGAGGGATAAAATTATGAGAATATAAAGGTGATTGATGGGCATTTATGAATTCTAAACAGCTTAATGAGTTGGCAAGGGAAACAGACACCAATGAAGGAATAAAATGGGGGCTAGCTGAGGAGACAAGAAACACCGCAATCCACTAACCAATACTAAGAAGGAGGACTACTCAAAAAACCCAACCAAAAGGATATGACCATAGAAACATATTGGATCCAGTATCATATTTTTGTATAATAAAAAATCAAATTTTTCTTACATTTAGAAACAAATTGGAAGAAATATTATGAATGGAAAATTCCAATTGAAAACACCTTAAATTCATGAACACTTTAGATATAAAACACACACACACACACACACACATATATATATATGTGTGTGTGTGTGTTTAAACATGCACACCAACATATATACATTCATAGATACATAAATTCACACACAAATTTAAAAAATAATTATAATTAATTAATAATAATTAAATAAATGATCGTTATAACACGCACAAACAAATACGTATATATTAATTTATATGTAACAATTATACTATTATATATATAATGAAAGTTAAACCACAATTAAAATTAATAAATTCAAAATATCTTATTATCTTCATGCATGAGGTTCCTCAAGGGTTGGAATAGTGGTCTCTTTCAATCAAAGGTGCTTGGGGTTTCCCCGAGAATGCCTTCGGGGGTGGGGGTTGTTTATAAAATAAAAAATAAAAATATTTTAGAAATTTTTATCAATTCTCATTTATAGATATGAAAATGAATCACATTATCAATGCTAAAAAAATTCATTGATAAAGGATCAGATTATTAGTGTTAAAAAGTGATGATAAAATATGTCAACCTTTATCATCGCATGCCTTATAATTTATTTTTTAGCAGTAATGAAATCAAATTTTTTGCGCTTTTAATGCACCGATATGTAGTTGTGTTTTTTATTCATTTTTCAATAATGTTTTACATTTTGAATTATACTTGAGAAAAATTATAGTGATTTGGATAAATGAAGGGTTCAATTTTATGGGACCTAGTAATATATATGAACTATGGTAGATAAATCATATTATATGATCCATCTATATTCTAATCGTAGATATGCATATGATACATATTTTAGGTAATGACTTGGACAAATATTATACCACATAGAGATTCATCTATCATATATTATGATATATCAAATGTACTATAATATTAGATATTGGTTTCATGAAAATTCTATATCCTCTAAATGGTTTTATCCTTAGTTATGAATCATATGGATGATTCTTTAAAGTATTTTTAAATAATACATGATCAATTGAGTGTTCAACTGTTAATATATTCAAATAGGTATATGTTGTGTAATATATGATGAATGCAAAGTGTTGGAACATGATCCTAAAACTATTTACATTAATTGATGGAGAACTATAATAGGGGGTGTGACTTATCCCGTTTGTGGGTGAGATTTTTTCAATCCAAGCCAAAGATATCTTCTTACCCTTTCTTCATTAAACTTCTATAAGAATGTGATATAGCACCTCTAGAGTTGGATGGGTTATATAATTTCATATGAGGATTTAAGTGATGGGTGTAATACCATTGGATGTGATTTATTAAGAGATCACTAATTGATCTCTATCAAACAGACGTCATCAAGATGGAGGTTGTTGGACATGAGGTATACTTGTTTTATATTATGTTATTTATTTCATGTAGATTGGTTGATGATAGATAAAGTATTAAATTAGGGTTCTTCCCATTTTATTAACATGATATGTTTATACGAAACCAATCCTTGGAATCAGTGTAATACTCAAGACCCTACTGTAATAGGTAATCACCATATCATGAACTATCACATAATGCACACTCTAAAGAGATTTTATTCATGAGTATATTTAAAATTTTTATTTATGAAAATTATAATTTGATTCTATAAAATTAAATTTATATTTTTAATCTTGTCAAATAAATTTTCTTAATATAAAAATTTAATATTTTTTTCAAAATATGTAATATTTATGTGAATAGTGAAAAATATAGTTTTTACCGAAACCGTAAAATTTATGACATTATTAGTATATAAGAAAGGACTAGAAGTTTATAAAACCTTTTAAACGGTTAAATATGTGTTTAATGATTAAAACTATAAAATTTTTAAAATACTATTCTTAAATTATAAAACCTAGTTTTAACATCATATGAACATAATTAAAATTTTCTATTAAGGGATTATGTTTTGAGTTTTTTATTTTAATTAAATTTTATTTTGGTCAAATCTAGTTTTGGATTGTTTTTTAAAAAATACCATTTATTTATTTTATAATAACCCATTTGAATCACAAAAATCAAAATCCCTGATAATTTTATCTGAAACATAAGTTTAATGCTTAAAAATACACTTATATTAAAAATGGTTTTTTCGTGCACTAATGTTAAAATTAATTTTCCCAATACATGTTAATTTTATTTTATAAAATAGAATTTATAGTTAGAATAATTAGGTCAAAATTATGTAATGAGGAAAATATAATTTTTAGGAATTGAAAATAAATTTCTTAGGTTAATGATTAATTATGTTGTTAAGAGTGAAATGGGTGTTGTGAAAGAATTAAAATTTTAACCATTATATATATTTTATCTAAAAAAAATTAGATTAAAGTATTTAAAATTATGACTCAAATATGATTTTTAAACATATAGAGAAAATATAAACCCTAATTCAATTAATTTTTAATATGAAATATGAATAAAAGAACTTCATGTATACAATGACATTTTTCTTTAAAAATAGTTTTCTTACATATTATGTTTTAATTTAAAAATCTATTTTCTCAGATTTTGAAATTTTATAAGATAAAATAGTTTCAAAATTCATAGGTTTTATTTTCAAAATTAGGTAAGAGTGTTCATATTATATTTTCAGTAATGAAATAATTACCATGGTTAATTTTTAATCAAGATTAGTAATGGTGAAAATGGGTAAATGAAATATGTTGATTTTTTAATAATTAAAAAGTCACATAAATATTCTAGAAAGAATTTTTTGGTTTTAGAGTCATGGGAACTTGTATCACCTAACGTTTATCCACCTAACTCACCCAAATCACCTAACCCATCTAACACCAATGTGATTCCATTCATACACCTTACCTATATATAGTTTCTATGAAAAAACCCCTATCATCACCTATAAACAAATCTCACTCCCACCAAGTATCTCATCCCACGCCACCTCAAATGAATTTATCACAAATTTTCCTTCCCTATCCCTCACTAAATTATTCAAAATGATTTCATAATGTTTTAAGAGTCCACCAAGCATTAAAAATCTACTTAGTAGGGAAAGGGTTTCCAATACATCCCTTTCCTTTATAATTGAAATTCTATTTTTATAATACCATTTACCTATATTTCCTTAATTATGATTTCATGGTATTAAAACCCATTTGATATGTTGTTAATTAAATAATACTAATCCACTCTCATTATATTGTTTTCCCTATTCCTTTCTTGGGTCAAAATAAGGGTTCTCATTTCACCCGTTCTATTTTCAATTACTAACCATTATTTTAATGTCATCATGCATGTAATTATATGGAATTATCACCCAATTGATATATCTAAAATGATATTTTACCTCATTAAACCCCTTTTCAAAGTCATAATAATTCACAAAAATCCCAAATTTTATGATGTAAAGAGTATATTGGTTTCCTAATAATTGCATCCCTATCAGGATACTAGTAAGTGGATTGTTATGTCACAAATTCACTTAGGGGTAATCACTCATAAAAGGGTTGGTTGAATAATTGAATCAAACATCACCATAATTCATTATGAGTGGGCCTAATAATGCACACCAATCTATAAAATCATGAGATATGTGATTTGGAATATTCACATGATCTTTGTGATCCTTCATAATGGTTTTCACTACCATTGTTATGGCCTCCTTCCATTGAAGTACATTGAACATAATTACTATATTTTATTGAAAACCCATCACTTTGAATATTCCATTCTCCAATACCAAATATTTATTTCCTTGATAAGGGTATTTCCTTTTACATTGAGAGTACCCCATAGTTTCTAGGATGATTATATATTTTTAACTATCATCATTATTTCTCTCAATGGGTTATTATCATGTTACATCTTTTATTAACATGGGGAAAGTGTTATCATTATGTATTTCCTTATTACAATATGTATGATTATAGGAATATTGACTATTTATTGTTTAACCATCAACCTTCTTTCTTCGAATCAGTTATGATCATTTTATCAATTTTATTAGCACGAGGAAAAGTATAATCATTATGTATGTTGATATTAAAATATAGATTATTAATGGAAAATTTGATTATAGAATGTTTCTAAATTTTCTTCTATAATGAATTCATTATAATTTGAAAAAATATGGGTGAGAAAAAATATAATATAGCCCCTCAATGTATGAGTATGTCCCATGAGACACACATGCTTGAGTATTTTATTATAGTCCAGCCCAAAACAAGATTTTTATTTTATGGTAAGATCATGATGTCTTGTATTATGATGTGTTGAATTATCGTATGGAATCAGTTGTCCCACATTATTCATTTAATATATATTTTATAGGTTATTGTTATATTTGTGATCAATTTTATTCATTACTATACATGGATATATTATTCTATCAGTTTTAGGGGAATGTGGAATAATGTTGTTTATTTATTACCTAACATATCACATATTCCATATTTATGTTATTATATATTCTACTATATGCTACCCCTGATTGAGAATCCGAGCTCACCATTTTTTTCTTTTACCAATAAACTTATAGGAGAACTATATGTAATTTTCAAGGATATGATAGAAGGGATAATAATGTTCTCGAAATGTGTTCTTGATGTATGTTATGTATACAAATATAATATATGTATGTATGTAGTATTCCAATAATACAAAGTTGTTGGATATTATGGAAACTCTACAATTATATACAAATAATTTAATATAACTTTAATATATGAGTATCCGGATTTCAAGTTGTCAAATTTCATATTAGAGAAAGTTTATAGTAACCTTGGTGACTATATTTTGAGGAACCTCTTTACAGATAACAATTACTATGAAATACCATCAATATTTTTAGGGAATGCTATAAAAAACCTAATATGGAATGAATTTTTCAATCCAATATCATGAGATAGTTATTCTCATTTCTTTATATGGTGACTAATAGGAATAATGAGAACTATATAAACACCCATATAAAATTTAGTGTTGTTTCCACTGAGCAAGTCAATGATGTTGGAGTTGAGGATAATAAAATCATTACTATATTTATTCATTTGACCCAATTTATGAATAATAATATTTCCTTCATAGAGCAACCTAATGATCCAAAACATTGTGTGGCTATGATGGATAGCTTCATATGAGAACAACCTACAGTATTTAGTGGAACTACTAAAACATTGGTAGATGAACAATGGCTCAAGTCTTTAAAGAAGAACTATATTTCCTTTGGAATTAGAGGAAAGGAGAAATTCATTACGGTGGTATATCATCTAATGAGAGATACAAAACAATTGTGGTCAATAATTCAATACACTAATGAGGAAGATGAGATGAAGATAATAGAATGGGGAAAATTTAAGGAGATATTCTATGAAAAATATATACCTCTTGAGAATAGAGTAGAAATAGAATGCTAGTTCCTCAATAATAGAGAAAAGAAGGAAGAAAATGATTCTCATTTTATGTATAACATTACAAGGTTAGCTAGACATGTTGTAACTTTGTATGAAGACAGTAAATAAAAAACAATTATTTATTTTATGGGTTCAAGTCGACCCTTTGAAGGGATTTGTTCGCTCAAAACTTCTTATTGTATGAGTATAAAATATCAACTGATATTAAGAGAGAAAAAGTGTTCTCTGTGATATATGTATTAGAGGGAAATCATGAGAAGAAGAGGCTGGTTGAGAATCATGGGAAGTGTACTGTAGAAAATTATATGAAATGAAGGATGTGGTTTACCACATGTGATAATTGATGGAAGAAACACCATGATGCCAGTGTGAGAACATTATCTTCCAATTTAGGCACACGTGTCATTGCATCTAACCAAGGTGCAAAGAGCAGTGGATGATTTATTGTAGGTTGAGCCTACTATAATACTAATGCGTTTCTCATAACATTCGTTGTTCCATCATCATCCGCACTATTATCACAATCTATTTCGTTATTATGAAACTCCTCATCAAATGTCGGGTTAACATGTATACCATGGAGATCAAGTAGGTTGTCTTCTTTTTCATCATTTGGAATAGTTTCAACTTCATGGGGGCAGACTATCTTCAACGAATCTTGTAAGTATACATATTTTTTCAATTGGATTTTCTTGTTGTACAGTTGAAACATAAACATATAACTCCATCATGGTACCATACGACCATTGAGATAAAAAATTAATTGTTTGGATCCATTACGCATCATCAACCAATGGACAAGCTAGATTCCACAATGTTGATAGGAACTAAAAATGTCTATAACTCATTGACTTTCACTTTTGATCGGTTCCTAGATTTAATGAGTCACAAATTCTGTCTTGAAGGTCACTTAGGGTAAGACAATTATTTGTATTAACCACTTTTATAGGTTGTGTACTGTAAGAAACCCCTTGCTCAGTTTGAATAACCTCCCCATAGTAGTACACACAGACAAATATTACGCTCTACATAAAAAAAGTTTTTCTGATCTTGATTTTGATAATGTAAGTGACATTCATACTGATGGTCACCAATATATAATTTATTAATCCAAATTATTTTAACACGTATTTTAATTACATCTTCAATGTATAAAAACTTAACTTTTTATTTTTGAATGATTTTTTGAACGTCAAGAACCATTCAGACTTCAAAAGTTATGTTTTTATACTTTGAATATGTAATTAAACTACTTATTAAAAATAAGTTGGATTTTACCTCACAATAAATTAATAACTATTACTTCTAAACTATACAATCAGTATGATACTTAAATTTCAAATGATCTTATATCCTAAACAAGGATATTTAGTACACTTGTTAATTAGTTAATCATTCTTCAATCATTAGTTATTCCTTAACAAATTATTAATTAGTTATTTAATAACATATTAGAGTTAAAATATGAATAACATAGAGTTAAAAAATAAATAACACCATGTTTCGAGCTTCTGGCCTTTATTACAGTGAATTTGATATCAAAATTTCTGAAAACCCGTTGTCACACTGGTTTTGAGAAATTTTGATATCCAATTCACTGGAATAAAGGACACATGCTTGAAACATGGTGTTATTTATTTTTAACTCTATGTTATTTATATTTTAACTCCATGTTATTTATTTTTTCACTTTCACTCCATGTTTTTTTAACTCCAGGTTGTTTTTTATCTCCATGTTGTTTTTTAACTCGATATTCATTTTTAACTCCATGTTGTTTAACATCATTTGAACTGTAGTTTTATTTTTTACTCTATGTTTTTTTATTAATTAATTTCTAATTAATCATTACTAATAATAAATATCAAAATCATTACTAAATTATCAATTTATCATTTCCGTTCATAGATATTTTATTAGTTTATAAAGAAATATGCATATCTTAAGCATATACGTCGTGAGTGTCAAACCAGAATGTAGAAAGGCCCGTTTTCGTACACCAGTTCCCATATGAGTTTAGCTCAAATTGGTGTTTTTGGGTTTTAACCCTAGTTACATCTGTGTCAGAGCCACATTCACTTGTTTTTATCCCGACAAGGATTTGATTTCTTAGATAACATAGTCTTTATGCGACCAAAATATCATTAAAAGAATCCTAAATTAATTTATAAAAATTATAATTATAATTCATAAATATATATAACTAATTAAACAATCTAATAAACAAAAAAAATTAAAACTAACTAAACTACTAAAGAATTAAAATATTTAACTATAAACAATTCATCTAAATATAAAACATTAAATTTTAAAAAACATTTAACTAAAAAAAATTCAACGAAATAAAAAACATTAAATTAAGAACTATATCTCTAAAAGCTTTCCAAAAATTTCAAACTGCAAAATTCACCATAAAAGAGATAAAATGAGAGGTAAATGGGTGTTTGAAAGTGAGGAGAAGGGGATGGGGAACTTCCCTTTAATAGGGCACGATGGCAAAGGAAGCATCGCGAATGCCTCCTTTCACACGAAATGCAAAGGCAAAATCTACAGATGCCACCTTTGCAGTGCATTTTGAATAAAAATTTAACCTAACCGTTTTCTATAATTTTTTTTAAAAAACGTATAAAAAAACTCTCTGCTAATCAATAGAGATTGATTTTAATGGTCTCCTGTTTCTAGAGGCAACACTGCCCTAATTTCTAGTAGTGTTTCTATGTTAAAATTTCTAGTTTCGAAATTTATTTTTCTATAGATATATTTGGTCATAGAGTATTCGCGTTAATTTGTTATGTCTTGTTCAAAATAAAATAAGATTTATTTCCATCACTAATTTTCTTTAGTGTTCACTAGGGAATTCATCACTTATTGTATTTCCCAACAGTCTCCCACCCCACTGCTGAGCCTTCCTCCTTTTCCATTACTTCCACATCCTTTGATGTTTAACATGCTTCATCCCAATGAAACCTTGAAGGTGGTATCAGTCGTACTATTGGAGATGTTATTTATAATGCCATTTTGGGGTGTCACTCCCCTAATAAAAAAACAGAAAAACATAAATATGAATGGTGTTTGAGTTTATTTAATATATATTAATATATATTATTAAATATATCAGTCTATATATATATACATTTGAAAGTGATATATTAATCGATATTAAAGTACGTGAATACATATAATTATTTATAAACATATAAAAACATAAATGTATTAATATAAATATATTTGTGTTGATATATATAAAATATATTTGACAATATATTATTTATATAATGATAAATATGTATTTATAGTTATTATATAATATATTTTGTTTGAATGATTTTAAAAAATAGGATCAATTCTGATGTGCAACTCCCCACCTCATACATTTGTGCCTCACCACTACCATGCTCAACCCCACCATATCAGCGCAACCAATCACTATATTCCACCATAGCCGCCAAAGATGGTGTATTACTGTCAAGCTTTACAACTATCAACTGCTGGTGTCACCTCAAACCATTGTCTCCTAACTTCATGTGGTAATGTTCTTGCTACGAACAGGGTTGTGATGTTGTCACCAACTATATCGTGTTCCACCATCACATGCGACATCACATGCTACCGCTTAAGACATGTCACTTCTCCTTGATACCACTAGTCACACCCCAATTAATGAATATTATTTAAACATAAAAGCGTCATCATTTAAACATAACCCACCCACTATGACATGACCCACCCCGCCACACACATTTATGAATTTCATTTAATCGTGATAGTACCTAGCCATTGTTGTCGACGAACACACGCCACCCCATGTATTCATTGTCCCAGGATGGAAGACAGCCAGGATGGATCTACTGAGCCTTTTCAAAGTCATCGTAGGGAATTTTCACCTCAAGTTCCTAGTGCCTGATTCACCATTCCTCACACATATAACTTCAACCAATGTGTTAATAAAAACTCATGTGTTAATCCTCTTAAGTCGTGTGGGTGAAGTCTTAAGAGGTGTAGCACAAGAGTTTTTATTAACACATTGGTTGATGTTGGATGTGTGAGGAAAGGAGAATCATGCACTTGGAACTTGGGGTGATAAAGGCCCTATAATGACCTGGAAAAGGCTCAGTAGATCCATCCTGGGTGTCTTCCATCCCAGGACAATGAATGTTGGAATTTATAATCCATGGGGTGGTGTGTGTTCATTGACAACCCTAGGTGGGTAATTTCATGGTTAAATGAAATTCATAAATGTGTGTAGATGGGTGGGTAATGTCATGGTGGGTGGGTTATGTTCAAATGATAATGCTGTTATGTTTAAATGATATTCATTAATTAGCTATTACTAGTTTTATCAAGAAGCGGTAATGATCCCCAAGGGGTAGCATGCGACGATCACAGGTGATGGTGGAACACGGCATAGCAGACGACAACAGTGAAACCCTAGGCGTAACATGATCAGTAGCGCATGGCGGTAGGTGACAATGGTCGAAGGTGAAACTGGAGGTCGGTGGAAGTAGAGCATGACCCCCCCCCCCCACACACACAAAGAGAGAGAGAGAGATACAGAGAGAGAATCAATGTTAAGCAGAGTTGACCTTGAAAATGTAGTTGCCCAAGACAAACCTTAAAAATGTTGCCCTTTCGCAGTTTTTAAGTACAATTAGTCTACTATTAATGACATGTTGTCCAAATTGCTTCATATCAATCATAGATGATTCGTAAATAAGAATATGAAGGCACATAAGAGCCACTTGAATGATGTCTTATTCACCTATATTGGTTTGATAAATTTTGTATATTTTGGAAATAAAAAAACAAGTTGATTGTATTCTATTTAAAATTCAAATGATGTTGTGCATCATTATTTACCAAAATAAACCACTAAATATAAATCAAACAAAACATTGAATACATAAAATTTAAAAAAAAATTAAACTAAATGTTTATCAACTAAATCAAAAAAATTGAACACAATTTTCTAAAAGACAAAAATTTAACAATAAAGAAATCAATCGCAAAGTTGGACTTAGTTTTGAAAAACAATTACTGTTATAATTTTTTAGATTAATAAGTCATTTATATTATTTTTTTCAAAATTTTAAAATAATTCCTATCATGTTTTTAGAAAATAGAAGAAAAAAATATTTTCTAAAAAAAATTGTTATGTTTATATAATCTAATAGATTTTACAAAAAGAATTGAAATTAAAGACAATAAGTATTATTAAAAACTAAACGATATGTAGATTTTTAGTAATTAATAGCGTTCTAATAGTATCCAAATGTAATTTCATTCCTATTTATTGAAAACAAAAAATTTTAGTAGAAATAATTTTAGTATTTAAAAAATCATTTAAAATTTTTATTTTAAAAAAAAATTAAAATGAAAAAATAAAAAATAGAAAAAAAAACAAAAGAAAAAAATGGATGAAATGAACGATTAAATATTGGTCAACATACCATGTAAATAAAAATTTATTGAACCAACATTTGATCAAACAATTAGGCGCAAGACAGCCATGGTTTACAATTAAAATAAGAATAATATTAAATTAAATATAGTCATGAGATGATGATAATCATCCATCATAAGTATTAGAAGAAAGGATGAGCCAACAATTCAAATAATATTGAAACTATTATAAACAAAATTTTAATATAAATAAAATACATATATAATAATAATATTAACAGATTTTGTTTTAAAACAAATACAATGAAACGACCATACGATAGGAAGCTCCACCAGAGGTTTGTAATGGGGCGGGGGTGAGGTGTTACTGCGGTGGTGGATGGAGGCGCCAACAGCCGAGGAGACTAGGGTAGAAGGCCACCTTGTCCCCGCTAATGATTCAGGGTTTGGGAGGGTGGTCCTGAGCGCGGGCTCCCCACCTCCTCCTTACAGGGACAATCCCTCCATCCACCATTGCTGGGAGAAGAACCACCATGAAAGCAACGGAAAATGGTGGAAAAAATTATGGTGGTTTTGGCTTCCATGTTCTCTCATTTTGGTTTGGTGGCCCACCATAATTTATAAGATTCT
Source organism: Viscum album (assembly GCA_963277665.1). Classification (NCBI taxonomy): domain Eukaryota; kingdom Viridiplantae; phylum Streptophyta; class Magnoliopsida; order Santalales; family Viscaceae; genus Viscum; species Viscum album. The sequence goes on from OY728156.1 coordinate 1,560,399,644, forward strand.
GGATGGCCTGTGGTTTCTATTTGGCTGGACAATGGCGTGGCTGTAACTCCCAACGTGTTTCATATTTTGATCATAAATATTAAATAATAAAAACATAGTAAACAATACTAATAATGTTATTAGTATTGTTAAAATTATAATTAATAATAATAATGATAGTGATAATAATAATAATTTTATATGTTATAATTAATAATCTCCTTAAAAATGATAAAAAATAACAATGAAGAATTTATAATACATAGAAACTATTCGGGGGGGGGGGGGATTTCAAATATTTAATAATTTCAAATATTGAATATAAATAATAAACCTTATAATATAATTAATTTAATATTTTAAAATAATGTGTAATAATTACTAATTTAATTATTATGAATTATTATTACAAAATATTGTTTCGTGTCATGTAATGTTTTTTTGGTGTGTTAGATTTACCAATAATAATAATGATCATGATGTATGTAATAGTATTAAATACTATTCTTATTTAATAAAATAAATAAATATAAAAATATAAATAATAATAATATAAAAAATAAAATATACATTTTATTTAATTAAATAATTAATCTTTTTTATTATCAACGAAAGTACTATAATAATATTATTAAATATATTTTATTAAATAATTACTATGTGAATCTGGAAATTTTACCACATATAATAAATACATGATAATAAAGTCATGATAATATGAAATTAATGATAATGAAGTCAGTATAGTAAATTCATGATAATAAAATCATTATAATAAAGTCATGAAATTATTAATAAATTCATGACAACTATCTTTTACTAAATTCATGAAAATAATAATAATTTTATTACTTATGAATAATGATAATAATAATAATAATGTCACAAATAATCATATTATTATTAAATATTATTAATTACTAATAATTATATTGTTAAAAGTATTATTCAAAACAATTATTTTAACAATTATGACTTTATGTTCTAATCGACTTTGAATATTATTTATTAATATAATATTAATTAATATGACTTTAACAATATTAATAATATAATTAATAATAATTAGTATCATTATCATTAATAAATAGAAAAAAAGGAATTATTTTAAAATAAGTGATTTTTTATTATTAAGTCACATATTATTATTGATGATTAATATTTTCTATTTGTTTTATTTTCAATTATTTAATATTTCTTAAGTGCATGTCTAATATTTCATTAATAGTCTAATTATAATTTACAATTTTTAAGCTTTTAAAGTTACCTATATCTTTTAATTTTTAAATGTAATGTTTTGAAAAAAATATTTCGTATCAACAATCTTATCATATGTTTATTATTTTTCAAAAACTATTTTTATATTTAATTATTTTATATGTGTTTAGCATATGTTTTAAATTTATTTGTGATTATACGTACATTTTATTTTTATACGCTTTCAAAGTTGCTCACTTAAAAAACAACAAACTTATTTTATTCTAAGTAGGAAACTTTATAAACCTATAAAATATAAACTATAAATATAATTTAAATATAACATTAAAAATAGACAAAACCTATAAAAAAATTGAAAATAAAGAGAATTTCTTTACTATAATAAACTAAAATTAATTCACATGACATAATTTTTTTTAAATAAAACCAAAAAAAATACACTTCTAAAAATTTATGAATATACAATATAGTACAAAAAACAAATAAATGAAATTTAAAACTCTAATTGTAAAAATAAATAAAATTGAAAAAAATGGAATTACAAAAAAATAATAATGACAAAATAATTTAATTTATAGAAAATGTTATCTGAAAAATAATAGAACTACTAATGTTATGTTTTGAAACAAAAATATTTTTTGCACCATTGAAATTATTTTTCATTAATTTTTTATGAAATTCCTTTTATTTTCAATAAAATATACGCATTTATTTAGTGTGTGAAATTTCATCTAAATTTTGTAACGTCCCGGATCCGGATGCCACTAAAAGGTACCCCATACCCGGTTGGCCACATGGCCTCAAGCGCATTTTCCCAAATTCCAGATGCTGCCGACTAGAAGCAAGGGACTAGGGTATGATAGTGGGGAAACTATTCCCTCCTTTGTAGAGTGTAACACAACAGAATAAATAATAATAATCATGAAAGCAATAAACAACATGAAACTGAAGTAAACAACAGAAGACTAAAAGGTAAAGATAATCAAAAGACATATAATATCCAAATGATGCAGCATGTCACATGTTCTAACAAAAGAAGAAAAAACAAGATACACTGCTATCAAGAACAATATAATACTAAGGTACAACAATATAAAATGAAACACAACAACATCACTAGCCTTGACTTGGTCCAATGCACTTCTGCTCCTATGTAGCAATCAAGTACCTGTATAAGGAGTCTTTCCCCAATCGACACCTGAAACAATATATTCTGTTTGGGCCATAAAACATTACCCAAAAAGGGTGTGAGAAATAAATTCCAGTAGGAAACCACCAAAGGTCTATGCCTATCTCTCAGTGAATATATGCAAAAGTAGTGTACAATAATGAATTTATTAAACTAGGAAGTACTCAAAAGTAATAAATCAAAAGCCGTGTTCCATTTATACCTTTCATGTTCATTAAGAAATTCAATTACATTGAATAATAAGTTAATGGGATCCATCCATGACTAGTCAATCCCTTATTCAAGAAACAGAGCAAACCCTCAACATGCAATTTGTGAAGTAAATTGACAATCGAATCCAAGCTTGTTCTTTAGGTTGGTAGATGCATCATATGTCATTACAATAGTCAAACCTCAGTTCAAAACCATTCCCTAAGGCAGTCTACAGATAGAACAAATCCTTTCCCACATGCAATTTCCCACAGGTATAACAAAACATAGCCCACAGACACACAAAACCTTGCCTACAAGCATGAAAAATCTCTTCCCACCGAAAGAATAATTCAACAGGGCCAAGCCCAAAATATAAGCAATTTAGCAATAGGAAACACTTTCAATATTTACACTATTACATAGTTAACAAGGAAATAATTCACATCGTAAGCATTTAATTAACCAATTCATTTCAAACAACCCATAATAGTGAAAATAGAGGCATAACCACAATTATCCTAAGCCGAAGGCCCAAAAAAAATTTCCAAGGGTTATGCACCCATAGGGTGGACCCTAATCAAAACAAGTAGTCTCAAATATGCCTCAGTTATTATAATTAATCACCTAAATATCATTAGCCATTAACACAGATCAATGTCTCAACAAAGCGACACCTCAAACATGGGAGCGTGGCAGAACGACCCCTATAAAGAACTTGACATTAAGAAATAAGCACGAGACCACCTAACTCATCGTAGATGACTCTCCTCATCCATCCTCGACTAAGATATTCACTAAAAATTAAATAACATAGTAGAGAAAAAAAATCACCAAGAATGGCTCAAGAGTAATTGAGAGATTACAGATTGGGTTCAAATGAGCCTGATGATGATTGATTCAGAGTTCGGATGATCTACCATGAAGGGATTGAAGTTCTGGAGCTCCTCTTGAGTTCTCTCAGTGATCCCACTATCTAATCTTCCAAAACAAGTGGTTATTTACCATTTTAAGAAAAAACACAAAATACATGGTGTGTAAGTCCATATACATGATTTTTATATCACTTAACTGCTCATTAGGTAGCTGAATTCCACAAAATTACTTTCTAGGGCCTGCCAACATGACTACACAGCATGTACTAGGAAGTACATAGAGTGTAGTTATTTTTTCCTCTTTTTCCATTCTGACATGACTAAAAAACATGTATTCCCATAATACACAACCAAACTACATTGCATGAATGTAGGAGTACGTGACGTGTACCCCTATGTCAGGTCGTGGGACAATATAATTCTATTAGTTTTCTAGTTTTCCTATGTTTTCTAAAAAACACAAGGTAAAAAGAATAAAATAAACCTTTACCTCCAAGTTAGAACCGAGTCCTTACAAAATTCCCCGCCATAAATAAATTCATCCCCGAATTTCCCTTACAAGGGTGGTGAAGGAAGATGTGAGAATTTCTTTAGCTACTATGCATGTATATCAGATTCCCTCTCCCAAGTTTCATCCTGTACTCGGCCATGCTGCTATAGCACCCGTATGAGAGGAACTAACCAATCTCGAAGAGCCTTCATGCTCCAATCAACTATATGAACCAGATACTCCTCAAAGGATGCATCAACCTGAAGCTAAACCTTCACATGATGAAAAACGTGAGATATGTCTGAGTGATAGCGTTGTAGCTGAGATACATGGATGACATCAATCATGGTGCGGTACCTCTAAACAAACTTTAACCGATAGGAAACCAAACCAACTCGCTCTGGAATCTCAAATGGTTCGACATATCATGGTGAAAGAATACCCTATTGTGGGTGTCGGGCACAGTAGAAGGTCATGGGTGGATGTGCCCACTCGGCTTTTTTTTCATTTGAAATGACCAATCCAGGATCAATAAAACGATAAATGCCAGTCTACACGGATCGAATAACAGAAATAGACAAAGAAGAAGAAAAGTCCTGGAACCATAAAGGAAGGATCACCACAGGTAGATTATAATTAAATTAATTAATTAACAAGAAGTAACTTTTCTGGTTTTCTTTCTTCATTGATATTTCTGATCACATTCTGATGTGATTCGTCGTTGCGTCGTAGAATCCAAGTGTAGACTTCCTCTAGCGATGATCCACATGTGCACCATGTATCTCTGGACATCGCCAAAGGAATCTCCGGGTGCTAGTGAGGAGAATACTTTGCTTGTGTTTTCCGCCTTAGATCATCTTGATCCGATGGAGGTGTCTCTCTCTCGGTCTTGAGAGCATTCTTAGAGGACATAGTTCTTTCGGTCTTGAGAGAATTCTTTAGAATTGTTGTACACAACCATTCTTCGGAAAATAGTTGGGGTTGTGAGGATATTTATAATTGGGTTTGAGGTTGTAGAGTAATGACAATAAATAAACGTGTTATGCATTTTATTTATTTCATTACCTCTTTTAAAACTCCCATGTCTAATCATTAATTCCTTGACATGATCCCCCCCTGATTAATATAAATATTATTTAATAAAACGATATTTTCCAAAAATCCCGACTGGAAAAACTACACGGTGTGTAATCATAATTACACGGTGTGTACTTTTTTTCATTAAAAACTACATGGCATGTAATCATTAATACATGGTGTGTACTTGTTTTCAAAATAAAAACTACACGGTGTGTAATCATTAATACACGACGTGTACTGGTTTTCATTTTATTCTTCCTCCAACATTAAAATGAACTAGGATTCCTTGAAAAATTATTAAACCACGTATGGGAATAATCTTTATTCTCCTTGAGATACTTTGACACACTTAGTGTGTGACCCTATAGGCCTCTTTCTCATTGGCATTTGGCAGGCTTGCCTAATGTCCAAGATTACTGTCTAGAAAGAGGTCAAGGAACCCAAGATAAAGAAGTTTACCCTGCATTGACGTGTCACCTCATACGAATGCTTATTGTGTAATTTAATACCTTTGTCTCAATATCTCATCAAGAAGGTTTCATGGTAGTGTCATAAACCTATAGTCTTGATCTATCATTCTTTGAATTCTAGAAATAAACTCATCGTGACACCATGGCAATAGAATTTGTGCGACAGTTCTATTTAAATAAAAGGGCCTGAGATATTTACTTCCATAAATATGGAAGGGACAAATCCTTCCTCAACTTATCCATTAACAACATGTCATTCGTGACGCACCCAACATACCCTAATTTCTTCCAACTCACTTCGTGACGGTTTTCGTCAGAAAATATAAGTGAGAGAGTCATGACATGAGTTAATGACCATCTTCCAGTCTGAAGACCATTACACACGCTCATAGATTGCAATGTACGATGACACCAAGACATGTGGAATTGCTATTGGCGGGGTTGTTCTCATAATCTCCTATCATGGAGACTACCAAGTGGAAACTCCACGAGAGAGAGCCTCGTCTTCTTACGAGTACTCTCACATGAAGGTATGTATACTATGTTTCCTATCATAGTATTCATCCAACCATAGAACTTTATTTAAGAATATTATTATAGCATTTCAAGGTTCTCATCATAAGAGGGATCTTCCATGACCTTATCAATGCAACAAATATTCAAGGACATTATTATATTATAGTTATGCAGAACAATGAAAAATATATAATAAGTGTACATTTATGTAATCAAAGTACAAAATAGTTTGTTCTCAAGACACAAACCCTTAAAAACTCCCACTTGGACTAGAGCCAACTGCCTACGACTTTTAGTCTGCTAGACATCACATGATGATCATGTTTCTACTGAGTCAAGCCTTTACTCAAGGGGTCCACCAAGTTATATTCCATGGTAATACTGCTCACTGCAACATAAACTTTCTGAGAAAAATCCCTCAAGTGATGATACTTCCGAAGTATGTGGTTTTTCCTATGATGTGACCTTGGATCTTTTGCAAGTTCCACTACTGCAGTATTATCACAATAGAGTGTGATAGTATCTTTATTGCACGGTACTACATATAGCTCTTGGATGAAGCTTCACATCCATAGTGCTATTTTAGCTACCTAAGAAGCTGCAATATACTCAGACTCTGCTGTAGAATCTGCGACGATACCTTGCTTTGAGCTCTTCCAGCTCAATGCACTTCTATTCAAACTGAAGATGTGTCTAGCCTGTGACTTTATTTCATCTAGATCAGTCTAGAAACTAGCATCTACATGTCCTCTAATGACTAGTTCCTCATCTCCTCCATAAACATGGAACATATCTTTAGTACACCTGAGATACTGAATGATAGTCTTGACTTCTATCCAATGGCGGTCTCCTGGATCAGGTTGATATCTTCCTACCACACTTAATTCATAAGAAACATCTATCCTTGTATATAGCATATCATACATGACTGAACCAAATGCGGATGCGTATGGAATCCTTTCCATTTTTTTATTTACTCAAGTGTCTAAGGAAACATTTTCTTGGAAAGATGAATTCCATGTGACACTGGAAACAATCCCCTCTTGGAGTGTTTCATACTGAATCTCTTCAGTATCTTGTTAATGTATGTATTTGACTTAGGCCCAACATATTTTTGGATCTATCATGATGGATCTTGATCCAAAGAATATATACTGCCTCACCCAATTATTTCATAGAGAAGAATTTATCCAACCATGCCTTAACTAACTATAATATAGGTACTTCATTTCCAATTAGTAATATGTCATCAACATATACTAATAGGAAAACAACTGCACTTCCACTAAACCTTTTGTTGACACAAGACTCACATTCATTCTTAACAAATCCAAATTCCATTATGGCTTTATCAAAATGAATGTTCCATTCCCTTGATTCTTTCTTTAATCCATAAATGGATTTCTGTAACTTGCATACCTTGTTGGAATCCTTTGGAGTCGCAAACCATTCAGGTTGTGCCATGTAGACATCTTCATGGAGGTTCCTGTTAAGGAATTCTATTTTGACATCCATTTTACAAATTAAATAGTCATGGTAATCGGCAATGGCCAATATGATTCTGATTGATTTCAGCATCGCAACTGGTGAAAAGGTTTCATCATAGTCAATTCCTTAACAATGTCTAAAACATTTTTCAACTTGTAGTTCCTTATAGATGTTGACTTGACCCTATATATCCAATTTCCTCTTGAATACCCATTTATTTCCAATGGGTTTTACATCAACTGGAGGATCTACTAAAATCCAAGCTTGGTTTTGGTACATGGAATCCATTTCAGAATTAATGGATTCTTACCACTTGGAAGTGTCTGTGACTTCAAATAATTCCTTTTAGGTAAGAGGGTCATCATTTTCAACCAATAATGAGTCACCATCCTCAGTGACAAGAAGACCATATCATTCTGGTTCTCTCACCTCTCTTGTGCTCCTAATCAGTTCTTGTGTCTCTGGAACAGATTTTTCTTCCATGGGGCTTTGTGGAATCTGTTCTTGTACCAACTCTTATGTATCTTGAGCCTCAACTTCATCGAAGTCTATCTTGATCCAACTATATATTTTGGATATGTTCTCCCTCTCATGTAATATGGCGTGTCTTTCCACTGTTACCTTTTTATCCGAGAGATTGTATAAGTAATATCCCTTTGTTTAATTGGGATATCCTATAATGATACACTTTGTGCCTCAGGGTTCAAGCTTGTTACCTGAAGAGGCATTAACTAATTCTTCACTACCCCACACATGTAAATTTGATAACATGGCTTTTCTTCCACTCCGTAATTCATATGGAATACATTATATCGATTTAGTTGGTACTTGGTTTAGTATGTGTTCTGCTGTTTGTAATGCATATCCCCAAAAGGATAATGGAAGACTCACATGACTCATCATTGATCTCACCATGTTTAACAGGGTGCAGTTCCTCCTTTCACTTACGCCATTCCACGGAGGCATGTAAGGAGGAGCGAGTTGAGATAGAATCCCAAACTCTCGTAAAAAATAAATGAAGTCATGATTAAGATATTCCCATCCAATTTTTGAGTAGAGTTTCTTAATATTCATACCAAGCTGGTTCTCAACTTCATTCTTGTATTCATTGAACCGATCAAAAGAATCTTACTTATACCTCATTAAGTAAATATATCTATATCTTCTAAAATCATTCGTAAAAGTTATGAAGTACACGAACCTACCCCTTTCTTGAATTGTAAATGGTCCACATACATATGTGTGAACTAATTCTAGAAGCACTTTAGCCCTTTCACCTTTCCCACTAAATGAGGATTTGGTCAATTTTCCTTGTAGACACACATGACATACACCAAGTGGTTTTAGTTCAAAAGAATATAAATACCCATCTTGATGTAATTTTTTCAAATGTTTCTTATTGACATGACCTAAACGGTGATGTCAAAGTTGGGCGTGGTATGAGTCATGTGAATTAAATTTTCCATCAATTTCCATTACTTGGTTTGTGTAGTCTAACACATAAAGGCCATTATATAAATTTGCTCTAACAAAACAAATTCTATCTTTATAAAAGTATCAACATTCATTTCCAAAAATGAAGATGAATCCATCAATATCTAATCTGGATACTGAAATAATTTTTTTAGTAACAGAAGGCATATTCTAACAACCCTTTAACACCAAGATCATTCCAGTTTGCAATGCGAGGTGGTAGTCCTTGACAGCTAAAACAACAAGTCTGGCTCTGTTGGCTGCTTGTAGAGCTACCTCTCCCCGATCAATCTTCCAAAATCTACTTGTTTCCTATATTTGGATACATATGTGTGCAACACAAGTAGTATCTAATACCAAATTTTTAGAAACAAATATATTGCATTGGATGAAAAACGCACCTGAAGCTTCCCCTTGCTTCCTTGGCTAGGTGCAGTTTTTCTTCCAGTGGCCCTTCTTGCCACATGAAAAACAAACAACATCCTCTTCTCTTGCCTCCCCATTGATCTTCCTTTTCTTGGAAGGCCTTTAAGAATATTTGGTTTTAAAGCACTTCGCCTTCCCTTTCCTTTTATTCACCATAAGGAAAGAAGGGTTTTCATGCTTTATATCATTGTCCACATAGAGAATAAGGATAAGAAGATCTGATAGAGACTTCTCAATGTTGTTCATGTCTAAATTTACAATAAAGTTATAGAAAATATGGGGAAGTGATGCAAGAATGAGACCGGTACACAGTTTTTCAGGGAGATTAAACCCTAGAACCTCCAAGCGCTCAATGTAGCCAATGATCTTGACTACATGAGGCCTGAATGGGGAACCCTCTCTGAGCTTTCGCGGAAATAGAGCCTTGGAAATCTAAAACCTTTCCTATCTTTCTCTCTCTTGGTATAGACCATAGAGGTGCTCGAGCATGCTATAGACATCCATGTAATCATGAGACTTCATGATCTCACTATACATTGATGATATCATCAACCATTAAATGTCGAGTGAATCATTAAAATGTTGATAAAAGATAAGGAAATCTTGATCACTCGCCCCTTGGGTAGGAGATTTAGTAAGTGAGGACCCCAATACATAAAACACTCATTCATGGAGTAGGATAAGCCGAAGGTGCCTAAACCATTCCTGAAAGTTACTACCGGCGAGGATAATATCTTTGTCCAGAATTGATCACAGAGAAAATGTGGTTGACAAGCTTGTCATATTGATTCTAAAAATTAAAATATTAGATTTATTAGTACCTTTTGATTATATTTTATAAAAAATAATAAATGATTTTATTAATTCTCCCACTATTCTATCAAGTCCCAATAACCCTCACCAGTGAACCGAGAATGTCTAGCTTCTTTGACATTCTAGTCGAAAGAATCTATATTTCCCTTCTCATAACCCTAATAAGGGTTGGTCAAGATATTTGACGGTATTTAGGTAGGAAGGTCTTTTCCAAATGTGAGCTTATAGTTCCATGATACGTTGAGTGGAATCCCCGATCCTGAAATCCTATCTTGGGTTTCCTTATCACTTTCCTCTATTTTACAAAAAGTCTAGAAAGGGATACTCCTTTTGATGTAAAATGTTTATGTCAACCCAAAAAATTCATAAGAGATTACTTTATAAAAGTAAGTGTCCCAACAAGGGTTGGTCAAACACACAGTTTTATTCAGTCTTTCCCTTAGTCAAGTAATAAAAGGATTGGTCTGACTTAATATGTTATTTGACAGATTTTATTCTTTATCCGTAGTTTTTCATTATCACATGCTTGTTAATATTAAGTGATTATTGCTTAAGTGATTAACCATGTTATGATAATGTTTACACATAGTCTATTTTTTATTTTATTCCATCTTTTCATGCATGTTTATTTCATTAATTATGTTAATGCGACAACACATACACAATAAATAAACCATGCAATCAGATAGAAGTAAAATAAGACGGCATGATCATGAGATTCTATTGGTTATCTTATCTAGCGGTTTTGATAAGCTAATCCTGACCTAGGGAAAACAACTTGAACCTGATGGTTCGTGTTTTGCAGCTCCCATCAGACCACCTTTGCATCTTCTTGGGTAGGTTTCACCTCAAATTCATATTTTTGAATCGTATCCACTGTCTTGGGAGATCCTTCATTACACGGGGTTTACATTAAAGAAACCATGGGCACACATTACCTACATTTTACTGGAAGAAGGCTCGCGGTCAACGAATTTAAATTAAACAAATTTAAATGAAACCGTACACACATACAAAGGGTCTTTGGTCTAGCTCATGATCATCCGTAGCATGCAACATCATTTACACATATTTAGAATTCAAATGATTTTAATAGTTCTATTTATTCAAGATAATTCGTGCTTGAATTCAATTAATTAGGATCTTATAATTAATCAATTCGTTATTTTAAATTCCTTTCTGTATTTCCTTGATATTATTCTCATCCATATTCCCTATATAGGTCTTTTTACTTTTAGAGGAAACCTGGTACAATTCCATTTTTGGAAAGTACACAGTGTGTAATATAATCTAGACACCATGTATTTTCACCCTTTATCGAAAGTATGTGCTGGGGGATTTGGGGTGTTTTTTGTACTTTGGAAATTTTGGAGTACAAGGTGTGTAGATTAATATAACACGGCGTGTACTTCATTGTTACGTGGTTACCGGCCTGGTAATCCCGTGTACGTGGAACATGACTTCTCCTTGTACTCGGTTTCACTTAGGCTAGATCAGACTGCACGATATGTTGATTCAACATACATGCCGTATATTTTGGTTCCCACTCTCCATTCATTTTTGGTCAACGTGGTGTAATAAATACTTAGGTATACTCAATTCACATGGCATGGTTTGGAAGACCAGTACTGGTTCATTGAACCTAAGTACACGGCGTGTTGTTTTCACTACATGCCTTGTATTCTTGTGTTGTACCAACAGAAAGAGCGGCTCCTCTAGATGAGTTCATCATTTTAAATTTAATCAAAATTAAAATTAAAAGTTCGTTTCTATGATTTTAATCACAAAATGAAGGAGGAAGAATAGATCTCGTTCATTCCGTTTTATAGAACAATTTATCTTGAATTGAATCAAATATAAATTCGTAAATTATCAATGAAAATTAAATAACTATAATCAATGTTGAGACCTCCTCCGAGACCACTTGTGGGTGCCGGGCATAGCAGAAGCTTGTGGGTGGATGTGCCCACTTGGTTTTTTGTCATTTGAAATGATCAATCCAGGATCAATATGATGATAAATGTCAGTCTCCATGGATCGAATCACAAAAATATACAAATAAGAAGAAAAGTCTCAAAACCATAAAGGAAGGATCATCACAGGTTGATTATAATTAATTTAATTAATTGAAAAAAAGTACATTTTATGGCAATCTTTCTTCGTTGATATTTCTGATCACGTTCCGATGTGATCCGTCATTGCGTCGTAGAAGCCAAGTGTAGACTTCCTCTAGTGGTGATCCACACCGGCACCATGTATCCTTGGACGTCGCAAAAGGAACCTCTAGGTGCTAGCATGGAGAGGCCTTGCCTTGCGTTGTATGTCATAGATCACCTTGATCCGATGGAGGTGGATCTCTCTTGGTATTGAGAGCGTTCTTGGAGGATGACGTTCTTTTGGTCTTGAGAGAATTCTCCAGAATTGTTGGGCACAAAGATTCTTCAGAAAAGAGTTGGGGTTGTGAGGATATTTATAATTGGGTTTGAGGTTGTAGAGTTATGACAAAAAATAAATGCATTACGTGTTTTATTTATTTCATTTACTCTTTTGAAAACCCCAAGTCAAATAATTAATTCCTTGACATGCTCCCACACTGATTATAATAAATATCATTAAATAAAATGATATTTCATCAAAATCCCGACTTGAAAAACTACACGGCATGTAATCATAAATACACGGTGTGTACTTTTTTTTCATTAAAAACTACACGGTGTGTAATCATTAATAAACAATGTGTACTTGTTTTCAAAATCAAAACTACACCGCGTGTAATCATTAATACACGACGTGTACTTGTTTTCATTTTATTCCTCCTCCAATATTAAAACAATTTAGGAAACCTTGAATAATTATTAAACCACGTATGGGAATAATCTTTATTCTCTTTGAGATACATGGATACCCTTAGTGTGTGACCCTCTAGGCTTATTTCTCGTTGGAATTAGGTGGGCTTGACAAATGTCCAAGATTACTGTCTAGCAATGGGTCAAGGCACCCAAGAGAAAGAAGTTGACACTGCATTGAAGTGTCACCTCATACGAATGGTTACTGTGTAATTTAATCCTTTTGTCTCAATATCTCATCAAGAAGGTTTCATGAATGTTTCATAAACCTATATGCTTGATCTATCATTCTTTGACTTCTAGAAATAAACTAATCATGACACCATGGACATGGAATTTGTGTGATAGTTCTATTTCAATCAAAGGGCCCGAGATATCTACTTCCATAAATATTGAAGGGACACATCCTTACTTGACATATCCATTAACAAAATGTCATTCATGACGCACCCAACGTACCCTACTTCCCACCAACTCTCTTCAGAGTGCACGAGTCTTGACATGAGTTAATGATAATCATCCAGTCTAAGGACCATTACACACACTCATAGATAGACATGTCTGATGACACCAAGACATGCAGATTTGATACTGGCGGATCTGTTCTCATAATCTACCATCTTGGAGATTTCAAAGTACAAAATCCATGAGAGAGAGTCTCGTCTTCTTACGAGTACTCGCACAAGACGATCTGTATACTATGTGTCCTATCATAATATGTCATCCAACTATAGAACTTTATTTAAGAATATTTTTATAAAATTTCAAGGTTCTCATCATAGAGGGGATCTTCCATGACCTTATCAATGAAACAAATATTACATGATATTATTATATTATAGTCATGCAGAAAAATGAACAATATATAATAAGTGTACATTTATGTAATCAAAGTACAAAATAGTTGGTTCTCAGGACACCAACCCTTACACCTATGTCCTGATTCTCTTTTGTCCCAATCTCATCATGACACGTATGAAAAATAAATCCCCAACTTCGAACTCCAAAGGTTTTCTGTGGTGTTTGACATAAGAATTTTGATGAGACTGTGTAGTAATTATCCGCATCTGAATGAACCGAACCTGTTTAATGGTCTCTTGGTCAAGAAGAGTTCCTAGCATAACTGCCTCTCATGACTCTAGCTCAAACAAGGGTGATCGGCATGGTCTACCATCAAAATACTCATATGACACCTTCGTAATAGTATCCTAGAATCTATTGTAATAGGAGAAATCAACCAGGGGTATGTGTAACTCCCAAGAACCCCCAAAATCCCGAACGCATGACCGAAGCATGTCCTCTTGCACCTGAATCATGTGCTTTGACTGACCATCTATCTGTGGGTGGTAATCTGTTCTCAGAAGCACCTGTGTACCTAAATCCCTATGTTTCCCATTCCAGAAACAGGAAGTGAAGTGGGAATACATATCTGAAATGGTAGAATGTGGGACCCCGTGTAGTCGTACAATCTCACAGATGTACAACCTCTCAAGTTCATCAACCCTAAAGGTCTCCTTGATCAGCAAGAAGTGAGTGACCTTCATATTCCTGTAAACTACAACCCACAAAGCATCATTGGATCTAGGAGACCTTGGTAACCATATCATGAAATCTATCACAAAATCATCCCATTTACACTCTGAAATAGGTAACTACTATAAAATCCCAGTCGATCGTCGATGTTTCGCCTTCACCTACTGACAGGTGGAACATCTTGTAACAAAACCAGCTACTTCACACTTCATACCCAAGCACTAGTACTGATGGCACAAGTCACAATACATCTTGGTGACTCTGGGATTTACTACCCAAGATGAAGCATGAAACTCCCGCATCATCTCCTCATGTATATCCAATGAGTCCCACACACATTCCTGGACATGAAAAACTTAATTCTCGCCTATCATCCATCCAGGTGGAGGGTCCTCACCTGCCACACTCTCATATAGAACTAGCCTTTGGAATCTGATAGCTTCCTCATCCTCACTATATTCAGTAGGGTACAGGTAATAGCCAAAAATGAAACATAATTCTATACCTTACTACCGTACAAATCTAAATGAATCTCAGAGAAAAAATCTATAAGCTGCCACTCACCACTGGCATCCTGCACTACATGTGTCTGACTCATCCTTCTTAGTTAGTCAGCCACTGTATTGCCTTTTCCAGGTATATAGGAAATCTCAAAATCAATGGAATAAATGTATTCCACCCACCTTTGATATCTAAAATTCAAATCCCACTGAGTAAAGATATTCTTGAAGATTTTATAGTCTGTGTACCCCACATAATGCTATCCCAATAAGTAATGTCTCCAACATCACAAGGAATGAACAATCGCAATGAACTCTAGATCATGCATAGTGTAATTCTTCTCATGTGGCCTCAACTGCTGAGAACCATATCCAATAACTCGGTCCCCATGCATAAGCACAACTCCCAACCCAATACTTGATGCATCACTATATACAGTGTAACCCTTGCCCAGATCTGGAAATATTAGTATCAGTGCCAAAGTTAAACATCCCTTCAACTCCTAAAAGGCTATGTCACAAGAATCTGACCACACTTACTTCACACCCTTCTTAGTCATGCCTTTCATCACAATTTCTAAGCAAGAGAAGTCCTTTATGAAATGAATGTAGTAACCAGCTAGCCCCAAAAAACTCCATACCTCAAAAATGTTTATGGGATGCTCCTAGTTAACTATTGTTCTCACCTTTTTTGGGTCCACTAATACATCATTCTCTGAGATGAAGTGACCAAGGATGTGAATCTGATCCATCCAGAAGTGTCATTTTGTGATCTTAGCATATAACTCATGCTCTCTCATTGTATTAAAAATAATATCAAGATGCTTGGTATGGTTGTGTCAATCGAGAGAATACACCATGATATCATCCATGAGAACCACCACAAATAAAGCTATGTATGGATGGAATACTCAGCTTACCAGTTCCATGAAAACTGTTGGAATGTTTATGAGACCAAACGGAATAACCAGGTACTCATATAGACTATACCTTCTATGAAACGTGGTACAAGGTATGTTTGATGGTTGAACACGTACCTGGTGATATCCTAACCTCAATTATATATTCGAGAACAATCATGCTCCTCGAATATCATCAAATAGGTCATCTATCTGTTGCAAGGGATATTAGTTTTTAACCGTAAATAGGTTCAGTTTTTGATATTCCACGCACAGCTGAAGGGTGCCTTCCACTTTTTGAGTGAAAAGGACCAGTGAAACCCAAGGATAAGTACTGGGTCATATAAAACCCTTAGCTTCACAATCTTCCAAAATACTATTGAGATCTTACAACTCCATCATAGCCATCCTGTAAGGAGGAATGGATATCGGTGTAGCTCCTGACACTAGCTCGATAGTGAAATCCACCTCTCTGGCAGGAGGTGGGCATAAGAAGTTGTATATGAAAACATCCCTGAAATGATCAACCACTCAAGGGAAATCTTCAAAATATGTTCCCTTGTCATCTAGATATAAACTTGCAATTTGGGCTGTCATCCCGCCCAAACCACGATGCTTGGATCTTGCTATGCTTTCGTAGACATCCCATTCACCCTTATGTAGAAAACATTCCACCCTCTGGTGATGTGAAACTCACCCCGCGGTGATAGAAATAAAAAAAAGGCTTGAAAATGAACCAACCAGTCCATTTTGAGAATGACAACAAATCCAGTCTTCTCTAACACATAGAGGTTCCATAGAAAGTGAAACCTACAAATCCCAAGGGGGAACTCCTTGCCCTGACGCACCCCTACCATTCAAATACCTAATAGAGTTTCTAGCATCATAACATCAAAAGTAGTATAAACATAGAGACCAAGGATTTAAACAATGGCCAAAGATATAAAACTATGTGTAGCACTAGTGTAGAGACCCATGCTTGATGTACATGGACATTATATTTCTTTTTTGGAATACTTAATACATGAAACAATCATATTCCTAGAGACAATATTAGTTTAGTGTATTTGGAAACTCAGAACATAATCATCAAATCATGGTGAAAGATCTTCAACATCTCCCATAAAGATATTCCCATTTTTTCCTACCTAAAACCATTCTTTATATCCTAGGGAAAAGAAAACATAAAAAGGGTGAGCTCAAATTCTTAGTAAGGGTAAACATAGAGAATATAAAACAAACAATAAAAATTTGATTGTTGAAAAACATGAATATAAAGTTTAAACATCAAAATCTTGAGCAATGACATGAATCTTGGAAATAAGTAAGGCATACATCATAAAAGAACATTAACCATGATAGAATCGCATTGACATAAAACAAGTAATTATGGAAAACTATTAAGCACATAATATGATTTCTATAATAGCCAAGGTATTTCTTCCAAGACCATCATAGTGGAAAACGTACACTAATGAACAAGGTTTACATTCTGTTGCACCCATGTATTAGCAAAGACTCGGAATTTCCACATAATTTTTTTTAAATAAAAGGGAATTTTTCGAGTCCGAAAAAATTTATGGTGCATGATTTCTGAGGCCCGGAATGTTTTTCTGAAGTTTTGTTCAGGTATGTTCAGTAAACATGAGAGCGGATTTTTCTAACTTTTGAACCGGTGCTCGGAATTGAAATCTGAGGGCACCATTGAACATGCAGCACTGATTTTCGCTTAAAGAGACATTCACCTCGACTGCAGTTGGTCGAGGGTGAAAGTTAGTTTTTGGGTTTTATGTGAAGGAATAAAATAAAAATAAATGTTTGTGACATTTTATTTTTATTTGCAACACCCATGTGGGTGTTGGGAGGTGGGGTCCACAGGAACAAAACCTCCATGTGGAAGTTAGCAGTGGGGACCACCAAACCTTAACCTCCCATGAGAGGTTATGGTGGTGGGGACTACCTGAACCTATCCTCTCATGAGAGGTTATGGTGGTGGAGACCACCCGGGATTGAAACCACCCTTTTAATTGGGAGAAAAACCTCAACTCCTTCATTAATGCAGTGGAACCTCTTGAGATTCCTCCACATTAATTTCACCAATGCACATACCTTTAATTGTACAAAATTAGATAATAGGATTTCCCCCTATTCTAATTAATTAACAGCATCATTAGAATTTAGGATGGTTCTAAATTGCAGGATCGTTACCTACCTTCCACCCTCTCCTATATATATGGAGCTTGGGAGGAGGATTTGGGACGAATTCAGCAAGAGATGAAGTACTAGTGATTGGACTCCCAACACTTGGAGGATTATGATCTCCAATGAAGAAAGATTCCTCAATGAAGAACATTTAAGATAAATATATCCCCAGTAAATACTTACAAATAAACAATCTCAGATAAAAATGAGATTGGAAAATTATCTCTTACCTTAAGTACAATATGATTTGTATGTATCCAAACCTCTTATATAATGATTTAAATAATGTTACTGATTTATTCAAAAATCATAATCATTCTTATGATAACATTTATGATCATATTTTCATCCGTTTGTTAGTAACATTTCATTGCTACTATTTATTCGGGTATTGACTGCATTATGTTCTTATGTATGTTTTGTCAGATAAGTTATTATTCCTCTTTTTAGGATATAGTTATATCATATAAATAATGTTATTAGTATAATATATATCATATTTATTCATTAAATTCATTTATATAATCATGTTTTATTAAGATTATGTAAAACGAATCACATCACACCATGGAGATGGTAAGCTGTACGTACGCACAAATGACGACACCGTTACCAAAATTATTGAATGGTATAGAAATGGATTGTGTATAGTATCTCAAAATTAGTATAATTTTATAATAATCATATACATTTATTATTTACACCATTATACCCATCCATGTAAGGTGGTGGTGAAAAACAGATTACACTACAGAGTGGAGACTGTAATCCATACGTACGCACGCATAGTGATTTCATTTTTTCATAGGACGGATAGAAGGTGAAATAGGGTTGCTTCATATTTATAATAATATATAATTATATTATTGATACTTATTTTATTACATTAAATGAAACAATTAATGATGATTAAGTACAAGATGAAATAAATTTGAAATAATCTGTAGAAGATATTACCTCTTCCTTGACGTGCCTCCATTAAATTTTCCCTTAAGGAACTAGATTTGGTCTTTTAAGAAGACCATAGCATATAAAATGTTAATAGGAAAGTTTAGAAGAGTAATGGACAGGGTTTGGCCAAGATTTAAGGCTCAAAATGGAGTTAAGATGAAGGGGAATAAGTTCCCTTTTATAAGAGAAGAGAGGGAAACTTTAGGAAACTCTCAAAATATTAATTTATTATAAATACAATTTAGATTAAAATTGTTCCAAAAATTATTTAATTAAAAATAAGATGATTTTGGTTTGAATACCCATAATCCAATAATTTTTAGACAAGTTTTGAATATTATTTTATCCTTATCTTTTTATTTTAACACTTATTTAACCCTTTTTAATTTTACTGTGATATCATGTTATTTACACATTGTGGGTTAATGTAATTAACATATCATGTCAAATGACCCATAAAAAGTTATTTATGACATATTTGGACTTATATTAACCATTTGGAATAATATTATATTTTAATGAATTTAATATCGTTTAATAAACTATTTTTTGTTTTAAGTTATGAATTATGTCAATTTTAGACACTATTCATACTTGACTTTTTAGAAAATTCATAAAAAACTGATTCGTTCAATAAAATGGAATTAAATCATCCATAATATGTCAATTTCATCCATAAAATTAGTTTATGACATATAAATTTTCAAATTAAATTTATTTTAATATTTATAAGTTCATTTATTTGAATCATTCATTAATGAGGTAATCACTACATCATAATTGTGTCATATATAAATATATTTTTCTAATGTATAAAAATAATAAATAAAATACCATGATGTATAAAATATTTTTATCATTATAATTACTATTTATAGACATATATTTTTGTTATATAACCCTATATTAATATCAATTTAGTAAAAGATATATGTTTGTGTTACAATTATCTTAATTTTAAATTAATTCTTATAAAATGTCATTTTCACATCCAAGTGATCCTTTGGGATCCCAAAATCGACCCAAGGATGCCAATTGTCAGAAATATATCATCAAATAGGATTAGTACATGTTTTAGGGTAGTTTAATATTTTATAATATTATTTTCTTACCCTTATTTACCAAATTTACCATTTAACCATGATAAATAATATAATTACTAAAGTTACTATTCACAATTTTCAAAAAATAAAAGGTGCCTATTTAAAAATTAAGAACCTTATGATTCCAAATATGGAATCAATTTTTCCAAATTCAAAACACCGATGTTTCAATAATTAATTTAAAATTAATTCCCATTGTCAAAACCAAAAAGCGAGGTTTTAAAAAGTAATAACTATCAAAAGATTAACATGTGTTTATGTCCAATTTAAAAGTGAAAATACTTCCACTGACCTAAATTGGATTAAATGATAAAAATATAACTCAATTATGTTTTAAAAACAATTAAAATTATAATCTAACTATATAAATAAATTGGATAAAAAGGCAGTATCGAGTTAAAATGCAGTGTTTTTCACTATTCATTAAAATATTAATTTTATTAGAAAATACCAAAAATTCAACAAAAGTAAATTTTAATATCCCTCTTCAAAATAAGAATTTTATTTTATCAAATCTAACTTATAAAAGTGTCAAAATATATATTTATTATTGGGGCGCCATCAATACGCGGTAAAACAACACTTTTAAAAAATACTTCTTTTATCCGAAAAAATTGATTTTTTTTCTAATATAATGTTCTATAAAACTTGTAAGATGAATTATAATGTTATATAAAATTCAAAATGTCGTTAATACTATTCAATATGGCTAGTTATATAATATTTTAATAATATATAATTGTTTTGTGAAACTTGGTATTGTGTACAACGCAAGCTATCGAGGAATGTTGCTCTTGTGTGTAACGCAAGCCAATCCAGTGTTGCATGTAGTGAAAGCTTCCTTTGTAGTTTTGTATAAAATAATCTAAACATATTTTATTTATACATTGAACAAAATCTATACTCAGTGTTACATGAAATGAATTCTATCAAAGGAACATGAAATTGTGTGCAATACAAGCCAAGAATAGTGTTGCGTTTACTACAAGCTAATACGAGGTTTTGTATAGTGAAATATAATCTTGTTGTAACATAAAACACAAGTAATAAAATATATTAAAAGAATCTATCTCATAAAATATCAGGGTGTTATATTCTACCTCCCTTAAAATGATTTTTTTCCCTTCAAATTCGTCGGGGTTATAAAGGGTTTTATACTTGACAGTTTCTATTATGGAAACCCACATCGTAAAAAGGGATACAAAAAAATCATTTTAAAACGAAATTTAGAAACTAAACAGTTACCCAAATTAACTCATCACTGGGCTTCCAGATAGGATAACATCAGTGGGAAGTGAAAACATGTATATGGAAGAGAAATCTAACCATCATGTTTTGTTGGATAGTGATAGAGAATAAGTCTTGGATAAAGTTAACAACCAGAAAGCTGTAAATCCATGATGATTTAAGGGATCATATGATTCATTAGATAATAAGGCACCATAACAACATTTTTGGTTTTCAATATGCTTTTATTAAAGTTGAATAATTTTGTATGAGAATAAATACTTACTTGAATTTGGTATAATCTCACAATTGTTTACACCAGGAACAATTTCCACTTCATCTCTTATTTATAGAAATGAAGTTGAATTTTTCATTCTTGAAGTGTTATAAGATCAGGAAATAGAATGATATTTCATTCCATCTGTCTCAAGAAAAATGCTAGCACATGAAATCAAATATGAATAATTCTACCTATAGTGAGATAATACATTAATCTTACAAACCTTAAAATGGAAAATAACTTATATTATCCATAAATGGATAACATTATAATCCTTACAAAATATAAAACATTATAAAGAGGTGAACTAAATTTACATAACATTTATCACCCATATCTCATTTGGAAGTTCTTAGTTGTCACATTCCAAACATGTCAAAAACTTAATCATGTATTCTCCTTAAACAATGATAATAACATGAATTTCCATAGAACCTAAGTAAAAAAATGAATGATTTAAAAAGTTAACTCTTTCCACACACCAAAATCGTAAAAATTTAATATATTAAAACCATGATATCACTTTGTCCTTATATCAGTCATGAGGTTTTTAATTCTGTTAAACTCCTTATTATCTCCTTTCCCCTTTATCATGCGCATATCATGTGCTTTCCTAAAATATTTCAATCGATTTTCGTGGTTACCAGTACCACATAATTACTAAAAACCACAATAATCCAATATATAGATATTCCAATATTCCATAATACTATAAATGAAATTCCACAACACTATTTTTGAATCCCATTACATAAACACTTAATCATTCCACTATTTCTTTGTCACACTCAACATCAGCAATAATGATCATATCTGATTTTCCCTTATATTTGGATTTAAGTGGTTTTTGACACCGATCATCATTATCCCTTGGATTAGGTCATTGGTTAGAATAATTTCCCATTTCTTTACACTTGTAGCATTTTAGTGTTGGTGGTGCACTCTCTCTAGTATTTTCTCTATTCACATAATTAACAACCTTTTTTCCATTACTTTGGAACTCAAATGCTCGATGAACTTCTTTTCCACATTTGAAACATTTTCTATCCCCTTTAAGACAATCTCCACCATGATTCTTTACACACTTTGAGCATAAGAAAACATTCATCTTCTTTTCACCATTATATTGAGATTTTCCCTTGAACTCCATCTTTAGTTTCTTGTGAAAACCATGAGATGGATATGTTACACCAACTTCTAGTTCTACCTTGATAGCACAAAACAAAATATCTTCATAGCTACTGATGTCTCTTATGGCTAATTCCCATTGAAGACTCAGTTTTAAGCCACTAAAGAATAAATCAACTTTATTTTCAAGTTGGATGATAAGGCCAGAATCATACCTTGCATGTCTTGTAAAAATCTCCTCATATATACCAAAAGATTATTCACCCTTTTACTTAAGCTCAAGGAACTTTTTTTCCATATTTTTAGAAGAATACGAGGGAATTACTTATTAAAAAACATGTTCTTGAACTCATACCTTTCCATGGATTCAATTTCATTTTTATGCTTGTATTCTTAATTGAAGTCCACCACTGGTCTACTTCACCTTCTAAATGATAGACATCCAAAACGAATTTTTCATGTTCCAAACTATGATGGATGGAAAATTTATTTTCAATGGTACTGATCCATTGGTCAAAAATAAGTGGATAAGAAGACCCACCAAAAGATGGTGGACATTGCATCATGAAGGACTCAATAGAATGTTGTTCCATTCTCTACTCATTTGGAAGTCCAAAATGATTCATAGATTGTGTAAGTATAGCAATAATATTTTTTATTCCATATCCCATAACATTTGGTTATTTAGGAGGAAAATAACTGCATTGCCGAGTGCATTGATCATTTACATGGTTCTTTCGGGTTTCATCCATTGTCTAAAACCCAAAAAGAATAGCGTGGGAGGAAAAAATCATAATTGGAAAACAAAATTATCATGGGGGTACTTTCAATATATATCATCTTAAGTTTAATACTAGGTTATTCACGATCATTTTCAAAATTCTATGACTGTAACTTATACTTATACTTAACCTTAGGGACATCCCTAGACATACCTTGGAAATATCTCCAGGGACCTCACTAAAGTTTTCACATCCTAGTTTCCCAAGTTGAGTAAACCATCACTCTAATACCAAATGTAGAGACCCATTATTAATGTACATTTAAATTACATTTCTTTTTTGTAATACTTAATACATGACTCAATCAGACACCAAATGTTCGAATTATTTTAGTGTGTTTGGAAACTCAGAACATAATATTCTAATCATGGTGAATTATCTTCAACATCTCTCATAAAGATATTCCACTTTTTTCCCTACCTAAAACCATTATTTATATACTGGGGAAAAGAAAACATAAAAAGGGTGAGATAAAATTCTGATTAAGGGTAAATATAGAGAACATAAAATAGACAATAAATATTTCAATGTAAAAAACATGAATATATAGTTTAAACATCAAAATCTTGAGCAATTACTTAAATCTTGGTAGTATGTAAGACATAGATCATAAAAGAACATTAACCAGGATAGAATCTCATTAAAATAAAACATGTAATTGTAGAAATCCAATAAGACCATAATATGATTTCCATAGTATCCAAATCATTGATTCCAAGACTATCATAGTGGACAATGTCCATTACTGAACCAGGTTTACTTGTCGTTCCATCCATATATTACTGAACTGGATTTACTTTCCATTATAGTAATGTCTATATCATGAGATATAAATCTTTTTCCAATGAATTGTAGGGAGATATAGGTCCCACCAAACTCATAATGAAATCATCCTTTCATGTTCCACAAAACATAAATCATTCATCATATCGTAACCCAAGAAATAAAATGGGATTCTCAAACAACATTCTACCATAACATAATCCATAAAAATATCATTCCATCACTAAAATAATCAAATCATAGTAACAATAGTGATATAAACATAACCATATAATAAATATCTTAATCTTAGTTGGAAAATAATTTTGATAAGACACTTGAACTTAATTCTTAAGGAAAATATCCTTTCTTCTTTAAAAACATTTTCTTTACTCAAAATGAACCACTATTTTAAAAGAAAATAATTTAGTTGAAAATAATCTTGATATAGTATAAAGTAAAATTCATGGAAATAATGTGTCATAAAACCGAAAAACTCCATTCATGCCATATTAGTAAAAAACAACATTCTCCTCATAATTTTTTAAAAAAGTAAAAAAGTTCATAGTATGGTAAAAAAAATAAAGATTCCTTCTATACTACGTATTAAAAGTCAAAAGGGGTAAAAATTAATTCAAAATATACATATAATATTATTAAAAATTTTATGATTTTTTAGAAAACATGTACATTGGACATGGATGATAAATATATCCTCATTAAATACTTATGAATAAACAATACCGGATAAAAACAATATTGGAAAAGTTATCCCTCACCTTAGGTCTGATATGATTCATATGTATCTAAAACTCATGTATAAAGATTTAAATAATGTTAATGATTTATTACAGAATCATAATAATTTTTTATGATAACATTTATGAACATATTTTGATCCGTTTGTTAGTAACATTTAATTGTTACTCATTAATCAAGTATTAACTACTTTATGTTCTTATGTATATTTTGTTAGATAAGTTATTATTCATATTTTTAGGAAATAGTTATATCATTTAAAGAATTTTATTATTATAATATATATATATATATATATTATTTATTCATTCAATTCATTTATATAATCATGGTTTAATGAATACTATGTAGAATGAATCACATCACACTATGGAGACGGTAAGCCATACATACACAAGAACAACGATATCATTCCCATAATTGAGGAATGATATTGAAATGGGTGGTGTATAGTATCTCATAATTAGTATCATGTTATAACAGTCATATAAATTTATTATTTACACCATTACATCCATTCAAGTAAGTTGGTGGCAAAAAATAGATTACACCACTGTGTGGAGACGGTAAGTCGTACGTACGCACGTGCAATGATTTCATTTTACATAGGATGGATAGAAGGAAAAATAGATTTGTTTCTTATTTATAATAAAATATAATTATATGATAGATACTGATGTTATTAATTTATAATGAAACAGTTAAATAATAGTAAGTAGAAGACGAAAGAAATTTGAAAGAATCGGTAGAATAGATCACCTCTCCCTCGACATGCCTCCTTTAAATTTCCACTTAGGGCAGTAGATTTGGCCTTTTAATAAAACCAGAACCTCTAGAATTTAACTAGGGAAGTTTAGAATAGTAATGGGTAGGTTTTGTAAGATCTTTAAGGCTCAAAATGGGGTGAGGATGAAAGGGAGGAGGGTTCATTTTAGAAGAGTGGAGAGGGACACTTTAGAAAGCTCTCAAAATATTAATTTATTATAAATTCTATTTCTATTAAAAATAGTCCAAAACATATTTAATTAGAATATAATATGATTTTGGTTCTAATAAACATCATACATTAATTTTTAGACAAGTTTTTAATATTTTTTTATCCTTATCTTTTTGGTTTAACCATTATTTTACCCTTTTTAATCTTACAGTGATATAATGTTATTTACACATTATGGGTTAATATAATTTCCATATCATGTAAAATGACCCAAAAAAAGTTATTTATGACATATTTTGACATATATTAACAATTTTGACGAATCTCAGATTTTTAAAATTTTAATATCATTTAATAAACTATTTTATGTTTTAAGTTATGAATTATGTCAATTTTGGACACTATTCATACTTGACTTTTTAAAAAATTCATAACAACCTGATTACTTTGAAACAAAGAAATTAATTCATCCCTAATATGTCAATTTCATCCATAAAATTAATGGATGGAATCAAAATGTTAAAATTAAATTAAATTTAATATTTATAAATTCATTTTTTTGAATCTTTCATTAATGAGGAAATCAATACATCGTAATTGTGTCATATATAAATATATTTATCTAATATATAAAAATAATAAACAAAATACAATTATTTATGAAATATTTATATTTATAATTACTATTTATAGAAATATAGATCAGTTATATAACCTTATATTAAAATCGATTTAGTAAAAGATATATGTTTATGTTATAATTATCTTTACTTTAAATTAATTCTTATAAAATGTCATTTTCACATCCATGTGAATCCATAGGGTCCCAAAATCGACCCAACTATGACCATAGTTGGAAATATCTAATCCAATAGGATTAGGACATGTGTTAGGGTATTTTAATATTTTTATAATATTATTTTCTTACTCTTATTTACCAGATTTACCCTTTAACCTTGGTAAATAAAATAATTACTAATGTTACTATTCATAATGTTAAAAAATAAAATGTACCTATTTACACAATTTGAACCTTATGATTTGAAATATTAAATCCATTATTCTAAATTCAAAACACAGAAGTTGCAGTAATTAATATAAAATTAATTCCAATTTTCAAAACCGAAAAGCGGGTTTTAAAAAAGTAATAACTATAAAAGATTGTCATGTGTTTATGTCAAATTTGAAAGAAAAAATACTTCCAATGAACAAAATTGTGTTAAATGATAAAAATATAATCCAATTACGCTTCTAAACCAATTAAAAAGACAATCTAACTATATAAATAAATTAGATAAAAAAGCAGTTTCGAGTTAAAATGCAATATTTTTCACTATTCATTAAAATTTAAATTTTATTTAAAAAATAAATTTTATTTTAAAAAAGTAAATTTTTGTGTTCATATTCCAAATAAGAAGTTTATTTTGTCAAATTTATCTTATAAAACTGTAAAAAATTATATTTTAAATTGGTGCACCATCAACCGGCGGTAAAACTACATTTTTTTAAAAATACTTCTTTTATAAAAACAAATGATGTTTTTCTAATATCATGTTCTAGAAAATGTGTAATATGAGTACTAATGTTATATAAAATTCAAAATGTGTTTCATACTATTCATAACAGCTAGTTATATAATATTTTAATAATATATCGTTGTTTAGTGGAACTCGGTATTGCATACAACACAAGCTATTGAGGATGGTCACTCTTGCATGTAACACAAGACAAGTCAGTGTTGTGTGTAGTGAAATATTCTGTTGGTGTTGTTTATAACATAATCCAGAATTAGTTAATTTATACATTGAACAAAATATATACTCAGTGTTATGTGAAATGAATTCTATCTAAGGAACTTGAAATTGAGTGCAACACAAGCCAAGAATAGTGTTTCCTATAATGCAAGCTAATACAATGTCGTGTATAGTGAAATATAATATTAGTGTATCATACAACACAAGTAATCAATGATATTAAAAGAATATATCTTAGAAAATCTCAGGGTGTTACATTCTACCCCCTTAAAATAAATTTTCCCTCGAAATTCGTTGGGGTTATAAATGGTTTTCTACATGAAAGTTTCTTTCATGGAAACCCACATCGTAAAAAGGGATACTAAAACACCATTTTCAAAGGAATATTAGAAACATAATGGTTACCCAAAGTAACTCATCACTGGGTTTCCACATAGGAGAACATAGGTGGGAAATGAAAACATAGATATGTAATAGAAATCTAACCATCAAGTTATGATAGATAATGATAGAGAATAATGTATGGAGGAAGTTAACTACCAGAAGGCCATAAATCTGTGATGATTTAAGGGACTATCTGATTCATCAGATAAGAAGGTACTATGATAGAATTTATGGTTTTCAAGATCATTTTTTGATAGTTGAATAATTTTTCATAAGAATAAATACTTACTTGATATTGGTACAATCTCACCACTGTTCATTCCTTGACCAATTTCCACTTCATCTCTTATTTAAAGAGATAAAGTTGATTTTTTCATTATTGAAGTTTTAGAAGATCATGCGATAGAATGATATGTCATTCCATTTGTCTCAATAAAATGGTTAGCATAGGTAATCAAATATGCATAAGTCCACCTATAGTGAAATAATACAATAATCTAACAAACATAAAATGATAAAACATATTCTATCCATAAATAGATAACATTAAAATCATTCCAAAATATTAATATTTTGAAAGAGGTGAACTATATCTACAAAACCTTTATCTCCCATATTTCATTTGGCAATTCTTAGTTGTCACATTCCAAACATGTCAATACATTAATCTTGTATTCTTTTTAAACAATGATAATAACATGAATTGCCATAGAACCTTAGTGAAAACGTGAATGATGTCAAAATTTAACTCTTTCCACATACCAAAATCCTAAAAATTCATTATATTCAAACCATGATATCACTTTGTCCTAATATCAGTCTTGATGTTATTAATACTATAAAACATCTCGTTATATCCTTGTTTCTTCATTATGTTCATATCATGTGCTTTTAAAAATATTTCAATCAATTTTCATGGTTACCAGTACCATATAATTATTTAAAACCACAATAAACCAATACATAGATATTCCAATATTCCATAATACTATAAATGTGATTCCTCAACACTATTTTTTAATCCCATTACATAAACTCCTAATCATTCCACCATTTCATTATCATACTCAACATCACCAATAATGATCACTTGTGATTAGCCCTTATATTTGGCTTTAAGAGTTTTTTGATGTTGATCATCATTAAACCTTGGATTAAGGCACTGGTTAGCATAATTCCCTATTTCATTGAACTTGTAGTATTGAAGTGTTGGTGGTGCACTCTTTGTAGTCTTTTCTCTATTCACATCATTCGTAACATTTTTCCCATTATTTTGGCACTCAAATGCTTGATGAACTTATTTTACACACTTGAAACATTTTCTAGTCCCTTTAAGACAATCTCCACCATGCTTCTTTCTAGATTTTGAGTATAAGGAAACATTCATCTTCTTTTCACCATTGTTTTGAGATTTTCCCTTGAACTCAATCTTTTGTTTCTTGTCAAAACCATGAGATGGATATGTAACATCAACTACTAGTTCTACATTGAACTCACAACACACAATCTATTCATATATAATGAAGTCTCTTATAGCCAATGACCTTTAAATACTCAGTTTTAAGCCACTAATGAATCGATCAACATTACCTTCAGGTTGGATGATAAAGCCAGAAGCATTCCTTGCAAGTCTTCTAAAATTAACCCCATATGTACAAAAATATTCATCATCCTTTCTCTTAATATCAAGGAACTCCTTTTCCATATTTTTCCAAAGAATACGAGGGAAGTAATTATTTAAAAATAAGTTCGTGAACTCATCCCATTCCCTGGATTAAATTTCATTTTGTTGCCTTGTATTCTTAATTAGAGTCTACAATTGGCCTGCTTTACCATCTAAATGATAGACAACCAAAATAACTTTTTCATGTTTCAAACAACGAAGGAATGAAAATATATTTTCAATGGTACTGATCCATTGTTTAGAAACATGTGGATCAGAAGACTCACTGAAATAAGGTGGACGTTTCCTCATAATGGACTTCATATAATGTTGTTACCTTCTCTAATCATTTGGAATTCCATAATGATTCATAGCTTGTGTAAGTATAGAAATAAGAGTTTTCATTCCATATCCCATAACATTTGGCTGTTTAGGAAGAAAATAATTTCATTTCCTAGTGCATTGATCATTAACACAGTTCCTTTGGGTTCCAGCCATTGTCCAAAACCCAAAAATAACAGTGTGAGAGGAAAAAGTAAAACTAGGAAAACAACATTATCACATGGGAGTAAATTAAATATCTAACATCTTATGTTTAATAATTGGTTATTCATGATCATTATAAAAATTCTTTTACTATAACCTATACTTATACTTAACTTTAGGGACATCCCTAGACATACCTTAGAAATATCTCTAGGGATCTCACTAAAGTTTTCGCTTCTTAGTTTCCTAAGGTTGAATAAACCGTTGATCTGATACCAACTGTAGAGACCCACACTTGACGTACGTGGACATTAAATTTATTTTATGGAATAATTAATACATGAAATAATCAGACACCCAAAGACCATATTAGTTTAGTGTATTCAGAAACTCATAACATAATCATGTAATCATGGTGAAATATCTTCCACATCTCCCATAATGATCTTAGCCTTTTTGTTTTCCTACCTAAAACCTTTCTTTATATCATGGGGAAAATAAAATATAAAAATGGTGAGCTCAAATTCTCAGTAATGGTAAACATAGAGAACATAAAAAAAACCAAAAACATTTGAACGTAAAAAAACATGAATATAAAGTTTAAACATAAAAATTTGGAGCAATGACATAAATCATGGTAGAATCTATGGCATAGATCATAATGGAACAGTATCTAGGATATAATTGCATTGAAATAAAACATGTAATTGTGGATAACTAATATGAACATAATATGATTTCCATAGTATCTAAGACATTGCTATAAAGACCATCATAGTGGACAATGTCCATTACTGAACCGAGTTTACTTGCCGTTATAGCCATGTATTACTAAACCATATTTACTGGCCATTCTAGTCATGTATATTTAATGAGATATAAATATTTACCCAATGAGTTGGATGAAGATAAAAGTCCCACCCATATCTTAATGAATTCATCCTTGTATGTGCCACAAAAAATAAATCATTCATCATAGTGTAACTGAAGAAATAAAATCAGTTTCATAAAAATCATTCCATCATAACATAATTCATATAAAATATAATTCCATAATTAAAATAATAAAATCATATTAACAAAAGGGATATAATCATAACCCTATTTAAATATATACATCCTAGATGGATCATAATTTTAATAAAATACTTAAACATAATTATTGAGGAAAATATCCTTTCTTCCTTAAAAATGCTTTCTTTTCTCAAAATGTCGGGTTATTTTAAAAGAAAATAATTTAGTTTAAAATTTACTTGATATAGTGTAGAGTAAAATTCAAGTAAATAATGCATCATGAAACTATAAAAATCCATTCATTCCGTATAAGTTAAAAAAAATTCTCCACGTACTTTTTCCAGAAAAGTCAAAAAATTCCTCGTATGGTAAACAAAAAAAGATTCCTTCCATACCACTTTGTAAAAGTCAAAATGAGGTAAAAATGAATATAAATATACATATAATATTATTAAACATTTTACGAACAAATTTTTATAAATCATGTACATGGATGATAAATATATCCCCATTTAATACTTATGAATAAACAATCTCGGATAAAAATGAGATTGGAAAAGTTAACCCTTAACTTAGGTCCGATATGATTCATATGTATCCGAAACTCTTGTATAATGATTTAAATAATTATAATGATTTAGTACATAATCATAATCATTTTTTTTTATAAATTGTATGATCATATTTTCATCCGTTTGTTAGTAACATTTCATTGTTACTCGTTATTAGGGTATTAACTGCTTTATGTTCTTCTGTATGTTTTATCAGATAAGTTATTATTAACATTTTAGGTCATAGTTATATCATTTAAATAATGGTATTAGTATAATATATATCATATTTATTCATTCAATTAATTTATATAATCATGTTTTAATGAAAATTACGTAGAACGAATCACATCACACCATGGAGACGGTAAACCGTACGTACTCACGAACGACAATATCGTTCTTATAATTGTTGAATGGTATTGAATTGGATGGTGTATAGTTTCTAAGAATTAGTATACTGTTATAATAATAATATATAGTTCTCATTTACACTATTATACCCATCCATGTAAGGTGGTGGTGAAAAACAGATTACACCACGACGTGGTGACGGTAAGTCATATGTATGCAGACACGATGATTTAATTTTTCATATAATGGATAGAAGGTGAGATAGGGTTGTTTCATATTGATAATAACATATAAGTATGTGAGTGATACACATGTTATTAATTTATAACAAAAAAACTAAATGAGAGTAAGTATAAGAAGAAATAAATTTGAAATAATTGGAAGAAGAGATTATCTCTTCCTCGACATGCCTCCTTTAAATTTCTTCATAGGGCACTAGAGTTAGTATTTTGAGAAGACCATCACCTCTAAAATGTAAATAATAAAGATTATAAGACTAATGGGAAGGGTTTTGAAGATATTGAAGGATCAAAAAATGAGTGAATAGGAAAGGGAGGAGGTTCCCTTTTATAAGAGAGGAGAGGGCCACTTTAGGAAACTCTCAAAATTTTGATTTATTATAAATTTGATTTCTATTAAAAATGGTGAAAAACTTTATTAATTCGAAGATAAGATTATTTGGGTTCTAATACCCATCATAAAATAATTTTTAGACAAGTATTAAATTTTTTTTATCCTTGTCGTGTTAGATTAACCCTTATTTTACATTTTTTAATCTTACTGTGATATCATGTTATTTACACATTGTGGTTTAATGTAATTACCATATCATGTAAAAAGACCCACAAAAAGTTATTTATAAAATATTTGGACTTATATTAACCATTTGGACTAATATTATATTTTTATTAATTTAATATCAATTAATATACTATTTTATGTTTTAAGTTATGCATTATATCTATTTTGGAAAATATTCATACTTGAGTTTTTACAAAATTCATCACAACCATATTATTTCAAAATAAAGTCATTAAATCATACCTAATATGTTAATGTAATTCATGAAATTCTTGGATGACATCGAAATATTGAAATTAAATTTATTTTAATATTTATAAATTTATTTATTTTGAATCTTTCATTAACGACGAAATCACTACATCATTATTGTGTCATATATAAATATATTTATCTAATGTATAAAAATTATAAATAAAATACCATGTTTTAGGAAATCATTTTATATATCTAATGAATATTTATATACATAGATATCAGTTATATTACCCTATATGAAAATTGATCATGTAAAAGATATTTGTTTATATTTTAATTATATTTACATTAAATGAGTTCTTATAAAATGTCTTTTTCACATCCATGTAAATCCATGTAGTCATGAAATCAACCCAAGGATTTCCATGGCCAGAAATATATAACAAAATAGGATTAAGACTTGTGTTAGGGTACTTTAATATTTTTATAATATTATTTTCTTACCTTTATTTTCCAGATTTACCCTTTAACCATGATAAATAAAATAATTACCAAAGTTACTATTCATAATGTTAAAAAATAAAAGGTAGCTATTTACACAATTTAAACCTTATTATTCTAAAAATGGAATCAATTTTTTCCGAATTAAAAACATAGAAGTTGCAGTAATTAATTTAAAATCAATTCCTGTTGTCAAAACCAAAAAAAGGGTTTTAAAAAATAATAACAATTAAAAGATTAACATGTGTTTATGTCCAATTTAAAATTAAAATTAATTATAATGGCCAAAATTGAATTTAATGATAAAAATATAATAAAATTACGCTTTAAAACCCATTAAAAAGATAATCTAACTATATAAATAAATTATATAAAAATACAGTTTCGAGTTAAAATGCAGTATTTTTCACTATTCATTAAAATTTTAATATTATTAGAAAAATAAAACAAATTCAAAAAAATTAAATTTTTTTGTCACTATTCCAAATAAGAAGTTTATTTTGTCCAATGTAACTTATAAAGGTGTCAAAAATTGATTTAAAAGGGGTGCGCTATCAAAAGGTGGTAAAACAAGATTTTTTGAAAAATACTTCTTTTATCTGAAAAAATTGATTTTTTTCTCATATCATGTTCTAGAAGATATGTAAGATAAATTCTAATGTTATATAAAATTCAAATTTTTTTAATACTATTCATAATGGCTAGTTATATAATATTTTAATAATATATAGTTGTTTAGTGGATATCAGTTTGCGTACAACAAATGCTTTTGAGGAAGGTCTATCTTGCTTGTAACGCAATACAAGTCAGTGTTACGTGTATTGAAAGCTTCCTTTGGTTTTGTGTGTAACATAAACCAGAATTAGTTCATTTATACATTGAACACAATCTATACTTAGTGTTACATTAAATTAATTCTATCAAAGGAACTTGAAATTGTGTGCAACACAAGACAAGAATAGTGTTGATTATACTGCATACAAATATGGTGTTACACATAGTTCATGATAATATTTGTGTAATGTACAACACAACTCATAAAAGATATTAAAACAATCTATCTCATAAAATCTTATGGTGTTGCAATCGGTATAAAAAAGTGAATAAGATATAACTGAGGCGACTAGGATAGTACTTGTGATAGTAGAAGGTTTAGGATCCTGATCTTACTGGGTATGTTTCACTACATAAGTCCGACCTCTGCCACGACCCTGAGACACTGCTTGGATACACTAAGTTGACTCACCCTTCTATCGCTGAGATCCTGGGGTCTGACTACCATGGCCTTGTCCACCACCTTGGCCTGAACGCCCCAACATATTCTAGTTTCAAGACCGCGGGGAAGCTACTAACCATTCTCATAAACATGGAGTCTGTATAAAACCTCTCTCACTAGCCGCTGGTGAAAATTACCTATAGTAGCGCTATATATGGACCATCCTTCGGCAAGTTAAGAATGTAACTTGGTCCCTTGGGAATAAGGTCTCTTATGGCCAACCTTTTTGCACCTGTAGCACATCACCTTGCCACTGGAGGAACCATTCTGGCTGCTAATGTCACCACAAGATAACTCCACATGATAGTTCCTCTTGCCAGTTGAGACAGTACTAGAAACTAGGGCTGAACCTCCCTAGCTCTCACCACTAGCTTCTCGCAAATTATGCTCGGTGATCAGCACCTGATTCACAATAGTAGTGATATAAGGAAACCTAAAGACATTAACCTGTGATCGGATATCGAACCTGATGCCATCCTTGAATCGTTTAACATTCGATATGTCATCACCCATCAGAATATGTGTGAATCACTAAAGCTCAATAAACCGAGATGAATAGTATGTAACTGACAGTGTGCTCTACTCCAGGACCATGAACTCCTAGGATCAGTCAGCCCTCAATGTATCAGGAAAATAATAATCATATAAGGCTGCCTAAAAGTCTCCCATGTAATATACCAATGACTCCCTTCCTGAGTGATAACATCCCACCATCTCTTAGTAGAATCACACAACATATATGGAGCGAGATTGAACCTCCTCTCGAGAGGAATCTCTTGATGCTTAAAGATAGTCATCACTGATTCTATCAATAATTCTGTTGCATGTTTTCCTCCATACCCTAAAAAAGTAGGTGAATTCTATATCTAGAATATACACATCAACTCTTCTATTGATGCGGC
This sequence comes from Viscum album, assembly GCA_963277665.1. Lineage (NCBI taxonomy): Eukaryota > Viridiplantae > Streptophyta > Magnoliopsida > Santalales > Viscaceae > Viscum > Viscum album. Next base: position 1,560,435,643 of record OY728156.1, read on the forward strand.
ATCCTACGGTGCTCCCTGAACAGTCCGCATGAAACTCACAAAACCTTCACAGAACTGGGCATCATTACATGCATCTGATATAACAGCTGGTGCTGCAGCTGGAACAATAAGAGGATACATCGGTAGCCCATGGCCTACCATATCTGGAGTATGATCATCTCTGCTCTCCTAGTTTACAACTTGTTGTCATCGTGATGAAATGAATCTATAAGGCCAAGAACACACCTTAGTTCAAGATCATCATCGCGGTTTTCTATTCATGATTTCCAAAACAAAAAAGGAAGAGACCCTCAATGTTTTGTAAAAATGAACTACACGACAGGTAGAAAGAAAACACGGCATGTACCCTTAACCTCTTACATGGTAATGTTCCACTTTCGGCCTTGAAATGTATCAAACCCAGGTAAATGGTGTGTTCCACGCACACATAGTGTGTACACTGGTCTATCCTCCTGGCCATGTACTCCCACATGGCCAGGTCCACATGGGTTCTTATTGGGTAGGCTACATGGCATGTACTAAAAGCACACGTTGTGTTCTGAAAGTACATTGTGTTCTGATCAAAACTCAACAGCCCATGTTTTCTCTCACATGGCCCGTTACACGGTCAGGTGATACATGGAATGTATACAAGGTACACGACATGTACATCTTAATAGTTGGAACCTTTTCCTCCCTGAATAGAAAAAACACATGGCGTGTTAGGCTAAAATAAACACCATGTAACTTGGGTTTCTCAAGATAGAAACTTCAGATTTCCCAGAAAACCCCTATTCAATGGAAAAACTGACCAATGGAATGACAATCTCTGATCTAGGAGGTCCCATACTCCTTGTGAATAATAGTTTGGCATCCAATCATAACATATCATAGCACAATTCAATATAAAGGAAGAATCATGATCCACCAAATTCTGGTCCAATTGGGTCCATACACCTCAGGAACCAAATTTTGGTGTCCTTTAAATTCAAACCATAGCACATACCAATACACCTATCAGAACAGTAGGCATATCTATCACATTTTCTATCACAACAACATGCAATCAATAATTCTACCTAAATAGTATGATAAGTATGAATGGAATATTTTTTATAAAAGTGACTATATGATGCATGAGATGTAATACCCTCATCTAATTGGGTTTCAAAAAAATATAACCACAATAGTGTCAATAATAACATCACAAAACAAGTGCGTCACCCAATTGTGAAATTGAATCAACTGTAATAGCTCAAAGTCGAGAAGCACAATTTAATTCAAGGAAATTTGTATGTTCCCTATACACGGGGTAGCTACTCCCAAGCACATCTAATTACCAAATTCCATATCCTTTATATCATCACCAAATGGTAAGACAACCATGAAAGATCCTCCTCTGATACCACTTTGTATATCCCAGATCTAGATTCCACTAAATGGTTCCCCATACCCAGTTGGCCACATTAACTCATGCACATTTCCCCAAATTCTAGAGGTTGATCGCTAGTATTGAGGGCCTAGGGTGTGATAGTGGGAAAACTATTCCCTCCTTGGAAGAGTATAACACAACGAAATAAATAATAACAATTGTGGAAGTAGTAAAAAACATGAAACTGAAGTAAAAATCGAATGATTGAAAGGTAAAGATAAGAAAAAGTCATATAATATCCAAATGATGCGGCATGTCACATGATCTAAGAAAGTAATGAAAAAAAGATACACTACTATCAAGTATAATAAAATAATAAGTTAAAACAATACAAAATGAAAAACATCAGCATCGTAAGCCTTGACTTGGTCCCATACTCTCATATAGCTAAGCAGTAATCATGTACCTGTATACGAAGCCTTTTCCCTATCGACACCTGTAGCAATTTATTCTGTCTGGGCCCAAAAACATGATCCAAACTGGGCGTGAGAAATAAATCCCTATAGGAAACCACCAAAGGTCTATTCCAATCTATAAATGAGTATATGAAACAGTAGTGTATAATAATTAATGAAATAAACTAGGAATTAATAAAAAATAAGAAATCCTACAAGTCATGTTCCATTTATACCATTCATGTTCATTAAGAAATTAAATTGCATCAAATCATATGTTCTTGGGATCCAGCCACAACCAGTTAATCCCCTATTCAAGAAACATAGAAGACCCTCAGCAGGAAATCTATCAACTAAAATGAAAATTGAATCCAAGCTTGTGCATTAGCTTGGTAGATGCCTCATAAGTCATTACAACAGTCAAAAATCAGTTTAAAGCCTTCCCCTTAGGTAGTCCACAAACATAAAAATCCTTGACAACAAGAAATTTTCCACAGGTATAACAGAACATATCCAAAAGAGACAAAAAACCGTTCCCATATCGATGAAAAATCTCTTCCCATAGGCAGAATAATTCAATAGGGCCAAGCCCAACATATATGCAATTCAACATAAAGAAACACATGAAATATGTACACTATTACATGGTTAACAAGGAAAAAAATAACATTTCTAATAATTTAATTACAAAATTTATTTCAAACAACCTATAACAGTGAAAATAGAGTCATAACCATAGTCATCCTAAGCCAAAGGCCCATCACAGTTTTCCAAGGGAAACACACGCATGGGGTGGCCCCTAATCAAAACTATCAGTTTTAAATATGCCTCAATTATTTTAATTAATCATCTAAATATAAATAAGTATTAACATAGATAAATGTCTCAATAAAGAGACATCTCAAACATGGTTTCATGACATAATGAGACATATAAAAAACATGACATTAATCAATAATCACAAGACCACCTACCTAATAGTAGCATGACCCTCCTCATCCAGCCTTGATTTCCAATTCAATTGAGAATGATATAGATCTAAAAAACAAAGATATTAAATCAACTTTAATTAAAATAGTCAGGAATGAAAATCACCATGAACGACTCTAGTGTAATTGAGAGATTACTGATTGGGTTCAAACGATTCCGACAGTGATTGATTTAGAGTTTGGATGATCAAATAGGAAGGGATTGAAGTTTCGATGATCCTGTTGAGGTCTCCTAGCAAGCCCACTATCCAATCTGCCAAAAAGAGAGGCTACTACCTATTTTAAGAGAAAACACAAAATAAACGACATGTAAGTCCATATATACGACATTTATATCATTTAACTATTCATTAGGTAGCTGAATTCTGCCGACTTACATTCCATGTTCGACGGATATGACTACACGACATATACTAGGAAGTACATTGTGTGTAGTTATTTTTTCATCTTTTTTCTTTTCCAACATGACCACACAACATGTATTTACATCATACACATCCAAACTATCCTACGTGTATGTAGGAGTACACTGCGTATACCACTAAGTCAGGCCTTGTGACAGTACGATTCCAGTACTTGTCTAGTTTTCTTCTATTTTCTCAAAAAAAACTCAAGGGAAAAAGAAGAAAAGAAACTCATACCTCAAAGTAAGAACCGGGTTATTACAATTGTGTTTATGCATTAAAATTTATAGGCTTTAAAATTCACCTATTTGAAACAATATTATTTTTCAAATATGTGATTTTGAAGGAATATAGATTAAAAATTATTAGTGAAATTTAAATGAATGTTTCCACACTGACTAAACACATAAAAATAATTGAAAAGAAAAAAATCATTATTATAAAAAATAAAAATTAAAAGAGTATTGATTAAAAAATAACAATATCATTTCACAAAAATTATGTGCATAAAATATAGTATAAGAAACTCCAAAATGAAATTTAAAACATTGATTATACAAATAAAAACTAAATGAAAATAAATGAAATATTAAAAAAATCATAAACAAAAAAATAAATTTACATAAAAAAATTCATCTATAATTTTTTACAGGTACACATATTTTTTTAAACAACAATATTTTGTGTCATTAATTTCTTTTAATTAATTTTTTATGAAATTATTTTTTATTTTCAACTATTTTTTATATCTTTAGTCCGTGTTTCAATGTTCATTTAGATTGTATTTATACATTTTAATTTATAGGCTTCCAAATTAACATACTTGGAAAACATTTTTATATTTCAAGTAAGTGATTTTGAAGGCATATAGATTAAAAACTATACATACAATCTAAATTAAAATTTTCACAGTGGCTAAACATATAAAAAATAGTAAAAAATAAAAAATAATTTTATAGATTTAATTAAAAAAAATACATGACACAAAAATTATTGATTAAAAATATAATACTTACATTTCAAAAAATTTAAGCACATAAAATATAGTTTAAAAAACATCTAAATAAAATTTAAAACAGGTATTGCACAAATAAAAATTAATTAAAAATAAACTAAACTCAAAAAACAAATAATAAAAAATACTTACATAAAAAATGTTATCTGCAAAAAAAAAATCAAGTACACATGTCATGATCTGAAACAACAGTATTTTGTTTCATTGAAATTATTTTCCATTAACTTTTTTAATAATTTTATTTATTTTCAATTGTTTTTTGTATGATTAGACAGTGTTTCAAATTTCATTTATATTGCACTAATACATTATAATTTCTAGGGTTTCAAATTTACATACTTGAAACATTACTATATTAAATTTAAGTGATATTGATGGTTTATAAATTAAAAATCATGTATACAATCTAAATCAAATTTGAAACACTCACTAAACATATAAAAAATAATTTAAATTAAAAATAATTCAATAAATACAAAAAACATGAAAAACATTTCACGACGCAAACTTTATTATTTAAAAACAAAAAATTTACAATTTAATAAATTTACTAGAAGAATCCTTATTAAGAATTTTATTATTAATTAAATTATAATGATGTATTTAAATATTTTATTATTATTAAATATTATGAATTAAATTATTAATAAATATTAATTATATAGTTAAATATTTTTGAATAATTAGTAAAATAAATATGAAAAATTATGTAAATAATATAATTACAAATGTTACTAATAAATTATATAATAATATAATTGAATACCCATATTAATTAAATTAGTAATATAAAAATTTAAATAATAATAATAATAATATTTTTATTCTTTTATTCAAAATGTATGACCTAATAAGAATAATATTTAATAATATGATATACATATTTATTAATATTATGATTATCACCACTTTTATTCGTAAATATAATTACAAAATTAACATAGAAACCATAACGTTAGTATTATTCAAAAGGGTCGAAAAATAAAATCAAATAGTGATTTTAACCAAATTTAACAATACAGATACAGTCGAAGAATGAAAGAAACAATACAGAAAAGAATAACACAAGATTTAAAATGCTTCGATCCCTTTGGGGGCTATGCGCATAGAAAGAACACCACCACCAGACACACATTTTATTAAGCTAAAAAACGGTAAAAAAAAACAAACCAGAAATACGAACATTATGAAATTGAAAGTGGTAAGAAGGTCTATTTTCATAAACTAATGAACTAAGAAGGTGAATACATACAATTCAGAGAGGGTTTCTCTATGGTTGTCTTAATAACCTTAGGATTCTAGAATGCTATTGGATCTGATGGTTCAAACTACCCCAAGAGCTCGACGATCAAGTGAATGGACACATTTCCTCTATATGAAGGAATGTCACCAACACTCCACCATGAACAATGTACAAGGATTAGCTAAGGAGAATTACAGTTCAGATGTTGGTTTCATAGGAAAAAGAAATTGGTAGGGTGAGCTAGGGTTTCAATAGGAAAAATAGTAGTTGAAATATAGGACCGATGAGTGAGTCAAATTAAAATGCCAACAATCTAGGAATGTAGGGGTGATCAATTCTCCTAACACATCATTGTCCCCAAAAATGGACAAACCAACTAAGAAAAACTACACATGAGGAACTCGAATGACCAAATAGATCCATTTACCAAACCAAAAGTATGTGGAGGTTTATGATTAAAATAGTAGAATGGTGATTGATGACTATGGATGAATTCCAAACCAATCAATGAGCTAGTTAGAAAAATAGGTGCAAGAAAATGAATAAAACTATGAGTAGGGTGAGGAGGCAGGCCACACCATGGGCCACAAACTGGACCCAACTAGGAGGCTCACATGTAAAACTTAACCAAAAGGGTCATCCCACCAAAACATATTATATTGAGTATCAAATTTGAGAAAAATATTAAATCAAAATATGCATGCATGTAAAAAAAGATTAAAATATTAAAGAAGGAAAAATCAACTTGAGAACACCTTAAAGTAACAAATATCAACCATTTTCATTTGAAATCTATGATGTTATATCTGGAATTTTCATTGAATGGGAACCAAATTCATTTTTTCTAAAAAATACTTAAATTTTGATAAAACAATGACTTTTTACAAACTAGCCACCATTATCAATATTTATCTTTATGACACATATTATTAAAAATTTAATACCATCTCTAATAAAATGAATCATAATTTCTTTATGTTTGGAATTACCATGTTAAACTAAATTTTTGGACAAACAAAAGGAAAATTTCCTATCAAAATAAACCGTGACAACAAAAATGTATAAATTATGTTCAGAAGCCAAATGATTTAACCATAAATCCTCTTTGAAATCCTCGGTCAAGATTATGTACTCAGCTTATATGGTTAAAAGGGAAACCAAAATTTCATGTTGCATTTCAAAGATATGGTTCATCCACAAGCAGTGAATACATACCCAGTAAATGAAATTTTATAATCCACACTACCTACATAATCAGCATTTATATATCTAGTAATTAGATCATCAGTACTTACATTACCACCAAAATATATAGAAATCCCTGATGTGAAACATATCTATGTAACCATTTCATGGCTTAACAATGAGGTTTCTCAAGATTGGCCATGAATATGCTGAGAGTGAAAATAGAAAAGGCTTTGTCAGGCCTAGTGACAGTTATTTTAACAACCCAATATTTTGTTGGAAACTCTATTCTTATAAATATGACATAATCACATGAAATCACAACATAATTAACTACTAAGTGCTATGTGACCCTTAAAAAAAAATTCGGTTCTGTGATGTGAATTTCAAAAATCTCACATACACAGTTGCGACCAGTAAGTTATTTGGAGTCCAATAAGAAAAACCTAATTTTTGGTGAATAGTAACCTACCCTTATGAATAGTAACATACCCTTATGAATAGTGGTATACCCTAATGAATAGTAACCACAACTATATTAGTATATAAATAATATTCAAGTGTAAGTATGATATACATTACCTTTAAAATATGTAAACAAATGTTGTAAAACTATTGTTTTTAGAATAAATTTTAATTTTTACTAAATATTAAATTAATAAAATTTCAGAAATTAATTTTGAAAAATGGACATCAATTTTTTATTCTAGACGTCAAAAAATGGTTGGGATAAATTTTTGGAATTTTTCTGAAATACTTGAATTTTTGATGAATAGTGAAATACCATAATTTACAAAATAAGCTAAATAAGCTAATTATAGAGTCATGCATGATGCTCTGATGATGTAAGACTAATTTTTTTGGATTCACATGATAATATTACTATTATTAGTCATGGAATACTCACTATTCCTTGTCTTGTGGGGAAATAATAAATTAATTAATTTTATATTAAGAAATCCCCTCTCTCCTCCACTATAAAACCCCATCTCACCCCCTTCCATTTACTCCTCTCAAGCCTTGTTCCTTCTTCAAATTATGTCCAAATACCATCCCAACCTCCTACCCCACGTCTAGAAATCACAGTTCTCATAAAAAGTCCAAAACCTCTCCTTAAGGATGTTCTTATGGAAGTTTGGTTCAAGAGGTAAATTCCTCTTTTCAATTATTTGTCTTTCCTTTCAAGTTCATTTGTTTTCTTTTTATATTACCTATCCTTATCCAAATTTTGTGATGACTATAGTACCTTATATGAACTGTAATGTTTTCATAATAGTGGAATAAGTTATCACCATCTTCCCCTTTTTAAATTCTTTTATACTAGTAGAAGAACACCATCCGAGATGTGTCAATTTTCCACATTCAAGGACGATGGACTTTCAATTTGTATTATCATTCAAAATTCTGGCCATGAAAGCATTCTTGTTATGGTTAAACCATATTATTATATATAATATATCCTTTTTAAGATTCTGTAACCCCTTTGTACAATTGGTATTAAGTTATAAAGAAAAATGAGTTCGTTGTAATCAAAACCCACAAATTAACCGAAACAATTATCATTAAAGTTATATATAATAATTAATCCAATTTCCATGTAAACAAGTTATATAAATGACCAATAACTCCTATTTGTGTTCACAAATAATATATAATTTCAATTATGTATATTTACATCCATTCCACATAATTAAAAACTAGTATACCAAATATGAAAATAAAGAAAATGAACACTCCGGAGTGACAAAATTCAATACAATAAGTTATCAATAAGAACATAAATGAACTAACCAGAAATAGGATAAACTAAATAATTTTCTAATAGGATCTTAAATAATTTATTAATAGGAATAATATCATATTCCAGGAGCTTAAGTTCATGATAGGAACACGTTCGGAGTTAAGGTAATGGTTTTTCCACCCGAATTCCCATTTTCATTCGGGTAACTTTAATTGTTTAATTACCAGTATGAAATTCATATTTATTGTTATTTACTCCTCATGAATTCTGTGAGAGTATTATATATATGATTACCAACCATAACCCTTCCTTATTTTATGGATAGTTACATGTTTTAAAAGGAACTTTCAAAATTGATTTCAAAATACAAGCCCGATTCAAGTGAATATCTCAACTTCTTACCTTTTTTCAAGGGAAATCTATAATCTGTTTTTGAAAACCATTATATTTATAAAATAACTAAATTTATTAAGAAAATAATATCTTACTTCACTTATGGTTTTATACAAATATTTTTCCAAAATAACTCTTCTTTTCAAAATAAATGAGTATTTATCTCAAGATTGCTTAATGATCTTATAAGAGTATTTTCGTTTGATTTAGCACTCTCATTGTTTCTTATGTATCATTGGGTTTAATAATTTATGAATTCATCTACCATAATTGATTTGATGGTTTATGAATAACTCTATTGTGGATGAATTATCCTAAAACCATTCACCATATTACTCAAAATGGTTAGTGTTTTATGTTTAATGATTGGGGAAAGTCAGTTACATTTCATATGATATTTTCAATATGAATATATATGTTGTTTATGATTATCCCCACTCATATGGTAAATGAATTGTAATTATTATGTGATGGGTGGGGCCTGCTATATCCCCTCGGTGCATCGTTATGTCTCGTGAGACAAACTATAGTCTTGGAATGGGGCCTTGTCAAAATAATTATTTATGGTCCTATCACGAGGCCTGGACTGTATGGATATGATGTAAAACATATGCACTTACCTCATTATGATTCTAGTATTTTAATTTCATGTGGCTATTCGACTAGTAGAATACACATGATTAAATTTTATTATGGAATTATTTACTCAGCTCATATTTTTTCCATAATGTATTCAAGTTCATTATTAAAGGCATGTGTTTTCAGTTATTCATCATGTATTATTTTTATGCTATCATCCACTGTATTTATTAATCTTACTGAGCCATTGATCTCACCCCTTCCTTATATTTAATTTTTATCAGGACACGAAGAAGTAAATTATGAATGACATGCAAGCATAATCTGGGGGACATGATGTTGCTAGTGGAATTATTTAGTGTCATTTTTACCTTTACATATGTAAACTTGAACTTATGTATGTATATTGTTTCCAATAATACTAAAATAATTGGTCCTTTGGGATTCATATTCCATGTATGTATGCCAACATAATCAAATAAAGAACCGGCTTTGGGAAACTGGGGCCGGGTCCTTACAGCGGGTATTAGAGGAAGTTTAGTAGAAAACGTTGAAACTAGATTTAGAAATCGGAGATTAGCGAAGTATCCCTAAGATAGTATTTGAGAAAAAACATACAAGTACATCCGGGTATTTTGCTAAGGAATAGATTACGTGGATCATTCAAGAAATACATCCCTGTCTGGATATAAGCAGGTAGAGGTGGATCTGGCACAGATGCATCTAGGGGTAAAACCTAAAAACACCAATTTGGGATAGACTCGAATAGGAACTCGTGCACGACAATAGGCCTTGATGCACTCTTGGTTATGACACTGCCGGGGGATATGTTTAGGCTAATTCAATTTTTTTAGAAGCCATTATGAAGGATTTACATGTGAAATTTTCCACAAAGAAACCATTTTTGTGGTTATGGGATTAGCCATGCCTAGGATTTCAATTTGTGATAAGTATTTTGTTAAGATAAGATTATTTGTTTTGATTCATAACCTATTCTGGTGTATGAAATTATCTAGAAATGGTGCCTAGTGAAAGGAATGGAAACTGCACAAATGCACATGTCCCATGTAGGGATTTTCCGCTGATGCATGATAATGATGTTGGATCTGGTGTTGTGACTGGTGCTGAGCAACTCATAACTATACTGGGATAACATACCCAAGTTATGAATAATAACATTACCCGTATAGAGCATCCAGATCCACCACATGGAGGAGCAACACTAGATCGCTTTATGCGACAACAACCTCCATCATTCGATGGGACTACAAACTCATTTTTAGGTGATTAGTGGATACGTTCTCTCAAGAAGATATTTCTTACTTTGGGATATAATGAAAGAGAGATGGTTAACAGGGATGTTTATCTGCTATCGGGAGATGCAGATCAATGGAGGTCATTAATCCAAAACACAAAGGAGGGGGAAGAAATAAAAGAGATGGAATGGAGGGATTTTAAGAAAATATTCTTAGAAAAATATTTCCCTCGTGAACAATGAGAAAATATAGAGAGACAATTCTTCAATCTGAGGCAGAAGGAGGATGAAAATGTCTCCATGTATGAAGACAACTTTACAAGGTTAAAAAAACATGTTGTAAACTACATACAAAATCCAAGGAGTAAAATTGATCGATTCTTTGATGGCCTAAAGCCATTCCTCCAGCGGGCATTGGTATCCCAATGTTTTCCATCATATTAGGATATAGTTTCATGTGATATCAAGGTAGAAAAATAATTCTCTAAGTCTTATGAATTTAAGGCAAAGAAGGAGAATAAGAGGGCTTCTGAAAACTCTGGTAAAGGAAACAAGGAAATAGGGAAGAATGGAAGAGTTGAATTTCCACCATGTGATAATTGTGGAAAGAAAAACATTGGTTCCTGCATAAAAGGAAAAGGAGTATTATTCAAGTGTGGACATAAAGACCATCTTGCTAGTGATTGTGTGGGAAAGAAGGAGGCTAACAATGTTCAATGCTATAATTGTCGGGATATGGGACAATATGCAGAATGATTGAGTGATTTCCTATGCTTATAGGCACCTAAAAATTCATGTACAAAACTATCCAAGTCATGATCTTGAGTTATTAACGATAATATTTTCTCTAAAAATTTGGAGACATTACCTTTATGGAGAAAAATGTGATATGTATACAGATCATAAGAGTTATATATATATATTCTCATTGAGAGAACTCAATATGAGACAAATGAGGTGGATTGAGCTACTCAAAGATTACGATTTCACAATACACTACCACCCAGGGAAGGAAAATAAGGTGGCATACGCTTTGAGTAGAAAGGACCATGGAATTATGAACAAAATGAGTGTTAAAAGGGATCCTATGTTCATGGATCTAGTAAATATGGATATGGGAATTATCAAGGAAAAAAGCACATCACTAATTTTTCAAATGGTTGCCAAAACTTCTTTAATGGAGAGGATAAAAGGTTCTCTGGCTGATGATGAGGAATTTCAAAAGAAAATTAAAGCTATAAATGATGGGATGTTGACTGACTTCACTTATGAATATGGGATTTTTAAATCCGGGAAGAAGATTTGTGTTCCCGCTATTCATGAGCTAAAGAGAGAACTTTTGGATGATGATCATAGCTCTAATTTCTCTATACATCCTTGACGCACAAAGATGTATCAAGATCTCTAAGAAAACTTTTTGTGGGACAATATTAAAAGGGAGATTGCTGAATATACATCAAAGTGCCTGGTATGTTAACAAGTGAATGCTGAGAGACAAAAGTCTAAGGGGATGATGCAACCACTACCCGTACCATCATGGAAGTGGGAGAAAATTACTGTGGACTTTGTCACTGGACTTCTAAGGACCACAAGAGAAAACAATGCTACATGGGTCATTGTGGATCGTCTTACAAAGATAGCTCACATTATCATGATTCGAGAGGACTTCTCATTGGATCAACTTGCACGGATTTACATCAAAGAAGTGGTAAGGCTTTATGGAGTACCACTCTCTATTGTATCCGACCGTGATCCTAGATGCACCTCGAAGTTATGGAAAAGTCTCCAACATGATTTTAGAACTGAACTGAACTCAGTATGGCCTATCAACCTCAAACTGATCACCAATCTGAGCGGACTATTCAGACACTGGAAGAAATGATAAGAGCATGCTCTATGGAATTCGAAGGAGGATGGTACCAACATCTTCTACTGGTTGAATTATCCTACAACAACAGTTTCCACTCAAGCATCCGAATGGCACCATATGAATCCATTTATGGGAAAAGGTTTAGAACACTAGCGTGTTGGGATGTAGTCGGTGAGAGAAAGATACTAGGACCTGAATTGGTTGATGAAATAGTAGAAAAGGTTAAAACCATTGAGCAGCATATCAAGGCAGCCCAAGGCAGATATAAGAGTTATGTAGATAACTATTGATGAGAACTTAAGTTCAAATTTAGAGACCTAGTATTTCTACACATATCTCAATCGAAGAAGATCACGCAGTTTGGTAAGAAAAGAAAGCTATGTCCAATGTATATTGGCCCCTTTGAGATCTTTGAACGCGTTGGAGCTGTGGCCTATCATTTGGAAATTCCACCTACCTTGTCAAAAGTACATGATGTCTTTCATGTATCCCTCTTAAAGAAGTATATACCAGACCCTTCAGATGTACTCTCTTCAGAAGTGGTACATTTGGAGGATGATCTTTCCTATGAGGAGTAGCCGGTGAAAATCTTGGATCGTAGCGACAATGTTCTACACAAAAAGAGTACGCATCTGATCAAGGTAATATGGAGATACCATAATTATGAAGAGGCAACTTGGGAACTGGAGGAATAATTGAAGAAAAAGTACCCCCACCTGTTCTTGGCCTAGATTGTAAAATGAAATTTTGAGGGCGAAATTTTTGTAAGGAGGGGAGAATGTAACGACCCAATATTTTTTTGGAAATACTTTTCTTATAAATATTCATAATCATGTGAAATCACAACATATTTAACTACAAAGTGTTATGTGACCCCTAAAACATAATTTGTCACTTCTGTGATGTGAATTTCAAAAACCTGACATACATAGTTCCGATCAGTAAGTTATTTGGAGTCCAATAAGAAAAACTTAATTTTTGGTAAATAGTAACCTACCCTTATGAATAGTAAGATACCCTTAGGAATAGTGGCATTACCTAATGAATAGTAACCTTAGATATAATAGTATATAAATAATATTCAAGTGTATGTATGATATACTTATGCTTTAAAATTCGTAAACAACTGTTTTAAAACTGCTGTTGTTAGAATAAATTATGATTTTAATTAAATATTAAATTAATAATATATAGAAAATTATTTTTCAAAAATGGTCTTCATTTTTGGATTCTATACGTCTACAAATGGTTGGAATAAATTTTTTGGATTTTTCTGAATTACTCAAATTTTTTATGAATAGTGAAATACCATAATTTACAAAATATGCTAAATAAGCTAATTATAGAGTCATGCATGGCGTTCTGCTAATGCAATCCTAATTGGTCTGGGTTCACATTATAAAATTACTATTCTTGGTCATGGAATACTCACTATTCATTGTCTTTTGGGGAAATAATAAATTAATGAATTTTATATTAAGAAATCCCCTCACTCCTCCACTATAAAAACCCCCTCTCACTCCCCCTTCCATTCACTCCTCTAAAGCCTTGTTCCTTCTCCAAATTATGTCAAAATACCTTCCCAACCTCGTCCCCCACGTCCAGAAAGCCATTCTCTCATAAAAAGACCAAAAAATTTCTTTAATAAGGTTCTCAAGGAAGTTTGGTGGAAGAGGTAAATTCCTCTTTTCAATTCTTTGTCTTTCCTTTCGAGTTCATTTGTTTTCTTTTTCTATTACCTATCCATATCAAAGGTTTATGATGAATCTAGTAACTTATATGTGATGTAATTCTTTCATGATAGTGTAATAATTTATCATCATCTTCCCCTTTTTACCTTCTTTTATAATAGCTGCAAGAACACCATCTGAGATGTGTCAATTTTCCACAATCAAGGACAATAGAATTTTTATTTCTATTATCATTCTCAATTATGGTAATGAAACCATTCTTGTTATGGTTGAACCATATTATTATATATAATATAACCTATTTAAGATTATTTAATCCATTTGTACAAATGGTATTAAGTTATAAATAAAAATGAGTTCATTGTAATCAAAACCCACAAATTAACCAAAACAATTATCATTAAAGTTATATATAATAATTCATCCTCTTTCCATGTAACAAATTTATATAAATGAACAATAAAACCTATGTATGTTCATAAATAATATATAATTTTAATTCTAGAAATTTACATACATTCCACATACATAAAAACAAGTGAATCGAAGATGAAAAAAAAGAAACGAACACTCCAGAGCGATGAAATTCAATACAATAACATATCAAAAAGAACATAAATGAGCTAACCAGAATTATAATAAACTAAATAAATTTCTAATAGTTTCTTATGTAATTTCTTAATAAGTATAATTTCATATTCCATGAGCTTATGTACAATAAAGGAACACGTTCGGAGTTAAGGTAAGGGTTTTTTCACCCGAATTTCCATTTTCATTTGGGTTACTTTCATTGTATAATTACCTCTATAGAATTATTATGTATTGTTATGTACTCATAAATTATTTTTGAGTATTATATATATGATTACCAACCAGAAAACTTCCTTATTTTATGGATATTTATAGGTTTAAAAAGGAACTTTCAAAATTGATTTCAAAATACAAGCCCGATTCAAGTGAATATCTCAACTTCTTACCTATTTTCAAGGGAAATATCTAATCTGTTTTTCGATACCATTATATTTATAAATTCAATAAATTTCATAATAAAATAATACCTTACTTCAATTCTGGTTTTATACAAATATTTTTCCAAAATAACTCTTCTTTTAAAAATAAAAGAGTATTTATCTCAAGATTGCTTAATGATCTTATACGAGTATTTTCGTTTGATTCAACACTCTCATTATTTATTATGTATTATTCGGTTTAATAATTTATGAATTCATGTACCATAATTTATTTAATGGTTTATGAATAACTCTATTGTGGATGTACTATCCTAAAAACATTCACCATATTACTCAGAATGGTTAGTGTTTTATGTTTAATGATTGGGGAAAGTTAGTTACATTTCATATGATAGTTTAATTATGAATGTATATGTTGTTTATGTTTTTCCCTTGTCATATTAGGAATGCATTGGACTTATTATGTGATGGGTGGGGCCCACTATAGCCCCTCGATGCATCGGTTGGTCTAATAAGACAAACTATGGTCTTGGCATGAGGCCTTGACAAAATGATTATTTATAGTCCTAGCACGAGGCCTGGACGGTATGGTTATGATGTCCGACATATGAAATTCCCTCATTATGACGCTAGTATTTTAATTTCATGTGGTTATTCGACTAGTAGAATACCCATGATTGAGTTTTATTATGGCACTATTTACTCAGCTCATATTTCTGCCATAATGTATTCAAGTTCATTATTAAAGGAACTTGTTTTCAATTATTCCCCATATCTTATGTTTATGCTATATTTCATTGTATTTGTTACTATTATTGAGCGTTTGAGCTCACCCCTTCCTTATGTTTCATTTTTCTCAGGACATGAAGAAGTAAAATATGAATGACATGCAAGAATAATCTAGCATACATGGTGTTGGTAGTGGAATAATTTAGTGTTATTTTTTCCATTCCAAAAATATAGTTGAAATTATGTTTGTATCTTGTTTCCATTAACACTAAAATAATTGGTCCTTAGGGATTCGTACTCCTTGTATGTATGCCAATGTAATCAAATAAGGCACCGATTCTGGTTAACTGGGGCCGGGTCCTTACAATCATGGAGTACATCAGGCTACCAAAAATATTGGCATGGGGTATCTTTGACGTATATTCAATGTCAATAGTAGAACCATGAGCTTGATCCAAAGATTTTATAATGTGTTGAGAAAAGGTAATATTGACTGGATTCATGATATCAACCAAGTACTACATTATTACTTTCATGATATCAGTATTTTGGGACATGTATAACAGTTTTTTATTTAAGTCCTTTACCGCATTTCACCAGCCGAAATGAAAGAGTTGAAGTCCTAATTGGATGATCTTTTAGAGAATGTCTTTATATGTCAGAGTGTGTAAAATTGGGAAGTGTCGGTTCTCTTCACTAAGAAACATGATGGTTTTATTCACTATGTGTTGATTACCTAAATATCAATTGAGTGATAGTAACGACCATGTATCCATTACCATGGATTAATGATCTGTTTGATTAGTTAAAAGGTGAAAAGTGGTTTTTGAAGATCGATCTTTGGTTTGGTCACTATCAACTAAAAATAAAAGAATCTAACATTAATAAAACTGCCATCCAGAGTAGGTAAAACCATTATGAGTACATTGTTATTCCATTTGGTTAAAAAATAATCCTGTAGTTTTCATGGAATTAATGAACATGATTTTACATGAGTATTTGGATACCTTTGTGGTAGTCTTTATGGATGGAATACTTATATACAATGAGTACAATGAGGATCATTTGCATCATCTGAGAATAGTTCTATATTTTTAGATAATTTACCTACTTTTTTTCATAATTCCATGTGGGTTGTGCACCTAGGAATCACTAAGATGATCTATGATATAAGGTAGAAGTTCTAGTGACCAGGTATGAGATGGGGCATTGTTGAGTATGTTTCCCATTATAGTATATGCCAAAATGTGAAAACCAAGCACCAAAAACATTTTGGTTTCTATCAATCCACTTCAAGTCCCTACATGTACGTAGGATGAAATCTATAGGGACTTTGTGGTTGTGTTTCCTTGTACCAAGAGGAATAATAATATTATATAGGTTATGATCGATAGGAAAACCATGCTGGATAACTATATAACCATTTGAGATACACCTAATGTTGAGGATTTGGTAAATATCTATGTTAAAGAGATTATTCATTTTTATAGAGTACCATCAGCTATAGCCTCTAATAGGGATCCTCGGTTTTCTTCTCACTTTTGGAGAGGCCTTGAAGAGGAATTGGGATCTTTGGTATGTTTTAGCACAACTCACCATTTTCACTCAAGGCGTGAGACAAAGAGAGCTATAGAGATCCTTGAGGATATGATTTTCAATTGTGTTCAGGACTTTGGTGGGTCTTGGGATGATCATTCGGGTATGGTTGTGTTTTTTTTATAACAACAGTTACCAGTCCATGATTAGAATGGTTCAATTTAAGGCCTTCTATGTCCGTCCTTGTAAATCAATGTTGTGTTGGTTAGAGATTGGCGAGATTTACTTGGTTGGACTGAGTTTTGTCTATGAGACAATGAAAAAGATTCAGTTTCATCATCATAGAATGTTAATGACATAGATCCAATACATGTATTATGCTAATCATCACCATAGAACTTGGGATGTTCTAGTTGGTGACCAGGTATTTTTGAAGGTTTCACCTCGTTTGGGTCAATGATGACTTGGGAGGAAAGGTAAGATTGCTCCTTGATTTGTGAGACCTTTTGATGTTTTTGATCTAGTGGGGAATGTTTCTTACCATTTAGCACTACCACAAAAGCTAACATCAATAAATAATTTGTTCTAATAATCATAGCTGTGAAAGTATCTCTCTGATCCATCTTTGGTTTTGAGCTGGAGTGATCTTGAGATTGAAGATGATTTATCTATGACTGAACAAATAGTCGGGGTTTTTGATTCTTAGACAAACGTACTTCGTGGGAGGACGATACCTCCGGTCTGTGTGCTATGGAAGCATGGTTCTAATTCTCATGAGACGTGGGAGAGGGAGACACTGATATAAGAGTAGTGTAATCTTCTTCTAGATGTGGTGGCTTCTTCGTAGGCTTTCTAGGGAAAAAATTTTCATATAGTGGGGAGGTTGTAACATCCTGTTACTATTTTTAGGTATTCATAAACCATCTTGTGTTAAATTATTTATATCATAATTGGGATAGAAAACAAGAATTTATCATCTAAATAATTTTTTAAATGTGTTAGATCGATTAAATTATAGTTAACATCTTAGAATATTCAATTGAATATTTTTTTTTTGAGTTTGACAGAGAGATAGTGTGAGTTTCTAAGGCCTACAAAGGCTCGAAAAAGACAAAATAAAAATATTAATATATATTATATTTCAGAATGGAAATTTTATTCATAATAATTGAATAACTCCAAAATGGTGCATTGTATGAGAAATATGAGACCATCGATGGGTCTAGGACGTGGTGTTAACACTAGGAAGGTTATAACCTTTGTATGCGTCAGATGGTTGGTTGGATTGCTTGTAATAAAACCTTTTTTATTTTTAATTAATTATTTATTCTATTTTAATTAATAAATATCTAATATCACTCAAACGGTGCATCATATGAAAAATATGAGACCACCCTTGAGTCCATAACATGGTGTTTACCCTAGGTCGGGTGTAACTATTATATGCAATGATCATTTCTTCGGGTCTCTAATAAATTTAATTCATTTGATAGATATATTAAATAATTTATTTGTTTAATTAATAAATAAATTGAAATAAATTTTTCATCTTCCCCAATGAGGAGTTTCCTCCCTTAACACCACAATAGTTTTTAAAATAACTTGTTTCTAGAACATTTTGAATGGTTTATGTTTCAATTCCTTAATGAGGATGAATAAATGACTTTGTATTAATTTTTAGGCTAAACCACAGATTAAAACGAATGTTATAATTTGAGGGAATAATTGATGCATTTTTGGGCTATCAAATAGGAAAAACACCCACCATCTTTATCACCATTGGTATATCTCGTCATGTTGGAATATCCCGACCTCCCTTGCAAACTATTGGTTCCAAAGATCTAGTCCTTCCGGTGCACATGAAACGCCATTTTGGATCTTCCTTAGGCTGCTCCAGTGAACGAGTCTAGGTTGGTGTTTTTTTGTTCAATTTTTTTTATTTTTTTTATTATTAAAATTTCCAAAATTAAATTTCAACTATGATACTGATCTTAATTACAGACCATTGGGGTTGTTGGATTCAAATCGATGAGAAATACCTAAATCATATTTTTGATTTGAAGGCAGCAATGCATTGTTCATTCTGCATTATCGCATTTTAAATGGACCATTTAAAATAAAAATACCAAAGTGGTTTATTTAATAAAATTATAATCGTGGATAAATATATTAAATTTTTTATTAAAGGATATTCTATTAAATTATCAGAATATAATTTTTAATTTATAAAAGTATAATTGCATCAAATTATCAAATGAAAATTTGTAGAAACAAATGACCAAAGTATGTTTGCAGAATTATATAATTATAAATAATTATAATAAATTGTCGAAGAATAATTATGTCTTATTTAATAATAAATATAAGTAATTATTAAATAATATTTATTAAAAGGATAATTTCATAGATTTATCAAAAGATAAATTATAATAACTTCTAAATAATAATTAATTTAATTTATCATAAGATAATTTTGAAAATATAGTTAAATTATAATTGAAATGCTTATTGGTGATAAATTTATCAGAAATTATTAATGTGATAAAACATTGATTTTTTTTGTAATAAAGAAAAAAATTATAAATTGATTTTTGTTGAAATTACTATAGTGTAATTATTGAAGGATCATTTTTAACACATGCATTGTTTTGAATTAATAAATGAAATTATCTAGGAAAGAAAATTATCATTACATATGATAATCTAAATGATAATTTGAAAATTATTTAGGAGAGAGAAAATATCATCACATGAGATATTTTAATTAATAATTCGATATTTATCCAGGAGAGAGAAGACATCATCATATTTTATTTTCCATCTATTTTTGAAGTAAAATAGTTTTTTTGATTCTAATAAACCCCTAACATATCTCGAGCATCGACGTGCTGGAAACTTGAGACTTTGACATGTCGCCTTTGACAATAATAAAACCAGAAAGAGGGTTTTCTAACTTTTGAGGTTGGTGGTTCCATCCCAATTATACGAATTGATTAACCTTGAATTACTTGATTTATTTCAATTATTGATTTAAATTCAATCCCTTATACTCGCTTTCAATTGATTTGATAAAACACAATTCCATTGAATTGGGAGATTTTAAATGGTTATGGCATTAGAATTTGGATAACCCTCAATTCTATTGAATTGAGGTGTGATTATTGAAATTTGATAATTTAAATTGTTTAATTTAAAATAAAAATATTATGGATGTGATATCAATTATGTTGTTGAATTTAATTGTATAAATGAATTTCAATATAATGAAATTAGTTTTGAATGGATTTCAGTCTTGTGAAAATGGCTTAAAAATGTTTTTATAGAAACCCATTGGTTTTATCTTGTGAAGGAGACATGATTTTTTTTATTAAAACCCATTTTGATATTTAAAAGAAAAATTGCATTCAAATGGAAGAATGAGATATAATTTTATTTTAATTGGTATTAAAATAAATTATACATCATTGATTATGTAGAAGCACATGCAAGGCAGATGTAGTTAGTGAGTTGTTTGGACACACTCCATACTATTAAAATGTTGTAAAACATATATGTAGTGGGTCACATACTCAATGTAATGGTGACAAGTCACCTTTGGAAAGTGTCATAGGGAAATTTTTATACACATTTTTCTGAGTTTTCTTAGATATTGTGGAGTCCCATAGATAGAAATAATATCGTACCTACTTGTCAACTGACCATTTTTCTTTCTTGTTAATTATATTTTAGATATAAATGCATTCCAATGATTTTTAATTGCTTTACATGAATAAATAATTTATGTAAACTATTTTATTTAATCCATTGTTTTAGAAATATTCCATCACATCTAATTTAAGGCCTTTGATTAAATTATTTTCAATAATTTGAACTGTATAACATGAGTTGTTTAAAGTTTTCTTTGAAATTACAAACATGTTTACCTTTAAATTAGATGCATTATTTTGGTTAATATTTTATTGGAATCTGTTATGGAATCCTTGGTGAGACCCTACTGGGATTTTTATCTCACACCCTCCTTTTACCTTTGGGTGTTTTTAGAATTTCATCTTCTAGATACGAGAAAGGGGATAGGATCTCTTGGAGGTGGATCCATCTATTGATCCATGGTGTGGTGAGTTTTGTCCTTAGAGACATGCACTATTTTTTCCCTTTATGGAACTTGACTTGTAGTACTTTGGGCTTGTTTATGACTTTTTTTATTCAGGTACACCACTCCCAATGGGGAATATTTTGTTATTCATATTGTCATTATTCTTATTATTCTGCATTTTTAGTATAAAATTGATTCCCACTTCCTATTTTTATGATTCCAGGTGCTAGTCGATGACTTGTGGGGATCGAGGATGTGCTTCAAGCTACATCAAGGATGGCTCAATTATCGGGTTATCAAGTTGCCCGAGATGGTTCGTGACAAAGTGGTATCAGATCTACAGTTTGAGATTTTCTCTTAAAGTCAATATGAATTTATGAAATCTTATTGGGACTTAAAATATAGTTGTGATTGAGTTTTTGGCCATCTCTCACCACAATGAACGTTAAGACACTAGGGGTGGAATGGGAAATATGTCTTATGGATTAGTTTTATTCTTTTCTATATTTTGATTTGGATAATGTGAAATCCAAATGATTTTTGTTCCTTATGTAGGAATTTTTTTCCAACTTTTCTTTTTTTGAGAACTACTTAATGTTTTCAATGTTGTATGCTGATGTTTTCTAACATCATGCCTCTGAGAAGATGTGAAAATTGGAACCAAGAGTATGGTGCTACTGAACCTTAGTAAGAAAATCCTATTATGGATCAAAATCTTGTTGAGGTGATCGCGTGTATTGTCCATGCTTTGAGGTAGGAACCACCAACAGTACCCATTCAGGATCCAAATGTGGATCCTTAGGGGAATGATCTTCGAAAGTTTTTTAAAGAGTTCCTTTACTAGAAACCACCAGTTTTCAACGGCTCCACTGATCCTCAACATTATTAAGAATGGATGGGAAGGATAAATAATTTTTTTGAGTTCTTTTCGACATTGGACGAGATCAAAGTTATGTGTTCACCATCGTGCTGGAGGGACCAACCAGGAAATTGTGGGAGACGACGGTGACAACAAAGAAATATAAGGTCTTAGAGTGGAATGACATTAAGGTTACTTTCACTAAATGTTTCTATCTTGAGTTAATGGTGTTGGCTAAGTCTGTGGATTTTTTCAAGATCGATAAGGCTAACAGAACCATGACTGAGAATTGAAATCACTTTGCTATATTGGGGATGTTTTCACTTGAGGTTGTATCAAATAAGAGGATGAAGGCTCGATGGATCGAGTTTGGACTTTAATAAAATATGTTTTCTTAGGTTTTCTTGTTAAATCTTCCCAAATATGATGATGTGCTGGATATAGAGAAAATGGTTGAGATGGAAATGGCTAGAAATTCATAGTTGAAGGGAGTACCATTTTCTCCCAGTGGAAACATGAGTTCGTTTATAAGAAAGAGGAACTGTAATGATTATCATAGTGGTTCTCGAAAAGAGGGTTTTTTAACCTCTTGTAGTGCCTAGATGAATCCCTTTGATATGATACCAGTGTGGTCAGCTAGAGAATTCAAAGTGGGTATGCACTAAGGAACCTAAGAACTATGGCTCTGGTGGACATTGAGGGAACTTCTATAAGTTCCTAAATAACATTTCCACTCCACGTAGTGGCATGGGATCATCAACACCTCCAAATATTGCGGGGAAATAAAACAATTCACATACAAAAGGGTTCTAGCCACATAAATATTGAATGATGATTCTTCACATAGTAGAAGAGTCTCTAAAGAAATCTGATACAGGTCCACTGACTGTGGGAGGTACAATTACTATAGCTTCATCTTCAAGGACTGCTCAATTTGATACAAGTGCATCTTACTCATTTATTTCAATTCATATGATTAATCCGCTTAATATTAATATAGATATTTTATCTTTTTCAATGGATATTACTGAAACCCTTAGTAAAAGAGAGAGTAGGGTCTCTATAGTCCCTATTGTGTCTTCCCACTATCAGATATCGAGATTTCTTGGAGTTTTTTAGTACTTTTCATGGAATATCTGGTTGTCATATTAAGGATGGATTGGATCATTTCCAATAAACCCCTGATTGATTTTTATCTTTGATGGGTCTACCTTACTAAACCTAGTGGTGTTCCTCTTGTCTTTCAAGGAAAATAGGACACAAGGTTGAGTATATCCGAATCTTTTTATTCTAAGTGGGGGAAAGTGACATCAGTGTTTTATTTTGATATTGAAAGAGATTCAATGAATGGGGATCTCCCTCCATTTGTTGTTGAGTTTACTAATGTGTTTTCTTATAACTTATAGTAAGGGAGGTCGAGTTTTCTATTACTCAATGACTAGTACTAAACTAGTTTAAAATCTTTCTTACCATATGGAACCTGCTAAAATAAAAGAGCTGAACTCCCAGTTGGAAAATCTTATAGATAAATTCTTTATAAACTTTAGTGTGTCACATTGGGCGACCCCATTTATCTTCTAAAAGAAACATGATGGTTCTATTATCTTATATGTTTATTACTAAAATCTCAATTGAGTGATAGCGAAGAACGAGTATCTATTTCCATGGATTAATGATCTGTTTGACCAGTTTAAATGGACATAGCGGTTTTTGGAGATTTAATTTTGGTTTGGTTACTATCAACAATGAATAAAAGAATCTGAAAGTCTAAAAACCTCTTTCTAGAGTAGGTATGACCATGTTGAGTACCCTGTTTTCCCCTTTGGTCTAACAAATGCTCCTACAATTTTCATGGAATCAATGAGCATGATTTTCCACGTGTATCTGTATACCTTTCTGGTAGTATTTGTGGATTAAGAGCTTGTATACTCTATGACCGGGGAGGATCATATTCATTATTTGTGAATAGTTCTAAGTTTGCTGAGAAGTCACTGAATTTTTTCAATAATTCCCAGTGGGTTGTGCACCCAAGAACCACTAAGATGTTCTATAATATGAGTTGGTAGTTCTGTTGATCAGGTTTGAGATGAGGCATTCATGAGTATGTTTCCCATTTCTATAAATGCCAATAGGTGAAAGCCGAGCCCCAAAAACATTTTGGATTCCTTCATGAACTTCTAGTCTCTATATGGAAGTGGGATGAAGTCTATATGGACTTTGTGGTTGTGTTTCCTTATACCTAGAGGGAGAATAATTTGATATGGGTTGTGATCGATAGGCTGACCATGTCATCTCACTTTATACCCATTTGAGATACAACAAATGTAGATGAGTTAGGAAGTCTCTATGTGAATGCGATTGTTCATTTTCATAGAGTTCTATCTGCTATAGTCTCCAATAGGGATCCTCGATTTTCTTCTCACTTTTGGAGAGGCCTTCAGGAGGCACTGGGATATTAGTTCCATTTGATAACGAACTACCACCCATAGTTGAATAGAGATATAGAGATATCTATACAGATCCTTGAGGATATTATTCATGCTTGGGTTCTCGACTTTGGTGGGGATTGGATTGATCATTTGGGGATGGTTGAGTTTTCTTATTACAGTAGTTACAAGTCCATGATCAGAATGGATTATTTTGAGGCCTTGTATGGATGTTCGTGTCAATTTATATTGTGTTTTTCAAAGACTATTTAGAGTTCCTTTGTTGTACCGAGTTTGGTCCAAGAGACGATGATAAATATTCACTTGATTCATCATATAATGTTAACTTCACAGAGTCGATCCAAGTCTTATGATGATCATTGTGATAGATAATTGGAATTATCAATTGTTGACCATGTATTGATGAAGTTTTCACCCTGATTGGTCATCGACGTCTTGGGAGGAAAGGGAATCTTTCTCCATGTTTTGTGAGACCATTTGAGGTTATTGATCTGGTGGGGAATGTTTCTTACCCTTTATAACTACCACCATATCTGACATAGATAAATAATTTATTCCATGAATCACAACTATGAAAGTATATCTATAATCCATCTCACATTTTGAGCTGGAGTGATCTTTATATTGAACCTAATTAATCAATGACTGAACAAAGAGTCGGAGTTTTTGATTTTGAGAACAAGGTACTTCGTTGGAGGATGATAACTCTAGTACATGTACTATGGAATCCTGTTTCTGATTCTCACGAGATGTGGGAGAGGGAGTCACCAATGAGAGAGATGTGGCATCATCTTTTTATGTGGGGTCTTATTTGTAGGATTTCTTGGGACAGAAAGTTAATGTGGCGGGGAGGTTGGAACATACAATTTCTGTTTTTAGGTATTCATAAACCCTCTTGCATTAAATTTTTAATATCTTAAGTGGAAAACAAATATTTATTTATCCATGAAATAATTTGATAAATGTTTTAATGGAATTAAATTCTTGTTAACATCTTAGAATATTCAATTGAATATTTTTGGAGTTCAACACTATGTTTGTGTGAGTTTCTGAGGCCTACAAAGGATCGATAAAGGCAGAATAAAAATATTAATATACATTATATTAAGCATGGGAAATTTATTCAAAACAATTGAATAAATTCAAAAATGTATGTCATATGAGAAATATGAGACCATTGATGGGTCCGTCATATAGTTTTTAACCTAGGCGGGGTATAAATGTTTTATGTGATAGACGTTTGGAGGGCTAGCATGCAATAAATAAACTTTTTTTAATTAATTATTTATTCCATTTTTAATTAAGAAATAGTTAATATCACTCAAACAGTGCATTGAATGTTAAATATGATACCACCATTGGGTCCGTAATGGGGTTTTTACCCTAGGAAGGATTAAAATTCTATACACAATGAACATTTCGTCAAGTCGATAATAAATTTAATCCATTTGAAAAATATATTAAATTATTTATTCATTTAATTAATTAATCAATTGAAATATGTTTTTCATATTTCCCAATGTGGGGTTTTCTCTATTAACTCCACGAGATTTTTTAAAATCATTTTTTTTCTTACCATTTTAAACAGTTTATGTTTCAACGCCTTAAGAAGGAGGAATAAATTGCTTTGCATACATTTTTAGGTAGAACAACAGATGAAAATGGATGTTTTTATTTGGGGGTTTGATTGAAGAATTTTTGGGGCTATCAAATAACCACCCAACATATTTATCACCATTGGTAGATCTTGCCATTCCAGAATATCCTGAACTCCCTTACAAATGATCATCTCTAAATACCTAGTCCAACAAGCCCATGAGGCCCCCCATTTTGGATCTTCCTTGCGCTGCACTTGGGAAAGATTCTAGGTTGGTGTTTTGTTTTGTTCATTTTGTTATATTATTTTTAT
Source organism: Viscum album (assembly GCA_963277665.1). Classification (NCBI taxonomy): domain Eukaryota; kingdom Viridiplantae; phylum Streptophyta; class Magnoliopsida; order Santalales; family Viscaceae; genus Viscum; species Viscum album. The sequence goes on from OY728156.1 coordinate 1,560,462,358, forward strand.
TATTACAATATTCTAAATTCAATTTATTCTATGTTATTGATCATAATTACACACCATTGGTGTTGTTGGATTCAAATCAATGATAAGAACCTATATCATATTTTTTATTTTGAGGCAGCGATGTATTGTTCATTTTTATTATTGGAATTTTAGATTGACCATTTAAAATAAAAATATAAGAGTATTTTCTTTAAAAAAATTATTATTGAGGATAGAAATATTCATTTTTTTATCAAAGGAAAATCTATTAAATTATTAGAAGGTAATTATTAAATTATAAAATAATAATTGCATAAAATTTTCAAACAATAATTTGTATAAAAAAATTATCATAGTATTTTTGTAGAATTATTGAATGAAAAATTAATAAAAGAAATTATTAAATAATATTTATGTCTCATCGAATAATAAATATGAGGAATTATTAAACAATAATTATTAAAGGGGTAATTTCATTGATTTATAAAGTGATAAATTATAATAACTGTTAGATAATAATTAATTTAATTTATCAAAGTATAATTAAAAAAATAGTCAAACGATAATTGATTTGTTTATCGATGAATTATTTATAAAAAATTATTAAAGGGATAAAACATTTAATTATTTTGTTTAATCTACATAAACTTATCAATCGATAATTGTTGTGAAATTACAATAGTCAAATTATTGAAGGATAATTTTTAACACAAGCATTATTTTGAATTGATAAATTAAAATTATCGAGGAATGATAATTATCATTTAATATGATAATCTAAATGATAATTTGAGAATTATTCAAGATAGAGAAAATTTCATCGCATGTGATATTTTAATTAATAATTAAAAAAATTTCTAGGAGAGAGAAGACGTCATTATATTTTATATTTTATTTCATATTAAAATAAAACAGTTGTTTTGATTCTAGAAAACCCCTGACATACCTTGATAATCAACACACTAACAACTTGAGACTTTGACGTATCTCCTTTGACAATAATAAAATTGTGAAGAGGTTTTTTCGAAATTTCATGTTCCGTGGATCTATCCAATTTATCAAAATTGATTATCCATGAATTGATTGATTTATTTTAATTATTGATTTAAATTCAATTTCTTAAACTGGATTTCAATTTATATGATAAAACCCATTTCAAGTGAACTGGTATATTTGAAATTTTCTTTGCATGAGAATTTGGAAAACCCCAAATTCCATTGAATTGGGGTTGTTTTTATGGAAATTGGTCATTTTAAATAATTGATTTGATGGAAATTATTTCAATTAAATTGTTTAATTTAATTGAGGAAATGAATTCTGAAAATATAAAATGGGTTTTGAATGGATTTAAATCTTTGGAAAATGGCTTAAAAACATTTTGATAGGAACCCATTGGTTTTATCTTGTGAAAGAGGCATGTTTTTTATCAGAACCCACTTCAGTTTTTAAATAGAAAATTAGAATTGAAATGGAATATTGGGATTTAATTGTATTTTAATAAGTCTAAAAATTAATTTCCCATAATTTATTGTGAAAGAGAACATGAAAGTCTTTGGTAGTTAGTGAGTTATTTGGACCGACTCTATAATATTATGGTGTTCAAAAATATAGATGTAGCAGGTAACATACCCAATGTGATGGTGAGTAGTCTCTTTTTCTTAGTGTCATAGAGATGTATGTATAAAAATTTTACTGAGTTCACTTAGAGGGTGTAGAGTCCTATAGTCAGAAATTTTATCGTAGCTATTTGGAAGATGACCATGTTCCTCACTTGTTATTTATATTTAAGATATAAATGTATGAAAATGATTTTGAACATCTTTACATGCCTGCTGAATTTACATAAGTTATTTTATGTAACTTTTTTAAGCCATTGTTTTAGAAATATTCCATCACTTGTAAAGTAAATCCTATGCTTAAAGTGTTTTCCATAATTTTAATAGTATATTATGATTTTCTTAAAATATGATTTAAAATGACAAAACTACTTAGTTTAAAAGTGGAATCATTCTTTTGGTTAATATTTTATTGGAATCTATTATGGAATCCATGGTGAGACCCTACTGGGTTGTTTAGGTCACACCTTACTATTGCCTTCAGGTGTTTATAGACTTTCTTCTTCTATGTTCGAGCAAGGGGATATGATCACTTGGAGTTATATCTTGCTGTTGAACCTTGTCATGGTGTGTTGTTTATTTAAGGACGTGGGCTATTTTCCCCATATTTGGGTACATGGGTTGTAGTACATTGGTATTGTTTATTACTTTTTGTATTCTGGTAAACCACTCCAAGTGAAGTTTCTTTTGTTATGCCTACTGTCACACTTCTTTTTCTTATGAATTGATAGTAGCAAAATCATTCCCACGTCCAATTTGTATGATTCCATGTTCTAGTTTCTAACCTATGGGGATCGGGAATTCCCTTCGGGCTACATCAAGGCCAGATCGGTTATCGGGTTACCAGGGTATTCAGGCTAGTTCATGACAATGTCCTTCCATTGAACACATAAAGTATATTAACTAATGATTCTTTGATTATAGTTTTAGATACACTAGCGATCTTAAGGAATCCTAATTGAAACCTAAAAACATATCCTTTTTGGTATATAAAACTATTGGAAATTAGTTTTCTATGAAGGTTATGAACCCACCTAACATCTAAGTTGGTGATGAAAAAAATGTTCATATAATTCTATAATAATAAAACCACTTTCATGAACCTTACACTTCATGTTATTACATAATATCACATCTCCCTCTACTCTCTCTACCAACTCAAAGAAAATATTCTATATAAGGACACGTGTTAAAGGAACAACCTAAGTCCATAACCCACTTATTTGTGAGCACATGTCTATCTACTTTTAAAACATCAGTAGTTTTATAACAGAAATCAACAAATAGGTATTGGTCAATTGGTTCTTCAACCTTATGATTTATTTAGGTTTCCTACACTCAGGTAATATGTTCTTGGGCATACCACAATGGCAGCACACAACTTTTCTATACTTAGACATTAATCTAGGTTTGGTATGGTTATTTTTTTCCTTTTATATTTACCCATTTATTTATTTTTACCATTGTACTATATCCTCCCTCTAGTAAATAAACTCTTAGTATTACCATTAATTATGGGTTTGGAATGTAACTCCTTAGAAAGAAAGAAAGATTTAACCTCTTAAAGGGTAAGAGAATCATGGATAGACATCATATACTAATTTCCTATAGTAAATTTGAAGATAAATCAATAGGATCATTTCTCAACCCTCATCATTAATAGTACAATTAATGTTGGTCAAGTCAAGAATTATTTGATTAAAATCAACCAAATGATATTTAATAGAGACACTGGAACACATGTTAAAGGTGAACATGAAATGTTTATTATAATTTAAACCAACTAAATATGCTGTTATAAAATGTTTTTCTAACGTAATACATATACTAGAAGAATTAGATTCAAATGACACTTATTGAAGGACCATGTCCCTAAGAGACCACAATATAAAACTATTGGTCACAAAAATAATGTTAGGAGGTACATATTAATATATTATAGAGGTATGGACATCAAAAGTAAGGGTTATAATAGGTTTCCTTGGACTATATAGGTAATCTATGAGGTCATGTTGAAGTAATAGAGACCCCATCTTAATTCACCACAATTTTAAATCATGATCTCCATTGGAATTTTAAATTTCAAACATAATATATTCCATTAGTTATACGGGGCTCTGATACTAGATTTTTGGGGAAACAGTTAAGTATGCACCCCAAATAAATAACCAAGATCATCATATTTGTAATCAGTTTCTATTAAGTTCATGTACATGAATTTTAAGACCTGTTATAATGTTAATTACTCAACTGTATATCATAAAAAATTAAATTATTTTTGAGGAGTGTGAAAAAATAGAATTAAAATAGAAACCAAAACCTGAATATTATTCAAAAGGTTCGAACAATACAACCAAAAAATGATTTAAACCGGATACAGATTAAGTCAAACAAAGAAAAAAGAAGGAAAAAAAGAATATCCATATATTTAAAATCCAAAAATACCATTGGGCTTATGTAAATGGAAAGAACAAAAACACCTCAGACACATTTTATTAAGTTCAAAAAAAATATTATAAGAGAAAAACCATAAATATGAAAAATAAGAAAATACATGTCCACAAGAGCCACAACCTAGTTGGTGAGGACACCTCAAGTGCATCCGATAGATCCAAGATCAAATCCATGATAAAACATATTATTGGTTACTATAGAAATGATGCAGTAGGAACTATAGAATGCACTATAGTAGGTACTCTTTGGTTCTTTAGTAGCTGAAACAATTCATTCATTTGGCCTTTCAGGCCACCAGTTTGGTCCTTAAGTCCTCCAAGGACTTCATGTCACATAAGGAATTTGAGCTAGTAAGTATTTTGGGACACCAAAAGGCCTTTAGGACACCTTAAGAACTTCGTTCCACCTTAAGGACTTTGGGGCACATGAAATTGTTCTTTAATGGACTTGGAAGAATCTAAAAGGTGTAGGCTCTAGACGAGGATACCGAGTAGGAAGATTCACCAGAGTAGAGATAATGAATTTGGATGAATGAGAGGGTATTGAAATTACCATCGAGGCTGGCTTGGGCTTGCACGAGATGCTTTTCTTAACAAACATTTGAAGGAAGAGGACTGAAATCATGATGTATATGTTGAGGAGGGGTAGTTACAAGTAGTTATAGTCTAGATGAATTCCTATAATGCCTTCAGGCCATGTAATTTCACAAATCCTACAGGACATGTAAGGGTTCCCCTTTAACCCTTAAAAGGGGGATTATAAAAAAAGAAAAAAAATATAAGGCCATAGGGCCATTTAGAAAGAAAATAGAAGTGATAATAATCTCTATTTTCAAGAACTAATGAATGAAGAAGCAGAATACATACAAGCTAAAGATGGTAGCTCTCTGGTGGTCCCAGTCACTTCACGATCATGGAAAACCTCTAAAACCAGTTATTTTCACTTCTTCAAGAGCTTCTATATCAATTTAATGGGCACACTTCTTCTACATTAAATATATCCATCAATAATCCACCATGAATGGTTTATGAGGATTAGCCAAGGAGGATAACATACCGAATGTTGATCTCATCTAAAGCTAAAATCGATGAGGAGAATTAGGGTTTTACCAGTAAAAACTAAATTAAAAAAACCAGGAGTGTGTAGTATGCTATTGTTTAATGATATCCACTAGGTAATTTGGGGGTGATCAATTCCCCAAACACACCGCATTTCCTCAAAACAGATGAACCAACTAGAAACTTCCATGCCTGAGGAACCAGAATGGATAAACAGATCTAGTTCCCATACCTTGAGTAGGTGGAGGGATACAATTAAGAGTTTATAAAGGTGATCTATGGCTAGGTATGCATGCAAAATGGATCAATGATCAGGATAGGGAAGTATGCATCGTCGAAGGAATATAATGGGGGGTAGGAAAAGAATACAAGACACACCATGAGACACTAACCAAGCCCAAGAATATGGACCATGTTGAAAAACCAACCAAAAGGATATGACCATAGGAACATATTGGATCCATTATCATATTATTCCACAATAATAAATCAAAATTTTCTTACATGTAGAAAAAAATTGGAAGAAACATTATAGAAGGAAAATTCAAAATGAAAAAACATTAAATTCATGAAAATTTTATATATACAACATATATATATATATGTGTTTGTGTTTGTGTGTGTGTTTATAAACATGAAAAACCACATACATTGATAGATAGATACATACATTCACACACAAAAGTTAATAAATAATTATAATTAATTAATAATAATTAAATAAATGATAATTATAACACACACACAAAAATAAATATATATTAATTTATATATAATATTGAAACTATTATATATATAATAGAAGTTAAATAATAATTATAATTAATAAATTTTTAATTTCATATTATCCACATGCATGGGGTTACACTAAGGTTGAAATAGTGGTCTCTTTCCATCACATGTGCTTGGGGTTTTTCCGGGAATGCATTCTAAGGTGGGGGGGCTTCAACTAAAAAATAAAAATATTTTAGAAAGTTTTCATCAATGATAATTTCAAGATATGATAATAAATCAAATTATCAGTGCTAAAAAATCATTGATAACAGACCACTTTATCAGTGTAAAAAAAGAGATGATATAATTCTTTGAACTTTATCATCGAAGACTTATCAGTTCCTTTTTTGAACTAATAAAATAAAAATTTACTGCTTTTGATGCACCATTTTGTAGTTGTGTTTTTTTAGCATTTATCCAAAAATAATTTCATTGTAAATTATACTAGAGAGACATTGTGGTGTTTTGATGAATGAAGGATTTAGTTTTATAGGATCAAGTGATGTATATGAACTAAAGTAGATGAATCCAATTACATTATTTGTCTATATCATAATTATAGATATTCAAATGATACATATTATAGGAAATAAATTTACCAAATATCAGACCACATTAAAATTCCTCTATCACATGGTATGATATATCAAATAGTCTAAAATATGATATATTAGTTTCAGGAAACATCTATATCATCCAAATGGGGTTTCCATAGTTATGATCCATAGAAATGATTCATTAAAGTATTGTTAAATAATACATGATCATTGAAGTGTTCAACTGATCATATATTCAAACAGGTATTTTTTATATAACATATTATGGATGATATGTGTTGTCATATGATCATTTACCTCATACATTAATTGTGGGAGCACTATAACCGGGGGTATGACCTATCCTGTTTGTAGATGATATTTTTTCAAGACAAGACAAAGAAATCTTCTTTTCATTTTCTTAATTCAACTTCTAGAAGAATGTGCTAGAACACCTCTTGATTCATATGGGTCCACTCATATAATATGAGGATTTAAGTGATGGGTGTACTACCATTGGATGTGAGTCATTCGACAATCACTAAATGATCTCCATCGACCAGACGTCATCAAGATAGAGCCTGCTGGATATGAGGTACACTTGTTTTATATTATGTATTCATTTCATGTTGATTGGATTATGATAGATCAAGTATTAAATTAGATTTACTACCCTATAATTGACATGATATGTTAATACAAAACCAATCAATAGAATCCATGTAATACACAACACCCTACTATAACAAGTAATCACCATATCCCGAACTATCACATAATGCACACACTAAAGATCCTTTATTCATGAGTATATTGAAAATTTTTATTTATTAATATTAGAATTTTATTCAAAAATAAAATAAAATAAAATTAAATTAATATTTTAAATATTGATAAATATATTATCTTTATATGAAAATTTGATTTTTGTTCGAAATATTTTCTTTTTAATTGAATAGTGAGAAATATAGTTTTTATCCAAAAATGTAACCTTTATGAAATTATTAGTATATAATAAAGACCTAAAAGTTTATAAAACGATTGAAATAGTTAAATATGTGTTTAAAGAGTAAAAATTTAGATTTTATAAATAATATTTTAAAATAATAAAACCTATTTTTAACATCATATAAACATAAGTACAATTTTTTGATAAAAGGAAATGTTTTTGGTTTTTTATTTTAATTAAATATTATTTGGGTAAAATATAGTTTTGGATTGATTTTTAAGAAAAAAAATCATTTATTTTATAATAAAAAATATATATATCATGAACATATAAATCCTAAATGATTTTATCTGAAACATAATTTTTAGGCTTAAAAATACACTTATCTAAAAAATATGTTTTATATGTACTAATGATACAAATAATTTTCCATACACATTTTTTTGATAAAATGGAATTTATATCTAGAATAATTACATAAAAATTATGTAGTAATGAAAATATATTTTTTAGGAATTGAAAATAAATTTATTAGGTTAATGATTAATTAAGATGGTAAAAGTGAAATGGGAGTTTTGAATGAATTAATTTTATAATCATTACATAACTTTTATCTAAATAAAATATACTGATATATTTAAAATTAGGACTTTTTTATGATTTATAAACATATAATCGAAATATAAACCCACATTAAATTATTAATTGATAGGAAATTGGAATAGAAAACACTTAATATATAAAAATACATTTTTCTATAAAAATATTTTTCCTATGTATTATGTTTTAATTTAAATGTTTATTTTCATACATTTATAAATTTAATTAGATAAGAAAGAGTCCAAATTCATATTTTTAGTTTCAAAATTTTGTAATAGAGGTCATCTGGATTGTCAGTAATGGAATAATTAACATGGTTAATTTTCAATCAAGATTAGTAATGGTGAAAATGGGTAAATGAAATATATAGAATTTTTAATAATTAAAAGGTCACATAAAGATTATATAAATCATTGTTAGGAATTAAATTCTTGGAAACATGTATCACCTATAATTTATTCACCTAACTCACCCAAATCACATAACCCACCTAACAACCATGTGATTCCATCAACACACCTTACTTATCTATAGTTTCTATGAAAAATTCACTCTCTTCACCTATAAACAGTGCTCATTCTCACCAATTATTTCATCCCACACCACCACAAAGGAATTTATCATCAAGTTAAATTCCTTATCCCTCTAAAAATTTATCATAAGGAGTTCCTATGGTTTCAAGAGTCCTTCCAGGATTTAAAAAAATACTTAGTAAGGTAAGGGTTTCCAATCCTTCCCTTTATTAAATGTAATTAATTTTGTTATAATAACATTTACACATATTACATTGATTATGATTTCATGCTATGAAACCCCATTTTATATGTTGTTAATTAAAGACTACTTAACCACCCTCTTTATATCTCTTTTAATATTCCCTTTTTTTGTCGAAATAAGGGTTCTCATTTCACCCCTTACACATTCTACTAGTAACCATTATTATAATGGAATCATGCATGTAATTATATGGAATTTTAACCCAATTGAAATATCTAAAATTATTTTTTCTGACATTAAATCATTTTTTCAAGTCACTATAATTCCCCAAAATCCTAAATTTGAGGAAGTAAATTGTTTTTGGGTTTCATAATAGCGACAACCCTATCTAGATACTAGAGAGTGGATTGTTGTGGCACAAGAAAACTTGGAGGTGATCAACTAGAAAAGGGTTGGATGAATAATTGAATCAAACATGAACTTCATTCATGATGTGCGGGACGAATAATTCACACCTATCTAGACACTCCCATGGGATATGATTTGGAATATTCACATGCTCTTTTTAATCCTTGATAATGGTTTTTCATAGCATTGTCATGGCCTCCTTCCAATGAAACATATTTGACCTGATTGCTATATTATATTGATAACTCAAAACATTAAATCTACCCTTTTCAAATACCATATATTTAATTCCTTGTTAAGGGTACTTCCTTTTTCAATGAGAGTACCCTCTGATTTCTTTATTGATTATATATATTTTTAACCATCCTAATTCTTTCTCTTAATGAGTTATGATCATTCTATAACTTTTATTACCATGGGGAAAAGTATTAGCATTCTATATTCCTGTAAAAACCCTATATTTTATGATAAGTATTATTTTTAATTTATTTGATGTCATGTGTTTTAGGCTACAACAAGATTATCTTGTGCTATACGCCACACTGTATTAGCTTGAATTATATGCAACACTATTCTTAGATTGTGTTACACACAATTTCATGTTCGTTTTATAATAGTCATTCTACGCAACATTGAGTGTATATGTATATAAATATATATATTAAATGTATAAATGAATTATGGTTGGATTATATTATATGAAACAACTAAGTATTATTACACAACATTCAACTCTGACTTGGCTTTCATTACACGCAATTGCGACTTTCCTCGATAGCGTGTGTTGTACACAATATTAGGTTTCCCTAAACAATGATATATGGTTATAATATTATTATGAACTAGACGTTATATATATTATTAACTGAATTTTTAATGTTATAACATTATTATTTCATCTTACATATTTTCTAGAACATGGTATGTGAACAAAATAAATTTTTCGAGTAAACTAAGTATTTATCAAAAAATGCAGTTTTTCCGCATTTTAATGGAGCACCCAAATTAAATCTAGTTTTTGATATGTTTATAAGTTCAATTTTACAAAATAAACTTCTTCTTTTGAATCAGGATATAAAAATTTACATTGGATAATGTTTTGATATTTTTCTGATAACTTTCATATTTTAATTAATAGTAAAAACACGCTATATTTTAATTAAAACTAACTCTTTTCATCGTAATAATTTATATGGTTAAATTATAATATTGAATGGTTTTAATGTACAAATAGAATATATTTTTACCATTCAATATAATTTATGTCATTAGCATTGATTTTACCTTGAATTCGTAGGTTAAATCAATTCAATCTTTTGTAATATTTTAAACAAAAACCCATTTTCCTTTGACAATGGGATTAATTTTAATTTAATTTCTGCAAATTTTTTGTATTGAATTTAGAAAAATTGATTCCATATTTGGAATCAGTAGGTCCAAAGTATTTTAATAAGATTCTTTTTATTTTTTGGGCATTATGAATAGTAACTATGGTAAATTTTATTTACCATAGTTAAAGGTAAATAGGGTAATTAAGGGTAAATATAAGATTATAAAAATACCCTAACACCTACCAAAATCATATTGGATGACTAAAAGTCGACCCATATCACTTATGGGTCAGATGAGATTCATTTAATGGACTTTTTCCATGAAAATAATTTAATTATTATTAAAACCAAAGAAAGTGACAACATGTTACTTTCTTAAATCTTATAAGTATAATAATTTTAGATTAGTGATAAACTTCATGAAACTTCAGATATAAATATTATACCGAAATATAATAAAATTATCTACATCATATGAATTTATTTATAATTTTTAGGGATTAAATAATTATCATTAAAGGTGACATAATAGTGATGTTGAAATTATTTTATTAAGAGAAATATGAAATAAATGGTTTTAAAAATATTAAAATAAATATTATATGAACTATTTCATGTGCTCCACTAATTTTATATATAAATATGACATGTTATTAATCTATTAAATCTTTTATTTCGAACATATCTTCTGTATATTGTTTATTTAAATTCAAATAAATGAATAGTGTCAAAATTGACACTATTGTAATTTTATAAAAATAACATATTATAAAATAGTATAAAAATTACAAAAATATTTAAAAATTATAAATTTAAATTTATATGGTCTAAAATTTCATAAAGTGTCAAATTATGTAAAATTAACAACACATATGTAATTATTTATAATAATTTAAAATTTAGAATATTATCACCACAAATAAAATTAAATTGATAAATAAGGATAAATCAAGTTGATAATGTTTATACTAAATTCCTAACATGTCTAAATTTTATTAGTTGATGAGATTACAACCCTATCGCATCTAATATTCTGATATGAGTCATTTTTGATGTTTTTAAGTGGGGATGGGATTTAATATAAACTAATATTTCTTATATTTCCAAAGGTGCCCCTCTCCTCCCTTATAAAAGGGCACCTCCTCCCTCTCCTCATCACACAAATTTTAGCTTTCATGCTCGGCCAACCCCTACCCATTTGACTTACCCACTTCCCTATAATTATCCTAGAGATCCTGGGATTCTTCAAAGACCAACTCTAGTGCCCTAAGAGAATGTTTAAAGGAGGCACTTCGAGAAAGAGGTAATACATTCTACCGTTTTCTTCAAGTTCCATTCTTCTTCTTCTCCCTCTTCTTTAGTTGTTTCATTATGAAGATATAAAATAAGTATCCCTCATATACTGATATGTTATTATAAATATTAAGCAACACTATTTCACCTTATATCCATCCTACGGAACACAAAATCACCGCGCGTGCGTACATACGGAATACCGTCTCCACGCCGTGCTGTAATATGTTTTCCCACCAACACCTTACATGGATGGGTATAATGGTGTAAAGAATAACTATATATGGTTATTATAACATCATACTGATTCTGATATATTATACCATCCACTCCAATTCTATTAAATAATTATGGGAATGATATCACCGCTCATGCGTATGTACGGACTACCGTCTCCACGACGCGATGCGATTCATTCTCCAGGTTAACCATAGATGAATGATCATAAATTTTATATAATGAATAATAATGAAATATATGAAATAACAATGCTACTGTATTATATATATATATATATATGTATTTTATCTATTTAGTTTCATTCAATTCAATAAGGAAACGAAAACATCGTTCATGCGTAAGTACGGCCTACCGTCTCCATGAACGGTGTATTACATTCCTTTTACCGATCTATAATTTATATGTATATGATAAATATATATTATATATAAATCATGTTTTACAATCTGGAATTATGTAAATCAGGATATAAGTAATAATATCAAGAACGACAAGTCGAAACATATAAGATAAATGAAATGATTTTACCCAAAACGCTGCTTTAACATGGAATTTACAAAAGAACAGGTACTATAAAGTCATAAGTAAAACATATATGATATCATAACAATAAATATGATTATGTAATAAGTCAATGACTTTATTTAAATCATTATACAGGAGGTTCAGATCCATACGAAGCATATCGGACCTAAGGTAAGGGATAACTTTTCCAATCTCGTTTTTATCTGAGATTGTTTATTCGTAAGTATTTATTAGGGTTATATTTATCATCCATGTACTTGTTTTATAAATATTTTTTCTTGTATTTTTAATGTCCTTTTTACCCATTATTTACTTTTACTACATGGTATGTGTGGAATCTTTCTTTTACGAGGAACTTTTTGACTTATCTGACAAAATTACGAAATAAATGAATTTTTTAACTTATACATCACGAACAGATTTTTACGGTTTTATAAAGCCTTATTTTCATGAATCTTCCTCCAAATGATTTCATGAATATTTTAAAAAAATCATTTTCTTTTAAAATTTCATGACATTTTTTGAAAAGATAATGATTTTGAAGAAGAAAGGATAATTTCCTCAAGAATTAATTTCAATTGTTTTATCAAAACCATTTTTCATCTAACATGACATTATTTCATATGTGTATGTTTCAAGTATCATGTCTCTATGATTTACATGGTTTCACTTTTCTTATTATGTAATGATATACATTTCTTTTATATGGATTATGTGATGCAGGGATGATGTTTATGAAACCCATTTTATTTGTTGGGTTATGCTATGATGTATGATTTATGATTTTGTGGCACATGAAAGAATGATTTCATTATGAGATGGGTGGGACCTATATCTCCCTCCAATGCATTGGGTAAAAATTTATATATCATGATATAGACATGGCTGGAACGGTAAGTTAATCAGGTTTAGTGTTACAGGACTGAAACGAAGAGTGAACTCGATTCAGAAAGGGACTTTGTCCACAAAAATGGTATCAGAAGCAATGCCTTGACTACTATAGAAATCATGACATGTACTAAATGTTTGACACAATTACATGTTTTATTCCCATTATATTTTATCATGATTGATGTTCCATTATGATATATTCCTTACGTACTTCCACTGTTTATGACTTTGCTCAAGATTTTGATGTTTAAATTTCATGTTAAAGTTTTTGTTTTCAAATGTTTATGGATTGTTTTATGTTATCTATGTTTGCCCTTACTGATAATTTGAGCTCACCCTTTTTATGTTTTATTTTCCCCAGGAAATAATGAAAGGTTTTAGGTAAGTAAACAAAAAGGGGAAGATCGTTATGGTAGTTGTTGAAGATATTCAACACGATTAGAAGTTTATATTCTAAGTTTAAAAAGACACTAAACTATTACGGTCATTGAGTGTTGGTTCTTATTATGTATTAAGTATTCCGCAAATGTAATGTAATGTCCATCTACGTCAAGCTTCGGGTCTCTATTGTTGGTAATAGGAAAGGTTTAGTTAACCTTTGGAAACTAGGATGCGAAAAAATTAGTGAGATACCTAGAGTTATTTCTAAGGTATGTCTAGGGATGTCCCTAAGGATAAGTATAAGTATAGGTTATAGTCCTAGAATTACTGTAAAGATCTTAGAATTAAACTTAAGATGTTAGATATTGAAGTTACTCCCCATTTATTATGTTGTTTTACCTATCATGGTTTTTTCCTCTCACATAATTATTTTTGTGTTTTAGTCAATGGAGGGAACCAGAAGGAATTCGGTTAACATTGAATCGAATGGACAAATTGGTGACTATGAGAAAAGAAATTGCATAATTCCTAGAGAGAATGATATTGTGATTATGCCGAATCAGTCATCATGATATATGATTAACAAGGTGAAATTTATTTGTATTCCTAATTCAACAAATAAGAGGAAGATATAATTTTATGCATGTTAACATGTTGAGGATCATAAAGAAAGGAAGATTGAGATTTCTAAATAAGGGAATAATAAACATGAGGAATACCTCAAATGGAGGGGAAGATGTTATCTGTTTGGAGAGAAGGGTCATAGAGTGACAGACTGTTATGGTGTTCAATGTCTTATCTGTGGAGAACATGTGAATTACTCAACTCAATGCCTGACCTAAGAGGTTACTTCTAAATCAAGGAAGAACTTATTCCATGAAAATCATTGAAGATGATGGTTTGAAGTGTTTATGTATTGGTATTCAAGAATAATGTTGTTGAGGTACTTTTATGGTATATGAGAATATCTATGTATTGGTCCATTGTGGTTTTCCATAAGAATATAGCATCGGTAACCATGAAAAGTGATTAAAATATTTTTGGAAAGCAGATGATATGCACATAATGAAGGTATAAAGAGATACTAATATGTTTGATAGTATTCACGAGCTCATGATTGATATAAGGACTAAGTGATATCATGGTTTGAGTATATAGAATTTTGGGGATTTTGGTATGTGGAAAGTGTTAAATTTTAATTACATTCATGTTTTCACTAAGGTTCAATTGGTATTAATTTTTCAAGAGAATACACGATTAAGGCCTTCGAATGTTTGGAATGTGACCACAAGACATATCTTATGAGGTCATATCTTATGTTTGGTATTAATTTTTCACTAAGGTTCATGTTTGGAATGTTTGGTATTAAATGTTGGTATTCACATGTTTGTTATATGACCTCTCTAGTAATATTTTTCACTATAATATGAGATTAGACAAATATATTTTGGATAAGCCTAAAGATTAGAATGGATTATGTAGGACATAAGATATTATTATTTAAGGATAGAACTTGTTTTTTGATATTATTTCTAGAATTTTTTAATAGTATAGTTTTAGAAAATGGACAACCCAGAGGATGAGCGACAACCCATCGCGTCGGACAAGGCTGTGGGAATAGAACCCACAACCGAAGTGCGACATGCCTTTATCGCCTACCACTAGCCAATAGGAAGGCCCTGGTTAGTAGAAACTAGTATTATATTATTAGGGGATATGATAAATAAATAATAAGTCCATTTTTGGAACCATACATTATTAATCTCAAAATAATATGGACTTACAACTTTTTCTAACCTTTTGTTTGAAACAGATGGAATGACCCATCATTCTATCACATGATCTGCTAACACTTCCTGAATGACAAATTCAACTTCATTTCTTTAAGAGATGAAGTGGAAATTATTCAATTCACGAACAATAGTGAGAATGTACCAAAATCATGTAAGTATTTCTTTTTAATTCATCAACTTTAGAGAAATGATCTTGAAAATGTTGTCCAAGTTCCCTCATAGTCGATGAATCAGATAGTACCATAGATCATCAAAAATTTATGGCTTTGTGATTGTTGGATTTTTCATAGCCATGTTCTCTACCACTCTCCATCAGAATTTGATGGTTAGATTTCTCTTCCATATCCATATTTTCAACTATGTTCTCCTATGTGGAAACCCGGTGATTAGTTAATTTGGGTAACCATTACGTTTCATACATTAGTTTTTAATGTTAAGTTTTCGTATTTAATTTTACGATGTGTGTTGCAATTAAAGAAACTTTCAAGTAGAAAACCATGTATAACCCCGACGAATTTCGAGGGAGAAATTCATTTTAAGGGGGGTAGAATGTAACAACCCGATATTTTATGATAAGTATTCTTTTTAATTTATTTGATGTCATGTTTTTTTATGCTATAACAATATTATCTTGTACTATATGCCACACTGTACTAGCTTGAAGTATACGCAACACTATTCTTAGATTGTGTTACACATAATTTCAAGTTCGTTTTATAATAGTCATTCTACACAACATTGAGTATATATATATAAATTCAATGTATAAATGAAATATGGTTTGATTCTGTTATACGAAACAATGAAGGAGTCTTGCACAACACGCAACCCTTTCTTGGCTTGCATTACACGCAATCACGACTTTCCTCAATAGCATGTGTTGTACGCAATATTAGGTTTCACTGAACAATGATATATGGTTATAATATTATTATGAATTAGCCTTTATTAATAGTATTAACTAAATTTTGAATTTTGGAACATTATTATTTCATCTTACACATTTTCAAGAACATGGTATGTGAAAAAAAAATTCTGGTTAAATAAGTATTTTTCATAAAAAATGCAGTTTTCCACCTTTTAATGGCGCACCCACATTAAATCTAGTTTTTTACATGTTTATAAGTTCAATTTTACAAAATAAACTTCTTATTTTGAATCAAGATATAAAAATTTACATTGGATAAAAATTCGATATTTTTCTGATAACTTTCATATTTTAATGAATAATAAAAAGACGCTAGATTTTAATTAAAAACAACTTTCTTCATCGTAATAATTTATATGGTTAAATTGTAATATTTAATGTTTTTAAAGTATAAATATAATATATTTTTACCATTTAATATAATTTATGTCATTAGCAATGATGATATCTTGAATTCGTAGGTTAAATCAATTCAATCTTTTGTAATGTTTTAAACAAAAACCCGTTTTCTTTCGACAATGAGATTAATTTCAATTTAATTTATGCAACTTTTGTGTGTTGAATTTGGAAAAATGGAATCCATATTTGGAATCAGTGGGTCCAAATTATGTTAACAAGCAATTTTTTATTTTTTGGGCTTTATGAATAGTAACTACGATAAATTTTATTTACCATAGTTAAAGGTAAATAGGGTAATTAAGGGTAAATATAATATTATAAAATTACCCTAACACCTGAAAAAATTATATTGGATGACTAAAAGTCGACTCATATCACCTAAGGGTCGGATTAGATTCATTTGATGGACTTTTTTCCATGAAAATAATTTAATTATTATTAAAACCAAAGAAAGTGACAACATGCCCCTTTCTTAAATCATATAAGTATAATAATTATAGACTAGTGATAAACTACATGTAACCTAGGATATAAATAGTCTCCAGAAATATAATAAAATTATCTACATCATATGAATTTCTTTATAATTTTTAGGGATTAAATAATTATCATTAAAGGTGACATAATAGTGATGTTGAAATTATTTTATTGAGAGAAATATAAAATAAATGGTCTTAAAAATATTAAAATAAATATTATATGAACTATTTAATGTGATAAACTAATTTTCTAGATAAATATTACATGTTATGAATCTATTAAATATTTTAGTTAGAACATATCTTCGGTATATTGTTTATTTAAATTCAAATAAATGTATAGTGTTAAAATTGACACATTGTTATTTTAAAAACATAACATATTATAAAATTGTTTAAAAATCACAAAAATATTTAAAAATTTTAAATTTAAATTTATATGGTCGAAAATGTCATAAAGTTATAAATTATGGAAAATTAAAAACACATATGTAATTATTTATAATAATTTAAAATTTAGAATATTATTACCACAAATTAAATTAAATTGATAAATAAGGATAAATCAAGTTGATAGTGTTTAAAATAAATTCCTAACATGTATAAATTTTATTTTTTGATGATATTACAACCATATCTCATCTTATATTAGAATATGAGTCATTTTGGAAGTTTTTATGTGTGGATGGGATTTAATATAAACTAATATTTCTTATATTTCCAAAGGTGCCACTCTCCTCCCTTTTAAAAGGGCACCTCCTACCTCTCCTCCTCACACCAATTTGAGCCTTCATGCTCGGCCAACCCCTGCCCATTTAACTTACCCACTTCCCTTGAAACATCCTATAGGTCCTGGTATTCTTCAAAGAAAAACTCTAGTGCCCTAAGAGAAATTTCAAAGGAGGCACTTTGAGAAAGAGGTAATACCTTGTACCATTTTCTTCAAGTTATATTCTTCTTCTACTCCCTATTTTTTAGTTGTTTCATTAAGAAGTAATAAAATAAGTATCTATAATATACTTATATGTTATTATAAATATGAAAAAACCCTATTTCACCTTCTATCCATCATACGGAAAACAAAATCATCGTGCGTGCGTACGTACGGAATACCGTCTCCACGACACAGTGTAATCTGTTTTTCCACCAACACCTTACATGGATGGATATAATGGTGTAAATAATAACTATATATGGTTATTATAACATCATAATTATTATTATATATTATACCATCCACTCCAATTCTATTAAATAATTATGGGAAGGATATCATCCCTCCTGCGTACATATGGACTACCGTCTCCACAACGCGATGAGACTCATTCTCCATGTTAACCATACATGAATGATCATAAAGTTTATATAATGAATAATAATTAAATATATGAAATAATAATTCTAATTGATTTATGAATATATATATGTATGTCATCTATATAGTTTCATTCAATTCAATAAGGAAACGAAAACAACGTTCATGCGTACGTACGGCCTACCGTCTCCATGAACGGTGTATTTCATTCATTTTATTGATCTATAATATATATTTATATGATGAATATATATTATATTTAAATCATTTTTTACATTCTGGAATTCTATAAATCAGGATATAAGTAATAATATCAAGAACTACAAGTCGAAACACATACGATAAATGAAATGATTTTACCCAAAATGCTTTTTTAACATGGAATTTACAAAAGAACGGGTAATATAAAGTCATAAGTGAAACATATATGATATCATAACATTGAATATGATTATTTAATAAGTAAATTACATTATTAAATCATTATAAAGGAGGTTCGGATCCATACGAAGCATATCGAACCTAAGGTAAGGGATAACTTTTCCAATCTTGTTTTTATAGGAGATTGTTTATTCGTAAGTATTTACTAAGGTTATATTTATCATCCTTGTACTTGTTATATAAAAATGTTTTCATGTATGTTTAATGTCCTTGGTATGAATTTTTGTCTTTTACTACATGGTATGTATGGAATCTTTCTTTTACGAGGTACTTTTTGACTTTTCTGACAAAAGTACGAGAAGAATGATTTTTTAACTTATACAGTATGAACGGATTTTTACAGTTTTAGAAATCCTTATTTTCATGAAGATTCCTCCAAAATATTACATGACTATTTTTAACAAAATACTTTTCTTTTAAAATTGTATGACATTTTGTGGACCCTAGTTTGATATAAAAAGTACTATGAAAAACCCTAAATTTTTTATATATATCTATAAAAAACAAAATAGGGAATGTATTTTTCAATTCAATATCATGATATAGTTATGTTTATTCCATTATATGGTAACTAATTAGAATAATGAGAACTATATAAACACATATAAAAATTTAGGGTTGTTTCCCTTGAGAAAGTCAATGAGGATGGAATTTAGGATTATCAAATCATAACCATATTTTGGAATTCGACGACAAATAATATTTATTTCATTGAGAAACCTAATGATACACAAAATGGTGTGCCTATTTCAGATAGAATCATGTGAGAAAAACCTCTAGTATTCAAGGGAACTACTAATACATTGGTAGAATAACAATAGACTATGTCCCCAAAGAATATATTTGTTTCCTTTTGAATTACTGGAAAGGATAAATTCATTATTGTGTTCTATCGTCTGAAGGGAGATACAAATGAATTGTGGATAATATTTCAAAACACTAAAGTGGAAGATGAGATAAAGTGAATAGAATGTGTAACTTTTTAAGGATATATTCTATGAAAAATACATTCCTCTTGATAAAAAAAGAAATGGAATGGTAGTTCCCCAATCATAGAGAAATGAAGGAGGAAAATTTTTCTGATTATGAGTATAATATTACAAGGATAGCTAGAAATTTTTCAGACTAAGTACCCTCAATGTTATCTAATGATTCATTGTATTTTGGATCTTCAAAATATTTCATATATTCCATTTTTTCCAAAAAATTGAAAATATTTCCCTAGAACCATAGTAAGAGACTTATCAATAAATACATTGAGTGGAATTCTTATTTCCACAAATAAATTTCAATATTCTCAAATTATGATGCATGGATATACCCTATTTTAAAACATGTTCATTAAACCTATGGTTGAATTTTATATGGTCCTTGATATGGATTGAATTTAAAAGTATAATGAAAACAATTATTTCCAAGAGAAGGATATTATGATTCATAAAGGTAATATAGAATCTATTTTTTAGAGGGGAGACATCATCATCAAAAACATGTTTAGATCCTCCCATAGTAGCCATACTTAGTGAAATTATGGGATGATATCAAGATTAATAATGATATATGGATTAAGAATATATCCCAATAATTGATTACATGACTGTGATTAAAAAATTCATTGATGTTCTTCCAAAATAATTTCATGGTCATCCACCAAAGTGTATAATCGAGTTCTCTATTAAACACATTCATGATACAAGACTATATCTAAAACACTATAAAAATAAAACTAGAGGAGTTGGTGGAGTTAAAGAGATATCTACTGAAGTTGTGTGATAAGGTATTTATACACCCTAGTGTTTCACTGTGGGGAGCCCCAATTTAATTCATGAAAAAGAAGTACGGGTAAATGATATTACACATCGATTATAAGGAGATAAATTCCATTAAAATAATGGATAAGTATACTTTACCACACATTTATGAATTATTTCATCAACCTTTGGGATCCTAATAAATTTAAAATATCCATATTCTCTCTGGTTATCATCAACTATGGGTGATGAAAGATTATATACCAAAGGTAATATTTATAACTAGGTATGGAAATTATGAGTTTTGGAAATTCCATTTGGATTAAATAATTAATCATATGTATTAATGGATATGATGAATAGAGTATTAAAGTATTAAAATGAAAACTATGTAGTGGTATTCATTATCGATATCTTGAAATGCACTAAGAGATTTAAAGAGAATGGGAGTCTTCTGTAAATAATTTTGAAAACCCTAAAAAATAATTATATAGGAAATATCAAAGAAGGGATAATTTTTGTTCAAAGAAGTTTATTTTCATTAATAATTTTTCTCCAAGTATAGAATATCCACTGACCCATCAAAGAAAAAGTTAATCAATGAATGGTTAACACTAAGAAACATACCTGAGATCTGATGTTTCTTGGGGTTAGCATGTTACTGTTGATGGTTCATTCATGATTTATCTAGGTTGGGAAACCCATTAACTAAGTTAGCATGTAAAGGGGTTAAATTCACATGTTCAAGGGAATATGATTATTTTTTTTAAAGATATTGAAAAGAGGTAAATCAATGCCTCAGTATGAACTTTACCATCATGTGAGGAAAGATATGTAATATATATTGATGCATAAAAGAAAAGACTTGATTGTTTACATATTCTAAGTGATAGGGTGGTTTCATATGTATCAATAAAATTAAAAATCCATGAAAAGAAAAATCCTACTCATAAACTTGAGTCAGAAGTTTTAATCATTGCTTTGAAAATATGGAGACACTACCTCTATATTGAAAGGTGTGATATATATAGAGACCAAAAGAGTTTGAATTATGTATTATCTTAGAAGTATCTCAACATGATACAAATAATATAATTTTTAATACTAATGGAATATGATTTATAGATACACTAAAACCATGGGAATGAAAAAATGTGGACTATGTATTGAGTAATAGGGACCATGGAATTCTAACCATGACAATGATTAACAAGGATCTTATATTTAAAGTTCTACTAAATATGGTTATGGAAATTTTTAGGCAAGGAGAGACTTAATTAATTTTATAAGAAATTTATTAACCATAATTATATGAAAAGATATAGAAGTCCCAAAAGGATAAACAATACTTACAAAGGAATATTAAAGCACTAAATTATGGTAATTTTTTAGGCTTCATTTATAGAGATGGTGTATTGATGTTCAGAAAGAGTTTATGTGTTTCATCCATACATTATCAAAATATATAATGGTTTTATGATGCACATAACTCAAATTTCTCTATAAACCATTGTAGCACAATGATATATAGGGATATAATAGAACAATTCTGTTGGAATGGTATGAAGTAGGAAATTACAGACTATGTATCTAGATGCTTAGTATGATAGCTGGTAAATGATGAAATACTACAATTGAAGGGAGATAATAACCTCTTACTATTCTTATATAGAAGTGGAAGAATTTTACAATGTAGTTTTTCCTTATAATTCTAAATACTCCAATAAAGAACAATCTTCTATGTGTCATTATCTATTTCCATAATAAGTCTACTCATTTCATATAGATAAGAGAATATATTCCCCTTGTGCGCCTTTCCTGAATCTATATCAATGAAGTTGTAAGGATTTATAGGGAACCTTTATCAATATTATATGATCACTACCCTCATTTAATGTTGAAATCAGGTTTGAGTCCTTAATGGGTTGACGACACTGAAATACATTTAAGTGATGCCTACCATCACCAAACCATTGGGTAGTCTAAGAGGAAAAATCCAAATATGGAATACATGCTTAGATAATGTTTTCTTGATTTCCAATGTATGTGATATTAGTACCTACCATTGGTGAAATTTTTATACAATAAAATATCCAATTCAACCATACAGATGGAACCATATAATGCATTTTATGGGTAGCGTTGTCACATTGCAACCTATTTGGAAGAAGTTAGAGAAAGAAATCTAGTTGTCCAAGATCTTATATAGTATATGAATGTAAATTTATGAAATATGTAAGATTATAATAAAGTAGTTTGGAGCATACAAAAGAGAAATAATAAGAATTTATGGAAGAAATTGGAATTTAATGTGGGGGATCATGTATTCCATAATTTTTCACAATGGAAGCGAGTTATAAGATTTTGTAAAAAAGGGAGGTTAAGATAAAGGTACATTGGGTCTTTTGAAACAATATAAATAATTAGAGATATATCTTATTGATTGGCTATGCCTCCCAACCTTTTTATAGTAAATGACTTATTATATGACCCATTAATGAAGAAATACATGAAAGAACAAATTCACGGTCTTAAATATGGTGGAATATTTTCATAGATTTAATTCTCTTATAATGACTAACCCATCAATATTATTGATAACATAGAGAATGTGTTGAAGAATTGAAAAACTCAATTGGTGAAAGTCAATTTGAGAAATCACGAACTAGATGAGGTATCCTTGGAGACTAAAGAAGCAATAAGGAATGAATATCCATATTTTTAAAACTGATGATATATTCCCTAATTTTGAGGATAAAATTATTTATGATTTTGTGTGACTGTAATATGCAAGACCCCACTATAGTAGGTAGGCACTATATTCTGAACCACCACACAATGAACACTCCAAATAGATTTTATTCATGAATATATATAAAGTTTTAATTTCTAAATGTTAGAATTTTATTTTGAAAAATTAAACTTCATATTTTAAATATTCATAAAGATATTATCTTAATATTATGTTTTGGGATTTTTTGAAAGAGTAGATTTTTATGTAAATAGTAAAAAATATAGTTTTTACCAAAAGTTTAAATTTTATTAATTTTTGATTATACAAGAAATACATAGATATTTATAAAAAATGTTAATGGTAAAATACGTGTTTAATGATTAAAAATATACATATTTTAAATTTTATTCTTAAATTATTAAACATATGTTTAACATTTTATGAAATTAATATTTTCAAAAAAAAACATAATGATTTTTATTTTATTTTAGTTAAATATTATTTTGGTAAAACTCAATTTTGTTTTTCTTTATGAGTAATAAAAAATATCTATTCAAAATTAGGTAAGGATGATTCATCCATGAAGGTACATGTCACACTATAAAAAATATCTGATATATGATTTGATCACACCATAATAAAAATTTCATTCCATTATTAAAGATACCAAGAAATGATGATTAAACTATGAAGAAAGAAGAATGACTTTGAAAGTTATATTCGACATAATTTTGTGAAAATAAATCAGGATTTCACCATGAAATATTTTATCATGCCACAATGCATATGGTAGTTCTATAGAAACTAATAGAGAAAACATCCAATTGTGGTACAATATAATATACACCACTATGACTATTGAAATATAGATAATTCAAATATAATAGGATAATTTAAACTCTTAATATGTTTTAGTGAAATTTTGGTTGTCCATTAACTACCCATATGAATTTATATGGTAGATATTTACCTAGAAACAATTTAGTGGATTGATTTCTAGTAGAGGATGTTTAAGGAAATAGATAAATATGAATTTAAATTTGAAATAATTAGGTACAGAATTCATGAAACCCTACTTTTTAAAAAGACACACATATTTTTGAAAGAGAATATTTTGAATAATAGAATAATTAAGAATAAGATATGGATATCATTTAATATTAAAAATTTAGAAGTGAGTTGTGGAAAGATTTAATTCTCTTAATGATATGGTATAGAAGTAAAGAGTTGATTCACATATTAGTGAATATTAGGAAGAATAAATTAGATAATTATGGAGAACAACCATTTTTGTTTGGTGTTATATCTTATATTATTATCTTTTCAAGATATACTTATGTTTTGACATTGTCTATTTATGTAACCCTATTGGGAAGCTACTAGCAGAATATATGAAGTGGTCATGGACATTGGATAGGAAATGATCTTTTCATAATTATTTAAATCAAAAAATAGTGGATGAATGGTCTTTTTCATATCAACACATCATTTATATATTCTCCTTGAATGTATCCAGGAGTGGGTTGACTATGTAAAATTGTAGTGTTCATGATTATTTTACTATTCTCTATTTGGTCGTGAGAGTATATTTGAAAATGAAAGGATGTGATCCAATAAAACATGAGATAAAAAGTAATTTAAATAAACCACAATTAAAAATTACCCTTACTCATGTTGTATTGTGGGACCTCAGGCTATAAAAAAATGTTATTAGAACCATAAGTTATTTTCTGGTGAATCTGTAAGAGGAACATATTAACATTGAGAATACTGTGACAGATATGGGATTACCCTTATTTGATGGATAAAATGATCATATGTGGAAGAAAATAATGAGATATCATTTATGATATCTTGGGAAATATGTTTACTCTTAAATAATTTATGGAATAGATATAAGTGATTTACCAAAGCATTAATGATGAAAATGAACAAAAATGTTGAATGATGACGTGAAGGCCCAAAATGACTTGTATGAAGCATTGTTTAATTATACGCGCATTAAAGAAATTTCTTACAATAATAAAATGAATCTAGGAATAACATGATAATATTTAAAAAGGTTATAAAAATTAAAATAGTCAATTATTTAGGTACTTCATAACATATTTGATGATTGAAAGATAAATTCAAGTGAAACGGTTGATAGTCTCTTCAACAGTTTTGTTAGAGTTGTTGAATATATTTGTGGACTTGGTTGTGGGAGGAAATATTTTTATATAGTGAAAAATATCATTTCGATATTACCACTAAGTAAAAATCACAAGGTTCCAGCACTAAAAGAAGTAAAGATGCAAGAATTATTTCCTGATCATGTAAAGAAAAAATTGGTCTCTTGTGATATATGTGTGAATATTGAAATTTATTTTGAGGATATTATTTTTTTAAAAAATATTCTTAGCTATAAAAAATTATGATATTCAGGAAATTGGAATTGAAATATATGTTATTGAAATTTAATTTCTTTTATGTAAAGGATTTTTAAGAGAGGAAAAAGAAGAATCAAGGGAATTCTAACTTTATATTGTTTTCATTACAGAAAGGTTATACACCTCGCTTATAGGTGTCTGAAAATATTTCAGGGATAGGATGGTGAGATTTAATTATCTGAGAAACTATCTAATAAGTTCTACCCTCGAAGGAACCTAAATTAATGAAATGAAAATCGAATTTTTTTAGATAAAGTTGTTGGTAATCAAAGAGTAATAGGAAGAAGATGGTGGGGAAGATCTTTTAGTAGGCGATTAAACTGAGTTTACATCAGTCATAGAAGATTCTATAATGGATAATTTATAGAAATTAAAATCTATGGTAGAAGGGAATTGTCAAATAGAGGTATTTGTTGATCTCAAAGTAAAATTGGAAGGGTATATTGAGGACCACGAGCTACAAAAACAATAACATAGAAATTGGAGTATTTCTAGATGATTCATCAATTTGTTTTGATGATATTGTAGAAAAAAATTATTTCATTGATAATTGTATGGATGAATATACAAATGATCAAGTGATACTCAAAGATGAAATAATATTCTAGATATGGATTTTAGAACATGATCAGACAAATTTGGATCTCAATATGTCCATCAAGTATAAAACTAAGAAAATTGAAACAATCTAGGAGTAATCTTTTTTTTGAGAAAGAATATTGAGTCTAAAAATCAAGGAAGAAGTTATTGTATATAATGTTCTCATATGAATTACTAAATTAATGGGATGAATGATTCCCAAGATCTTTTAAGGAAGTGTTGATCACTCAAATTCCCAATTAAATGGGTAATAGTAGGCCTGGATATGATGTTAAAACAAAAAACAAACAAACACTAACCATGTTAGGAGTAAAGGGAAGTTGAATTAAGGATAATTTTCTCAATCATCAAGAACTTGTCTACAACTACAAAGTTATAAAAAACAAAGGATATGTGGAGTGATTCCAGAAAAAATATAATTACTTTGATGAAGTTCCAATTTTGTGTAAACATATTCAAAATAATGTTTTATTTTAATGAAGAATAAAGTTATTTGAATGATGAATAAATTGTAAGTTAGAATATGTGAATGGAAATAGATCCTTTATCTTGAAATCAAATTTTTTATGGAAATTATTTGAATTTCTCTAACTTTGGGAATAAATCTATTGACATTAGAAAAAAAAAAGAAATGTTATTATTTGGAAGAAAAAGAAGGTAAAATGTAATTCATTGCAATTAAATTCCATTGAGATATATATATTTTACCTATTAGAGAAAGAATAATATTACTTGACTATGTGGGTTAAATAATATGAGGGAAAATCCCATGTTCTAATATTTAATTGGATTTCCATGAAGGGGAATAATTTGAAAATAAAGGAGAAATATATTCATTATGAGGTATATTTCAAAGTTATGATGAATAATAGTAAGTGAATTATTGATAGTGGGTGAGAAGTCCATATGATGGGTAACTTGAATCTTCTCAAAAATATGAAAGGAATAGTTGATATAATGGTTTTGTTTGAAAATAATGGATCTCTAATGATATTAGGATGTATTAAAACCTGTTTAGGTAGATATGAATTGAAGAGTATTGATGTTCTCATTATTTATGGTTTTGACGCATTTTTTTGAGTGTCTTTCAGATATGTTAGTTGAGATAATGAGTCAAATTTTACTAGAGTAGATAATATATCAGGGTAAAGGCCTAAATATGTCTTATTAAAGGATGGAAAATGAATGTTAATTTATATTAGGTAGGGCAAAAAGGGAATATTTGTCTTATTATTATAGGAAATAAAAAAAAGTTTGTGGTATTAGAGGCTTGGTAAAAATCATTAATAGAGTACAGAGAATTTATAACAGTCAATTTTTTTCGATAATCCTCATTAAAAGCAAAATATAGAGAAATTTTGAGATGAATTCTTGTGAAAAAATATAACAAGAAACCCCAACCATTTGAAGAAGAAGCGAGCATGAAATATACTAAATCTAGTTGAAACATGACTATAAGGGGGTGTGAAAAAAACAATTATTCCTAAGTTAAAAATTTAGTAATACAGTTAACTAAGGTTGTCTCTAGAGATGAGCCAATAAAAAACATGGTTTCACTTGAAATTAGATGAAGTAGTGGAGTTTGTTTTTGAAATTGTCTGATTTTAAAAAGAAAGTTAGAAATTAAAATAAAGTTTAAACACATGTTGACGAAGAGAGTGATGGGATTAGGGTAGGATAACATTTTTAAGTGTCATCATTGTTGTAAAAATCATTCCCCCTATCATCCTATTTAATGATAAATGAAAGACTCCTTGATTGTGTTGTCAGTCACCTTTGGTTGATGAAGCGGTGGAAACCACCCATATGTGCCTGAAAACTCATAAAACATTCACAAAAAACTATATAAATTATAGATAAGGAATTATTTATCCATATAAACCAATAAAAAATAACTTAATCCACACTCATTCCAAAAATATCTGGATACTCAGAACCTAACACAATCTTCATAATTGAAACAAACTTCACTAGGTGGAGGGTGATTAACGAACTTTAACCAATGATGAATAAAACAATGAAACCAAAAAACAAAAATAAAATAAAATAAAGATAATTAGGTACTAATAAAACTATAAACCATTAAATATAAAATTTATGTTCAAAATTAAAGCAAAATACTTCGAAATTAAAAAAGAAAAACTCCCCCTTGCCTAATCAGTCGTGATTTTAACACCTTCATATGAAGAGTAATAGAGTAAAATGGGGAAGACAAGATCATTATGCAACTAAAATTGAATATCCAAATCAATTAAAGGTTACCATTATTTATAATAAACCCTATTTATCCTTATTGAATACATTTTAATGGAAGTGGAAACACATATTTATTGGTCTGAGAGGTGGAAAAATATTCCTCTTGATTCTATCCATTGAAAGTTTTTGTTTATTTGGTATAGTAAATGGCCGTTTCATGAAATTGTTTCTTAATAAAAGTTATTAATATATATCTTTTCCATGTTCCCTAAAAATATCAAATTCATTTGATAAATTCAAAAATTGTTATTCCCAAATTAATAAATAACATTTTTTATAGATGAGGGTACTCTTCAAATTACTTCACTTTGTTGCATTAAATAGTTGCCTTAATGACCAAAATTATCCAAGAAATTTAATTTAACCAAGTATATTGATGTCCTATTTCTAATATATCTAGAATATCTTTAATTAGGGTTATTTTGGATGAATTATGCTTCAATTATTGACGTGAGGTCCATTCTGTCAGAGAGAATTTTTTTTCAACTTGCTTAATTTTTCTAGGCCTGTTGGTTTTGAATTAGCTCTGAGACTAGAAGAGAATGTTTCATCCCAAAAACAGATAAATACTATATAAATAATATATATAGTTGGGTTAAGATGTTAACATTTATGTTTGAAATAATAAAGTGATAGAAATGATATAAATTCCCAAAATTAAGTAATTTTCACATTTTAGTTGAAAAATCACCAAAAAAATGATGAAAATAAAATGGAATTATTAAATTTTAAAGGAATAAATAATTGAAACACACATGAAAAATAATTAAAATATTATCTCTATTAATTCGACCACACTTATCATTTCGAATCCTCAGCAAGTAATCATCAAAATCCAATCCAGGTAAATTCAAAGCGCATACTCATGCAATAAACTAATTTGAAAACAATAAACAAAAGATATAAGGCCTCCTCAAAACCATTATTTAAAGTTCTAAATTAAAATAATTTAGTAAATTTCCACATTATTTCTCCTCTCATGCAGAGAAGATTCCAACGTTACATGAATTTCTTCTCATATCACAAATGCCAATTTTCAAAAAGGATTTTCTTATCAAAACACATGAAAGATTCACCTTAGGCTTGATAAATTCCTACATCTCCACCCAATGTGAGTCAAGGATATGTTTTTATCATCATGAATTTTTTGGGTTTTTTGGTGGCTTTCGGTTGGTAGGATTTATTTTTAAAAATGCTGAGGCCAAATTAGGATGGTTTATCTCTTTTTAAAGAAAAATTTCATGATTCAAATTTTAAGTCAGGTATGGTCTCCTCCTCAGTCACCTTAGTAAAAACTAAGCTCCATAATCCTAAAAAATCTAGTAAATTTATCCCCATTAAGTATTTTATCAGATGAAATTTCAATATTTTCAAACATAATTTTTCTTTAAAGCTCTTTATTGGCCCAAATTTCTTTCTCCTTTGGAAACTCAGTAAAGGAACAAATTATTTTATCATGAATGCTCTATAAAGAAAAATAATCATTTATCATGAAATCTAAATAATGAAACGACTTATGATAGAATGAATTTTTTAGTACCAAAATCATATCTTCAACATATGATTTTCCATCCAAAGTATCTCCAATAGAGGAAACACACCCTAAGACAACACTTATGGTCAGCTAGATTGTGATATTTTACTTCAAGAGTAGGTAGTATTGGAATTTTTTTTGTGTAATGTGGATAACCTAATAGGATGGTTTGGTCTTATAAGATCTACATGGATTAGATGTACATGCAATGAAAAAATAAAAATGATTCTTTTAAAAATTGGGCTTTAAAACCAATTAAATTCCTCAATCATTAAAAAATAATTCTACCACAATCCCTCATGTTTTTTTAGGAATAAATAAAATTATGGTTAAAGAAAATATTTTTTAGTTCTATAAATAAGTGAGGTGAAGGAAATGAATATGAAAAAAATGGTTTAGAAACCTCTCAGAATGTTGATTTCAATGATGAAGACAATGATATGTAGCATGCGATTCAAAACTCAGAGGTATTTTCATGAAATTTGCAAAGATTTGAAATTGAAAAAAAGTAATTTTCAGCATTTATTTAAGCTAATATTCATGGAATATTTTTTTTCACTCATAAACATGTGTTTAAATTTTTTAAAAGATAATAATTTGACCTCCAAAATTTCATAAACATATTTTTTTATGAAAAAGTAATAAACATAAATTTGATTTTTTTGGAAAACTAGAAAAACCTATAAAAATTAAAATCATAACCTAAAACAGTTCCCCCACACTTGGATAATGATTTATCCATAATTAATTCAAGAAGATTTAACATGGAAGAATTTTTTAAATAGAAGCACAATATGAAAGTAAATGTCAATGAGAGGTACAAACTGACTTATTAGTAGTGCGACATTGAGTCAACCTCTTAAGTGTTAATATCTAAAAAACCACAAGAATAATTAGAGAAGATTAAATAATAAATTTATTATAATAAATAGAAATATAATGAGAATGCGAATATAATAATAGATCTTGGTTGAATACCGCAAGTGTTGCATGGGTTTGACAGCCTCTAGATGTTAATTTCTAGTTTGTTATCCCCAATCTGATGGTGGGAGGTGTTTCTTCAAGATGATCCACCCACAATTATTTTTTCTATATTTCACTTCTTCCATATTATTTAGGACTCTATGGATATTTTATTCTAAATCCACCCACATTGTAATGATAAACAACATGCATGGTGGGAGAAAGGAAAAAATGATTCCTAAACCTTTTTAATTTCCACTTGCATAGCCTCTTATATATTTTATAGTGGTTTATCAAGGTATGATGCATAAAAATAATATAAAAAGAAAAATTTAGAGTGTAATTCGATTTGAACAAAATTAAATCATGTATAATCAATATAAAATTATTCCAATTTAATGTAATTACCTTATGTATCATTTCACTCTAGCAAAGACATTTTGATCAACACATACACTCTGTTTAATAAATTTCTGACATGTTTGGGGAGATCCATATGTTCCTCTTCAAATTCATCCTCATTTTTTTATTATTTATCCTCCAAGGAAATACAGTATTGGATGAATATGAAAATTCAAAACAATTAGAGGTAATACTAAATTAATTTTCAACAAAATTTGAAGATAGTGTGTTCATGAGATGATAATGTCCCTACTTTTGTTCAGATTTAATTTATACTTCAGTGGTAGGTGCCTCTTGTAGTTTAGTTTCATTAGATAGAGGCAGATAGTCAAGATCCTCTATATTCTATTAATATTCCCACAATTTTATGGTGTCTTCATTTAGTGGTAGTAGATCATCTAATTTATAAGGAATAGGTGGATAAATTAGTTCATCAAACTCATTCTAAAATTCATTCCCACCTTGTTGATCTATTATACGTAGCCGAAAATAAATTTATTCCTCCTTGCCCTCCTCAGGTTCTTGAATAGGTTCCAATTTCTCCATCAATGTAGGAACATATTCAAGTGCTAGTTCTACCTTAATCTCTATTTTTTCTATGTCTTTTTAAATGTTGCATCATCTAAAAATTATTATAACTACTCTCTTTTTATTTTTTCATCACAACCATTTCTTGATAAAATTCTGGGAAGTACTCCTGGAGTTTAATTAATTCTTTATCCAATCCATCCAGCACAAGGTATTCACAATTCACAAAAAGTTATTGGATGAGATCTCTGAATTCATCCTCCTTGATGATATGGATTCAAGATCCCAAGATCTATTTATCAAAGAAAGAGACAATTTCATCCATAGACTAAGATGAGTTAAACATTATTTAATTTTTTAAATTATAAAGAGTTAAATTTTTACAAATTGATTATTAGATCCACTACATCTGAAACAGTGCCATGTTTTGACACTTTCCAAACATGGGGTGTGAAAAAAATAATTATTCTTAAGTTAAAAATGTATTAAAGTGGTTTACCAAGGTTGTATCTATATAGAACCACAAAAAAATCATGTTTTTTTAGTTAAAATTAGAGAAATAAGTGGCGTTTGTTTTTTGAAATTTTTTGAATTTAAAAAGAAATAGACTGAAAATTAATATTTTTATTTTCCAAACACTTTTGAGGGAAAGTTGTAAACCATAGATGACTTCAAAATAAAAATTCAAACACCATTGAAAATGGCCAACCAAACAACTCATTCAACATAAATAATCAACCATACCATCTTTCCAATTAATAATATTCATAGTAGGAGCCTAAATACCTCAAGATAAGGCTAAGGAACCACCACAAAGTAGAAAACACAGACTTTAGAAAAGAATGAACAAACCTTAGAACCGACCTCCTCGAACGCCAATGATGCGACCATCAACACCATTCCAAATCCACCATCCCACCAGCGAACTCTAGTTGGAGGTCACCCAACCCCTCCATCGACATGAGATGGAATTCCAAAAATCCTCTGATAAGAACACTTTCCTAGAAGGCCAATGAAGAATCCAAGTTGAAGAAGACCATGCTGTCATGACGCGGAATCCTACTCCGTAAAGAACCACAACCCAACCTCAAGAAATAGAGAAATTAATATAATGGTTTAATGCATATTTATGAATAGAGTGATGGGGTTAGGGTAGGATCATGATTTTCAATGTCATAATGGCATAAAAACAATTCACCTTTTCCTTATATTTAATGATAATTATAATATTCCTCAATCATGTTTTCAATCCCCTTTGGTTAAAGGATGCAATGGAATCCACTCCTGTGTGCATGAAAAAATGTAAACCATTACCAAACATATATGGAATGTATCAATAGGTAAATTTTTCCCATTATAAATCTATAAAAAATTCACTTATTCCACACATATGTCAATGATCTCTAAACACTCACCACCTAAAACAATATCCTCGATTGAGACAAACTGCACTAGTGAGAGGGAGATTAATGAACTTCAGCTGAATCTAAAAATAAAAAATGAAACAAAATTCAAAAATATAATCACATTAATATAATTAGAAACCAATTAAAATATAAACCATTCAATAGAAAAATAGTGTTTTAAGTCAAAGCATACTACCCTGACATTACAAAAGGAAAACTCTCCCTTCAACAAACACTTAAGATTTTTACCACTCCATGTGAAGAGAAATACATTTGAATGGGGAATAAGAGAGAATTATGAAAAAAAGAGAAAATATAAAATAAAAATCCTTTAAAGGTTCCAATTCTTTTACACGTCAACTCTTTATCCTTCTTTAACACCATTTAATGGAATTGGACACACATATTTATAGGGTTGCAAGGTGGAAAAATTTCCCTCCAGAATAGGTCCAATAAAAAAAAGAATTTATTTCTCATAGTAAATGGATGATTATTGGGAATTTTTATTAATAAAAGATGTTCCCATATTTATTGGTCATGATACCACAAAATATTGGGTTCACTAGACATGTTTCCAAATAGTTAAGACCGAATTACTGAAGACCACTTTTTGTAGACGAGGAGCTTCTTCAAGTTCCTCTACATTATCACATTAAATGGATGACTTAATGACTGAAATTCTTCATGAAATTTAATTTTATAATGAAGATAAATGTTCTCCTTACAATAAAGCTATAATATCTTAGTTTGGAGCTTTTTATCTCGAGATATGCTTTATTTAATGATGTTGGGTCCATTCTATTATCCAGAAAATTTATTCAACTTACATAATTTTCTAGGCCTGTAGGTTTAAAATTTTCTCATGTTTGAAAAAATAAATATTCATCCGATGAGAATTTTATAACTACAAAATAAATAATCACTTCAATTAGATCAAAATTGAAAATTTTATTCTCTAAATACTTAAGTTAAAGAAAAAATTTAAATTCCAAGAATTAATATATTTTTATATTTTAGCCCAAAGCTCACAAAAAAATAAAAAATGATGCAACTACACACAAATTGTTAAATTGGATGGGATTAAAAAAAATTAAACACAGATGAAAAATAATGAAAATATTAGCTCTATCACAAGTCCACATTAAAGTATGTGGTCCAATAAATCATGTCAAAACTCATGGTGATAGATACTTTATTTTATTTTTCAATGACTAAAATAGGATTGGTTGTTCAATTTGTATTCGGTCTAAGAGGGAAGTGTTAGACTACATCAGAAGATTATATAAAAAGAGTGTATAATGATAATAAAATAAAAATAAAAAATCTATGGTTGTGTAACGTAATTGAATACACTTCTATTTAAGTTGAATATTTTCTTAAGAACATGGAATAATGTTTTTAGTTTAAATTTAAAAGACTCTATAATTAAATAGATTTTTTGAAAGAAAAAATCACATAACAAATAATATGGGAAATACTCTATTTATTGATAGTGTAATCTCCCACAACAACTATAAAGGATCTATAAAAATCGTTATGTGCATGAACACTCAATGATTTCTTAGTACTTGAGAAAGAAATAATGTTATCTAAAATTTTTCATGATAGGAAACTCTCACTAAAACATCTCGATGAATTTAGAAGTAAATATTTTATTTGGAATAAAAGGGATATTATGAAAATTTTGGTTATATATTTGATGAAGGCTTATTTTTAGGATACTGATCCAAGAGTAAGGCCTATTAATGTTTTGTTAAGAGGATTTATAAAATAGTTTATGGTAGTGATATAAATGTCGCTGAATATAAATTTGAATAAAATTTGGGAAATTATGTCCCTAAATAAGTGAGTGCAGAATAAGAATATATTAACTAGGAAATATGATAATTTTAAAATCCCTTAATTTATTATGATTCTAAAGTTAAATCTAAATAAGATAATGGTGCATTAAAAACTCAACCATATATTAAAATATGAATAAAAGGATCTAACTTTGATAAGAAAACAATATTAGAGATAAAAATTGTTGATCAAAGACATCAAGAATGAAAAGAATGTAGTATAAAAGCTCTATAATCAGATATGGATCCAACTTCTATAAAGAATGTGAAAATAACGAATCATGGGTGAAAGAGATGATGAAGAGATTGATAAAATCTAAAACAATAATACATGGGAGATTTTAGAATGAGCTAGACATCACAATGTGATTGTTAAAAAGTGAATCTTTTAAATATATATGATGAACACAAAAGAATGATCTGGAATAAGGCAAGACTATTGTGTAAATTCTATACTCAAACTGAATGACATGGCAATAAGGATACATTTTAACCACTGGAAAAAAATTGAATAAATAAGAATTCACTCTGTAGTGGTTATTCAAAGAATGTTCAAAATTTATCAAATGGATGTGAAGATTGATTTTAGGAATTAATCTTGGATGGAAAAACACTACATCTCTAATACAACAGTATTCCTTATCGATGATGAAGATTTAATTTTTTTCAGGTTGAAAAAATAATTTTATGGATTGAAATAATCACCTAATGGTTGGTATTCTTGAATAAACATATATCTAAAAATGTTGGATTTCAATAGTGGAAGGGTTGAACACAACCTCTATGTGAAATTATAAACTGAGGATAATTTCATGGTGATGGTATATGTGAATGATGTCATATTGTTTGGAGAAAATAGAAATATACATACAAGGTTTCATAAATTATGTATTCATAAGTTTATATTTAAATTATTGGAGAGGTGAATTAATTTATTTGTCTATAAGTATATTAAAATGATGAAAAAACATTCAAATCATAGGTTAAACATGAAAGCAATTAGTTAAAGATGTTTTGAATAGAATACTGAAAACCATTTTCAAATCCAAGAGTGATTGAAATGAAGAATCGAGAGCATGAGGATAGTTAAATAGTATATTCATCATTGTAAAGAATAATTATTAAAAACTTACTATTTCTCAAAATAACAAGGTTCAATATATTTTTTGTAAATGTTTGGAAGAAATATTATAAAGTTTTATAAAAGAATAACATCTAACGGCTATAAAGAGGATAATGAAGTACACTTTGTACTATGTTTTGGTTTTTTTGCTAGAAAATAGCAGGATTTGATGTCTTATTCAAATGTGGTATGACCTGGAGATGTTTTAGATAAAAAATACACAATTGGTGGAACCCTCTTACTCATAAGAAATTGTGTTGGATCACCATATAAGAAGAATGATATTACATCCTTGAGTATAAAAGATATATAATATATTTTAGATACCTTATGGATTTGCATGGATTTTTGAGGTTCTTCTTGCCATTTTCTTTCCTCTGTTTGCTTTTATCTTGTTGGTATAAGATCCTTGTACCTTGTGTAATCACCTGAATTTTATCTTTTTCTTAATAAATTTTGGGGAGCATGGGTTATTACTCATCCTCCGAGCCTTTCTGATTATATTTTAGATACCAAAAATTATACATAGTTGATATGTATGATGAATAAATTTGGAGACTATGTTGAAGAGGCATGAAAAATTATGTCGATTGAGTGTGAAAACATTAATTTCATTGAGTAATCAAATAACCCTATAATAAATGCTATCATGAAACATATAGAGACAATTTACGACTTTATAAACGTGAATCTATGGTAGAGCATTGTGAAATTAGATTTTTTTGGAACTAAATAATAAGTGGAAGGTATATATACAAAACCATTGGTAATAATATTGTTATAAAATCATTGGTTTAACATCATATTTCAACTAATAACCTAAACATAAAAATGTTGAAAAACAACTATTTCCATTATATCTAATACTTTACTTAAATATTGTGAATTATTTTATGTTTTTATCTTTTTTTGGTGTAAGAATATTTTGGGAGACATAATCCGTAGGGAAATATAAGTAGAACAGTGTAAAGATCTGAACTAATGAAAACATTATAGAAATTTACATATTCTCTTATTTCCTATAATTATATCCATTTCACATAGGATTAAATAATTTTTTAATGAAACTTTTATAAATAATTACAAGTGAAATAGTTTTTTGAACTCTTGGATGTGGTTTTATCTAGAAAAGGATAAACCCTTTTATTTTTAAATGGGAAAATTAAAATAGAGGAGAGTCATATTATATGAGGAGAATAAAAATAATAATAACAGATCATAGCTTGTTATGACATATGGATTTTACATGGGTGGATTAAAAAATTGTTAAAAAATTAGGGGGGGGTGTTGTTACCATGTGGTCATAATGATAGATTTTATATCAATTGGATACCAATTTTAACTCATTTTATGTGTCATATTGTTATTAGTTATATAATTTAATGTTTATAGAATTATAGATTTGGAAATAAAGTTATAGAGAAAAAATAATGGAATAAACAAAGGGATCATGCCAGGAATTATTTTTATTTTAGAATAAAAATATATTCCTTGTCCTATGCTAGATTACACTATTTTTATCTAAGATGTGAGTAGTATGGTCCTACCATTGTGGAATTTCTTTAAATTCACACAATTGGACATCATATTTATTTATTTATTTTTGAAGCTATTCAGGCCATAAAATTTCTATAAACCATGGTATACAAGCATGAGATAAAAATATTGGACATTGAAGAGATTAATAAAAGAAATAAATGGATGAATTATCCATGAAGGTACATGTCAGACCATGAAAAATGTCAAAAAAAATTCTATCATGCTGTAATACAAAATTCACACCATGATTAAAGTGATTTCACCATAATGATTAGGCTATGACTAAAGAATCAGATCCATGAATGTAACACCCGAGACTTTTATGTTATATAAATCATCAAAGGAATCTTTTTCTACACAACACTTGCTTGGCTTGCTTTACACGCAATCGCGACCTTCCTCGATAGCTTGCGTCGTACGCAATACCGAGTTTCACGAAACAACAACATGCTATTAAAACTAGCCGTTATGAATAGTAATAACCACTTTTCGAAATATTATAAATTTTATTTTTCAAAATGGACTTCATTTTTGGACTCATAATATCGAAATAGCCTAGGGTGAAATTTTGGTATTTTTCTGAAAACTTTCAATTTTTGATGAATAGTGAAACCACTAAGTGGTAGGTTAAAAGCTGAATTTTTCATAAAACATAATTTTACCGCTTCTGTGAATGGAATTTCAAAAATCCGACAGACACGGTTGATATCAGTAAGTAAAATGTGGTTCAATGAGATAAAAATAATTTTTTGGTGAATAGTAACTTTTTACTATTTTTACCGCAGTTAATAGTAAATAGGGTAACTAAGGGTAAATATGATATTAATATTACCCTAACACATGTCCTAATTCTATTGGACAAGTGTAATTCGACCAAAAACAAACTTAGGAATAAAAATATGACCATTTTGGCCCACTTGGATTAGATTAGGACAATTATTATTAATTTATTTAAAGAAGGGTTAAAATAGTTAAAATCAAAGTTTAATAAGTAAATAATTTTTAATATGGGGTTATACATAAGATAAATTCGATTGTAAATATTAATGAGAAAGCTAAAAAGATTTCCTACATGATGGTATTTTATTTGTAATTTTTAGACATCAAATAATATAATTTATTTATGACACAAAGATGATGCAGTAATTATCTTATTAATGAAATATTGACATAATTGATAATATAAATACCAAAATAAATGTAATTTAAGACTTTGTATGAATTACACTAATTTTATAGGTTACTATGATATATTAGTGTTGATGTAATCAACTTGGTTCGAACATATAATTCTGTTATGACTTTCAAAAAAATCATATATGAAATAGTGTCAAAATTGACACAAAATAGTTTTTAAATCAAATATTATATAATTAATGGTTATTTTATTCCTAAAAATCTAAGGTTCGGCCAAATGACTTAGATAATGATATATATATTAATAATAAACAATTTGGGGTTCGTTTGGCATGTTATAGTAAGTGTATCAACCATATAGTGAAAGAAAACAAAAAGACACGGTAAAAGTTAAATTATTTAACTTAGAGTTAAATCTAATTGATATGGTTAAAATAATACCTTAAACTTGTCTAAATGCTATTGGTTGATAGGCTTTCGACCCATCCCCACAATATCTTCGAAATAAGACCCTTTGGAACCATTATAAACCGATTTTGACTTTAATATAAAATAATATTTTGAGATATTCCTAAGGTGCCCCTCTCCTCCCTTATAAAAGGGCACCTCCTCCCCCTCCTCCTCACACCAATTTGAGCACTCAAGCTCGGCCAACCCCTGCCATTTTCTCCTATCCACTTCCCTAGAATAATCCTAGAGGTCCCGTTCTTATTCAAAGACTAATCTTAGTTCCCTAAGTGGAGGATTCAAAGAGGCGTTCCAAAGAAGAGGTAATATCCATTACCGATCTTTTCAATTTCTTTCTTCTTCAACTTCTTCTTCTTTAGTTGTTTCATGATAAAGTAATAACATCAGTATTACTTACATACTGATATGTTATTTTAAATATTAAACAACCCTAATTCACCTTCTATCCATCCTACGGAAAAATGAAATCACCGCACGTGCGTACGTACGGAATACCGTCTCCACGCCGTGGTGTAATCTATTTTTCCACCATCACTTTACAAGGATGGGTATAATGGTGTAATGAGTAACTATTTATGATTATTATAAAGTAATATTGATACTGAAATAATATATATACACACCAATACAGTTCCACGATCATAGGAACGATATCATCACTCGTGCGTACGTACGGAATACCGTCTCCACGATGTGATGCGACTCGTTCTACCTGATCATCATTACATAGTAATTATATAAATGAATTGAATGAATAAATATGATATATGTTACACTAATACCATTCTGTATATAAGGTATCTATAACCTTAAAATAAGAATAAGAATGTATTCGGAAAAACACGCATAAGAACAAAAGGCAATAAAGACCCGAGTAACAAGTAACAATGAAATATTACTAACAAGAAGCTAAGAATATGACCATATACGATATCATATCAATATGTATGATTCTGGAATAAGTCAATAACATTATTTAAACCATTATACAGGAGCTTCGGACACGTACAAAGAAAATCGGACCTAAGGTAAGGGAAATATCACAATCTCATTTTTATCCGAGATTGTTTATTCGTAAGTATTTACTAGGGTGTATTTTATCATCCACATCCATGTTTCATCAAAATGTAATATTATTTCCATCCACCTACAATTGTTTAAATCCATTTTTACCCTTCGGTGAGTTTTTAGTAATATGTATGAAAGGAATCTTTTGTTGTACGAGGTACTTTTTGACTTTTCCGACAAAAGTACGAAGATTGTTTTTTTAACATATACGGCATGAATGGATTTTTAAAACATTATTTCCAAGAAGCTTCCTTTACAAGTTTTCAAGTTTATTTTTAATCAACTTCTTTTATTTTAATGTCGTATGACATGTTATGAACGGAAAAATGTTTTTTTTGAAGAAGAAAGGATATTTTTCTCAAGAATGGAGTTCAAGTGTTTTATCAAAATTATTTTCCATCTAAGATAATAAAGGGTTCTGTTTTTATCCCTATTATTACATTGATTTGATCATGTTGTGATTGAATTATTTTTATGAATTCCTTTATCTTGTATGAATTGTTTTATGATGTCATGATGTTTAAGATTCCAATTTGTATTACATGGGTTATGCAATGATGTATGATTTATGATTATGTGGCACACATAAGAAAGGATTCATTATAAGATGGGTGGGACCTATAACTCCCTCCAATTCATTGGGTAAAGATTTTATATCTCATGAGATAGACATGGCTGGAACGGAAGGTTATTTCGGTATAGTGATACAGGACTGAAACGAGGAGTGAACTCGGTTCAGAAAGGGACTTTGTCCACTAAGATAGTCTTGGCAATGAGTCACGACTAACAAGAAATGATTTTCCATGATTATGTGTGCATGCCACAAAGTTTCAAGTTTTATGTTATGATTATGGGGATCTCATTTTCACTTCTATGATTTATTCCATGTTAAGATATTATGATCTCTTTTGCAGGTTTTGATTTTCAAAAAGATATGATATGATTTTTATTTCCTTTATTTTCCCTTGCTGAGCATTTGAGCTCACCCTTTTATGTTTTCTTTTCCTCAGGTCGGGAAGATGGATATTAATTAGAATATGCTAAATGGGACCCTAAATATGATGAAGTAAATGGGAGACACTGTAGAAGATTTATGAACCAGTTGTTTATGTTTCCCAGTTTCTAAAGACACTATACCTATACGGTCCTTTGTGGTTTTGTCATATTTTGTAATAAGTGTGCTTCAATTTTGAAGTATTAACAATGTATGTAAAGTATGGGTCGTTATAGTTGGTATCAGAGGGAGGTTATAGTCAACCTTTGGAAACTAGGATGTGAAAGCCTTAGTAA
Source organism: Viscum album (assembly GCA_963277665.1). Lineage (NCBI taxonomy): Eukaryota > Viridiplantae > Streptophyta > Magnoliopsida > Santalales > Viscaceae > Viscum > Viscum album. The sequence goes on from OY728156.1 coordinate 1,560,504,534, forward strand.
GAACCCTAAGGATAAGTCTAAGCATAGAACACAATCTTAGTGTTTTAGAAATGGCCTTGAATAACCTAGGATAAGACCTTACGCATGAAAAGTTTATTCTTGAATTCTGTGGTTTTACTATTATAATTAGTGTTGCTCACACTATTCTTCTTGGTTTTAGTCAATGGATGGAACCCGAAGGAACCGTGTTAATGCGGAATGCGATGGGCAATGCAATGATTGTCCCCCTGTGCAACCAAACGATATGGGAGATGGAATGCAAAATCTTGTAGCCATGCTCACACAACTTTCTCAAGCTATGAATCATGTAGGAATTCCAAACGAGCAAAGGAAGGAGAAACATTCTGTTGAATCCTTCATGAGGCAGCGTCCACCTTCTTTCAGTGGTTCTACTGATCCATTAGTTTCTGAATAATGGATTAGTACTACTGAAAAGATATTTTCAGTTCTTCAATGTTCTGAACATGATAAAGTCATCCTAGCAGTGTATCGTTTGGAAGGAGATGCTGATCAATGGTGGAATCTTATTAAGAATACGAGGCAAAGGGATGAAATTGAGTCTATGGAATGGGACGAGTTCAAGAACTTATTTTTCAATAAGTACTTCCATCGTATTCTCCGAACAATGATGGAGAAAGAGTTTCTTGAACTGAAGCAAAGGGATGATGAATCTGTTGGTACCTATGAATCATATTTTACAAGACTTGCAAGGTACGCTTCTGGTATTATTATCCAACCTGAGAGTAAGATTGATCGATTCTTTAGTGGCTTAAAATCAAGTCTTCGAAGGGCGTTAGCCATAAGGGACTTCAATAGCTACGTGGAAATCGTTTGATGTGCTCTCAAAGTCGAGATGGAGACTGGAATAACCCATCAGTCACATGGGTTTGATAAGAAGAGTAAGATGAAATTCAAAGAAAAATCTAAAGAGCACACGGAAAAGAATATGACCTTTTCCTTATGCTCAATGTGTGGAATGAAACATGGAGGGAGTTGTCTTAAAGGGACATGTAAATGTTTTAAAAGTGGAAAGGAAGTTCATCGGGCATTTGAATGCCGTGATAATGGGAAGAAGATGTCTAATGACGCAAACAAAGGAAGGGATACACAGAATGAATCAACTACACTTCAATGTTTCAAGTGCAAGGAGATGGGGCATTATGCCAATAAATGCCCAAATCCAAGGTTGGATGATGATGGTCGACGTCAACAAAATCATAATGCTAAAGACAAAGGAAAGTCACATGCAATTTCTATCAGCGATGTGGAGTACGATAACGAAGTGGTGAAAGGTACACTTACCATCCACTCTAAAGTAGAAAATGTTTTATTTGATTCTGGATCCACCCACTCTTTTATTTCTAATGAATTTTATAAGGGTATCACCGTATTACCTCAACAATTAGATGTTGTGTTAGCTGTGACAACACCTAATGGCACAACAGTCGCATCAAAAGTTTATAATTCTTCTCCGATCGAAGTTTGTGGGAAAGTGCTTCCTGCAAATATTGTGATCCTTCCTTTAGTGGAATTTTATGTGATTCTTGGCATGGATTGGCTTTCTCTACATGGATCTCATATCAATTTCCAAAGAAGGGAAGTCACATTTCATATTCCAGATCAATCTACGATTGTATATCAATGCAAGGATGAACATAATCTTCCAGTGGAAATTTCTTTCATCTTATGGGTATTGATTCCACTAAATGAAGGTTATTTATCTCAAATGGTTGGTGAGAAACTCATGATTAAGAATATGCCCATTGTACGGGAGTTTGATAATGTCTTTCCGGAGGAATTACTGGGTCTTCCACCAAATCATGAAGTTGAGTTTTCAATAGAACTCGTACCGGGTGCTTTGCCTATTTCAAAGACACCTTATAGAATGTCCCCAATTGAGTTGCAAGAATTGAAGAAGCAACTCCAAGATAATCTTGATAAGGGATTCATACGCCCTAGTGCATCACCTTGGGGAGCACCTGTTCTATTTGTTAAGAAGAAAGATGGATCAATGAGACTCTGCATTGATTATCGAGAACTTAACAAGATCACTATCAAGAACAAATATCCTCTCCCACGCATTGATGACTTATTTGACCAACTACGCGGAGCTCAATACTTTTCCAAGATTGATCTTCGTTCAGGGTATCATCAATTAAGGGTCAAAAGGGAGGATATACCAAAGATGGCTTTCCGTACAAGGTATGGACACTATGAATTTATAGTGATGCCATTTGGTCTTACTAATGCCCCTGCTATCTTCATGGATCTAATGAATAGAGTCTTTAGAGACTATCTTGATCAATTTGTGGTAGTCTTTATAGACGATATTCTTGTCTATTCAAAGAGCAAGGAAGAACATGAAGATCACTTGAGAATTATATTGAAGACCCTGAGAAAAGAGAAGCTTTATTCCAAATTTACCAAGTGTGAATTTTGGCTTCAAAAAGTTGCATTTTTTGGTCACATAATCTCAAAAGAGGGGATATCTGTGGATCCAGCAAAAACAGAGGTTATTGAAAGATGGTCGAGACCAACAAAAGTAACTGAGATCCGAAGTTTTCTTGGTTTGGCTGGATATTATCGACGTTTTGTAAAGGATTTTTCACGATTATCTAATCCACTCACCAAGTTGACTCGGAAAGGAGTTAAGTTTGTCTGGACAGAGGAATGTGAAGAGAATTTAAAGGAGTTGAAAAGAAGGTTATCCAGTGCACCTGTGCTCACACTACCTTGTAGTGGAGAAAGGTTTGTGATCTACAGTGATGCATCCAAGAAGGGATTGGGGTGTGTTATTATGCAAAATGATATGGTGATATCTTATGCCTCACGACAGTTGAAAATCCATGAGCAAAATTACCCAACACATGATTTGGAGTTGGCTGCGGTAATCTTTGCATTAAAGATTTGGAGGAATTACCTTTATGGTGAAAGGTGTGATATTTATACTGATCATAAAAGTTTAAAGTATATTTTCACACAAAAGGAGTTGAATATGCGTCAAAGAAGATGGTTGGAGCTGATTAAGGATTATGACTGCTCAATCCATTACCACCCAGGGAAAGCAAACAAGGTGGAAGATGCATTAAGTCGACAAGACCATGCTAGTTTATCCATGATGAGGATCACAAAAGATCCAATATTTATGGATTTACAAAGGATGGATCTTGGAATTATAATGGAAGGGGAAAAATCTTATCTTTCTCAACTGAATGTTCAACCATCTATACATGTGAAGATTAAAGAGGCACAGAAAGAAGATGTCGAGTTACAAAAGAAGGTGAGAAATGTTCCTGAATTCAACCTTGATTGTGATGGGATAATAAAGTTCAGGAATCGGGTTTGTGTTCCTTCCATCCCTGAATTAAAGAAGGAGCTGCTGGATGAGGCTCATAGTTCATCATTCTCCATTCATCCTGGAAGCACGAAGATGTATAGAGACCTGAAAGAGTACTTCTGGTGGGATGGCATGAAAAGAGATGTTGCTGAATATGTCTCTCGATGCCTGGTTTGTCAACAAGTTAAATCTGAGAGACAGAAGTCTAAGGGGATGTTACAACCATTACCCATACCCGAATGGAAATGGGAAAACATCGCTATGGACTTTGTCACAGGACTTCCTAAAACATCCAAAGGCAATAATGCTATCTAGGTCATAGTTGATCGTCTTACAAAGTCTGCACACTTCATTGCTATTAGAGAGGATTTCTCTCTAGATCAGCTTTCCAGGATATATGTAAAGTAAGTGGTAATATTGCATGGAGTACCACTTTCTATTATATCTGATCGAGATCCGAGATTTACCTCGAAGTTCTGGCGAAGTCTTCAGCATACTCTGGATACAGAGTTGAGTTTCAGCACTGCTTATCATCCCCAGACAGACGGTCAGTCTGAGAGAACAATTCAAACCCTAGAAGATATGTTGAGAGCTTGCTCTATGGATTTCAAAGGAGGTTGGGATCAACACCTACCTTTGGTGTAATTTTCTTATAATAATAGCTTTCACTCCAGTATTCAGATGGCTCCTTATGAAGCTCTCTATGGAACGAAATGCAGGACTCCAACTTGCTGGGATGAAGTTGGGGAAAGAAAGCTATTAGGACCTGATCTCGTTGATGAAATGGCAGAAAAGGTCAGATCTATTCAACAACACATAAGAGCAGCTCAGAGTCGACAGAAAAGTTATGCCGACAACCGAAGAAAAGACCTAGAGTTTGAAGTGGGTGATAAAGTGTTCTTACGAATATCTCCCTGGAAGAGGGTTATGAGATTTGGAAAGAAGGGGAAGTTGAGCCCTAGATATATTGGTCCTTTGGAAATACTGGATCGTGTTGGGAAGGTAGCTTACTGATTGGCGCTTCCACCGAATCTCTCTCAAGTTCACAATGTGTTCCATGTATCTCTCCTGAGAAAGTACATACCAGATCCTTCACATGTACTCACCTCAGAAGTTGTACCGCTGGAGCAAGATCTTTCTTATGAAGAATAGCCGATAGAGATTCTGGATCGTAGCGAAAAAGTCCTACGAAACAAGACCACTCGATTGGTGAAAGTTTTATGGAGGAACCACCAACTTGAAGAAGCTACATGGGAGCTTGAGGATATGATGAGGGAGAAGTATCCTCATCTGTTTGTTACAAAGTGACGAATTTTGAGGGCGAAATTCTTTTTAAGGGGGGTAGAATGTAACACCCGAGACTTTTATTTTATATAAATCATCAAAGGAATCTTTTTCTACACAACACTTGCTTGGATTTCTTTACACGCAATCGCGACCTTCCTCGATAGCTTGCGTCGTACGCAATACCGAGTTTCACTAAACAACAATATGCTATTAAAACTAGCCGTTATGAATAGTAATAACCACTTTTTGAAATTTTATAAATTTTATTTTTCAAAATGGACTTCATTTTTGGACTCAGAATATCGAAATTAGCCTAGGGTGAAATTTTGGTATTTTTCTGAAAACTTTCAATTTTTGATGAATAGTGAAACCACTAAGTGGTAGGTTAAAAACTGAATTTTTCATAAAACATAATTTTACCACTTCTGTTAATGGAATTTGAAAAATCCGACAGACACGGTTGATATCAGTAAGTAAAATGTGGTTCAATGAGATAAAAATAATGTTTTGGTGAATAGTAACTTTTTACTATTTTTACCGCAGTTAATAGTAAATAGGGTAACTAAGGGTAAATATGATATTAATATTACCCTAACACATGTTCTAATTATATTGGACAAGTGTAATTCGACCAAAAACAAACTTAGGAATAAAAATATGACCATTTAGGCCCACTTGGATTAGATTAGGACATTTATTATTAATTTATTTAAAGAAGGGTTAAAATAGTTAAAATCAAAGTTTAATAATTAAATCATTTTTAATATGGGGTTATACATAAGATATATTCTATGGTAAATATTCAATAGAAAGATAAAAATATTTCCTACATGATGGTATTTTATTTGTAATTTTTTGACAACAAATAATTTAATTTATTTATGACACAAAGATGATGCAGTAATTATCGTATTAATGAAATATTGACATAATTGATAATATAAATACCAAAATAAATGTAATTTAAGACTTTTTATGAATTCCAATAATTTTATAGGTTATTATGATATATTAGTTTTGATTTAATCAACTTTGTTAGTACATATAATTCTGTGATGACTTTCACAAAAATCATATATCAAATAGTTTCAAAATTGACACAAAATAGTTTTTAAATCAAATATTATATTATTAATTGTTATTTTATTCCTAAAAATCTAAGGTTCGGCCAAATGACTTAGATAAGGATATATATATTAATAATAAACAATTTGGGGTTCGTTTGGCATGTTATAGTAAGTTTATTAACCATATAGTGAAAGAAAACAAAAAGACACGGTAAAAGTTAAATTATTTAACGTAGAGTTAAATCTAATTGATAAGGTTAAAATAATACCCTAAACTTGTCTAAATCCTATTGGTTGATAGGATGTCGACCCATCCCCACCTTATCTTCGAAATAAGACCCTTTGTAACCATTATAAACTGATTTTGACTTTAATATAAAATAATATTTTGAGATATTCCTAAGGTGCCCCTCTCCTCCCTTATAAAATGGCACCTCCTCCCCCTCCTCCTCACACCAATTTGAGCACTCAAGCTCGGCCAACCCCTGAAATTGTCTCTTCTCCACTTTTCTAGAATAATCCTAGAGGTCCTGGTCTTCTTCAAAGACCAATCTTAGTTCCCTAAGTGGAGGATTCAAATAGGCGTTCCAAAGAAGAGGTAATATCCATTACCGATCTTTTCAATTTCTTTCTTCTTCAACTTCTTCTTCTTTAGTTGTTTCATGATAAAGTAATAACATCAGTATTACTTACATACTCATATGTTATTATAAATATGAAACAACCCTAATTCACCTTCTATCCATCCTACGGAAAAATGAAATCACCGCGCGTGCGTACGTACGGAATACCGTCTCCACGTCGTGGTGTAATCTATTTTTCCACCATCACTTTACAAGAATGGGTATAATGGTGTAATGAGTAACTATTTATGATTATTATAATGTAATATTGATACTGAAATAATATATATATACTCCAATATAGTTCCACGATCATAGGAACGATATCATCACTCGTGCGTACGTACGGAATACCGTCTCCACGATGTGATGCGACTCGTTCTACATGATCATCATTACATAGTAATTATATAAATGAATTGAATGAATAAATATGATATATGTTACACTAATACCATTTTGGATATAAGGTATCTATAACCTTAAAATAAGAATAAGAATGTATTCGGCAAAACACGCATAAGAACAAAAGGCAATAAAGACCCGAGTAACAAGTAACAATGAAATATTACTAACAAGAAGCTAAGAATATGACCATATATGATATCATATCAATATGTATGATTCTGGAATAAGTCAATAACATTATTTAAACCATTATACAGGAGCTTCGGACACGTACAAAGAAAATCGGACCTAAGGTAAGGGAAATATCACAATCTCATTTTTATCCGAGATTGTTTATTCGTAAGTATTTACTGGGGTGTATTTTATCATCCACATCCATGTTTCATCAAAATGTAATATTATTTCCATCCACCTACAATTATTTAAATCCATTTTTACCTTTCGGTGAGTTTTTAGTAATATGTATGAAAGGAATCTTTTGTCGTATGAGGTACTTTTTGACTTTTCCGACAAAAGTACGAAGAATGTTTTTTTTAACTTATACGGAATGAATGGATTTTTAAAACATTATTTCCAAGAAGCTTCCTTTACAAGTTTTCAAGTTTATTTTTAATCAACTTCTTTTATTTTAAAGTCGTATGACATGTTATGAAAGGAAAAATGTTTTTTTTGAAGAAGAAAGGATATTTTTCTCAAGAATGGAGTTCAAGTGTTTTATCAAAATTATTTTCCATATAAGATAATAAAGGGTTCTGTTTTTATCCCTATTATTACATTGATTTGATCATGTTGTGATTGAATTATTTTTATGAATTCCTTTCTCTTGTATGAATTGTTTTATGATTTCATGATGTTTATGATTCCAATTTGTATTACATGGGTTATGAAATGATGTATGATTTATGATTATGTGGCACAAATAAGAAAGGATTCATTATAAGATGGGTGGGACCTATATCTCCCTCCAATGCATTGGGTAAAGATTTTATATCTCATGAGATAGACATGGATGGAACGGAAGGTTATTTCGGTTCAGTGATACAGGACTGAAACGAGGAGTGAACTCGGTTCAAAAAGGGACTTTGTCCACTAAGATAGTCTTGGCAATGAGTCACGACAAACAAGAAATGATTTTCCATGATTATGTGTGCATGCCACAAAGTTTCAAGTTTTATGATATGATTATGGGGATCTCATTTTCACTTCTATGATTTATTCCATGTTAAGATATTATGATCTCTTTTGCAGGTTTTGATTTTCAAAAAGATATGATATGATTTTTATTTCCTTTATTTTCCCTTGCTGAGCATTTGAGCTCACCCTTTTATGTTTTCTTTTCCCCAGGTCAGGAAGATGGATATTAAGTAGAATATGCTAAAAGGGACCCTAGATATGATGAAATAAATGGGAGACACTGTAAAAGATTTATGAACATGTTGTTTATGTTTCCCAGTTTCTAAAGACACTATACCTATATGGTCCTTTGTGGTTTTGTCATATGTTGTAATAAGTGTGCTTCAATTTTGAAGTATTAACAATGTATGTAAAGTATGGGTCGTTATAATGAAAGTAATGTGATGGGTTATTTAGTAACAGAAGTCAAGATTGTGTCATGAAACATTTCATCATTCCACTATATATCTATATGTTAGAGAAAATTTTATTAAGATACCAAATCATTTCAAAGAAATATAATATTACATTCCATAATTGCTGAAATCTAGATAAATCAAATAAAATTGTGGATTTGGAACTCTCAGAAAGGCTAGGTAGTTTTTTAGGATGACCATTAACTAAAAATATGAATATTTATGGTGGAGATCTACCTTGAAACATTTCAATGGATGGATTTGAGCTATAGTAAGTATATGGTGGCCGATAAAATTGATTTTTAATTTTAAATGGTTGGGCCTTGATGTAAAGAAAACCTATTGTGTAAGAATACATAGATATTTTCAATAGACCATATTAAGAATAAGAAAAAAATAATAATAATAATAGGATTTATATGTTATTGAATATCAAAAATTGATATGTGAGTTATGTTTGTATTGAATTTGAAAAAATAACTAGTTTATAAGTGAAGAGTTTTTTCACATATCAATGAAGATCAGAATGTATACATAATAACATCATAGATAAAACCCATTATGTTTTCCTATTGTATCTTCTATTATTATAATTTTTAGATCAACTTTTTTTTCATAATTATCTCTTTAGGTAACCCTATTGGAAAGTAGAGATAACAAGATAGGAAGAGGCTATAGACTATGTACGAGAAATGTTGTTTTACTAAATATTGTCAAAAATATAGTAGGCAGTGATTATTTATTATGTCAACAGATTGTTGATTTTTCTCCTTAGTTGTATCCTAGTGCGGGTGAACCATATAAAATCTTGGTGTCTATTATTCTTTTTATTTTTCTATATATAGTTATACTTCTGTGTGATCATTGTAACAAATCCCAGCTCTATTTGAAAACAAATGGATACAATCCAATGAAACTAAAAATAACAAGAAATTTCATGACACCCTAATCTACCCCAATATTATTTTTGTATTATGGGACCCCAAGAAATAACATAATTATATCAATCAAGGGGTTACCAAACCCATCTTCCTATAGTGGACCCACTCCTCATTTGGATGAAGGGGGTTCTGAATTGATGTCTTGAATTCCTATAATGAAGGACATATTACCATAATATGAGTGAGGGTACCAAATAAATCATTTATTTGTGGGCCCCACTCCGTGAAATCAGTACATCACCAGTGGGTACCAAACCCTATCCAATATAAAAGTTTCCCACTCCAAATAAATTAATGACCAATAATGGGGTAACCAAACCCAAACCTATATTGCGAATTGATTCATAACATAATCCTTTTTCTGGTTCAAGGGATATTCTAGGAAAATTTCTAAACATTGATCTACTAGACTATTTTGAAAGCATGAATTTAAGAATCTCACATTGTAGTGTGTGGTAATGTTTCTCATGTTATCCACAAAAGGTCCATTCAGGTATCTAATTAACACATTTTCACAAGGAAGCTAATATCATCATCATTATATGTTATCATTATAAGTTGGATGTCACATCATTAAAACAACAACACACTTAATTCTATATGATACAAGAATCAACAAAACTATACTATGTAAACAATTCTCCATGTACATAAGTAATTCAACATATTATGAGAGTTTTTGTGTTGGGATTCATCGATTGGCATATCCTAACAGGGTCACCTAGTCTGATAACTGGAATTAGGAACAAAAATCATCATCACTAAAATTTCATGAACCATATTTATATGAAACCAAAATCCTAACTCTATACAAATGACAGAACCACTCCTATACTACTCAGTCATGACCTGACCCACCAAGGCCCCACCCAGGCTAGTGGGAAGGCCAGGTGTTCCACCCAATCATGCCTCTAATAAGATAAGGGTTTGTGATAATCATAAATAATGTATAATATAAATGATAGGTCATATTCTAATGAGAACTTATAATGTCTACACATATCCAGTAATGAAAAATAACAAAATCTCCCAACATAATATAAGGTGCACTGACTAACATGGAATAATGAATATATATTATGTTGGATTTGAGGTTACAGAAACAAATATTTAAACTTAGGATTACATGTATATTTAATTGTTTGAATATTAATAAAACATACTATTACATATTATTGATTTCTCTGCATGACTTTAATGTAATGATGTTCTAGTGTATCAGTCACATTGATAAGGCCATAACAGTTACCCACTATGATGAGAACCTTGAAGTGCCACAATGATATTCTTAAATAAAGTTATATGGATGGAGAACATAATATGAAAGGAAACATAGTATATAGATGGCCAGGTTTGAGAACTCATAATAAAATGATTCTTTTTCTCATGAAATTCATACTTGTTAATATCCAAGAAATGATATTATGAGAAAACACCCTCTAGTATAAATTTCACAAGATTTTGTGTCCTTGGATATTTCTATCTACAAGTGTGTGTAATGGTACTTAGGAATTAATATTATTATTAATGTATTTCAGGAATGACACACTTATATTTACTAACCAAAACATGATGCCATATGTTTGTGGGAAGTTGGGTATATTGGGTGTGTCATGTATGAGATGTTATTAATGGATACGTGGATCAAGGATTTTCCTCTTCCATATTTAGGAAATTTATTATATCGAGTATTTTATTGGAATAGAATTATCACCTTATATTTAGTGGCCATGGTGTAATGAGGAGTTTAATTCAGATAGAAAAACAAAGACTTATCAAGATTATAGGTTGATGACACATATGTGCAACCCACCAGATGACATATTGAGAAAAAGGTATTATAATAAAAATTAATTTTTCGTATGTGGTTTTCAAAATTGTGACATTAAATTATTTCTATTGGGTGCCTTGAACCATTACTAGACAATAATGTTACACTATAGGAAAGACTACCTAATGCTAATGAGAAATAATCCTAGATGTCCACACACTATGTGTTTCCATTGATCTCTAATAAATTGTTTTCCAATTTAATTATTGGAATAAATATTATTCTCATGACTGAGGAATAATTATATCCATGTTTTATTGATCACTAATATTCGCATGGTAATAAACAATTATGTATTCACTAAAAAATAATTTATTGTTTACATGAATATTTAATAAATATTAAATCATTATATTTTGACTATAATATTTATTTTATTTATTGAATATTTAATAAATATTCATTCATTGAACATTGGATAATATATTTATTTATAAATAAAATATTTATTTAGGTATTGAATAGTTGTTTAGGAATTCAAGTAGACCAAGATTGGGTCTGGCATTGAATATTAACATAGAAGCCAGTAAAATAATATTTATCATTTCTCTAGTTAACAAACACTATAAAATAATAATAATAATAAAATAATTACATGGAATATGGTTTTAATGATTATATTATTATTTAATGAATGATGTGTAGTTAAATAATATTCTAACATAATCCATATCTTTGTAAAAATATGTTTATTTATATTTTGTAGGGTTAATAAAAAATTTAGAGTCATTACACACAACATATTTATTTCTCAAATTCTTCCTCTCATATTCTCATGAATGAGAATAAATCCTTCAATCCTGAAGGTTCTTTAAGAAATTAGGACATGAAATTCATGATGATTGATACACTATACTAAATACTAAAAACCAATAAACATCATTCAGAGGTCAAAATAATATGCATGGGTCACCACTAGAAGAACTATACCCTTGGATCCTTACAATGCAATGTAGATAATCTAGAAAAGGGTTTTTTCGAATGATCAACATCATATATGAAGAAATATCCCTATAATAGTTATAAATTTTATTTGACCAAAAATTAATTATTTAGAAATTTATCATGTAAAGACCCTCTATGAGTTTTGGGTTTTCCTATATGTTAATATTCGGTGGGAAAATTTTGTTGGTCATGAAATATAGATCTTTTAAAATATTGTGAGTTATCCACTAAATCAACTTAAAGATCAGGGTTTATCACCCATCAAGGAACTTCTTCCACACCTAGAACCTACAAGTGGTATTAGAGAGGGAATATTTAAAATTTCTAATTATATATTTTATTGTTTATCTATATGCTCAATTGTGGTTAGAAATGTCATTTCAATATTATTTGTTCTTTAATCCACTTTTAATTAACATGTTATTGAAATTTTAATTATCTCTATTTATTGTTTCATTTTGTTAAAGGACCAAGAAAATATTTTGAATGATAAGATATTCCATTGGGATGTTCTAATGTTTTTTGGACGATAAGGTAGGCGTACATGGCATGTGGCTATAGTACATTTTATGTACCCATGATCACTATGTCTGGCCTTGTTTTGGGAACATGATGTGCAAATAAATAATTACACAGGGTCTAATTATTGAAAACTGACTATAAACTTGAATAGATTAGCACATGTCTTGTTATATTACATGGTGTTTAGTTAGCGTACATACTGTGTAGTCTACACCATTTAGTGGTAAAATCCCTGTAAACTAGTTGGTTAAATAAAAGGTCAAAAACCATTTGATAATGAAATCCTAGAGAACTAATTTCATGCATGATTTATATATGATGTACATGACATGTAGTTCATTATTTCTTATGTCTAAATTACACACTAATACATTAAGTGAGTCAAGTGGACACATTAAAAACAAAAAAGATGACTTGTAGCTGGAGTACATGTAATGTAGTCCCACATCCAATGAACACACTGATTACTTCAATTGGATTCATAGACACACATAATTTGGACAAGAAAACATGTATCTAGTAATACATAGAGTTTAACCTGGTTTAGATACATTAAAAAGACCTAGGAATTTATCTTAGGCCCACAGAAAATAGAACACAATGTGTGTAACAGGTTAGTACACACAGTGTAGTTTGGATGAGGTACATGCTGAAGCCCCATGTGTGTATCCCAAGAACATGAAAATCATGATACCCTACATGTAGCACATAATTACAAACAATGTAGTTTACCAATAAAATAAAGAATTAAATTACATTATATTTCTAATTTTAGCATTAAAACATTATTTTATTGATTGGAACCTGATGTGTTCAACAATTTATTCCGGGTATTAAAGAATTTTAAATGTTCAATTATTTTATTTTAATTTTATATGATTATTTCTTCTGACATTGACTTTCAATTAATGCATTTATGATGGGTATTTATAAGATAACTTAGAGGGTCATTTAGATAAAACGGAATTAATTAATTAATTAATTAATGTAAGAACATTTATCTCAATATTAATCAACAAATAGAAGTGAATGTTAACCAGTTTAACATTTTTTATATTCGTTGTATGTGTGTGAACATTCATGATCTTGACCAAGACCTATGTATGTGCTAGTTTAATTAAATTTATTTTATTTCACATTTTTAAAATTATTAATTGTTAAATTATATATGATGGTTTGGATTTCATCCATCCCGCCATTATTATGTATGACCTATGTGTCTGAGGTTTTTTATGTAATTCCCCTTAATGAATCGTTTGGTTCCCATAACTAGTGTGCGAGTAATAACTACCTGTAATATTTGTAGTATCCCAAGGCATGTGGAGGCCGTTTATGATGCACCCAATAAGATGAAAACCCACGTGATACATAGGTGGATAGGTGGAATTCTGAAACTCATTATAAGACTTGGGAAATGTATTTTTACCCCTTGGTTAAATGCTAATTTATTTTATTCTCAATAAATAATCTCTTAGATAAGCATAGAAATGGGTTATTTATTTACCTATAATTTTATTTCTATATTTTTCATTATTTATTTTTATGTATTCAAGGAAGCGATCACATAAATAAATCATTTTTTGTTAAATTATTGAATATAAATAAGTGTAATATGCATAAATTATTTATCAAACCATAGTTAATAACTTAAGTAAAATCCATTTAAAATTAACAAGACATGTGAAAGAAAAAACAAGAAAAATTTATTCATTATAAACAAAATACATAAAATATATAATAATCCAGAATTGGAAATCCATTACTTTATTAAGAGTGAGATCCATAGAACTAAGTGTTATTCTAACCCTCATTGGGACACTTACTTTTATCATGGAGTTATTATAAAATTTGTGGGTTGACTAAAATGTCATGTATCAAGATAACTATCACTCACTAGTCTTGGTAACTTAGAGGTTTGTATTGATGAAATTCAGGTCAGTATTTTAGGATTGTGGATTCTAGTCAATAGATCAAGGAGTTGGAAGCCCAAAATTAGTAATGACCCACCTACTAAATACCTTCATGTTTCTTGACCAACCCAAATTGAGTTTATATAAAGGGGAATATGGATCCTTTCCACTAGAATGTCCTGGAAACTAAACACTCTGAGTCTATTGGAGAGGTCTATTAGGAATTAATAAAATGGTGGGATACATAATAAAATATATCATTATTATTTCTCACATAATTTTTAATCCAAAAAATAACTAATAATATGATCTTTTAAACTGTAGAATAAATTTAATGTTCATCATCCACACTATCCCTACAATCAATATTGGTGAAAGACTATCTACTACTAGTAAATTCTAGGAATGGTTCAGAAACCATTGGGTTGTGTTTAATAACAAATAGTAATCTTAATTTTTGGAATCCTCATTACCCGATCCTTATATTAAAGAAGTGAGTAATAAAGAGTTAATTATTTAGGAGAAACACTTGAACTACGTGTTCATCATTCAATGTCCAATTATTTCTTCAAAGTCTATTAAACTCATGATGTTTTAAAATAACATGGATTCTTATATCATGCTCAAGAATATCCATGGTCTACAATAGGAGAGATAAAGATAGAAGCATGTTGAGATATATAAGTCACTCATTTAGAGTAAACGAGGGGAGGGGGAACCAACTGGGCCTCATGTAGTCCAACTCACAGGTTATAATGACTGCCTATATGTTCTAGGGTTCAATCTCCCTATAAAACTGTGCATCGATCGCATTCTTGCATCACTCCCTTAAAAAATCTCTATATTTTTTTAAAATTATAATATCAACCAAATTGATACATCCCTCCCAGATCTAATTATCATTATTCGCTATATTGGTAGGGAGAAAACTCATTAAAATCCTTCGGTATTTCTTTTGAATAAACCAAAAGGCCAAGAAAAGTGTGTTAAGAGAAAAGGTCCTTAAAAACACCCTTTCAAGATGATAATGATATAGGAAAAATCAATGGAGTATGATTTTATCATCTTCACAAGTGTAAAGAAGGTCCACTAGAAGAAAAACAACACCTATCCAAAAAAATCTAGAGGAAGCATTAGGTGAATTCATTATCGAGTGAAATTTATCTGTTTCCTTAAACTGGTTATTAGATACAGATTGGGGTGCTCAAATATGTCTTCAAATAAAGGAAAATTGTAGATTTAGAACGAATGACCAAGGGGTGGTAGATTTATGAGCATCAAATAGAGCTAATCTTTCCATTGGATCTATCATGGACTTCCACCTCTCATTACCAATTAATATGTTCTTGGTTTTGAGAGATAATTACTATGTTCCATCCATTACCATTAACATTATTTTTGTAAATAAATTTGATATTTATGGATTTATTTTCAAGTTGAGAAGTGAATGTTTATTATTTTATAAAGATATCATTTTTTATGGAAATTAATATTTAAATAACAGTCTTTGTTTATTGTATTTCATGAAACATGTAATGGAAATCAATAACAAAACCACTTCACATGAATCATATCACACATAAAATTGACATAACAAACCAGGTTTTTAAAACAAAATCATTTGGATAAATTTCACAATGATTGGTATTTATATTTTTTTTGAACTAAAACTACATGGTGTATGTCAGACATGTTTTCAATACAAAATTTCCAATAAAAGATTTAGTGGAAAAGGTGAAAGGGACAAGAGGCTTCTTGAATTTTTACGTAGTGATGTTTTTAGAATATTTCATGTTGAACAAAGGTGTTATTAATCATACTTCATAATTTTACTAATGATTTTGAGATATATGGATATTTATTATTGATGAGGAAAAAGTAGGGTTACACTAATATATTCAAGGAATACATGAATGAATTTGAGAACCATCTTGGAAAGAAGACCTAGAAACTCATCTTAGACCATGGTGGATAATATCTGAATAATGAATTCATTTGTTTCCTATGGGGATTTGGGATTATATCTCAAGTCAAACCACCATATAAACCTTAATGGAATGGTGTAAGAAAAACGAGGAACCACACATTTCTATATATGGTGATATCAATGCCAAGTCATGTGAATCATGTATTATCCTTTTAAGGAAACATGTTACATTCAATGATACAAATAATAAAACAAGTTCCAAAAATAGTTGTGGATGGTATACTATAAAAATTGTTGAGTGGAAAGGAACTCATGATTTCATACTTACATTTATGGTGTTTAAAATTGTTTGTTAAGGAATCTTCATGTAACAATCCTTCACCCTGAGGAATAATGTGTACCGTTATTGGATACCCCAATGAAATAAGGGAATATTACCTATATGAACCCTCATATAAAATGTTATTAGTGGTAAGACACACCATATTAATTTAGAGGGAGAAAATATCTAAAAGATATATTTGGAGTGAGATATAATTTAATGAATTCGAGGCTAAAGGTACACAAGAGTTGGCATATGAAAAAATTCAAAAAATCCCCAAAAAAGATGTTCTAGAGACATAAGTAACACATGAGAACATAAGAGTGGATAGATAACCATTAAAATATGGTTTTATAGTCACTGAGGATGGTGAATCATTATAAGTTGATAATAATTCCACATTAACCTATAACGAAGCAGTAAGTGACACATGTCATTCTAAGTGGCAAGAAGACATGAATTACAAAATAGATTCCATGTACCAAAACCAAATCTGGATTTTGTTAGATCCTCCAGTGGATGAAAAGGCCATTGGTTATAAATGTATTTTTATGATGAAAATGCACATTTATGTATAAGTTATTACTTCTAAGGCATGAATACTACAAAGGATTTTAAAAACCATTATAAAATTCACTATGATAAAACTATTTCACTAGTTTTAATGAAAAAATGCATCATAATTCTACTCTCTATTATGAAATTCCATAACTATGATATGTGGAAAATGGATTTAAAACAACTTCCTTAGTGGTAACATTCAGGAAGATTTCTATATGAAAAAAGATGAAGGGTTTGTGATTCCAAAATTTTCCAACAAGGAATTTAAATTGAAAAAGAATCCATTAATGTATTAAAGAATGTATCTATGTTAAGGAATATTTTATTTGATGAATGTATAATGGAATTTTGAATTCATAAATAATGAATGTGATCCTTTTGTCTATAAAATATTTAGTAGGAGTTCAATAAATTTCATTATAGTATTTGTTTATGACATATTACTAATTGGGAATAAGATTCCAGTCTTACAGTCTATTAAGTCCTGGTTAAATAAATTATTCTTCATGAAGGACTCAATAAAGGAGGCATATATTCATGGGATCAAGATCCATTGTGATAGATCCAAGAGACTACTTATCAAAAGAAAAATTAAATATATTGAAAATATAATAAATATGATTAGTATAGAACAATCAACCAGGTTACTATTTCCAATGTCACATGGAATTCATCTTTCTTGGAAATTGTGCCTAGTGACACATGATGAAATAAAACAGAAGGTAAGGATTCCATACACATCAGCTATTGGTTCAATCATGTATGTTATACTATATACTATGATATATGTTGACTATGCTTTAATTATGGTAGTAATATGTCATGATAACCTAGGTGAGTTCCATTATATCGAATTCAAGATGATTCATAAGTATCTGAGGTGGGATATGTTCTTGGTCTATGGAGGAGATGAGGAAATAGTCATCAAAGGATATGTAGATACAAGATTACTAATGAATCAAGATGATCTGAAATCAAAAACATGAAACAACTTCACTGTGAATGGAGGTGTTGTGAGATGGAAGAGCTCAAAGTAGGCTCTATTTGAAGACTCTACAGTATAGTCCAAATATATTGTGGATTTTAAAGTATCCATTGAAGTAGTTTTTATATGAAACTTTATCTAATAGTTTGATGTGGTAGATATAAGTAAAGGCCATATCACACACTATTGTGATATTAATATAGCAGGGGCTCTCACAATAGATCTAAGGTCACATCAGAAAATGATGCATATACTTTGGTAGTATCATCTCTTGATGGATTATTATCACAAAAGTGAGGTTAATGTGATTATTATATCCATAAAACGAAATATGATGGAGCCCTTAGCTCAATACCTGACTCAACAAAAACATGACCATCATGTGAGGTCTAGTAGACTGAACGTCATTGGATTTTCACTCTAGTCGAAGTGGGAGTTTGTTGATATTGGTGTTCTAGAACCAATAGTTTGTACTTTGGAATTAATATATTTTTGTTTTTTGAAATATTAATAAAACATATTATTACTTATTTTTCATTGTTTTTAATGAAATTGATGTAATAATAACATAGGTAATCATACACACTGATAAGGTTATAGTTGTTCTCAACCAGGATGAGAACCATCAAGTTCCATGATAATATTATTAAATACAGTTCTACGGTCAAATAGAAAACTATAAAAAGACACATAGTATATTGATTGTCAGGTGTGAGTACTCATAATAACATGGAGCTTCTTCTCATGAATTTCAGAATTGGTAATCTCCAAGATATGTGATTAAAAGAATATACCTGTCAATATGAATTATTCATGATTTGGTGTCATTGAATATTCCTATACATAAGGGTGTGTAATTCTACAATGACTTTAATATTGTGGTTATTTCATTTCAAAACATGAAAACATATATTTTTCGAACAAAACCATGATGCCATATGTCTGTGGGATGAAGTGTATGTGGGGTACATCAAGAATGGAATGTTATTAATGGATAAGTGAATGAAGGATTTTAACCTTCCATATTTATGGAAGCTTATATTTTAGCCCTTTGACTACAATAGAAACATCACCTTAAATTATAAGGACATGGTGTAATAATGAGTTTATTTCAGATACTCAAAGAAAGATGTATTGAGAATATATATTGTTGATACAGATGTCCAATCCGCTTGATGATATATTGGGACAAAGGGATTATATTACGCAATGAGCATTCATATCTGATTGTCGACATTGCGACTATAAATTATTTCTCTTGGTATCTTTGACTTGTTATTAGATTGTAATCTTAGAATATAGACCAGACCACCTAATTCCAACAATAATGAATCCTAGAGGGTCACACACTAATTATATCTATTGATTCCGATTAAATTTTATTTGAATTTAATTATTAGAGTAAATATTTTTCTCAATATTGAGGTATAATTTTATAAAAATTTTATTGATCACTAACCACTAATTGAAATAAGATCTATACCAATGGTTTTTGGTAAACCTTTGGTATAGGTCAATAATTTGGACCTATACCAATAATTTGGCCAAAACCGTTGGTATAGGTCACTTATATGGATCTAGACCAACAGTTTTCCCAAAACCATTGGTATAGGTCATTAATTTGGATCTATACCAATGATTTTGGGAAAACCGTTGGTATAGGTCCCCCCTATACCAACGGTTTGTCCAAAACCTTTGGTATAGGTCACAAAATCAAAGAACCTATTCAAACGGTTCTCAAAACCATTGGTATAGGTCTATACGAACGGTTTTGATATCCGTTGGTATAAGTACATGTATTTTTAATGGAATATTCATACATTAGACATTAAATAAATCAAAATTTAACATACATTTTGTTATATATATATATATATATATTTATTTATGAAATTATGTTCACAAAAGTAATTTAGGTTAGTGGTCAGGTCGTTCAATCACAAACCGGAGGTTCTAAGATCAAAACCAACAGAATGATTCTTTTTTGACTTACATATACCAACAGTTTTATGGAACCATTTGTATAGATTTTTATATTACTTATACCTACATTTTTGAAAACCATTGGTATAGGTCTATACCAATGGTTTTCCCAAAACATTTGGTATAGACCTATCCCCACAGCTTGCTAGCCAACGGTTCTCCAAACCGTTGGTATAGGCTATACCAACATTTTGGGGGCTTATACCAACTGTTCCAAACAATTGGTATAGGGTATTTTTACAATAGTGAACATTTCAAGGTAATAAATAATCATTTATTCATTAATAAATAATTTATTTTATTTAATGAATTTTTAATGAATTTTTATTCACTGGATTGTGAAAAAAATATTTATTTAATTTACAAAAAATTTGATAAAAAATTTATTTTTTTGGATTGTGGATAAATATTTAATTATGAAAAATATATATTATAGTATTAAATAATTTCTGAAGAATTTGAATGGTCCCATATAACATCTGGTGATGAATAATAATTGACAAGCTGATAAAATAATATTATTCATTGTAGGAGTTAGTGCATTCCGTAAAATAATAATAATAATAATACACAACATCGAGTTCTTTTAAGGGTTATAATATTTTTATGATTCAGTCTAAAATTAAATAATATTTTAAGATAAACCTTGTATCTATAAATAAATGGTTATGTATATTTTGTAGGGTTAATCTAGAATTGAGAATCATTGTGCATAACGAATTCCTCTCTCGAATTCCTCCTCTCATTTATTTAAGATTTATAGGAACTCCTTCAATCCTGAAGGGTCATCAAGGGACCAAGATAAGCAATCCAAGATGATTGATTCTATATGCTATAACCCTTAAATTAATTATCATTATTTGGAGGTCAAAGGGTCTTGTGTGGATTATTTCTAGAAGGATTCGTCACATTGTTCCTTACAACACAATGAAGGTAGTCCAAAAAAAGATTTTCTGGACGATAAAAATCATCTATGAAGAAATATCACCAGACTAGATATTTATTTTTTCTGATCATAAATAATTTAATTATAAATTTAACATGTAAAGATCCTCTCTACGATATTGGTTTTCCTATATGTTAATATTCACTGATTTTTTTTCGACATGTTGTTTACATCTTGTATGATATTGCATATGATATATGAAATCCAAAAAACCATCAGGGTTAATATCCCAATAAGGTGATTTCTCTTCAATGGTAGCCTATATATTACACAACCAATAATACAAAGTTGATAAAACAATCTCCAGAATGATGATAAAAGGGAAAAGGGGAAAATAAGTAATCATCAACCACTACAGAAAAGGGAAGTGAACCTCCTTTCCATTGTAACTCCTAACTCAAACGTCACTAATAGATAACTTAACCAAGATTTTCTTAGTATCATCTATTTTATTAGAACATCCTCCAAGATTTCCCATATTGTGATAATTATTTAAACAAATAGAATTCTGATTTTCTTGAAATCCCATGTAGTGGTGAGTATAAATGTACACAGTATGAAAAATTTAAAATAATGTGAAGTACTAAGTATCTATCCAACTTATACCAAGTATATAATAAGGATAAAATAGGAATAGATGAGGTGATGTTATTACCCCACTCTCCAATAACACCATGACCAACCCTCATGAGAGGGAGAAAGAGGACCATATAAAACTACTCACCCTATCCAAATAAGTACCCTAAATCTAAAACTCAAGACACAATGGAATAACTACACCTCACTCCTCAAATAAAAATTTATAGAAATAAAATATGTCATACATGTTTATAAATCATGACCTCGAAAGATCACATCATTCTTAGGGTAATCTATAGCATGTAAACCATGCATGCACACATGATCACTAGTCAGCATGCTATGGAATCTTCATTAGGAAAACCTAAAATCAACGAAATCAAGGAACTGAAAACATTGGTGAATCCTTATTACTTGGAAAACATCATACAAATAGGAAAACCATCAATAATCCTCACCTCAATTGACATAAAATACCTAATGCAATGGAGGTCCCACACCTCATTGAGTTATGTACCTTAATCGAGGGATAACTGACCCCATAAATATGATACCTTCAATAATAAAGCCAATAAACATCATAACACCCAATTTACCTCTATATAATTATAATTATGGTCCCTCACATTTCCAAAGGAAGCATGATATTCAAGGTGGTACCTAACCCTGTGGATAGAGGACCCTTTCCCAATCCTGTAGGGGGATACATTCTTTGTTTTTATAACTTTTAAAAATATATAATTATAAATTGTAATAAATTCATATTAGAGATATTTATTAAAACTAAATATATTAACAAATAATAACCATATTTTAATGGTTTTTTTATAAAATATATGGATATGTCATGTTAAAGGTTTTAAATAGAATTTTAAAGGAACTTATGTGATGGTTTTTGATTTATACATTATTTAATTAAATCCTTGAATTAAAACATTGTCAAAGGTTAGTTTTTAGTAAATTATCATTGTTCATGTTAATATTTAATTTGAATAAGTAAACTCATGAAGATAATAAATGTTTGTTTTTATAGGTTTGTTATTCTATCCTTCCATGTTCCTATATAGATTTTAGTATTTTTTGATGTATTTTCCCCCAAAATAACTTGTTTAAATTATGTTCCTATTCTTGGTTTCTCGTGTAAGGGGAATTAATCATGCTTTATTATTTTAGGATAATATGTTCTATTATCTCAAGGTGTTGTTTGTTGTTCTTTTATATGTTACGTAATTCCATTTTTAGATATTAATGCCTAGAAATTATATAAATCTATAAATGGTTTTATGATCCATAAAGTATTTGTTTGCAAATTCACGTTTTTTACATTAATTTTTTTTGTATCAAGTAAAAAAATGATTACACTCATCATGACATGGGTAAAAAGAAAAATAAAAAGAAAAATTGATTTTTATTTATTTTATTTTTTCTTCTGTGCTTTTAGTAAACAAAAAATTATTTTTTGAATATATAATTAGATTTGTATGAATATATCATAGTTAATCATACCTCTTAGTACTTTTTATGCATTTCAAAGTATTTTATTTAATTCCACTAAAAACATAAATGAAATATATCTAAATGAACAATACATCAACTTGGTTAAGAATTTCATTAGTGATGATATAATGGTTGTTTTTGACGATGTAAAACAGGAATAATTTGGTTATTAATTGTATTGGGATTCATTAACTAATTTTTTCTTTAAAACTAAACATTAAACATGAAAAATAATAATAGTGATTATTTTATACAATGGTATGTTTGGAATTTTATTTAAATAAATACTAATTTTTTTTATCATTTATAGTGAATACATAAACTTGTGTAATTTCATTCTTTATTTTTTTATGGGTAACTCTTTTCTACCGCAAATTAAATAGACTTAATTTATTATCTAATGGTCATATGTGTAAATATTTTCTTTATTTATGTATAAGAAACATATGAAAACCTTACCTTTATGTAAAAATAATCTTTTGCAAACATGTTTTTTCTTTTCTAAATTATGTTTTAATTGTTGAAAACATACATAGAAGAGGAAATTTTACATTTATACTGATATGTCATAAAATTTGTTTATTCTATACATTATCTTTTATTTATATTAGTATGAATATTCATTGGTTATGATCAATGTCATACTAAATACCTTAGATGGTGAACTATTAGTATACAAACATCATCAAAAAAATCCCAATATGCCTATTTCTGCATATTACACATGGTTCAAGATTAAATTATATGATTTGAATCTATGTGAATCTTAAACCAACATATAACAATAAAACATTACAAAATTAGTTTAATATAAACACTGTCATGAAAAACATACCAAGAAAACACAAATATAATAACAAAAATTGTTGTAAATCAATTTAATCAAACTAAGAATCAATCCAAATCCATTATTACAAAATGGATGCAATTCATCATGAAATTAACTATCTTTTGAATTAAAATGAAAAACAAACGAAGTCTTAAACACCTAAAATACACTTCCTCTCAATAAACCTAATTAAAATTCAATGATAATTCTTTTACAAAACTATGCATTCTAAAAAGGACTCCTTTTTGAAAATACACAAAACCAAACATGACCTTATTCATTAAAAATCATTCTCATTTAAATATATACATTCAAAAAACTCAAAACTGACCTCCATTTTTAATCCTTCCAATCAAACCCATGAATTTTGTTTTAAAAAACCATTTTAAATGTTTTAAATCCAAATAAATCTACCCAAACACCAACAAGCATGGAATTTCATTTTGATATTTATATATACAACACTATGTGGCTGGTTCCATGAAAGGCATGAATAAAAATCACTAAAAAATTGAAATGTTTAAATGATTATCATGAGGGGGTGCATCAGAGCATGAAATCATTTTAAATTAAGAACAATCCAATAAATCACCTAAAAACACATGTTGAGGAGAAGAGATTTCATACCATCTGATTTGTATGTGAAATCAGTCATAATATTTTGCAAACAGGGTGTCGTAGAGTATGAATTCCATTATAGCTTGAAAGAGAGGTTTGATCAACAATGTAGGTAGGGATCCTTTATAAAGATAGTAAGGGATTCATTAGTGTATACAAAACAAAAAATAACAAAAGGGGATTTTATCAGCACTAAAATCATAAGTGATGATACTTTAATATTTTATCAGTGTTATTTTGATCACCAATAAAGATGATATTTATCAGCATTAAGGTTAGCACTGAAAAAAGATTGATACATAAGGGTTACCACTTGATATATAAGAGTTACCACTAGATATGTAAAATATTACACCAATATTAGTGATAACTATTACACTGATGTGGGTAGATTTATCATCCCTAAGGTTAGCGCTAATGAATGAAAAAACAAATTTATTTATATAAATGAGTACAAAATTTTAAAATATATCATTAATTATATAAATTTATAATTATATTCATAAATAATTACATGTATATATACACCAAGATAAATGTATGTAATATTAAATATTCTACAAATGTATAGAATATTAATAATATTATATATATAATATCGATAAGTATTAATATTATTGAGATAATATAATTTATATTTTTAAAAATATTATTAATTATTTAAATGAATAAATATTTTAGATTAATTAAAAATGTATCGTTGTATTTATAAATATTAATGTATTGAATTTAACTACAAAATGTATTAAATTTGTTTTAATAATTATATATAAATATTAAATTTACAATCAATTATATGTAAAAAGAACCATTACTTATTTTTAAAAATTAAATTACCATTTTTTAAAAATAAAATATTTAATTGATGTTTATTACAAATAATATAAAAATTTAAGATTATAAAAATACATATGTACTTAACTATAAAAACAACATTAATTACATTTTAATTAAATTAAATAATATTATAAATAATGACATAAATATTTTAATGTTATTAATAATATTTATAAAATTTGAATATTTCTATAGAGATTTGAAAAACTCAATTTAAGATAACTGTTATTTTAATTTCATTGATGTTTAATATATTAATATTATATTGTTACTACACATAGATACATAAGAATTACAAATTTATATATGACTATGTCAATGTATATATGTATGTAAATATATACTATACACAAATATATTTTTGGAAATATACATAATATTAATTAATATTGTTATATAAATTTTTATAAGTACTAATTATATAAAAAGTATATAATATTAGTAATATTATACATGAGAAATATTAATAAACATTAATTCTATTTAAATTCTATTAGTTACATTTTTAAAAATAATATATTTATTTAATTAAATAATTATTTTAAACTAAATATAAATGTAAAATTATATTTATGAATATTATTATTACATTGTTTATATATATAGAAGATTTTAAATACATTTTACTCATTAAAATAAATAAGAAATATACTATCGTCTATATTTTATTAAAATATATTCATTTTTTATATTTAAATTATAAATTTTTTAAAAATATAAATGATATATATATATATATATTAAAATGAATATATATATATATACACATTATATATACTAAAACATGTAAATATTCTTCCATTTATCAACTCCACCAAAATTTTCCCATATGTGTCTCCCTCTCCATCAATTCTATTCAACCTCTCCACACCCCTCCCTAATTTCTCCCTTACACCCCTCGACTATCCTTCCCCACCCCTATCAATTCCCCATCTCCCTGACAGACTCCCCTCTCCACCTCCGCCTCCTCAACTCCCCCTCTTCGCACCTCTACTCATTCTTCTTCCTCCTCCTTGTTGCAGACCCTGGATCTCGTCCTCATTGGATCTATCTCAAACGACTCTATCAATCCCATCTTCTCCTCCCTTTCCTATATCCTCTGCCTCTTCTACTCCCCAAATCTACTTTGTCGCCTCTTCCACCACCTCAGTCTTACCTCTCTTCCACCAAAAATCCCCTTCTCTTTGATGCATACCCACCTCACCGCTAAGAATCCCCATTTTCGACAAACCAACCCTCAACACCTCATATCCTCTACCTCTCCATCCCCACCTACACCTCCGCATCACCACCTTCGTCATTAAACCTCTACCTCATTATCCCATATCACATTGCCTCCTTTTTCACACCCCCTCTGATAGACAATCATCTTCCCCCTCAACTCCATCTCCATCTTCCCATTTTGGGCTTAATCAACCCCTTGATCTCAACTTTCTGCCAAAGAGAGTGGTTCAATTGGGCTTATGATGATTTTTGATAGGGTTTCTACCAACAAATCTAGGAAACCGACATCATTTGTCACCCGTAATTTTTGATATTTATCTAGGTGTTCTTTAATATCTCATCATATGAACAATTTTCAAGAGAGATGTTCATACATCGAAGTTGGAATTCATCAATATTGGTGTTCATATATAAATTCTGACATGTTCATTGCTCCATCTAGGTTTACTATGATCTCTGATATGATCACCTCGAAATCCATCCCCATTTCTTCAATTGTTATTACATTGATTTATTACCTCCTCATCTTTATTCTGTCATTTTATTTTTCCATCATTCATATTTTTGTAGGATAATATTTTTTTACATTTTCATATTTTTTACAATGATTTATATTTCTTTTATTTGTACTTTAATAGGTTCAATTTTTTTAACAGGTTCATGTTTTTACAAGGGTTCATATTTTTACAGGTTTATCTTTTTTATAGATATACTCATAGTTTAACATCAGGTTATCCATTTTTCTTACAAGTATGTTTTTACATTTTAATTTATTTTACCAAAACTCAAAATTGTTTCATGTTAATAATTTTTATTGGTTCATATTGTTTTACCAGGGTTCTTATTTTTACTAGGTAATTATTACAAGTTCTTATTTTTTTGCCATTGTTCATATATATGTGGGTTAATTTTTTATAGGTTCATATTTTTATCTGATTTGTAAATTATTATTTTCACATAGGTGAATATTTTTATTTTATAATGACACTTAGTTTTTATACAGATCCTTATTTTTTTTTTTGTTGAGTAAGGTAGTTCATATTTTTTTTAAATGAATTCCACTTCAATATATGGGTTCATACATTTTATAGATCAATATTCCTTATAGGTATATATTTTTTATGTTTAACAGAGTAGCATATATTCTTTACATGTTCACATTTTTTTCACATCATGTCAAAAAATAAAAATACAAGACGAACCGTTTCTTTGACATGTGATTTGAAAATGTGAGAACTCCCCAGCTCTATGTTGTTTTTTTGTCAATTTCACATACTAACGCATTGTAGGGATTCTCAATTAGGTACAACCTTTTATTTATTTCACTTTTTCTTCTCAAATGAACTAATATTATTAATTCTAATAAATTATTTGTATTATATATGTTAATAAATATGATTCCTAAATAACATTTGTATTATAATCATGCATGATAAGTTCTATGTCATGATATTATTTAACCCTTTCATACTTTCACTAGATTCAGATAATGTGAAATGATTATTCATCTTATATTTTAAATCAAGTATTCTTGAAAATATTTAATTTGAAAAAATTAGATTTTTGGGGATTCAGATACATAAACCATTAAATTAGTTTATCCTGGTATTAAAATTTTATGATAAACTCTCATTTTACCCATGCATTTGAATAGGTATGTATTAAGGTCAACAAGATATTTTTTTCCTGATGTCATGTTCTCATTAACCATGTTACATATTTTTTATACTTTTATCATTCACTAGAATTATTTATTTTTTACTTTCTCACTAATCATGTTCCTCCCACAGTAATTCTTAGGTTCCCCTGTTGATGTTTCATCATATTTCTGACAATTTTTTAACTTACACCACTATAATAAATCCTTCATGCAGTGTGGTTCCTTTATTATAATTTATAGGTTAAATTGATGGGTAAGTGGGGAGATGCAGTTTCATTGAATTCACATTTCTCTTTGGGTTGAGAAAAGGTATGCTTCCTATGATTTTTTGTGATAAAGTTTTTCAAAACATTCTTCTACAATGACTTTGTATTTTCATTGGATTTTAACTATAATTCTATATAATATATCATATTTTCTCACTAAATTTATTATTATTTCACATGATTAGTTTTTTAATTATATTGATTAATCCACCCATTTAGAACTAGAA
The DNA here is from genome assembly GCA_963277665.1 of Viscum album. Taxonomy (NCBI): domain Eukaryota; kingdom Viridiplantae; phylum Streptophyta; class Magnoliopsida; order Santalales; family Viscaceae; genus Viscum; species Viscum album. Next base: position 1,560,533,455 of record OY728156.1, read on the forward strand.
AAACCAATTATTAAATTATATGTTGAAAACTACAATGCATGTTCTACAATTTTTATTCAGCCACAGTTGCATACATTTCATTCATCCACTACAATTGCATGTTTTTTCAAAAAAAATTAGTTATTTATCTTTTATTATTCCCCAAAATCCATTATCTATACTAAAGCATGTAATTTTCTATCCACGTGTCTCCACCACATTCATTATACTACTATGGTCGCTTCCCCATAGCTCCCAATACCTTCCTAGGTATGACCCTCTCTCCATGCACCTGCTTCCTTGAATTGATTTCCTAGCATAAAAACTGTTAGGACTCTACCCAAATATCCTCTACATCAAACTCTAACTTTATCTATGCTTTTTCCTCCTCCTCTGACTCTTCCTCCTCCACCTATTCCTTTTCCATGGTCTCCACCTCTACCTCCACCTCCGACACGGTATGATTCATCTTGCTACTTAAAAAATTTTCCTCTATCTCTACCAGTTGTTACTCCTCAACAATCTCTGTCTCCACCTAGGATTGCAGAAATGACTACATCTACCCCTCTGACCATGCCTCCATATCCTCCATTTTTGGCTCTTCCACCCACAACTGATCATCCACCTCGATCCCCGCCTCCACCTCCTCCACAAATTCCTCCTCCTAGCTCCATCCTCCCATCCTACATTTTAAATTCTCAATTTCTTCCCACCTTATTATCATTTCTGAGCCATCACCCCACATATTACCTCATCCATGGAGATCATTAAAGTGGTTCTTCCATGAAATGATCGATGAGATGATCCAACATTGATCCATAATTTCATGTTCATAGATGTTGTTCTTGGGATATCATTCATGAGTGATGTTAATGAACATTCATAAAAAATATCCCCTTTTATTTTCTAACAGAATGAGCATATAGATGTTTCCATCTTGAGGAATGTAGTGGATTATTAGGCTTTTAATTTTTTTGTACTTGATTTTTGGTATGTTATATAACCAATGCCCTTTGATCATGATTATCAAGATGTTTCGTGAAACAATCAGTTTTTCTTCCTTTAATTTGGGGATTCTTGATTCCTAACTTTTCCTAGTTCATTTTACCTCAAAAGAGAATTATTATAGATTTTAGTCCCATGGCATGTGGTCCTTTTCTAGATATTATATGAAGGTGAAAAAATTTACTTTAGAAATTAAAAAGTTTCCAAACCTCATGTGATTATTGTTTTTATAGGATTTCAAGGTTTATCAATTCTTCTTTTCAAGCCAGATGCTCTCTCCTCTGTCACAATATTTTTTCCATACCTATTAAGCTCGATACAACCACCTTTAATTGTCATAATTTTTACAGAGGTGGATATCTTGAATCCTCTATAATTAGTTATCTAGATTGAGGATAGGGACAAGGGTATATAGAAAATTTTGACTTATGAAATCTTTTCATTCCCATCATTATTGGATTTCATATATTATATTTATTAATTTATGTATCATATCTGATCAGAAGTGTTCCAAAAATTCCTTCGTTTTGTGTATTTTATTCAACACACAATACATTTTTTTATATTTAAAAAATTTAATTTCCCTATCATGAAATATATAGTGTAAATAGATGTTATTTGACTCTTTTTTGAAATATAAAAATCCATATATCTAAATTAAAATTTATCATTATGATATCTTTCTAAAAATTTCTAATATGACATTTAGATATTCATGCCAACTTAGAAAATATGCTATTGCGACTTATTATAGTCTTTGTTATTGTATTCTTGAATGTGAAATAAAAAATGATATATGTTTTGTTGGGGGTTTTAATCAGACCTCTTTTAGATTCCATGTTTTGTTATTCCATTTAAAAACTAAATCTCCATAGCGTGATAGGCCTGTTGTGGTATATTTTCCTATAATCACTATCCAAACAAATATTGTAACATAGAAATTAGGAATGCTTTTTTATTTCACAACATTTTTGGATTTCTTATATCATATTTTTTTAATTTATTCATCATATCATATTTGTAATATTCTAACCAGACGTTCATTTGGGGTGTTGTATTTATTACACCATGCATTTATTTATTCTATAGTTAAAAATGTTAATTTCCCTATCACGAGACACATAGTGCAGATAGATGTCATTGGAATATTTTTTGCAATATATAAATGTATATAAACTATATTTAAATTTACCATTAAGAGATCATTGTAAAAAATTATGATATGAATTTTAATTATTCATGTTGACTTAGGAAATTTGCAATTGTGAGTTATTATTGTCATTTTTAATGTCTTCATAATGTTAATTAAAAAATGATCTACGTTATATTAGTTGATTCGTTCCATTTTTCCCAATATATATATATAATAATTATATTTTAATAGATATTAAGTCCTATTTTCCTATGTTATCCTACTCAAGGTATTTTATTTTCCCCCTATAAATTATTGATCCTCTTTTTATAGGTCTACTTATTTGAATCTTTCATAGTATCGTTGAATTTATTTGTTATAGATGTGTGATGACTTACGGTTGAGGTAATATTTATTGAAATTAATCAAACGTGTATGTATGAAATATTGTTTTTCCATGTTCAAACTTGTTTTATTATGTTTTTATAGCATTGAGTATGTCAATCTCAACCTCCCTAAAAATTATTCATCATCTTTTCCCCATTATGATCTTATTTTTCTTTTCAAATTGAAGAGACAGATTTCTTTTTTGGTTATGTGGGATGAATTCACTTAGAGTTAATCATTATTGAAATTAATGAACACGCCTATATCATTTTGACCTTTATTGAAAACAATTAAACTTCACAAATTCATCGGGTTTTCCCCATAATTTTTTGTTACTCTTTTTCACAATTTCTTCTATTTTACCTATATAAATTTGTCATAATGGGGTTAAATTTGTATGTTGGTATTGTGCAATGAATTATTTTAGAGTTAATCATTATTGAAATTAAAAGAACTTTCCTGCATGCAATATTATTTTTACATTTATTAAAATTATTTGACCTTCCCACATTCATCGTCTTATTCATTAAAAATAATACCATTGTATCATTATAAAATATTAGTGGGTGTTTTTCAATTTGGTTCCCACATGGTTAGCTATATAAATGATGATTTTCTTTGCTGCAGATGCACAACGACATCCTGTGGTGGTATGATTTATTGAAATTTATCAGACTTGTATGTATGAAATATTGTTTTAACATTATCAAGAATGTTTTATTATGTTTTTACCACTTTGTGTATGTCAATCCCACCATACCTATAAATTATTCAATATATTTTACCCATTCCTCTATTATTTTTCATTTTAAATATATGATATCATATCTAGATTTTTTGGTTGGTTCTATGAGATGACTTCCAGTGGTGGTAAGAATTTTTACAATTAATCAAAATTTCCAACTTATTTTGACATTTCTGGAAAATAATCAAACTTCCCACATTCATTGGGTTTTCCAGTAAATTATTGACCTTTGTTGTCCCATTTTTATTCTATTTTTTATATTCGAATCTATCATAGTTGGGTTAAACATCGTTGTTGATAATGTGAAACAACTTCCTTTAGAGGTAATCTTTATTGAAATTAATATAAATTTCCTACATGTAGAATTTTTGTATTGTTTTTTTAAAATTATTCGACCTTCCCGCATTCATCTTCTCCATAATTTAACCTAATACCATTGTTTGATTCATTAAAATTTGTGGGTGTTTTGTCAATCGGGTTCCTACACTATGATCCATTGATCATTCTTGGGATGGTTATTGATCTAGTATCCATACTAGCATGTATGATCTATAAATTGGTCAATATTCATCACTAATATACTCTATAATATTGTAATGGAATTTCAATAACTCTTTTATGTAAAATAATGTAACTCACAGACACTATGGTGAGAGGAACACATAGGTCATTATCAACTATATCTTACAATGGTTCAATTATTTTAATCTTAGCATTATTTTTTTGCATGTATCGACTAATCACAATTTGAATAAAATGATAAAACTATACATCCCTTTTTTTACAATGACTCAAGAATGAGATATTAGGCCAACCGTATCTGCTAGATCAAACAAGGAAATGAAAGGACAAATACAATGTTACCACATGGTATTTTCAATTTTAAATATGATGTTACTAGACTACAATGAACAATTTGGTGCATATATAAGTCCTATATTAACTCATTAAATGTTTATTTTCTACTCATGCTAGCTTCGAGGAATGATACAGATATTTTTAAGGAATAAATACTTCTCTTAGCGAGATAGTAAGTACAACTCACCCCAGTACACAATGTATTCTATTTCTGCTAAATATTTTTGTTTATCTATTCCTACGAAGTAAATCTTATTTCCATTGAATTTTCGAATCAATATTTTTTTATTATACTTATTAATGTGTGATGAAATCACTATAGCCTCTTTCTCTTAAACACTTATCAGTATGATCCCAAGGTTAGAGGTATCGAATCAGGGTATATTGTCAAGGTAGCATAGCTGGGATGAACATAAATCAATGTTTAATTTATTAGGTGTCCATGATGAATTGATAATTATTCAAAAATTTTAAATTAACAATCATTGAACATAAAAAAATTTTATCTACATTATTGGACTTCGTAGTTTTCATTGATAAGGTTCTAATGTTTTTTTGTGAAATAACTGATACAATTAACATTCTAGTTTCTCCAAAACAATAGAGGTTGGTGGTCAATTTTAGGGAAGATACAATTTTGAAACTCACTAATGTGAATCCATTTTAGTTCAACATTCTCACCACAACATCGCTACCTCCCACTATCCTCATAATTCATATATTCTTTTCCCCAGGACGATTCTTCAAAATTTTCTAAATTTTATTTTTTTAGTTAAAAAACTCACACAAGAATTATACTATCCATATTATTACAATTTTTCCCATATAATGGAAAATATAAAAGAAATAAAATTTCCTACAATGTTTGTATTAGATACTCACTTGATTAGTGTTACATTAGAATTATAGATCCTACCTAATTCGTAATGATATCATAAAAGATAAATACCCATGAAATAAATTTTTATGTTGTAAATAAATATTTAAAAGATGATCCTACATTTTGATTGTATCTTTAATACAACATTTCATGCCTTCACCATTCTAATGTAGTTTCTACTTCATTTACAACATGTTTCACTTTCATAGACACAAATGACTTAATAGGTTGTATACTTGATGTAGTTAAAATTCTATATTAATACATCTTCATCCAAAACTAAACAATTTCATATGCCAAAACATTCCAACCAACATTAATCCCAAATATAACTTTTTTTCTTCCTTGTACTTCATGTTGACACCAATTCCCACATTTACATGACCATGGATTCAAATATATCTTAGACTCAAATATGATCAATCCCATGATAATGGAATTGTTAAGGACTAAACTAGGGATTATGTTTATGAAAAAAACAAATGCATTTGATTTTTATGATTTTTAGATGATCATGTGTAAATTTGTTGAAGGATTTGTTTGGTTTTTTTTTTGTTACTCCGTAATTTAGTTAATGAGAAAGGGGTGTGTACCAGGAATAGGGGATGAAGAAGTTTAGTACTCAACTAGAAGATATTATCTTCCTCCCTCCCCCATAATCTTATAACTATCAAAGTCAAAATCTTTACATATAGTATGATAGTTTAATTTAATGATTTGTAATAACATGTAATACATAATATCCCTAAAATAGGAAGGGTGGGTATAAGTTTATTAGGTTAGTAGTTCCTTCTCTAATTTTAATTATTCATCACACCATCACCTTTCCATAACACATCATCATTCCCAGATGAAATTTTAGAGGCTTGGAATTATCACATTTTTTTGATCCATTATAGAATAAATAACCAATTATGTGCTTCATTAATAGTAGGATATTGATATATCTAAATTATTGTTTCCATATTTTGGAAGAAAAGCACTATTTTATCAAAATTCAGGCAACAGATATAAAGTAATCATTGATCATATTTTGGAAAATGTTAACCAAAAAAAATTATAAATAATTTATTTTCAGTGTTCTAAAACATTGGTTTATATTGAATGACGATTTATAGTAGAAAAAGTACATAGAATAACTTTATGATATGAGAAATATTTTCAATAAAGAACAATTTTCCTACCATTCGATGATAATGGAAATCAAATCCATTAAGTAAAATATTAAAACTATGATTCTTGAGTGATGTCAGAAATTTTATATTGTTATGGATTTAGGTTCTTGACTAGTTATTATTGAGTTTTTATTATTGTATTAATATTTTTATATAGGAAAAAAGGTTCATTCTCCCAGTATGCTTCTATTAACAGAGTGCCAATATCAGTTCACATTTTTACAATGAGAAATTTGTAAAGGAAGAATCCAACATGTTTGAACAGTACTACTATTTTCTTCTATAGTCATTGCTCTTGGAGGCACCAACAATGTGTAGTATGGAAGTCTTGGATTAGAAGGATTACACGCACAATGGATTTAATGGTTAGTTTTCTATTGTGCATTTACTCTTTATAGTTTACATGATTATTGATGAATGTTCCATTAGAATGATGATATGTTGGATTCATAGTTTTTAGATCTCACTAACAACATTTATCATCTAATGATTTTACCCTAACGGTGAGGGGTCACTTTGAAGCCCTGATATTTACAAAACATTATGGGACTATAGAAATAATAGTGAAAGACTATGGGGGAGTCTTCATGGAGGTGATGATGTCTAGGATGATGTATGAGAGGGACTTCACCCAATGGATGGAGTTTCTTACATTAACGAAGTCCCTCTTTGAGGCCACAATTTCCTCCCACCATACTCTCCAAAATTCCATTCATAAGGAAGGTGGTTTAACCTCACCATCGTTAATCAATTCCAAAAAAGTGTGACACACATATTTGTCATCAGGAATCTTCCGACCATGTTTAATAGAGTGACATGGAGGAGATCTAGGGAGATCTATGACTTGATCATTAACACAGTGAGGGGTCACTGTGAAGCACTGTTGATAGAGGAGCGCAACATATTGATTTACCTAATGCATTGTTCTATTTGAGATTTAGGACTTCATAAGATTCTTGGTGATCTTATGAGTTGTGGAGATATTATTCTTCATGTTCCCCCTATTTATTAATAGAAATTTACTTATACAGATGTTTATTTTCATTGATCTCTAAAGGGATTTTATGTTTATTTAAAATTTATCATTTGTATTATCACACAAACTCCATCCCATTTACCTCATTACCCACTCACATCGATCCACAGATTTTGTAGATATTGAAACTCTCCTCACCTCTTTGTTTGTGATTTCTATTTTATTTTTGTTTTAGACATTGTCAATGGATATAACTTGTTGATAATATTTGGGGAAAGTTTCCAGGTAACTAATAATAACTATAAGTGGTTATAAAATTAATATTTTTTTATTTTTATCTAGAATTACCATCATGTTCCTGAAATAAACTTACTTGAAAAACATTAAGATATGGAAGTTGAATTTTTTATAGCAGACATCTAACTCTGTTTGAGCAATTTCGAAGAATCCTAAAAAATAATTCAATAGAAGAGGGGATGTATATAGCTATAACTTCTCCATTGGGGAGTTCTATTTAGGAAGCTGCATTATATTGGATGGATTTATAAATGTCTCTATGTATTTTAATAAGTGTTATCCAACAAAGATTATGAATGACTAAAAATACTTCAACTACATGAGAAACATTGACACTTCCATAAAATATTTTCTATTTAGCTATCAATATTACATTTATTACTGTCACTGTATTATCTCTTGATAGATTTTCATATTCCTCTAAGTGAAATGTTCGTTGGTATTTCACTGACACAATCTACCGAGATTCTGGTTGTTGACATGATAGAATTATACTGGGAGCAAGATGATTCTGATTCCCTCTATATATCTAGCCACTTTCCAAAATCCCCAATACCTATTTATATTCAATCCTGGGAATCATTAAATGTGACCACCTTTAGACATTGTTCATTTTTTTATATTTTCTTATTTAATATCTAGAGGTACTCATGTGTATTTGGAAAACACTCATGACATGTTGTGTCAAGTTTTGTCCAATCTAATCATCTTTGTTCATAAGATTTATGTTGATATCATTCAAATTTATTCATTCCATGATGTATAATTTATTGAAAACAAAAAATAATAATTATTAAAAAACATATAAGGGATGTAGCTATCTAATAAAGCACCAAACCTTATAAAATACACCCCTTTTCAATCAGTAGTTAGGGAATTAGATTCCAAAAATATATATTTTTTGAAAAATGTGTTATTATTTCCCTTATATAAGAAATTTTTCCCAAAACCCAAAAAATATTTTTGGTAATTGGGTATCAGAATTCCCAATGGCTTTTAGGGTTTCCAAGGGTTCTGTTTGTTGGTATTTTTATTGGTTTGGTCTCATGGAACTGGATATTAAATATGTTTTCTCAATAGGAACCATCAACCCAGTTTAATCTAGATGATAATTGGTTTGTCAATATTCATTAAATCTATTTTCCATTGTGAATTATATGATGTTATTGTGTTTCCAGTTCCATACATTCTATATATACAACACACACACACAAACACATAGACACATACAAATGTTAAGACATAATTATAATATTAACTAAATGGCTAAAATAACATGCACACATACATAAATACATACTTATCTTGATAAAATGTAAAAGGACATAAAGCTTGTGTAATTTGTGAAGAGGGGAATTCATATCGTTTATTTTATTGAGGAAGAAAATTAGTGTACATGATACGAAAAAGATTTTTGTGTGTGTAAAATCTTTATAAAATATATAAAAAAATTTACAGTTTACATGAGTATGATTTTTCCCCACAACCACTTTCAGCATAAGAATATTATGATAATGTGAAAAACATCGGTGATGCATTTGAAAAAAAGGATGTTCTAGTCATCTTACAAATAAATTGAAGAAACAATCATTTTTTAATCTACCCTATTGAATATTTTGGATGTGAAACATGAAATTGACATTATTCATATCAAGAAAAAAATTTGACGGTATAATTGGATCAATGGTAAACATAAAATAAAATAAAAAATGGATTACAATCAATATTGGGATTATTAAAAATGGGAATATGTTTGCAGTTATATCCCAAAACAAAAGGAAATATAAAATATTTCCCATGAGCATGATGCAGCCCACCCCCCATTTTGTGTTAGGGGTGGGATTCCATCTCATGCGATGGTTTCATGCAGATGAAAAAAACCATGGACATGTCTGTACGGGGGTAGTCGATGACTGAACAACAACTAGTGGGCCATGAGGTGGCTGATACCTCATCATAGGAAGGGGTAAATTTGTGCGGTGGAAATCTATGGATTATGTGGAAAGTGGTGGTAAGAGTTTTTCCTATCAACATAGGTGTCAGAAGGTGAAACAGTAAGATGTAAAAAGGGTGGGATGTTGGTATCCCTACTCAACAAAAAAGGGGGTGGGGAAGAGGGGTTAAATGCTTCAAAAAATCTAAGACATTGATCCCTAAAAAATCTAGGTTTATGGGCCATAAAAATTTGGTACTTTAGGACATGAATATGTGATGATAGGTTATAGTGGATGGAGATCATTCTTATAAGGTAGTGATGATGCTTGACTCATTAGGGTACCCGGATACGTGTCTGTTTGTAGTTTGTAACCCATCAACTTAAATATATTTAGACACACACACACACATATTTTAATTATAATTTTTTTTCAGTATATGTCATTTATAATTTTTTATGTTTAAATTTAATTATAAAAAATAATGAATTGAATTTTTTAAAAAATAATTAATAGGTAAATTTAATATTTATTTTAACTAGTAATTATTATTATTCATATAAATATATTGAATAATATAAGATTATTTATATATTAGAAATTAATTTTAGTTTATTTTATATATAAATTAAAATAAAATTTATAATATGTTCACTGTATATGGATATACACACGTATGTTTTGAGTTCACATATTACACAAAATCACATATCGTCCGGTACTTCACCATTCCCACATACACATTTATATATTAATAAAAGAGGTAACATAAGTGTTTCAAAAAGTTATCATTTATGAATTTTTATTTTAATGATGATAAGAGTATATATATGATATATATGATAAATATATAGTGAAACACTTGAAGTTTTTCACCTTCACATATCTCATTGTACTATATATATTTATATATAAATATATGTACAAAGAATAACACAAGAAACCCTATACCATCATCAATATGAACTACTAACACATCATCCCCCAAAACCCCTAAATACCTATCCCAAAAATGAAAATCCTCACACCCAATAAATATTATATCATCTCCCCTTAAATCCAAAAACCCAAAACCATCACCCACAACAAAACATAAACCCCCATCCTTAAAAACTCTAAACCTTCAGCCCCAAATAACCCTAAACCCTTACCCTAAAAAAATAAGATACCCTAATCCAAAAATAATCTTAAAACATCATCCCCAAAAAAAATAACCCCACATCCCCAAAATATATAAAACTCTCATCTCTAAAAAACAAAAAACAATATCACCAAAAAAATACTAAAACCTCATCCTTAGAAAACCAAAATCATGAGCCCCCAATATAACAATACATGCAGCCTAAAACAATATAAAACCTTATCCCCAAAATATCATATCCCCTCTACCCCAAAAATACTTGAATCCACAGCCCCAAAAAACCTAACCCCTAAGCCCAAAAAACCATGATCACTTAGCCCCAAAAAACCCTTAAAACATCATTCGTGAAAAAAAAACTCCCATCCCCAAAAAACATTCAACCATCAACCCCAAAGACCCAAAAACATGATCCCAAAAAAACATCAACCATATTCCCCACAAAACCATGAAACATCAGCCCAAAAAACCATGAACCCTTATGCCCAACAAAACATGATCCCACAACCCTAGAAAACCGAAACACATCTGCCCCCAAAACACCCTCAACCATCATCCACAAAATACCCGGATCCCTCAACCCCAAAAAACACAAAACCCTCATCCCATGAAAAATGTAATCCCAAAGCGAAGAAACACGGAAAACCCCATAGCCCAAGAAAAACCTAATCCCACATCCCTAGAAAACAAAAAACCCACCTATCCCAAATAAATAATCCCTGATCCCTAGAAAACCCTAAACCCTCAGTCTATGAAAATCCAAAACCCATATCACTAGAAAACACTAAACCCCCATAACATATAAAATACTAAAACCCCAGCCTAAAAAAATATTTAGATCATTTCCCTAGAGAAATCTAAACCGTCATCCCTAGAAAACCCTAAACCCTAAACCCAAAAAGCCCTAAACCCTCACCCTAGGAAACCCTAATACATCATCCCCAAAAAATCCTAAAACTTTATCCCAAAAAACCTCTATCCCCAGAAAAAATAAATATTAGCCCAAATAAACCCTAAACCCTCATATAATGAAATCACTCAGGCCAAGGAAACTTTAAAACCTCATCCCTAGAAAACATTAAACATATATCCCTATAAGATACAAATCCTAAATCCCAATAAAAATTGATAACCTCATATCTAGAAAGCACTATACCATCATCCCAAAAATCATTAAACCGTAATCCCCAAAAATCTTAAACCCCATCCCTAAGAAACACTAAACCCTCTTCCCTAGAATACCCTAATCCATATTCCCCAGAATACAGTAACCCCTATCCTCCAAAAAAGGGAAAACTCTATGGACAAGAAAACCCAAATACCTTTCCCTTGAAAACATTAAACCCAAACACTAGGAAAACCATAAACCCTTAACACCAAGAAACCCTAGTCCTAATCCCTCATCCCCAGAAAACCCTAAAGCATCAACTATGAAAAATCATAAACCCATCGCTGAGGGAAAACCTTAACCCACAACTCTATAAAACAATGGACACTATATCCCAAGATAACCCTAAAACCTCCACACAAGAAATCCCAAAACCACTACCCTATAATTCCCACAAAAAACATCCATAAATAACCCCAAAAACGCATCCCCAGAAAAACCACAAACCCTTATCCATAGATAACCCCATACCCTCATCTCCAGAAAACCAGAAACCATTAACCCCATAAAACCCCAATCCCAATGTCCTAGAAAAACTGAAACAATCCACCCTAAAAAAATTCAAACACTCATTACTAGAACACCATAAATCATCAACCCCTATAAACACCAAACCCTCACACCTAGAAAACCCTAATACATAATCCCTATAGAACTCTAAACCCTCATCCCAAAAAACTCTAAACCCTCATCCCAGAAACCCTAAACCCATTGCCAAAGAAAACCCTAAGATCTCATCCCTAGAAAGCATAAACCAACATTCTTAGAAAATCCTAAACAATTATACCCAAAGAAACCTAAATCCTCGGTCCTGAAAAAAAACTAAAACCTTACCATAAGAAAACCCTAAACCCTTGGTCCTAGAAAAACAGAAAACATCATCCCTAGAAAATCTAAAACCCTTATCCCTACCAAACTGTAAACACAAATCCCTCTAAAATTCCAAACCCTCAACCCTATATAACCCCCGAACACATATCCCTAAAAAACCCAAAACCCTTAGCCCTAGATAACACCAAAACCTATGTCCCAAAAACCTAAAACCATGAAACCTATAGATCATTAAACCCTCAGCCCCTAAAAACCCTAAACACCCATCCATAGAAAACCCAAAACCCTCATCAATAAAAAACCCTAAACCCATAGGTCTAAATATCCCAAAAACCTCAAACCTAGAAAACCCCAAACCATTATCCCCAGAAAACCCAAAACCCATAGCCATAGAAAATTCAACACCCAAGGTACCAAAATCCCTTGGCCCAAGAAAACACTAAACTCTGAACCCATGAAAACCCTAAACACTATGTCCTAGAGAACCCTAAAGACTTATCCCCTAAAAAAATTTAACCCATAGCCATGTAATACAAAAAAACATCATCCTGAGAAAACTCTAAACTTTATTTCCAAGAAAACACTAAACCCTCTTCCCTAGAAAACACTAACAATCACCCATAGGATACCCTAAACCCTCATCCCATAAAACACTAAAACACCATTCATAGAAAACCTGAAACCTTCATAACTTGAAAACCCTAGACCCTCGTCAACATAAATTCCAAAACCATCATCCCAATTAAAATATCATACCCTAATCCCATTAAAAACTAAAAAACTCATCTCTAGAAAACCATAAACCCTCAACCCTAACAAACCCCAAACCTCATCCCCAAAAAACCCTAAAACCTAAGATCCAAAAACACCCAAACCCTCGGTCTAGAAATCCATTGACACTCCTCCCTTGAAAAACCTATTACCCCATCCCTATAAAACCATAAACCCCAAACCATAGAAAACCCAAAAACCCTCATCCCTAGAAAACCATAAACCGTCATCCCTAGAAAACCATAAACACTTATCTATTATAAAACCTAAACCCACATACTGAAGAAACCATAAACCCACATCCCAAGAAAAAAATTAATCCCCAGCCACAAAAATAAAAGAAATCCTTATCCATAGAAAACTTGACATCCTCTTCCTGAGAAAACCCCATTCATTCATCCCTGAAAAAACCTCAACACATTGGCCCCCCAAAACCCTAAACCCCCCATTCTGCCAAAACACTAAACACTCAGCTCCAAAAATCATTAAACCATCATCCCCTAAAATACATTAAACACTAATATCCAAATAACCCTTAATCCCTTATCCAAAAAACACTAAACCCTATAAAACAAAAATATCTAATCCCTCATCCCCCAAACCCCTAAAACCTGAACCATAAAAAACCCTTATTCCAAAAATCTAAAAAACCATAAAATCTCCTCCCAAAAAACCATATACCCTCATCCCTAAACAGTTCATAGTCCCTCAGCCCCCAAAAATCACTATACCCTCATTACAAAAAAAAATATTTAAACCCTCAGCCCCAAAAAAACACTAAATCCCTAGTCCCACAAAACACTAAACCCTCACTACTAAAAAACATTAAACATTCATCTGAAAAGAACCATCAACAATCATCCAGAAAAACCTCTCATCCCCAATCCCTAAAAAAAATTAAACACTCGATTGTAAAAAACCTTGTACCCTCATCGAAAAAAAACATTAAACCCCCATCACAATAAAACCCTCAACACTCATACCCAAAAAAACTGAAACCTATACCCTAATTAACCCTCTACCCTCTAAATTAACAAACCATGTACCCTCATCCACATAAAATTCAGAACCCTTTTCTCCAATTAACCCTAATCCCTTATATCTATGAAAACCCCAAACCCATGGACTCAATAATAATTAATCCCCCATCCCCAATAAACCCTAAACCCTCTGCCAAAAAAACCCTAAAACTTCATCTCTTAAAAATACTAAACCCTGAGCCCCCAAAAACCCTAATCCATCATTCCATAGTAAAGCCTAACTCTCACCCAAAAAAAATCATAAATAATCATCCCCAAATACCCTCAACCCTCAGCCCTTAAAAAACTTAAACCCTCAACCTGAAAACACAAAACAGTCATCCTAAAATACCCTAACCCTTAAATAATGAAAAAACCTTAACCAAAATACCCTAAAAAACAAGTACCATCATCCCCAAAAAACCATGAAATATCAACCCCAAAATACCATTAACTCACTTCCACAAAATCCTTCAACCTTCAGACCTAAAAAACACTCAAACATCAAACCCAAAAATCCTTAAAACCTAAGTCCCCAAACCCTAATCCTTTATCTCCTAAAAATGGAAACCCTCCAAACCAAAAAAACCCGCCACCATCATCCCCAAAAAACCATCAACCCTCATCCCAAAAAACCATCAAACCTCATCCCAAAAAGGAATATATTCCCCAAAACACCCTAAACCCTCAACCCCACCACAAAACCCTCTAAAAATAATCCCCAAAATCCCTACCCTCAACACTAGAAATACCACATAACTCATCATTGAGAAACCATAACCCACATCACCAAAAAACACTAACCCCTCATCTCAAAATAAAACACTAAAACCATAGCCCTGAATGTCCCTCAACCCTCAGTCCCAAAAACACTAAACCAAAGCCCAAAAAATCCTTAACCCTTAGCCTGAAAAAACCTTGAACCCTAAACCCAAAAAAAACAAAACTATCATCCCCCCCAAAAAATCAACCCATATCCCCCATTAAACCTCAAACATCATCCCCAAGAAAAAATCTAAACCCTCATAAAAAACTCTAAACCCCCATCCCTAGAAAACCCACAAATTTTCTGCACCAAAAAACTCTAAAACCAAATTTCTAAAAAAACCTGAACCCTCTACCAAAAATAACCCTCAACCCTAATAAAGTAGAACCATTATCCCTAAAAATCACTAAACACTCATCCCAAAAAAAACTTCTACCGTACTCCACAATGAACCCTGAACCCTGAGCCTAAAAAAATCTTGAACACTTATCCCCCAAAAACCCATAATAAAAATCCCCAAAAAAACATAAAAACATAACCAAAAAAACCCCCAAACCTCATCCCTTGAAAACCATGAACCCTCACAACCAAAAAACATGAAAACCCTAAACCTCAAAAAATCCTAATCCATTATCACAAAAAAACCCTTTATCCTTTAACCCAAAAAACACTAAACCCTAAACCCCAAAAAAACAAAAACCCTTAGAACCAAAAAAAAATCTCAAAATTCATCACCTAAAACCAAAACCCCTCAGCCTTCAAAAACACTCAACCTCACCCTAAATTACCAAAACAATAAGCCTCAAAAAACTCTGACCCCTTAGCCAGAAAAATCCTTCAACCATCATCCCCAAAAAACACTAACCCCTAATCCCAAATAAACTATAATCACTGGGTCCTAAATAACCATACTCCCTACACCAAAATAATCCCAAAACCCTCATCCCAAAAAACCCAAAAACCATCATCCCCAAAAAATCCAAAACACTTTTACTAAATAAACTCTAGACAATCAACCACAAAAATCCATCAAAACTATGCAACAAAAACTGTAATCCCTCCTAAAAAAACCCAAAACCCTTAGCCCAAAAAAAATAATCAACCCAAAAAACCCTCAACATGAATCCCCAAAATCCCAAAACACTCTTCAATATAAAACTGTAAACCCACATCCATGAAAAACCATATACCCTCATCCCAAGAAACCCACAAACTGCATCACCAAAACAATCAAACCATATGCAAAAAAACCCTACACCCTATGTTCCAATACACCATGAACCATCACCCCTAAAAAAATAAATCATCAACCCCCCAAAACCATCAACCCTAAAACCCAAAAATACCTCAAACCCCACCCCAAATATTCCTCAACCTTAAGACCTAGAAAACCCCCATCACTTATCCCCAACAAACCCTAAACCATCATCCTCAATAAAACATAATCATCTTACTACAAAAAATATTAAACCCTCATTCTGAAAAATACCAAAACCCCATCACGAAAAATTGTAAACCCCCATCCAACAATACTATAAAACCCCTATCTGAAAAAACCATATAACCATATCCACAAGAAAATATACCCTCATCTACAAAAATCCCAAAACCGTTAGCAAAAAAATATTGTAAACCCTCATCCCCCCAAATAAACCCTACACCCTAAACCCTAATAACCATGAAACCACAACCCCAAAAAACCCATATCCCTCACCCCCAAAAAACCATGAACCTTATTCCCTAAAAAACCCAAAAACAGATGATCTAAAATACCCTGATCCCCCTAATAAGAAAAACCATGAACCCTCAACCCTACAAAACCATAACACCTCATCCACAAAAAACATTATACCCTTTTCCCCAAAAAATCCTAATCACTCATCCCTAAAAATATATAAAACATATTCCCTAATAATCCCTATTCCATCATCCATAAAAATATCTAAACTATCATCCCCAAAAACCCTAATCCCCCATAATGAAAAACACAAAACCCTCTGCCTGGAAAAACTGAAAACACTAATTCCTATTAACCATAAACCCTCACACCAAAAAACCCAAAACCAATAACCAAATAAACCCTTAACCTAAAAATCAAAAAAACATAAACCATAAGGTAAATAACCATAAACCCTAAACCACAAAAATCCAAAAAACCTAAAAATAAAAAAAACCCTAAACCCCCAGCCCAAAAAAACATTAAATACTTAGCCCCAAAAAACCATAAACCCTCATCCCAGAAAAATCAATAATCACACATAACAAAAAATCGTAAAATCTCAGTGCTGAAAAAACTGTTAACCCTCATCCCACAAAAGTCCATAAACCTTCATCCCTAAAAACCATAACACTCAGTGCAAAAAAACCCTAACCCCTTATCCCCCAAAAAACCTAGACAGTCATCCCCCAAAAACCCTAGTACCTATGTCCCCCAAAACACAAAACCATCTTCTCCTAAAATCACTAAACCCTCAACTGAAAGATCCCTCATCACTCAGAAAAACAAATATCTTAACCTTTATCTTAAAAAACCATAATACCTCATCTAAAAAGCACTCAAAACTTATGTCCAAAAACAACCTCAACCCTCATCCCTAACAAACACTCCACTATTAGCTGAATAAAATTCTCAACCATCCCAAGAAAAAATACCCAAACCCTCAACACTAGAATCTATCGACCCTCTTCCACAAAAACAACCCTCAACCAACATCTTCATGAAAACCTAAACAATAATCCCCAAAAACCCTAAATTTTCTTCCCCAAAACCCCACGTCCCACATCCCACATCCCACATCCCACAGCACCAAAACACCCCTCATGAATTAGTTGAAAAAAACCTCAACACTTATTCCCCCAAACCCATAAATTATAATGCCCAAGAAAAACATAAACCCTTAAGATGAAAAACCAATAAATAATCAACTCTAACCCCTAAATAATCATCCTTAGAATACATAAACCCTCATCACCAAAAAACCATAAGTTCACATTCCCAAAAAAACCTCAACCCTCAACCCCAAAGTACCATAAACCTAAGCACCATAAAACCCTCAATCATTAGCACTTACAAATTGTTAACCCTATAATCTCCAAAAAACCATTAACCCTTATCCCTAGAAAATTATCAACACTAATCTTCCAAAAACCTGTAATATTTAACCCAGGAAAACCATCCACCATTATCTATAGAGAACCTCTAACCCTCAGTCCCAAAAAACCAACAACTCTCAGTCCAAAAAACACTAAACTCTTGTCCCCAAAAAACATACACCCCTTCTACAAAAAAATCCTCAACACATATCCCCAAACATTAACAGATCAACTCCCCCAAGAAAACATTAAACCATAGATACAAATAAAACCTCAAAACTCTTTATAAAAAATTACTAAACCCTCAAACTTATGAAACCCTAAACCCTCATCCATAAAATACTACAAACCCTCAGATCCAAATATTTTTAATCCATCACCACCCAAAAAACCCTAAGCCCCCATTCCCAAATAATCCCTTCTATCGCCAACATAAAAAACCTCAACCCTTAGTCCTAAAATAACCTAAAAAATAATCCCTCAAGACCCCTCATCCATCAACACAAAAGAACCCTAACCCATAATTCTAGAAAAACCCATCAACCCTCAACTCCACAAAACCCTAAACTATCATCCATAAAGATTCATTTACCCTCATCGGCAAAAAACCCCCAACCCTCAGCCCAAAAATAACCTAAACAGTTAGTTTGAAAGAACTCTCAACCCTAAACCAAAAATAATCCTCAAACCCCATTCCTAAAAAACGATAAACCATAAATACAAAAAAAATCATCAGCACTATTACCCTAAAAATCCTCAACCCTATGACCCAAATAACCCTCAACCCTTAGCCCTAAAAAACCATATACCCTCAACCCCCAAAAAAGAATCAACCCTCAACATATAAAACCTCAACCCTAAGCTTTTAAAACCCATAAATCCTCAACCATTAAAAAACCCTCAACACTCATCCCAAAAAATTCCTCCACTATATTCCTTGAAAAACTGGAATCCCTCATCCCCCCAAAAAACCTCAAATCATCGTCCATTAAAAACCCAAATACCTCATAGCCAAAAAACACTCAACAATCAGACCCAAAAAGTAATATACCCCAACCCCAAGAATATATAACACCTAAGTTCCATGTTAACCTAAAAACTCAGCCATATGAAACCAAAAACCCTCATCCCCATCAAACCATAATCCCTTATTCCCATGAAACCCCAAACATGTAGCCTCTATAAATCTTAAAACCTCATCCCAATGAAACCATAAACCATCAGCTCAGAGATTCCCTAAACACTTAGCCCCCAGATACACTTAATACTCATCCCAAATAAAACCTAACACCCCATACCTAAAAAAACATAAAGGCTTATCCGCAAAAAACCTTTATTCCTCATCCCAAGAAACCCAAAATCATCATCCCCAAAAAGGACTCAACCCTCATCCCGAATAAACCCTAACTCCAAACGATGAATAAATATAAACCTTCAAACCTAAGAAACAAAAAAAATTATCTCCAAAAATCCACCCCCAAACCTTAAACCCTCATCCCCAAAAAACCCAAAACCCAATTCCCCAAAAAACACTAAACCCTTTGAAAAAAACCATGAAACCTCAGCCCTAAAAACCCAAAATGTTCAACCCAAAAAAACCCTAAACCATATACCCAAAAGAACAAATCCCATAGACCAAAAAATAAATATCCTCTAATAAAAAAAACACTAATTTCTCATCAACAAAAAACAAAAATCATCAGTCACAAAAATCACTGAACACTCAACCCCCAAAAAACCAAAAACTATATCCCAAAAAACCCTAAACCCAACGGCTAAAAAAACATAAACCCTTGGACACTAAAAACCCTAAACCCTCAGTCATTAAAAACCCTGATCCCATAGCCAAAATAATCACTAAACCTTTATCTCCAAAAAATTCTAAAATATATGCACCAAAATCCTTCAACCATTAACCCTCGAAACCCAAACCCCTATTCCCAAAAAACCCTCAACCCTCTTACCCAAAAAACAATAAACCATCATCCCCCCCAAATATTGAACCATTATGAACAAAAAATCCTGAACCCTCATCCTCAGAAACTCTATACCCTCATCCTAGAAAAAACCCCACAACCCTCACCTGAACTAACCGTAAAACATCAGACATAAAAAAACATAGCACACTCATCCAGAAAAACCGTAAACCCTCTCCGCCAAAACACCACAAACCCTTATCTCTAGAAAAAAATAAACCTTCATGCCTATAAAATACTAAACCCTCCACCCAATAAAGCAATAAACACATAGAAACATAAAACCATAAACATGCAGCCTATAAAATTCCTAAATCCTCCTCCATAGAAATCCCTAAATACTTAGTCCCCCAAAAAATACAAAATCCCCATCCCCAGAAACATCAAATCCCAAGGCCCTAAAATACCCATCAAACCTTTGAAGTAAAAAATTATAAACCCTACATCCCAAAAATCCATAAACCCCATCCCCTTGAAAACACTAAAACGTTAACACCATTGATACCTAAACCCACTTCCCCAAAAACCCCTCATATGAAAAAACCATAAACCCTTAGCACCATGAAATACTAATCCATAAACCCATGAAAACAATAATATCATAGGCCCCATAAAACCTCAAACTTCTTCCCCATAAAATCATAAACCCTCAACCCTAGAAAACACTAAACCCCCAACCATAGAAAACACTAAAGCCCATTCCCCCAAAAAACCCTAATCCATCAACCCCAGAAAAACATATAACCCTAGATATAGAAAACACTAAACCCTCATCCGATGAAAACCCTAAACCCTCATCCCTAAAAAATACTAAACCTCATCCCTAGAAAACCCTAAACACTAATTCCATAAAAACCATAAACCAATAGCTGAGGAAAACAATAAAACCTTAGCCACATAAAATGTTAACCCCATTGGCCTTGAAAAGCCCAACCCCTCAATTCATGAATTCCATAAACCCACACCCTCAGAAAGACAAAACCTCATATCCATAGAAACCCATAAACCCTCATCCTGAAAAAATCATAAAACATTATCCCAGGAAATCCCTAAACCCTTCTCCTATGAAAACCTTACACCTTCATCTCTAGAAAACACTAGACCCTTATCCATAATTAGCCCTAAATTCTAAGTAAAAAAAGCCTTAAATAATTACCCCAAATACAAACAACATTTATACCATGAAAACCTAAAATCCTAATCCCTAAGAACCCACAAATAGTGAGAATATAAAATCCCCAAACCCTCAACACCAGAAAAACCCAAAACCATCAACCCTAGAAAACCCTAAAACATCGGACTAATGAAAAATCAAAACAATATGTCCCAATAACGTCAAAATGCTCATCTCAAGAAAACCATAAACCATCATCCCCAAAAAACCACAAACCCTCATCAATAAAAAATCATAAACCCTCATCCCAAGAAACCCAAAACAATTATCACCCAAAAAACCTAATACCTTATCCCAAAAAACAATAAACACGAATCCCTAGAAAACCCCAATCCCTATGACCAAGAAACACTAAACCATCATTCATTGAAAAAAATCCATCATCCCAAAAAAAACATAAACCCCACATCCTAGAAATCTAGAAACCCTCATCTCAAGAAAACTCTAAACCCCCATCCAAAGAAAACTAGAAACCATTATCCCTAAAAAACTAGAAACCCTTAGCCCCATTAAACCCTAAAACCGTAGCCCCATAAAACCACTAAACCTCATCCTCACAAGACCCTAAACCCTTAGGTCAAAAAAACCATAAACCCTCAGCACTTGATAACACAAAACCCTCATCCCCATGAAACCCAAACCCCTCAGCACTCAAAAACCCTAAAATATCAACCCCATAAAACCATAAACCCTAACCCCTAAAAAACCTGAATACAATTTCCATAGAAAAACCTAAAAAACTTGTCCCCAAAAATCCCAAGACCCTTAGCCCCATAAAACACCAATACTATAGCCTCGGAAAACCCTCAAACATTATCCCCCGAAAACAACAAATCCACATCCTAGAAAACTCCAAACACTCTACCCCAGAAAACCATAAACCATAAACCCCTAAAAAACTATTCCATCAACTGTAGAAAATTATAAAAACTCATCCCTTAAAAACCCAAAACCCATATGCCTAAAATACCTAAACCCTCACTCCTATAAAATGCTAAACCATCTTCCCTAGAAAACTAAAAACCCTCAACTCTAGAAAACAATAAACCCTCACCCCAATAAAACCCTATATAATCATCTCAGAAAACCATAAAGAATCTACACAAGAAAACCCTAAACACTCATCACTAGAAAACCCTAAACAATCATCACTAAAATATTGTAGACCCTCATACATTAAAAACCCTAAACCATCATCCCAATAAAATACCAAACCCAATGTTCCATTAAACTAAAACCCTCGTCCCTTGAAATCCTTAAACCCTCATCATTATAAAATTTCAACCCTCAAACCCTGAAAACAAAAAACCCTCAAACCCAAAAAACCCCAAACCCTCTGTCCCAGATCATTGTAAACCCTCATACCTGGAGAAACATAATCCCTCATCCCTTGAAAACTGTAAACCCTCAGTTGAATAAAACCAAAATCTACATCCCTAGAAAACCCTAAACATTCATCACTAAAAACCGTAAACCCTCATCTCTAGAAATCTAAAACACTCTTACAATATAATACCTAAAACCTCATCCCAAGAAAACAAAAAACCCTCAGCCCAATAAAACCGTAAAACCAAATTCTTAAAAGACCTTAAACCCTCAACCACAAAAAACCTGAAACCCCCGGCCCCAAAAAACCCCATAACCAGTACCCAAGAACACTATATACCCTCAAACCAAGAAGAACACAAACCATCGTCATTATAAAACCAAAAACCATCAACCCCATAAAAAAAACCCTCACCCCTAGAATACCCTAAACCCTCTTCCCCTAAATATCCTAAATCCTCCGCCCTATAAAACCCTAAAGCCTCATCCCTAAAAATACAAAAACCCTAAACCACATGAAAACCTAAACAATAATCCCCAAAAATCTCTATATAATTATACATTGATAACCACAATCCCTCATCACCTAAAAACCGTATAGCCTCATCTCTAGAAAACCACGAACTCTCATCCCTATAAACCCCAAACCCTTATCCTAGAAAACCCCACAACCTTAGCACCATAATTCCATAAACCCTCATCCCGGGAAAACCCTAAACACTCAGTCATAGAAAACCATAAAAACTGAACCCCATAAAATCATAAACCCACAACCCTAGAAAATCCTAAACTCATAGCCCCCAAAAAACCTAGAATCGAATACCCAAAAAAACCTAAATAGTCATCCCCAAAAAACGTGTAACCATCAGCCCCATAAAACCTAAATACATATGACATAGAATAATCTAAACCTTCAGACAGAGGAAACCTTAGACGCTTAGCCTCAGAAAACACTAAAATCACAGCCAATGTAAACTATAAAAACTTGGACCCATAAAACCCTAAATGTTAAACCAAAAAATACCAAAAACACACACCCCTAGAAAACCCTAAACCTTTAGCGCTAGAATAACCTAATTCAAAAGAACCAAACAATCCTAAAAACTTTGAAATAAAAGACCAGAAACCATTATCCCTATAAAATCCTAAAATCCAATCCCCCAAAAACCCTAAACCCACATTACCGTAAAACAAAAAACCCTGAGACAAAGAATACCCCTAACACTCAGCCCCAGAATACACTAAAACATTAGACCCCAAAAATCCTAAACCCTAAAAAAACGAAAACCCAAATACCTCATCCCTAGAAAAAACTAATACATCATCCCCAAAAAACCATAAACCATTCATCCCTAGAAAACCCTAAATTATCAAACCGAAAAAACCCAAAACCATAATCCATAGAAGACCCTAAACCCTAATCCATATAAAATTATGTACCCTCATCTCAAAAAATCACTAAACCCTCAACCCTAAAAATATACTAAATCCTCATCCTGAGAAAACCCTAAACCCCCATGCCAAGAAAACCCTAAAAACACTTCCCTAGAAAACCCTAAAACATCATCCTTGGAAAACACTACATCCTTATGCCAATAATTCCCTAAGACTAATCCTATGAAATCCATAATCCCTTATCCATATAAAACCTAAAACCTCATCTCCTGGACACTGTAATTCCTTAGCCCCAAAATAAACCTAAACCCACTTCTCCAAAAGAATCCTAAACCAAAAAAATGAAAAAACCCTAAAACCTCTTCCAACAAAACAATAAAATCTCACCCCCAAACAATCATAGGCATCTAAGAATAAAACACCTAAAAACTAATCCCCAAAAACCGTAAAAACTATACCCAAAAATAACTAATCCCAATAATCCAATAAAATGTAAACCATCATCCCAAGAAAAACCTAATCACTCATCTGCAAAACACCATAAACCGTCATCTCCAAAAAACCCAAAGCACTCAGCCCAATATACCCTTAACCCTTATACCCAGCCAACTATAGACCAATATCCCCAAAAACCCCTAAACAATAATCCCTCAAAAACCATAATCCTTGAGCACTTGAAAAACCTCAACCATCACCCAAAAAAATACTAAACCCTTGACCCTAGAAAACATTAAATAATCACCCCTATAAAAAAACCATCATACCTAGAAAATATTAATCTCTCATGTCAAAAAAACCATAAACCTTCAGACCCATAAAATCGTAAACCCTCATCCATAGAAATACCAAAACCCTATGTCTTAGAAAACAATAAATTCTCATTCCTATCAAAAATTAAACCCTCATACCATGAAAACCCTAAAACCTATTCCATAGAAAAAAAATCAAAACTGTCAGTATTAGAAACCTTAAACCATAATCCCTAGAAAACACTGAACCATTATCCCTAGAAAACACTAAAACCACATCCCATAAACCCATAAACACTCATCCTATAATACCCTTAACACACAACTTTGGAAAAACCTAAACCCTCATCCCCTAAAAACACTAAACCCTCATCCTCAAAATATCCGGAACCCTTAGAAAAAGAAAACCCTATATTATCCCCCTAGGAAAACCCTAAACCCAAAGCTAGTAAAACCCTAAGTCCTTACCCTTAGAAAACTCTAAACTCTTACCCTTAAGAAGCATAAGATCCCAAATCAAGAAAATGATAAACCCTTATCCCTAGAAAAAACTAAACCCTCATTCATAGAAAATTCTAAACTTTCAACCCCATAAACTCCCAAACCCTCATCCCTAGAAAACCCTAAACATTTAATATAATAAAAACAAAAAACCCTCAGCCATAGAAACCACAAACCCTTATCCTCTGAAAACTCAAATCACTCTGCCCAAGAAAACCCCAATCATTCAGCCTAGAAAAACACAAAACCCTCAGCTATATAAAATTCCAAACACTCAACCCTAAAAAATATAAAAACTCTTACTTAGAAAATCTCAAAACCGCACTACTAAACCCCCCCAAAAACCTCTTCCCTAGAAAACATGAACCCCTAATGCCCAGAAAAACGTAATCTTTCAACCCATAAAACCCCATAACTTTAGCCTCATAAAAGCTAAAACCGTCAACCCAAGAAAACCCTAAATCATCTTCCACTGATAAACACAAACACTCAAATATAGATATACCTAAACACTATGAACTATAAAAACATAATCCCACATCCTTATAAAATAATAAACCCTCTTCTTTAGAAAACCATATAACCTTATCCCTAAAAAACACTAAAACATCATCCACAAAAACCTATACCATCATCCTTATAAAACACCAAACCACCATCCCCATAAAACCATAACACCATATCGTAAAAAAACCCTAAACCATAAACCCGAGAAATCACTAAACACTCATCCTTAGAAAACCCTATACTCCTATCCCTATAAAACACTAAACCCTCACCCTAGAATACCCTTATCCCATATCTACATAAAAACTAAATCCTTTAGCTCCAAAAAATGCTAAACCATCTCTACAAAAATCCAAAAATATTCAGCCTTAGAATTCCGAAAACCCTCTTCCCAAAAAACACCAAACCCTCATCCCAAAAAAACACAAAACTTATTCCATAAAAAACCCGAAACCATGAACCCTAGAAATCCAAAAACCTAGAGAAAAATAAATCCACAATCACTCCTCCCCTAAAAATCCTAAAACCTTATATATAGAAAAATATAAACACCCATTTCTAAAAATCGCTAAATCATCTACCCCAACAAACCCTAAACCATCATTCCTTGAAAATAACAAATAATAAATCAAATAAAAATGTAAAAACTATTCCCTAGAAAACCATAATCTGTCATCCCCCAAAAATCCTAAACCCAAATCCTTAGAAAAATATAAACCCTCAACCCTAATAAACCCCAAACCTTCATCCCCAAAAAACCCTAATCTCTAAGAAATAGAAAAACCCAAATCCTCTTCCTAGAAAACCCTAAATAGTCAGCTAAAGAAAACCCCAAACATGATTCCACATGAAAACCTGAATCATCATCCCTAGAAAACCCTAAACCAATAGTCCTATAAAACAATATCCCTCATTTGTAACAACCCATATTCCTCATCCCAAGAAAAAAATAAATAATAATCCCTATAAAACCATAAACACATTGTCCAAGGAAACCCTAAACCCTCTTCCAATAAAAACATTAAGGACTCTTAAATAGAAAAACATAAACCCTCATCCCTAGAAAACAATAAAAACTAATCTATAGAAAACTATAAATTATTAGTCCTTGAAAACCCTAAACCATTATACTTGGGAAACCCAAAATCCTCAGCACCATGAAACCTAAAACCCTTAGCCCGGTAAAACCCCAAACCCTCTGTAAGGGAAAACAAGAAACCCTTTGCCCCAAAAAACCCCAAACTGTTAGCCATATAACACCCAAAACCCTAATCCGTATAATTTTATAAAATACGTCCCCATAATACCCAAAACCCTCATCCCCCCAAAACCAAAATCCTAGATCCCTAGGAAACCAAAAATCCTCATCCATATGAAACCATAATCCATCATCCCTATATAAAATTAAACCCTCATCCCAAAAAAACACAAATCTGCTAGGCTTAGAAAACCCAAAACCCTCATCCTGAAAAAACACTATAACCTCAGCCATGGAAAACCCTAAACCCTAATCCCAAAGAATCCACAAATCCTCATCCATTAAATACCTAAATACCTTATCCCAAGAAAACCCTAGACACTCAACCTAAGAAAACCCCAAACCTCCATCCCAGGAAAACTCCAAACCATCAACCATAGATAACCCTAAACAACATCCCAAGAAAACCATAAACACTTATCCCTTGAAAACCCTAATCCATTAGTCATAGAAATCCATAAACCCTCTTCTCTAGAAAACCCTTAACCATTATCCATATTAAAACCTAAAATATCATTCCTAAAAAAACCTAAACCCATATCCCCAGAAAACCCTAATCCCTAAACCCCCAAAAAACTTTAAACCTTCATCCCTAGAAATACCAAACAACTAATCCCAAGAAAAACCTGAACCCTCATCCCCAAAAAACCTAAAACCTCTAGCCATAGAAATCTATAGACCCTAATAAATTGAAGACCCCAAAACCTTTCCCCAGAAAACACTAAACACATAGCCAAATAAAACCCCAAACATGCATCCATTGGAAACCCATAACCCTTATCTCTAGAAAAACACAATCCCATAATCATTCAAAACACTAATACCTCATTCTTAGAAAACCCAAAATCCTCATCTCATGAAAACCATAAACTCTAATACCCAGAAATCCCTACCCATGTAGACAATGAAAATCAAAAACCTTATTCCACTAATAACTCTAACCCCCCATAGAAAAAGAAAAACCCTTATGCCCAGAAAACTATAAACACCCATCCATATAAACTATTAAATTCATAGTTCTAGAAAAGCATAATCCCTTATCCTTGGGAATCAAAACACCCTCATCCTTAGGAAACCTCAAACTCTCAGCTCTAGGAAACCCCAAACCATGAGACCAAGAAAACCATAAACCCTTAGTCTCATATAACTCCAAACCCTTATCCACATAATACCCTAAGAGATCACCCGAACAATATCTAAAAAACACAGCCCCATAAGACCCTAATCCCTCATCCAAGGAAAACCATAAACCCTGAGCCTGGAAAAACCTAAAAACCTTAGCCATAAGAATCCATAATCCCTCATCCCTAGAAAGCCAAAAACCCTCAGCCCCAGAAAACCAGAATCTGTTATCCCTACAAAACCATAAACCGTTATCCCTATAAAACCAAAAGTAATCATCATGAAAAAACACTAAAATATCATACATGAAAACCCCTAAACCCTAATCCACATGAATACCCAAAATCTCTGACATAAAAAACCCAAAACAACTTCACTCAAAAATCCCAAACACCCAACCCTAGAAAACAGCATACCCTCATCCCAAGAAAACCCTAAACCCTCATCCCAATATTACCCTAAACCCCCATCCCTAGAAAAACATAATCTCATAGTCCCATTAATACCTTAACCCTTATCCATAGAAATCCCTTAACAATTATGCCTTGAAAATACTAAACTCTCACCCCTAAAAAAACCTAAACCCATATCCGTGGAAAATCCTAACCCCTCAGCACAAAAAAACTCTTAACCTTCATCCCCATAAATAACAAACAACTCTGTCCCATAAAAACCTAAAATGAAACCCCTAGAAAACACTAAAACCTCACCCCTAGAATACCCATTACCTTTATCCTAATTAAATACTGAACTATTTGCCTTTGAAAACCCTAAACCATCATCCATAGAAAACGCTAAACAATCATCTAGAAAAAACACTAGAACCTTATCCATAGAAAACAATATACCACAATCACCATGAATCTCCAACCCCTCAACCCTAGAAAACTAAAAACCATTAGACATAAAAACCCCTAAAACATCAACAAAAGAAAACCCAAAAATCTCATCCCTAGAAAACCCAGAACCCTCAACCCAAAAAAACACTAAACCCCCATCCCTAGAAACCCTAAAAACTCATCCCTCAAAACCTTAATCCATAAGCATAAAAAATATCTAAACCACCAGCCCTAAAAAATCCATAACCCTCAAACATAGAAAAACTAAAACACTCCCAAAAAAACTATAAAACTGCATCCCCAAAAAACCCAAATCCATCAACCCTAGAAAACTATAAACCCTCATCCCTAAAAACCCCAAATATCTCAGTCCCAAACAACCTTAAACACTAATCGATATAAATATGTAAATAGAACCCATTGATAAACCATAATCCTTCTGCCTTAGAAAACCATAAACCTTAGTCCCTAGAAAACCCAAAACCTTTAGCCGAAAAAAACCATATTCCCTCATCCTGAAAAAGTCAAAAACCCAAATCCATAGAAATACATAACCCCCCATAGAAAGAAAAATACTAAAACCTATTCACTAGAAATTATTAAACCCTCATCCATAGAAAACCCCAAACCTTCATCCCCAAAAAACCCTAAACCCATGTAACTCCCTGAGATTTTATGAGATATATTATTTTAAATTTCTTTGATGTATTCTATTATACACTAAATAAAGATTATCTTGTACTATATGAAACACCGTATTATCTTGAAGTATATGCAACACTATTCTTGGCTTGTGTTACAAACAAATTCAAGTTCGTTTTTTGGAAATTATTCTACACAACATTAAGTGTAGATTTTGTTTAATGTATAAATGAAATAAGCTTTGATTTTGTTATAAGAAACACCGAACGGAGCTTTAACTACACACAGCCCTGACTTGGATTGCATTACACGCAATCAAGACCTTCCTCGATAGCGTGTGTAGTACGCAATACTGAGTTTCACTAAACGAGATATTATTATAATATTATTATGAACTAGCCCTTATGAATAGTAATAACCACTTTCTGAAATTTTATAAATTTTATAATTCAAAATGGTCTTCATTTTTGGATTTACAATATCAAAATTAGCCTCGAGTGAATTTTGGAATTTTTCTAAAAACTTTCAATTTTTGATGAATAGTGAAAACACTGGGTTACTATTTAAAACCCGACTTTTTATTTAAATAATTATTTATTTTATTTAAATTTATTTTAGGTGAAAATTGATAAATAATACTGATATAAGTTCAATGAAATTCATTCGAGTCATTTTATAATAATTTTAAATATATAGAAATTTTATTGAACTTTTCACCGTCTTTTACCCACCTCCTAGGAGAATTTGAAAATTTACATAAAACTTAATTTTACCGCTTCTGTGAGTGTAATTTCAAAAATTTTAGAAACACAGTTAATATCAAGGAGTAAAATATGGTTCAATAAGATAAAAATAATTTTTGGTGAATTGTAACTTTTAACTTTTATTTACCACGGTTAAAAGAAAATAGGGTAATTAAGTGTAAAAATAATAATATTATTACCCTAACACATGTCCTAATTATATTGGATAAGTTTAATTCGACCAAAAAAACCTTATGAATAAACTATTACCCTTTAAGTCCACTTGGATTGTATTAGGACATTTATTATTATTTTATTTTAAGAAGAGTTAAAATGGTTAAAATCAAAGTTTAATAACTAAAACATTTTTAATATAGGGTAATACATAAGATAAATTCAACTATAAGAATTAATTAGAAATATAAAAATATTTCATACCTAATGGTATTTTATTTACAAATTTTAGACATTATATAATTTAATTTATTTAAGACACAATAGTGATGCAGTAATTACCTACATAATGAAATATTTAAATAACTGATATTATAAATAACCAAATAAATGTAATTTGAGGATTTTTATGAATTAAAATAATTTTATAGGTTAATATGACATGTTAGTATTGATTTAAGTAAATGTTTTCGAAATAATCATTCTGTTATGACTTTCACAAAAATCAATTACCAAATAGTGTCAAAATTGACATAAAATAGTTTTTAAAACATATATTATATTATTAATTGTTATTTTCTTCCTAAAAATATAAGGTTTGGCCAAATGACTTAGATAAGGATATATATTTTAATAATAAACCACTTGGGGTTCTTTTGTCTTGTTATAGTAGGTTTATTAACCATATAGTGTAAGAAAACAAAAAGACACAGTAAAAGTTATATTATTTAACATAGAGTTAAATCTAAATGATAAGGATAAAATAGTTACCTAAACCGGTCTAAAACCGATTGGTTGAGAGTATTTAGACCCATCCCCAACTTATATTCGAAATAAAGAATTTTGGAGCTATTAAAAAATGAATATGACTTTATTATAAAATAATATTTTTAGTTTTTCCAAAGGTGCCCCTCTCCTCCCTTATAAAAAGGGAACCCCTTCCCTCTTCTCTTCACACCCTCTTGAGACTGGAAGCTCAGACAAACCCTACCAATTTCTCTTCTGCACTTCCCTAGAAATATTTTGGAGGTTATGGTCTTCTCAAAAGACCAACTCTACTTCTTTAAGAGGAAGCTTAAAGGAGGTGCGTCGAAGAAGAGGTAATCTCTTCTTCTGATTCTCTCAAGTTTCTTTCTTCTTCTACTTATTCTTATTTATTTGTCTCATTATAAATTAATAAAATCAGTATTAATTATATAATTATATTTTATTATAAATATGAAACAACCTTATTTCACCTTCTATCCATCCTACGGGAAAAAATCACCGTGTGTGCGTACGTACGGAATACCGTCTCCATGCCGTGGTGTAATCTGTTTTTGACCACCACCTTACTTGGATGGGTATAATGGTTTAAATAAATAACTATATATGATTATTTTAAAGTTATATTGATTCTGAAATATTATAAATACATTTCAATACAATTCCACGATCATGGGAATGATATCATCGCTCGTGCGTACATACGGACTACCCTCTCCACGACGCGATGGGATTCATTCTCCGTGTTAACCATTCATGAATGATTATAAAGTATATATAATAAGTAATAATGAAATATATTTATGTATATATATATGTATTTAATTTACATAATTTCATTAAATTAAATAAGGAAATGAAAACAACGTTCATGCGTACGTACGACCTACCCTCTCCATGAATGGTGTATTTCATTCCATTTATCAATCTATCATATATATATATATATGTATATGATGAATATATATTATATATAAATCATGTTTTATATTCTAGAATTAATTAAATCAGTATATAAGTAATAATTCCAATAACAACAAGTCAAAACACGTACAATAAATGAAACGATTTTACTCAAATCGCTGCTTTTACATAGAATTTACAAAAGAACAGGTAATATAAAGTCATAAGTAAACCATATATGATATCATAACAATGATTATGATTCTGTAATAAGTCAATGAAATTATTTAAATCATTATACAGGAGGTTCGGATACATACGAAGCATATCAGACATAAGGTAAGGGATAACTATTCCAATCTCGTTCTTAACCGAAATTGTTTTTTCATAAGTATTTACTAGGGTTATTGTTATCATCAATGTCCATATTTTCTAAAAATGTTTTCATGTATGTTTAATTTCATTTTACCCATTTTTGAATTTTACCACATGTTATGAAAGGATTCTTACTTTTCTATACCACATGATCAACTTTTTGACTTTTCCGACAAAAGTACGAGGAGAATGCTATTTTTAACTTATATGGCATGAACAGATTTTTATGGTTTCATAACGCCTTATTTTCATGAATCATACTCTACAATATTTCATGTCTATTATCAACAAAATCCTTTTCTTTTAAAATTGAATGGCATTTTGTGAAATGAAAATGATTTTCAAGAATAAGGGATATTTTCCTCAAGAATTCATTTCAAGTGCTTTATCAAAACCATTTTCTATCTAAGATGCCATTATTTCATATGTGTATGTTTAAAGTATAATGTCTATATGATTTATGTGGTTTCAATTTTCTTATGATGAAATGATATCCATTTGGTTTATATGGATTATGTTATGATGGAATGATATTTATGAAACCCAATTTATTCTTTTGGTTATGATGAATGATTTATGTTTATTTTGTGGAACAAGTAAGAATGATTTCATTATGAGATGGGTGGGACCTATATCTCCCTCCAATGCATTGGGTAAAGATTTATATCTCATGAGATAGACATGGCTGTAATGGTAAGTTAATCCAGTTGATTAATACAAGACTGTAACGAGGAGTGAACTCGATTCAGAAAGGGACTTTGTCCACTAAGATGGTCTTGGCAGCAATGCCTTGGATACTATGGAAAGCATATCATGTGCATAATGGTTGCCACAATCACATGTTTTATTACCATTCTATTTTATCATGATTGATCTTCCTTTATGATATATACCTTGTTTAATTCCTAGATTTATGTCTTTGCTCAAGATTTTATTGTTTAGATTTTATGTTCAAGTTTTTGGATTCAAATGTGTATGGATTGTTTTATGTTCTCTACGTTTACCCTTACTGGGAATTTGAGCTCACCCTTTTTATTTATTATTTTCCCCAGAATATATAGAATGGTTTTAGGTAAGAAAACCAAAAAGGGAAATATCTTTATGGGAGATGTTGAAGATTTTTCACCATGATTAGAAGATTATGTTCTGAGTTTCCAAAGACACTAAACTAATACTGTCTTTGGGCGTCTATTCTTGTCATGTATTAACTCTTCCGCAAAAGTAATGTAATGTCCATGTACGTCAGGAATTGGGTCTCTACATCACATAGCCTACGAAAACCATAAAACCAATCCCATTGAAAACCCTATAACCTCATCCCCAAAAAACTGTAAACCCACAAATCTAGAAAACCCTAGACACTAATCCCTAGAAAACCTTAAACCAACATCCCCACAAAACCCAAATCCCTCATCCAAATGAAACCCAAAACACACATCCCCAAAAACCAATATACCCTTAGACCTATGAAACAATAAAAATGCATCCCCATAAACCATAAGCACTCCTCCCTAGAAAACCAAATATCAAATCCCCCAAAAATCTCTAAATCCTCACCCCATAAAATCCTAAAACCTATGCCCTAAAAACCCTATTTCCTTATTCCCAAAAACTAAGAACCCTATCATATAAAAAACCCTAAACCCATAGCCACAGAAAGCCACAAATCCTCACCCACAGATAACCCTAAACCATGAAAAGAAAATCAAAAACCATCATCAACAGAGAAACCAAAAACCATAGCTCCAAAATTTTCTAAACCATTAGCCCTGGAAAACCCTAAACTCTCACCTAAAGAAAACCCTAAACCCTTAGCACAAGAAACCCCTATATGATCATCCATAAAATTCCATAAAACATCATTTTTAGAAACCATAATCCCTATGAATCCCTATTAACATAACCACATATGACCCTAGACCCTTATCCCAAGAAGACCCTAAACTGTTAGCCTTACAAAACCCTAAACCCTTATCCACTGAAAACATTAGGATCCCATCCTCTGAAAACCATAAAAACTTATCCCTATACATCTAAAAACCCTTATACCTAGAAACCCATCATCACTAATCCCTTGATATTCCAAATCCCTCACCAAATGAAAAGTATAATCCCACAGTCCAAGAATACCTGAAACACTTATCCCTAAAAAACCCTAAACCATATATCCAAAAAAACCTGATGCACTAAAAAAATAACACAAACCCACTTCCATAAAAAACCATAGACACTTAGAACTAAATAGAATAAAAACCCTAAATCCCAAAAAAAACCTAATCCCTCATCATTGAGAAATACAAAACACTCCTCCCCAAAAAACCCATAACCCATAACATGAAGAAACACAAAACCCTCTTCCCAAAACACCCTAATCCCTCAGTCCCAAAAAACCTAGACCCTCATCCCCCATGACCCTAAACACTTATCCTAATGAATCCAAAAACCCTCATACTAATAAAATCATAGAATCTCAACCCATTACATCATAAACCATTAGCTAGTAAAAACATAAAACCATAGTCCCAAAATCCCAAAACCCTCATCCCTAAAAAATCTAAAAGTTAGACAAAAAAATAACTAAACTCTTAGATCTAAAAAACAAAAATCCCTCATCTACAGAAAAACCCCAATACCTCTTCCAAAAAAAATCCATAAACTATAATCCCCAAAAATATATAAACTCTTAGCACCAATAAACCCCCAACCCTCAACCCTGAAAAACCTAAACCCTTAGCCTCAAAATCCCTAAACCCTTATCCCCAAAAAAATTGAAACCTCATACCAAAAAACCTAGAAAAATTAGAACTATAAACTAATGAACCATAATCCCTAAAAAATCAAAAACCCTCATCACTATAAAAACCTCAACACTCAACTGTAAAAAACCTTGAACCCTTATCCACCAAAAAACCCCATAATCTACAGCCCCAAAAAACCCCCATAGCACTACACCAAAATACCCTAAATCCATAGCATTAAGAATGTCGTTAACCTCAGCCCTAGAAAACCCCAAACCCTCCTCCATAGAAAATTATAAACACTTAGCCCCTAAAATAACAAGACCCTCATCCCCAAAAAAACCAAAACCCAAAACCATAGAAAGCATTAAACCCTGAGAACTCAAATATCCTAAACCCCCATCCCTAGAAAACCCTATTCCCTAATCCCCAAAAAACTAAACCAGTATCCCTAGAAAAATATATACACTCAACCCTAGAATAACATAAATCCTCTACCCCTAGAAAAACCTAAACCCATATCAGCAAAATAAACAATCCCCTCATCCCCATAAAATCCTAAAACCTCCGCCCCTGAAAAACCTCAACCCTCAGCCTCAGAAAAACCAAAACCCCTTATCATAAAAAACAATAATGCCTCAACCCCAACACCCCTAATCCCTCATCAATATTAAAACGTAAACCCTCATCCCCATAAAACCATAATCTGTCTTCCCCTAAAAATCCTAAACCCTCAACCCCCCCCCCCCAAATAACTGTAATCCCCATAAAACACTAACTGATCATCTCGTGACAAACCAAGACATTCGTCCCTCAAAAAACCTATATCCCCACCCTCAAAAAACCATAAAAACATAGCTCGGAAAACATGTAACCCCTCTCACCTGGAAGACACCAAACCCTCATCCATGGAAAAACCTAAACCCTTAGCTCTTGAAAACCCAAACCCCTTAGCAATAAGAAACCTAAGATATTATTCCTAAAAGACCCAACACTCATAGTAACAAAAAACCCAAAACACATAACTACCATAAATCCACAGACACCTAGTACCATAAATCCTCAAACCCTCTACCATAGAAAAACCTAAATGATCATCCCTTTAGAACCCAATATTTTAAGACCTAGAAAACCCCGAACCCTCAGCTTCCTAAAATCCAAAAATCCACAGCCTTGAAAAAAATAAAAACATATCCCATGAAAATTGAAAATTCTTTACACCATAAAAGCCCAAAACCATATCCATATAAATTAATAAACCATAAAGAGAAGAAAAACCTAATCCCTCACCCAATAATAAGCTAAACCCTTAGCCCTAAAAAACCATAAAACAACATTCCCATAAAAAAATTAAATCCTCAACCTTAGATAACCATAATCCCTCAATCATAGAGAACCCTAAACCCTTTATCCATGAAAAACATAAAACCTCTTCCTAAGAAACCCTTAAACACTCATCACTAGAAATCACTAAACACTTTCCTCAGAAAACCCTAAATACTCACCCAAAAAAACATTAACCCTGACAAAAAAAAACAATCCCTCAACCCTAGAAAATCCAAATCCCAAATCCCAAGAAAACCTAAAACTCTAAACAACATAAAATCCCAACTCCTCAGCCCTAAAATGATAAAACCTCATCCCTAGAAAAACCCAAAACCCTCATCCTAGAAAATCATAAACCCACATACCCTAAATAAAATGAAACCCTTATATTCAAAAAAATACTAAACACTCAACTCTAGAAATCCCCAAGAATTCAGCCCCATGATTCCCCAAACCCTCATCCCCAAAAAAATCTTAAACACTTATCCCCATAAAAGTAAAAACCCACTTCCCTAGAAAATCATAAACCCCCAAACATCGAAAACTATAAACATACATCCTCATAAATCCATAAATACTTTTCCCCTAAAAACCATAAAAGCATATCCATAGATAAACCTAAACCCTCAACCCTAGAAATCCCTAAATCATCATACCAAGAAAACCCTAATCCATCACCCCTAGAATACCCCAAATCCAAATTTCAAGAAAATGCTAAACCCCCAGACCCAAAAATCAGTACACAATCACCCCAAAATTCCCTAAGCCCTTATCCCTTCAAAACCATAAACAATTATCCCTTGAAATCCCCAAAACCTCATCCCCCTAAATCTGAAAACATTAATCCCTAGAAAACCCAAAACCCTAGCCTTATAAAATATTAAACCCCCATTATTGAAAACCCTAAAAAAACTCATTTGGAAAACCCTAAACCCTTAGCCCCCAAAAATCCAAAACCCATGGTTCGATAACACCATAAACACTATGTCGTAGAAAAACCTAAAACCTTAGATAAATAAAACCTTAAACCCTTAGACTCAGAAAACCTAATAAACACTTCCATAGAAAACATTAAACCCTCCACCATAGAAAACCCCAAATCCTTATCCTAGGAATACCCAAAACCCTTATCCTAGAAAAACACCAATCCCTTAGCCATAGAAAACACTAAAACATCATCTATATAAAAACCCAAATCATCACCCCCATAAAACCTTAAACCCTCATCCCCAAAACAATTCAAAACCCCCATCCCTAGAAAAATGGAAATATTTTTCCCTAGAAAACCCTATACCATCATCCCCCCAAAACCATAACCCCCTCTCTATATAACCCTAAGACCTCATACCTAGATAAAACTAAATCCTACACCCCATTAAAACCCATTCCCTCATCCAAAAAAAATAGTAAACCCTCATCCCTAGAAAACCCAACCCCTCATCCTTTGAAAGCCTCAAACCATCAGCCTTAGAAGACCCTAAACCCTAATCCCTAGAAAACCCGAAACACTAAACCTTAAAAAACACTAATCACTCATCCCTAGATACCTATAATCCCCCATCCTCAGAAATCCATAAACCCTCAAACCCAAAAAAACCCTTGACCATCATCCAAAAAATAACCTAAACCCTCACCCCCAAAACCATAAACATGAATCCCTATAAAACAAGAAACACTGATAGTCAAAAAACTATAAATCATCGGAAGTAGAAAACCCTAAAAACTAATACCTAGAAAACCATAAACCCTAACCCCATGAAAACACTAAAACCTCGTGACTATAAAACACTAACCCATCAGGCCCACAAAAGACTAAACCCTCATCCCTAGAAAACCTCAATCCCTCAGCAAGACAAAATCACACACCATCATCCCTAAAAACGTAAAACCCTACTCCCTAGAAATAAATAGGACCTCCGCTACTGAAAAAACTAAACCCTCATCCATTGAAATCCTTAGACTCTCATCCATTGAAAAACCTTAAAACCTCATCCCCACAAAACCAAAAACCCTCATCCTATGAAAACATAATATTTTCTACCCTTGAAAACCATAATCCCTCATCCCCAAAAATCCCTATACCCTCAGCCCTAGAAAACCATTAAACTTAATCCCTTGAAAACCATAAACCATCATCCCCGCCAATAAATAAACCCTAATCGCTACAAACCCAAAACCATCATCCCCCAAAAAACCCATAAACATCAGCTTTAGAAATCCCTAAACAATCAGTACCCCAAAACCCTAATACCTCATCCACATAATACCCTAAACCCACATCCCTAGAAAACCTAATTTGTCATCCCTATAAGGACATAAAACTTCATCCCAAGAAAACACTAAACCCTTAACCCTAATAAACTCTAAACCCTCATACTAGAAAAACCTAATCCCTTCTACCCTGAAAACCCAATAACCTAATCCCCAGAAAAATAGAGACACTCAGACTAGAAAACAGTAAACCCATAGCCCCAAAATACGATAAACCCACAGCACCGAAAACCCGTAAACCAAAACCTTCAAAAATCCTGAAACCCTCATCAGCAAAAA
The DNA here is from genome assembly GCA_963277665.1 of Viscum album. Lineage (NCBI taxonomy): Eukaryota > Viridiplantae > Streptophyta > Magnoliopsida > Santalales > Viscaceae > Viscum > Viscum album. The sequence goes on from OY728156.1 coordinate 1,560,572,672, forward strand.
ATGATGAACCCTCAACCCCATAAAACATAAACCAACTATCCCAAAAAACCATATAACCTCCACCCAAAAAAACCTATATTTTCATCCCAAAACCATAAATTCTCCACCCCCAAAACCATAAACCCTGGCCCCAAAAAATACCCTAAACCCTCAATCCAAAAAACCCATAACCACTTTGAACTAAGAAACCCTAGAAACTTTGACAAAAACCCTAAACCCACTTCCCCAAAAATCCCTAAACATTCATCCCCCAAAAACACAAAACCCGTATACCCAAAAAACCCAACACCAACATACCCAATGCACCTTAAATCCTTAGAATGAAAAAAACTAAATCCTCAGTCCCAAATAAAATTAAATAATAATTTACAAAAATCATAATCCATCAACCCCAAAATGCCTTTAAACCTAATCCAAACTATACCCTAAAATCTTCCCCCAAAATCCAGAACCCTAAAGACCAAAATAACCTCAACCCATAGCCCCAAAAGACCCTAAACCCTTATCCCCAAAAAACAAAAAAAAAACCTTAGCTCCAAAAAAACCCAAAACCCACATACCCAAAATAACTAAAAACTCACCCAAAAAACTCTATACCCAAATCCCCTAAAAAACATATACCCCCAACCCCAAAAAATGATAAGACTTATTCCATATAAAAACCCAAACTTGTGGTCTCAAAACACAATATCGTCTTCCTAAAAAACACTAAACCCTCAACCTAAATAAAACAAAAAAAACCACACAACCAAGAAACCCTAAACCCTCATCCATAAAAAAGTCCCAAATATCCCAATACCCTTAGCACCAAAAATACCTAAAACATTAATGAAATAATAGTAATCCATTGGCCCTAAAAACACTAATGACATACCCCTAAAACCCCCAAAACCCTTAACCCCAAAAATCCCACAACCCGCAACAAACAAAACCATAAATCATTATGTCTCAAAATCTGAAATCCCTTATCATGTAAAAAACCAAATCCTCCATCCCTAAAAAACCATAAACCCTTATCCAAACAAAAATACAAACCCTCAAACACAATAAAATCCATAACCCTTAGACTCAATCAAAACCTACACCCTAATCCATAAAAATAAATAATCCCTTATCCCCCAAAAATATTAAATCCTTATATTTGAAAACCCCTAAATTATTGACCCTAAAAAATAAAAATTTATAAGAACCAAAACACCCTAAACCCAAAAAACCCTAAACAAACATCCCAAAAAATAACTAAACCATCATAAAAAAACCCAAAACCCACTATTATAAAAACATGAAACCCCTGACCAAAAATAAACCAAAACCCTTAGCTTTAAAAAAACACTAAACACTCATCCCTAAATAACACAAAACTAAACATAAAAAACCATAATCCCTTAATCCCTAAATACCATAATCCCTATTCCAAAAAATTACCAACCCTCATTCCCATGAAACCTATACCCTCAGCCTCAAAAAAACCATAAAATCTCACACCCAAAACCCTAAACCATATGCCCCAAAACTCAAAACCATTTTTTCAAAAAAGAAATCCTAATCCCCTATAACCCAAAAACCTCAACCCCAAAAAACCATATTCCCTCAATCTCAAATATCCCTAAACTCTTAGCACCAAAAAAACATAAAACCACATCCTAATAAATTGATAATCTGTCATCACCAGAATATCATAATCCCTCATACCTTAAAAAACTTAAAACTTCATCCTTAAATAACTGTAAACACTCATCCCCAAAAAACCGGACACCCTATTCCCATAAATATTATAACTACCCTACCCCAAAAAAACGAACCCCGATTCCCAATATAATCTAATCCATAAGAAAAAATTTCCCTATACTCTCCGACTCAAAAAACCCTATACCCTCATCCCTCAAAAAAACCTAATCCCAAGGCCTCAAAAACCCAAAATGTAAAGACCCAGAAATTTCAAGGAAATTTTTTTCATAAATTATTTGGAATTTTATGAGTCTTCAGTTTCAAACAGAACCATATTCCAAGGCCCGGTGTGCCCTAAATCAATTTCAGAAGTTTTCTTAAGCTTAAATTAATGCGTGTAAGCAGTTTTACTGAAAAAATGGAATAAATATTAAACAGTTACTCGGATCCAAAATCTAAGGGCACCGTTGCACTCAGGATGGTGATTTTACCATAGGAACAACTTATGTTTAGTCGGAATGGGCCTCCTGTGAGAAATTCCAAAAAATGGCATAAACCTAAATAAAATAATTAAATAAATTATTTTATTTTTCAAATGCTTATAACTCACAAACGGTAGCTCAGATTGAAAATATGTGACCACCGCTAAACTCGTGAGGGTATGATTTATTTAAGAAGATACTAATTTTTGCCGGTGTGGACCTGCATAAAAAGTTAGTTTTTGACCGCAAATAAAATAATTAAGTGAAAATTATTTCATTGTAAAATTCATAACTTCTAAATAGTAACTCGGATTGAAAATCCGAGAGTACTGTTGGGTTCTTTGTGGCATATTTCACCTAGGAAGTGCCTAACCTCGACCACAGTGGGTCGGGGGTGACTGATAATAATTTTTTCTGAATTTTTGTTTTGGTACGTTCAGTAGACGTACAACTGGGATTTTATATCCTTTGAACCAGTGCTCAATATTGAAATCTTAGGGTACCGATGAACTCGCAGCGCCGATATTCGCCTAAGGGGACCTTTACCACAGTTGAGTTTGGTCAGGAGGAGGAGTTTTTTGGGGATATTTATTAAATTAAAAATTATCTGTGACATAATATTTAAGTGGTCGTTAATTTCTCCAAAGAAAAGTTGGAGGTGGGGCCCACCACCCACATAACCTCTCATGGGAGGATATTGTGTGGTGGGGCCCACACGAGTTCCAAAATCTTCAAATCCACCTTAAACTCTTTAAACCATTTGAACTCCCAAATTAAGGAGGATGAAAATTTCTTTATTAATTGGGAGCCTCTTCATCTCCTCCCTCCCTTTTTAATGAGCCCATGCAACATTTAATTAATTAATGGATGTGGCTTAATGAATTTGAATCCTTTTGAATTAATTAAGACATCCTTTAAATATGTGGTGTGTTTTTATTTTATGTTGGTTGGACATATTATCTTGGGAGGCTTTGTAGGATTGGAAAGGAAGCGTTCTTCCCACGAAGAACATGAAGGACATCTCCAATGTGGAACGATGTCCTCTTAAAGAAGAACGTCGTTTCCACCGAATAATAACGATGTGTCATCTTCTATTCCTCGCCCTCCTTCCGCGTTAAAGGAGTAGATGCCTCCCTGAAGGAACTTCGATGACACACCATCCTCGAACGTTTCTCGACGTCAATGAAATCGACGGCCTCCCTCTTTCCCGCGACTCCGCCGAGCGAGCACCATTTTCAAGTTAGGGGGATTCGAATTATTTTAGTGGAATAATATGATTCCTAATTATTCGTTGAATACCTTGGTTCATCATTGGACAAATGATATCATCTAATATGGAGGGCATGGGTCGAACCAACACGGCTCGATGTTCCTCCATTGCTTGTTGGTTTATTTGGCGATGGAGGCAGAGTCGGAAGGGTGCGGTGCCTTCGCACCGCAATGGAGAAAGAGACCACAACCATAAGGTGACGGCGACCGAAGACCATGACCAGGCCGGGCCACAGTGGTGGAGGACCAGCGTCGTTGCGTCGTCCGCATGGAGGAAACCGCGGCCTGCATCCACAAGCCGCTCAGTCAACAAACTGAACCTGCCAGCCATAGCCGGTCGGGATAGAGGACCGCGGCGCACCCTTGGCTCTGTGCTGTGGAGAAGACCGGGGGCCGCTGTGCGGGCCGCTTTCTTGACGAACTAGCCAGGCTTGAGGAGCGCGACGCCTGTAGGCACCGCACGGCGAGGGAATCGTAGCCCGCAACCGTGGGCCCCTTGCGTCGGACAAAACTGGCCGGCTTCAGCTAGCTGGGTAGGGAGGGGCGGCGCCGCTCGGTGACACCGAGCGAACCTTACCAGCCTGCTCCACGGGCCGAGTCCATGGGTGGGCCATGCCCCACTGTTCTTGGCCGACCCCCCAGCCGGGTCAGACATGCCAAACCAGGTCGGGCCGACCCCCAGCCTGGTCGAACCCACCGAACCCGGTTGGGCCGACCCGCCAGCCCACTGGGCTTGACGGGCCGGGCCCGTTTTTCTAGACATAAATATCTTCTAGACCGTGCGTCCGATTGATGCACCATCTACGTCACTGGGTTCCTCGCGACGAGGCAGACCTTTGAGATAATCTATGTGATTTTTGGACAATGTTGGAAAATGTTCGGGTTTGGAACGAGCATAAATCCAACCAGGCCACTGGAAAGAAAATGTCAATAACTCTTAGACCGGGCGTTTGATTGATGCGCTGACTGTCGCGTTGGGTTTTTTTGATGAGACGAAACATTTGGATACATCTACTTAGGACTTCGTGATAGTTGATGTATCGACACCTTTGCTCGAGAAGCGGACCCTCCCAGAATCGAGCATGCTGTGTGCGGGAACCCTAGAGTTGGCTGCGATTGTGAAGATGAATATTGTACTGGAATCCTCCATGGGTTCGATGACGATGACAACTGTACCAAAATCCTGTGTGGGTTTGACAGTTCTGACAGAGTAGCTAGATTGTATCCTGTGTTGGTCTAACATCTTAGATGAATCAGTAACTACATCTGATCATCTCGATTACTCTAGAATAGATGGACTGTATCCTGTGCGGGACCGACAGCTGAGACGAGATAGCTGGACTATATCTTGTGTTGGTTCGACAGCTCTGATGAGATAGCTGGACTATATCCTGTTTGGGTCCAATAGTTTAGAGGAGATAGCTGGATTGTATCCTGTGTGGGTTTGACAGCTTAGCTGGACTTTATCCTCTGTGGGTCCGACAACTTAGATGATACAGTGGCTACATCTGATCATCTTTATCTATCTACAATTGTGGCATACCTGTGTGACCTCAGTCATGTCTTTCAACCACTAACATCATGGTGCTTGGCATTACTTATTGTGTGGATTGGTTTGTGCTTGGGCTCATGAGTTGGAGCCGGACTAAGTTGGTAACATTGGTATATGTATGGGCATATACCTAAGTAGGGTTGGTTGATACTTCGTGATTGTATCTTTATTCTTTTGTTTATACTTAGTGGATATTGTGATACCTTGAGTGTATTGGGGTCCCTACTGAGTATCGTTATACTCACCCATACACGGGCTATGCTCGCACCTCGATGTGTTGGATGCAGACGACAGACAGCGCTAACAGAGGCTGAGAGCGCCACGACTGGACGGTACGTGGAGGTGGACCTTGCGACGAGTCGTCACACAAAGGAGACTGACAGATGTGAGTTCTGAGGTGGCCATCTGTACCTACCCTTCATATAGTAACCTTATAGGATGATCTAAGAGTAGATCATTACTTTCGGTTGTTTTTCCCTTTCTATTTGTACTTGTTGTTCAGTTGGGTTTGTATACTGACCCATTTACTATCCATCACCCTCCTTTGTATTTATTTTTACTTAGTATTTACTTCATGTTGTGTACTCTATTGTGTTTAATACTTTCATAAAGGAAATTCCTTCCTAGCTTAGGGATTTGAGCCTTTGGTGCTAGTCTCCAGCCCCTGGCCTATGGAAGGCGGGCTTCGGGTAGTCACGACACAGGCCCCGAGGACGGGTCATGACAAATTGGTATCAGAGGATTGGGTTCTACCGCATAACTCAGGATTCTTATCATTATTTTCTGTGAAGCAATAGTGTTAAGAGTATTGAGTGTGGTTTTCAGTCCGTAGAGTCTAGTGTTGGCGTGGTGACCGACGTATCAAAACATGAGGACACAGACCTCTGATTTCCGATTCAGTACACGAAAACACTGATTATGTGTGTGTTTCATGAGTTTCCTTGGGGTCTCTTTGAGTTATCTCACCCGGAATAAACTTATTGACTGTGGTGAACCTATTACTTATCAGGATGCCACTACAAAGAAAGCGAGTTAGGGTTCCCGAGTGAGTACACGATGACAGCCTACCGAGCGATGAGGCTCCGGTGTAGGGACTTCTCACTATGTTTTCACCTTCGGGTGGTGTACCAGCAGCACCACCACCCGTTGGGCAGCAGATGCCACTAGCTGTACTATCAGATGGTGCATGCCAACAGAGCATGTTGAATGAGTTCTAGCAGTAGAGGCCTCCAAGTTTACGAGGTGAGACAGATTTACAGGCATTAGAGGACTGGCTGGAGACGATTTTTAGAGTTTTTCGCCTAGTTGAGACACCAGTTAATAAGATGGAGGACTTAGCTAATAGTTTTTTTCAGTGAGTGACCATGAGTTTGGTCCGTATAGTGATGAGGCATCGGTACATGGACCGTTTCCAGAGTTGTACCTTCAGGTAGTGTGTCAGCTATATCACTGCCTGTTGGTCAGCTGTTACAACCAGCGGTACTGGTAGATGACACATGTAGGCTTAGTGCCTTACATGTGTTTTAGCATCAGATAACGCTCAGGTTCTGAGGTGAGACCGACACACAAGAAGCTGAGTACTGGCTTAAGGAGGTGGCTGGGAGTTCTCTAGAACTTATATAGCTTCGTCAGGATGACATGTCGGTAGTTGAGTATTCATTGAGACATACTGATCGTTTCGGGTACTCGATGAATATGATACGATCAGTGCATTGGGGATCAGACTGCTAAACAAGGTGTGTTTAAAGGACATCTGAGCCCGCAATTTTATTCTATACATTCTTAATTATGATAGTGTTCTAGAGATAACATTTTTGGTTGAATGTTCTTGGGGCTAAACGGATACAGCTGGTGAATTTTAGTAGTGGGAAAGCAGGGAACTAGCGCAAGCCTCAGAGACATGGGCATGAAAAAAGTTTTGGGAAGTGGATGTGACATAGACATATAGATCTGGAGGGTATCAGATGTGGAAGCAGAGCTAGGAGAGAAGCTTGTGGTGGTGTATATTTCGATATGTCACAACCACCCACCTTTGTAGTTCCCCCCAGGCTCAGGGAGCTAGAGGGCAGAGAAAAAGAGTAGTAGTCTGCGGTCATGGAGTGTGACCCAAGGGCTCTAGGAATGATTCGAGGTATGGTATGTGTCTACTACTAGTTGTCGTATCAATAGACATAGGTACCAATCATTTCTTCCTTCCAAAAATCATTTCATAGACCTAGAGATTCAGGTTAAACCATTTACTTGACCCTCACGTCTGGAGATACCTTTGGGAGGAGACTTGATAATCACACTTACACTGATGGTTTGATCTGACCCTTGAGGTGAGAGTTTTGGTTGGAAACCTCTTGGTGGTAGAATCGAGGCCTTAAGATGTTTGTTTGGGTATGAACTAGGCAACCACATTTCATACATAGATTGACTATATTAGGCAAAAGGACGTGGTTTATCTACAATGTTGGGATGGGGTTTTCCTTGGTCAGCAAAATGGGAATCCCAGGAAGCACAGAATAAACTCATTCTTGGAGGGGTGTAGCCAATCACACATGAGTCAACCAGCCTTACCCTCGTGGCATCAATATTTTTGAGTTTTGATTTCCTCCAAGACTATGACTACGAGATAGTCTATACTCCTGGGAAGGGGACTGTTGTAGCAGATGCACTAAGTTGGAGATCTGGTATACAGTTTCTAGGCGAGACGACAGAGCAGCTGGCTACTTTAAAGATACTCTTTGTGGATAGAGATAGATCAACCTTCCTTTAGTCTCATAGAGTCACTCCCCCACTTCTTCAGCGAGTTAAGGTGGTGAAGGGAGGGGATGCTGACTACGAGACATGACGTGCTCAGATATCCATAGGACAGTCACCTGATGGATTTTTTGAAGGTGGGGAGCACGTCATCCTCTTCAAAGGACATACTATGGTGACCAGGTATAAAGAAGGTAGTAGCAGAGTTTGTATCTCGATGCCTCACTTGTCATCAAGTGAAGGTGGTACATCAGGTACCAGTAGGCATGGTTTAGCCTTTAGAGGTCCCAAAGTGTAAGAGGGATTTGATATCCATAGACTTTGTGACAGGTCTTCCACATACATCCAGAGGACACGACTCTATCTGGGTGATCGTAGAACGACTCACCATGTTGGTCCACTTCCTACCGATTAGAGAGCAGAGATCAGTAGAGTGCTTGGGATACCTCTACGTTGAGGAGATCGTACGAATTCATGGTGTTCCATCGACTATCGTCTTCGATTGAGATGCTTGTTTCACTTCTCGGCTATGGAAGGGGTTACATGAGGCTTTTTGGATGAAGATTCTCTTGAGCACCGCCTTCCATACTCAAACGGATGGTCAAACTAGGAGGACCATTCAGACTCTCGAGGAATTTCTCCATGCATGTGTCCTCGACTTTGGTCATAGCTGGGAGGATCACTTACCCTTGGTAGAGTTTGCATATAACAAGAGCTACCACTCCACCATCGGGATGGCACCTTACGGGGCACTGTACGGCTAACTATACAGATCACCACTGTGCTGGACTGGCCCATGGGAGTCACCACTTGTAGGACTATAGATAGTTCATGCTACAGTGGAGAAGGTGCAGATCATCCAGGAGCGGATGAAGACTGCACATATCAGACATAATTCTTATGCTGATAGGAGACGGAGACCACTAGAGTTCGAGGATGGTGACTATTTTTTTATGGGCCTCACCTCAACGAGGTCTACAATGATTTGGCCAAGGCGTCATGTTATCTCTGTATTTTATTTGGTCGTTCCAGGTCCTCATGAGGGTAGTCATGGTGGCTTACCTCCTGGCCCTTCCACCTATGTTGCATCGGGTGCACGACATCTTCAACGTATCTCAACTGAGGAGATATGTGCATGACCCGTCCCACATCATCAACCATGGGGAGATGGAAATCGATGAAAAGGTTACATTCACTGAAGTCCCAGTGGAGATCAAGGATCGACGGGAGCGGGTCCTACGTGGATGGTCGATTTCTCTGGTGCACATTTTTTGGCAGCATGGGAACCACTAGGAGAGCACATGGGAGCGGGAGGCTCAAATTCATGCTCAGTACCCCCATTTGTTTTCCTAGTGTGTGTTATAGCTTTACAGGGATCTAAATCCCTAATGTGGGGGTACTGTAAAGACCCATAAATTTCATGAAATATTTTTCTTAAATTCTTTGGAATTTTATGAGTCTGTAGTTTCTGACGACACTTGATTCAGAGGCCCGGTGTGCCATGAATCAATTTATGAAGTTTTTTTATGCTTAAATTAACACGTGTAATTAGTTTTTTTGAAAATTTGGAATAAAACTTAAACATTTACTCATATCATAATTATGATGGCACCGTTGCACTCAGGATGGCGGGTATACCCTAGCCCCGACTTATGTTTAGTCGTGGTGGGCCTCTTGTGAGAAATTTCAAAAAATGGAATAACCGTAAACAAACTAATTAAATAAATTATTTTATTTTTCAAATGCTTATAATTCAGAAACGGTAGCTCAGATTGAAAATCCATAACCACCACTAAACTCATGAGGGTATTATTTATTTATGCAGATACTAACCATGGTTGGTGCAGACCACTAGAAAAATCTAGTTTTTGGACGCAAATAAAATAATTAAGTGTCAATTATTTTATTGTAAAATTTATAACTTCTAAATGGAAACTCGGATTGAAAATCTGGGTGTACCGTTGGGTTCCTTGGGGCGTGTTTCACATAGGAAGAGCCTAACCATGACCGCAGTGGGTCGAGGGTGACTGATAAGAATTTTTTCTGATGATTTGTTTAGGTACGTTCAGTATACGTACGAGTGGGGTTTTATATCTTTTGAACCGGTGCTCGAAATTTAAATATGATGGCATCGATAAACTCTCAGTGCCGGTATTCTCCTAAGGGGCCCTTTACTGCAGTTGTGTTTGGTCGGGAGGAGGTGTTTTTTGGGGGATTTTTATTAAATTAAAAATTATGTGTGGCATAATTCTTAAGTGGTGGTTAATTTCTCCAAAGAAATGTTGGAGGTGGGTCCCACCCTCCACATAACCTCCCATGGGAGGATATTGTGTGGTGGGGCCCACAGGAGTTCCAAACTCTTCAACTCCCCCTTAAACTCCATAAACCTCTCGAACACCCAAATTAAGGAGGATAAAACTTCCTTTATTAATTGGGAGCCTCTTCATCTCCTCCCTCACGTTTTAATGATCCAACTCAACATTTAATTAATTAATGGACGTGGCTTAATGAATTGAAATCCATTTGAATCCATTAAGCCATCCTCCAAATAAGTGGTGTGTTTTTATTTAATGTTCGTTGGACATATTATCTTTGGAGGCTTTGGAGGATTAGAAAGAAAGCGTTCTTCCCACCAAGAACATGAAGGACATCTCCAATGTGGAACGACATCCTCTCGACGAAGAACACCATTTCCACTAAAGAACGACGACATGTCATCTTCCTTTCCTCAACCACCTTCCACGTTAAAGGAGTAGACGCCACCCGCATGGAACGTCGATGACACACCATCCTCGAACATTTCCCGAAGTCAACGAAATTGACGCCCACCCTCTTTCCCGTGACTCCTCCAAGCGAGCACCATTTTCGAGTTAAGTTATTCTAATAATTTTAATTGAATAAAATTATACATCGTTCTTCATTGAATACCTTGGTTCGTCATTAGCCAAATGATATTATCTAATACTGATGGTGCATGATGAACCAACATGTACCGATGTTCCTTCGTTTCTTGTTGGTTTATTTTGTGACAGAGGCGGAGTCGAAAGGGTGCGGTGCCGTCGCACTGCACCAGATAAAGAGACCACGACCATAAGGCAGCGGTGACCGAAGGCCTCGAACAGGCCGGGCAGTGGCGGTGGAGGGCCGGAATCGTTGCTTCGGCCGCATGGAGGAAACCGCGGCCCGCATCCATGTCCCCACGGCGGACGAACCAAACTAGGCAGCCATAGCTAGCCGGGCTGGAGGACCACGACACCCCCTTGGCGCCGCACTGCGGAGAAGACCGCGGCCCGCTGTGCGGGCCGCTTGCAGGACGAAATAGCTAGTTACAGCCGGCCGGGCTGGAGGAGTGTGGTGCCCGCAGGCACCGCGCGGTGGGGGAAGCGTGTCCCGCCACCACAGGCCACTCACACCAGACAAAACCGGCCGGCTTCGGCCGGCCGGGTAGGGAGAGGCGGCGCCGCCGGGCGAATCGTACCGGCCCGATCCACAATCCCGGTCCGCGGGAGGGTCGTGCCCCACCGGGCCAGGCCGACCCCCTAGCTGAGTCGGACCTTCGAAACCGGTCTGGGCCAACCCCCATCCGGGTCGGACCTGCCGAACCGGGTTGGGCCGACCCGCCAGCCCACTGGGCTTGACGGCCTGGGCCCATTTCTTTTAAACATGAATATTTTATAGACCACGCGTCTGATTGACTTGCCGTCTGTGGAACTGGGGCCCTCACAATGAGGCCGACCGTTTCCAATACTCTAAGTGAGTTTTGGATGACTTTGGAAAATGGCCGGGTTTGGAACGAGTGTAAATCCAATCGGTCCCTGGAACAGAAAATCCGATAACTCTCGGACAGGGCGTCTGATTGACGCGCCGTCTGTCACATTGGGGTTCTATTGATGAGACAGAAATTCGGGATACATCAACTCAGGACTTCGTGATATTTGATGTATCGACTCCTTTATTCAAGGAGCAGACCCTCCCAGAATTAATCGTGCTGTGTGCGGGAACCCTATTGCTAGCTGCTACTGCGACGATGACTACTGTACTAGAATACTCCCTGGGTTTGACGATGAAGAAAACTATATCGGAATCTTGTGGGGGTTTTACAGTTTTGACAGAGTAGCTATATTGTATCAGGTGTGGGTTCGACAGCTTATATGAATCAGTAACTACATCTGATCATCTCTATTACTCTAGAATAGTTGGACTGCATTTTGTGTGGGTCCGAAAGCACGGATGAGATAGCTGGACTGGATCCTGTGTGGGTCCGACATCTTCGACGAGATAGCTGGACTGTATCCTATGTGGGTCCGATAGCTTAGCTGGATTGTATCATGTGTGGTTCTGACAGCTTAGATGATCTAGTGGCTATATCTGATCATCTATATCTCTCTACAATCTTGGATTACCCTTGTGAGCTGAGTCAGGTCTTTCAACCACTAACATCATGGTGCTTGACTTTACTTACTGTGTGGATTGGTTTGTGCTTGGGCTCGTGAGTTGGAGCCGGACTGAGTTTGGTAACTTAGGTATATGTATGGGCATATATCTAAGTAGGGTTTGTTGATACTTTGTGATTGTATCTTTCTTATTTTGACTATCCTTAGTGGATATTTTGAGACCTTTAGGGTCTCAGGGTCCCTACTGAGTATCATTATACTCACCCCTGCACGGGCTATGCCCGCACCTCATTGTGTTGGATGTAGACGACAAACAGTGCTGACGGATGCTGAGAGCGCCACGATAGGATGGTACCCGGAGGTGGACCTTGCGACGAGTCAGCACACAGAGGAGACTGGCGGACGTGAGTGCTGAGGTGGCCATCTATACCTACCCTTCAGGTAGGATCCTCGGAGGATGATCCAGGAGCTGCTCTTTACTTTCATTTGTTTGGCCCTTTCAACTTGTACTTGTTGTTCAGTTGGGCTTGTATACTGGCCCATTTACATTCCAGCACACTCCTTTGTATTCAGTTTTACTTAGTGTTTACTTCCTATAGCATACTCTGTTGTGTTTGATACTTTCATAAAGGCAATGCCTTCCCAGTTTATGGATTTACTCCATTGTTGCTAGTCTCCATCCCCTGGCCTATGGAAGGTGGTCTTCGAGTAGTCACGGCATGGGCCCGGAGGATGGGTCATGACATAAAACCCTCAATGCCACAAAATCCTTTACCCTCGAACATAGAAAACCCTAAACCCTTTTTCAGAACAAACTCAAGTCCCTCATCCCCAAAAATTCAGAAACTTGATACAAAAAATACATTCCCACCCTCAAAAAACCCAAAACCATATACACAAAAAATACCTAACCATATGCCAAAAAACCCCAAAACCCTTATCCTCATGAAACCATAATTGTCAACCTTTTTAAAAAATAATCCCTCTTCCCCAAAAAATCGAAAACCCACTATCTCAAATAACCCTATGACCTTAGCAATAAAAACCCCAAACCCTCACCCCTAATTAAAGAAAAACCCTCAACACCAAAATACATAAACCCTCATCTCAAAAAAAAACATAACTCCTTATCCCAAAAAAAAACTTAGCCTAAAAAAACCCTCAACCCACATCACCAAAAAATTCCAAACCCTCAGCAATATAAAACCCTAAACCCTCATCTACAACAAACAATAAAGCCTCATTTGAGGAAAAATATAAAAAATTATCCCTATAAAATGATAAAACCTTATCCCTATAAGACTATATTCCCTCATCCCCCAAAACCTTGAAAACATAATTCCCAAAAAAAACCCTAACCCTAAACCCCAAAAAACCCAAAACCCTAAGCCCCAATGAACCCTAAACCCTCATCCCCGAAAAACCACAATCCCTCACCCCCAATAAATCCCAAAACCTCAACCCCAAAAATACCCAAAACCAACATCCCCCAAAACCCCCATTCCTTTATTATTAAAAACACTAAACCCTAAAACCTAAAAACCCTAAACCCCCAACTGCAAAAAACTCTAAAGCCTTGGACCTTAAAAACCCTAAACCATCATTCCCAAAATAACTAAACACTCAACTCCAAAAAACCCTTAACCATCAGACTCAAGAACCCCAACTCCATAGTCTAGAAAACCCTAAACCCTCATGCCCAAAAACCTAGAATCCAAGGGCACCAAAAAATTCCAATCCCACCACCACAAGAAAACATAAAATCACATCCCAAAAAACCCTAAACACATAACCTGAAAAATCCCCAAATATTCAACACTATAAAACCTAAAACGTCGGTCCAAAATAACATTTACCCATATCTAGAAAAAACCCTAAACCCCTATACCTAAAACCCTAGCCCCTAATCCACAAAAAAACACTCAACCATCATTCCCAGAAAACCATAAACCTATATCCCCAAAATTCCCAAAACCATCACCCCACAAATCCCTTACCTTCATCCCAAAAAAATCGAAACCCTCAGCTGAATAATATCCTAAATATTATTCCCCCCAAACCCTAATCCCTTAGCCACAAGGAAAACAAAACCCATAGTCCTCAAAAAAACAAAACCCATATCCCCCAAACCCAAAACCATAGTAAAAAAACCCTAAACCCTAAAAAACCATAAACCCTAAGACCTAAATTACAATAAAACATCAACTCAAAAAACCATAAACCCTCATATATAGGAAAAACTAAACACTTATCCCCCAATAAAACCCATTAACGTTCATAAAAAACAAGACAGTCAACCCCAAAATCCTTTATACATCATCACCAAATTACACTATACCCTCAGCCCCCAAAAAACTCTAAACCATAACACCTTAGAACCCTAAAACATCATCCCTAAAAATGAAAACCTCTCATCCCCTAAAAACCCTAAAAAATAAATCCCAATCAAAATTAAAACATCATACCCAAAAAACCGTAAACCTATAGTCTCAAAAAATCATTAGCCCTCATCCCTGAAAAACCCTAAAACCTCAAATCAAATGTAACTTAAATCAAAATCCCAACTAAAACTGAAGCACTATCCCCAAACAACCCTAAACCTTCATCAAATATATAAAACTAACACCATATACCCAAGAAACCCTAAACCCTCTGTCCAAAAAAAAACCTGAAACTCTCATCCCCAATAGATAGTAAATTATAATGCCCAAAAACCCTAAACCCTCATCAATATAAAAACCTAAACAATATTCCTCATAAAACACTAAATATTCATCCCCAGAAATACCTAATACCTAATCTACAAAAACCCTAAACCCTTATCCTGATAAAATTATAAAACGTTTTCCCCAAAATCTCCAAAACGACATCCCCCAAATAACCCTAAATCCTAAACCTTAAAAACTAAAAACCAAGAGCTAAAAAAACTCTTAATCTTTATCCATAAAAAACTATTTTATCATCAAAAAAAATCCTAAACCGTAAGCCCCCAAAAAATAAAAACCTTCATCACCAAAAAATCTTAAACCCTCATACCCAAAAAAAACATTAAACCCTCATTCCTAAAGTACACTAAACCCTTAGCAAAAAAACCCCAAACCATCAATGTCAAACCCCCAAAAACCCTCAACCCCAATAAAACGTAAAACCTCATCCCTAAAATACCCAAAACCCTCATCCCCACAAAACCCTAAACACTTATCCCCAAAAAACCATAAACACTAAGCCCCATGGAAACTTTAAACCACCATCCCCAAGTAACAGTAAACCCTCAGCTTAAAAAAACTAATACCTCATTCAAACAAAACACTAAACCATCATCCCCCAAAACCCATAGACCCTCATCCCCCAAAAACATAAAATTTCATCTCCAAAATAACCAAAATGGTCATAAAAAACCCTTATCCATGAGATCCCAAAAACCTAAACCAACAACACCAAAAAGTGAAACATCCTCAGCCCCATAAAACCCCAAAAACCCATCACAAAATAACCCTAATCGCACAGCCCAGAAAACCCTGAACCCATACAAATCAAAAACCTAAACCCTAATCCCCCCCCCCCAAAAAATAGGACAAAATTACCATATAACCTCTACCCAAAAAACAATAAACCCAAATCCCCCAAAAATAATAAACCATCATCCCAAAAACATTAAACCCTTATCCACAAAAAACCACAAATCCTTTTCACTAATGAACCCTAAACCCTCATAAAAAACCATATTCCATCATCGCCAAAAAAAACCTCAACCCCAACGAATCCCAAACCCTAGGCTCTAAAAAATTTTAAACATTGAGACCCAAAAAATCTGAACCCTATGCAGCAAAAAAACATAAACCGTCATCTATAAAAAAACCTAAACCCCCAACATAAAAAAACAATAAAATCTCAACACTGAATTCCATAAACCCTCAAGTCCCAAAATCCTTAGAACCTTATTTATAAAAAAATTAAACCCACAACCATATAAAACAATAGAATGTTATTCCAAAAAAAACCCAAAACCCTCTGTCCGAAAAAAATCTAATCCACCATCCCAAAAAATCCTAAACCCACAGATCAAGAAAAACCCAAATCTTTCATTGCCAAAAATCCATAAACCATCAACCATAAAATATGCAAAAACTTCATCCCCAAAGAACAATAGACACACAGACACAGAAACCCAAAAACCACAAACCCTTAGTCCTGAAAAACCATAAACCCCCAACCAAAAAACCTTAAAAACTTATCCATAGAAAACCATTGACCCCCATCCCGAAAATACCATAAACCCTCACACCCAGAAAATGTTAATCCATCATCCCTAGATTATACCAAAACCTTATTGAAATAAACCCTAAAACCTCATCTCCAAAAACCATAAACCCTCCAACCCACAAAACCCTAAAACCTACACCATAAAAAACCCTAAACCCTCAGCCCCAAAAACCCTTAAATGTGCATCCCTAAAAAACCCTAATCCATCAACCCCCCAAAACCCTAATCCCTCATCACCAAAAAATCCTAAACTCCCATCCCTAAAAAACACTAAAACTTTAACTTCACCAAAACCTAACATATCATCCTAAAAAAACCCTATACCCTCATCCCAAAAAACCATAATCCCCCAGCCCCAAATAATAGTAACCCCTCACCCCAAGAATACTATATACCCTAATCCAGAAAAAAACCCCTAAACACTTAGTCATAAAAAACCCTAGACCATCAGCTGCAAAAAACATAAATCCAAAGCCCCCCAAAACCCAAAACACTCTGAAACAAAAAAATCCTAAAACCTCATCCCCCCCAAACCCTAAAGACTCATCCCCACAAAAAATGATACCCTTATCCCCAAAAATTCCAAAAAAGTCATTCAAAAATATCCCTCAACTGAAATCCACAAAAAACCCAAACCCTCATCCCCAAAAAACCCTAATCCCTTAGCCCCAAAAAACCCAAAACCCTCATCCCTAAAAAATCCATAAACCTTTAGCCCCCAAAAGACCTAAACCCTCCACCCAAAAAAACCCTACACCCTCAGCCCTATAAAACCCTATAGCCAAAGCCCCCAAAACCCTAAATCATAATCCCTAACAACACACCAAACACTCATCCCCAAAAATCCCAAACACCTCAGCCCCAAATAACAATTAACCCGCTTCCCAAAAAAAACAAAATACTAATCCCCCAAAAAACATAAATTCTCATTCCAGAAATCCAAAAATCCTCATTTTAAAAAATGCTAAAACCTCATCCTGAGAAATATAAAAACCCCCAACATGAAAAATCCCTAAACACTCATCCCCATAAAACCAAAAAACTCTAAACCTAAAAAAATCATACACCATATACACCAAAAAACCAAATACCCTCATCCCAAAAAACACAAAACCCATAAACCCCAAAAAATACTCAATAAAAATAAAAAAAAACTATAAACCCTAAGCCCTAATAAACAATAAACCCTTATCAATAAAAAACCTATAACCCCATACTAGAAACCATAAACTCTTTTCCCCAAAAACATTAAAACCTTATCCAAATAAAGTAAACAGATAGCCTCAAAAAAACTGAAACAGTCATTCCCCAGGCCCTAATCCATCAACCGCAAAAAACACTAATCCCTCAAACCCATAAAATCCTTTAACACATTGTGACAAAAACACTAAAACATCCTCCTAAAAAAACAAAATCCTATATCCCCGAAACCCCATACCATCACCCCCAATGAAGCCGCATCCCTTGTCCCTAAAAACCCATATATCCAAAACACAAAATAACCATAAACACTTATAACCAAAAGACACCAAACTCTCACACACCAAAACCCATCAACATTTATCCCCGAAAACTTAAAAACTCATCCCAAAAAACCAAAAACCCTGATCCAATTTTCTCTTGGAAACTATAGCCCTAAAAACTATAAATACTTCATCTATAAAAAAACATAAAACATCAATCCCAAAAAATGGTATATGCTCATCCCCCAAAACCCTAATCCCTTATCCAAAAAAATCCTAAACCCTCCTCCCCTAATAATACTAAACCCCAATACATAAAAAAACCATTACCCTTTTGCTAAAATACTAATAAAAATGATAAAAAAACACTAAACACTTAGCCCCGAAAAAACATAAACACTCAATTCCAAAAAACGATTACCCCACTACCCTAAGAAAACCAAAAACACCATCCCAAAAAAAACCCAATAAAACCTTATCCTCATGAAACAATAAACCCATATCCCCAAGATACCATAAACCCTTATCCCAAAGAAACCTGAATCCCACATTCTCATGGAATTATAATCCCACATCCTTAAGAAACCCAAAACCCTCAACCCAAATAAACCCCAATCACTCAACGCCATGAAAACATAACACCATAATCTCTAAGAAACCCTGACCGTCCCCCCTAAAAGAGCCAAAAACCCTCAATCCCAAAAAAAACATTAAACAATAATCCCCAATAATCCCTAGACCCTCAGCCCCATAGAACATTTAACACTTATCCTTAAATAATCCAAACCCTCCTCCACAAAAAACAAAAGCACTCATCCATAAAAACACCCAATCCCTCAACCCTAAAAATCCCTAATACCTCAGTATGATGAAACCCAATAACCTAGGCCACACAAAAAAACACACCCTCATACCCAATAATCCCCAAACCATCATCCCCCCAAAAAAGTAAACCCTCCGCCCCAAAAATTCTACAACCATCAGCTCCCAAATACAATAATCCCTCATCCCCCAAAAACCCTAGATGCTTATCCATAAAAAACCGAAAACCCTCATCCACAAAACCACTAAACCATATTACCCAAATACCTTTTACTATTTCAACAATTTACTTAAATACATCATCAATAAAATTAACCAAACCCTAATACCTAAAAATGTTGAAACCCTCATTCACTAAAAAATCCCTAAACCCCCATCCCTAAAAAACCCCTAAAACCTCAACCCTAAAGATCCCAAAAAGATTATCTCCAAAACCCCCTAAACCCTCAGCTGTAAAAAACCAAATGAACTAATCCCCAAAAAACCATAAAACCAAATCCCAATAAAACAAAAATACCTTTGCCCAAGAAAACCCTAAAACCTTCATCCCTTGAATATACTATATAGTCAGCCCTAGAAAATTATAATCTCTTAACCCAAGAAATACTGAAACACTAAACCCTATAAATTCCTATAACCTCATCGCTAATATCCTTAACCCACAACCCCAAAAAACCCTAAACTAAAAATGCCATAAAACACTAAATCTGCATCCCTTGAAAACCCTAAGCCCTAAACCCTTGAATACCCTAATCCACTAGCCTATGAAATCTCTAAACCCTCATACCTAGTTAATTAGTATCCCCCATCCCAGAAACCCCTAAAACCTCTTTCTGAGAAAAAAATAAACCATCATCCCTACAAAACCCTAAACTATCATCCACTGAATACCCTAAACCCTCACCATAAAAATATTAAATACTCAACCCTATAAACCCCTAAACCATCTGCCCCAAAAAACCCAAAAACCTTATAAAATCATACATACTGTTATCCACAAAATACCTAAACCACCATCCCTAAATCCCAAAATCCCGATGCCTCAAAATAACTGAAACCATCAGCTTGAAAAAGCCATAAACTAGTATCTCTATAAAATAGGAATCCCTCATCACAAAAAACATTGTATGTCCTCCATCCCCAAAATCATGAACCCTTGGTCACAAAAAACCCTAACCCCTAAACCCAAAAAACATAAACCCTTAGTCCAATAAAACTAAACCTTAACACTTATAAAAACATAAAACTTTACCCACAAAAAAATTATAAACCCCCCATAAAATTAAACACTCAACACCAAAAAACCCCAAAATCTCAACCCCCAAACCCCATACCAACATCCCCAAAAACTATTAAATCATCAACCCCAAAAAACCATAAACCCCCAACCCCAAAAAACACCAATCCCATAGAACGAAAAAATATCAAACCCTCCGCTGCAAAATATACAAAAACACTCCACCCCCCAAAACCCCAAACCCTCAAGCCCAATAATCCTAAATCCGCCAGTCCTAACAAAAACACTAACCCAAGAAAAACCCAATACCCTCAACACTAAAAAAATTACCCCTTACCAACATAAAATCCTAAAACCTAAACCCCAATAAACACCTAAAGCTCCCATCCACTTTAAACACCAAAACCTCTTCTGAAAAATTGCTAAAACCCTCAGCCCTGGAAAACTACAATCCCCCAACCTAGAAAAATCCCAAAACATCATCCCCTAAAACCCCCAGAACCCCAAACGCAAAAAACCCCAAACCCTAACTCTAAGAAATCACTGAAACATCATCCCTAAGAAATACCTAAACCCTCAAGAAAAAAAATGCAAACCCTCAGCACCATTAAAACCTAAACCATCATCCCCCAAAAACACTAAACCCTCATCCCTAAAAAACCTAAATAATTAGCCCCAAAAAACCCTATACCCTTTTTACCAAAAACCTTAAAACCTCACCCCAAAAAACCTTTAAGTCATGGACACAAAAACCCTAAAACCTCAGCACCAAAAAACCCAATCAAAATCCACAAAAAATCTGAAACCCTCACATCCAAAAAATACAAATTTCTCATCCCCCCAAAAACCATATATCTTGACCCCAAAACTCTAAAAAATTTACCCTAATAAATATTAAAAAATCATACCAAAAACAAAACACTAAAAAATCATCCCCAAAAAAACCCTAAATACTCATCCCCAAAAAACTCTAAACCATTAGACCCAAAAATTGATAAACCTCATCCCCAAAACAACCTAAACCCTTAGCCTTAAACAACATTAAACCCTCATCCTCAAAACCCAAATCCACACATAAACCTAAACCCTTATCCCTATGAGACCCTACACCTCATCTAAACAAATCCCATAACCATCATCCCCCAAAAAATTTACATTGAGAACCAAAAAACCCAAAAAACTAAACACCAAATGACCCTAAACCCTCAGACCTAAAAAATCCAAAACTATTTTCTCAAAAAAACCATAAAATTTCAACCCCATAAAAGCTTAAAACCTCATCACCAAAAAAATATGAACCCACATCCACAAAAATTCATAAACTCCTCTCCGAAAAAAAAACCTAATCCCTCATCCCCCAAAATATAAAAGCCATTATCCCCAAAAATACTCTAAACTCTCATCCCTAAAAGAAAATAAACCCTCATCCCCAAAAAACACTAAACCCTCATCCTGAAAAAACATGAAACCCTCATCACTAAAAAACAATAAACCATAAACCTGAAAACCCCAAAACCCTCATCCGCTAAAAACATTAATCCCTCTTCCCCAAAAACCCTAAATCCTCATCCCTATAAATCCCAAAAACCTCATCCCTTCATCCCCAAAAAACCATAATCCCTCAACCCAAAATAGAAAACTATAAACCCTCAGCCTCAGAAGAACCTTAAACCATAAACCCCAAAAAATCATAATCCCTCCACACTAGAAAATCCAAAAAACCCTAGCACCAAAAAACCATAAACCATTGACCATAAAAACCCATACCATGGTCCCCAGAAAACCCCATTCCCCATCCCCCCAAAACTCCAATCCCTCAACCCAAAACACACAAAACCGTTGTCCCCAAAAAATGTGAAACCATAAACCCAGAAAAACCCTAACTGTATGCCCCTAAAAACCCCAAAAACTCATCCCTAGAAAAACCCAAACCTACAACCCATAAAAGCCCAAAAACATAGTCATAAAAAACACAAACCCACTTCCCAAAAAAATCCCCAAACTATCATTCCCCCAAAAACACCAAACCCTTATCCCTAAATAACTCCAAACACTCATAAAAAAAAGTCCTATCACTCGTTACCAAATAGAATGGGGCCCTCAGTCATAAAAAACTCCAATTCCTTAATACTCAAAAACTAAAATCCCTCATACAAAAAACTGATAAACTGGTGCCAAATAACACCAATCAATCATCCCCTAAAATCCTCACACCATATGACCCCGAAAACCCCAATCCACATCCCAAATAAACCCAAGCCCAATTAACCGACCCCAAAAGAACTCCACTATCCCCAAAACCATATAAATCCATCCCTTAAAAACCCCAAACACTCATCCCCTAAAAACCAAAATCAATTAGCAACCCAAAAAACCCAAACCCTCATCTGAAAAAACGACAATCTTTTATTCCCAAGAAAACCTGACCCTTGGAAACAAACACACCACGTGACCAAATTCCCAAAAATCCAACCCTCATTAAAAAAAACAGAAACACAAGTCCCCAAAACCCCAAAACCCCCTTCTCTAGAAAACCTCAAACCACATTTAATAAAAAAAACCTCATCCCAAGAAATATGTAAACTCTCATCCCAAATAATGCTCATACCCCTAACCCCAAAAAACCCACAACCCCAACCCCAACCCCAAAAAACCCCAAACCCATAACTCAACAAAAACTCAAACACCCAGCACCCAAAAAACACCAATCCCCCAGCCTAAAAAAACAAACCCCAGTAGAATAAACCCAAAATCCAATGCTACACCCCCAAACCTAAACCATCTTCCCCAAAAAAACATATTTCCTACGCCACAAAAAATTCTAAATCCTCATCCCCAAAAATCATTAAATCCTAAGAAATAAAAAAACCTAAACCCTTACCTCAAAAATAACTAAACCAAAAAGTACAAAAAACCAAAGAACATCATTCCCAAAATACCCTAAACCCTCATCCCTAAAAAACCCTAAACCATTGGCCCCTATAAAAACTAAACCATAAACCAAAAAATGACCATAAACACTTATTCCCTAAACACCCAAAAACGTCACTCCAAAAAAAATCCAAAACCATCAACCCAAAAAAACCCCAATCCCTTTTCCCCTAAATACCCTAAATGTTAAACACTCCAAAACACTAAACTCTCTACCCCCAAAAACCATATACACTATGATCTTAAAAACCTTAAATCCTCATTTCCGAAAAACATTAAACCCTCAGACCTAAAGAACCCTAAATCATTGTCCCCTAATAAACAATAAAACCTAATCCAAAAAAAACATAAACCCTCATACTCAAAAAAACATAAACCCTCATACTAAAAAAACATAAACTCTTATCCCCAAATAATCCATATCCTTCATCCCCAAAAACCATCTAACCAATCTAAAAAAATCATAAACCATAAGACTAAAAAACCCATCAAGCCTAAAAAACTATGAACCATCATCCCTAATAAATCCTAAATCCTCAACCCCAAAAAACAATTAACCATAAGCCCCAAAAAAATCAAAAAACCTAGTCCCAACAAAAACCTAAACCCACTTCCCAAAAAACCCTAATCTAATTGCCCTAGTAAACCATAAACCATCAATCCCAAACTTCCCTAATCCCAAATCTTCAGAAAACACTAAACCCTCAGTCTTAGAATACCCTAAACCCTCATCCCCATAAAAACCTAAAACCTTATCCCCCCAAACCATAAATTCACATATAAAAAAAACCCTATAACCTCAACCCCCAAAACCCTTAAACCCTCTTCCACATAAAACCCTAAATCCCTATCACCATAAATCCTAAAACCTCTACCGTAGAAATACCTAAACACTCGGCAATTGTAAAATCTAAACCCTAATCACCAAAAACAATAATCCCATATCCCCAAAAAACTACAATTCATCATCCCCAAAAAACCCCATACACTCAACCCCAGAAAACCTAAACCCTCAACACCAAAAAATTATAAACCATAAACACTAAAAAACACTAATATATACACCCCATAAAACACACAAACCGTCATCCCCAATAATCCAAAAAACCACATCCCCAAGGAAACCTTAATACATCATCCCCTAAAATCCTAAACCCTTTTCCCCAAAAAAACCATAAATACTAGGGGCTAAAAAGTATAACATATTCTAAATAAATGAACCTAAACACTAAACACCCTAAACCCCAAAACCCTCATCCCCAAAAAACAC
Source organism: Viscum album (assembly GCA_963277665.1). NCBI lineage: Eukaryota > Viridiplantae > Streptophyta > Magnoliopsida > Santalales > Viscaceae > Viscum > Viscum album. The sequence goes on from OY728156.1 coordinate 1,560,596,768, forward strand.
ATATCCATCATCTAAAAAGACACTAAAATATCAACACCAAAACCCATAACCATAAGACTCAAAAAGAAAACCTAAAATTAATTCCCCAAAAAACCCTAATCCCTAAACTGGAAAAACCCCTAAACATCATCCCCCAAAACCATAAACTATCATCGCTGGAAAAAAACCCCACACTCCCAGAAAACCCACAACCCTCTGCCCTAGAAAATCTCCTAACCCTATTCCCATGATAACCCAAATCTCTCATCCCAAGAAAACACCAAACCATCATCCCTAGAAAACATAAAACCCTTAAAACATGAAAACCCTAAACCCTTATCCCAAGAAAACCAAAAATCCTTAGCCCTAAAAAACCATAAACCCTTAGACCGAGAAAAATCATAAAATCTCATCTCTAGATATCATTAAACCACTACCCTAGAGAACCCTGAATCCTCATTTCCAAACAACCTAAATCCTTATCCCCAAAAAACACTATACCATCATCCCGACGAAATGCTAAAACCCCACCATAGATAACCATAAACACGCTACCCTAGAAAAACCGAATCAATCATCCATAGAAAACCAAAAACATAGGAAATAAAAACCTAAATCCTCATCCCCAGAAAACACAATATCATAATCGTAAAAAATACGAAACTTTTATCCCATAAAAAACCAAATCCCTTTGCCCAAGAAAACCCTAAACTCTCAACACTAGAAAACCAAAACCCCTAGGCTTGGGAAAACCTTAAATAATCATTCGTAGAAATACATAAACACTAAATCCCAAAAAACATGTAAAACCTTAGACTACATAAAAATCCATAAGCCACCATCAGTAGAAAATATTAAAATATTATCCCTAGAAACCCCAAATCCCCCATTCTCCAAAAATCATAAACAATAATCCCCCAAAAGCCTCAACCCTTAGACTTAGAAATCACTAAACCCTTAGACCAAGTAAAACCTAACCCCTCATCCCCCAAAAGCACTAAACCCTTAGCCACATCAAACCTGAAACCCTCATCCCTAGAAAACCCTAAACACTCCCCCTTAGAAAACTTTACACCCACATAACTAGAAAACCCTAAATCCTCAGACCTAGAAAACACTAAATCCACATATCAAGAAACACATATAAACCCATCCTTAGAAAACGCTAAACCAATATCCCCAGAAAAACCTAAACCCTCACCCCAAAAAAACCCTAAACCCACATCCCTAGAAAACACTATAGATTAATTCCTAGAAAATCATAAACAGTCAATGCCACAAGTCCTTAAAACCATAACCCCATAAGAAATAAACCCACATTTCCATATTACCCTAAACCCTCATACCCAAAAAAAAACTCAATATCATAATCCCCAAAACATTGAAACATTATCCTCCGAACACCCTAAATCCTCAAACACAGAAAACCTTGAACTATCTGACCTTGAAAAAAATAAACTCGGAATCCTAGATTACCCTAAACCCTCAACCCCCCAAACCCTATGACCTAGAAAAAACTAAACCTATTCACCATTATACCTTAAAATCTTACCATAAACAACCCTATATGCTCATACCCAAAATCCATACCCCCATCCCAAAACCACTAAACCCTCATCCAAAAAAATAATAAAAACTATGATCTAAATTATATAAAAAACTATGCCCAAATACCAGAAACATTCATCCACAAAAATGTTATACCCTAAAACCCAAAAGATCAAACCAATTATTCCCAAAAAACACGAAACCATCTACCCCAAAAAACATTAACCCTAAGCACCATCAAACCCTAAACGCACAGCCCCAAAAAACCTTGTACCCTAAATACAAAAAACCCTAAACCATCTTCACAAAAAAAAAACACTAAATCCTCAGCCCTAAAAACAAAAAAAACCTCATCCATAAAAAAACCTAAAACCTCAACCATAGAAAACCCCAAAACATTAACCCAGAAAAACCCAAAACCATCATCTTAGTAAAACTGTAATCCCTTATCGCTAAGAATACCCAGAGAGTTAGCCTTAAAATACCTCAAACCCTCATCCCTAAAAACATTCCAACACTCAGCCCCAAAAAAACCCCAAAATCACATCCCTAAATAACTAAAAACCTTATTCGATGTAAACTGCAAACCATCAACCCTGAAAAAAACTAAAACACCCAACCCCAAAAACCCCCAACCCTTAATCCATAATAATCCATAAAACCTCAGACCAAAAAAACCATTAACCATCTACCCAAAATATTCTAAACCATTAACAATAAAAAACATAAAACCCTCAACCAAAAAAACCCGAAACCCTCATCACCAAAATTAATTTACAACCTTAGCCCTAAAAAAAAGTAAACCCTCACCAAAGGAAAACCATAATCCCTCAGCCTTAGAAATACCTTAACCCTTTTCCACCAAAAAACCTTGAACCCTATGCCAACAAAACCTTATACCCTCATCAATAAAAATCCCAAATCCTTATAACTCAAAAAACAAAACCCCCATCCCAAAAAAACCACCATATTATCAGCCCTAAAAAACCCAAAACACTCGTAAAAAAACATCTTATACACTCATCTCAAATTACTCTATCCCCTCAGAAAAAACATTAAACTGTATCACTAAAAAATCCCAAACCATTATCCACAAAAATCCCTAGAGTTGGATCCCAAAGATGATCGTTCCCCAGCCCAAATAAACACAAACCCACATGCCCAAAAACTCTAATCCCTTAGTACTAGAAAACAGTAAACCCTCAACCATAGAAAACCCTAAACCCCCATTCATTGAAATCCCTAGATCCTATTACCCAAAAACACAAAAATATTAACCCTATAAAATCATAAACACTTATCCAAAAAAAACTAAACACTCATCCCTAAAACCCCCATCATTTATATCCCCGAAAAACAACAAAACCTATTCCAAAAAACCCAAACCCTCATCTCCTAAATAAACCAAACCCACTTCTCAAAAACACCCAAACCCTCAGCCTAAAAAAACCAAAACACTTAACCCCAATATACCCATACCCTCAATCCTCCAAAAAAACCCTACAACCTTTTTCCCAAATAATCAAAACCTTCAATGCTGGGAGACCCAAAATCCTAAACCCAAATAACTATATACCCTCAGCCCCGAAAAAACCAAAACCACCAACCAAAAATACTATAATCGTTTAACCCAAAAAATAGATAAACCCTCAGCTCCAAAAAACTTCAAATCCTTGGTTAAAAAAACCTATATCCTCTACAAAAAAACCCTATAACCTCAGCCCTAAAAAAACTAAAACATTTTCCAAAAAAAAAATAAAACACTCAGGCCATAAAAACTATTAACCAATCCAACCACATAAAGAAACTCTAAAAACGTTCCACTAATAGACCCTCATCAGTCATCCCTAAATAAATAAAAACCCATGATAACAAAAAACACTTATCAAACCACTGAAAAAATCATAAAACATAATCCCCAAAAATCCCAAAAACCTTATAAAAAACTAAAATCTCTAAAACCCAAAAACATTATCCCAAAAAACCCTAAACAATCAACACAAAACAAACATAACATGGGCTACAAAAAAACGTAAACCCGTAACTTCAAACAACCCTAAATCCACATCCCCAAAAAAACCTATAACTACTACCTCAAAAATCTTATACCCTAAACACTAAGCCCCAAAAAAACATAAACTGTTATCCACAAAAATTACAAAATCATAATCCCCCTAAAACTCTGACATTCTCCACCAAGTAACCCTACACCCTTAGTCCCCAAAAACCATAAACCCTAATTCTTAAAAAACAATAAAACCATAGCTAAAGAACCATAAACTGTTACATGTAAACACCCCTAAACCCACTGCCTCAAAATACACTAAACCCTCAGCACCAAAAAAATCAAAATTCCCCATTAACAAAAAATTATGCAAACCACTACACCAAAAATCCCAAACACTCATCCCCAAATAATCTTAAACCCCCATACCTAAAAACCCATAAACCCTTACCAAGAAAACACCCAAAAATTTATGCACCAAAAAATTGAAATGGTCATCCACAAAAACCACATGCCCCTCATCCTAAAAAACCCAAAATCCTCACCCATAATAAACCATAAACCCCATCCCACTAAAAAAAGAAATCTTATTTGTAGAAAACAAGAATCTATCATCCATAAAATTCCTCACACCCTTATCCCCAAGAAACACTAATACATCATCCCTAAAAAGCTCCAAACCCTTATAAAAAACTATACCATTGGCCCAAAAAGACCATAAATACTCCCCCAAAAAGGTCACAAAACACTTAGCTCCAAAAAAACCTAAATCATCATACCCAAAAAAATATAAACCCTCAAACGTAGAAAATTCAAAACACTCTTCCCAAAAAACCCTAAATCATTTTCCAAAAAAAAATTAAACCCTTTACCACAAAAAAACTAAACCCTCTTCACCAAAAACACTATAAACATAACCGCAAAAAACCCCTTGGCCCCAAAAAAACCCTAAAACCTTGTCCCGAAAAACAGTAAACTCTCATCTCTAAAAAACCAAAACTCTTGGAACCATAAAAACCTAAAAACTCATCCACAAAAAACATAACCCCCATCCCCAAAACTAGTTAAAAACTCAACTTAAAACAACATTAAAACCTCTTCCATAAAAACATTGAACACTCACCCCCCAAAATTTCAAGACAATCAACCTCAAAAAACCCTAAAACCTCAGCAAAAAAATACCCTAAAATAATAGAAAAAATGAAGTCCTCATAAATCATCCCCAAAATACCTGAAACCCAAAGCCTCAAAAAACCCTAAATCCTTATCTCTAAAAATCCATAAACCATCATCCACAAAAAACCTAGACATTAAACCCTAAAAAACCCTAAACCCTCAGAATCAAAAATACAAAACCCTCACCCTAAAAATACATACACCCTTATCCCCTAAAACCCAAAAACCTTGTTTAAAAAAATATATAAACCCTCATCCCCAAAAATATATAAACTGTTGGCTCCAAACAGCCCTCATCAGAAGCCCAAAAAACCCTAAGCCCTCATCCCCAAAATCACTAAATCCTCTGTCCAAAAAAACCTTAATAGCATAGCAACAAAAAAAAATATAAACCCACATACCAAATAACCTCTATGCCCTTATCCCCAAAAAACATGAGACCCTCATTCAAAAAATTCATGAAACCCATATCCCCAAACAACACAAAATACACATCCCTAATGAACCATTAACACACATCCCCAAAAAACCCAAAACACTCAAACCCAAATCACCCTAAACCCTAATAAAAAAACTAAACCCATGACACCAAAAATTTCTAACCCCTTAGGATAAAAAAAATAAAAAAATGTAGTAAAAAACTAAATATCCATAGAACCAATCAAAAAGATAAAACTATTTCCCCAAAATACCCAAATCCCTCAACCCTAAAACACCATAACCCTCAGCACCAAAAAAACCTAAACCATCAGCCCCCAAAAAATACTATACTCCCAGCTTAAAAAACCATCCACCATTATCCCTAAAAAACATCAAATCATCATCACCAAAAAACATAAATCCCTCTAATAAAAAAAACACAAACCCAAATCCCTAAAATACAAGAAACCCTTTTCCCCAAAAATCCCTAAACCCTAATCCCCCCAAACCCCAAACCCTAATCCCAAAATCCTAAAAATTGAGACCAAAATATCTTGTACCCTTAGCAAAAAAACACAATACCCACATCCTCCAAAAAACCCATAAAATCATACCCAAAAAACTATAAACCTTCATACTAAAATAATAATAAAAACTAACCCCTTAAAAGGAGTAATCCCTTAGACCCAAAAAAACTAAAACCATCATCCCTATAAATGTAATGTCCCAGAAAATTCCATGTAATTTTTTAATTATTTGGGATTATTACGAGTCTGTAAAAATTGATGGCCCGTGATTCAGAGGCACGGTGTGCCGGGAATGGATTTATTTAATTTTTTTAAGGTATGTTCAGTAAACGCGCGGATGAAGTTTTCTATATTTTGAAATGGTTCTCTGATTAAAAATATGAGGGCATTGTTGAATCTTTAGTGCCATAATTCACTGAATGGAAGCTTCACATTGACCGTAGTAGGTTGGGAGAAAATTTTAGTTTTTGGAATTTTTAGGAAAATTAAAATAACATGTAACTATTATTTTATTTTCATTTTCTCCAACGGATGAGCGGCGGTGGTGGTACGAGTGACTTGTCAAGACAATTAATGGCTTGAATCATAAACTGCGTAACTCCACCATTGTGAATTAAAATAGGTTCATTAATACATTTAATTAACCTTATTCATTACTCAATGCCTTGCTCACTTTTACCCCTCCTATTTAAGTGGAGCTCAGAGTTGGGTTTTGGCATGGCTTCATCATGTGAGGAAACTCTAGAAAAGTCTCGTGGTAACATCCTCCAATGGAGGATAAAATCTCAGGAAGAAAAAATTCAGGATCGACGAATGTTGAAGACTCCATCCAACATGGACTCTCCTCCCGCCACCACTGCGACACCTCCAATGTCTCATTCATGTAGGGGTTTTTGTTTTTGATATTTTGATATTCCTCCTTCCCTGTTCTTGATTTATACAAAGAAAGCGGATCAAACGACCAACGTGTTGAACCATGAATCATTATTTAAAAATGGGAGTTTGATGTGGGGTTACTAGTCGGGGGTTATTTCTAAATTCTCTGATTTTTTCTAACACCCCTTGTTAAAATGCTAACGCGGAGGGTGTGAGCCAATCCGAACAAGTCCTAGATCCTCCGCCAATCTTGTTGTTCTTGTGTTCCCCATGCGCGGCCAGAAAATGAGTCAAAAAGATAGAGATAGGGGTCACGCAGTGGCGGAGGTGACCTAAGGGGATCATAGGAATAGACAACACTAAGAATGGACCATTGGAGCACATCTGATGGCCTGCAGAAAGAACTGATGGAGTACCTCCGGTAGTCGGAGGAGGCCCACGACAACTGGTTGTGGGTGGTGGGAAGGAGATGTGCCGTTTCCTGCCATGGTGCCCAGAAGCGGCCGACCCGAGCTGACCACACAGGAGAAGGGAGACGCCTGCAGGAACCATCAGTGATGGTAGTCGTGGCCAGCGGGCTATATTTGGAGTGAGCGGTGCGGCCCCACGCTGCACCATGTTGGTTGAAGACTGGTCAAACACTTGACCGATAGTTGAAAACTGTGGGAAACACCCCACCAGTTGGATGAAACGACCCTGCATCTGCGAGGCTAGCTGGAGACACAGTCTGCCTTTAAGAAGACGTGGGCCAGACACGGGCCGGCAGAATAGGCCGGACCTGCCGGGTAGGTCGGACCCACCCAATGGTCCAGGTCGAACCCACGGTGCAGTGCCCAGTGCGGGTGGGTCAAGCCCCACCTGGCATGCCAGGCTAACCATGACCTGGGCCCGTGAACCTGATGGGCGGACTCTGACAGGCTCGACCCAGTGAATTGGGTGGACCCTAATTGGGTTGGACCTGGGTGGGGTTAGGTAGACCCTTGGAAACGTTGCATTAAGCCGGCATGACCGAGTCAGACTGGGCATAGACCCAATCGGCCACAAAATAAAGAAACATCCGTAACGGACAAACTAGGTGTCCATTTTAGAAGATGTTAGTGGCATTGGGACCCCTTTTGGGAAGCTATCCCTTTGGAATATTTTGGTGGGCCCGACCGAGCCATGCTGGACTGAGGTATGATCACCCTCGTTTCACAATAAGGAGAGTAACTAACTAACCAAGAATCCATTCGATGCTCCATCTATGGAATAACAACCCTTGTTACAAGGCGATACTCTAGGTGCGTTTTTATGGAGTTTGATGTGCGACCTGGGTTGGATCAAACATGAATCCAACTAGACCCTTTTTACAAAAGTGCCCATATCTCACAGACCTGGTGTCCGACCGATGCGCTGTCTATCACGTTGGGACCCATATGAAGGGGTGTTCCCTTGAGTATGATTTTTGTGGGACTTTATACCAATTGAAATATGACTGATGGATTGAGGAGAAGAATCTTCCAAAGATCAGGCATGCTTCGTACGGGAATTCAGTGACTGGGTGTGACATGAAGAATAAGAGAGACCAATACGGGTTGGAATTAGAAACTCCAGAGTGGGATGATCTAGTTGTACAACTAATCATCCCTAACTCTATACCATTGACCAATATGTATCAGAACCAGTGACCAATACGGGTCAACATCTAGAGACCAATACTGGTTAGCACAAGCGACCAACACGGGTCAGCATCTACCGACCAATACAGGTCAGCATACAATGAACTATATGGGTAATCATCTAGAGACAAATACAGGTCAAAATACATTGACCTCTATAGGTCAGAAGTAGAGTTACTGTAGATAGGATGATCTAGCTTTACGACTAGTCATCCCTATCCCAGTAATCTTGAAGTTGTACCGTTAAAGTGAGATATCTCTTTGGCATTGTGCTTCATGATTTAGATCATTCTTGTGATATTAAATTTGTGGTATTTTTTGTGATGTTTTCCTATGTGAATTACTAAGATACATTCGAGGGTACAGGGGGTCCCCTACAGAGTCGTTATACTCACCCTTGCATGGGTTCATCCCGCATGTTTGTGTCTGGTGAAGACTAATGACGCTCTGAGGCAGACTTTGGAGGTTTGGGTCTTGGTGGAGCTTGGTGTGACGGAAGTAGTTGAGATCCTCTTCTTCGACTTCATACATACAACAAAAACTCTCTAGGTAGAGCACCATGCAGATACGAGAGTTGTTTACTTTCTTTTCAGTTTCTAGGTCTTGTATTCTAGCCCATTGTTTTCAGTTTACAGTTGTAGTTGTGGTTGTACTTTAATCATGTGGTTATACCTTAATTTTGTTGGTTTTTTACTTCAGTTTCACTTTTTGAGTGTGTACAGATATCTAAGACAATGCCTTCCCTATTCGGGAAAATCCTTCAGGTGCTAGTCACCAACCACTGGCCTATAGAAGGTAGGCTTGGGATAGTCATGTCTGGGCCCTGTGAGATGGGTCATGGAAAAGTGGTATCAGAGAGTGGTAAGTTCTACCAAAAGAACTAGGAGTATACTTTTAATGACGCAATGTTGTAAAGTGTTATGATTTTGGTTTTCAGTATAGGGAGTCTAGTGTTCGTGCAGCAACCGACATATCCATACAACATGATCCTGAATTCTGTTCTATGACTCGGTACATGAAAACATAGGTTTCTAGTGTTTTGAAAAGTTTTCTTGATCTTTATTGAGTCAGATCACCATGTATAACTTATATACTCTGGTGCATCTATTTCTTACAGGATGCCTCCGTGAATATAGCAATCCAGGATTCCGATTACATATCGTGATAATGGCCCACCGAGCGATGAGGCATCGGTACAGAGACCACTCATAGTGTGGAACCTTCGGGTGGTGTACAAGTATCACCACCACCTATTGAGAAGCATATGTTACCGGTGGATCATGCACACCAGCTGATAACATTACATGAGTTCTAGAGACAAGGGACAATGAGGTTTCGAGGAGAGACAGACCCTAGGTAGTAGAAAACTGGATTGAGGTGGTTTCATGGGCCTTTCTCTTAGTAGAGACACCTGTTGAGAAGATGGACATCATGGCTGTCAGCCTTCTTCAGGGATCGGTAATATGATGATGTATCTTGACGCTCCAAGTGAATGAGGATAAAAACTTCACCTTTCCATACTTTGAGAGCCTTTTCTAGGCAATGTTCATGCCAGAGACACTATGCTCTGTGTGTATTCAGGACATGCTGCATCTACAGCAGGGCAGCCAGACTATGGATCAGCATTCAGAGAGATTTACTGACCTCTCATGATACTCCACCTACATGGTACAAGACCCTTTATTTGGGGCCTAGAACTTTGAGAAGGGTATATGATGAGAGATCAAAGCTGCGATAGTTTCTCTCAGCATCCTAACTCAGGATGGGGTGATAGGGCGAGATTTTCTAATGGAGAGCTTCCTTTCCAAGAAGACACTGATAGTGAGAGACCCTACCAGACTATAGGTAGCAGAGTCATCTATTGCTGGAATTAGATAGATGAGGCAGAAGCCCAGGTGGGCTAGACCTTCTGGAGGGTGACACTGAGATGCAGGATTAGAGGTGAAAGGCTCGAAAGGCCGGGGGAGCCACCAGTGATGCATGATCTATTTTTACTTATAGGGGACAGGGTCACAGAGCTTGTGACTGTCTGAATCCCATCAAGGATGATCGGTAGATGGTGGAGGGTCCACTGAGACAGCGGTAGAAGCATGATAATCATCCATGAAGTGGAAGAGGTAGGGGAGCATGGAACACAGCGAGAGGTGGTTGGGGTCACCATGCACCACCACCACCACCACCCCCAGGCGGTCCCCCACGAGCTCAGTGAGCAGGTGGACAAGGAAATGCCCTGGTACAGGAAATAGAGTCTCACGATCCTGAAATCCCTGAGATGATATGAGGTACAATCTATATATTCTCTACTTTATCAATAGTTCTTATCAACACAGGTTATAGAAGTTATTTTCTTGCTGCAGACTTAGTTCAGGACTCTGAGATTTCGACTAATATTTTAGCTCGAACTTTATGTTTGGATAATCCTACAAGAGACAATTCAACAGTCACAAACTGGTGTCGATAGTGTGATCATAGAGAGGTAGACTTTTTCATTGACTTGTACCCAATAACAAAACTTATTTCTACTCCATCATATCATATTTCTCCTATGGAACTCTGAGATGTGAGGGTACAGTTGGAGGAATTACAAGGGAAGGGATTTATAAGGCCCAATGTTTTTCCATGGGTATCCGTAGTGTTGTTTTCTAAGAAGGTAGACGAAAGTTTGAGGCAATGCATGGACTTCTGGTGCCTAAACCTGGTGATTGTGAAGAACAAGTATCCTCTACCGAGGATTTTTGATCTCTTCAACTAGCTGAAAGGAGATCATTGGTTTTCAAATATATACCTTAAATTATCACCAGCTCAGGGTACAAGATGAGGATGTACCGAAGACAACCTTCATATGTCAGTATGGCCATTATGAGTTCTTGGTGATGACTTTCGACATGTCCAATTCTATAACAGTGTTCATGGGGATCATGAACATTATCATCCATCCATACCTCGATTACATTATGGTGGTCTTCATCGACGAAATCTTGGTGTACTCAGTGTTTGAGGAAGAGCACTCTGTACACTTGAGGATAGTTCTGGACACACTTTGGTAGCACCAGTTATATGGTAATCTCTCTAAGTGTGAGTTTTTGGATACATAAGGTCCAATTCATGGGACACGTTATCTTAGAGGCTGGTGTTGCAGTGGATCTAGTGAAGATCGAGGTAGTACCTACATGGGAGCCACCTACGAGTGTTTCTAAGGTACAAAGCTTCCTTGGATTAACAGTTTACTATGAGAACTTTGTACCCGATATCTCCATAGTAGTAGCACCTATGAATTCCTTGACAATGAAAAGGAAACCCTTCCTATGGTTAGAGACATGTCAGTAGATCCTTCAATAGCTAAGTTAGAGCATAATTATCACTCCCATCCCGAGGATATTGGAGGAGGGCATTTGCTTTGTTTTTTACTGTGATACATCAATGATTGGAATAGGTTGTATCTTGATGCAGGATGATGCAGTGATTGATTATGGCTCACGAAAGCCAAGGCCTCATGAGAATAATTTTACGACTCATGACATGGAGTTGGTAGCATTAGTCTTCATACTAGAGACATGGTGACATTACTTGATGGGTGAGCGGTTCATTATTTAATCAGACCACAAGATTATCAAATATACATTCACACAGAATGATCTAAATTCGAGACAATGATATTTGATAGAGTTCCTACATTACTATGAATTTAAGATAGTCTATACTCTTAGGAAGCGGAACATAGTGGCAGATGCACTTTGCTGGAGATTGAGTTCGCAGCTACTGAACGAGGATCCTGAGAAGTTAGCCTCGATTCAGATATCCTAAATAGATAGAGATGAGATATTCTACCTCTAATAAATGGTAGTTTCCCCTCCACTCCTTTAGTGAGTAAGGGAGGCACAACTCAAAGATAGCAGCCGCGAGACTACACTTGCTCAGATATCATCATGCCATGCACCTGACAGATATTCTGAAGGTGGAGAGCATGCTATCCTTTTCAGAGGATGTACAGTTGTACCAGTGGAACTACGAGTCGAGGTGCTGAGGGAGCTCAATACATCCGCCTAGATAGTACATCTAGGTGTGATGAAGATGTATCATGACCTCCGGCATTAGTACTAGTGGACAGAGATGAATAAATCTACAGCAAAGTTTGTTTCTAGATTCCTCACTTGCCAACAAGTGAAGTCCGAGCCCTAGGTACAGGCAGGCTTGACCCAACCTCTCGAGATACCAAAGTGAATGTGGGAAGAGATAACAATGGACATTGTGAAAGGGTTTCCATGTATGTACAGAGGGAATGACACCATCTAGGTGATCGTTGACTGACTCACTAAGTCATCCCACTTCCTTGATATTCACAAGAAGGGTTCGGTAGAGAGATTGAGACATCTCTATGTTTCGAAGATTGTGAGACATCACGAGGTTCCTCCGATGATAGTCTTAGACCGTGACACATGATTCACATCCTAGTTATGGAAAGGATTGAAAGCATATTTTGGGAATCAACTTCACTTGAGCACAACTTTTCACCTATAGACAGATGGTCATATTTAGTAGACCATCCGTACCATAGAGGACATGATTCATGCATGTGTCCTAGATTTTAGTCGTAGTTGGGAAGACCAACTACCATTGGTGGAGTTCACGTACAAAAGAAGATATCACTCCCCCATTGGTAAATCACATTTTGAGGTGTTGTACAGACAACCGTGCAGATCACCCTTATGATGGATGGATCCAGGAGAACCATCACTCGTGGGCCCAGAGATGGTACATGCTACCATTGAGAAGGTGTAGATCATCCGAGAGAAAGATGAAGACTGCACAGAGCCGATAGAAGTCCTATTATGATGGTAGATGGAGACCACATGAGTTCCATGAGGTGTACCACGTATTCTTTTGAGTCTCCCCTCGATGGTGACTAGAGAGATTTTTCCTAGGAGGCAAACTCTCATTCAGGTTTATCAAACCATTCTTGATACTTCATAGGATTGGAAAGGTAGCATACCACTTTCCAATGTAACCGCAGTTGGAAATGGTGTCCGACGTCTTCCACATATCACAACTTAGGAGATACATCCATGACCCATATCACATCATCAACAATGGCGAGCTAGATATTGACAACGAGGAGACTTTTGCAGAGTACCCAGTGGAGATTGAGGATCGACAGGAGCAGATCCTCCGTGGGTGGTCGATACCTTTGGTACACATTTTGTGGTAGAATGGTAATCTCCAGGAGAGCACATGGGAGCGAGAAGCTCAAATGCGTGCCCAGTACCCCTCTTTGTTTGTGTATCCTTTTTTGTCTTTCAGGGACATAAATCCACAAGGTGGGGAAAATGAAAAGACTTGAAAAAGTCCATGTATTTTTTTTAATTATTTGGGATTATTACATGTCTCCAAAAATTGGAGGCACATGATTCTGAGGCCCAGTTTTACCATAATGGTTTTTTGAATATTTTTTAAGGTACGTTCAACAAACACACAAGCGACGTTTTCTATCTTCTAAGCCATTGCTCGGATTAAAAATCCGAGGGCACCGTTGAATGTGCAGTAGTGTGATTCTCTTCAGGGAAGCTTCACTTTGACCATAGTAGGTCAGAATAAAAATTTAGTTTTTGGACTTTTTAAGAATAGTAAAATAACATGTAATTTTTGTTTTATTTTCTTTTTCTCCAACGGATGAGTGGCGGTGGCAGGATCATTGACTTGTCAAGCAATTTAATGGATTGAATCATCAACTTTGTAACTCCGCCGTTGTGAATTAAAAGTGGTTTATTAATACATTGAATGAACCTCATTAACTCTTCAATGCGTTTATCACCTTTCCCCCTCTTATTTAAAAGGAGAATAGGGTGGGGTATTGGTATGAATTCATCAACTGAGGAAACATTGAAGAAGCCCCGACAACAATATACACCAATGGAGGACATCAGATCAGGTGACAACGATCCGAGATTGATGAACGCCGGTGACTCCATCCAACATGGACGCTCCTCCCTCCTCAATCGCAACACCCCTAGAGTCTCATTCAGGTAGGGTTTTTTTGAGATTGTGATATTACTCCTTCCCTATTCATGATTTAAATGAAGAACGTGGATCAACCAACCAAAGTGTTGATCTATTGATTGTTCTTTAACCATGGGAGGTTGATGTGGGGTTACATGTCAGGGGTTATTTCTATATTCTCTTATTTTTTCTAACAACCTTTGTTAAAATGCTAACATGGAGGGTGTGGGAAAATCCGAACAAGGTCCGAACCCTCCATCAATCTTGTTGTTATTTTGTTTCCCTTGTGCAATTAGACAATGAGATGACAAGAAATAGATATGGGTCACGCAGTGGTGATGATGACCTGAGAGGCTCGTAGGCCCAGATGACAACAAGAACAGACCACCAGATCATGTTTGGTGGCCCATAGAAAGAATCATCGGCGGACCATGTCAGCGGCGGCCGACAGTGGCCAGAGGAGGCCCACAACGACCGGGCGTAGGTGGTGGGAAGGCGGTGCACCATCGTGCATCGCGGGGGACAGAGGCGGCCAGCCCAAGATGGCCGTGTAGGAGAAGGGAGAATCCCACAGGTTCCATTGGTGGTAGTAGTCGTGGCTAAGGGGTCACGATAGAAGTGGGCGGGCCGCCCCACGGCTCCCCCCGTCGGCTGAAGACTAGTCGGCCACCTGGCTGACCGTTGCACATGGTGGGGAAGGGAACCACCAATAAGATGAAACTACCCCACATTCTAAAGGCTATCTAGAGACACTGTCTAACTTCAAGTGGATGCGGGCCAGCCGAACGGGCCGGACACGTGGCCCAGCGGACCTGTGCGAGTGGGCCGAGCCAACCGCGGGCGGGGCTCGTAAAATAGCCAGGACAACCCCGACATGCCTAACCTAGTGAACGAGGACAACCCTAAACGGCCCAAATTTGGGCAGGCTGAGGAAGACCCCGGGACACGTTGCGTCGAGCGGGCCTGACCGAGTCGGACCGAGCACAGACCCAACCAACCCCCAAATAAAGAAACACTCATAAATAACAAACCAGGTGTCCATTTGACATGACATAAGTGACATTGGGACCCCTTTTGGGAAGTAGTTCCTTTGTCATATTCTAGCGGGCCCGACCAAGGCGGTCTGGATTGAGGTGCGATCACCCCTGTTTCCCGGTAAGGGGTGTAAATAACAGACCAGGAGTCCGATCGATGCACCGTTTGTGGAATATGGACCCTTGTGACCGAGATTTCCTTTGGAGACACTCTAAGTGAGTTTTGATGGAGTTTGAATTGTGACCTGGTTTGGATCAAACTTGAATCTAACCGGACCCTTTTTACAAAAGTGCCCACATCTCACAGACCGGGCGTCCGATCGACGCGTTGTTTATCACGTTGTGACCCCTATCATGGGGTGGTCACTTGGGAAGGATTTTTTATGGGAATTTGTACCTTTTGAAATATGACAAATGGATTGAGAAGAATAATCTTCTAGAGATCCGGTGTGCTTCATGCGGGAATCTAGTGGCAGGCTGTGACATGAAGAAGAAGAGAATCCAATACGGATCAACATCAGAAACTCTAAAGTGGGAAGATCTAGTTGTACGACTAATATTCCCATCCTCTATTCCAATGACAAATACATGTCAGCACCAGCAACCAATACAGGTCAGTATCTAGCGACCAATACGGGCCAACACCGATGACTAATATAGGTCAACATCTAGCGATCAATATGGGTCATCATGTAGGGACCTATAACGGTCAACATATGGTGACCAATACAGGTCAGCATACAGTGACCTATACAGGTTAGAATTAGAGTTACTACAGATAGGATGATCTGGATTTACAACTAGTCATCCATGTCCCGGTAACCTTGATGTTATACCATTAGAGTGTGATGTCACTTTTTCTTTGTGGTTCATGATTTAGATCATTCTTGTGTTATTACCTTTGTGGTATTTATTGTTATTTTTTCCATTATGGATTACTGAGAGACCATAGAGGGTCTCGGGGTCCCCTAATGAGTTTTTATAATCACCCTTGCATGTGTTCCTCCGGCACGTGTGTTTCTGGTGCAGACTACTGACGCTCTGAGGCAGACTTTGGAGGTTCGGGACTTGGTGAAGATTGGTGCGACGAGAGCAGTCGAGATCCTCTTTTTTGACTTCATACTTATATCTACTACCCTCTAGGTAGATCTCTAGGGAAAATGCGACAACTATTTAATTTCTTTTTTGTTTGTAGGACTTTTATTCCATCCCACTGTTTTTAGTTTACAGTTGTACTTGTGGTAGTACTTTACTATCGTGGTTATACCTTACTTTTGTTGGTTGCTTACTTCAGTTTCCATTTTTGAGTGTGTAAAGATCTCTAAGGAAATGCCTTCCTTATTTTGTAAAATCTATCAGGTGCTAGTCACCAACCCTTGGCCAATAGAAGGCAAACTTGGGGTAGTCACATCCGGGCCCCTTGGGACGTGTCTTGAATACCTAAACCATCAGCCTCAAAAACCATAAACCATCTTCCAAATAAACCATAAACCCTCAACCCCCAAAAATCATAAAACCTCATCCCAAAAAAACATAATACCTCAGCCATAAAAATACCTAAAACCTTATCCCCATAAAAAAAACTACAGCCACATCCCCATAAAACAATAATTCCATAGTAACAAAAAACCCTAAACCCATAGCCTCAAAAAACAATAAATCCTCATTTCTAAAAAACCATACTACCATCCCTACAATCCCCAAACCACTATCCCTAAAAAACCCCAAATCATCACCCAAAAAAACTCTATCCCACATACACTAAAAACCCTAAACTATTACACACCGAGATTTTTTTAAATATGTTTTTTCAAATTTAATTTTTTTTTCTTTTAAGGTAATACTAGAAATAGTTATATATATATATACATATTAAAGAATAATTTAAACAATCCATTAATATGAAAATAACTTGGATTTTGCAACATTCAACACCGACTTGTCAATGGCTACCTGCAACACCAACATGGCGTACATTACACACAACACTAATGTTTCTACGAAACATCATTTTATAATTATAATTATTTAAATGAGATAATTATAATATAGGAAATAAACCTAGTTATATGAATTTTAATAAATACATCTAAAATATAATTTATAATTTTTTTATTTAATTAAGTAATATATATAATGAATGATTTAATTTTTGGTAACAACCGTATATGTTCAAAAATTCCATTTTCCCAAATGAACTACTTTTAATGTCCTCCTATGAAAAATAAGAAAATTAATTTTGAAACATTTTGAAATTTAATTTGATAAAATAAACTACATTTATGAATTTTTAATGTAGAAATTAGATTATGGTGAATTTTAGGAATTTTTCTGAGAAATATCATTTTTTGAGGAAGAGTGAAAAATACGTCGTTCTAGTTATAAAATGCTATTTCATTTATATAATTATTAATGTAAAATTATATTTAAAATTTTTATTAAGGTGAAATTTGATTAATTATAAATATATTAATGTAAATTTCTTCATTAAAATAAATTTATGTTTGAAATTGAAAATAAAAACATAATATAATATTGAACAACTTTCTACTTAAAATACCCGTAATTTCATCCCATCTGTGAGAATATCATTAATCCTAAATTTATTCCTATGTTAATAGAATTTTGAAAAACCAACAAGAACCATTGTGATTATTATAATATTTAGATTATAATTATATCATTCTGGTTATTGAACTAAATGATTAGTCAAACTGATTACAATTAATCACAACGATTGAGGTCAAATTAAGCTTAATTAGGGACTAAACCATAATCAAAGGGGACTAAATGACCTAGAAACATGTCCAAAACCCATTTTATGGCCATTATTTGTTCATAATCATTCCATTATTGTTTCTAGGGTATTATTTTATTTATTTAAGAACATTTTTACACCTATTAAGTTTTCAAAAATTACAAGTGTGCACTTTTCCATCCTTATAAAAGGCGACCACATCTCCCACATACTCACATATCTCAATAGTCATAGGTTCGGAAAATATCTTCTCAATACACTTCCAAACATCCCTCAATTACTCTTATAAGGATTCCCTTAGGAATAGCGAAATTGAAGGATGCTCTTTGGAAAAAACCCAAAAGTAGTTACTTGATTAAGAGGTAACATTTTCGCCCAAGCCGTTTATTTTATTTTTTTTCAACCCCTTCCACTCTATTTATTTCATGATTCTATATAAAATAGTTTCATCAATATAATATGTTATTTTTATGCTACTTTGTTTACCTAAATTTATATAAACCTTCAACTAATGGGTATCAAACATACTTTTTATGTGTATGACGAAATACAGCTTCACTAAACGATGATTGTTCAATTTTTCTTACCGCCTGTCATGGTGCACATTATGATAGACACTATATTTATATATTTTATATAATATATTTATTATTTAATTAATATTTTGTATTTATTTTATAAAACACATATTTTTACATTCCATTTAGTGATAATAGGAGTATTTAGTTTGAGTAAGTGTGGACTACTACTCCCTCAAAGTGATGTGATTCGAACACATAGTACATGAAATGTATTAAAGATGGGTTTATTTAAAATATATGATATTCATGATATAATAATGATACTATAATAATGATATATAAATATATATAAATAAATATATATACATATTTAATATATAATCTTTTTTTCAATATGAAAATAAAATGGAAACAATATTCAAGTGTTTGTACGACTTACCATCTCCATGAATGGTGTATTTTATTTCATACTTATATAATATATAGATCATTTTAGTAAACATACAATGGATATAAATTATATTTATGTCATGTTTTACATTCTGGATTCATTATATATGTATAAGGAACAATGATGTTACAAATTAAAACACGTGAAGAACAAAGCTAATATTACCCAGTGTGAAACCTTAACATGGGATTGTTAAATAGTGGGTAATATAAGGTCATAATAAAACCATATTTAATATTATATATAATAATATGGTTATTTAAAATATTTATAAAATATTTTAATTTATATAATAGGTATTTTGAATTAGTATAATGAGAGTCAAGAAACAAGGTAAGGGGATTTTATCTCACTTTTTATTTTCGTGAGATACATGCTAGGTTAACCACAATTTACTTTTTTGTGGTGTAGGTATTTACCATTATTGTATTATATGTATCTTATACTTAATTTATTTATTCACGCATCTATTTTATGATTATTATTATGTGGGGTTTATGTTTCAAAAGAAACAAAATCGTTAAAATAGTTCTGTCTCAATTTTCCTTCTTTGAGACTCATTTTTTATTATACACAAAAAATATCATTAGAGGTGTGTATACTTGCATTGTACATTATATGTCATGAATTTAATTTCATTAATGATATATTAAGGTACATTTAATTTCCTTTTCTTACATGGAGGGTATGATCTAAAGTGACCAAGTTCTATGATTTTATTGAGACAATATCATCACTTTTTTGAGATTGTTTATATTTATCATTCCTTTGATGAAATATTTTGATCCATATAATTAAAATTAAAGAAATTTATTATTATCTTGTTATTAATTTTTTCTTCATATATTGGTACCATTTATTCCACTCTTTTTTACATAATATAGGTAAAAATGTGTTTTTAAGAAATCTCGACTTCACCCTCTCTCTAGTTGGAAATCTGGGTCTTAAAAGAAATGTTTTCTAAAAATGGTTTCTAAGAATATTATTCTAATCTCTATGATCACTGAAATAAGTTTTCACCCACATTTTATTTTACCAATTTTCATTGGGATATTTTTCTCACTTTTGGATCAAAGAATTGTTTCTAATATTTTTACCATGAAAAAATATTCATTTTACCTAGTACAAAATCTATGGATTTATCAGACATCATTTATATGAATAATCATTTTTATAAATAAATGGTTAATATTTAAGATTTTTTAGAAGTATTTTTAAAAATGATTTTTAATATGTTTTCATCCCCTTTTTATAATCTTTCTAGAAAAATGGTTTTCAAAACGTTTTTAAGGTCCTTTATAAGTTTTCAAGGAAAATTGTTTTAAAAACCTATTGAAGATCCATTTATAAATTTTCATTAAAAAAGGTTTTCAGAACCTTTCCATGATTATTTTCTATGTTTTTAGGAAAATTGGGTTTCAAAATTCATTAAATCATATTTTATATGTTTTCAAGGAAAAACGTTATCAGAACATTTTAAAAACATATTTATAATTTTCAATGTATTTTTGAAAAAATGGTATTCAAAATGCTTTCAATATTTATTTATAAGTTTTAAATTAATTTTCAAAGACATTATTTTCAAAATAAATTCAATCTATCTTTATAAGACTTAAAAGTGTTTTCAATGAAATTTTTTCTTAACATTTTTTAAATATTAATTTACACATTTTTAAGTAAAATGGTTTTCAAATGATTTCATGTTTTCTTTATCTGTTTTAAAGTTATTTTATATAAAAATTATTTTAAAATGATTTTAGTTTTTTAAAATAAATTTTCAAAGAATTAAGGATTTTTTCTTAAAGAAACTTTTTTAATGATATTAAAAAATTTATTTCTCTCCAATATGACATTTCATTAGGATAATCCTGCCATTTTATAAAATGATCAATAGGATACATTCATATTCTTTCTATGAATGGGTTACACATAATGTCTTGGTTGTTATGAAAATTTCTTCACTGTCACATGATTTATTATTTTGAAGCTTTTTTCGTTTCACAAGTTATGTTTATGATGAAATTATGGTGAAAATAATCTATTTAAACATGATATGATATGATTAAATGTTTATAATAACCATTTAAATTCTTGGGTTATGATATGAATATTTATGATCTTGTGGCACTTGTATATATAATTACATTATGATATGGGCGGAATATATATATCTCCATCCAATGAGTTAGGAAATGATTTATATCTCATGAGATAAACTAAGATGGTATTGGGAATAAATTTTTGACTAATAATATGGACATGGGAGTGAACCATGTCTACCATAATGGTATGAGGAGTGAACTAATGCTGCTATTATAGCCATGGGAATGAACAATGAATAACAATATGGTATGATGAGTGAACTCATGCTAATAAGATCTCCATGGGAGTGAACCATGTAAAACAATATGTTATGGGGAGTAATCAAATACTACGAATATGGTCATGGAATTTCATCCTCGTCTAGTATGGAAATTATATAACATGCTTATGTTTTTTCCATAATTCAATGTTTTATTCCAATGTTATGCATTCATGGATTATGTTATTTATATACTTATGATTAATGTACTATGTAATTTTAATCATTATTATGATCTGAATTATGTAGGGTATTATCATCAAATGTTATACAAAAGTTACATACCCCTTTATTAATGTAATACATACACATTTTCTTTTTACCCTTATTGAGAATCTAGGCTCACCCATTTCTTATGTTTCTTTTACCTAGGTTATGAAGAAATATTTTCTATAGAATTAAAAAAAGGTGGAGATCCTTATTAGAGATGGTGAATATATTTCACCCTGATATAAGATTTTTTTTCATGTTTCCAAAGACACAAAACTATTATGGTCCTTGGGCATTTATTTTTGTAATGTACTTAATATTCATCTAAAATGATTTAATGTCCATGTATATTAAGCATGGGTCACTAAAATTGGTATCAATGGAATGGTTTAGTCATCCTTTAGAAACTAGGATGAGAAAAAAAAATTGAGATCCCTATGTATATTTCTAAGGATATGTCTGGGGATGTATCTAAGGATAAGTATATATACGATTCAAAGTTTAGGAAAATGTCCCAAAATTTTGGTAAAGGATAGACTAAGTGGTTTCCCAGAGATACGTACATGTTAGGATACTGCATGTTGATGTGGATCTAGCAGAGAGGTTCCTAATGGTAATAACTCCAACAAGATTTTCCAGGCCTGACTTGTGGTAATATGGAACATGACAACGAGCCTTGTTTCACACCTGGTTTGACACTCCTATAGGATATTCTTTTGTAGTTTATAAATGATTTATGAACCATTTTGAAGTAGTTAAATATAATATAGTTATGAAATACCTTGGATAAACCTAGGGTGTCATAGAATAATGAAGGATTCATTATTTATACATCCTATATGTAATAATTTTAATGACTATCTACTTTTATGCTATGATACCTAATGCTCACACTATGCTTATGGATTTAGTCAATAGTGGGAATTGGAATTAATTGGATTAATGATTAATGTGATAGATGATTTACTGATGATAAGTAAAGTGGGATGATCACTTAAATTAATGATGTTGTGATCATTCCTAATCAGTTCTCACAGAACATGATTAAAAACATGTACATAATCCAACTCTCGGACTCCCCAATGAAGAGAAAGAAGGGGTTTTCAGAGAGTTCATGTAATGGAGACCATGGAGGAAAGAAGATTTTTTTCCATTTTGTCAGAAATGGGGAAATAATAACCTATGTGAGAGTCCTAGATGAATAATAAATGTTTTGAATGTGGAAAAGAAGGATACAAAGAAAGTGACTACAATGAAAAAATGAAGAGTTTGTTTAATGAAAAGAATGAGAATGTTAACCTCCCTAATAAATATTCAATGGTTAATTGTTTTATGTGTGGGGTTAATTAATCTTATGATACTCAATGTCCCATGATGAACAATCTTTAAGGGAACTAAAAACGTGGTGAGAGTAATGGTTACATTGTGGATGTTGAAGAGACTACAAATGAATTTTGAAAGGAATGTGATATTATGTAACTTGATGAGGTAGCCTTGTTAATGGAAAAAGGATGAAGTCAAATAAGAAAAGTTTTTATTTATTTGGGATTTAATAAATATGATATACTAATTGTGAAATATATAAGTGTTTTCATGTTTATGTTTTTTTTCACTAATGATTTACAAGAATATGTTGAATGGTTCTGATTGAATAAAAAAGTCATATAATGGAATAGTTATGTTTAGGTAAAACACATGATTAATGGAAAGATAAAAGTTAATATATTCCTTATGTTATGATAATGTTGTTTAGATGATGATATGGGGGATATGAATTATTAAATTGGATCATATTTATTAACATGAAAAAATTAAGACTTGTCGAAAAAAATTTATGATATCATAGATGATGTTTACAACATTTTTTGATTTATGGAATAAACCCAATATACTTTGAATATGGATGAATGAATATTTTCCATAATGATTTTCTGTAATTCAGTTTGTTACCGTGTTCCAAGATAATTCACCACAAGGGTATTTACATGTTTTGAATGTGAAAACAAATAGATACATTTTTGTATACGGGGGATCAATGTTAGGATGATTTCAGGAATTTTTTTCTAAATCATTGTATTTCCACCGTCTGGATGGTTTATAAGTTTAACCATTAATGAAATTTCAAATTTAAACTTTGGTGAAAGTATTTATGTATTGATATTGTATTGAAAACCATTGTTAAAAGGTTATTTATTTATAAAACTTATTTTAATGATTTCCATCATATTTAATTTAGAAATTATATTAGTGTGGATTTAGAAAATAACATCATGTATGTCGGGTGACAACCATTCATCCTTTGACTAAAGTATCATAAGGGATTCATGCCTACCATTGGCCAACATGATGTCCTTGTAATGTATATATTTTTGATGAATAGTTATTTAAGTTGAAACAATAGTGTTAATTTTTATGTTTTCAGATTAATGTCATCACTATATTTATTATGATTAATATTATGAGAAAAATACATACACATTTCATTCTTTTTTGGGACATAATATCTTTTAATGTTGTATTTTATCACTTTAGGTGTCAATGTAAATTTATCTACATCCATTTATTGATGTAATTGTTGAATTAAAAATTGATAAATGTAAACAATAATGAATGAATTTTTAGTATAGAAATATAACATGAAAGTATATTATTGGACAATAAAATAATAAGTCAATGATAGGATAATGATCAAAAAAATTATGCTAATACCTTAATTTTTGTTGAACCAATGCCCATATAAATTATCAAAGATTTATTTATTTGAGTCCCTCAACATTTCATAAATCATTCAGTTATTTGTGATTGATGACCTATATCACTCCCTATAAATATTTATGATTTTCCTCCATGTCCAATCTTCACTCCCAACCTATCTTCTCCTCTATGGAAACATAGTTATATGTTACATTGGGTAACTGTTATGGTTCCAACATTCCCTTATTAAAAGTAGTTTTAGTATTCAATTTTATGATTTTGGTTTCTATGAGTTGAAAATTCATGTATTAAAACATTGAAAACCCAAATGAATATTTAGGGTTAAATTTTTTTTAATGGGGGTATAATGTAACACCCCTAGATTTTTTGAAATATATTTTTTCAAATTAATTTATTTTTTTATATTTTTCATTTTATATGACACTAGAAATAGTTATATATATATATATATTAAAAAACTTTGTAAAACATTCCACTGACATGAAACCAACTCCAATTTCACTACATGAAAAACTGACTTGGCATACTCTACACGCAACACAGACATGGCATACGTTACATGCAACACTGATGTTCTAAAAAACACAATTTTAATATTATAATTATACAAATGAGGTAATTATAACATATCCATTATAAATATTTATATTAATAGTAATAACTAATTTTCAAAAAAAAATTAAATGTTTTATATAAATATAACATATTGATAATGAAGGATATAATTTTTGGAAATGACCTTATTGGTTTAAAAATACCACATTCTCTAATGAACTTCTTTTAATGCCCTCATGTGAAAAATAATACAATTATTTTTTGACACATTTAGAAATTTAATTTAATACAGTAAACATAGTTTTTTGAGTTTATAATTTCTAAATTATCTTTGGGTTAATTTTAAGGATCTTTCTGATAAACTTCATTTTTTGATGAATAGTGAAAAATAATTCTTTTTAGTTTAAAACTGATTTTTTGTTTAAATATTTAATAATGATAAATTTAAATATAAATTTGTTTTAGTGTATAATTATATCAATTATACATCTATTAATAAAAATTATTTCATTAGAATCAATTTCAATATAAAATTAAATATAAAAACCTAACAAACTTTGGAACTTCTTTCAACATTAAAACACCATAATTTTGTGCCTCCTACCAGGATTGAATTAATCTTATATTTTTCACTTTAATGAATTAAATTTTTTAAAAATAACCTAAAAATTTGTAATTAGTATAATATTTTGAGTCTAATTATATAATGATTATTTTTTAACAAAAATATTAGTAATAGTTCTTAAAATTGATCACAAAGATTTAGGTCAAATTATTCTTAATTAGGGACTAATCCATAATATTAGGAGTCCAAATTCCCTATCCACAAGTCCAAAACCCATTTTCTGGAAATTTTTACTCATTAAAAATTCAATTAATTATTTATTTTTTTATGACATTTTGTAGTTAAGACTAAGTATACATCTCACTTGTTTTAAAAAATTCCATTTCAGTCCATTTCCTTCCCTATAAAATGCTACCAACTCTCCCACATCCCCACACATCTCAAACCTCTTAGGATAGGATAATAAATTCCCAATCCATGTCACAAAATCCTTAAATTCCTCAAAAAATACTTACCTTCAAAATAATAAAATGCATGTTTCTCTTTTCCCACAAACCGAAAGGAGTTACCCGATTAAGAAGTAACGTCTTCTCTCAAGTCCTTTATTTTATTTTATTTATCCACCCCCTAAAATCTATTTAGTCCATGATTTGATAAAACAATAGCATCCTAAATATTCTAGGATTTTTTTTGATAATGGTTCAACATAAACTTACACACACCTCCATTTAATTGGTAACATACATTATGTTTACATGTACAACGATCTACCACCTCATTAAATGACGATTGTTAAATTTTTCATATAGCCTATAATGGTGAAAATTATGATGGAAAATATATTAATCTATTTTATATATTATATTTATTATTTATTTAATATTACTTATCCCTTTTACAGCACATATCTTTTTTACTTTCCATTTTTCGTTAATACAATAATTTTGTTTGAGGAGGTGAGGATTACCGCCCCTCAATGTGATTTGATTCATTCCCACACTTCATGGAATGTATTAAGGAAGGATTTAGTGAAATTATATGATATATATGATATAATAATTCTACTGGAATAATTATAAAACTATAAATATATACATATGTCATTTAACAACTTTTATTCAACATGATAATAAAAATGCAACAATGTTCGTGCGTACATATCGCTTTCAGTCGACATAAATGGTTTATTTCATTTCATACATCAATATTCTATATATTATTATAATATAAATATACTTCATATAAAAGATATTTTTATCATGGTTTACTTTCTATAATAATGATTTAAATATAAAGACCAATTATGTAACAAATTTAGACACATGCGATGAACAAAACAAATATTACCTAGTGTGAAAACTGAATAGAGGATTGTTAAAAAGAGGGTAATATGATGTCGTAATAAAACAATTTAAGGTATTTTATATTGTAAAATGGTTATGTAAAATTTTAATAATAAATTTATATTTATTATATAGGGGGTTTTCATGAGTATGATGAGAGTAAATACACAAGGTAAGGGGATTTCATCCCACTTTTTATTTCTGTGAGATACATGCTATATTGAAAAATATTCCCTTTTGTGTGGTGCGGGTATTGAACAAAGTTGTATTATATATATCTTATAATGATATTTTTTCGTTTTCACATATCCATTTTTTGATCTCTATTTCGTGGGGTTTATTTTTAAAAAGATACCAAATTTGTAAAATAGTTTTGTCTCAATTTTTCTTCTCTGAGACTCATGTTTTTGTATGCACCCAAATTATCATTTGAGTTGTATATAAAACCATTTTACATTTTATATCTTAAATTTACATCATTTTAGGTTATTAAAATATTCAATTGATTTAATTTTCTTACATTGAGGTTATGATCTCAGGTTACCAAGTTATAAGTGTTTATTGACACAATTTCATAACTTTTCGATATTGTTTATGTTTATGCTTACTTTGAGAAAATCTTATGATCTATATCTCAAGAAAATTCTTGAATTTCATTATAATATTATTATTAATTATTTGTTCGTATATTTTTACCATTTCATACCCTATTTGGTACATAATATAGTTGAGAAAATGATTTTTAAGATTGATCGACTTCACCCTCTCTTCAATAAGAAATCTATTTCACATAAAAAAGATTTTTTTTCTAAAATGGGTTTCCAATAATATTATTATAATATTTTATGATCATTAAATGTAATTTTTACCCTTTTTGTTTTTTTACCAATTTTTAATGGAATCTTCATGCCACTCCCTGATCAAGGCATTTTTTATAACCATTTTACTATATAAAATGAATATTCATTTTACCACATATGACATATATAGATTTACCTATCATCAGTTCTATGAAGCTTACTTTGCATGTCTAAATGGTTAATTTTTAATAATTTTTTTTATGTATTTTCCAAAAATGTTTTTCCAATTTTTTTTCTAGAACATTTCATTAGTTTTCAAGAAAAATAGTTTTCAAAATGTTTTCAAGATCCTATTATAATTTTTCAAGAAAAATGGTTCTCAAAACATTATAAAGATCCATTTATAAGTTTTCATGAAAAATGGTTTTCAAAACAATTTTAGACTTATTTTATAAGTATTCATGAAAAATGGGTTTCAAAAAGTTTTCACACTTCATTTATATGTTTTCAAGGAAAATTATTTCAAAAATGTTTTGAACATTGTTTTATAGGTTTTCAAAGTATTTTAAAATATATGGTTCTTAAAATGTTTTTATGATTTATTTATATGTTTTAGAAGTTTTTTCAAAGAAATGTATCTCAAAACGTTTTGAAGGCTTCTTTATAACACTTCCTTGTGTTTTCAAATAAAAAAGTTTTTAGATGTTTTGAAGCTTATTTTATATTTTTTTAAGAAAAAAAATTTAAAATTATTTCAAGTATTATTTATAAGTTTAGGAGGTATATTATATGAAAATAATTTTAAAATGGTTTTATGTATTAAAATTCCCTTTTCAACTAAGAAAGGATAGTTTCCTCATGAAATGTTTTTAAAAGACATTTAAAAATTATTTTCCATCGATTTTGATATCCATTGATTTTACTCACATACTTTTAGGACATAATCTAAAGGTTCCCTTCATATTATTTTCATGAATGGGTTAGACTTAATGTCACGAACATTATGAAACCCATTTCGATTTCATAGGTTATATAATTTTGAAACCCGCTTCTTTTCATGGATTATGTTTATGATGAAATGATTTTGAAACCTATATATTTCCACAAGTTATGATATTATTACATGTTTATAATACCAATATAATTTCATGGTTTACGATATTATTATTTATGATATTGTGGTACATGTGGGCATTATTTCATTATGAGATGTGTGGGACCTATATCTCCATACAATGCATTGGGTAAGGTATTATAACTCATGAGATAGAATAATATGATATTAGGAATGAACATGGACTACTAAGATGGCCATGTGAGTGAACCACTACTACCTAGATTGTATGAGGAGTAAACTCATGCTACTAACATGACCATGGGAGTGAACCATGACTGCCAAGATGGTATAAGGAGTGAACTCATGCTACTAATATGGACATTGGAGTTAACCATAACTACCAAGATGATATGGGGAGTAAACCCATATTACCAAGATAGTCTTGGCATTGATGCTTTGGATACTATGGAAATCATATTATATGCTTATGTGTTTTCCCCAATTCTATTTTTTATTTCTACGTTATGATTTTATGGATTATGTTCATCATTTTATTATGATTCATTTCTTATGAACTTAAATATTTATTGTGACATGTAATATGTATGGTATGATCATGAAATGTTATTCCCATGTTCCATACACTTTGGTTAATGTTATGCTTACACATTTCATTTATTTACCCTTACCGAGCATATGATATCACCCCATTCATATGTTTCCTTTCCCCATGTTCTAAAGAATGGTCTTATAAAGAAGCAAAAAATTTTGAGATCTTTATTATAGATATTAAGATCATTCACCATCATAGAAGATTTTGTTTCCCAATTTCCAATAACACTAAACTATTAAGTTTCTTAGTCATGTATTTTTTTAATAAATTGAATATTCATCTAAAATGATGTAATATCCATGTTTGTTAATCACGGATCACTATAAAAACTCTCAATCATAAAAAACCTTCAAAACATCATCCCCAAAAAACCCAAAACCCTCAAATATAAGTAACATGAAACCCCTTAACCAAAAGTACCCAAATCGGTGGCCCGAAAAATACCAAACCCTCATCTCAAAAAAAAAATAGAATCCCTTGGTCACAAAAAAACCACAAACCCGTCCCCAAAACACATCAATCCCTCAATAATAATAACCCAAATAACTTATCCCTATAATACCTAAGCCTCTAGATGCAAAGAAAATCCACACCCAATACCCAAGAAAACTGATCCCCTGCCCAAAAAAACCATGATCTATAACCTATCCCAAAAATATCACTATCCCCTAGTCCCTAAAAAACACAAAACATCAACCCCCCAAAACGCCAAACCATAATCCCCAAAAATCAAAAATCTTCCATCCCCAAAATACATGTAACCCTCATCCCCCAAAATACCCAATCCCTTAGCCCCCCAAAACTGCCACCATTATCCAAGAAAACGTCATGCACACAACCCCAAAATTCACCAAGACCCCAACCCCAACATCTAGTCTCTAAAATCCCCAAACCCCCACAAAAAAACCTAAAACACACTTTAAAAAAAACACCAAGAACCTACCAATAGAAAACACTAAAACCCTATCCTAAAAACACCCCAAACTCCCAACCCAAATAAACCCCAAACCTCCAACCCCAAAATATCCAAAACCAATAGCCCAAGAAAACAACAAACATTAGGCCTCAAAAAAACTCCAAATACCCATCCCAAATAAACCAATGAATCAAAGAAACATAAAAAAAAATACCTAATCCCCCAAACCCTAAATTATTATCCCAAAAAATCCCTCACCATCATCCCCAAAAACCAATAACCTCTACTATAAAAAAACCGAAACCCTGAACCCTAAAAAAATATAAACCCTTATCCCCTAAAAACCATAAACCCTTACCCCAAAAAGTGTAAAACTATCATCCCCAAAATACCCAAAACCCTTATACCAAAAATAACTAAACCATCGCCCCTAAAATAAAATCTAAAACCCTCGTCCCCAAAAAATCATAAAAACTAATCCCCAAAATTCCAAAAACTCTCATCCCCATAACACCCTAAAACCTTGTCCCTAAGAAACACTAAACCCTCATCCACAAAAAACCCAAAACCATCATCCCCATAATACCCAAGACCCTCAACCCCAAAAAACCCAAAACCCTAATCCCCCAGAACCATGGAAAACATTCCCCTAAAAACCATAAATTTTCAGCCCCCCAAAAAACGTAACCCTCACCCAAAATAACCCTAAAACATCAACAAAAAAACCCAAAAATAAGTGACATTTCCACATAAAACCCTAAACCCTAAACGCCAAAAACCCTAAACCGTCAACCTCAAAATACCTAAAACCTATTACCAAAAAAACTATTCACCATCTTCCCAAAAATACTATAAACCATCAACCCCAAAAAACCCTAAACCATCTACCACAAAAATACATGAACCATAATCACCCCATAAACCTTAAACCCTCAACACCAACAAAACAATAAATCCACTTCTTCAAAAAACCCTAAACTATCCTCCTGAGAAGAACCTAAACCCTCAACCCTTGAAAACCTTAATCCTTAAGACCTAGAAAAATATACAACCTTATTTTTAGAAAACCCTTAACCCATATACCCTTAAAAACCTAAACCTTTAGCCATAGAAAACCCTAAACACTTATCCCTAGAAAACCTAAAACACTCATCCTCAAACAACCCTATACCCTCATTCATAAAAAACACTAAACCCTTCACACTATAAATCCATGAACCCTAGGCCCTAGAAAACACTAAAAACTCATCCCTAGAAAAAAAAACCTTCAGGAGAAAAAATACCTCATAACTCATCCTAGAAAAACAGTAAGTCCTTATCCCCATAAAACCCTAAGCACTCATCCCCAAAAAACCCTAAACACTAAACCCAAAAAACCCTAAACCCATTTCCATAAAAAACTAATCCTTTCACACAAAAGACCATAAACATTTATCACCTAAAAATGGACTTAAGCATCATCCTTAATAAAACCAAATCCCTAAGACCCAAAAACCACTTAACTGTTTTCCCAAAAAACCCTAAAAACTCTGTTCTAAAAAATATGAAACCTTCTAGAAAAATATAACCAAAACCGTAAAACCCTAGAATCCCTATAACCTACAACCCAAAATACCCAAAAAAACATTTCTCTATGAATCCATAAACCCACAATACCCAAAATACTAAACCCTTAGACTAAAAAATTTTAACCAAGAGACCCAAAACATCTAGACCATCATTTCAAAAAATCCCTAAAACATCCATCCTAGAAAACTCTAAATTGTCATCGCCTAAAAATACAAAACCCATGAACCTAGAGAACTCTAAACCCTCATCCCAAAAAATCCTTAAATCCTCATCCCCAGAAAACCATATACCATATTCCCCCCAAAACCCCAAAACATCATCCCTAGAAAAGATAAATCCCTTTGCACTAGAAAACCCAAAACCCTTATCCTATGTAAAACCTAAAGACTCATCCCCATAAAACCATAATCATTTATTCCATCTAAATACAAAAAAAATAAACCCAAGAAATCCTTAACCCTTTATCAAAGAAAAATATAAACCCTTATCCTTAGAAAAAACCAAAACCATCATCAAAGAAAATAAAAAACCCTCCTAATAGAAAACCAGAAACCATCATCCCTAGAAAACCTTAAACCCTCATCCCAGAAAAATATTCAACCCTCAGCCTCCAAAAAATATAATCATTATAACTAGAAAACCCTATAATATTAGCACCAAAAAACCTAAATCCCTAATCCCAAGAAAACCCTAAACACTCAGACTAATATAACACTAAATGGTCAGACATAGAAAACCCTATAAACATATCCCCAAAAACCGCTAAAACCTCATCCTTAGAAAACCATAAACCGTAATCTCTAGAAAACACTAAACCACCATTCCCATTAAACCATAAACCCTCAGCCCTAGAAAATCCTAAAACCTTAAACCAATAAAATAATAAACCTTAATCCCAAGAAACCTCTAAACCATTATCCCCATAAAATAATAAACCATTACCATAGAAAAAATAAACCCTAAGCCCTTGAAACCATAACCCTTATCCCTAAAAAAATATTACACCATCAAAAATAGAAAATCATAAAACCTGATCTCATGATAACTCTAAACAATCATCCCAAGTAAACCATAAATCTTCATCCCTAGAAAAACATAAAACCTCATTCCCAAATTCTATAAACTCATATCCCTAAAAGTTCATAAACCCTTATCCTCCATAAATCCCTAACCCTCATCCCTAGAAAACCCTAAAAATCATAATTAGAGAATTGTATACACTAAACCAATGAAGAAATAGTAAAATCTCATCCCCAAAAACCCTAAACACTCATCCCCTAAAAAACCCTCAACCCTCAACCCAAAAAACACAAAAATGTAAGCCCTAGGAAACCATAAACCCTCATCTCCATAAAACCTCCAACCATCAAACCTAGATAAACCTAAATGCATTGTACCAATAAACCCTATACCCAAAACCCCCAAAAAACCTATACACTCCCACCCATAAAACCTTAAAACCTCATCCTCCAAAACACTAAATTCTTATCCCTAAAAAACAAGAGATGTTCAGGACGAAAAAATTACAGCACCATCCCAAAAAAACCTAATACCATGAGCCCTAAAAAACATTTAAAACTAAGCCTCCAAAAACTAAACACTCATCTCCAGAATAAAATATAACCTCAGACCCAAAAATCCAAAAAACCACAACCCAAAATACCCTCAACCCTTAGCCCCCCAAAACCCTAAACACTCATCCATAAAACCCAAAAACCTCTGCCCCAAAAAACGTTAAACCCATAGCCTGAAAAACCCTGTTCCCTCAACCGTAAATGACCCTAAAACCCCTATCCAAAAAAACCTAAACACTCAGACATAAAAAAACTAAACCCTCTTCACCATAAAGTCATAGTACCTTATACATAATAAACCCCAAACCCTCATCCCTAGAAAACCCCATACCCTTATCCCTGTAAATCCCAAAATCCTCATCCCTAAAACCCCCCCCCAAAACTTATCAATAAAACCCCACAACCTTGGTGCTAGAAAACCCAACCTATTATTTCTGAATATATCCAAACCATCGTCTTTAAAAACACGAAACCCCATACCATGAAAACCATAAAATATCATCATCAAAATCCTAAAAAACTCAGACATGAAAACCCCATACCCACAACCCTAAAATCCACAAACCCTTATCCCCATAAAACCCTTTAACCATCATCCAAAGAATACTAATCCCTCACCCCAAAAAAACCCAAACCATCATCCAAAGATACAATAAACCCTCAGCCTAAAAAACCCAAATTCCTCATCCCTAAAAGACTATAATCTCCCACCACATAAAATCATAAGTCCTCATCCTCAAGAACCCCTAAATCCACATCCCCAAATAAACATTGAAATGTCTTCCAAAAAAACCCCCATGCCCTCAGCACCAAAAACCCTAAACCATCATTACTAAAAATTACAAAACCCTTATCCCAAAAAAACCAAAAACAATTATCCACAATAAGCCCTAAATCCTCATCTAATGAAATCCAAAACACTCAGAACCAAAAAACACTAAAACCAGAGACTAAAAAAACAGTAACACGTAGCACCAAAACACCCTAAATCGATAGCCCCTCCTCAAAAACCTAATATATAATCCCCAATACCCATACCCAAAAAATCATAAGCACTGAAAAATCCTAATACCTCGGCAACTGAGAACTCTAAACCCACATCCCTAGAAAACCCAAATCCATCATCCATAGAGATCTATAAATCCTCATCCATAGAAATTCCTAAACCCCTGCCAATAGAAAATTCTAAACCCTTAGCCTCATATATATTAAACCCTTAGCACTAAAATCTAGAATCCATTATCATAATAAAACCATAATCCCTATTCCCAAAAAACCCCAAACCCTCATCCTGAAAAAAACCCTAACCCACTTTCCCAAACCCCCCAAACCCTCATCATAAAAAAACCCAAACTCCCATCCCTAAAAAAAACAGGCCCTCAACCCCTAAACCCTAAAACCATGACATAAATGAACCTAAACACTCTACTCTAGAAATACCCAAAACCTCAACCCAGAAAAATCCAAGACCATTGATCCCAAAAAACTATAAATAGTCCACCCCAAAAAATATAATATTTCCAGACCAACAAAACATAAACCCTCAACCGCAAAAATCTCCAAACACTCAGCCACAAAAAACCCTATATCCTCTTTCCCAAAAATCATAATCCCTCACCCCAAAAACCCCTATGCCATTTTCCGAAAATGATTTAATGTATCAGCCCCAAAAAATACAAAACCCTTAGAATAATAACCCTAAGCCCTTGGATAAAAAAAAATACAAACCCTAATTCATAAAAAACCCTAAACCCAAGGGAAAAAACCCTTAAACCCACAGTCGCAAAAACCCTAATCCCACATTCCCAAATATCTCTAAAACCAATATACCCAAAAATAATTAAACCATAAGACAAATATCACTAAACCATTAACCCCAAAAAAACCTAAACCCTCATAACCAAAAACCCCAAGCACTTCATCCAGATAAACCCTAAACCCTGAGCCCTCTCAAAAGATAAACCCGTATCCCCAAAAATTTCTAAACAGTAAACCTATAAAAATCATAAATCATCATCCCAAAAAACCCTAAACACATAACCCACCAAAACCCTAAACCATTAGCATAGAAGAAACCCAAAATCCTAAGGCTAAAAAAACCCTAACCCCCCCCCCCAAATCCTAAACTCCCACCCCAAAAGTACCCTTAAACATCAGCCCAAAAGAACCTTAAACTCTTATCCAAACAAAATCATAAACCATTAGGCCCAAAAAACCATAAACCCAAATCCCAAAAAAACCATAAAACATAAGCCGAAAAAACACTACAGTTGGAGTAACAAAAAAAATCCAAACCAGAGACATAAAAAAACAGAAACCCATGGCCCCAACTAACCCTAAATCCTTTACACCAAAAAACCAAAACCCTCATCCCTAAAAAACCCCAAGCCCTCATAAAAAAAATCCAGAAACCCTCAAGACTAAAAAACCCCAATCCATCAGAAAAAACACCAAACACTCATCCATATAAAAAACTAAACACCATCCACAAAAAACATAATCCCCAACAAAAAAACAATCCCTTTTCCCAAATAACCATAAACCCTATACGCAAAAAACCCTCAAACTAGAACCCCAAAATAACCCAATCTATCATCCCTAAGAAAACCAAAAACCCTAAACCCCGAAATTCCATAAAACCTCATCTTCAAAGTACCCTAAACCCTCAAATAGAATAAATCCTAAAATTTTAGGCATAAAAAACCTTATAACATCAGCCCTAAAGAAATTATATACTCTCATCACCAAAACCCCATAACCATATGCTACAAAAAACCCTATAACCTCATCCCCAAAAAAGCTTGAATACATTTCCCCAAAAAACCTTGACAACAGGACCCCAAAAACTCCAAACCGTTTTCCCCAAAATTCATAAACCCTAGGCACCAAAAAACCCTAAACCCTAAACCCTAAAAAATAAAAACCCTCAGCACCAAAATCATTAAACCCTTGGTCTAAAATAACTTAAACCCTCATCACCAAAATTCCCTAGACCGACATCCAAAAAAAATATAAAACTCTCAGCAATAAAAATGATAAATTCACAACCTAAAGAACCCTAAAACCTCTTCCACAAAAAACCCTAAACCCTAACCCCCAAAATTACCTAAAACATTACCCTATGTCACCATAAACACTTAGCCCCAAAATACCCAAAAACCTTACCACTAAAACACCCTAAACCCTCATCCCCGAATACTATTAAATACTAATCCCAAAAAACCCTAGACAATCAACCCCAAAATACTCTCAACCCTTAGATTCAAAAAAATCCTAAAAACTCTACAAAAAACTATAATCCCTGATCCCAAAAAAATCTCTAAACCCTGATCCCCTAAAAATCCTAACACCTCATCACCAAATATCCATAAACCATCATCCCCAAAAAAACTCTCTACCCACTGAGAAAACACTTAAACCACAACCCTAAAAACCCTAAGCCCTCAGCCTAAAAAATACTTAAACATAATTCCAAGAAAACCCAAATCCTCAACTTCACAAAACTTTAATCCCTTACCCAAATAAAAATGAAACCATCATGCCAAAAAAAACCTGAAACCTGTATCCCCATAAAACCCTAAACACATATCACCAGAAATCCTAGACACTTATCCCCAAAAAACACTAAACCTTCATCCCCAAAAATCCCTAAAACCTTAACCCCCAAAAACCCCAAACCAATATCCCCAATAATCCCTAACTATTGAGCTAAAAAACCAAACCTTCTACACCCAAAATTCATATTCCTATTTCTCCACAAAACCATAAACCGTTTTCCCCAAGAAAACTGAATCCCCAATTATAAAATTACCCTAAACTCACATCCCCCCCAAACCCTAAACTATAAACCCCTAAAACACCTATAACCTCATCCCCAAAACGCACAAAACCATCATCCCTCAATGAAACCCAAACCCTTATCCCAAAAAATCCAAATCACTTAACCACAAAAAAAACCCCAAACCCGCATCCCTAAAAATAAAAAAACTCTAAGACCCCAAAATACAAAAACCCTCATACCCAAAAACCCCGAACCCTAAACCCAAAAATTCCACAAACCCTAAACCCCACAAATACCAATCCTTTTGCCCAAAATAACTATAAACCCTCAGCCCCCCAAAACCAAAAACCATCATCATCAATAATCACCAGACCATCATTCCCAAAAAACTGTAAACACCCATCCCCAAAAAACAAAAAAACCATAACCCCAAATGTACTTAAACATGTATCCCCAAAAACCCCAACACCCATTCCCAAAAAATACAAAACCCTCAGCCCAAAAAAATCAAATCCCAATACACCAAAAAACCCTAATACTTTATCCATGACAAACCATAAACCATAATCCCCATCAAACCCTAAAACCTTATCCCCACCAACACATAAAAACTGAGCCACAAGAATACATAATCCCCCATCCACATGAAACCCTAAACCCTCACCCCACAAAATATACTGAATCCTCAACCCCAAAAACCCTAAACACCCACCCTAAAAAACCATAAATTCTCACCCAATAAAAAACTATAAACCCTTACCCCAAAAATTCCAAAATCCTGAGGCCCTAAAAATAATAAAATCTCAGCCCCAGAAAACTATAAACCCTAGACCCAAAAAAATATAAACCCCTAAATCATAATAATAACTAAACACTCTGTCCCAAAAAAACCTAAACCCTCAAACCTAAAAAAACCCTAAACCATCAATGCCATAAAAACCACAAAGACTTAAAACCAAAAAATCCTACATCCGAAGTACCAAAATCCCTAAACCCGCATCCCAATAAAACAATAAAACCCCATACCCAAGGAAACCTAAACCCTCATCCCAAAATAACAACACTTATAGCCCCAAAAAACCCTAAACCCACAACCAAAGAAATCCTTAAACCCTCATCACAAAATACCCTAAACCATCACCCCCAAAAACCCAAACCCTTAACCCTAAAAAAAAATCCTCTTCCCCAAAATACTCTAAACCTTCAACCCTAAAAAACCCGAAACACACTATCCAAAAAAAATATTTACCCTCCATATAATAAAAATTAATCCTTCAATCCCAAATGACCATAAACTGTAATCCTAGATAAAACCTAAACCCACATCCCCCAAAAACCTCTATCCTCTATCCCTCATAATATTGAAATCCCCCAACCCAAAAAAGCTAAATCTTAGCCTCGAAATACCATAAACCCACAGCCTCAGAATACATTAAACCCTATTCCCCAAAAAGCCTAAACTGTCAGCCCCCAAAAAACGTCAACCATCTTCCATAAAAAACCCTAAACCATCATCCCCTACAATACCTACCTGCTCTGCCCAAAAAAACCTAGAACCAAATACCCAAAAAAACCAAAACCCTTATCCCCCAAACCCTTAAATCCTCTTACTGAATAAAACATAATCCCTCATGCTCAAATAACCCTAAACCTCCATAAAAAAATACCTAAACTATCAAGCCTAAAAAACTCTAAACTCTAAGCATAAAAAACCCATAATCCCTCATCCAAAAAAACCCATAAACAGTCACCCACAAAAAACGCTAAACAACAAAGCCAAAAAAAATCTCTTCCCCAATAAACCCAAACATCTATTACCTAAACAACCGTACCCCATAAGCCTAAAAATCTCTAAATACTCAACCCAAAATAAACAAAAACCCTCACCCCCAGAAGAACCCAAAACCTAGTGCCCCAAAAAACCATAAAATATCATCCTAAAAAAACAAAAACACTCATCCCCAAAACACCCTGAAACCTCTTACCCAAAAAATAGTAAACCCTCATCCCCAAAAAACCATAAAACCTCATCTCAAAATATCTTAAAAACTTTAGCCACAAATATCCCATAACCCACATCCCCATAAAACCATAAACCCTCATCCCTAAAAAAATACAAAAACTGTATCCATAAAAAATCCACAAAACCACTAGCCCAATAAATAATATATCCCCAACCCAAAAAATAGAAACCCTCAACCCTAAAAACCCATAATATCTTAGTTCCATAAAACCCTAAACCATAATCCCAAAATATCCCTAAACATATGGCCCCGAGAGACCCTAATCCCTCACCGCCAAAAAAACATAATCCCTATATCCCATGAAAACATAAACCCTCTACCCCAGAAAACCCTAAACCCCCATTCCCAAAAAACACTTAAACCTAAGTACCAAGAAATTATAAACCCTCTACCAAAAAAAACCTCTTCCCTTATCCCTAAAAAACATTATACACACAACCTAAAAATAACCAAAACCCATACCCAAAAAAACCCTAAAACATCTGGCCCAAAAAATCACTACACACACTTCTAAGAAAAAGATACTCTAATATTCCAAAAACCCTGAACCCTAATGCCCAAAAATCCCAAAACCCTCAGCCCCCCAAAAAACATAAAACATATGCTCCAAAAACACTGAACCCTATGCTATAACAAACCCAAAACCCTCAAAACAAAAAATCCTTTAGACCTCAGCCTTGAAATATCCTGAACCCTTGTCCGTACAAACTAATAAACCCTCACCCTCAAATAACCATTAAAATTATTCCCCTAAAAAATCATCCACCCCAAAGAACCAAAAACCCTCATCACCAGAAATCCTAAACCCTCAACCTAAAAACACCCAACACCATCAACACCAAAAAACTATAAACCATCATCCGAAAAAAACAACATCCCCAATATACCATAAACCCTTATCCCAAAATGGGCCCTAAAACCACCACCCTAAAAAACCATTAACCCTTAAATCGAAAAATACCATAAACCCTATACCATACACAACCCTTAAACCCTTAGCCTTTAGAAACCCCAAATGCTCATCCCCAAAATGATCTAAACACTTTTCCATAAAAACCCCTAAACCCTTATCTCTAAATCCTTAAATCCTAAGCAATAGAAAACCCCTAAACCTTTATCCCCCCAAAACCTATAGGATCAAAATGATGAATTTAGATTCTCAAAATACAAGATGGGGGGGGGGGGTGAATTGTATACTTTATAAAATTCCTTTGTAACTTTTATAGATGGTAGATACCTTCCTATTTTTCAACAATGTTAAAAAATATAGATTCACAAAACCTCTTAGTTCTATAAACTTGCTAGATTTCGGAAATATGGTTCTAAAAATGAATCTTAAGAAAAGTTTACAAGGAAAAGATTCTTCCTTAAAGGGTATAAAATATAACTAATTAGAGTATACAATTACAACAATGTATAAGG
This sequence comes from Viscum album, assembly GCA_963277665.1. NCBI lineage: Eukaryota > Viridiplantae > Streptophyta > Magnoliopsida > Santalales > Viscaceae > Viscum > Viscum album. Next base: position 1,560,637,221 of record OY728156.1, read on the forward strand.
AGATTATACTTTCCTTATTAATCAAAATGCAGTGAAAAAAACATGAAACAATAAAAGTAACAAGTATGAAATATTTTTACCCAAAGAGTAGGGTATCCAACTACCTTGGATAAAGGTCCCTTGATTTATACTTTCAAGAAAGTCTTTCTTACCCACACCAGGGTAATCCCTTTATAAGAATATCGGAGACAGTCTTACTATCCCCACAAGCCCCTGAACTTCAAGGTACTCGGAACCTATATCTTCCTTATAAAGGAAGTCCTCAAACATTAAGGTAGTCGACACCTCTGTCTTCCTATCCTCGAAAGTCCTAGATTGTACATAGAAAAAATTAGAGTCACACAAAGCTATCTAAACAAGATTTTCAGTATGCATAAAGAATGAGAGTCTCTCTCTCTAGAAATCACTTCAACAGTATGTAATATCTAGAGTCATAGAACATTCATCAAAGTTGTGAGCTCGTTCAAATGAGATCTTTTTTATAGGAACATTTCCAACGATCGGCTCCCTCCTCCAATGGTCATATTTCCATGAATTTCAGAGGGACCTGTACACATGTCACTAAAACAATTATTAGTTAGAAACAGAATTCATGACCTCGTTTTATAAAAATAAAAAGGGTATGTAAAATATGGTTGCTCATCCAAGTCTAATTTTCTGGAGTCTAAGGAAAATAATGTTCGGATTCTAAGAACATTCGAATTCTATATTTTATGGATATTCAGATATTGTTTTTCAAGGAATTCATAGTCTAAATTCTGAGGAATTTGGAGTCTGATTTCTAAAGAATTCAAAAACGGAATTATGAGGAATTCAGAGTCTGAATTATACAGAATTTGGTGTCTAAATTCTAAGGAATTCGAAGTCTAAATTATAAGGAATTCAGAGTCTGAATTCTAAGTATTTCGGAATCTGAATTCTAAGGAATTCGGAGTCAGAATTTTGAGGAAGTTGGAGTCTAAATTCTAAAGAATTTAGAGTCTAAATTCTAAGGGATTCAGAGTCATAATTCTAAGGAATTCGGAGTCTAAATTATAAGGAATTCTGAGTCTGAATTCCAAGTAATTCACACCCTAAATTCTAATGAATTCAGAAACTGAATTTCAAAGAATTTGGAGTCTAGATTTTAGAGAATTCGGTGTCTGAAATTTATAGAATTCGGGGTCTAAATTCAGATCCTGAAAATAGAATACTATATATATAAGTATTTATAGAACTCTGAGGTTTTATAAATGAAACATAATTTGACACTTAGAAATAAAAAGAGTTATATTTAGAGAAACTAAAATAGGAACAATGAAAAACATGGCAAGGATAAATTTCCTTAGGGAAGGAAAATTTTTCCTTATTAAGATAAAACATATAGACAGAAATATGCCTTGTGATAAAGTTTTTGTGATTTTAAAAACATAGAGGAATGAAAAGGTCATATGGAAACCTTATTGACTCAATAATCTCCCCCTTTTTGGAAAGCACAAACATCCTAACTAGAAAAACATAAGGACTTTGAAATTTCTATGATCATACAAAAAAAAATTATCTCCCTTTACTTATGGATCATAGTGAAAACAACTAACTCCCCCTTAGGGTTTGGAAACCCTAAGGATTATATTCTTGATTTCATGAATGAGATTTTACATTTTCTTTCATATGAAAATCATTATAATGAAAACTACACCTTGGATAAACTCCTCCTTACTTAATGAAATTTATTCTGTACTTAGTATTATTTTTTACATTCCTTTCTCCTCCTTTATTGTTTTCAAAAATGAATAAAGGGAATGTAAAAAAAATTTGGTACCTGAAAGATCAGTACTAAACAAAAATAAAATATGAAGTGAAATATGAATTTCATTAAGATTGGAAGAAATTGTACAATAAGAAAATACAAAAAGAGATCGGATTTGGAAAAGATTATCCTTCCTTCTCCTTTGGAATCAGCTTCTCCACAATTGCCTTCTGCTTCTCGACTTCCTTGTGATCCTCTTCTGCACACATGAGAAACTGATCCCAATATTCTTGTTTTCTTCTATAAGGCTTTAATTTTCTCTTCTCGAGTCTTAAGATATTCTGTCTGGGCTTTCAAGACTTCTTCCTACGTTTCAAGATTCTTCTCTATCTCAATTTTGAGATCCCATTCTCTCTTCTAATTCACGGTCACAGAGTTAATATTTCCAATCAAATCCTTCACTTCTTGATTCCAAGACGTTTGTTGAAGAGATAGGTTTTCCTAAAAACTATTAGTGAGATCTTGTATCTTCACATCTTCAGTGTCAAAAGCATCCTTCACACTATCTTGAAATTCATCAAATATTATCATCTCTTCTACTGTCTTCTTTGACCAACTTGTCATCTTATTTCATGATCTTTTATGAGCCTCATAACCAATGAGAAAAGTCTTGATGTCTGCCTCGAGACTGACACATTTATCCATCACAATGGATAATGAATCTAATTTTTGATTTAACGTATTCTGAAGCATCTGAAATCATGATTCTATACTAGGAAATATTTGAATAGTCCCAACCAGCATCTTCAAAGACTGAACAACAATGTCTTGTCCAAGTGAGGATGATTTTGAATCCAAGACTTTGGTTGGTGAGGATCATTTTTCTATTTCAACGGCCTTCCTCTTCGATGAAGCACCCACTTCATTATTCTTGATCATAGTTTTTCTAGGTGTATCGACTAACACCTGTTTTCCCTTATCATCCTTCATAATGACTTCCTCTTTATTGGGTGATTCATGTTCTCTATTATATAGCTGAACAATTTTATCTTCATCAACCTCTTCTTTATCTGCTCATGCCTCAACATCCCCTAGGTGAGTGAAATCATGATTGATACTTTTATTTTCAGAAAACTTATTCACTTCTTCCTCACCCTTCCCATCTTTTCATGGGGTAGAAAGTTTTTAAGACTTGACTTCAGATGTTCGGATTGATAACTTATTAGAATGTATTTTATTCACATGATATTCCTCTACCTTCTTTAACAAATATTCGGTATCACCTCTACCTTCTTCTTCTTCTTCTTCTACTACTTCTTCTTCTTCAACTACTACTTCTTGATGTTTTTCCAGAATTACAAACTTCGTTCCTCGAGTCTCATGAATTGATTCTTGTAGAAATGATTATGGTACCATAATTTCTTCAGAGTCTTTTTCAGCAGCCTTAAAAAGTGATTTAACTATCTCATCTTTTGACATCTTCTTATTCTTCTGCTTCTTCTCTTTCTGCTGCTTCTCAAGATCTTCAGCAACCTTTTCTTTCCAATCCTTTTCCTCAGCTGGATCCAAGCCAAAACTACCCTCCCCTGCTTTCTTGTTCTTCTTATCTTCTCTCCACTTAGCCACTACCTCATCATTATATGCTTTTTCACTTTTTTATCTTTAGAGGTTTTGACTGAGTTTCCTTAGCCACTGGAGATTTTCTTTTCTCTTCTGGTTCCTTTTCCTTCCTTTTCCTTCCACCTTTATTAGATGTTTCATCCACTTCTATCTTTTTTGATAGAGCTTCCCCTTCTTCATTCGAAAGATCATGAAATTATCCGGATTGACTACTAGTGTCAATACTCATCCTTCTTAGAGTATCATCACTCGAATGTATCACCTTACAATTTCTCAGCTTAGAACTACAAGGAATCATGAAAGACTAAAGACAAAGAACAATTATATTTGAAATAATGTCTTGATACGTGATAATATGAGACTTTGAATACCTATTCTTGATATTTTCAATCGTAACCAAGATATACTTCACCAGGTTAATCCTTCTGAGGTTAACCAAGAAATCCAATATATACATATCACTCCTTTTTAGAGTATTCTTATCTCCTTTTCTTGCTATGAAAAAACCCGGAACCCCCAATTCAATAATCTGGAGGTTTTTAGATAGATGTACTATCATCATAATCTTCATCTTTGAAAGATCAAGGAAAGATAGAGATTTTTCCTTATCAAATGAACCTAATACATCAGGTAGTTTTTGAATATTGAACCCAGCTTCCAATTTATAAGGAATACCAATCAGAATGGCTTCCTTGCTATAAGAATGAGAATATTTCTTCCCAAAACTCTTGAAAAAAAATTTATATCTTCCTCCTTAATTGAAAAAACTTACTGTCTTGTAGAATTTAACCAGAAACACCAGATACACTGGATCCTATGCTTTCAGTTTCGATATGAAAACACTCTCCCACCCATTAATCTTGATATTCTTAGAGATAATGGAATAATACCTAGCAAAGAAATTTGGATGAACCATCATTTCTCTGAAAATATCCCATTCACAGATTTCCTTTATTGATGACATTTCTTTCGGAGATGAAGCTTTGAAAGTAATTTGGAACTGAGGAAACCTTGAAGATCTGGAACGACCTTAAGTAGGAAGGACAGAGCTCCAGCACGCATGAGCTTGGAGGTCGACGTGGGACAAGATATCTGAGGTCCTTTATACAGGTGTTGAGATGACAATTTAGCTTCCCTGATTTATCCTACAGTTGAACACTTTCTGATCAGATTTGACGGTTGAAAAGATAGATGCAGAAGAAATTTTTGTCTAATCCAATCTTTTGAGTTTCTTAGAAAAAAAATCAAATTTAAGAAAAATTCAAATAAATAAATTTTTTTTTGCTTAAAACAGAATAAAATACCAGCAAGTAAAAAGGTTGATTATACAAAATTTAACTATGAAAAATTTTGACTACGCAAAATTTAAGACTACGAAAAATTACTACTACAAAATATTTCTACATTGAAAAATTTTCATTATGTAAAATTTCTATTACAAAAAAAATTTATTATGAAAAATTTTCATTACAAAAAATTTTCATCATGAAAAATTTTCATTCTAAGTAAAAAGCAGTTGTACTCCCCCTATGAAAATGAGTTTTTTTACTGAAAGGAGATACGTTACAACAGGAAGATAATATGGAAGATTACCATGTGGTTATCATTCATAACTTCTATTTAATTTATTCAAATCTATTACATTGTAATGATTTTGTGGAAATATCAGCAAGTTGATCTTGCATTCCGATAAATTGAAGAATGATATCTCTTTTTTGTGTGTGATCCCTAAGAAAGTGATTCCTATATATTTGTTTTTCATGAGAGCGATGTGATGGGTTTTGACTTAATTCAATGGCACTAGTATTATCAAGAAATATTTTTGTTTTGGTAAAACTCATACCATAGTATGTGAGTGTGTGTTGCATCCAGAGCACTTGAGCACAACAACTTACAACTGCTACATATTCAGCTTCAATATTGGAAATTTCTACAGAGTGTTTCTTTTTAATGACCAAAAAACTAATGAATATCCTATGAAATGAAAATTTCCCGATTTACTTTTATGATCCATTTTACATCCGCCAATGTCAGCATCCGAATTTTTTTTAAAACAAAATCATTTCAGAAGTATAAAATAGTCCTAGAAACATGGTTCCCTTTATGTAGAAACAAATCCTTTTTCACTGCCTTTAATTGAGATTCCTTATGATTGGATTGAAATCTTTTATATAATCATACCAAAAACATTAAGTATGGACGACTAGATGTTGAGTAAAGTAGAATTCCTATGATACCACTAAAATATGTTTGATCTACTGGTTTCCCAGCTTCATCAAGATCAAGTGAATTTGATGTACCAATGTGAGTACTTCTCCTATTAGTGTTGTCATATCCATACTTTTTAAGAAGATATTTTATATACTAATGTCAGGATTTATAGATACCTTCTGGTTTTTGTGAAATTTTAAAACCAAGGGAAAATGTCAACTCACCCATCATACTCATTTAGAACTCATATTTCATTAGATTCGCAAAGTAATATGTTAAAGATTTCTATGTTGAACCAAATATAATGTAATCAATTTTAATTTGAACAATAAAAACATTTTTCTATTCTTTCTTTATAAAATGGGATAGATCTTCATTTCCCTTAACATATTTGTTTTGAAGCAAAAATCATGTAAGTCATTCATACCAGGATCTTGGGGCTTGTTTAAGTCCATATAAAGCTTTTGAATGTTTAAAAACGTGTTCAGGATGTTTTGTATCTTCAAAACTAGGAGGTTGTTCAACAATAAATTCATCTTGATCATAACCATTAAGGAAAGAACATTTAACATCCATTTGAAAAAGTTTGAAATTAAAAAATTCTACAAAGGCAAGTAAAATACAAATAGATTCAAGTCTACCTACTGGAGCATAGGTTTCTTCATATTTTATTCCTTCTTGTTGATTATACCCTTTAGCAACCAATCTAGCTTTATTTCTTACAATGATTCCATTTTAATCCCACTTATTTTTGAAGACCCATTTTACTCCAACAATAGAAGTTTACTTAGGTCTTTCCACCAAGGTCCAGACATTATTCCTTTCGAATTCATTTAGCTCATCTTTCATAGCTTTTATCCAATTATCATCACCTAATGATTCATAAGTGATTTTTGGTTCTAATTGGGAAAGGAATGCTAGATGTTCTACTTCGTTTCTTAAGGAAATTCTAGTCCTTATAGGTTGATTTACATCCCCAATGATACAATAACAAGGATGATTCTTTATAAACAACTGATTTGGGTTTTGTAAAGCCTGTTCATCAACATAGGGTAGGAGATATTTTGGGGTAAATGCTTCAGAAACATTTTCATGAACATTTTCATTACCACACTACTACAAAAATGGGCAAGGGAAGTGCTACCCTTTTATCAATAATAAAAAAGCGCCGATAAAAGGGAGCCTTTATCAGCACTTAAAAAAAGAACTATTAAAAGTGACCCTTTATCAGTACTTTTTTTAGCACTCATAAAGGCCCCCCCTTTATCAGCGCTTTTTGTTGCATTGTTAAATGAGACCCCTTTATCGGTGCTTCTTTTAGTAGCATTGATAAGGGGGGGGTCTATCAGCGCTTTTTCCTAGCTCTGATAAATATTTTGTTTCAAAAAAAAATTAATTTTTCATGAAAAATAATATATTGTTATATAATTATATTTATATTGATATAAATATAATATATATATTTTAAATATGTTCAAATAAGTATAAATAGATGATTAAATTTAATATATAAGAAATTTAGTTAAAATGGATTTAAAATATTTTAAAAAATATAATTAATTAACAATTTTGTAATTATCATCAATTAAACATCATTTAATAACAATTTGAAGACACAAAAAATCTAAAAAATTAATAAAACATCTAAAATAAGTTGAAAATGTTACTGAAACTTAAAATAGCCATTACTTTTGATCTGGGTGTCAGTTTGAGCCCTACGACGTATCAAATAAAAGAATGTGATGATCTCTACATGCCAATGACCCAAGAAAATATTTTTTCACATCATTCAAGGCCAAAAAAGGACCATAAGGCCTCTAAAATTGAGTTTTTAGTCGGGATACCCCGATTTGTTCACATTCAAACAGGTATAACTTCTGATCCGGATGTCTGTTAGGCCTATAACACATATCATATCAAATATTGTTTCATTTTTTTGATTTGACTGGTTGTGGAGTTGAAAAAAGATTATATATTAGAAGTTATGGTCATTTTAACATTCTATGGATTTTCAAATACATACATATATATATATATATATGCATTTATTCCTAAATATATATATATATATATGAGTGTGTGTGTGTGTCTCTGTGTGTCTGTGTCTGTGACGTATATATGTATGTATGTATTTATTTATTTATATATAAACACACATAAAAAACATATTTTATAAATGTATTTAAAACTAATCTTATAAATATATATTATTATACAAACAAATATATGAATAAAAAATTATAACTATATATATATATATATAAATTAATATATGAATAAATATATATATATATACTAATATATGAATAAATATATATATATATACTAACATATGAATAAATATATATGTATTAATATAACTAAATATATTTATATTAATATGAATTTATATTATTATACGAATAAATATAACTATATATATATAAATAAATATAAATATATGAATAAATATATATGTATTAATATAACTAAATATATTTATATTAATATGAATATATATTAATATATGAATAAATATAACCATATATATATATAAATAAATAGATATATCATTAAACAAAAAAAATGAAATGGCTTAGTGGTAAAGGTACTGGCGCGCAATGTGGAGGTCACGGGTTCGAGTTCGGGTGGCAGCAAAGGGGTGTGCGCGGGGGGGGGGGGCATGTGTTGGACGCGTGGGAAAGGGTAGCGCACGAGAGTGGTATACCTAGAAATGATAAAGGGGGTCAAGCCCTGTTAAAAGCTCCCCCCCCCCCGAATTATATATATATGTTTTATTTTTATTTTTTAAATTTTTGACTTTTATTACTGATTTTTGAAAGTGATGATAAAAGGGGTATTTTATCAGCGCTAAAAAAAGAACTGATAAAGGACCACTTTTATCAGTGCAATATTTTAGCGCTGAAAAAAGGGGTTTTTTCTGCACTTTTTTTAGCGCTTATAAAAGAACCATTTATCATCGCTTTTTAAGCGCTAATAAAAGGGACCCCCTTTATCTTCACCTCAATTAAAATCACTTTTTCTGGTGCTGTTAATGCACTTTTTTAGCGGTGATAAAATCCATATTTTTAGTAGTGTTAGAAGGATATTCTATTAAGAGTTGATAATCAGTTTTTAAAAACACATCATAAGAGGTAGGTTTAGTATGTTTAAAAAACAACCAGTTTCAATCAAATTTGACATGTAATATTTCTTCAACAGTACAAGTATTTTTATTGAAAACACTATAAGCCTTAGAATTTGTGGAGTAGCCTAAGAAAATTCATTCATTAGATTTTCATTTGAATTTTTGTAGATTGTCTTTATTATTCAGAATGAATACCTTGCAACAATGAACCTTGAAGTAGGAAGGTCTAGGTTTTCTACCATTCCATAAGTCATTATGAGTTTTATTAAAAAATGGTCTAATCAAAACACGATTTATAGTATAACAAGAAGTACTTATAGCTTAAGCCCAAAAATGTTTGGCTATCGAATATTCACTCAACATGGTTCTTATTATCTATTTAAGAATTATATTTCTTCTTTAAAAAACACAATTTTGTTGAGGAGTTCTTCGTGCTATGAAGTCATGAGTAATACTTTTTCTACTACAAAAAGTTTCAAAATCAGAATTTTGAAATAATCTTCTATGATCACTATGAATAGTTATTAATGTAAGGTTTTCCTCATTTTTAACATGGGCTCTATAACTTTTGAAATAATAAAAAACGTCAGATTTTCATTATAGAAAACAGACCTAGGTATATCTAGTGCAATCATTGACTACGAAATATATAATATTTGCCTCCAATGATTAAAGTTTGTGTTGGACCAAAAAGATCCATATGAACTAACTGTATTTCATCAATAGTTGAGACTTCACCGATTGATTTAAAACTTTATTAATCTTTCTTTCTATATTGACAAAGATCACAAACTTTGGAAGAATCAAATCTAAGCTCTGGTATATCCTTAACAAGTATTTTTTAGAGATTTTTCATTGGAACCTAAAGTTATAGTGTCCTAACCTCCAATTTCATAACCAAGAAAGATCTTCCATTTCACTAAGACAAGGTTGATCTTGGATCCTAAGGTTTTCGAAGTTTTGTGTGTATACATTCTCTTGCCTCTGGCCTGAAAGACTAAACTCTTCCATAGAATTGTGTACTAAAAATTATTTATTCCTAAAATTCATAAGGTAACCTTCATTACATAATTGACTTATTCTAATAAGGTTGTGCTTATGACACTTAACAAATAAAAAATTTGAAATAAATGTTTTTCCATGAATAACAATGTTACCTATACCAATAATTTCTCCCTTATCATTATCTAAAAAAGTTACTTTTCCTCCCTTCATCATGATAATGTTTTCATGAATATTTTGTTACCAGTATGTGCCTAGAACATCCACTATCAATGTACCATGTATTTATGTTGGTATTATCTTTAATTTCATGAAAAAAAGAGTGTTAGAATTTCAGAACCCACACATTCTTGGATCTGAAAACATCAGAACGAAAAAATTTTGGAATCCACATTTTCTTTGAAAAATAAGCTTTATGAAAATCTAAATACTGTGTTTTGTTTAAGGAGAAATTTTTTCCAAATGCCCACCACACTAAAATTTAGTGCAGAATGAAGAACTTGAGGAACAAAATAATTGTTTCTAAAAATCATTTTTGAGTGAGTATAAGAAAAACCCGAATTATTCATTAGAAGTCTAATTTGGGAAGACATCATATCAGTGTTTTCCATACATATGTTAAAGTTTATCAAACACTTACTCAGAGAATATTTATGACTTCAGCTTAATAACTAAGTTTTATCTTACAAAACGTTAGTTTTAGCACTAGAGTTAGTCTCTAAAACATTTCTCTTAGAAATTGCCTTTTCTATATCCTTAGAAAGTTTATCCTTCTCAGAATTAACTTCCTCAAAATTTTTTGAAATAATTTCTAAATCAAGGGTTTTCTTATCAATATATTTAGAACGATCTGATATTTCCTTAGTAATAATAGAAATTATAGAATTTTACTTGTCAATATTTTTCTTGACTATATAATTTTTATTCTCAAATAGCTTAGCAAACCTAGAAACATCTTCATAAGTTGGTAAATTATTCTCTTCATCAAAAGAATAATCTTCATCCAAGGATTCATAATATTTACTGTCACTATAATTAGCATTTAGGGATACATTTTTTATGGATTCAAAATTGTGTACCTTAGCCATTAAACAGTGATTTTCAATAGGTAGCTTGGCTAATAAACCATGATTCTTCTGACCAAAAGATTTGTACTCTGAGGATTCATCAGAGGGGTCACCACCACAAGCACTCCAGTTGTCATTGGATTTCAAAACTTTCTTATATTTATCCTTGATGTATTTATTTCTATTCCTATTAGAATGATTTTCCTTTATATCTTTTCTCTTATGCATAGGAAAATCAGGCCTTATATTCCTTTCTCTCTTGCATTCATAGCAAGTGACTTCAGAGTCTTCCTTATCATTTCATTATTTATTCTTATATCTATACTGAAAGTCTTTCTTCCCAACTATCTTATTCATACTTTGAGAAATATTAGCTAGTTCATTCTCAGAATGTTCACATTCACTTGATTCAGATTGAATAACAATCCTCTTAGATTTGGATCTTGTAACTCTCTCTAGAGTCTAAGTTTTCATATGATTTGAAGTAGTTGTAAAAGCAGCACTTTCATTTCCATTCTTCTTCTTATTTAGATCAGCATCTCTTTTCATTATTGTCTTATGTTGAAGAAGAGTTCCAAAAATCTCATCAAAAGTAATCTGTGAGACTTTCTTATTCTCATTTATGACTGTCCTCTTTGATTACCACTCATTAGGCATGATATCTATAATCTTGTCCACATGTGCCTCATCATCTAAACATTTTTCACCCATAGACTGTAAACTATTAACAATGGTCATAAACCTCTATTTTACCTTACAAACTAGTTCTCCATAATAAAAGCAATAACCATGATATTCAGCTCTGAGCATAGATCTTCTAGTTTTGATAAATTTGGAAGTTCTAAAATTAGTTACCTCCAATTTCTTCCAAATACAATTTGCATCTTCACAAGAAGAAATTTGTATATATATATTCCCATTCATGGAACACAACAATGTATTGCGTACCTTGTAGTTAAGTTAATATTCTGAATTTTCGAGATTAGTACAAGTTCTGAATTCCTTATCAGGAATATTGTAATCTATAGTTAGCATTAAAAAGTTGTCTACTCCATTGTTAATGACTAAATTCATAATACGATATCTATAATATTCATAACCATTCCCATCAAAAATAGGTGGTCTAGTCAGATTAAGATTTTCAATCGAACCAACAATCATTCCTTCCATCTTAAAGAAAAATTTTTCCACAGAAACTTGTTAATAATAAGAGTTTTCAAAAAAGGATAAAAATATCCTAAGTAAGGAAAATATAGAACAATGAAAACATGAGAAAAAAACATATATGTGAATATAAGTATTTCAAAGACCTCCTCTGATACCAATTGTACGATCTAAATGATGAATGTAGATGCTCAATATACAAGAGGGGGGGTGGTTAATTGTATACTTTAAAAAATTCCATTGTAACTTTCAAAGATGTTATAAGCCTTCCTATTTTTTTAAAAATGTTAAAAAAGGTAAATTCACAAAACCTATTAGTTCTACAAACATGATAGATTCCAGAAATATGCTTTCAGAAATGAATCTTAAGAAAAGTTTACAAGGACAAAGATTCTATGTAAAAGCATATAGAATCTTAATAATAAAAGTATACAAGTACAAGAAAGTATATGGAGATTATAATTTCCTTATTAATCAAAATGAAACGGAAAAAAATGTGAAATAATACAAGTAACATGTATGAAATCATTTCAACCAAATAGTAGGGTATCCAACAACCTTGGATAATGGTCCGTTGATTTATACATTCAAGAAAGTATGTCTTACCCACACTAGGGTAATCCCTCGATAAGAATATCATAGTCCGTATTGCTATCCCTGCAATCCCTCGAACTTCAAGGTAGTTGGCACCTATGTATTCCTTATCAAGGAATTAATTGAACATTAAGTTAGTTGGTACGTCTGTCTTCCTATCCCAAGAAGCCCTCGATTGTACACAACAACAATCAGAGTCACATGAAGCAATCTAAAAAATATTTTCAATACACACAAAGCATGAGAGTCTCTCTCTCTAAAATTCACATTAACAACATATAATCTCTAGAGTCGTAGAACAGTCATCAAAGTTATGAGCTCTTTCAAATGAGCTCCTATTTATAGGAACATTTCCAATGATCCACTCCCTCCTCCAACAGTCATATTTTTTCCTTGAATTTCAGAGGGACCTATAGATGTGTCACTCAAAAAAAGGTTTGCTAGAAATAGAATGCACGACATCGTTTTATAATAATAACAATTGTATGTAAAATATGGTTTCTCAACCAAATCTAATTTTTCAGAGTCTAAGGAAAACAAATTTCGGAGTCTAAGAACATTCGGATTCTATATTATATGGATATTCAGATTCTGTTTTTCAAGGAATTCAGAATCCTAATTCTAAGGAATTTGGAGTCTAATGTATGAGGAATTCATAGTCTGAATTCTATGGAATTCCGAGTCTGAATTCTAAGGAATTCAGAACCGGAATTCTATGGAATTGGGAGTTCGAATACTAAGGAATTCAGAGTGTGAATTCTAAGGAATTTACAGTCTGAATTCTGAGGAACTTAGTTTCTGAATTCTAAGGAATTGAGAGTCTGAATTTTAAGGAATTCAGATTCTAAATTCTAAGGAATTTGGAGTATGAATTCTAAGGAATTCAGAACCAGAATTCTAAATAATTTGGAACCTGAATTTCAAAGAATTAGGAGTCTGAATTCAGATCCTGAAAACAGAATACTCTCTATATAAGTATTTATAGAAGTCTAAGGTTTTAGATATGAAACTGAATTTAACACTTATAAATAAAAAGATTTATATTTAGAGAGACTAAAATATTAACAATAAAAACATGGTAAGGATAAATTTCCTTGGGGAAGGAAAATTTTACTTATTAAGATGAAACATATGAAGAGAAATTTTCCTTGTTAAAAAGTGTTTGTGAATTTCAAAACATAGAGGTATGGAGATGTCATAAGGAAACCTCATTGACTAAACTAAACCTATATCCTCATATAAGAAAAACTCAAATCCCTATTCCCCCAAAACACTAAACCCTCAACCCCCAAATCACCTCAATACTATTCCACATAAAACCCTAAACCCTCTTTCCCATAAAACCCGAACCACCTACCCCAGAAACCCAAAAAACTATCCCAAAGTACACTAAAAACTCACATCAAGAAAACCTAGAACCCACTATCCTAAAATATTCCTCAAACTATCATCCCCAAAAAACCATAAACCCTCAGTACCAAAAAAACCCTAAACCCCCTTACCCAAAACCCCTAAACTGTCATCCCCCAAAATAACTAATCTCTCTACCCAAAAAAATATTTACCAATAACCCAGGAAAACCCAAATCCATCTTTCCCAAAAAAACATCACCCTCTAACAAACCCAAAATCCTTAGCCCAAAAAAACCCTAATCCATTAGCCCAAAGAAAAACCCAGTCACTCATCCCCCCAAAAAACATAATCCTTATTCAAAATAACCACTAAACCCTCATCCAAAAAACAATAAGCCATGAACCCTCAACACCATAAAAATATAAACCATCAGACATAAAAAAACATAACCTCTTATCACATATAAACCAAAAACTCTTAGCCCTAAATTTCATAAATCTTCAGCTGCAAAAATCCCTAAACCCACATCCCAAAAAATTCTAGACCCTCATCACAAAAAAAACATAATCCCTCATCCCAAATTAACCTTGTACATTCATCCTAAAAAACATTTAACCCTCAACCCTGAAATACCCTAATCCCGAATCGCCAAAACACCTAAACCTTCCATCCAAAAAAACAATAAACCCTGATCCTATAAAACCCAAACACTTAGTTCCTAAAAAATACTAAACCCTAAGTCCCAAAAAACCCTAAACATATGGCCCAAAATAAAAATATCCCCACCTTCCCAAGAAATCCAAAATTCGCATGATCTCAAATGCCTAAACCATCAACCAAAACACCCATATACCCTCATAGCCAATAATCCTAAACCCTCACCCCCAAAAGACCGTAAAGACTCATACCCAAAAAACCCTAAACCATTCCTCTCATGGATTCCCCAAACCTTTATCCCCAGAAAATACTGAACCCTAAATTAAAAAAACAAACAAAACACTCATCCTCTAAAAAAACCCTCCTAAAACAAACCACAAATATTTACAACAGAAAACCTAAATCCCATGTCCCCCCAAAACACAAGTCCTACAACCCTAACCAACACAAATCCATTATCCCTAAAAGAACATATTCACTTGGCCCCAAAAAAACCAATATAATAATACCTCCAAAAAACAATTTCATCCGACCCAATATCCATTATCCGAAACCCATAAAATCCAAAACCATAGCCCTAAAAAAACATGAACCCTCATCCCTAAAAATCCCAAAATCCTTAGTTCCAGGATACCCTAATCCTTCATCAAAAAATAAAATAAAACCTCATCCTAAAATAACCTTAACCTTTAAACCCCCAAAACATAAAGCATCATCCCTAAAAAACACTAAATTCTAAGCTCAAAAAAATCCTATAACCTTAGCCTCAATAAATATTATAACCTTATCTCTAAAAAACCGCAAACCCTCAGTCCAAAATACCCAAAACCCCCATCCCAAAAAAACCCCAAACATTCATCTTAAGAAATTCCTAAACCCTATACCCTAGAAAAACCATAATTTGTTGGACAAAAATATGAATCCCTTACCCCCAAAAAAACCTAATCGGTCAGCCACATGTAACCCAAGAAACCTCATCCTTAAAAAACACTAAACCCTCATCCATAATAAACTAAAAATCATATTATCCATAAAAACCACAAACCATATTCCCAAAAAAAACCCTAAAGCCTCATCCATAGAAAACCCTAAACCCTCATCCCCAAAAACCCTAAACCCTCAGCCCCAAAAATCATAAACCCTCAATCCAAAAAAACCCTAAACCCTCATCCAAAGAAAACACCAATCACACATCCCCAAAGAAACTTAACCATCAGTAAACAAAACCCTAAACCATCTTCTCCAAAACAACCCAAATCAACATCCCCATAAAAACCCTAAACCCACATCCCCAAAAAACAATGAATCCTCATCCCAAAAAAACCCTAATGCCATTCCCTAAAAAACCTAAACCATTATCCTGTAAAAACTGTTAACACTATGAAAAAACCCCCTAAAAATCATTAACAAAAACCCCAAATCATTATCCCCAAAAAAAACCCTAAAACATCTCCCTATAAAAACCTAAACCCTAAATCCCAAAAAATCCTTAATCCCTTTGTCCCAATAAACCACAAACCCTAAATCCCCAAAAAGCAGTACACCATCATCCCCAAAAAACCTGAAACCCACATCCAAAAAAAACATAATGACACATCCTAAAAAACTAAAATCCCATATCCCAAAAACACCCAAAAAAATCAATCATAAAAACAGAAAAACTTTCACCCTAAAAAACCATAGACACTCAACCCCAAAAAACCATAAACCATTAGCCCCAAAAAAACCCTTAACACTTTTCCAAAAAAATACTCCACTAACCCCAATAACCATAAAACATAGTCCCAAAAATGCCTAAACCCTCATCCCAAAAATACCTATATCCTCAATCCCAAAAAATAGTAAAACCTCATCACCAAAATTACCCAATACACACATTCCAAAAAAAAACCAAAAACCCTCATCCATAAAAAACCCAAAAAACCGTAGACAAAAAAACCTTAAATCCTCATCCCCAGAAACCCTAAACCTTCTATAATAAAAATAAACATAGATACCATAAAAAATAATCCCTAAACCCCAAATAACCCGAAACACCAAAAAAAGAAACCTAAACCCCCATCATAAAAAACACTAAAACCTCTTCCATAATAATACCCTATACCCTCACCAAAACAACCCTCATCCCTCATCCCCAATAAAACTTCAAAGATCAGTTTTCAAAAATAAATAACTATTATCCCCAAAAATACTAAAACTTCATCCCCCAAAAAACACAAAATCCTAATCCAAAAACCCCCTTAAAACACATCAAAAAAAAACTTAATCCAGAAGCCCCAAAATATAAAAAAAATCAGTCCTAAAAAAAATCCTAAATCCTAATCCGAAAAAAAACCTAAACCCCATTTCCTCAGAAAATTAAAAATTCTCCACTAAAACACCCCTAGACTCTTGGCCAAAAAAACAAAAAAAACATTCAGCCACAAAAAAATTTAGCCTTAAAAACCCATAAAACCTCATCCAAAAAAACCATAAGTACTCCGACAAAAAAAACCCAACAAACTCATCACATAAAAATACTAAACCTTCTACCTACAAAAACATAAACCCGTAACCTTAAAAAATCCTAAATATTCAGGCCTAAAAGACAAACAATCACGCCAGAAAAAAAACCTAAACTCGTGTCCCAAAAAAATCCCTAAACCCTCATCATAAAAAAAATCTTAAAACCTCATCCTAAAAAAACATAAACCCTTATCCCCAAAAAACCATAATCCCTCTACAAAAAAACCTTAAAACCTAAACCCCAAAAATCACTTAATCCACACCCACAAATGAAACTTAATCCTCATTCCCAAAAAACTCTAAACCTATAGACCTAAAAACCAATAAACCCTAAGGCTCAAAACAATACCTCAACCCTCAGCCCAAAAATCCTCTTAATCCTCATCCCCAAATAATCCACATGTGTCTACACGAAA
Organism: Viscum album; assembly: GCA_963277665.1. Classification (NCBI taxonomy): domain Eukaryota; kingdom Viridiplantae; phylum Streptophyta; class Magnoliopsida; order Santalales; family Viscaceae; genus Viscum; species Viscum album. The sequence continues at coordinate 1,560,654,666 of OY728156.1, forward strand.
AAACTATCAAACTTCAGCCCAAAATTTATAATCCATCATCCTTAAAAAAACTCAATACACTTATCCTCAAAAAACACTCAGTCCTTGTTCCCAAAAAACCATAAATCCTCCGTGCCAAAAAAACATAAACCCATATCTCAAGAAAAAAACTAATATCCTCTTACACAATAAAACATAAACCATCAGGCCCTAAAATCCATGACCCCTCAGTGTAAAAAAAACATCCATATCCCCAAAAACAAATAACCTTTATACCCAAAAATACCAAAACCCTCAACCCCAATATACCCAAACCTCTCGACCCAAATAACCAAAAATCCTAGACCCAAAAATCACTAATCCTTCATAACCAAAAACACAAATTTCCTTATCCGTAATAAACCATAAACCCTCTACCCCCCCCCCCCCCGAAAACCTATTCCCTAAACCACAAAAGACCCTAATCCCACTTACAGACACACACTAAACATTATTACAAAAAAACCAAAAACCATTCATCCCAAAAAAACCAAAAACATATTCCACAAAAAACATTTAATCCCAAGCACACAAAAATCCTCAACCATTAACCCCCAAAAAAACCTCAAACTGCATACCCAAAAGATCCTCACCCCTCAGCTGAGAAAACCCTAAACACTCATCCACAATAATCCTTAATCCCTCAACCCCAAGTACCTCAACCCTCTGTAACAGAAAACCATAAACACTCATCCAAAAAAATCCTTATACCCTTAAACCCAAAAATACGATAACACATTCCCCAAAATCCTAAACTACCATCCCCAAAAAACCATAAACCCTAATCTAGAAAAAACCCCTTATCCCTATACCCCCAAAAAAATCCTAACCCATGGCCCCAAAAAACCATCAACCCTCATCCCACAAAAACCCTCAAACCTAATCCTAAAAAAACCCTATAGACTATTCAGAATAATATACTGAACTCTCTGACATAAAAAACCCTACAATTATGTCAGTAAAAAACCTGAACCTACAACCTCATAAAACCATCAACCCTCATCACCATTAAAATCTCAACCCTAAGTCACAAAAAACCATCCATATTTAGACCCAAAAAACATTCAACCATCATCCTAATACAACCCTCAAAACTTATCCATAAAAAACACTAAAACCACATCCCTAAAAAACCACAATCCCTCATCACCATAAAACCCTCAAACCTCAAACCCAGTAAACTATACACCCTTATCCTCAACAAACACTAAACCCTCCGCCTTAATAAACCCTCAACTGTCATCCCTAAAAACCATAAACCCTTTACCCCAAAAATCTTAAATCCTCACCCCATAAAACCTAAAACACTTCATCCCAAGATACACTCAAACCCTACCAAAAAAAACCTTAATGCTCATCCCCCAAAAAACATTCAAACTCATCACCAAAAAACCCTCATACCACTCACCAAAAATAACTCAACCCTGAGACAAAAAAAATCTTCCATCCTTAGTCCAAAAAACTATAAATCCTCATCCCCAAAAAACCAAACACCCTCATTCCCAATTACCACCATCCCTTATCCCCAAAATACATCAACCATCATCTTTAAAAAAATCCTTGATTCCCAAAAAAATTTTAAACCCTCATCCCCATAAATCCATAAACAACGAGTCCCAAAAATCTATAATTCCTCAGCCCTAAAAACACCTAAACCATCAGTGCCAATAAACCCTCACACCTTAGTCCCAAAATTCAATAAAACCCCTTTCAAAAAAATTCTTTAACCCTCATGCCCCCAAAACCCTAAACCCCCATACATAAAGAAGCCTCAACCCTCAACCCCAAAAAACCCTCAACCCTAAACCATAAAAATAACCATAACACTTAGCCCCAAAATAAAATCAAAACCCACCTCCCCAGAAAACTGTCAAGCATCATCCCCAAAAAATGATAAAACATTAGTCCCAAAAAAAAACTTAGCACCAAAAACATTTACACCCTCCTCACTAAAAAACCCTCAACCCTCATCCCAAATAACCCATAAACCCTCATACCCAAAAAAAATACACAAACCTTTACAAAAAAAACCCATAACTCTAACCAAAAAGAACCCTCAACCCTCATCCCCAATGACCCACAACCAATATCCACATAAATTCCCAACCATTATCCCCAAAACAACCTCAAATATCGGCTCAAAAACCCCTCAACCCACATCCCAAAAAATACCTCAACCCTGAGCCCTAAAAACCCTCAACAATATTCATGAAAAAATCTCAACATTGTTTGAGAAATAACCCTCAACTTCAACCTCAAAAAAAACTAAAACTTTAGCTCACAAAATGCTTAACCCTTATCCCTAACACCCCATCATACCTAAAAAAACCTAAACACATAGCCACAAAAAAAACTCAACTATAAGACCCAAAATACTGTAAACCCTATTTCTCAAAATACAGACACACTTAGCCCCCAAACAACCCTCAACACATATCCGCAAAAAAACTTGAACCCTTATCCCCAAAAGGATCAACCCCCATCCCCAAAAACCATAAAACCTCATTTCAATAAACCCTCAATCATAAGCCTAAAAAAACCCGCACCCTCGCATCACAAAACCCTTCAACACTAAACCTAAAAACCCATTAAAACTCATCACTAAAAACCCATAATCCCTTAGCCCCAATACACCCTAAACCCTTATCACAAAATAAATCTACCCTCAGTCAAAAAATATACCACAACATCATCTCTAGAATAACTTATATCGTCGAACACAAAAAACCCTCATCCCTTATCACAAAAAAATATATCCATAGAAACAAAATAACTCAACCCTCATTATAAAAAATTCCTCAACCATCATCCCAAAAAAACCCTAATTCCTTACCCACAAAAAAACCTCAACCCAAAGCCTCAATGAAACTACATCACTCAACCCCAAAAAACAATCAACCCTCAGCAAAAAAACCCTAAACCCACACACCCTAAACCTTTAAACCCACGTCCCCAAAACTCAAAACCCTCATACTCAAAAACTATAAAACCCTCATCCCACAAAAACATAGAACCCCCCAGCCCCAAAACCAAAAATCCTTATCCTCAAAACCCTAAACAATTAGCTCAGAATGTCCCTTAACCCTCAGCCACATGAAAACTAAACCCATAGCCCCAAAAACACCCAACACTCATCCCCATAAAAATCCTACATCCATCATCCATAAAAACCCCTTAACACTCAACCCTAATAAATTATAGACAATTACCCCAAGAAACCCTGAACCCTCAACCCCATAAAACACTCAAACCATAGAACCAAGAAATGATAAAAACTAATCCCCAGGAAAACGTAAACACTCTTCTCTAGAACACCATCAAACCTCATCCATAAAATCATCTACCCTAAGCTATAAAAAACTCTCATACCTAAATATCAAGAACCCCACAAACCTAATCACCAAAAAACTGTCATTCCCCAGCCAAAAAAACCCTCAAACCTCATCCCCCCAAAACACTAACCCTCAACCCCGTCAAACTCTAAAAACTCATACCCAAAAACTCATCGACCTTCATCCCTACAATACTCTACCATTAGGAACAAAAACACTCATCCCTTAGTTGAGTAAACCTTCAAACCTCTTCCCAAAAGATAATAAACCCTCATACTTAAAAAAACCCAAAAATCCTTAGCCTTTGAAATTGCAAAACCCATTTTAAAAAAAACCATGTCCCTTAGCCACAAAAAATTTCAACACTCATCCACAAAAAACCCGCATCCCTCACCCCAAAAAATATCAAACATCATCCACAACATAACCTAAACCATCGACCCTAAAAACCCCCTAAAATCCCAGCCAAAAAATCCCCCAATCCTTACCACATAAATCATTAAAACATAATCCCAAAAACCCTCAACCCATAACCTCAAAAATATATCAACCCTTATCCCTAAAAATAATTCAACCCTCATCCCCAAAAAACCATCAACACTCACTCTAGATACCCCGAAACCCTCATCCCAAAATGATACTTGACACTCATCCCCAATAAACCCTAAATCCATATTCCATATAAATCTTCAACCCTCATCCCCCAAAACACTAAATTCTTATCCCCAGAAAACTCTAAACAAATTTCCCTAAAAAACCCTAAACCCTCTACACAAAAAATATCTGAACACTCATCCCCACAAAATTTTAAACCCTAATCCTCAATTAAACCTAATACCACAACCCAAAAAACCCCAAACCATCATCTCCAAAATAACCATAAACTCTCTTGTAGAAAACAACATAAACCCATAGCCCTAGAAAACCCTAATCTCATAGGCCCAAAATTCCCTAACATCTCTATCCTGAAAAACCATAAAATCTCATCCATAAAAATCATGAAACCGAAAATAAAATACCATAAAAATTAATCTGTGAGAAAACCATACCCTTAATCCAAAAAAAGTAAGCACTTATCCCCAAAAAACTCTCAAACATCACAAAAAAAATACCATAAACCCACATCCCCATAAATTCCTATTACCTCAAACCATAAAAACACTTAACCGTTGTCCATAAAAAAACCAGTACCATTTACCATAAAAATACTAAATCCTTAGTCCTAAATTTTTTTCCATCATCCCAAAAACCCCCCCAAACCTCAACCCCCACAAATCTTCAACCTTATGCCCAATAAACCCTAAACTCCCAGCACCAAAATTCCCCTCAACCCTTAGCCCCCAAAACCTCTAGACCCCAGCCCCAAATAATCCTCAAACATTATCCACAAAAATCCCTCAAGACTCATCCACAAAAACCTTCCACACAAGTAATAAAAATCCCACAACCATTATCCAAAAAACCCTCAATCCTCATCCCCAAATAACACTAAACACTCATCCCTAGAAAACCTAAACCCTTACCCCTAAAAAACAACAAAAACTCTTCCTCAAAACCACAAACCCTAAACTCCACAAAACTCTAAAAACATATCCTCCAAAACCCTAATACCTCGTCATAATATAAAACATTAAATCCACAAAAAAACTTTAAAAATATTTCCCAAATAACACAAAACCCTCATCACCAAAAAACCAAAACCACCAACCCCAAAAAAGATGAACCATCAGCCTAAAAAACACTTAATCCTCAGCCGAAAAAACTACTAAACACAAATCTCCAAAACACACTAACCACTAACACACAAATACACCGTAAACCATCATCACTAAAAAACCCTCAACCTTTATCCCACAAAAATCCTAAACCCTCCATTGAAATATCCACTAGAAATTATTCACCAAAAAACCTAAACATTATAACTAAAAAATCATTGACCATACGACACTAAGTATACTAAATTGTTATCCCTAATAAAACTAAACACTCAGTCCCAAAAAACCCTCAACCCTCATGCCAAAAAATCTATCAACCGTCATCACTAAAAAACCCTAAACCATTAGCGATAGAAAACCCAATACCATGATCCAAAAAATCACAGACCCACTTCCCCAAAAAACCCAAATCGCTCAGTACCCTAGAACCTTGAACCCTATTCCCCAAAAAATCATAAAACCTCACCCAAAAAATACCCTAATCTCGTAGCCACAAAAAACCCAATATACTAACCCCCAATAAACCATAAACCCTCATCTCCAAAATTCATATACCCTATGAAATGAAAATCCCTAAACTCTCATACTCAAAAAACCCAAAAACATCATAAAAACCCCCTAAACACTCAAACTGAAAAAACACCAAACCCTCATCCCCAAAAAACCATAAAATTGCATCACCATGAAATCAAAAACACTCATATCTATAAAAACAAAATTCATTATTGTTGAAAAAAACATAAACCCTCATCCCTAAAAAAACCTATATTTTCAACCCAAAAAATCTTCAAACCCTCATCAACAAAAACCATAAATCCCCAGGAAAAAAAACCAAAACCCTTCCCCAAAGAAACCAAAACCCCTGAACTCTCAAATCCCTAAATCTGTATCCCTAGAAAATAATAAAATAGTGGCCCTAAGAAACGCTAAAATCTTAGCCCAAAAAAACCCTAAACCCTAAATCACAGAAATCACTAAACAATCACCCCAAAATAACATTAAGGTATCATAACAAAAAAAATACTGAAACCCTCATCCATTTAAAACCCTAAACACTCATACCAAGTGAAACTAAAACCCTCAACCCCAAAAAACACTAAAACCTCTTCTGCAAAAAAAACTACAACACTCATCCCAAAAAAACCCTAAACCCTCATTCCACTTAAAACCCTAAACACTCTTCCCCAAAATACCACAAACCCTCAACCACAAAAAACCATTATCCCTAATCCCCAATAAATCCAAATACCCTGTCCCCAAAGAATACCAAACCCATAACCCCCAAAAAATATAATCACTTTTCACCCAAATACCATAAACCAACATCTCAAAAAAAACCCTATACCTTTATCCCCAAAAAGGCCATAAACACTAATCCCTAACCCACCCCAATACATAATCCCTAAAGAAACCTACACTTTAAACCCCACAGAATACTAAACAATCAAACTTAAAAACCCTAATCACTTAGCTTCAAAAAATCCTAATCCCTCAACCTAAAAACGCCCATAAACATTCATCCAAAACAATCCCCTAATACCTCATCCAGAAAATACCTATACTATTTGAAAAAACACTAAACCCTAACCCCCTTAAATATAAACCATAAACACCAAAAAACCAAAACAATAATCTCCAAAAAAACCATAATCCCTAAGCCCTAAACACCCCAACCCTCTGTCCAAACAAAAACACAATCACTCATCCCTTAAAAACCATAAAAAATCATAAAAAAAAGAAAATATCATCCCAAAAAGTGATTACTCCAAAGCCTATAAAGAAAAACCTAATCCCAAAAAGCACTATCCCATATGACCCAAACGGTCCCTCCATAGTATGTCATTAAATAACCTCAACACTTAGCCCCAACGATCCATAAACCTTCATTCCAGAAAAACATAACCCTTGATTCCCAAAAAACCTAAACCCATATCCCCAAAAAACTATATCCCCTTAGCCACCCAAATCCCTAAAACATGTTCGCCAAAAAACCATAATCCCCCTGATATAAAAAATGTTATCCATCAGAACCCAAAAACTGTAAAATCAAATTTCTAAAAACCCTAAACTGATTGCCTTAGAAAACCCAAAACACTCACCACAAAAACCCTAAATATTGATCCCCAAGAAACAATAAACCCTCATTCCAAAAATCCCAAAACCCTTATCCCCAAGATACTAGAAACCCTCATCCCCAAAAAACAATGAACCCTCAGCCCTAAAATACCCTAAATCTTCATCTCTAAATAAATCTTAAACACAAATCCACAAAAAAACCTTAACCTAGATTCAATAAAAATCCATACACATGGCCCAAGAGAACCCTAAACCCTCTACCCAATGATAAACTAAACTGTAGAACCAATAAAACAAACAACCAACCCCCAATGAAACCTAAACACTGGGCCAAAAAACCCAAAACCATCATCCCAAATATGACCCAAATCCCTCAACCCCCAAAAACCAAAACCATCACCCCCATAAAATGAAAACCCCTCTACACTAAATAACCCTAATAACATGGCCCAAAAATCCCAAATCTACTTGCCCCCCAAAACCCCAAACACACTTCCCTAAAAACCCTAATACACAAACCCTAAAAACCCAAAAAATCACATCACCACTAAAACACAAAACCCTGATCCACAAAATACCCAATACCCTTAGAACGAAAAAATAATTATCCATAAACACAAAAAAAACACAATAAAAATATCCAAAAAAATATAAAACTATCATGCCCCAAAAAATCAATACCCCTCATCCAAAAAAAACAAGAACCCGCATCCCTAAAAACAATTATCCCATGGAAAGAAAAAAATAAATATTGAGCCCAAAAACCTTAATCCCTCATCCACATAAATCCCTAAACCCTTATCTAAAAAAACCAAATCTTTCCTCTCCAAAAAACTTATACCATCACCCTAAAACCCCTCTTCCTTCAACCCCCAAAAAACCCTCAACCCTTATCCCCAAGAAACCTAAAACTGTTAGCACCAAAAAACCCTAAACCCTAATCCCTATATAACCATCCATCATCATCCACAAAAACCTCTAAACCTTCAGCCCTAAAAAACCATAAACCCTCCTCCCAAAAAAACCTGAACCCATAATACTGAAAAAACTATATAATTAGTCTTAAAAAATCTCCAAACCCTCAACCCAAAAAACCAATAAACCACATCCCAAAACAAACCCAAAACCTCATCCCTAAAAATCATAAACTATCAGCCCCTAGAAATAATAAACCCTCAGCTCCAAAAAAACCATAAACTCTCATCCACAAAACCCTAATTTCTATTACAATAAAAAACCAAAATCCTATGTCCCAAAAACCCTAAATGTTAAACAAAAAAAACCTAAACCCCCTACATCAAAAAAATCCTAAGACCTCAATCCCAAAAAATCATAAATAGTAATCCCAAAAAACACCAAATGGTTATCCCTAAAAACCCCTAAATCCACTATTGAGCATAGTGTTTCATTTGTTATCAATAATGTGTCAATATGTGTATAGAAATTTAGTGATTGATTTGGTGATGGTAATTAATGTGGTGATGCTTAAAGTAATGATATTAACTTAGTGAAGTGTCCACATTGATCATGAATTATTCATGGAAATGGTGATCAATGAGATGTGAATATCTCATTGATATCAATCTGATTATGTTTCTACAAATATAATGATTTCTATAGAATTTTTATGGATTCATAACATTGGATTCCACACTTTGTAAATTATCCATATTTTCAAATTAGATGATTGTTGAACTGATCCTATGTTCAATGACATGTGTCATTGAATGACACTTTGTTACAATATTTGGAGAAGATCTAAATCCATGATTGGATGCACGAAGATGTGTGAAGTTCTTTGAAATCATTATTCCAAAAAAATATATGAAGAATCAAGGTTGAAGATTAAGAGGAGTTGTGCATGAATTTTATCAATGTAGTAGATGAATAAGAGTTATGTATGGGGCTTGGTATTAAATGTTGGGTTTGAATTGTTAGGTGGACATGAATTTTATTCAATTTATTTTGTGTGGCTCACATTAAAAATGGGCCACCCTCAAGATAGCTGAGCTATATTGACCCCATCACACGTGGGACTCAAGGTCAACCACTCTAAGGGAACCAGCCCTGGCCAGCCCGAAGGTGGCATCGGTTGGGCATAGGCCATGAGCAAGCCATATATAATCCACTAGAGAGCACGGGGAAAATCCTGTGCATAGATTGGGTGTAGAGAGCACCTACAAAGGAGTAGAGATTGGGCGCAGAACGCACCCGCAGTGTGACCCGGTACGGAGCAGTACCGTGCAGGGAGGAAGAGTAATCTGGTGATGTAGCGATGAGAGTTTATTGATAAACTATGAGAGATCCCTAATGAATTTTGATGTGGGACAAGATTTTAATAACCTATATGTAATCACAGCCATCCATTTGATCACACGCACAATCTAAACCTCACATCTTAACTGCTACTCATGATTTAATCTCCACCGATCATCCATACCACACCGTGTTTGTTTGATCCTAGACCATTCGGCGATCCCTCAGTCGTGTTGTCTTCAACCTCTCATCATCCTAATTCTTCTACCCACCGCTGATGATGCCACTACTCCGTGATTGATATCCTTCCATCATTGAATATCAAACCTCCCTGCATGAGGGTCATCTGGATGCTACGAACTCATATATGTAAATAGTTTTGCATGAATGATATTTAACATGGAGAACCTGCGCAGGACAAGGAAAAAGCTATTGCTAGAGGATGTTCCATTCACAATTTGGGGAGATTCTTTGTATGCGTTCCTATTTTCATGCACATGAGGCTGATTACAATGTGATATTAGGAATCCCACATAGTAGAGAAATGAACCAGGATATTTTAAAAATCATTTCCTACATTAGAATATTTCAAAGCTGAAATTCTCAGTAATTCAAAGATTTGAATCCCAGGACATCTCATGAGGAATTTGAATGCTAGATACCCTATGATTCACATCTATAAAAGGAGGAGTCCCTAGACACATTCAGTTGTTTAACATATTGATTAAAATCTTGTTTCTTTATAGAAACAGAGTTCCAACCAGAGGTTCCCCACAACCTTTCTACACAAAGGAGAAGAATACCAACATGTGTTCAACACGTGCAACATACTCTTGAACCGTCCTTTAAAATCAGAGGAACACCACACCCTATGTTTGGAGGAAAACCATGAACATGAGATAGGTTTATCAAACCCTCTCCTCTCTTTTGTAAGTAAGATCCCTCAAACACACAATCGGTGCCTACACACCATTTTTCAACCATTGTGAGGACATAACCAAGAACCAACTCTGGTTCTATGAAGGAGATCCTCATGCACCCTTTTCCTGAAGATGGAGAACTGTGACCACCATATATTTCATGAACAAAATAAAAACACCCTTTTTTCATCAATATATATATATATATATACTATTTGTGTTTACAGGGGTTCGAGTTTCGGTGAATAAGGGGATTGCAAGATAAGGGAAGTAAATGTTGGGATGCACTCATGTGCTTGATTTGAGAAATCCCAAGTCCCTATGTGATGAAGTAAACTGACGATGGGAGGAGTATTTCATATGAACATGCACTCACATGTGAGAAGGTCATAGCCAGTTATTGGACATAAAGGACTCCATCACACCCATCAGTTTGGGTGGACATGTAAAAAAGAAGGAAGAAGAAAGAGGAAGAACACATTCAAAGCCTTACACCCATTATGGTTTTCACACAAGGTGGAAATCGTGTGTTAGGTTCAGCTGAGAATACGTTTTGTTTGCATTCATGTGAATGAACTAATTACACCCGAACTAAGAACACAATATTAAAGAGAAAGAGAAGAATAGAAAGTGATGAATCTCTCTGTGTGTGTGTGTACAATGATCTATACCAATTGGGGTTTTTACACAAAAGAGAAGAAGTAAATCGTGCATGCACACTTGCATGAACATGCACATGCACACTTGCATGCACATGCACACATGCATGTACATGCACACGTAAAGGCATTTAAAGAAATGAAAAATATTGTACGTGCATGTGCATGGAGAAGAAGAAGAAGATAAGAGGTTATTCATGCATGCATGCATACAAAAATAAATCATAATTAATTTAGATAACCAAAAAAAACATGTTTGGATGACATGGAATCCATACATGAAGTGGAATTAAATTGACACTGAATCCAGAGAAAATTAATTAAGATATTATATCGGAGTTGATAATGTTTGAGAATCTAAGAAGAGAGAAAATGTTAATATTGTTCAATATCATTCTTGCATATTATATTTTTGAAGAGGTTGTGTGCACCATTTTTACACATCAAAGTGAGGCTGGGTCTTCATCAGAAGAAGAAAAAATTTCCCGTGCATTTTGAATGTTAGTATTGATTATAAAAGTGATTAGAGTTATTGAGAAAGTACCACAGACCTTACCAATGGGAGTTCAAGATTATTGAAGAGATACACAAGAAAGTGTATTTTTTATATCCTGTGTGGGAACATCATAAGATAAATATATAGTGAATCAAGATAGAACTCAAAGAAAGAAGCTACTAATGTGAAGCGATATCTAGAAGAACCCTGTGTGATTCCGGGAGGAGAAGAAAACTTCAGTGAGACTCTAGAGTCGGTCAGTGGGACTCTTGAAACACTGTGCGAAGTAGTATAAAGAACCTCTTGTGGGACTCCGGAGAGATACAATGGGACTCTATATTGACCATTTTAATTTATAATAAGATTTTACTGGAGAATCTATGTTGGGGATAATAACCAACACATTAAGGAGTAGGTCTATGAACTGAAACTTGTAAATCATTGTGTCTAGTGACATAATATTCACCGCATCATTTGAGTTAAGGTTGAGTGACAAAAGAAGAGAAGATTAAGGATTTAACCATACATAGATGATTAATTAAAAAGAATCAATTTGTAAAATGTTTATCCAGATCACTGATTAACCCCCTCCAACTCTCAGGGATTCACACTAATATGGGAAATTCAATTGGTATTAGAGGAACGATACCTCTAAATGATAAAAGGGAGTCTTTATGAAGTTAAATTTTAAATAAATGTGTCAGCATCCTCAAATGGAGATAATTTCCAAGACGCAAAAAAGTAAAAAGAAGAAATAGGTAAGGAAGATGATAAAGAAGCTTAATGCTAATTGGGAGACACCTTCTACTAAAGGTAATCTGAAAGGTACAACATGTGATAATTATTTTTATTTTTGTGACTCTTATGATTAATCCTGCTAAAGTTGTGATGATGATAGTTCAATTTGTGATCATAATTCTGCACTCAAAGATCACTTGAATAAAATCCTTACCGAATTTGCAATACATATTGCTGAAAGCTTTAGTTCTCTTCAAGATGAAAAATTACAGCTAGAAGAAGAATCTGATTTCATGTAAGAGGCACTGGCTAAAAGGGGTTTCATATCCAACACTCTCAAAAAACAAGTGAAGGTAAAGGAAGAAGCAATTTCTCTTTGCAATGAAAGACATTCTCAAGTTACTGAATAACTATAAGGAAGTATTTGTGAGAAATAATTTTTTGATATTGTATTTGTAGAAGCATTCCATGAACATGAAAAATTACAAAAAGTTATATTGGTTGTCAAAGGTGCACAACTGGAAGATAAATCTAACAAGGTAAAGGTTCTTAACATTTCTTTGGAAGAATTATGAAATGTTCATGAAAAAAAATGAAGAGTCTAATCGAGAATTGGGAATGTAAGATGAGATTTTTTAAGGATGGGAATAACTCCCTCAACATGATATGTCTAGAGATGGAGGAGCTATTGAATAATCAACAATCACCCCAAGCTGGGACTTACCAAGAAACTAGAAGAAGGGATGTTTACACTCCATCTTTCATTGAGGACTATGACTCTAAAAGGAGTAATAGATAATCCTTTAATCCAATAAGAACATACTCCATGAAAATGGTACCAACCATACTATCTTTTAATCATCCTTCTAAATGTGTTTCCACAAGTTGTATCAGTTGAAAGAAACATTCTAATTAAATATGGACGAGAAAAGGAGATGAGAAACCTACAACCATAGCTAGGGTGGATAGGAAGAAGAATATGGAAGATGGTTCCCTAGATAGAGAACACCAATTCAAGAAGAAATCCCATAAACCTTCTATAGAAGAGATCAAGAAGTCAATATTTGGGGGTCAATGTGGGTGTTGAAAGAAAGTTTGGGCATTGTGCATTATATTGTTTATACAATAATCAAAATAAAAAAGCACGAAGGAAGCCCATCTCAAGGGGGAAATCTGGAGAAGAAGAGGCAATATCCAGAGATCCAAAACCATATGTATACTACAAACAAATTTGAAATGATTGATAATATCTATGTTGTATGAAATAGAATTGGTCACAAGGTTGGTATATGTCGATCTCATCATGTATCCAAAGCTGATAAGAAAAGAATATAACAAAATCTGGCTAAGAAAGAAGAAGCATCCTTGGGAAGTAGGTGGAAGAATGTTCTGAAAGAAAATTTGCACAAGAATATTTCAAGGAGGAATGGTTAGAAGAGCATGGATTATAAATCCAACAACCTGAAGGGTGATGGATCCAAAATAACTACTAAGAAATGATTCATCTACTATGGAAAGAAAGTTCATACCAAATATCAATACAAACAAGCAATGAAAATGAATGGAATCAAGATAAATTTAAAAAGAGGATCAATCAAGGAGAAGTCAGAATTTATTGAAAACATTCATAAAGATAAAATTGATATGTTTTCTAATAAAGGTAACTTTAAAACATTGATGAAGCCATGTGGATGCTCCAAATTAGAAATTCTTAATAAGGAGCGTTTAGTTTACTGGCCTATTCAATTGCGAATTGCTAGAGAACTGTAGAGAGTGGAAGATGAAGTACCAGCTGATGTAGTGGAAAAAGGGAAATAGGTCATTCTACATGATGGTGAATTAGAATTTCATGAGGGGTTTTCCACACCTGACAACCCAAGTGTCTCAAAACTACTGTGTGGAAGGTTCATGCTAGATGAAAATCATGCAAAAACTGCATAACTATTTTACCAAGTCAAATGGAGATATTGAAAATTGAAAAACACGCACTAGTGGAAGCTGCTTCACTATTTATATAAGTAAGGAAAAACAATCCACACAAATTAAAGGTGAATGGAAGTTAAGGGTCCAGGATGAAAATGAAAGATCAAAGTATGAAATGGGGAGGTGACACCAGCATGAAGAGTACCAAAGACACTAGAGCTATAAGGAAATGAGTTCTTGGGATGAGAGGAAATTCTCATCCTTGTATCTCCTATTAAGAAGCTCACATGTGTTCTATCATATTACCTTACATTTTTTGTATATGTGTGATTACATTGCAGGGAATTGAAGGTGGAGGTCATTATCAATATGAGAATTGGAAGATTACTGTGGAGAACAACATGATGGACTAATTATTCATGATTTGATAATTACTTGAAGTGTTCCACAGTGGAATATTATCAACATGAATATCATGAATATTGTCTGATGATTTTTTATACCATGATGAATCAAAGGTATTTGACCCCTTGAGGGGGAAAAATACGAAGGAGATGATATCAAGGATTATGTCACGACAAATCTTGAAATTCTTATCATCTCAAGAAGTTGAAACTTGAGTCATTCCAATCACACTCTCATCCCATGTTATTAATTGTATTTATCATATCAATTAAGGGGGAGTGATTGATTGATGAAAAAATGGGATGAAAGGGGAGGGATTTGTCTTTTCACTTGAACATTTTAATAAGGTTGGTGAAGTATGTGTAGGATTTAGCAATTCATGGAAAAATATGATTGTTCCCAACCCCCTGGATAAGAGTTGATACATTCTGAACATGAATTTACATGTATGGTTGTTTATGGACAACATTGATAACATTGGTCACATCTCTCTTATTTTCTACACCGGGATGGCCCATGTATACTTGGAGTTGATTAACTGAAGGCTCTTTTCTAAGTAAACCATGTGACATCCTCCCTCTCTCAAAAATGTTCAAGAAGATATTCTTTAAAAAGAGGAGAACATGTTTTTGAATAGAACCCACTAAACGTTTTCATTTGGTTGCCGATAAGGGGGAGAAAATATTGACACACATATTGACCCATACAATGTGTGCTTAGGCGACATTGACAACAAAATACAAATGGGGAGATTGTTGAGAATAGTTTTTATTTTGTTATCAATAATGTGTCAAAATGTATATAGAGAGGTTTTGATTGAAGTGGAGATTATGATTGAAGTGGTGATGCTTAAAGCAATGTTATTAACTCAGTGAAGATCCCACTATGATCATGAATTGTTCTTGGAAATGGTGATCAATGAGATCTGAATATCTCATTGCTATCAATGTGATGAAGTTATAAAGCTGATGATACCTGGAGAATTATTAGAGATTCATACCATTGGATACCATGGTTGGGAAATTCTTCATATTGTCTAATCAGACGATTGTTGAACTGATCCTATGTTTGAAGACATGTTTTAATGAATGACGCTTTGTTACAACATTTGAAGAAGATATCCATCCATGATTGGATGGAGGAAGATTAATGAAGTTCTTTGAAATCCTTATTCCAAAAAGAATAGAATAAGAATCAAGGTTGAAGATGAAGAGGAGTTGTGAATTCATTTTATCAAGGATGAAGATGAAGAGGAGTTGTGCATGGGGCTTGGCATTCACAGGTGGGAATTAATTATTAGGTAGCCATCCATCTTATTCAATGTTTTTTGTGTGGCTCACTAAAAGAATGGGCCACCCTCGAGCTAGCCAAGCCAGTTCGATCCCAAGACATGTGGGATCCGAAGGTGGCATCAGTTGGGCATACGCCATGAGCAGGCTGTGAATAAGCCGCTAGAGAACATGGGGAAAAGCCTGCGCATAGAATGGGCATATATCACACCCTCAAGGGAGCGTATATTGGATGCAGAGCATGACCGTAGGGTGAACACGGTAAGGGGTAGTACCGTGGAGGGAGGAGAAGTAATCTGGTGATGGGGAGGCGATAGTTGATTGATAAATCGCGAGAGTTCCGCAGCGCGTTTTGATGCGGGGAAAGATTTTAAAAACACTAAAACAAATGCATCCGTGTATCTGATCGCATGCGCAATCTTGGTAGCACATCTTATTTGCGGTTCGTGATCTAATCTCCACCATTCATCCATCCCGCTCTGCATTTGTTTGAACTTGGAGAATCCGATGAAACCATCAGCCACATCGTCTTCAACCTCTGATCGCCCTGATGCCACTGCTCACTGCAGATAAACATGATCATCTGTGATTATACTCCAACCATCATTGACGATCAAACCTCTATGCACGAGGGTCGTCTGGATGCTACTAACTTGTACATGCAAATAGATTTCCCTGCATGCAATGTAACATGAAGAACCATTGTAGGCCAAGTAAAACGCAGTTGCCGGAGGCCAGACCATTCACCATTTGTGGAGATATTCTACATGCTTTCCTCTTTTCATGTATGTGAGGATGATTAAAATGTGAAATTAGGAATCCCGTGTTGAAGAGAAAATAACTAAGAGATTTGGGAAATCCTATCCCATGATTGAATATTTTGAAGCTGAAGATCTTGGACAATTAAAGATTCGAATCTCGTGGCATCTCATAAGGAAATTGAATGCATATCTAGCTGTGATCCACATCTATAAATGGATGATTCCCTCATCTCATTCAGTTTTTGAACATATTGAGAGAACTCTCGTATATCCGTAGAACCAGAGTACTGACCAGAGATTCCGTGAAGACTTGCAATGTGAATGAGAAGAAGACCCAACGGCTTTCAACAAGTTAAACGCTCTCTTGAACCATCCTTGCGAATGAGAGGAATACCACACCCTCTGTTCGAAGGAAAACCATGAACATGTGACAAGTTTCTCAGACCCTCGCCTCTGTTTTGACAATATGATCTTGTAGACACACAATCGGTGCCTACACACCCTTCTTTAACCTTTGCAAAGACAGAACCAAGAACCACTTCCAGTTCTGTGAAGGGGATCCTCATGCACCTTTTTCATGAAGAAGGACAATTGTGATCACCTTTAGTTTCACGAACAAAAGAAGAACACCCTTCTTGCCGTCAATATGTATATACTATTTTAGTTTTCAGGGGTTCAAGTTTTTTTTGAAGAAGGGGATTGAAAAAAAGGGCAGTACGTGTTGGGCTGCACTCATGTGCTTGATTTGTGGGAACCCAAGGTCTTGTGTAAGGAAGTAGACTTACTATGGGAGGAGTAGTACATATGCACATGCACTCACTTGTGATATGGACATAGGTTGTGTGTGGCAATCATGTACTCCATCCCACCCATCCGGTTGTGTGCACATGTAAAGAAGAATGAGGAAAAAATAGGAAGAACACATTCAAATCCTTTCACCCATTATGGTTTTCAAACAAAGTAGATAGTGTGAGTTTGGTTCGGTTGAGAATACATTATAAATTCACTCATGCGCAAGAACAAATTACACCCAAACCAAGTACAATATAAAGAAGAGAAAGTGAAGAAGAGAAGGAGTAAAAGCGGTGTGTGTGTACAAATAACTATACCTATTGGGGTTTTCACACAAAATAGAATTTGTAAATTGTGCATGAACTCTTTCATGCACATGCACACGTAAAGGAATTTAAAGAAAGATCAAAAATTGTACGTGCACGTGTGTGAAGAAGAAGAAGAAGAGAAGAGGATATGCATGATTTCATGCATATGTACATAAAACATAATTTAGTGAGATACCCAAACACAAGAAGTTTGGATTCCATGCAATCCATGCATGAAGTGGAAATAAATTGAGGCCGAAGCCAGACCAAAAAAATGATGATCTTATATATGAGTTGAAAGTGTTTGAGAATCCAAGAAGAGAGATAATGTTGATATTTTGAAATATTATTCTTGCATATTATATTCTTGAAGAGGTTGTTTTCACCATTGTAACACATTAAAGTGAGGCCGGTGATTCATTAGAAGAAGAAATAATTTCTCAAGCATTGTGAAACTGAGGACTGATTCGAAAAGTGATCAGAATTATGGAGCAAGGCCAACAAACCTTACCAAAAGATGTTGGAGATTCATGAAGAGATACAGAAGAAAGTGTCGTTCAAAAAGACTATGTGGGAAGAGAATAATATCAATCTATAGTTAATCAAGTGAGAACTCAAATAATGAAGTCGCTCGTGTGACACGAGAGCCATAAGAAACCTGTGTGATTCCGGGAGGAGAAGAAGACTTTAGTGAGACTCCCGAGCTAGCTTGTGGGACTTCGTTAAAATTGTGGGAAGAAGTATAAAAAACCTCACGTGGGACTCAGGAGAGACACAATGGGACTCTGTATTGAACATTTTAATTGATAATAAGATTATAGTGGAGTATATGTGTTGGGGAGAATAACCAACCAAACAAGGAGTAGGTCTTTGAACCGAACACTATAAATCCTCATGTTCAGTGCCTTAATATTTAGAGCATCATTCGAGGTGAGGTTGTGAGACACAATAAGAGTAGATCGAGGCTTTAACTAGCCATATATGATTAATTTAAAAGATTCAATTTGTAAAAATCTTAAAGGGATAACTGATTCACCCCTCCCCCTCTCAGTGATTCACACTATTCTAGGAACTTTAGCCTCATTCCCATGAAAACCCTTAACCCTTACCAACAAAAAACCATAAAACCTCATCCCCCAAATACACTAAACCCTTATCCAAAAAAAACCTTTAAACCTCAATATAAAAAACCTAAACACTTATCCCTAAAAATCAATTAACCCTAGTCCCCAAAAAACTAAACCCTCATCCCCAAAAAACCCTTAACCCCTCGACCCAAGAAAACCTTAAACCCTAAGCCTCAAAAATCCCTAAAACCTCATCACTAAAAAATAATTCACACAACCCCAAAAAAACCTTAATCTTCATACTAAAAAAACCATCAACACTCAGCCCAAAAAAACTGAAATCCCTCAGCCCTTAAAAAAACCAAAACCAACAGACCTAAAACCCTCAACCCTCACCCCCCAAAAACCCTAAACCCTAATCACCAAATTATCATAAACCCTCATCTCTAAAAAATAACCCAACACAAAGTCCCCATGAAAACCAAATCCATCTACTCCAAAATACATAAAACCTCAGCCCCAAAAATCCCAAACCCTAAGCCCCAAATATTCCTAAAACCCCCATCCTCAAAAACCCAAAAACCCAAAAACCCAATACCCTAATCCCCCAGTCACAAAAAATCGTTGAGATTTTTCCCCTATAATCCTAACCTTTAATAAGAAAAAAAACCCAAAACACATAGCCACAAAAAACCCTAGACCTTATGGCCCAAAAATGTTATTGCTCAGCTCCAAAAAATCCAAATCCCTCATCCCCCAAAAAACACAAACACTCATCCCCAAAATACACAAAACCATCATACCGACATAAAGACCAGAACTAAGGCAAAAAACCCATTATATCTCTTCCCCAAGAAACCCTCATCCATGAATGACATAAAACCCTCAACCCTCAACCCCAAAAAACCCACAACCCTCAGCTAAAAACAACCCTAAACCCTTATCCCAAAAAACATGAAACCCTCATCCACAAAATCTCCCAACCCTAATCACCAAAAAACCCTCAACCCTTGTAACAAACTGAGATTTTATAAGATATATTCTTCTTAATTACTTCAATATCTTCTGTTGTACACTACACCAAGATTATCTTGCGGTATACACAAGACCGTATTAGCTTGCAATATACGAAATACTATTCTTGGATCGTGTTACACACAATTTCAAGTTCGTTTGATAGTAGTTATTCTACGCAACATTGAGTGTGTGTATATATATATATATATATTCAATGTATAAATGAAATATGGTAGGATTTTTTTATACGCAACAAAAATGGAGTCTTTCACTACACACAACCTTTACATGGCTTGCATTATACGCAATCACGACCTTCCTCGATAGCGTGTGTTGTACGCAATACCGAGTTTCACTAAACAACGATATATGGTTATAATATTATTATGAACTAGCCATTATGAATAGTATTAACTAAATTTTGAATTTTATAACCTTATCATTCATCTTAAATATTTTCTAGAACACGGTATGCGAACAAAATAAATGTTTCGGGTAAAATATGTATTTTTCAAAAAATGCAGTTTTTTCGCCTTTTGATGGCGCACCCATTTTAAATATAACTTTTGACAAGATTATAAGTTAAATTTTACAAAATAAAATTATTCTTTGGAATCAGGATATAAAAATTTACTTTGGATAAAATTTTCAAATTATTCTGATAACTTTCATATTTTAATGAATAATAAAAACATGCTTTACTTTAATTAAAAACTACTTTTTTCATCACCATAATTTATATGGTTAAATTATAATATTGAATGGTTTTAAAGCATAAATAGAACATTTTTTTACTATTTAATATAAGTTTGGTCATTACAATTAATTTTACATTGAATTCATTGGTAAAAACATTTCAATCTTTTGCAATGTTTTATCTTTTAAAACTCGTTTTCTTAACAACGGGATTAATTTTAAATTAATTTTTTCTACTTCTGTGATTTTAATTAGGAACAATATATTCCATATATGGAATCATTATGTCCAAATTATGTTAATAGGCTACTTTTTATTTGGCACTATGAATAGTTACTACGGTAAATTTTATTTACCATAGTTAAAGGTAAAGTGGGTAATTGAGGGTAAATATAATATTATAAAATTATCCTAAAAATTGTCTTAATATAATTGGATGATTATATTTCATTCTATGGAATATTTTGGTCTAAATGAATCCATTGGAACCCACTTGGATGTGATTAAGACCTTTAATTTATGTTATTTAAAAGAAAGTGAAATAAGTCTCACTCAAACTTTAATAGTTAAACTATTTTAATATAAGGTTATACAAAATATAAATTCGGTTATAAATACTCATTTTAAATTTAAAATGTTTTTCTTTATCATGGTATTTTATTTGTAATTTTTATGAATTATTTATTTACCTTATTACCTTATACATTAATGATGCAGAAATTATTTATTTAGTGAAAAATCAATAATATAGTTTTTATTGAAATAATTATACACATCAAAAGGCTCCAAAACCTGACCAAGACTTTTTGGTAGTGTATATATAAACCCTAATCATCCAATGGATGAATATTTAACCATTTGGATTCTTATAAAGAATATTATGGCACTAATATTATCTTATTTTAAATGATTCCAAAGTTTTCACCTTCGTAATTTAATAAATATAACAATTTACATGTTGTAATTTTAAGATGATAAATTCGAGTAAAAGTATTATTATGAAATATATGAGATTTATATTCATCATAAGATTTAATTTTTAATTTTTATTCAACAAATAATTATATTAAATAATTATACAAAAATTTTGTACTAATTAATTTATTAAGAGATATACCAAATAAATGGTCTTAAAAATATTAAAATAAATATTATATGTACAATTTAATGTGACCAAAGAATTTAATAGAAACATTTGAACTGTTAGGAATCTATTAAATATTTTTGTTAGAATATATCCTCTATGGGTATTTTATTTAAATTAAAATAATTGAATAGTCTCAAAATTGACAGTATTGTTATTTTATAAAAATAACATAATATAATATTGTTTAAAAATCACAAAAATATTTAAAAATTATAAATTGAAATTTATATGGTCTAAAATTTCATAAAGTATCCAATTATGGACAAATTCAAAACACATAATTTATTATTTATAACAATTTATAAATTAGAATCTTTTTACCACAAATAAAATTAAATAGATTAAATAAGGATAAATGAAGTTGATAATGATTAAAATAAATTCCCAACATGTATATATTTTATTTTTTGATGATATTACAACCATTTCTCATCTAATATTATGATTTGAGTCATTTTTGGTGGTTTTTAAGTGAGGATTAATTTATTATAAATTAATATTTCGTATGTTACCAAAGGTGCCCCTCTCCTCCCTTATAAAAAGGGCACTCCTTCCCTCTTCTCTTCACACCCTTTTGAGCAGTTAAGCTATACTATATCCTGAAAATTACTCTTATTAACCTCTCTAGTTATATCATAGAGGTTCTGGTCATCTCAAAAGACCAAATCTAGTGCCCTAAGAAGAATTTTAAAGGAGGTGCGTCGAGGAAGAGGTAATCTCTTCTACAGACTCTTTCAAGTTTCTTTCTTCTTCTACTTCCTCTTATTTATTTGTTTCATTATAAAGTAATAACATCAGTATTAATTATATACTTATTTGTAATTATAAATATGAAACAGCCCTATTTAACCTTCTATCCATCCTACGGAAAATAAAATCACCGAGCGTGCGTACGTACGGAATACCGTCTCCACACCGTGGTGTAATCAGTTTTTCCACCACCTCATTACTTGGATGGCTATAATGGTGTAAAGAAAAACAATATATGGTTATTATAATATCATACGGATTCTGATATATTATATCATTCACTCTAATTCAATTCAATAATTATTGGAACGATATCATCGCTCGTGTGTACATATGGATTACCATCTCCACTACACGATGAGATTCATTCTCCATGTTAACCATTCAAGATTGATTATAAAGTATATATAATGATTAATAATGAAATATATGACATGATAAAGATACTAGATTTATTTATTTATATATATATATATGTCATCTACTTACTTCCATTCAAGTCAATAAGGAAAGGAAAACATCGTTCACGCGTGTGTATGGCCTACCGTCTCCATGAATGGTGTATTTCATTTCATTTATCTATGTTATATATATATATATACTGAATTTATATGATATATAAATCATTATCTACATTTTTGAATTAATAAAATCATGATATAAGTAATAATAATATCAAGAACAATAGGTCCAAACACGTACGATAAATAAAACGATTTAACCCAAAACGCTGCTTTAAAATGGAATTTACAAAAGAACGAGTAATATAAAGTCATAAGTGAACCATATATGATATCATAACAATGAATATGATTCTGTAATAAGTCAATGACATTATTTAAATTATTATACAGGATTCTTGGACACATACGGAATAAATTGGAAATAAGGTAAGGGATAATTATTTCAATCTCATTCTTATCCGAGATTGTTTATTCTTAAGTATTTACTGGGGTTATGTTTATCATCTATGTCCATATGTTCTCAAAATTGTTTCATAAAATGTTTATATTTCTTGCATGTATGTTTAAAGTTATTTTTACCCTTTTTTACTTTTACCACATCGTATCGAAGGAATCTTTCTTTTGTTTACCATAAAAGTTACTTTTTGACTTTTACGACACAAGTACGAGAAGAATGTTTTTTAACTTATACGACATGAATGGATTTTTACGGTTTCATAATAACTTATTTTCATGAAGAATAATCTTCAAGATTTCATGACTATTTTCAACAACATCCTTTTCTTTTAAATTTTCATGGAATTTTGTGAAAAGAAAATTATTTTGAAAAAGAAAGGATATTTTCCTCAAGAATTCATTTCAAGTGTTTTATCAAAACTATTTTCCATCTAAGATGACATTATTTCATTTGTGTATGTTTAAAGTATAATGTCTCTATGATTTAAATGGATTCACTTTTCATATGATTAAATGATATCCATTTGTTTTATATGGATTATGACATGATGAGATGATGTTTATGAAACCGATTTTATTCATGGGTTATGATGAATGATTTATGTTTATGTTGTGGCGCACATAAGAATGATTTCATTATGAGATGGGTGTGACCTATATCTCCCTACAATTTATTGGGTAGATATTTATATCTCATGATATAGATATTGCCGGAATGGAAAGTTATCCTGGTTTAGTGATACAGGACTGGAATGAGGAGTGAACTCGATTCAGAAAGGGACTTTGTCCACTAAGATGGTCTTGGCAGCAATGCCTTGGCTACTATGGAAATCATATCATGTGATTAATGGTTTCCAAAATTACATGTTTTATTCCCATGCTATTTTATCATGATTGATGTTCCATTATGATCTATGCCTTATGTACTTCCATGTTTTATGTCATTGCTCAATATTTTGATGTTTAACCATTATAGTCATGTTTTTATGTTCAAATGATTATGGTTTGTTTTATTTTTTCTATCCTTACCCTTAATGAGAATTTGAGCTCACCCTTTATATGTTTTCTATTCCCCAGGATATAAAGAAAGGTTTTAGGTAGGAAATCAAAAGGGGAAGATCTTTATGAGATATGTTGAAGATCTTTCACCATGATTAGAAGATTATGTTCCGAGTTTCCAAAGACACTAAAATATTATGGTCCTTGAGTGATGGTTTTTGTGATGTATTAAGTATTTCGTAAAATTAATTTAATGTCCATGTACGTCAGGCTATGGGTCTCTATAGTTGGTATCCGAGGAAAGGTTTAGTCAATCTTTGGAAACTACGATGCAAAAAATTTAGTGACATCTCTAGAGATATTTCTATGGTATATCTAGGGATGTCCCTAAGGTTAACTATAACTATAGTTTTTAGTCCTAGGATTATGGTAATGATCATAGAATTAAACCTATGATGTTAGATATTGAAAGTACTTCCCCTTTATTAAGTTGTTTTACAAGAATTATTTCATCATAGAATTAAACATAAGATGTTAGATATTGAAAGTACTTCCCCTTTATTAAGTTGTTTTCCATGAATGACTTCTTCCTCTCACTCTTTTCTTTTTGGATTTTAGATGATGGCTGGAACCCGAAGGAACCGTGTTCATCAATGTAATGGACAATGAAATGGTTGTCCTCCTGAACAACCAAATGTTATGGGAAATAGAGTGAAAAATCTTATTGCTATACTTACACAAGCTATGAATCATTCTGGACTTCCTAATGAGCAGAGAAGGGAACAATATTCTATTGAGTCCTTCTTGAGGCAACACCCACCTTCTTTCATTGGGTCCTCTGATACACTTGTTGCTGAACAATGGATCAGTAGCATTGAAAAGATATTTTCCATAATTCACTGTTTAGATCATGATAAAGTCTTTTTGGTTTTTTACCATTTAGAAGGTGGAGCAGACCCATGGTGGACTATAATTAAGAATACAAGGCCACAAGATGAAATTGAATCAATGGAATGGGACGAGTTCAAGAACATGTTTTTCAATAATTAATTCCCTCATATTCTTCGAACAATGATGGAAAAGGAGTTCCTTGAGCTTAAGAAAAATGATGATGAATCTGTTGGTATATATTAAGCGAATTTTACAAGGCTTGGAAGGTATGCATCTGTCTTTATCATCCAACCTGAATGTTAAGTTGATCATTTCTTCAGTGGCTTAAAACCAAGTCTTCGAAGGGCATTAGCTATAAGAGACTTCAGTAGCTATGAAGAAATTGTGCGTTGTGCTATCAAGGTAGAACTGGAAGTTGGTGTTACATATCCATCTCATGGTTTTGACAAAAATTGGAAGATGGAGTTCAAGGAGAAATCTCAGAATAATGGAGAAAAGAAGATGAATGTTTCTTTATGCTCAAAGTGTGGAAAGAAGCAGGGTGGATATTGTCTTAAAGGGACTAGAAAATGTTTTAAGTGTGGAAAAGAAGGTCATCGAGCAGCTGAGAGTCGAAGTAATGAAAAAATGGTTGCAAATGATGTGAATAAAGAAAAGACTGTAGAGAACGCACCACCAAACCATCAATGCTTCAAGTTCAAAGATATGTGGAATTATGCTATTCAATGCCCTAATCCAAGGGTAAATGATGATCAACGTGAGCAACCTCTTAAGGAAAAGGATAAAGGGAAGTCACATGCGATCACTATTTGTGATGATGAGTATGAATATGATTTTGTGTAATGATTAAGTGTTTAGGTAATGGGATTTTAAAATAGTATCATGGAATCTCATTTATTGTATCGTGGAATTTTGGAATATATATGTACTGGTTTTCAATAATTATATGGTACCAGTAACCATGAAAAGTGATTGAAATATTTTTTTAAAGAAGAGGATATGTTCATAATAAATGGATAAATAAAAAATGAAATGAGCTCATGAATGATATAAGGACAATGTAATATCATGGTTTGAGTATATAGAAATTTTGGGATTTTGGTATGTGGAAAGTGCTAAATTTTGACAGCATTCATGTTTTCAATAAGGTTCAATGGGTATTAATTTTTCAAGACAATACATGATTAAGGTATTCACATGATTGTAATTTGACCAACAAGATATATCGTATGATATGTGAGGGATAAATGATGGTATTCACATGCTTGTTATATAACCTTTTTAGTAATCGTTCTGTTTATACTATGATTCTGGAAAGAAGTATTTTGGATAAGCCTAAAGATTAGAATGGATTATGTTGAACATAAGTTATTAATTTTTAAGGCTATAAATTTTTTCGATATTATTGATGGAATGTTATAATAGTGTAGTTTGAGAAAATGGAAAACCTGGAGGATGGGTGACAAACCGTTGCATCAGACAAGGTTGTGGGAATCGAACCCACAACCAAGGTACGACAGGACTTTAATGTATACCACTAGCCTACAGGAAGTCCCGGGTTAGTAGAAACTAGTTTTATTGTATTAAGTGGTATGATAGATGATGTATAAGTCCTTTTTTGGAATCATATACAATTATCTTCACCATATATGAACTTATGTATATTTGATAATTTTTTCTAACCTTATGTTTGAGACAGAGGGAATGACCTATCATTCTATCGCATGATCTTCTAACACTTCACAGAAGACAAATTCAACTTCATTTCTTTAATAGATGAAGTGGGAATTGTTCATGACACAATCAATAGTGATATTTTACCAAAATCAAGTAAGTACTTCTTTTAATTCAAAAAAAATTCAAAATTAGGGAAATAATCTTGAAAACCAAAAATTTTGTCCTAGTGCCCTCATATATGATGAATCCTATGATACCTTAGATCATCACAAATTTATGGCTTTGTGACTGTTGGCATTATCATAGCCATGTCTTCTACCACTCTCCATCAGAACTTGATGGTCAAATTTCTCTTCCATATCCATATTTTTACCTATTTTATCCTATGAGGAAACCCAGTGATTTGTTAATTTGGTTAACTTTTATGTTTAATACTTTAGTTTTTAAAGATATGTATTGGTATTCCTTTTTACGATGTGGGTTTCTATGAAATAAACTATCATGTAATAAACCATTTATAACCTCGATGAATTTTGAGGGAGAAATTTATTTTAAGGGTGGTAGAATGTAACACACCGAGATTTTATATGATATATTCTTTTTAATTACTTTAATATATTTTTTTGTACGCTACACCAAAATTATCTTTCTCTATACGCAAGACCATATTAGCTTGCAGTATACGCAACACTATTCTTGGATCGTGTTACACACAATTTCATGTTCATTTGATAGTAGTTATTCTATGAAAAATTGAGTGGGTATATATATATATATTCAAGGTATAAATGAAATATGGTTGGATTCTATTATACGCAACAACAAAGGAGTCTTTCACTACACACAATCCTCACTAGGCTTGTAGTACACGCAATCACGACCTTCCTCGATAGCGTCTGTTGTACGCAATACTGGGTTTCCCTAAACAACGATATATGGTTATAATATTATTATGAAATAGCCATTATGAATAGTATTAACTAAATTTTGAATTTTATAACATTATAATTCATCTTAAACATTCTCTAGAACATGGTATGAGAACAATATAATTTTTTCGGGTAAAATAAGTATTTTTTTAAAAATGCAGTTTTGCCACCTTTTGATGGCGCGCCAACTTTAAATATAATTTTTTACAAGTTTATAAGTTCAATTTGAAAAAATAAAATTCTTATTTGAAATCAAGATATAAAAATTTACTTTGGATAAATTTTTCATATTATTCTGATAACTTTCATATTTTAATGAATAGTAAAAACACGTTATATTTTAATAAAAACAAATTTTTTCATTGAAATAATTTATATGGTTAAATTATAATATTGAATGGTTTTAAAGAATAAATAAAATATGTATTTACCATATAATATAATTTATGTCATTACCATTAATTTTACATTGAATTCATTGGTAAAAACATTTCAATCTTTTGTAATGTTTTATCTTTTAAAACTCGTTTCCTTAAAACCGGGATTAATTTTAAATTAATTTCTGAAACTTATGTGATTTGATTTAGGAAAAATGGATTCCATATTTGGAATCAGTAGGTCCAAATTATGTTAATAGGCTAATATTTATTTTTGGGCACTATGAATAGTAACAAAGGTAAATTTTATTTACCATAGTTAAAGGTAAATCGGGTAATTGAGGGTAAATATAATATTATAAAATTACCCAAAAACTTGTCTTAATATAATTTGATGATTATATTTCGTCCTATGGAATATTTTGGTCGAAATGGAATCCATTGGAACCCACTTGGATGTGATTAAGACCCTTAATTTATTTTATTTAAAATAAAGTGAAATATATCTCACTCAAACATTAATAATTAATCTATTTTAATATATGGTTATACAGAATATAAATTCCGTTATAAAAACTCATCTGAAATATAAAATGATTTTCTTTATCAAGATAATTTATTTTTAATTTTTATTAATTATTTATTTACCTTATTAGCTTATACATTAATGATGCAGAAATTATTTATATAGTGAAAAATCAATAATATAGTTTTTATTGAAATATTAATACACACCAAAAGGATCCAAAACCTGAAAAAGACATATTTTTAGTGTAAATATAAACCCTAACCATCTAATGGCCGAATTGGTGACCATTTGGATCCTTATAAACAAGATTATGACAAATATATTATTTAATTTTAAATGATTCCAAAGTTGTCACCTTCATAATTTAATAAATATAACAATTTACATGTTGTGATTTTAAGATGAAAAATTATATTTAAAGTATTATTATGAAATCTATGAGATTTATATTCATCATAAGATTTTATTTTTAATTTTTATGCAACAAATAAGTATATTAAATAATTATACAAAATGTTGTACTAATAATTTTATTAAGAGTTATACCAAATAAATGGTTTTACAAATATTAAAATAAATATTATATGAACTATTTAATGTTCCCCACAAATTTTATAGACAACTTTGACATGTTAGGAATATATTAAATAGTTTTTTTATCATATATCCTTTGTGTGGATTTTATTTAAATTAAAATAAATGAATAGTGTCAAAATTGACACTATTGTTATAAAATAAAAATAACATATTATAAAATTGATTAAAAATCACAAAAATATATAAAAAATATAAATTAAAATTTATATGGTCTATAATGTCTTAAATTATCCAATTATGGAAAATTAACAACACATAATTAATTTTTTATAACAATTTAAAAATTAGAATCTTATTACCACAAATTAAACTAAATAGATTTAATAAGGATAATTCAAGTTGATAATGTTTAAAATAAATTCCCAACATATCTAAATTTTATTGGTTGATACTATTACAACCCTATTGCATCTAAAATTCGTATTTGAGTCATTTTTTGAGGTTTTATGTGAGTTTTAATTTATTATAAATTAATATTTCTTATGTTACTATAGGTGCCCCTCTCCTCCCTTATAAAAAGGGAAACCCTTCCCTCTTCTCTTAACACCCTTTTGAGCCTTTAAGCTCAAAAAAACCCTGAAAATTTCTCTTCTTAAAATCTCTAGTTATATCATAGAGGTTCTGGTCTTCTAAAAAGACCAACTCTAGTGCCCTAAGAGGAAGTTTAAAGGAGGTGCGTCGAGGAAGAGGTAATCTCTTCTACCAACTCTTTCAAGTTTCTTTCTTCTTATACTTCCTCTTATTTAGTCGTTTCATTATAAATTAATAACATAAGTATTAATTATATGCTTATATGTTATTATAAATATTAAACGACCCATTTTCACCTTCTATCCATCCTATGGAAAACGAAATCACCGCGCGTGCGTACGTACGGAATACCGTCTCTATGCCGTGGTGTAATCAGTTTTTCCACCACCACCTTACTTTGATGGGTATAATGGTGTAAAGAATTACTATATATGGTTATTATGAAATCATAATGATTCTGAGATATTATATCATCCACTCCAATTCAATTCAATAATTATGGAAATGATATCATCGCTCGTGTGTACGTACGGATTACCATCTCCACGGCGTGATGAGATACATTCTCCATGTTAACCATTCAAGAATGATTAAAAAGAATATATAATGAATAATAATGAAATATATGACATGATAAAGCTATTGAAATTATTTATATATATATATATATATGTCATATACTTACTTCCATTCAAGTCAATAAGGAAAGAAAAACAACGTTCATGCGTACGGACGGCCTACCGTCTCCATGAATGGTGTATTTCATTTCATTTATATATATGTTATATATATATACTGAATATATATGATAAATAAATCATGATCTACATTCTGGAAGTAATTAAATCATGATATAAGTAATAATAATATCAAGAACAACCAGTCCAAACACATATGATAAATAAAACGATTTTACCCAAAACGCAGCTTTAACATTGAATTTACAAAAGAGCGGGTAATATAAAGTCATAAGTGAACCATATATGATATCATAAAAATGAATATGATTCTGTAATAAGTCAGTGACATTATTTAAATCATTATACAGTAGTATCAGACACATACGAGAGAAATTGGACATAAGGTAAGTCATAATTATTCCAATCTCATTCTTATCCATGATTGTTTATTCATAAGTATTTACTGGGGTTATGTTTATCATCAATGTCCATATGTTCTAAAAATGTTTTCATAAAATTTTTAATTTTCTTCCATGTATGTTTAATGTCATCTTTACCATTTTTTACTTTTACCACATCGTATGGAAGGAATCATTCTTTTGTTTACCATACAAGGCACTTTTTGACTTTTCCAACAAAAGTAGGAGGAGAATGTTTATTTAACTTATACAGAATGAATGGATTTTTATGGTTTCATAACACCTTATTTTCATGAATCATGATCTAAAATATTTCATGACTATTTTTAGTAGAAACCATTTCTTTTAAATTTTCAGGGCATTTTTTGAAAAGAAAATGAGTTTGAAAAAGAAATGATATTTTCTTCATGAATTCATTTCAAGTGTTTTATCAAGAATATTTTCAACCTAAGATGAAATTATTTCATGTGTGTATGTTTCAAGTATAATGTTTATATGATTTACATGTATTCACTTTTCTTAGGATGAATTGATATCAATTTGTTTTATATGGATTATGTTATGATGTGATGATGTTTATGAAACCCATTTTATTCTTGGGTTATGATGAATGATTTATGTTTATGTTGTCACACACTTAAGAATGATTTCATTATGAGATCGGTAGGACCTATATCTTCCTATAATTCATTGGGTAAAGATTTATATATCACGATATAGACATGGCTGGAACGACAAGTTAACCCGATTCAGTGATACAGGACTAGAACAAGGAGTGAACTCGATTCAGAAAGGGACTTTGTCCACTAAAATGGTCTTGGCAGCAATGCCTTGGCTACTATGGAAATAATATCATGTGATAAACGGGTTGCCACAATTACATGTTTTATTCCCACTCTATTTTATCATGATTGATGTTCCATTATGGTCTATGCCTTATGTTCTTCCATGTTTTATGTCATTGCTCAAGATTCTGATGTTTAAACATTACGGTCATGTTTTTATGTTCAATTGTATATGGTTTGTTTTATTTTCTCCATCCTTACCCTTACTGAGAATTTGAGATCACCATTTATATGTTTTATTTCCCCAGGATATAAAGAATGTTTTTAGGTATGAAAACAAAAGGGGAAGATCTTTATGGGAGATGTTGAAGATCTATCACCATGATTAAAAGATTATGTTCTGAGTTTCCAAAAACACTAAACTATTACAGTCCTTGAGTGATGGGTTCTTTTATGTATTAAGTATTCCACAAAAGTAATGTAATGTCCATGTATATCAAGCTATGGGTCTCTACAACCCTTATCCCCAAAAATACCTCAACACACAAACCCAAAATACCATATACCCTATTCCCCAAAAAACCTAATATGCTAGCCCAAAAAAATCTAAACCCTAATCACCCAAACCCCTCAACCCTCCGACCCAATAATCCCTCAAACCACAGACTCCAAAATACATCCAACATCATCTAGAAAAAAACAATAAACCATAAGCCCCCCAAAACCGCTAACCCTCATCCCCAAAAATCCCTTAACACCCAGCCCCATAATACACAAAACTCTCATAATGAAGAAACCCTCAACCCTCAACCTGAATAACCTTGAACCTACAGACACAAAAAATAATA
Source organism: Viscum album (assembly GCA_963277665.1). NCBI lineage: Eukaryota > Viridiplantae > Streptophyta > Magnoliopsida > Santalales > Viscaceae > Viscum > Viscum album. The sequence goes on from OY728156.1 coordinate 1,560,687,213, forward strand.
AACCATCATTCCTGAGAATCCCTCAAACCAAATCCCCAGATAAACCTCATACCATAGAACCCAGAATCCCTCGACCATCAGAGTCAAAACACATTCAACACTCAGCCCTAAAAACTATAAAACCCAACCCACAATAAACTGAAACCCTTAGGCCCAAAAAAACACTTTACCCTCAACCATAGAAAACCCTAAATCATCATCCCTAAAATAACCAAAACCCTCAACTTCATTGAAACTTTTAAACCCTCAACCATAAAAATTTATAATCCATCTTCCCAAAAAAATATTAAACCTCAACCCCAAAAAATTGAAAACCTTTAGTTCTAGAAAACCCTCAACCAAAACCCCCAAAAACACTCAACCCCCATTCCCAAAAAATCCTCAACCCTCAGTAACAGAAAACCATAAACCCACATCACTAAAAATAAATCAATCATGAGACCTATAAATTCATCAACCATCAGCCATAATAAATCTAAATAATCATCCCCCAAAAAATCCTAAACCCACATCCCCCCCCAAAACTAACCCATTATCCCCAAAATACCTCAAATATCATCAACCATACCCTAAACATAGGTCCAAAAAAATCCGAAAACCTTAAACCCACAAAATACATAATCCTTTAGTCCCATGAATCCTTATACACTTAGCCCAAAAATCCCAAAACACTCACCCCAAAAAACCCTCAACCCAGAGCTCAAAAAATCCCTCAACCCCAAAAATCCATAATCCAACATCCCCAAAATCTATAAACACTCATCCCCAAAATATCCTAAAACCTCATCCCCAAAACCCCTAAAATACCTACCCTTAAATACCTTCAAACCTAATTTGTAAAAAACTCAAAACCCTCAGCCTCAAAAAATTCTCAAACATCAGGCCCAAAAACCTTAAGACCTCAGTCCCTAAAATTACGCCAATACCTCATCCCCCAAAAAATATAAACCCTTAGACAAAAAAATTCTCTACCCAATATCCCAAAACACCATAAAACCAAATCCTAAGAAAACCAACAACACTCAGCCCAAAATAACTTGCTACCCTCATTCGAAAGAAAACCCTCCACCCTCAGCCCCAAAACTCTCTACCATCATCCCCCCACACCTTTAAACACTCATCTCGGAAAAACCTTCAACCATAATACAAAAATAACATAAAAAATCATCCTAAAAATCCCTCAAACCCCATCCCCCAAAAATAGTCAAAACTCATAAAAAAACCCACATCCATCATGTAAAAATAACTATAAGCCTTTAGCCTCAAAAAGTACTAAAACCTCATCCCCAAAAACCCCTGCCTCATTCTTAAAAAATCATGATACTTAACCCAAAAACCCTAAACTATCAAAACCTCCAATATAAACACTGTCCCCGAAATAAAACTTATACCTTATCCCAAAAAATCCCTCAACCCTGATCCCCAAAAAATAAAATCCTTCATCCCTAAATAACACTTACCCCTATGCCTGAACAAACCACAACACTTAGCCCAAAAACCTTCAATGTTCATCCCCCAAACACTTCAAACTGTTATTCCAAAAAACACTGCTACCAAAAATTGAAAAATACATAAACCCTCACCCCCCAACAAACTTAATCAACTATCCTTAAAAATACTAAAACATTAATAAAAAACTCATTCACATACCCTAAAAACCCGTCAACACTTAGCCCAATAAACAGACACCCATAGTCCCAAAAAACCCTCATACCTAATCCCCAAAAGAACTCAACACTCATCCATAAAAAAACTAAAACCAAACCTGAAAAACCCTCACCCCTCAGCTACAAATTAATTCAAACCTTATCCCTAAAAACCCTCATCACTCATCCCCAATAAAACCTAAAACCATAGGAAAACAATTAAGCACATTATCCCAAATAAATACTAAACCCTCATCCCAAAAAACCCTAAACCCCCAACCAAAAGTAACCCTAGGTAGTCAAAAACAAATAATCTAATACCCATATCCCCAAAAGAAAACAACCATGATCCGAAATATACCACCAACCTTAACCCCCCAAAACCCTTATGATGTATCCTCAAACAAGCCTCAACCCCGGTCCCTAAAAAAACCTAAATCCAAATAAAAAAAGAGCAATAAACCCACCGCCCATAACCCTTAATCCCTTAGCCACAAAAACCATTGAACCATCAACCCTAAAAAAATATACCTACAGCCCTCAACCCAATATTCCCTAAACCCTCTTCCCCTAAAAACACTCAAAACTCAACCCTCAAAAACCTAAACAATTTGCTCCTAAAATACCATAAAATTCAACCCCAAGAAAATGAAAAAATATAGGCCCAAAAAACACACAACAAATAACCCAAATACCCTTAACCTCACCCCTAAAGTACCTCAACCCTCACCACCAAAAACCATCAAACCGTAGCCCCCTAAAAACGTCAATTGTCACCCCCTTGTACCCCACAACCCATTTGCATTAAGAAACCCTAAACCCAAATCCCCAACAGACCCAAAAACACTTAACGCCATTTATCCCTAAACCATTATCCCTACTAAACCCAAAACCCTTATCCAAAAAAAAAACTCAACCCTCATCCCCCCTTCCAAAAATAAACCTCATCCTAGAAAAATATCAACCATCAAACCTATAACATTGTCAAACCTTAGAACTAAAAAAAATACCAACCTTCAACCCCCCAAAACCCCAAAACCATAATCCATAAAAAAACCTCAAGACACTTCCTCAAAACCATAAAACCTTATCCCAAAAAACCCACAATGATCATCACAAAATCCCTAAAACCTAAAACATAAAAATAAATCAAAACATATCCCAAAAATACCCTAAATACCTATCTTTATAAAATACTCAAGCCGCATACTCCAAAATCCACCAACCCTCAAACCCAAAATACCATCAACACTCAGTCCCAAAAAACCCTCAAATGTGAGCCCCAAAACACCAAATCCCATTGACCAAAAAAACCATAAAAGCTAATCCACAAAAAACATTAATCCCTCACCCCAAAAATCCCCAAACCATAATCCTAAAAAACCCCAAGCCTTCTTGCACAAAAAACTGAAAAGCCTGATCCCCCCAAAAACCCTCAAAACTTACCTCCCAAACCCATCAACCCTCAGCCACAAAAAAACTCATAAATCATCCCACAAAGACCCTCAACGTTGAATCATACGAATCTCTAAATCTTCAGCCAAAAAAGAAATCAAACCTTAGCCCCAAAATTCTCTAAACCATCATCCCCATGTAAACCTAAACCCAATTTTCCAAAAAACCTAAACCATTTACCCGTAAAAAACCTAAACCCTCATCCCCAAAAAACCCTCAAACATTATCTCAAAAATTAACTCAAACCCTCATCCCAAAAAATACTAAACCCTCTACCAAAAAATCCCTCAATATACTGAATCAAATAACCAAAAAACCCAAATCCCAAATAACCCATAAACCCTTAGACCCAAAATACCCTAAACCCTCTACCTTAAAAAAATATATTCCTTCTCAACCCAAAACCCTATACTCTCAATTAAAAAACCATAGAACCTTGGACCCAGGAAACTAAAACATCAGTCCTAAAACACCTTATACACTCAGCCTCTAAAAGACATCAACCATCTGAAAAAAACCTAATCCATCAACATTAAGATACCCTAATCCTTCATCTTGGAAAAAAATACTCCACACCATTCCCAAAAAAACACTCTTCCCTTAGTCATGGATAAAACCTAAATCCTTTCAAACAAAAAATTCTTATCCAAAATCCGAAAAAAACCAAAACCCTCTGCCCCAAAAAACCCACAACCTTATGTACCATAAAACCCTAACCACTAATTCCAAAAAACCCTCAACCCTCATCCACAATAACCAAAAAACTCATCCAAAAAAACCTCAAACTTCTTCCATTAAAATACCACAACCAATAGATGAAAATACCATAAACCCATATCCAAATAAACCATCAACCCTTATCCCCAAAAATTCTTCCACCCTCATCCACAAAAAAACTAAAAAAACTCTACCTAAAAATCGAAAACCCCATGCCCTATAAAATCATAAATACTAATCCAGTTAAAAAAAACTCCATGTGCTAGGAAACCCTTAACCCTCATCCAAAAACACCCTAAAGCCTCACCACCAAAAACCATAACCCTACAGATCAGAAAACAAAAAATTCTCAACACCAAAGTCCCTAATCCTTTATCCCCAAAAAACCATAAGAACTTTGCCTAAAAATACCATAACCCTCTTCCACAAGAAACCATTATCACTAATTTAAAAAAAACCCTAACTTGTCATCCCATAAAAAACCTAAATCCTCAACCAAAAAAACCCTATACCCTAATCCTATGAAAACCCAAAACCATTATCCAAAAAAACCCTAATCCCTCATCCCAAAAAAACCATCAACCCCCATCCCCAACTTTCCCTCAACCCTGTACCCCAAAAAACCTAAACCATCAGCCCTAAAAACCCCAAAACCCTATTCTCAAGAAAACCTATACCCTTATTACTAAAAACCCTAAAACCTCATCCGCCAAAAAAAAATCAAACTGCCCCCCAAAACCCTAAAACATCGTCCCAATAAAATCCTAAACCACAATCCTAGAAAACCTTAAATACTGAAGACTAAGAAACTGTAAATGGTCATCACCAAAAAAATATAATACCCGAACCTAAAAAAACACTATACCTCAATCCTAAAAAATCTAAAAACTCAGTCCCAAAAAATCCTAAATCCTAATCCCCAAAAGACACTAAACCTTCTTACCAAAACAACCATAAAAAACAAAAAAAATGAAAAACAACTCATCCCTTACTACCCAACACCCTCATGTCCAAAAAACCAGAAACCATCAAAACCAAAAACAATCTAAATCTAAATCCATAAAAAAAATTTTGACCCACAGCTGAAAAAATTGTAAACCCATAGCCCAAAAAACCAAAACACATAGCCCCCAAAAAAATCCAAAATTCTTGTGCCCTTAAAACACTAAATTGTCACCCCCAAAACCCTAAACCCACATCCATAAAAAACCCTAAACCATCAACTGAAAAAACCCTAAACCTTCATCCCCAATAAACCATACACCCCCATACTCCAATAAACCCCAAACTCTCATCCCCATAAAACCCTAAACACTCATCCCCAAAAAACCATAATCCCTCATCCCCACAAAACCATAAATCCCAAAAAACCCAAAACCCTCACACCTAAAAAAATACAAAACCCCCAACACCAAAAAACCTAAATACTTCAGACCCAAAAAACCCTGAACACTATTCCCCAATAAAACCTAACCCCAATCTTGAAAAAAATCCAAAACCCCCACCCCTTATAAATTCCAATACATGTGCCCCCAAAAAACCTAAACCCTCAGGCCCAAAATACCATAATCCTTCATACCAAAAATACCCTAAACCATTGGCCCCAAAAAATCCTAAAACCTCAACCCTAAAAGACCATAAACCCTTAACCATTAAAAATTATAAACCCTCACCCATGAAAAGTCTAAAAACCATATCCCCAAATAACATTAAATACCCAACCACAGAGAAACCAAAACACCCATCCCAAAAAAACCCAAAACCCTTAGCCAAAAAAAACACTAAACCCTCAACACAAAATAAACCTAAACACTCATCCCCCAAAAACGTAAACCATCATCCCCAAAAAACGCAAAACCCTCATCCCCCCATAATCATAAACCCAAAATCCCCCAAAAAATGATAACTCTTACCCCCAAAAACCCTAAACACTAAACCATGAAAAACTTAAACTCTCAGACCAAGAAAAAACTCAGCCACAAAAATCCATGACCCTTAATACTCTAAAACAAAAAAAAACATCGATACCAGAAAACATTAAAAAATAATCCCCAAAAAAACTTAAACAATTTCCCTAAAAAAACCTTAGCCATCAGTCCCAACAAAAACTCAACCCTTAGCACCAAAAAACCCTAAACCCTAATTCCCCAAAAACATAATCAATCGGTCCCAAAAATCCTAAACCCTCATGTACCAAAAATCAAAAACTCATTGCTCTAAAAATATATAAACCCCTATCTTGAAAAAACCCTAAAACTAAACCCCTAAATACCATAAATAATCAAACCGAAAAACTCAAAACTGCCATCCCCAAAAAACCCTAAATCATGAGTCCCAAAAAACCCAAAACCCTCAGCCTCAAAAAACCCTAAAAATCATCTCTAGAACCCCTAAAACATATACCCAAAAATCCCTATGACCTCATCCCCCCCAAAAATAAAAACCACATTACAAAAAAAACCAAAAAAACATACCCAAATTTCCCTAAATCCACATAAAAAACATATAAAAATATCCACAAAAAAACCTAAACACCATTCAAAAAACAATAAAAAATATTATCCCAAAAAACCCTAAACACTCGACCCCATAAAACACTAAAATTTCATACCCAATAAACCCTAAACCCATAGCATCAAAACCCCTAATCCCTTAGAACCCAAAACCAAAACCCCTCATCCCCCAAAAACACTAAATTGTAATCCCCCCAAAACCCTAAAAACTAATCAGCAAAAAACCCATAACCCTCAGCCCCAAAAAACACAAAACCCTTCTCCATAAAAAACCCAAAACCTTCAACCCTAAAAAACCTAAACCCTCAACTTCAAAAAACCCTAAAAACTATTCCAAAAAATTCATAAACCCTCATTCCCAAAAAATATTATACCCCCTTCCCCCTAAAAATAAAACCCTCATCCCCAAAAAACAATAAAACTTGATCCCAAAAAATAGTAATCCATTGTTCCCAAAAACCTGAAAACAACTCCCCCAAAAAACCCTAAAACCACAGCACCAAAAAACCCTAAACTTGTATCCCCATAATACCTTCATTTTTTAAAAACCATAACCCCTCATCCACAACGAATCCTAAACACCCTACCTCAAAAAACACAAAATGCTTACCCCTCTAAAAGACGAAGACCTCTGCCCATAAAAACACTATACCCTCAACCAAAACAAACAATAAACCCTAATCCCTAAAAACCCAAAAACCCTGGTCTAAAAATATCCAAAAACCAAATTCTAGAAAAACACAAAAACCTCATCCCAAAAAAACCCTAGACCCTCTACCCCAAAAAACTCAAAACCCTTATCCAAAAAGACCCTAAACTCAGTACCATAAAACCACTTATCACTCAACCCCTACAAAATAAACCATCATAAAAAAATAACCTAAACCCTTAGCCCTAAATAAACCCTTAACCCTCATTCCAAAAAAACTCAAAACCCTTATTCCAAAAAATACATAAACCCTTAGCCCCAAAATACCTAAACCATGTGGCCCCAAAAAAACCCTAAACCCACATTCCAAAAAAAAACGTAACCCTCATCCCCAAAATACCATGAATAACCACCCCAAAAAATCCCTAAACCCACAAAACCATGAAACACTAATCTCTCAACCCCAAAATACTAGAAAAAATATCCCCAAAACACCCTAACCCCTTGTGCCTAAAAAACCAAAAACCATCAGTTGAAAAAAAACCTAAACCCTTTTCCCAAAAAACCCTAAACCATTGGTCCGAAAAAACTCTTAAACCTCATATAAAAAAATCCAAAAAAACTCATTCCCACAAACCCAAAACCCTTAACACCAGAAATCCTAAACCGTTATCACCCCAAATTAATAAACCCTCATCCTAAAAAACCCCAAAAATATCTTCCCAAAAAATCCCCAAAATCTGTATCCTAGAAAAACATAAACCCTCATAAAAAAATAAACCTTCATAAAAAACCCTAAACCCTCATCCCAAAAAACCATAAACCCTAAATCCAAAAAACACCATAAACCCTCATCCCTAAAAAATCATAAACTCCTTATATAAAACACCCTAAACCATCTTCCATAAAATACCCTAAAATATCATACCAAATAAACCATAAACCCCATCCCCAAAAAACAATAAAACATCAGCACCCAAAAAAACACAAAACCCTCATACCTAAAAAAATCATAACTCTCAGCCCCCAAATACCCTAAAACATCAACCCAAAATAGCTCTAAACACTAATCCAAAAAAACTAAAACCTTAACCTCCAAAAACCAAAATCCCTTTGATCCCAAAATAATGAACACTCATACCTATAAATCCCTAAACCCTAAACCCAAAACAACAACAAATTATCATCCCCATAATATCCGTAAACCCTCATCTAGAAAAAACTATATTCTATGTACCAAATACACTAAACCCCCATTCGTGAGAAAACAAAATCCCCATATAAAAAATAATAACCCATTTGTCTTAAAAACACCTAAACAATCATCACTAAAAACCCAAATTCTTATCCCAAAAAACTCTAATTCTTCATTCCCTAATGCCATAAACACTCAATCCCAAAAATCCTTAAATACATCAGAAAAATAAAACTAAACTCTGAACCCCCAAATAATACTAATCCTTTACTACCAAAAAACTAGAAATCCACATAAAAAACCATAATAGCCCATCCCAAAAAACCCTAATCCCTCAACCCCAAAAACTGAAAACTACCAACCCCAAAAACTCAAACCCATCATCCCAGAAAGATTAAAAACATAGACCAACAAAAAATGATAATCCTTAAAAAACCATAAACCCTATACCCTAAAAAACACTATACCATAACTCCCAAAACACCCTAAACCCTCAATACCAAAAAACCCTTAATCGACATCCCTATAAAACAATAACCCATCATCTCCAGAAAAATCCGAGACCCTCAGCACCATGAAACCCTAAACACTCGGCTCCAAAAATTACCTCAACCCTCACCCATAAAAAACTCTAAAACCACATCCTAAAATACTATAAGCCCTAAAGACCCTGAACCCTCATCCCGAAAAAAATTCTCAGTGCCAAGAAACCATAAACTATCATCCCAAAAACCATAAACCCTAATCCCAAAAAACCAATAAACCCTCAGCCCCATAAAACCCTAAACCCACAGACCTAAAAGACCCTAAACTCTCATCCCCCATAAACCATAAAACTTCATTTGAAAAAAAAATATAAAACCTAAGCCCCAAAAAACCCTAAACCCTCATCGTAAAAGAACCTTAAACCCTCATCTCAAAAAATCATAAATCCCGCAACACCACAATTCCCAAAACCCTCAGCTGAAAACCCCCAAACCTTTATCCCCAACAAACCAAATTCATTCATTACTAAAATACCATAATCCCTAAACCCTCCAAAACCATAAAAAATCGTCATAAAAATTCACAACCCCTCATCCACCAAAAAACCTCGAACGATCATCCCCCAAAACCCTAAACCATTATCCCAAATAAACCTAAAACCTCATCCCCCGAAACAAACAAATCATCTTCCCAAAACCCATAAACACTCATCACCAAAAATACTCAAACCATCATAAAAAAAACCAAAATACCTCATCCCCAAAAAACCAGAAACCCTTATACCTAAAAAACCCTAAACTCTAAGCCCAAAAAAACCCTTAGCCCTCATCCCCCAAAAAACTATTAACTCTCAACCCTAAAAAATTAAATACTTCAACCCCAAAAAACCCTTAACCCTCGACCTGAGAAAACATCAACACTCTTCCCCAAAAACCGTCAACCCCCATCTAAGAATAACAATAAACCCTCATTCCCCTAAATCCTAGAACCCAAAACAAATAAACTACCTAAAAACTCTTCCCCAAAAATCCATAAACGATCATCCCTAAAACCCACAACCATCAGGCCCTGAAATCCATCAAACATCAACCCCAAATAGATTCAACCGGTATCTCCAAAAAATCATATAACCCTCATCCCCAAAACCCTTCAATCCTTGACACCAAAACACCCCCAAGCCTCATCCCAAAAAAACCCTCAACCCTCATCTTAAAAAACCCTCAACCTTCATCCTAGAAAACCCTTATCCCTCATCCCAAAAAAAAATACTCAAACATCACCCCCAAAAAATCAAAACCACTATCCCCAAAAAACTATAAAACAAAACCCAAAAAATAGTCATCTATCATCCTCAATAAACACTTATTTGTTTCCACCCCAAAACACTCAACATTAAGTCCAAAAAAAAAATTAAACCCCCATCCCCAAAAAATAATAAACCTTCATCCACAAATAACCCTGTGCACTCATCCCACAAAATCCCTTTACCTATAGCCCCAACAGAACTCAACCATCAGCACCAATGATCCCTCAACCCTCATACCCAAAAAATATAAATCCTCATCATATAAAAACCCTCAACCCTGATCCCCAAAAATGATTTAACCCTCAACAGCAAAAAACACTCAACCCAAACACCAAAAAAATTGTAACCCCACACTCCCCAAAACATGTAAATCCTCATCCACAAAAATATCCAAACCGTATTCCATAAAAAAATACTGAACACTCAATCCCCCAAAATCCTAAATCCTCATCACCATAAAAACCAAAATACTCATCCCCAAAAAATCTAAACCATCAGACCCGAAAATCCCTCAACCCTCATTCCTGTGAAACCCTATACCCTTAGCTCAGAAGAAAACCCTCAACACTCAACCCCAAAACCCCTCAACCCTCATACCTTAAACCCTCAACCCTCTTCCCTAAAAATACATCTAACCATAGCCCCAAGAAACCCTTAATCCTAAACCCCATGAAGCCCAAAATAGATATCCTTAGGAAACCATAAACCATAATCATCGATAGAACCCTCAAACCTCAGCCCCCCAAACCCTATGTCCTCACCCCCAAAAAACCATAAACTCTAAATCCCAAAAAAACCCTCTACGTTGAACCCTAATAACACCTCATACCACATCCCAAAAAACTGTTAACCCTAATCCTTAAAAAACCAACAACCCTCATCCACAAAAAATTAAGAACCCTCATTCCCAAAAAACCATAAACCCTCATCCCCCAAAAAACCTATATACAATCCCACAAAAAATTCCCAACACTCGGACCTAAAATCACTTAACCCTTAGCCCAAAAAACCCAAAAACCACTTCAAAAAAACCCGAAAACTCTCTACCTTAAAACCCATCCACCCATAGCCCTTGATAACCCTAAAACCCTAGCCATGGAAAACACTCAACCCATTGTCTCATAAAATTATCAACCCTCTTACACAAAAAACCGCCAACCATCAACCACCAAAAAAACACTCAACCCTTAGATCCAAAACCAAAAACCCTCAACCCCTAAAAAAACTAAACCATCATCCCCAAAAAAACCCAAACCCTCACCCAATGAATCCATGGAACCTTATTCCCAAAATACTTAACCCTCAGCATCAGAAACCATCAAAACTCTTCTGAAAAAGCCCTCAAATATCATACACAAAATAACCATCAACCCTCATCCCCAAAAAAACACTCAACCCCAAAAGTCCCTAAAACCCCATCCCCAAGAAACCCTAAAACCATAACCCCCCAAAACCCAAAACCCTCATACCGAAAAAACACTAAACCCTCATCTCCAGAAAACCCTAATACCATTGCACTATTGAAACCCTAAACCACCCGCACAAAAAAACCCAAAACTCATACCCAATAAATTGTAAACCCTCATCCAAAAATAAACCCAAAACATAGGTCTCTAAAATCTAAAACCATTAGCCCCAAAAATCCTAAAACCTCACCCCCAAAAACCCTCACCCCTTAGCTTCAAATAACCCTCAAACCTCATCCCCAAATAACACTAAATCCTCACCCCAAGAAAACTCAAAACCCTATTCCAAAAAAACCTAAACCCTCATTCACAAAAAAAATGTTACAACCTTAGCCACCAGAAACCCTAAACCCCCATCCCACAAAGCCAAAATACTTCACCACAAAAAACAAAAAACCCTCAATACTAGAAAACCCATAACTATAAACCATAAGAATCCATCAAACCTCATCTCAAAAACCCCTAAACCCTGATCCACCAAAAACCCTAAATCCGGATCCTAAATAACAATATACCCTTATACATAAAAACATTAAAACATTATCCCACAAAGAAACTAAACCCTTAGCCCAAAACAACCATATTCCCCCATCCCTAAAAAAATCCCACAGCCCCAAAAAAACAAAAACCATCTTGCCCAAGAAAACAAAAAACCTTATACATATAAAATCTAATTCCGCATCCACATAAAAACCATAAACCTTAGCTCCAATAAACCATAAACTCGCATCCCCACAATCCTAAAACCCATGTCCCCAAAAAAACCCAAAATCATATTCTTAAAAACAAAAAATTTTCATCCCCAAATAACCCAAAACCCATTTCTCCAAAAACACTATGCCCCCAATCCCACAACATGCTAAAATGTCAAACCCAAAAAAACCAAAAAATATTATCACCCAAGAACCCTAAACCCACATCCCCAAAAAATCATTAAACCACACGCCCAAAAAACCCTAAAACCTTAATCCCCAAAATCCAAATCCCTCAACCCCAAAAAACATGAATCTCTCACCCCCAAAAAATATAAAACCCTGAACCCCCCAAATCCATAAAACCTCAGGTGTAGAAAACCAAAATACCTCAAACCCAAACAACCTAAAACTCCCAGCCCCAAAAAATAAAAAACCATACACCCCGAAACACAAAAATCATTCAGACCTAAAAAAACCTAAACACTTCCCCAGAAAACCCTAAACCATTATCCCCATAAAATTCAAAAAACTCATAACCAAAAACTCCGAATCCCATGCCCCAAAAAAAACAAAATCCATCAGCTAAAAAAAACCAAAAACCCTCATCCCCAAAAAACCATAAACCCAAGTACCTAAGAAACCATAATCCCCTAGCCACAATAAAACCTAAAACATAACCCCTAAAAGCCCTAAATACTTATCCCTAAAAGACCCTAAACACTCAGCCCCAAAGTACCCTAAATGCATAGCCCATGAAAACCAAAACATTCATGGCCCAAAAAACCTTAAACCCACAACCACTAAAAAAAGAAACCCTAATCCCAAAAAAACACTAAACCATCAAACCCAAAAAACACATAAACCATCACCCCAAAAATCCCTCAACCCTCAGACCCCAAAAAATGTCAACCCTCAAAAAAATAAAACCATCAAACATTAGCACTAGAAAACACTAAAACATTTGTCCCAAAACACCTAAACCCTCTTCCCCCAAAAACCATGAAACCTATTCTCCATATAAACCAATACCCACAGGCCCCCAAGAAAACTAAACCCTAGGTCCCAAAAAACCCTAAACCCTAAGCTCCAACAAAACCCTAAACCCACACTCCCAATTAATCACCAACTGCCGACCATAAAAAACCCTCAAATCTAATCCAAAAAAACCACAAAACACACAACACCAGTAATAAAATAAAAAATAATCCCCCAAAAACGATAAATTCACAACCCTAAAAACCCTAAATCCTTATCCAAAAATAGCCCTAAACCATCATCCTTCAAAAAGATTCTTCATCCCCCAAAAAACATATACACAAATCCCCTAAAAAACCTAAACATATTTCCTACAAACACCATACACCCACAATCCATGAAAATATATATTAATTTACTCTATAAGAACCCTAAACCCGCACCCCTAAAAAAACCTAAACCCAAATCTCCAAAAAAAACCCTAATCCCATAGCAATAAAAAACCCTACAAACTCATCCTCCATAACACTAAACCCACAGCCCCAAGAAAAACCTAATCCCTCTTCATAAGAAAACTCGAACCCTTATCCCCAAAATTTACTTAACCCTCTGAAAAAAAACAGTTTACCCCTATCCCAAAAAAACCCTAAACATTAGCCCCAGAAAACCAAAATGCTAAGTTCGATACATCCATAAACCCACTTCACAAAAACTAAATCCACCCTCAAATCAAAAAATCCATCAATACTCAACCAAAAAAACAATCATCTTCAGCCAGAAAAAAACATAACACCCTAAACCTAAAAAACACAGTACCATCATCCTAAAAAACACTCAAATCCAGCCAGAGAAAACCCTAAACCCTTATCCCCAAAAATCCTAAACCCATATCCCCAAGAAAACCTATTTCCTTATCCCCATGAAACACTAAACCACCATCCCGAAAAAATCTATAAACCTGGGAAAAAACCCAACTCCTCTACCCCAAAACCCTAAACCCTAACCACCAAAAAACCATAAACCCTTAGCTTTTAGAAACACTAAACACTCAAACCCAATAACCATAATCACTCAACCATTAAAAAACATAAACCCTTAGTCATGAAAAATTGTATAACATTAAAATAAAAAAACCCAAAACAGTAATACACAAAAAAACCATAATCCCACTGGCCCAAAAAACATAACCCCTCAGCCCAAAAACCCCAAAACCCCAAGGCCCAAAAAACCTTAAACACACAGCCATAAAAATGCTAAACCCCTACCCATAAAATACCTAAACCCTCAACCCCAAATAACCGTCAAACATAATCCCCAAAAATACCCCAACTGTTGTCCAGGGAAAACACTTATCCCCTAGAACCAAAAAAAATTCATCACTCATCCCAGAAAACTATAAAACCCAAACACAAAATAACCCATACCCAAAACCCCCAAATCCCTCAACCCTCCCCATAAAACCCCCTTACCCTCTTAACAAACAAAACCTCATCCTCAGACAAAAAAAAAACCCCTCTCTACCATCCCTAGAAGTCACTCATCCCCTACCCAAAAAAAACCAAAACACTCAGCCCCCAAAAACCCACACCCCTCAGCCCCCAAAAACCCTCAACCCACATCGTCCATAAACCCGCATCCCCCCAAAAAATGTAAAACCCTCATAAAAAACCCACTAACATCATCCCTAAATAAATCTTAAACATTTTCTCTAAAATACACATAACCTATCCCCAATCAATCCATAAATATAATACCCTAAAAACCCTCATCCTTCAAATTTCAAAAACTCTGAACCAAAAACCTCAAAAAACACTCCACCATAATCCCAAAAAATTCCTCAACCCACACTCCTAAAAATACATAAGGCCATAGACCTAGAAAATCTTCAGCCATAAACCTAAAAAATCCACAACACTCACCCATAAATTACACTAAAACCCATGCCCCAAAAAATGAAAACTCAACCCCAATAACACCTCAACCACCTTACCTAAAAAACCATAATCTATCATATACACAAAACTGGAAAGCATCATCCCTAAAAAAACATTCAATCCTCATACCTAAAAATCCTTTAACACTCTTCCCAATAAATTCCTATACTGTCCGCCTCAAAATACCAAACCCATAGCCCAAAAAAATCCTCAATACCCACCACAAAAAACACTCAACCCTCATCTGTTAAAAAACCTTAACCCTTAGAATAATAAAACCCACAACACATATCTGACGAAAGTAATCAATCCTTAGACCCAAAAAATACTCAACCCTTATGTACAAAAAAACATAAACCCTCAGCCCCCAAAAATCAGTAAACCCTAATCCCTAAAAAACCCTAATCCATATTCCCCTAAAAACCCTCAGCCATCATCCTAAAAAACCTGAAATTGAAAAAAAAATTAGGAACTTGACCTCACATCCACACAAATCCAGAAACCTTTAGTCGAAAAACTACCTAAACCATCATCCAAAAGAATCCATGAACCCTTAACCCCAAAAAACATTCAACCCACTACCCCAAAAATCCCCCAACCCTTATCCCCAAGGATTAATTATTCCTCAACCCCAAAAAACTCTATACCATTTTCAACAAGAAACCATGAACCCACCACCCAAGAAAACACTAAACCATTAGAAACAAAATACCACGAACCTTCACCCAAAAAACACAAAACCCCCATCCCTAGAAGAACCTCAAACTAAATCACCAAAAGGCCTAAACCCTCATTCCTATAAAAACCTAATTCCTTATCCCCAATAAAATATAAACCCTAATCCTAAATAAAAAAAATAAACCCTCATCACTAAAAACTTATCAACCCTCAGCCCCAAAAAACCCACCACCATCAAACCCAAAAACCCCACACCACACAACCCCAAAAAATAATTAACCCGTATCCCCTAAAACTAAAAACTTTTGGCTATAATGATTCTCAACCCTTATCCCCAAAAAACCCTCAACCCTAGACCAAGAAAATCTCTAACCTCATCCTCAAAATCGCTCAAACCTAAGACCCCAAAAATCCTTAACCATCATCCCCAAAAAATTCCAAAACCTCATCCCAAAAAATATCAACCCCTAGACTCAGAAAACCCTCCACCCTCATCCACAAAAAAATCCTGAACCATTATCCCCACAACCCCTCCACCAAAAGCCCAAAAAAACTCAACAGTCTGCCACAATAAAACCTACACTATAAACCCCTCAAAAAACATTAACCATAAGCACCCAAAAAAACCCTATCCTCCAACCCAAAAAAGTAGCCAACCCTTAGCAACAATAAATCCAAATCATTCTTCCCCAAAATCTAACCTATCATCATGAAAAATAAAATCAACACTAATTCCCAAAAACTATCAACCCTCTGTTGGGCGGAGAAAAACGGGAAGGATGGAAAGAGGGGGGTGAATTGCCTTTTAAAAAAAATTAACAAATTAAAATCAAAGTGAAAGTGCAGGGGAAATAAAAGAGGCAATACACGCAAGAAATTGTTAACGGAGTTCGGCCAAAAACCCTGCCTACGTCTCCGCTCCCAACTCAACCGTTGAGAGATTCCTACCGCTTGCTTTTCAATGGTTTTAGCAAGAAACCCACTAGGCTTTGAGGTAGCACTAGGACCTATTACAGCTTGCTTTTGGTGGTTAAGCAAGAACCCACTTGCTTTTAATGGTTGAGCAAGAACCCACTAGCCTTCTTACAGGTGAAGGCTAGCTCACCTATGACACAAGCCTTTTAAAAGGAAAGGCTTGAAGAAACCTCTTCACACCTTAGAGGTGATGTGAAAACCAAAAAGAATGGAGGATGAGAGAAATGGGAGTTTGTAGGCACAAACTCAATTTGATGCTCAAAATAAATAAAACAATGAAAAACCGTATTTGGAGAAGGCTTGGGCGCCGGAGGATGATTGGAGTTGAAGACGTGCACTCCCAAGCTTCTATGATGGAGCTCCTTGGATGTGGAATTGAGTTGGAGCTATTGGGGTTCCCTTGGAGGAATGCGCCGGAGGTACGCCAAATGATCAACAAGGTGTCCGTGGGCTTCCGTATAGTTCCAGTTAGTGTCCGGGGCTTCCTTGTCCTTTATTTATAGGCATGGAACCCTTGGGGAGTCTTCGGAGCCATTGGAGAGGCTTAAAGAGCCGTTGGGAGCCAAGTGGGCCAGCCTGGTCAAACTGCAACGGCTAGTTTGACTGGCTCCACCGGCTGGCCGGTACAGCTCCACCGGCTGGCCGGTGCCTTGGATGTTGAGAAGACCTTCTGCCCAGGCAGCACCGGCTGACCGGTGCCAGAGCCACCGGCTGGCCGGTGGGCAGACAGTAGCTACCACTGTTTCATCAGGTTACCACCGGCTAGCCGGTGACAGAGCCACCGGCTGACCGGTGGAACCTGGCAGTGGGCAATGCCTCTGCCAGGTCCACCGGCTGGCCGGTGCTATCACACCGGTTGGCCGATGGACTGAATTTCAGTCCACTTGATGTGCTTTATGGCCCATTTTCTTGGCAACCTTGTGCCTATCATACAAAAACACTTCAAACAATGTTAGACAAATAAGTGGGTGATTGTGATCATGAAAATCAAACAACGAGGGAAACGAGAGGTACAACAATCTCCCCCTATTTTGATGATCACAATCACCAAAACAATCAAAGTAAAATACTGAAATTAAAGACATTCTTAAAGGATAATTTGAAAATAAATCAAAGCATGAAAGAAAATATTCTCCCCCAATCAATCAAGAAATTTCCCCCCCATTGTGATTATCAAAATAGCACGGGGCATAAAACTTGATTGATGGAAACAAGTTTGAAAAACAAGATGGAGATTTTAAACCAATGAAATTTTTGAAATTTTGAATTGAATGTTTTGAAATGAAAAATGAATATTTTGAAATGAAAATATGAAACCAAGAGTTGAAATTGAAATGAAAAATTTGAATTGAGAGTTTTGATACCAAGTGTTGAGTTTGAAATGAAAATTTTTGAATACACAAAAAAGCTTAAAAGATCCTAACTCCCCCTAAATAAAAACAATAAATCACCGGGGAGAGGTTTTTGAAACCGAAATAGATTTTGGGCCGGAGAGACTCGCTAAAAGGGATTTTTCAATCCACACTTGCCTTGTAGCGGGTCTTTTCCTATAGAATTCATCCGAATAAAAAATCGATTTGGGCCTACCATACCGGGCGTTTTTTGCAATTACATTCATATATCATGTGCCCGGGCTTTTTTCAATAGTTACAAAATTTAAAACTAGAGCTCCCCCTTACAAAAACAGTTGGAGCATGGGATGAGGAAGCTACATTGGTATATCCTAGCCCTTGGGTGGTTCTTGAAATTCGTTGGGAACCAAGCAATTTTGAAAGATTTTGTTCCCCTTGGGTGAATTTGGCTAGGGATTCTCTAAGGTCCTTGATGGTTGATTCAAAAGAATCAACATTGGGGAAATTTTGGATTTTTAGGGAAAGTTCCTCCTTCTCTTTGAGAAGTTGTTCTTTTTCGGAGGAAAGTTTTTTGAAATTCTTTTTCAAAGAAACGAATTTTGACGAGATTTCGTGAAAACCATTTTCTAATTGGTCTCGCACATGTTGGAGTTCTTCGTATGACAAATGATTGAAAGAATTAGAAGAACTAGAGGAGGAAGAGGAGGAAGATACCTCATGTTTTTCCATTAGGGAATTATTACCATTGTCGCTCGAGGAGAAAGAAGAGAAGGAGGAGATATCACTCCATGTTGCCTTTGAAGCCTTCTTCTTTTTCTTCTTCTTGGCCCTTTTCTTGTGAAGTGGGCAAGCAGGTACGGATTTTGCATCGGGTTCTTGCTTTTGAGCGGGTTCTTGCTTTTGAGCCTTGCTAGTACCTTCATGGGTTAGCTCTAAATATTTCCAAATATCATAAGAGGTAGTGCAAGAAGAAATACAATTAAATATATTACGGTCAAGACCACAATGAAGAGCGTTCATGGCTTTGTCATCAAGCTCGAAATTTGCAATGTCGGTGGGGGTCCATTTAGACTCATCGGGAGAAGAGAGCGTAAAAACATGCATAACAATTCTAAAAATAGGATAGCTAATGCTTTTAAGAAAAGTTGACATGCGGGTTTTCCAAAAAGTATAATCGGCTCCATCATAGAATGGAGCACGATCCAAAGAATGTCCTTCGGGGGATTGAGAGGAAGAAGCGGTAGAAGCCATCAAAAAATATGATCTTTAATTTGAAACCGGTTAAGGAATTATTCAAAATACCCCTCTGATACCAATTGTTGGGCGGAGAAAAATGGGAAGGATGGCAAGAGGGGGGGTGAATTTCCTTTTAAAAAAAAATTAACAAATTAAAATCAAAGTGAAAGTGCAGCAGAAATAAAAGAGGCAAGACACGCAAGAAATTGTTAACGGAGTTCGGCCAAAAACCCGGCCTACGTCTCCGCTCCCAACTCAACCGTTGAGAGATTCCTACCGCTTGCTTTTCAATGGTTTTAGCAAAAAACCCACTAGGCTTTGAGGTAGCACTAGGACCTATTACAGCTTGCTTTTGGTGGTTAAGCAAGAACCCACTTGCTTTTAATGGTTGAGCAAGAACCCACTAGCCTTCTTACAGGTGAAGGCTAGCTCACCTATGACACAAGCCTTTTAAAAGGAAAGGCTTGAAGAAACCTCTTCACACCTTAGAGGTGATGTGAAAACCAAAAAGAATGGAGGATGAGAGAAATGGGAGTTTGTAGGCACAAACTCAATTTGATGCTCAAAATAAATAAAACAATGAAAAACCGTATTTGGAGAAGCCTTGGGCGCCGGAGGATGATTGGAGTTGAAGACGTGCACTCCCAAGCTTCTATGATGGAGCTCCTTGGATGTGGAATTGAGTTGGAGCTATTGGGGTTCCCTTGGAGGAATGCGCCGGAGGTACGCCAAATGATCAACAAGGTGTCCGTGGGCTTCCGTATAGTTCCAGTTAGTGTCCGCGGCTTCCTTGTCCTTTATTTATAGGCATGGAACCCTTGGGGAGTCTTCGGAGCCGTTGGAGAGGCTTAAAGAGCCGTTGGGAGCCATGTGGGCCAGCCTGGTCAAACTGCAACGGCTAGTTTGACTGGCTCCACCGGCTGGCCGGTACAGCTCCACCGGCTGGCCGGTGCCTTGGATGTTGAGAAGACCTTCTGCCCAGGCAGCACCGGCTGACCGGTGCCAGAGCCACCGGCTGGCCGGTGGGCAGACAGTAGCTACCACTGTTTCATCAGGTTGCCACCGGCTGGCCGGTGACAGAGCCACCGGCTGACCGGTGGAACCTGGCAGTGGGCAATGCCTCTGCCAGGTCCACCGGCTGGCCGGTGCTATCACACTGGTTGGCCGATGGACTGAATTTCAGTCCACTTGATGTGCTTCATGGCCCATTTTCTTGGCAACCTTGTGCCTATCATTCAAAAACACTTCAAACAATGTTAGACAAATAAGTGGGTGATTGTGATCATGAAAATCAAACAACGAGGGGAACGAGAGGTAAAACAATCTCCCCCTATTTTGATGATCACAATCACCAAAACAATCAAAGTAAAATACTGAAATTAAAGACATTCTTAAAGGATAATTTGAAAATAAATCAAAGCATGAAAGAAAATATTCTCCCCCAATCAATCAAGAAATTTCCCCCCCATTGTGATTATCAAAATAGCACGGGGCATAAAACTTGATTGATGGAAACAAGTTTGAAAAACAAGATGGAGATTTTAAACCAATGAAATTTTTGAAATTTTGAATTGAATGTTTTGAAATGAAAAATGAATATTTTGAAATGAAAATATGAAACCAAGAGTTGAAATTGAAATGAAAAATTTGAATTGAGAGTTTTGATACCAAGTGTTGAGTTTGAAATGAAAATTTTTGAATACACAAAAAAGCTTAAAAGATCCTAACTCCCCCTAAATAAAAACAATAAATCACCGGGGAGAGGTTTTTGAAACCGAAATAGATTTTGGGCCGGAGAGACACGCTAAAAGGGATTTTTCAGTCCACACTTGCCTTGTAGCGGGTCTTTTCCTATAGAATTCATCCGAATAAAAAATCGATTTGGGCCTACCATACCGGGTGTTTTTGCAATTACATTCATATATCATGTGCCCGAGTTTTTTTCAATAGTTACAAAATTTAAAACTAGAGCTCCCCCTTACAAAAACAGTTGGAGCATGGGATGAGGAAGCTACATTGGTATATCCTAGCTCTTGGGTGGTTCTTGAAATTCGTTGGGAACCAAGCAATTTTGAAAGATTTTGTTCCCCTTGGGTGAATTTGGCTAGGGATTCTCTAAGGTCTTTGATGGTTGATTCAAAAGAATCAACATTGGGGAAATTTTGGATTTTTAGGGAAAGTTCCTCCTTCTCTTTGAGAAGTTGTTCTTTTTCGGAGGAAAGTTTTTTGAAATTCTTTTTCAAAGCAACGAATTTTGACGAGAGTTCGTGAAAACCATTTTCTAATTGGTCTCGCACATGTTGGAGTTCTTCGTATGACAAATGATTGAAAGAATTAGAAGAACTAGAGGAGGAAGAGGAGGAAGATAACTCATGTTTTGCCATTAGGCAATTATTACCATTGTCGCTCGAGGAGAAAGAAGAGAAGGAGGAGCTATCACTCCATGTTGCCTTTGAAGCCTTCTTCTTTATCTTCTTCTTGGCCCTTTTCTTGTGAAGTGGGCAAGCAGGTACGGATTTTGCATCGGGTTCTTGCTTTTGAGCGGGTTCTTGCTTTTGAGCCTTGCTAGTACCTTCATGGGTTAGCTCTAAATATTTCCAAATATCATAAGAGGTAGTGCAAGAAGAAATACAATTAAATATATTACGGTCAAGACCACAATGAAGAGCGTTCATGGCTTTGCCATCAAGCTCGAAATTTGCAATGTCGGTGGGGGTCCATTTAGACTCATCGGGAGAAGAGAGCGTAAAAACAAGCATAACAATTCTAAAAATAGGATAGCTAATGCTTTTAAGAAAAGATGACATGCGGGTTTTCCAAAAAGTATAATCGGCTCCATCAAAGAATGGAGCACGATCCAAAGAATGTCTTTCGGGGGATTGAGAGGAAGAAGCGGTAGAAGCCATCAA
Source organism: Viscum album (assembly GCA_963277665.1). Classification (NCBI taxonomy): domain Eukaryota; kingdom Viridiplantae; phylum Streptophyta; class Magnoliopsida; order Santalales; family Viscaceae; genus Viscum; species Viscum album. The sequence continues at coordinate 1,560,709,400 of OY728156.1, forward strand.
AAAATAGGATCTTTAATTTGAAACTAGTTAAGGAATTATTCAAAATACCCCTCTGATACCAATTGTTGGGCGGAGAAAAACGGGAAGGATGGCAAGAGGGGGGGTGAATTGCCTTTTAAAAAAAAATTAACAAATTAAAATCAAAGTGAAAGTGCAGCGGAAATAAAAGAGGCAAGACACGCAAGAAATTGTTAACGGAGTTCGGCCAAAAACCCGGCCTACGTCTCCGCTCCCAACTCAACCGTTGAGAGATTCCTACCGCTTGCTTTTCAATGGTTTTAGCAAGAAACCCACTAGGCTTTGAGGTAGCACTAGGACCTATTACAGCTTGCTTTTGGTGGTTAAGAAAGAACCCACTTGCTTTTAATGGTTGAGCAAGAACCCACTAGCCTTCTTACAGGTGAAGGCTAGCTCACCTATGACACAAGCCTTTTAAAAGGAAAGGCTTGAAGAAACCTCTTCACACCTTAGAGGTTATGTGAAAACCCAAAAGAATGGAGGATGAGAGAAATGGGAGTTTGTAGGCACAAACTCAATTTGATGCTCAAAATAAATAAAACAATGAAAAACCGTATTTGGAGAAGCCTTGGGCGCCGGAGGATGATTGGAGTTGAAGACGTGCACTCCCAAGCTTCTATGATGGAGCTCCTTGGATGTGGAATTGAGTTGGAGCTATTGGGGTTCCCTTGGAGGAATGCGCCGGAGGTACGCCAAATGATCAACAAGGTGTCTGTGGGCTTCCGTATAGTTCCAGTTAGTGTCCGGGGCTTCCTTGTCCTTTATTTATAGGCATGGAACCCTTGGGGAGTCTTCGGAGCCGTTGGAGAGGCTTAAAGAGCCGTTGGGAGCCAAGTGGGCCAGCCTGGTCAAACTGCAACGGCTAGTTTGACTGGCTCCACCGGCTGGCCGGTACAGCTCCACCGGCTGGCCGGTGCCTTGGATGTTGAGAAGGCCTTCTGCCCAGGCAGCACCGGCTGACAGGTGCCAGAGCCACCGGCTGGCCGGTGGGCAGACAATAGCTACCACTGTTTCATCAGGTTGCCACCGGATGGCCGGTGACAGAGCCACCGGCTGACCGGTGGAACCTGGCAGTGGGCAATGCCTCTGCCAGGTCCACCGGCTGGCCGGTGGACTGAATTTCAGTCCACTTGATGTGCTTCATGTCCCATTTTCTTGGCAACCTTGTGCCTATCATTCAAAAACACTTCAAACAATGTTAGACAAATAAGTGGGTGATTGTGATCATGAAAATCAAACAACGAGGGGAACGAGAGGTACAACACCCTCATCCCCAAAAAACCTGAAATCCTCATCAACCAAAAATGAAGAACCCTTATCCCAAAAATACCTAAACACTCAACCCAAAAAACCTAAATAATTAACTGCAAAAGACCCATTACCTTTAGCTCCAAAAATACATCAATCCTCCGACCCCCAAAACCCTCAACTGTCAGCTCCGAAAAAACCTAGAACCCTATTCCCTGAAAACCCCTCAACCCCCAACCCAAAAAACCATCAATCCACATCCCCCAAAATTCCTTATAAGTCTTACAAAAAAACATCAAACATCATCCCAATAAAACATACAACCATCAACCCCAATTCTTTCAACCCTAATCCTAAAAAAAATCAAGTATCATGCTTAAAGAATCTCAGCCCTCATCCCCAATAATCTCTAAACCATCATTCCCAAAAAAACCCCTCAACTCTCAGTCCCAAAAATACTAATCCATCATCACCAAATACCATAAACTGTCATCCTTAAATAACATTCATCCATCATCACTAGAAAATCATATTCCCATAGCCCCAAAAGTACTCAATAATCATCCCCAAAAATCTCTCAACACACATCCCCCAAAAAAACCCAAAATCCTCATCCCTAGAAAACCATTAGACAAGCCCCAAAAAAACCATAACCCTTAGAACCCCAAAACACTAAACCCTCAAACCCAAAAAACACTATACTCACACCCCATAATAAAAATAAAAACATAGCCCAAAAAATAACTAAAACCACACACCCATAAAATCTTCTACCATTAGACTCCAAAACCGAAACCCATGAACCCCCAAACCCTCATCCCTCACACCCAAAAAACCAAAAACATCATCCTCAAAAATCCCTCGACCCTAATCACAAATATAACCTAAAAACTCTTCCCCCAAATACCTCAACACTTTTCTCTACAAACCAACAACCCTAAACCCTAAAAAACCACAAACCTCTACCCTAATTAATACTCAACCATCAGCCACAAGAAACCCTAAATCTAGATCCCCAAGAACCCCTCAACCCACAACACCAAGAATAACTAAAAACTAAGTAAAAAAAATCCATCAACACTCATCCCTAAAAAACCTCAAACATCAGACCCATAAAAAATCTACCCTCTATCACATAGAGCCGTCAACCCTTATCTACAAAAGCCCTCAACCCTCAACCAAAAATATACCTCAACCCTGTGCCCAAAAAAACATCATACATAGGCCCCAAAAACCCACCAAACCTCATCCCCAACAAACTCGAAACCCCCATCCCCAAAGAAACCCTCAACCGATAGCCCCATGAAAATATAAAACCTCTCCAAAACAAATCCTCAACCATACACCCAAAAAACCATCAACCCTGTTCCAAAAAAAACACTAAACCATCATCCCTTTAATCCACAAACACTTAGCCCTAAATAACCCAAAACCCTTAGCCACAAAAATTCTCTCAAACCTCATCCAAAAAACCCCTCAAACCTTATAAAAAAACCATCAACCATCTTTCTAAAAAAACACTGAACTCATAGATCCAAAAAATCCTAATCACTCATCCCCCAAAATCGACAAACACTCTTCCTCCAAAAACCTAAAACAGTCACACAAAAAACCCTAAACCATCATCCACCAGAAAACCTAAACCCACAACCTCAATAAATCATGAACCCTAAAAACCAACAAACCCTCTACCAACTTCCCAAAAAACACCTAAAAACTCATCCCCAAAAAACCCTCAACATTAATACCCAAAATACCCTCAACCCTATGCCCCATGAAAGCCTAAACCCTTATACCCAAAAACCCTCAACCCTCATTCCTAAAAAAATCCTAATCCTTCATCCCCAAAAAACCATAACCACATATCTCCAAAAAACAATTAACCATCACCCCCGGAAATCCAAAAACACTCATCCCCCAAAAAATAGTAACTCATCTCCAATAATACCTAAACCCTGAGCTCTAAAATTACCGTATACCCTCAACCCTAAAAAACCATAAAACCACTACCTCAAAACCCGTGAACCCATGCCCCTAAAAAACAATAACCCTAAGACCCAAAATTACCTAAACCCTCTATCCAAAAATATCCTAAACCATCAATCACAAAAAAACCCAACCCCATCAAATAAAAGTCCACATATCCTGAGTACCAAAAAAAGAAACTCACCCAGTAGAAAAAAAACGAAACCCTCATCCCAAAAAACCACAACCCTTAGCCCCCAAAAAACCATAATCCCACAAACTAATAAAACCCTATCCCCCAGCCTAGAAAAATCCTCAACCAACATCCCCAAAAAACTCTCAAACCTAGGTCCCAAAAAATACTTAATCCTCTACCCAAAAATAATCTAATCCCTCTTCCCAAAAAACCCTTGACACCCATCACGAAAAAACCCTCAAACATAATCCCTAAAAAACCCACAAACCTTTTCCCGAAAACCCTAAACCCACATCCCCAAAAATCATTTAACCATTAGCCCCAATAAACACTCATACCCCACACCTAAATAACCATCAACTATTAGAAAAAAAATCCACCCTCAACCAAAAAAACTTCAACCCTCATCCCCAAATACCCATAAACCCTATACCCTAAAAAACTCTAAAAAACAACCCCCCCAAAAAACATAAACCCCCATCCCTAAAAGCCATAAAACCTCATTTTCAAAACCCTAAACAATTAGAACCCAGAAACCCTAAATCATTGTCCCCAAAAAACCCTAAACACTCAATAATAAAAATCCTTAAACCCAAAGACCAAAAAACAATAAACCCTCATCCCAAATAACCCTTATACTCTAAACCCCAAAAAATTTAAACCTTATTCACTGTAAAACCCAAAAATATATTCCCCAAAAAACAATAACCCATAACCCTACATAACCCTAAAAACTCATGCAAAAAAATCATTAATTTATCAAATAAAAAAAACTAAACCAACAACTCTAAAATAATATCAACCCTCATTCCCAAAAAACCCCAAACCATCATCCCAAAAAATATTATTACTTATGAATATAAATACCAAAAACCATAAACCCCAGAAAAACATAATCCCTCATCCACAAAGAACTCTAAACCCTGATCCCTAAAAATCCCTCAACCCTCTGCCCAAAAACCCCAAAAACCTCAATGAAAAAAAACCCTAAACCATGATACAAAAACTATACCTTTGAACCAAAGAATACTAAACACTCCACCCCTAAAACCCTAAAACCTATTCCCCAAAAAACCATATGCCCTCATCTTAAGAAAACCTAAAACCCTCTGCCGAAAAAAATCATAAATCCTCTACCCTAAAAAACCCAAAAGACTCTTCCAAAAAATACCCTAAACCCATATCCCTAAAAAATCAATCCTCTATGCCCAATAAAACCCCAAAACTCACCCCCTAGAAAACCAAAAGACTCGTCAAGTTTTTTTTTTGAAACTCAACCTTAAAAAACATAAAACCTCAGCACAAGAATCACTAAACACTAACTCCAAAAAACCCTAAATCTACTTAAGAAAAATACATAAACACATGTCCCTAAAAATTCTTAAATAACCAGCCTAGATGAACTCAAACCTAATCCCCAGAAACACCTCATCAAGTATCACAAATAAAACATAAATCCTTCACAATAAAAAAATATCAACCATAATACCCATGAAAACTTCCACCCTCCACTATTAAAAACCCTCAACCCTTAGTCCCAAAAAACCCTAAACCGAACCCCAAAACCCCAAAAAACCCAAATCCTAAAAAATCACTAAACCCTCATCCCCCAAAAATCATAATCCCTTAGAGCCTAATGAAAAAATATCCTTTTCACCAAAAACCCTCATCCCTCAACGCAAAATAACCCTAAAACCTCATCAACAAAAATCCCACAACACTCAGCCCCAAAAAACCTTCAACCCTCATCCATAAAACCCTAAACCCTAAACCCAAAAAAAATTAATCCTCTATCCCAAAGAAACCCTCAACCCACATCTATAAAAATCAAAATCCCTGATCCACAAAAAATCACAATAATCATTCCTAAAAAACCCTCAAATCTGATCCCCATAATACAGTCAACCCTATGCCCCAAAAAACCCACAACCCTCGTCCCAAATAAACCACAACCCCATCACTAATAAACAATCAGACCTCATCCCTAGGAAGCCTTTTAGCATAAAAAACCCTCTAACCCTCATTCCCAAAAAACCCCAAACTATCATCCCAAAAACCATCGACCTTAAACCCTCATCCGTAAAGAACCCTCAACCTTCAACCCATAAAACCTCATCTATCTTTCCCAAAACCCAAAATCTGCATTACTATAAAAACATCAGACATACACCCTAGAATACCCTATAACATTTTCCACAAAAAAACCCTCATCCCCCATCCATAATAACCTACAACCTTCATCCCATAAAAACCCCTTAACCCTAAGATCCAAAAAAACATTATAACCCTTTTCCCAAAAAAACATTAAACCCTCAGCCCCAAAAATCTATAAATCCTAAACCCTCTAGTGGAAAAAACCATAAAACCACAACCTAAAAACACCTATTATCCTTATCCCCAAAAAAGAACAACCATAATCCCCAAAAAACCCTCAAACCTTATCCCCAAAAATCCCTCAACCATCTACTTCAAATGACCCTCATCCTTAGCCCCATGAAACACTAAATCATCATCCTGAAAAAATCCTCAACACTCAACCCCCCAAAAACACACCCCTTAGACACAAAAAACTAAAAACCAACTACCCTAAGAAAACCATAAGCCACTTCCCCAAAAAATCCTAAAAACTCATCCAAAAAAATTGTAATCCATCATCCCAAAAATTAACCCTAATTCATAAACACTAAAAAACCATAAACCATATTCTGTAAAAAAACATAAAACAACTAACTAAAAGAACCATGAAACTGAACCCGAAAAAACCTTAAACCCACATAAGAAAAATTCTCTAAACCATCTACCCCAACTAATTATAAACCATCAGCCCCCAAAAACTGAAATCCCTCAAATAAATCACCATAAAACATCATCCTTGAAAAAACAAAAACCATCAACCATAATAAATCGTAATCACACAACCCAAAAATCTCTCAACCCTAACCCCCAAAAAACCTAAACCCTAATCCAAAGAAAACCCTAATACCTCAGTGATAAAAAACACTCAACCTCATCCGCAAGAAAACCGTATCCCTAGTCAATAAAAAATCCCCAATACTCAGTCCCAAAAAATTCTAATCCCTCAACCCAAAAACAATTTCCACCCTCAGCCCCCAAAAAACCTAAACCCTAATCCACAAAAAACCTCATCCATATGCACCAAAAACCCCTCTTCACCATGAAATTCCCAATACTTATCCAAAAAAACTCTAACCACTCATCCATAAAAAACTTAAACCCTCATCCCATAGAAAAAATAATCCCCATCCACAAATCCTTAAACCCTCAATTCTAAGAAACACTAAACCCTCATCCAAAAAACACCCTAAAACCTGAGAAAAAAATTCTAATTCTATATCCTCTAAAAACCTAATACTATAATCCCCCAAAAATGTAAACTTCCATCCCCAAAAAACCCTAAAACATCTTCCATATAAAACCCTAAACCATATTAACAAAAAATCATAACCTAGAGCCCATAAAAACGTAAACCATCATCAGAGAAAAATAATAATAAACCCTCATCCCAAAAAAACCATAATCCGTCATCCTTAATAAACCTCAACTCTCTACCCCAGAAAATTGTAAACCCTCATCCCTAAAAACACTAAACACTCAACCCGATAAAAAGAAAAACCATCATCCCAAAAATACATATAACCTATGTCTTTAAAAACCCAAAACCATCATCTGAAAAAATCTCTCAATCCTCACAGCCTAAAAAATATCAACCCTCATCCCCAAAAAACATTCAAACCTCAACCCCAAAAAATCCTAAGCCCTCGGTGCCAAATAACACTAAACACTAATCCCCAAAAGCATAAACCCTTACCCCCAAAACCCTAAACCCTTAATACAAAAAAACCCAAATCATCAACCTGAAAAAACCATATATAATCACTAATAAAACCCTAAACCCAAAAACCCCAAAATCCATAAACCCCTATCCTCAAAAAACCCAAAAACCTTAGCCCCAGAAAACACTAAACCCTCAACCAAAAAATACACAATAACATCGGGAAAAAAACCAAAAACCCTCATCCCTTAAAAACCATAAACCTTGATTCCCATAAAACCCCAATCCATAATCAAGGAAAACCATAAACCGTTATACCTAAAACTGCTAGATTTTTAGCCACAAAAATCATTTAATCCACTTCCATAAAAAACCCTAAACCCTCATACCAAAAAACCTAGAACTCTTGGCCCATAAAAACCCTCAAAACTTATCCCCATAAACCAAGAAACTTTCAACCCTAAAAAACCCAAAACCACCATGAAAAAAAACCAAGCCATAAACCCAATAAAACCCTAGAACCTCGTTCCAAAAAATCCATAAACTGTCACCCCCATAAAACCCTAAACATTCATCCCTAAAAAACACTAAACACTCATCCCTAAAAAAACCTAAAACCATATCCCTAAAAATAAATAAACTCTCATCGCCATGAAACCTGAAACCTGAAACCCCAAAAAACACAAAACCCTCACCCCATGAATACCAAAAACCTTAGCCTTAGAAATAACTAAGAACACTACCACAAAAGACCCATAACCCTAAACCCCTAAAAAATCATAAAATTCCATATACAAAAAAAAATCAAAAACATCTGACCCTAAAATCTATAAACCATCGGCCCAAAAAAACCAATAAACCCTCTTACCTAAAAATCCACAATCCCTAAACCCTAGAAAACAAAAAACACTAATTTCCAAAAAATATAAACGATCATCACGAAGAAACCCTAAAACATAAACACAAAAGAACCTAAACGTTGACCCCCATAAAACACTAAAATTTTATCCCTAAAAAACTATAAAACATTAGCATAAAAACCCTAAACCCACATCCCAAAAATTCATAATTCCATATCCCCAAAAGAACCTAAACCCTCAACCCAAAAAAACCCAAACCCCTTTTCCCAAAAAACAAATATCTCATCAACAAAATAACCTACACCCTATGGCACAAAAAAATCCATTAACCCTCATAAAAAACCATGACCATATACAAAAAAACCAAACCCACAACCCCAAAAAACCCTGAACTCTTGTTCACAAATTAAACTAATCTCTCTTCCCCAAAATTCACTACACCCTCTTTCCGAAAAAATATTCAACCCTCAACCCCAAAAAACACTATACATTAATCCAAAGAAACTATATATCCATAAAAAAACCAAAACACTCCTCCTAAAAAAACCTAAACTCTCATCCCCAAAATACCTTAAACCCTCATCCCTAAAAACCCAAATAACTCGACACCATAAATCCCTAAACTATCATATTCAAAAAAACTGAAAAATATCTTGAGAGTAACTAAATCCTGCAACCTTAGAAAACCAAAAACACTCAGTACCAAAAAAAACCATAAACCATCAGCCAAAAAATACCAAAACATTCATTCCAAAAAAATTATAAACTCTAAACCACAAAAAATCTAATCCCTTATCTCCAAAAATCCCAAAACACACATCTGTAAAAAAACCTATTTCGACATCCCCCCATGAAATGAGACCTGCATCCAAATAAAACCTGAAACACTAAGCCCAAAAAAACAATGAACTTTCATCTCATAAAACAATAAACCATATTCCAAAAAACCCAATAAACCCTCATCCTGAAAAAAATCCTAAACCATCATCCCCCAAAAAACCATAAACCCTAAACCCACGCCCTAAAAAATAAAAATTCATCACTCCGTAAATACCCTAAACCCTTATTCATAAAAAACAGAGAATATCATCCACAATAAATCATAAATACTTAGCCCCCAAGAAACCATAAACCAACAGACTCAAAGAAACCTAAACACTCATCACCAAATAACCCTTAAACATCATTCCCAAAAACAGTAAACACTCAGCCGAAAATAACCCTAAAACCTCATCCAAGAAAACCCTAAACCCTCATCAAAAAAATCATAATCCCTCATAACCCAAAACCCAAAAAACTCATCCAAAAAAACTCTAAACATACAGCCCCCAAAAAACCACAAACCCTCAGCCCAGAAAAACCCTAAACATTCAAACCCAAAAAACTAAAACCACCAGCCCCAAAAAACCCAAAACACACTGAAAAAAACCTAAACCCTCAACCAAGATAAACCTAACCATGTTTCCCAAAAAAAAAACAAAAAATATCATTAGTTAAAAACACCCATACCCCCAAAACCCTAATACCCCATTCCCCAAAAAACTAAAAACCCTAATCCACAAATATTCTGTGAACCCTTATCCTCAAATAGACATAAACCTTAATCCCTAAAAATCACTAAATCCTTAGACACCAAAAAAATCTAAACCATCATCCCAAAATAACCATAATCCCCAAAAATAAAAAAACCATATTCCATCATCCATAGAAAATCAAAAACCCCCAACCCCAAAAAACTCAATACCCTCATCCCCAAAAAACTCTAAACACTATAAAAAAACCCAAAACCATCACGCTAAAGAAAAAAATAAATCCTATTACATAAAAAAATTATATTCATGAAGTCCCAAAAAACCATAAACCCTCAACAAAAAAAAACATAAACCCTCCAAACAACAAAACCTAAACCCTCATCCCCCCAAAGAATCTCTAAACCCTCACACCCAATAAACTCAAAACCGACAACCCCAAAATAACCCAAAACCATATGAACTAAATATATACTAAGGCCGAAACCCAGAAACCCTATACCCTTCGCCTAAAAAAATCCTATAACCCATACATAAAAACTGTAATCCCCTAGAAAAAAAACCATTAAAATCAACCCAAAAAACCCATAAATCCCTAGCCAAAAAACACATAAACCCTCATCTTATATAATCATAACCCAACATCACTACAAAAACCTAACATTTAATCCCCAATAATACATAAATTGTCATCCCAAATAAAACCATAAACACTTAACCCTAATAAACTATAAAACCCTTCCAAAAAACCATAAACCCTCATCCAAAAAACCTTAAATCCTCGTCCCCAAAAAACCCTAAAACCTCATCCAAATAAACATGAAAACCTAACTCCCAAAAAACCCAAATCCTTAATCCCCAAAATAAAAAAATCCCTCATCCCCAAAAAACATTAAACCCTGATCCAAAAAAACCAAAAACCCAACCCCCCAAAAAAACCTAAACCCCTAGCCTCAAGAAACCCTAAACACTCATCCCCAAAACCTTAAACCCTTAACCATAATAAAACCAGAACCCTCATCTAAAAAAACTATAAAAAGTAAAACAAAAAATCTCTAAACCTCGGCCAAAAAAACCCCATACACACATCCCCACAAAACTCCAAACCCATAGCACCAAAAACCCTTAAACCATCTTCCACAAAAAACTAAAGAATCTGTCCCAAAAAATATCTTCACAATTATCCCCAAAACCCAAAAACCATAATCCCCCAAAACTAACAAAACATCAATCACAAAAAAATAGTAAAACCTCATCCAAAATAAACAATAATCCATCATCCCAGAAAACCAGAATCCCTTATCCCCCAAAAATCCTATACCGCCAACCCCCAAAAAACCCAAAAACCTTGTACATGAGAAAAAAAATAAAAACTAATCCCCCAAAAACCTAACACCATAATCCCTAAAAACCCTAATAACTCTTCTGTTTAAAAAACGAAATCCCATCCCAAAAAACCCTATATCCAAATCCCCCAAAAAGCCTAAAACCTCAGCCCCAAAAAACAAAAGTCCCTCATCCGTAAGAAATAATATACCCTGATCAATAAAAACCCAAAATAACATACCACCAAAAGTACTTAAACCCTCACCCCAAAAAACAAAATAAAATCATCATTTGAAAATAATAAAAAATACACCCTAAAAACCACTAAACCCTCATCCAGAAAAGCACTAAAATCTCTACCACAAAAATCACAAAACCATCAGCCCTAGAAAACCAAAAAAACCATCACCATAAAAAAATACCTTCATCCCTAAAAAACCACCCCAATAAAACCTAATCCATAACCCCAAAATACCATAAACCATCTCCCGATAAAATCTGTCAACCCTCAAAACCAATAAACATTCTACCCATTTCTCCAAGTAAGAAAAAAACTATTATACTTAAAAAACATTAAACGTATTGCACTAAAAAACCCTAAACCATCACTTTAAAAAAACCCAAACCCACATCCCCAAAAACATGAAGCCCTTAGCCCCAAAAAAACCCTAAACCATAAGACCTGAAAAACTACAAACCCTAATCCCTAAAAACACCCTAAACACTCAACCCAGAAAACCCCTAAACCCTCATACTAAAAACCCATAAACCACATCACTATGAAATCATAAAACATCATCCCTAAGAAACACTAAACCCCTTTACATAAAAACAATATATCCTCAGTCCAAAAAAACCTAAAACCTCAACCCAAAAATCCCTAAGCAATCATCCAACAAAAATACTAAACCCTTATCCCCCCAAAACCCTAAATACTCATACCTAAAAATCCATTATCCCCATAGTACAAAAATGATAAAACTATAGTCCCAAAAAACCTAAAACACTAAACCCTAAAAAACCCTAGACTCCCAATCCTAAAAAAACGTAATCCCTCAACCACCAAAAAACCTAAACCCCAAACACCCAAAAATAATAATAATCCTCGTCCTAGAAATAAACCTAAACCCTTAGAACCAAAAATCTATAAACCCTCAGCCTGAAAAAACCCTATATCCCTGACCCCAAGCATCAATTTACCACTGAAATCAAAAATAACTAAACCCATATCCCTAAAAAACCCATAAATACTACCCCTAAAAACTTTTAAAACCTAATACACAAAAAAATCCATCAACCCTCATCCCTGAAAAAGCCTTAACCCTTATACCCCAAAACCCTCAATTGTTATCCAATAAAATTTGTCAACCCACAACACTAAAAAATTGAAAATAAGAATCCCTAAATACAAAAAAACCATATCCCAAAAAAACACTCAACCTTCATCCCCAATAAACCCTAAATCATTATCCAAAAAAACCATAAACTTCTATTCCTGAAAGACCTCTACCATTATCCCAAAAATACTCTACACCCTATGCACCAAAGATCCAAAAACCACGTCCCCATAAAACCTAAATCCCTCAAACCCCCCTAAATGACCTCATCCATTATCACCCAAAACCCTGATAAATCATCCTTAAAAGACCCTGAACCCCATAAAATAAAAAATCCTCAACCATAATAAACTTTAAACCCTAAACCCCAAAAAACCCATCAACACTAAGACACAAAAATCCCTAAAACCTCAACCCAAAAAAACCTAAACAATTATACCAAAAATACCCCTTCCCTCAGCAGCAAAAAATTCCAACCCTTATCCCAAAAAAACCCTAAACTCTCAGATTGAATTAACCCTATACCCTCTTCCCCCAAAAAACCATAAACCCCCATCCTAAAAAAACATTAAAACATCATCACCAGAAACTATTAATACCAAAAGCAGAAAAACCTCAACCTATAGCCCAAAAAAACCTCAACCCTCTTCCCAAAAAAAAGCATTAAACCATCATCCCCAGAAAACTGTCAACACTCACACCAAAAAACCCAGAATAGTTATCCATTAAAAACTATCATCTTGTATACAAACACCCAAACATACTTCCAAAAACAAACCTCAACCCTCATCCCCAAAAAACGATAAACCATCTACCTCAAAAAAATCTCTATAGTCATCCAAAAAAGAACTATAACCCTATCCCAAAATACCCTTAATCCCTCAGTCCCCAAAACCCTCAACCCTCAACCCTAGAAAAAACTTAACCCTCATTCCATAAAATCTATTAACCCTTATCCTCAAAAAACCCTTTCTCATCATCCCTAATAACCATAAAACCACCTCCCAGAAAATTCCTAAACCATGATTCCAAAAAAACAAGAACCCCAAGTCCCAAAAACCCATCAAACCTCACCCAATAATACCATGATCCTGAAAATTCCCTCAACACTTAGCACTAGAAAATCCTCAGGTGACAACCCCAGAAAGCACTGAATAGTAAGTCCTAAATTTTTTTTAACCCTCAACCCCAAAAAAACCTAAACCCTCAGCCACAAAAAACCCAAAACACATAGCACCCAAAAAATCCTCAACCCTCATCCCCAAATAATCCTCTTCCCTCATCCCAAAAAACTATTAACCCTCTTCCCCAATACCCCTAAATCATGATAACAAAAAAACCAAAAAACCTCCACCCTAAAAATCTATAAACCTTAATTAACTAAAATACCAAAACCCTTCTCGCCAAAAATACCTAAAACCTCATCTCTAAAGAACCCTCAACCCACATCACCCAAAATATTTCAACCCTCATCACCAACCATTCTTAAATCCTCTCCCCAGAAAACCATAAACCAGCATCCCCAAAAAAACCTCCATACCCATCCCCAATAAACCTTCTAACCTCAACCACAAAATAACCTCAAAGCTCAAACCTATAAAACAAAAAACACTAACCTCCCAAAAAACCATGACCCCATCACAACAAAACCATAAAACCTCGATCCCAAAACAACCGTAATCCCTCATCCCTAAAAATATTGTAACCATTATCCCAAAAAAAATACTTAGACATCTTCCCAAAAAAAAACCATCATCCCAAAGAAACTCACAACCCATAGCCCCAAAGAACATGAAACCCTCTACCCAAAAAAATATTCAACCCCCATCACCAAAAACCTTCAAACATCAGTCCAAAAAACCATAATCCTTATCCCCAAAAAAACCCTCATCACTCAGCCCAAAAAAACACAATACCATCATCCCAAAAAATTCCCCAAACCTCATCCCTAATATACCATCAATACTCACCACCAAAAATCCTCAATCCTCATAAAAAATATTCATAAAATCTTATCCCCAACAAACCCTCCACCCTTTGCCACAAAAAAACCCTAAACACGTAGTCAAAACCCCCCTAAACATTCATCCACAAAAAACCCAAAAATCTAATCCCCAAAAAAAACCTTATACCTCTTCGCAAAAAATACTCAACCCTCATTCCCAAAAGAAACAAATTCATCAGAACCAAAAAACTGAAACACCTCCACCTAAAAAAACCAGAACCCTCATCCCCAAAAAAATTGAACCCTCTACATGAAAAAAACAGAAACAATCTTCACAAAAAGAAACTGAACATTCATCCCCAAAAAAAACATAAACCATCATCCATAGAAAACCATAAACAATTGACCTAAAAACCCACAATATTCATCCCAAAAAAAACTCAAACTATATCCCCCCCAAAAAATCAATACTCATCCCCAAAATACCCACAACCCTCTTCCCAAAAACAATAACTATCAAACATTAGCACCAAACCCCTTAAACCTCATCCCCCCATAATTCTCAACCCTCACCCAAAAAACCCTAAACCCTCAGCCTGAAATAACATCAACCCTAATATCTAAAAAACCCTCAACCGTCATCACCAAAAAATTATAATCTCATAGACCCAATAAACCCCAAAACCACATCCACCAAAACCCATCAACAATCAAACCCAAAAAACACTAAACCCCTAGACAAATAAATTACCTAAATCCTCATCATCAAATTAACCTTCTCTTTCAACACCAAAAATCACAATACCCTTAGCCTAAAAAATATATCAATCCACATCCTGAAAAATCCCTCATCCATTAGAATCAAGAATCCCAAAATCCTCTACACCAAAAAATCCTCAAACCCAAGCCCTAAAAAACACTCACCCTCTTCCCCAAAAAACCCTCAACCACATGGCCCCAAACATCCCTAAACCCACATCCCCAAATAACCATAAACCCTCAGACCCAAATATCCCTAAAACATCACCCCCATAAAATCCTACATACTCTCTCCAAGAAAACTAAAACCCTCATCCCCCAAAAAAACCATCAACCATCAATGATAATAAAACATAAATATGTTCCCAAAAAATCCATAACACCTCAAGACCAAAGAATACTTAAAAAATCTTTCCTAAATAACTATCAAAACTAATCCCAAAAAAACACTCATCCTTCAACTGCTTAAAACCTTCAACACTAATCTCCATAAAAGCCTCGTTATTTAGCACCAAAAAGACACTACACACACTTCCCCAAAAAACCTCACATGTATCCCCAAAATCCTCAACCAGCAGCCCCATAAAACCATCAACATGCATCCCCAAACAACCCAAAACCCTCCGGTCAAATGAAACCCTCAACCCTAATCCCCAATAAATTAAATAACAATTAGCCTAAATAATTAATCAACCCTTTGTAAAAAAACCATAATTCCACAAACCCAAAAAATACACAACCCTTTACCCCAAAGAAACATATCACTAAAACAACCTACAACCCCCAGCCCAAAAAAACCTAATCACCTCAACAATAAAAAACCTAAACCATTTTTCCAAAAAACACTAAACCCTTAGGCCCAAAATACCCTAAAACCTCATCCCCCCAAAACTGTAACCCCTTAGACACTAAAAACCCTAAACCCCCCTCCAAATATAACACCTGAACCCTCATCGCACCAAAACCCTAATCCCACAACCCAAAAAAAAAATAGAAAACCATCACCCTAAAATTCCTTTAACACTTATACCAAAAAAACACTAAACTGTTTCCCCCAAAATATCAAAAAACATTTTCCCCATAAAACCCTAAATCCTCAGTCCTAACAACCCATAAATAGTTAGACCTATAAAATTAACAACCCTAAACCCAAAAAAAACTCTCAACTTACAACCCTAAAAAAACATTAACCCTTAGCTTAAAAAACCACCAATCATAATCCCAAAAAACCCTTAATCCATAGCCCTAGAAATCAATCAACCATTATCCCTACATTCCATAAACCCTTGGATACAATAAAAAATAAACCAACCTCATAGGGAAAAAACTAAAACCTCTTCCTAAAAAATTCAAAACACTCAGCATAAAAAAACTCTGACCCCTGATCCCTAAAAAACCCTAATCACTTAGCCCAAAAAACCTAAATCCGCATTTTAAAAAAACACTAAACCCTAAAATCCATAAAAACAAAAAAAATTGTACCATGAATCCAAAAACACCTCATACCAAAATATCCCTAACCATTTAGCCCCAAAAATCCCTAAACACTCACTAACAAGAAACCCTAAAAACAAATCCCAAAAAAAAAACAATCAACCCTCATCTCTATAGAACCTCAATTCCTCATACCCCAAAACCCATCACCCCTCACCCCGAAATAACCATCAACACTCTTCACCAAAAGAATAAAAACCCATGAACCTAAAAAATCCTCTACCCTAAGCCCAAAAAAACACTCAACCATTAGCCCCCAAAACCCACTACCCAAGTAAAACACAACACTCAACCCCCTGCTGTAGAAAAACATCAACTCTTAGCACCAAAAAACACTCAAACATAGAAAAACCTCGACCTACATCCCAAAAACCCTCAACTGCATCATGAAAACCCCCAAACCTATGCCCCAAACACCCCTCAAGGGTAATCCAAAAAAACCTCAACCCTTATTCACAAAACAACCCACACACCTCATCCCAAAAAACCATCAAATGTAATCCCCAAAAAAATCTCAACTCCCAAATGAAAAAAAACCTCAACACACATCCCTTAAAAACCCTCAATCCCTAGCCCCAAAAAACCCTCAACACTAAGCCCCAAAAAACCATCAACCTCATCCCAAAAAAATCATCAACCATCATCCCCATAAAATCCATCAATCCTCAACTCCAAAAAACCGTCAACCCATATCCCCATAAACCCCACAAAATTCAGCCCCCAAAACCCATTAACCATCGTAAAAAATCCCCCAACCTACATCCCCTAAAAACCATCTACCATTATCCCAAAATGATCCTCAAGCTAGATCCCAAAATACTATCTACTCTCATCTCCAATAAACTCATCCCCAATCTCCAAAAATCCATCAACCATTATCACTATAAAACCCTCAAAAATCACCCCCCAAAACACTCAAAATTTATCCCCACAAAATCATAAAATACTTTCCCAAAAAAATACTTGACACTCAGCCCTAAAAAACCATAAAATGCCCCCCCTAAAAAAACCCAAACCCTCATTCCCATAAGTTAGTAAACCATATTTTTGAAAATACTCTAAACCCTCATCCCCCAAAAAAACCTAAACACTCACTCCCAAAATAAAATGTACCCTTATCCCCAATAGAACTAAAACCATATCCAAAATTACCTTACACACTCGGCCCAAAAAAATTCTTAACCCTCCACCCAAAAAAACATTTACCCATTCCAAAAAAAATCTAGATAATCAGTTCCAAAATACCCAAATCCTTTAATCCCAAAACCTTAAAACTCAACCCCCCAAAACCCAAGACTCATTTCTCCAATGAACCCTATACCCAAAACCCCAAAAATCCCAACAACCCACACCTCCATAAACTCTTAAACCCTCATCCTCTAAATACTATAATCCATTTACCCCAAAAAAACTTAAACCCTTAGCCGAAAAAACCCTAATCCTACATTGATAAACCAATGGAACCCTCAAACACAAAGAAAACCCTAATCCCTAATCCATAAAAACCATAAATCCTCAGCCCAAAGAAACCCTACACAATCATCCCAAAAAACACTAAACCATCATGCCCAAAATACCATAAACCATTTGCCGTAAGAATTTCTAAACACACATCCACATAAAATTCAGAACCATAGACACAAAAACCATACACCCCTCATCTTGAAAAAACCATAAACCCTTATAAAGAAATTTTTTTGAAACCCTCCACCCCTAAGAACTCTAAATTTTCACCTAGAAAAATCAGTAATACCACCTCCATAAAAAATCACACACCCTTATCCCCCAAAACCCTAATCCCTCATCCACAGAAAACACTAAAATCGAATTCTAAAAACACAAAAAACCGTCTTGAAAAACACACTATATCATTTTCCTAAACAAATTCTAAACTTTTATTGAAAAAACCCTAAAACCATGGACCAAAAAACCCCAATCCATCCTTCCTATAAATCCCTAAGCCCTCATACCCAAAAAACCTTAAACCCACAGCCCAAAAAAACTAAAACTTTAGTTTTAAGGAAACATCCATTCTCATCCCCAAATCCCTAATCTCTGGGACCCAAAAAAACCTCAACCTTTGGCCCAAAAAAACAAGCAAAATTTCTCCCAAAAAAACTAAACACTAAAACTTAAAAAACCAGAACCCTCAACCCTAACAAACCCAAAATCTCCATCCTCAATGTAACCTGAACAGTCAGTCCCAATAAACCTAAATCCTCATCCCCAAATAACCTTGAATCCTCTGAAAAAAATCATAAACCCTCATCCCTAAAAACCCCTAACCATAAGCCCCAAAAAACTCAACCTGTCACCCCAGAAAATTGTAAAACCACATCCTCAAAAAACCATCAACACTCATCCCCAAAAAAATATAAATTTTCTTCTAAAATAATAATTAACACTTGTCCCCAAAAATCTCAAAATCCCCTTTCCCAAAATACCCTTAACCCTCATTGCCAAAAGACCTAATCCCTCATCCCCAAACCTTGAAATCCATTACCCCCCAAATCCCTAAACCCCCATCCATAAAAAACCCTAAACCATCATACCTAATAAAATGATCAACCATTTGTGCCAAAAAAACCCTAAAATCTCAACCTCAAAAAATACACAAAACATATCCCCAATGGGCCCCCAATCATCATCACCAGAAAACCCTCATCCCATAGTCTAAAAAACGTTTGTACCATTATCCTCAAAATTCACTCAACCCTCAACCCCAAGAAACCCCAAACCCCTAGACCCAAAATAACCCCAACACTCAGTCCTAAAAATCCCTAAATCCTCATCCCAAAAAAACACTAAACCCTCTTCCTCAGAAAATCATTAACCCTTAGGCACAAATAAATTTGATCCATCATCCTTGGAAACACCTAAACACCCATACCCAAAAAAATTGAACCCTGAACCCCAAAAAATACTCATCCATCTACCCTAAAAACCCATGAAAACACACCCCCAAATACCCGTAAACCCTAATCCCAAAATAACACACAACACTCATCCTCAAAAACCCCTCACCCTAATCCTCAAAATGACTCCACCCTTATCCCCCGAAAAATACCAACCCACATCCCCGAAAACCCCTCAACAATATGGACAAAAAGGCCTTAGAAATCATCCATAATAAAAACTAAAATTTTATCCCCAGAAAATCACAAAACATTATCCTGAGAAAACCCCGAAACTTATACCACAAAATCTACTAATCCATCAGCCAGAAAAAACATAGAATCCTTAGCCACAAAAAAAAAAATAAACCCTAATATTGGAAATAACATAGACTCTCTACCCCCAAAAACCTGATACACTCTTCCCCACAAAAGTCATAATACTACATCCCCCAAAACCTTGAACCCTCTTCCCTATAATTCCTAAACCCTTAGTATAAATATTACCTTAACCCTAAGACCCAAAAAACCCTTAACACAAACCCAAAAAAACCCCTCACCCCTCATCTAGAAATAATCCTAAACTATCATCCCTATGATATCCTAAACCCTCAACCTTAAAATACCGTATATCATCAACTACAAAAAAACCCTAAACCCTAAACCCCAAAACATGATAAATCCTCATCAATGAAAACCGTAACTTCCAAGACCAAAAAAACCCTCAAACTGAAGAAACCCTAATCCATAATCCCCTATAAACCATAACCAATAACTTCAAAAAAAACCCTAAACCCTCATCACTATAAAACCCTAAACACCCAGCCCCAGAATACCCCAAACCATCATCAAAATAAATCCCCAAACCTTCTTACCTCCAAAAGAACTATACAATTATCCCCAAAAAACCCTAATCAATTATTCCATGAAAAAACTAAACACTTATCACCAAAAAAATCTAAACCCACAACACTAGTAAACCCTAATCCCTTATCCCTTGAAAACCCTAAACCCTCCTTCCAAGAAAAACCAAAACCCCCAGACCAAGAAAACAAAAAATCCGCACTCCAAAAAATATATAAAAATAAATTCATAGAAAAACCAAATCAGCCATCTCCCTAGAAGCCTATCCCCCCCAATCGTAAATAGTCATTCCCAAAACCGTAAATACTTAGTCCCCAAATCCATAAATCCACCGCAAGAGAAAACACTAAACTCTCATCCCATGTAAATTGTAAAAAATCCATGAATGAATAACATAAATTCTAATCCCACTAAACCCGTAATCCATCAGCACCAGAAGGACCTAAAACCTAATACTCAAAAATCACTAAATCCACAACCCTAGAAAACCCATAATCCTCAAGACCAGAATTTTCCAATCCCTCATCCCTAAAAAACCTAGACTATGTAGAACCCAAAACACTAAAACCATTATCCCAAAAAACCTCCAAAACCAACAACCATAGAAATCACTAACCCTCATCCCAGGAAACACTTTACACTAAGCCCAAAAACCAAAAAACCATCAACCCCAAAAAACTCTAAACCCACAATTGAGGAATACCCAAATCCCACTCCACCAAAATACCAAAACCCTATATCCCATAATCACCTAAACCCCCATACCCACAAAACATTAATCCTAAAACCTCAGAAACCCCAACACCACTTTCCTAAGAGACACCTAAACCATCAACCCCAGAAACTATTAAAACCTCAGTGCTAGAAAACCCAATTCCCTCAGCACTAGGAACCAAAAAACCATTATCCTCATTAAACACTAAACCGTTAGCCTCCGAAAATGGTAGTCATTAAGCCCCAAAAAACTCTAAATTCTCATCCCCATATAACACTAGTCCCTCACCCCAGAAAAACCAGAACTCTCATAACTATAAAACCCCAAACCCCCACACACATATAACCCTAATCCCTCACCCTCATAATCCAGAAACTATCATACCCAGAATCCTAAAACCCCCATCCCTAAAAAACCTTAAACCCTCAACCCCATAAAACACTATACCCTCATCCTGTGAAAATACTAAATCCCAGGCCAACGAATCCATAAACCCATATCCCCACAAAACCATAAACCCAAAACCCCAAAAAACAAAATGCCCTAATCCACTGAAAAAACTACCCCCTCATCACTTGGAAACCCTGACCCCTCATCCTCGGAAAAATCTAAATCCTCTTCCCTATAAATCACTGAACACATAGATTAAGAAAACTAAAACCCCTCATCACTAGATGACCCCAAACCCTCATCCCCAAAAAATCATAAACTCTCAGCCCTAGAAAATTGAAAACACTCATCCCCCAAAAACCCTAAACCCAAATAACCGTAAAACCCTAAACACTCATCCCTATAACACATTAAAACATAAGACCCAAAAACCAATAAAACATCAACCCTAGAAATTCCTAAATCTGTAGCCATATAAATCCCTAAACTCTCATACCCAAAAAACCCTATACCTTTGATCTAGAAAACCATAATACCTATGGACAATAAATCCCTATATCCCAATAATCTAGAAACCCTAACCCACGTTCCCTAAAAAACAACACCTTGAGCCGCATTAAAACTGAAACCATGATCCCCAGAAAACTCTAAACCCTAACTCCCATAAAAACCTGAATCATGATCCCTAAAAATAGAAATCCCATAATAAAACAAACCATTAACCCTCACACCCAGAAATAACTAATTTTTTAGACAAAAAAAACCATAAACACCCATCCCTATAATACCCTAAACCTTCATCCCAAGAAATCTGTAGAACCCTGGACTTAGAAAACAATATACTCTCACACAAAAAAATCCTAATACATAATCCCCTGAAAAAACTGAACCATTATCCACCAATAAACCCTAATCCCTTGTCCCCAAAAAACCATAAAAATCCACAAAATATAGTACACCTTTATTCCTAGATAACCTTAAATCCAAAAATCTAGAAAACCATACTGCCTCATCCCCATAAAACCCTAACCCCTAAACCCTAGAAAACCCTAAAAAATTTTCCCCGTAAAACCTTAAATACTCATCACCAAAAAAACTATACGCTCTACCCCAGAAATACATTAACCCCCAAACTTAGAATATCTTAAACCCTCAGTCCTAGAAATTTTTAAACCCTCATCCCTAGAAATCCCCAGACACCCATATCTAGAAAACCATAAACTCTTATGCTCAGATTACCCTAAAATATCATCTCTAGAAAACCCTAAACCATCATCCCATGAAAAGTATAAATACTTATCTTGAGTAAACCTTAAATCCGCATCCCTAGAGAACCCTTAACCCTATCCCAAGAAAATAGAAGACAGTAATACCTAGAAATACCTAAACACTCATCCCAAAAACACACTATATAGTCATCCCCAGAACCCCTCAACCCTCATCCCTAGAAAACCCTTAACCCCCAGCACTAGAAAAACCAAAAGCATCATACTTAGACAACCCTAAACATTAAACCTTTGAAAACCATAATCCTTCATCCTAAGAAAAAATTAAACCCCTCTATTCATGAAAAACCAAAAATATCTACCCCAAAAAACCATAAACTCTCAACCCAAAAAATCCAAAAACGCAGCTAGAAAAAAACACAAAACCCTGATTTCTAAAAAATTATTAACCCTCACTATCATGAAAAACCTAAAAATTAATTCTAAAAATAATAGTAAACCCTCATCCCAAAAAAACCATAAAACCACAACCCTAGAAAACAAATAACCCTCAACATGAGAAAACCTTAATCCATCCACCCCATAAATCCCTACAACTTCAACCCCAAAACCCCTAAACACTCAGTACAAAAAAAACCTCAACTATAAAATCCCTAAACCCTCTCCCCCAAAATAACCTAAACACTCATCACTAAAATACCATAATCCCTAATCCCAAAAAATAATATCCCTCCTAATAAAAAACACAAAATCCTCATCCTAAAAAACTCTAAATCGTGATCTCCAAACATTCTTAAACAATCATCCCAAAAACCCTAAACCCTCAATTCTATACAACAAAATACCCTCATCCCCAAAAAACCCTAAACTATCAACATAAAAACCCTAAACCCTTAGTACCAAAAAACTGTAATCCATCAGACGCAAAAAACACAAAACCATGTGAAAATAAATTAGACCCCCACTTCAAAAAATTGAACCCTCTTCCCAAAAGGAAACCTAAACCCAATGCCTAAAAAAACTAAATCCTCACCCCTAGAAAATATTAAACCATTATCCCAAAAAAACCACAAATCCTTATCACCCAAGAAACAATAAACCCTCGTCGCAAAAAAATTATCAACCCTCTATACCCAAAAAACCAAAATACCGAAATAACGATGCCCACAAAACCATAATCCCTCATTACAAAATAAACTATAACCTCATACCCAAAAACCAAAAAACCCAATCCCCCCAAAACTTAATCCCTTATCCCGAAAAAACTAGAAACACTCATCCCCTAGAATATCTAAATCATCATCCCCAAAAAAATCTAAACTCATAACCCCAAAATACCCTAAACCATCATCCCCAAATTACCCTAAACCCTAATCATGAATAAAAGTAAACCCCCAACCCCAAAATACACTAAACCCTAATTCCCAACAAACACTAAAGCCTCAACCCAAGAATAAACTAAACCTACAACCACCAAAAAACCTGAATCCCTTATCCCCAAAAAACACTGGACCCTCATACCTAGAAAAAGCAGAAACCCCCCACTCTAAAAAAACTAAACTATCATAAAAAAACCCTATACCCTCTACCTTAAAACCACATAAACACTAATACCTAAAAGGCCCAAAACCCCCAGCCAAAAGAAACCATACACCCAAATCCAAAAAGGCAAACCTAATTTATAATGACCCATACTTTACATACATTGTTAATACTTCAATATTTAAGCACACTTATTACAACATATGACAAAACCACAAAGGACCGTATAGGTATAGTGTCTTTAGAAACTGGGAAACATAAACAACTGGTTCATAAATCTTCTACAGTGTCTCCCATTTATTTCATCATATCTAGGGTCCCTTTTAGCACAATCTACTTAATATCCATCTTCCTGACCTGGGGAGAAGAAAACATGAAAGGGTGAGCTCAAATGCTCAGCAAGGGAAAATAAAGGAAATAAAAATCATATCATATCTTTTTTGAAAATCATAACCTGCAGAAGAGATCATAAAATCTTAACATGGAATAAATCATAGAAGTGAAAATGAGATCCACATAATCATAACATGAAACTTGAAACTTTGTGGCATGCACACATAATCATGGAAAATCATTTCTTGTTAGTCATGACTCATTGCCAAGACTGTCTTAGTGGACAAAGTCCCTTTCTGAACCGAGTCACCCTCGTTCCAGTCCTGTTTCACTGAACCGATATAACCTACCGTTCCAGCCATGTCTATCTCATGAGATATAAAATCTTTACCCAATGCATTGGAGGGAGATATAGGTCCCACCCATCTTATAATGAATCCTTTCTTATGTGTGCCACATAATCATAAACCATACATCATAGCGTAACCCATGTAATAAAAATGGAATTCTTAAACAACATGACATCATAAAACAATTCATATAAGATAAAGGAATTCATAAAAATATTTCCATCACAACATAATCAAATCCATGTAATAATAGGGATAGAAACAGAACCCTTTATTATCTTAGATGGAAAATAATTTTGATAAAACACTCGAACTCCATTCTTGAGGAAAATATCCTTTATTCTTCAAAAACACTTTTCATTTCTTAACATGTCATAAAATTATAACTAAAAGAAGTTGATTAAAAAAATAAACTTGAAAAATTGTAAAGGAAGCTTCTTGGAAATAATGTTTTAAAAATCCATACATGCCGTATAAGTTAAAAAAAACATTTTTTGTACTTTTGTCGGAAAAGTCAAAAAGTACCTCGTACGAAAAACGACAAAAGATTCCTTTCATACATATTACTAAAAACTCACCGAAGGGTAAAAATGGATTTAAACAATTGTAGGTGGATGGAAATAATATTACATATTGATGAAACATGGATTTGGATGATAAAATACACCCCATTAAATACTTACGAATAAACAATCTCGGATAAAAAATGAGATTGTGATATTTCCCTTACCTTAGGTCCGATTTGCTTTGTATGTGTCCGAAGCTCCTGTATAATGGTTTAAATAATGTTATTGACTTATTAAAGAATCATAAATATTGATATGATATCATATATGGTCATATTCTTAGCTTCTTGTTAGTAATATTTCATTGTTACTTGTTACTCGGGTCTTTATTGCCTTTTGTTCTTATGCGTGTTTTGCCGAAAAAATTCTTATTATTATTTTAAGGTTATAGATACCTTATATCCAGAATGGTATTAGTGTAACACATATCATATTTATTCATTCAATTCATTTATATAATTACTATGTAATGATGATCATGTAGAACGAGTCGCATCACATCGTGGAGACGGTATTCCGCACGTATGCACGAGTGATGATATCGTTCCTATAATCATGGAATTGTATTGGAGTATATGTATATTATTTCAGTATCAATATTAATTTATAATAATCATAAATAGTTACTCATTACACCATTATACCCATCCTTGTAAGGTGATGGTGGAAAATAGATTACACCACGGTGTGGAGACGGTATTGCGTACGTACGCACGCGCGGTGATTTCATTTTTCCGTAGGATGGATAGAAGGTGAATTAGGGTTGTTTCATATTTATAATAACATATCAGTATGTAATTAATACTGATGGTATTACTTTATCATGAAACAACTAAAGAAGAAGAAGTTGAAGAAGAAAGAAATTGAAAAGATCGGTAATGGATATTACCTCTTCTTTGGAACGCTTCTTTGAATCCTCCACTTAGGGAACTAAGATTGGTCTTTTATGAAGACCAGGACCTCTAGGATTATTCTAGGGAAGTGGAGAGGAGAAAATGGCAGGGGTTGGCCGAGCTTGAGTGCTCAAATTGGTGTGAGGAGGAGGGGGAGGAGGTGCCCTTTTATAAGGGAGGAGAGGGGCACCTTAGGAATATCTCAAAATATTATTTTATATTAAAGTCAAAATCGGTTTATAATGGTTCCAAAGGGTCTTATTTCAAAGATAAAGTGGGGATGGGTCGAAATCCTATCAACCAATAGGATTTAGACAAGTTTAGGGTATTATTTTAACCTTATCAATTAGATTTAACTCTAAGTTAAAGAATTTAACTTTTACCGTGTCTTTTTGTTTTATTTCACTATATGGTTAATACACTTACTATAACATGCCAAACGAACCCCAAATTGTTTATTATTAATATATATATCCTTATCTAAGTCATTTGGCCGATCCTTATATTTTTAGGAATAAAATAACAATTAGTAATATAATATTTGATTTAAAAACTAATTTGTGTCAATTTTGACACTATTTGATATATGATTTTTGTGAAAGTCATAACAGAATTAAATGTTCGAACCAAGTTGATGAAATCAACACTAATATATCATAGTAACCTAAAAAATTAGTTTAATTCATAAAAAGTCTCAAATTAAATTTATTTTGGTGTTTATAACATCAATTATGTCAATATTTCATTAATAAGATAATTACTGCATCATCATTGTGTCATAAATAAATTAAATAATTTAATGTCTAAAAATTATAAATAAAATACCATCATGTAGGAAATCTTTTTATATTTCTAATGAATATATATAGTCGAATTTATCTTATGTATAACCCCATATTAAAAATATTTTAGTTATTAAACTTTGATTTTAACTATTTTAACTATTCATTAAATAAAATAATATTAAATGTCATAATCTAATCGAAGTGGACCTAAATGGTCATATTATATTCATAAGGTTGTTTTTGGTCGAACTAAACTTATCCAATAGAATTAGTACATGTGTTAGGGTAATAGTAATATCATATTTACCCTTAGTTACCCTATTTACTATTAACTGTGGTAAAAAAAGTAAAAAGTTACTATTCACCAAAAATTATTTTCATCTCATTGAACCACATTTTAGTCCTTGATATTAACCGTGTCTGTCGGATTTTAGAAATTCCATTCATAGAAGCGGTAAAATTATGTTTTATGCAAAATTCAGTTTTTAACCTACCACTTAGTGGTTTCACTATTCATCAAAAATTGAAAGTTTTCAGAAAAATACCAAAATTTAACACGAGGCTAATTTCGGTATTCCGAATCCAAAAATGAAGTCCATTTTGAAAAATAAAATTTATAAAATTTCAAAAAGTGGTTATTACTATTCATAACGGCTAGTTTTAATAATATTTTAATATCATACCGTTGTTTAGTGAAACTCGGTGTTGCGTACGACACAAGCTATCGAGGAAGGTCGTGATTGCGTGTAAAGTAAGCCAAGCAAGTGTGTAGTGAAAGATTCCTTTGATGATAAAAAAAATATTACTCATAAAAATCTCGGGTGTTACATTCTACCCCCCTTAAAAAGAATTTCGCCCTCGAAATTCGTCACTTTGTTACAAACAGATGAGGATACTTCTCCCTCATCATATCCTCAAGCTCCCATGTAGCTTCTTCAAGTTGGTGGTTCCTCCATAAAACTTTCACCAAGCGAGTGGTCTTGTTTCGTAGGACTTTTTCACTACGATCCAGAATCTCTATCGGCTTTTCTTCATAAGAAAGATCTTGCCCTAGCGGTACAACTTCTGAGCTGAGTACATGTGAAGGATCAGGTATGTACTTTCTCAGGAGAGATACATGGAACACATCGTGAACTTGAGAGAGATTCGGTGGAAGCGCCAATCGGTAAGCTACCTTCCCAACACGATCCAGTATTTTGAAAGGACCGATATATCTAGGGCTCAACTTCCCCTTCTTTCCAAATCTCATAACCCTCTTCCAGGGAGATATTCGTAAGAACACTTTATCACCCACTTCAAACTCTAGGTCTTTTCTTCGGTTGTCGGCATAACTTTTATGTCGACTCTGAGCTGCTCTTATGTGTTGTTGAATAGATCTGACCTTTTCTGCCATTTCATCAACGAGATCAGGTCCTAATAACTTTCTTTCCCCAACTTCATCCCAGCAAGTTGGAGTCCTGCATTTCTTTCCATAGAGAGCTTCATAAGGATCCATCTGAATACTGGAGTGAAAGCTATTATTATAAGAAAATTCCACCAAAGGTAGGTGTTGATCCCAACCTCCTTTGAAATCCATAGAGAAAGATCTCAACATATCTTCTAGGGTTTGAATTGTTCTCTCAGACTGACCGTCTGTCTGGGGATGATAAGCAGTGCTGAAACTCAACTCTGTATCCAGAGTATGCTGAAGACTTCGCCAGAACTTCGAGGTAAATCTCGGATCCCGATCAGATATAATAGAAAGTGGTACTCCATGTAATCTTACCACTTCCTTTACATATATCCTTGCAAGCTGATCTAGAGAGAAATCCTCTCTCATAGCAATGAAGTGTGCATACTTTGTAAGACGATCAACTATGACCCAAATAGAATTATTGCCTTTGGATGTTTTAGGAAGTCCTGTAACAAAGTCCATAGTGATGTTTTCCCATTTCCATTCGGGTATGGGTAATGGTTGTAACATCCCCTTAGGCTTCTGTCTCTCAGCTTTAACTTGTTGACAAACCAAACATCGAGAGACATATTCAGCAACATCTCTTTTCATGCCATCCCACCAGAAGTACTCTTTCAGGTCCCTATACATCTTCGTGCTTCCAGGATGATGAACTATGAGCCTCATCCAGCAGCTCCTTCTTTAATTCGGGGATGGGAGGAACACAAACCCGATTCCTGAACTTTATTATCCCATCACAATCAAGGATGAATTCAGGAACATTTCTCACCTTCTTTTGTAACTCGACATCTTCTTTCTGTGCCTCTTTAATCTTCACATGTATAGATGGTTGAACATTCATTTGAGAAAGATAAGATTTTTCCCCTTCCATTATAATTCCAAGATCCATCCTTTGTAAATCCATAAATATTGGATATTTTGTGATCCTCATCATGGATAAACTAGCATGGTCTTGTCGACTTAATGCATCTGCCACTTTGTTTGCTTTCCCAGGGTGGTAATGGATTGAGCAGTCATAATCCTTAATCAGCTCTAACCATCTTCTTTGACACATATTCATCTCCTTTTGTGTGAAAATATACTTTAAACTTTTATGATCAGTATAAATATCACACCTTTCACCATAAAGGTAATGCCTCCAAATCTTTAATGCAAATATTACCGCAGCTAACTCCAAATCATGTGTTGGGTAATTTTGCTCATGGATTTTCAACTGTCGTGAGGCATAAGCTATCACCATATAATTTTGCATAAGAACACACCCCAATCCCTTCTTTGATGCATCACTGTAGATCACAAACCTTTCTCCACTACAAGGCAGTGTGAGCACAGGTGCACTGGATAACCTTCTTTTCAACTCCTTGAAATTCTCTTCATATTCCTCTGTCCAAACAAACTTAACTCCTTTCCGAGTCAACTTGGTGAGTGGGTTAGATAATCGTGAAAAATCTATTACAAAACGTCGATAATATCCAGCCAAACCAAGAAAACTTCGGATCTCAGTTACTGTTGTTGGTCTTGAACATCTTTCGATAACCTCTGTTTTTGCTGGATCCACAGATATCCCCTCTTTTGAGATTATGTGACTCAAAAATGAAACTTTTTGAAGCCAAAATTCACACTTGGTAAATTTGTCATAAAGCTTCTCCTTTCTCAGGGTCTTCAATATAATTCTCAAGTGGTCTTCATGCTCTTCCTTTCTCTTTGAATAGACAAGATTATCTTCTATAAAGACTACCACAAATTGATCAAGATAGTCTCTAAAGACTCTATTCATTAGATCCATGAAGATAGCAGGGGCATTAGTAAGACCAAATGGCATCACTATAAATTCATAGTGTCCATACCTTGTACGGAATGTCGTCTTTGGTATATCCTCCATTTTGACCCTTAATTGATGATACCCTGAACGAAGATCAATCTTGGAAAAGTATTGAGCTCTGCGTAGTTGGTCAAATAAGTCATCAATGCGTGGGAGAGGATATTTGTTCTTGATAGTGATCTTGTTATGTTCTCGATAATCAATGCAGAGTCTCATTGATCCATCTTTCTTCTTAACAAATAGAACAGGTGCTCCCCAAGGTGACGCACTAGGGTGTGTGAATCCCTTATCAAGATTCTCTTGGAGTTGCTTCTTCAATTCCTTCAACTCAATTGGGGCCATTCTATAAGGTGTCTTTGAAATTGGCAAAGCACCTGGTACGAGTTCTATTGAAAACTCAACTTCACGATTTGGTGGAAGACCCGGTAATTCCTCCGTAAAGACATCATCAAACTCCCGTACTATGGGAATATTCTTAATTGTGAGTTTCTCACCAACCATTTGAGATAAATAACCTTCATTTAGTGGAATCAAGACCCATAAGATGGAAGAAATTTCCACTGGAAGGTTATATTCATCCTTGCATCGATAGACGATCGTAGATTGATCTGGAATATGAAATGTGACTTCCCTTCTTTGGCAATTGATATGAGCTCCGTATAAAGAAAGCCAATCCATGCCAAGAATCACATCAAATTCCACTATAGGAAGGATCACAAGATTTGCAGGAAGCACATTCCCACAAACTTCGATCGGAGAAGAATTATAAACTTTTGATGCGATTGATGTGCCATTAGGTGTTGTCACAGCAAACTCAACATCTAATTGTTGAGGTAATACGGTGATACCCTTAGAAAAGTTTTCAGAAATAAAAGAGTGGGTGGATCCAGAATCAAATAAAACATTTGCTACTTTAGAGTGGATGGTAAGTGTACCTTTCACCACTTCGTTATCGTACTCCACATCGCTGATAGAAATTGTATGTGACTTTCCTTTGTCTTTAGCCTTAAGATTTTGTTGACGTCGACCATCATCATCAACCCTTGGATTTGGGCATTGATTGGCATAATGCCCCATCTCCTTGCACTTGAAACATTGAAGTGTAGTAGGATCATTCTGTGTATCCCTTCCTTTTTTTGCATCATTAGACATCTTCTTCCCACTATCGCGACATTCAAATGCCCGATGACCTTCCTTTCCACACTTAAAACATTTACTTTTCCCTTTAAGACAACTCCCTCCATGTTTCTTTCCACACTTTGAGCATAAGGGAAAGCTCATCTTCTTTTCAGTGTACTCTTTAGATTTTCCTTTGAATTCCATCTTCCTCTTCTTATCAAACCCATGTGACTGATGGGTTACTCCAATCTCCATCTCGACTTTGAGAGCACATCGAACGATTTCCTTGTAGCTATTGAAGTCCCTTATGGCTAACGCCCTTCGAAGACTTGGTTTTAAGCCACTAAAGAATCGATCGATCTTACTCTCAGGTTGGATAATAATACCAGAAGTGTACCTTGCAAGTCTTGTAAAATTTGCTTCATAGGTACCAACAGATTCATCATCCCTTTGCTTCAGTTCAAGAAACTCTTTCTCCATCTTTGTTCGGAGAATACGAGGGAAGTACTTATTGAAAAATAAGTTCTTGAACTCGTCCCATTCCATAGACTCAACTTCATCCCTTTGCCTCGTATTCTTAATAAGATTCCACCATTGATCAGCATCTCCTTCCAAACGATACACTGCTAGGATGACTTTATCATGTTCAGAACATTGAAGAACTGAAAATATCTTTTCAGTAGTACTAATCCATTGTTCAGAAACTAATGGATCAGTAGACCCGCTGAAAGAAGGTGGACGCTGCCTCATGAAGGATTCAACAGAATGTTTCTCCTTCCTTTGCTCGTTTGGAAGTCCTGCATGATTCATAGATTGAGAAAGCTGTGTGAGTATGGCAATAAGATTTTGCATTCCAGCTCCCATATCGTTTGGTTGCTCAGGGGGACAATCATTGCATTGCCCATCGCATTCCGCATTAACACGGTTCCTTCGGGTTCCAGCCATTGACTAAAACCAAAAAGAATAGTGTGAGCAACACTAATTATAATAGGAAAACCACATAATTCAAGAATAAAATTTTCATACTTAAGGTCTTATCCTAGGGTATTCATGGCCATTTCTAAAACACTAAGATTGTGTGCTATGCTTAGACTTATCCTTATGGTTCTTACTAAGGCATTCACATCCTAGTTTCCAAAGTTTGACTATACCTTTCCTCTGATACCAACTATAACGACCCATACTTTACATACATTGTTAATACTTCAATATTTAAGCACACTTATTACAACATATGACAAAACCACAAAGGACCGTATAGGTATAGTGTCTTTAGAAACTGGGAAACATAAACAACTGGTTCATAAATCTTCTACAGTGTCTCCCATTTATTTCATCATATCTAGGGTCCCTTTTAGCATATTCTACTTAATATCCATCTTCTTGACCTGGGGAGAATAAAACATGAAAGGGTGAGCTCAAATGCTCAGCAAGGGCAAATAAAGGAAATAAAAATCATATCATATCTTTTTTGAAAATCATAACCTGCAGAAGAGATCATAAAATCTTAACATGGAATAAATCATAGAAGTGAAAATGAGATCCCCATAATCATAACATGAAACTTGAAACTTTGTGGCATGCACACATAATCATGTAAAATCATTTCTTGTTAGTCATGACTCATTGTCAAGACTATCTTAGTGGACAAAGTCCCTTTCTGAACCGAGTCACCCTCGTTCCAGTCCTGTTTCACTGAATCGATATAACCTACCGTTCCAGCCATGTCTATCTCATGAGATATACAATCTTTACCCAATGCATTGGAGGGAGATATAAGTCCCACCCATCTTATAATGAATCCTTTCTTATGTGTTCCACATAATCATAAACCATACATCCTAGCGTAACCCATGTAATAAAAATGGAATTCTTAAACAACATGACATCATAAAACAATTCATATAAGATAAAGGAATTCATAAAAATATTTCCATCACAACATAATCAAATCCATGTAATAATAGGGATAGAAACAGAACCCTTTATTATCTTAGATGTAAAATAATTTTGATAAAACACTTGAACTCCATTCTTGAGGAAAATATCCTTTATTCTTCAAAAACACTTTTCTTTTCTTAACATGTCATAAAATTATAACTAAAAGAAGTTGATTAAAAAAAATAAACATTAAAACTTGTAAAGGAAGATTCTTGGAAATAATGTTTTAAAAATCCATACATGCCGTATAAGTTAAAAAAAACATTCTTCGTACTTTTTTCAGAAAAGTCAAAAAGTACCTCGTACAAAAAACGACAAAAGATTCCTTTCATACATATTACTAAAAACTCACCGAAGGGTAAAAATGGATTTAAACAATTGTAGGTGGAGGGAAATAATATTAAATATTGATGAAACATGGATTTGGATGATAAAATACACCCCAGTAAATACTTACGAATAAACAATCTCGGATAAAAAATGAGATTGTGATATTTCCCTTACCTTAGGTCCGATTTGCTTTGTATGTGTCTGAAGCTCCTGTATAATGGTTTAAATAATGTTATTGACTTATTCCAGAATCATACATATTGATATGATATCATATATGGTCATATTCTTAGCTTCTTGTTAGTAATATTTCATTGTTACTTGTTACTCGGGTCTTTATTGCCTTTTGTTCTTATGCGTGTTTTGCCGAAAAAAATTCTTGTTATTCTTTTAAGGTTATAGATACCATATATCCAGAATGGTATTAGTGTAACATATATCATATTTATTCATTAAATTCATTTATATAATTACTATGTAATGATGATCATGTAGAACGAGTCGCATCACATCGTGGAGACGGTATTCCGTACGTAGGCACGAGTGATGATATCGTTCCTATGATCATGGAATTGTATTGGAGTATATGTATATTATTTCAGTATCAATATTACTTTATAATAATAATAAATAGTTACTCATTACACCATTATACCCATCCTTGTAAGGTGATGGTGGAAAATAGATTACACCACGGCGTGGAGACGGTATTCCGTACGTACGCACGCGCGGTGATTTCATTTTTCCGTAGGATGGATAGAAGGTGAATTAGGGTTGTCTAATATTTATAATAACATATCAGTATGTAATTAATACTGATGTTATTACTTTATCATGAAACAACTAAATAAGAAGAAGTTGAAGAAGAAAGAAATTGAAAAGATCGGTAATGGATATTACCTCTTCTTTGGAACGCTTCTTTGAATCCTCCACTTAGGGAACTAAGATTGGTCTTTTATGAAGACCAGGACCTCTAGGATTATTCTAGGGAAGTGGAGAGGAGAAAATGGCAGGGGTTGGCCGAGCTTGAGTGCTCAAATTGGTGTGAGGAGGAGGGGGAGGAGGTGCCCTTTTATAAGGGAGGAGAGGGGCACCTTAGGAATATCTCAAAATATTATTTTATATTAAAGTCAAAATCAGTTTATAATGGTTCCAAAGGGTCTTATTTCGAAGATATAGTGGGGATGGGTCGAAATCCTATCAACCAATAGGATTTAGACAAGTTTAGGGTATTATTTTAACCTTATCAATTAGATTTAACTCTAAGTTAAATAATTTAACTTTTACCGTGTCTTTTAGTTTTCTTTCACTATATGGTTAATACACTTACTATAACATGCCAAACGAACCCCAAATTGTTTATTATTAATATATATATCCTTATCTAAGTCATTTGGCCGAGCCTTAGAATTTTAGGAATAAAATAACAATTAGTAATATAATATTTGATTTAAAAACTATTTTGTGTCAATTTTGACACTATTTGATATATGATTTTTGTGAAAGTCATAACAGAATTAAATGTTCGAACCAAGTTGATTAAATCAACACTAATATATCATAGTAACCTAGAAAATTAGTTTAATTCATAAAAAGTCTCAAATTACATTTATTTTGGTGTTTATAACATCAATTATGTCAATATTTCATTAATAAGATAATTACTGCATCATCATTGTGTCATAAATAAATTAAATAATTTAATGTCTAAAAATTATAAATAAAAGACCATCATGTAGAAAATATTTTTATCTTTCTAATGAATATATATAGTCGAATTTATCTTATGTATAACCCCATATTAAAAATATTTTAGTTATTAAACTTTGATTTTAACTATTTTAACTATTCATTAAATAAAATAATATTAAATGTCATAATCTAATCCAAGTGGACCTAAATTGTCATATTATATTCATAAGGTTGTTTTTGGTCGAACTACACTTATCCAATAGAATTAGTACATGTGTTAGGGTAATAGTAATATCATATTTACCCTTAGTTACCCTATTTACTATTAACCGTGGTAAAAAAAAGTAAAAAGTTACTATTCACCAAAAATTATTTTCATCTCATTGAACCACATTTTAGTCCTTGATATTAACCGTGTCTGTCGGATTTTCGAAATTCCATTCACAGAAGCGGTAAAATTATGTTTTATGCAAAATTCAGTTTTTAACCTACCACTTAGTGGTTTCACTATTCATCAAAAATTGAAAGTTTTCAGAAAAATACCAAAATTTCACCCTAGGCTAATTTCGGTATTCCGAATCCAAAAATGAAGTCCATTTTGAAAAATAGAATTTATAAAATTTCAAAAAGTGGTTATTACTATTCATAACGGCTAGTTTTAATAATATTTTAATAGCATATCGTTGTTTAGTGAAACTCGGTGTTGCGTACGACGCAAGCTATCGAGGAAGGTCGTGATTGCATGTAAAGTAAGCCAAGCAAGTGTGTAGTGAAAGATTCCTTTGATGATAAAAACAAAATATTACTCATAAAAATACCGGGTGTTACATTTTACCCCCCTTAAAAAGAATTTCGCCCTCGAAATTCGTCACTTTGTTACAAACAGATGAGGATACTTCTCCCTCATCATATCCTCAAGCTCCCATGTAGCTTCTTCAAGTTGGTGGTTCCTCCATAAAACATTCACCAAGCGAGTGGTCTTGTTTCGTAGGACTTTTTCACTACGATCCAGAATCTCTATCGGCTTTTCTTCATAAGAAAGATCTTGCTCTAGCGGTACAACTTCTGAGCTGAGTACATGTGAAGGATCAGGTATGTACTTTCTCAGGAGAGATACATGGAACACATCGTGAACTTGAGAGAGATTCGGTGGAAGCGCCAATCGGTAAGCTACCTTCCCAACACGATCCAGTATTTTGAAAGGACCGATATATCTAGGGATCAACTTCCCCTTCTTTCCAAATCTCATAACCCTCTTCCAGGGAGATATTCGTAAGAACACTTTATCACCCACTTCAAACTCTAGGTCTTTTCTTCGGTTGTCGGCATAACTTTTCTGTCGACTCTGAGCTGCTCTTATGTGTTGTTGAATAGATCTGACCTTTTCTGCCATTTCATCAACGAGATCAGGTCCTAATAGCTTTCTTTCCCCAACTTCATCCCAGCAAGTTGGAGTCCTGCATTTCTTTCCATAGAGAGCTTCATAAGGAGCCATATGAATACTGGAGTGAAAGCTATTATTATAAGAAAATTCCACCAAAGGTAGGTGTTGATCCCAACCTCCTTTGAAATCCATAGAGCAAGCTCTCAACATATCTTCTAGGGTTTGAATTGTTCTCTCAGACTGACCGTCTGTCTGGGGATGATAAGCAGTGCTGAAACTCAACTCTGTATCCAGAGTATGCTGAAGACTTCGCCAGAACTTCGAGGTAAATCTCGGATCCCGATCAGATATAATAGAAAGTGGTACTCCATGTAATCTTACCACTTCCTTCACATATATCCTAGCAAGCTGATCTAGAGAGAAATCCTCTCTCATAGCAATGAAGTTTGCATACTTTGTAAGACGATCAACTATGACCCAAATAGCATTATTGCCTTTGGATGTTTTAGGAAGTCCTGTAACAAAGTCCATAGTGATGTTTTCCCATTTCCATTCGGGTATGGGTAATGGTTGTAACATCCCCTTAGGCTTCTGTCTCTCAGCTTTAACTTGTTGACAAACCAAACATCGAGAGACATATTCAGCAACATCTCTTTTCATGCCATCCCACCAGAAGTACTCTTTCAGGTCCCTATACATCTTCGTGCTTCCAGGATGATGAACTATGAGCCTCATCCAGCAGCTCCTTCTTTAATTCGGGGATGAGAGGAACACAAACCCGATTCCTGAACTTTATTATCCCATCACAATCAAGGTTGAATTCAGGAACATTTCTCACCTTCTTTTGTAACTCGACATCTTCTTTCTGTGCCTCTTTAATCTTCACATGTATAGATGGTTGAAAATCTATTTGAGAAAGATAAGATTTTTCCCCTTCCATTATAATTCCAAGATCCATCCTTTGTAAATCCATAAATATTGGATCTTTTGTGATCCTCATCATGGATAAACTAGCATGGTCTTGTCGACTTAATGCATCTGCCACTTTGTTTTCTTTCCCAGGGTGGTAATGGATTGAGCAGTCATAATCCTTAATCAGCTCTAACCATCTTCTTTGACGCATATTCAGCTCATTTTGTGTGAAAATATACTTTAAACTTTTATGATCAGTATAAATATCACACCTTTCACCATAAAGGTAATGCCTCCAAATCTTTAATGCAAATATTACCGCAGCTAACTCCAAATCATGTGTTGGGTAATTTTGCTCATGGATTTTCAACTGTCGTGAGGCATAAGCTATCACCATATCATTTTTCATAAGAACACACCCCAATCCCTTCTTTGATTCATCACTGTAGATCACAAACCATTCTCCAATACAAGGTAGTGTGAGCACAGGTGCACTGTATAACCTTCTTTTCAACTCCTTGAAATTCTCTTCACATTCCTCTGTCCAAACAAACTTAACTCCTTTCCGAGTCAACATGGTGAGTGGGTTAGATAATCGTGAAAAATCTATTACAAAACGTCGATAATATCCAGCCAAACCAAGAAAACTTCGGATCTCAGTTACTGTTGTTGGTCTTGAACATCTTTCGATAACCTCTGTTTTTGCTGGATCCACAGATATCCCCTCTTTTGAGATTATGTGACCCAAAAATGCAACTTTTTGAAGCCAAAATTCACACTTGGTAAATTTGGCATAAAGCTTCTCCTTTCTCAAGGTCTTCAATATAATTCTCAAGTGGTCTTCATGCTCTTCCTTTCTCTTTGAATAGACAAGAATATCTTCTATAAAGACTACCACAAATTGATCAAGATAGTCTCTAAAGACTCTATTCCTTAGATCCATGAAGATATCAGGGGCATTAGTAAGACCAAATGGCATCACTATAAATTCATAGTGTCCATACCTTGTACGGAAATCCGTCTTTGGTATATCCTCCCTTTTGACCCTTAATTGATGATACCCTGAACGAAGATCAATCTTGGAAAAGTATTGAGCTCCGCGTAGTTGGTCAAATAAGTCATCAATGCGTGGGAGAGGATATTTGTTATTGATAGTGATCTTGTTATGTTCTTGATAATCAATGCAGAGTCTCATTGATCCATCTTTCTTCTTAACAAATAGAACTGGTGCTCCCCAAGGTGACGCACTAGGGTGTATGAATCCCTTATCAAGATTCTCTTGGAGTTGCTTCTTCAATTCCTTAAACTCAATTGGGGCCATTCTATAAGGTGTCTTTGAAATTGGCAAAGCACCTGGTACGAGTTCTATTGAAAACTCAACTTCATGATTTGGTGGAAGACCCGGTAATTCCTCCGGAAAGACATCATCAAACTCCCGTACTATGGGAATATTCTTAATTGTGAGTTTCTCACCAACCATTTGAGATAAATAACCTTCATTTAGTGGAATCAAGACCCATAAGATGGAAGAAATTTCCACTGGAAGGTTATATCCATCCTTGCATCGATAGACGATTGTAGATTGATCTGGAATATGAAATGTGACTTCCCTTCTTTGGCAATTGATATGAGCTCCGTATAAAGAAAGACAATCCATGCCAAGAATCACATCAAATTCCACTATAGGAAGGATCAGAAGATTTGCAGGAAGCACTTTCCCACAAACTTCGATCGGAGAAGAATTATAAACTTTTGATGCGATTGATGTGCCATTAGGTGTTGTCACAGCTAACTCAACATCTAATTGTTGAGGTAATACGGTGATACCCTTAGAAAAGTCTTCAGAAATAAAAGAGTGGGTGGATCCAGAATCAAATAAAACATTTGCTACTTTAGAGTGGATGGTAAGTGTACCTTTCACCACTTCGTTATCGTACTCCACATCGCTGATAGAAATTGCATGTGACTTTCCTTTGTCTTTAGCCTTAAGATTTTCTTGACGTCGACCATCATCATCAACCCTTGGATTTGGGCATTGATTGGCATAATTCCCCATCTCCTTGCACTTGAAACATTGAAGTGTAGTAGGATCATTCTGTGTATCCCTTCCTTTTTTTACATCATTAGACATCTTCTTCCCACTATCACGACATTCAAATGCCCGATGACCTTCCTTTCCACACTTAAAACATTTACTTGTCCCTTTAAGACAACTCCCTCCATGTTTCTTTCCAAACTTTGAGCATAAGGGAAAGCTCATCTTCTTTTCAGTGTGCTCTTTATATTTTCCTTTGAATTCCATCTTCCTCTTCTTATCAAACCCATGTGACTGATGGGTTACTCCAATCTCCATCTCGACTTTGAGAGCACATCGAACGATTTCCTCGTAGCTATTGAAGTCCCTTATGGCTAACGCCCTTCGAAGACTTGGTTTTAAGCCACTAAAGAATCGATCGATCTTACTCTCAGGTTGGATAATAATACCAGAAGTGTACCTTGCAAGTCTTGTAAAATTTGCTTCATAGGTACCAACAGATTCATCATCCCTTTGCATCAGTTCAAGAAACTCTTTCTCCATCTTTGTTCGGAGAATACGAGAGAAGTACTTATTGAAAAATAATTTCTTGAACTCGTCCCATTCCATAGACTCAACTTCATCCCTTTGCCTCGTATTCTTAATAAGATTCCACCATTGATCAGCATCTCCTTCCAAACGATACACTGCTAGGATGACTTTATCATGTTTAGAACATTGAAGAACTGAAAATATCTTTTCAGTAGTACTAATCCATTGTTCAGCAACTAATGGATCAGTAGACCCGCTGAAAGAAGGTGGACGCTGCCTCATGAAGGATTCAACAGAATGTTTCTCCTTACTTTGCTCATTTGGAAGTCCTGCATGATTCATAGATTGAGAAAGTTGTGTGAGTATGGCTACAAGATTTTGCATTCCAGCTCCCATATCGTTTGGTTGCTCAGGGGGACAATCGTTGCATTTCCCATCACATTCCGCATTAACACGGTTCCTTCGGGTTCCAGCCATTGACTAAAACCAAAAAGAATAGTTTGAGCAACACTAATTATAATAGGAAAACCACATAATTCAAGAATAAAATTTTCATACTTAAGGTCTTATCCTAGGGTATTCATGGCCATTTCTAAAACACTAAGATTGTGTGCTATTCTTAGACTTATCCTTATGGTTCTTACTATGGCTTTCACATCCTAGTTTCCAAAGGTTGACTATACCTTTCCTCTGATACCAACTATAACGACCCATACTTTACATACATTGTTAATACTTCAATATTTAATCACACTTATTACAACATATGACAAAACCACAAAGGACCGTATAGGTATAGTGTCTTTAGAAACTGGGAAACATAAACAACTGGTTCATAAATCTTCTACAGTGTCTCCCATTTATTTCATCATATCTAGGGTCCCTTTTAGCATAATCTACTTAATATCCATCTTCTTGACCTGGAAAGAAGAAAACATGAAAGGGTGAGCTCAAATGCTCAGCAAGGGAAAATAAAGGAAATAAAAATCATATCATATCTTTTTTGAAAATCATAACCTGCAGAAGAGATCATAAAATCTTAACATGGAATAAATCCTAGAAGTGAAAATGAGATCCCCATAATC
Source organism: Viscum album (assembly GCA_963277665.1). Lineage (NCBI taxonomy): Eukaryota > Viridiplantae > Streptophyta > Magnoliopsida > Santalales > Viscaceae > Viscum > Viscum album. Next base: position 1,560,750,732 of record OY728156.1, read on the forward strand.
ATAACATGAAACTTGATACTTTGTGGCATGCACACATAATCATGTAAAATCATTTCTTGTTAGTCATGACTCATTGCCAAGACTATCTTAGTGGACAAAGTCCCTTTCTGAACCGAGTCACCCTCGTTCCAGTCCTGTTTCACTGAACCGATATAACCTACCGTTCCAGCCATGTCTATCTCATGAGATATAAAATCTTTACCCAATGCATTGGAGGGAGATATAGGTCCCACCCATCTTATAATGAATCCTTTCTTATGTGTTCCACATAATCATAAACCATACATCCTAGCGTAACCCATGTAATAAAAATGGAATTCTTAAACAACATGACATCATAAAACAATTCATATAAGATAAAGGAATTCATAAAAATATTTCCATCACAACATAATCAAATCCATGTAATAATAGGGATAGAAACAGAACCCTTTATTATCTTATATGTAAAATAATTTTGATAAAACACTTGAACTCCATTCTTGAGGAAAATATCCTTTATTCTTCAAAAACACTTTTCTTTTCTTAACATGTCATAAAATTATAACTAAAAGAAGTTGATTAAAAAAAATAAACTTTAAAACTTTTAAAGGAAGATTCTTGGGAAAAAAATTTTAAAAATCCATACATGCCGTATAAGTTAAAAAAACATTCTTCGTACTTTTTTCGGAAAAGTCAAAAAGTACCTCGTACGAAAAATGACAAAAGATTCCTTTCATACATATTACTAAAAACTCACCGAAGGGTAAAAATGGATTTAAACAATTGTAGGTGGAGGGAAATAATATTACATATTGATGAGACATGGATTTGGATGATAAAATACACCCCAGTAAATACTTACGAATAAACAATCTCGGATAAAAAATGAGATTGTGATATTTCCCTTACCATAGGTCCGATTTGCTTTGTATGTGTCTGAAGCTCCTGTATAATGGTTTAAATAATGTTATTGACTTATTCCAGAATCATACATATTGATATGATATCATATATGGTCATATTCTTAGCTTCTTGTTAGTAATATTTCATTGTTACTTGTTACTCGGGTCTTTATTGCCTTTTGTTCTTATGCGTGTTTTGCCGAAAAAATTCTTATTATTCTTTTAAGGTTATAGATACCATATATCCAGAATGGTATTAGTGTAACATATATCATATTTATTCATTCAATTCATTTATATAATTACTATGTAATGATGATCATGTAGAACGAGTCGCATCACATCGTGGAGACGGTATTCCGTACGTACGCACGAGTGATGATATCATTCCTATGATCATGGAATTGTATTGGAGTATATGTATATTATTTCAGTATCAATATTACTTTATAATAATAATAAATAGTTACTCATTACACCATTATACCCATCCTTGTAAGGTGATGGTGGAAAATAGATTACACCACGGCGTGGAGACGGTATTCCGTACGTACGCACGCGCGGTGATTTCATTTTTCCTTAGGATGGATAGAAGGTGAATTAGGGTTGTATAATATTTATAATAACATATCAGTATGTAAATAATACTGATGTTATTACTTTATCATGAAACAACTAAAGAAGAAGAAGTTGAAGAAGAAAGAAATTGAAAAGTTCGGTAATGGATATTACCTCTTCTTTGGAACGCTTCTTTGAATCCTCCACTTAGGGAACTAAGATTGGACTTTTAAGAAGACCAGGACCTCTAGGATTATTCTAGGGAAGTGGATAGGAGAAAATGGCAGGGGTTGGCCGAGCTTGAGTGCTCAAATTGGTGTGAGGAGGAGGGGGAGGAGGTGCCCTTTTATAAGGGAGGAGAGGGGCACCTTAGGAATATCTCAAAATATTATTTTATATTAAAGTCAAAATAGGTTTATAATGGTTCCAAAGGGTCTTATTTAGAAGATAAAGTGGGGATGGGTCGAAATACTATCATCCAATAGGATTTATACAAGTTTAGGGTATTATTTTAACCTTATAAATTAGATTTAACTCTAAGTTAAATAATTTAACTTTTACCGTGTCTTTTTGTTTTCTTTCACTATATGGTTAATACACTTACTATAACATGCCAAACGAACCCCAAATTGTTTATTATTAATATATATATCCTTATCTAAGTCATTTGGCCGAACCTTAGATTTTTAGGAATAAAATAACAATTAGTAATATAATATTTGATTTAAAAACTATTTTGTGTCAATTTTGACACTATTTGATATATGATTTTTGTGAAAGTCATAACAGAATTAAATGCTCGAACCAAGTTGATTAAATCAACACTAATATATCATAGTAACCTAGAAAATTAGTGTAATTCATAAAAAGTCTCAAATTACATTTATTTTGGTGTTTATAACATCAATTATGTCAATATTTCATTAATAAGATAATTACTGCATCATCATTGTGTCATAAATAAATTAAATAATTTAATGTCTAAAAATTATAAATAAAATACCATCATGTAGGAAATCTTTATATCTTTCTAATGAATATTTATAGTCGAATTTATCTTATGTATAACCCCATATTAAAAATGTTTTAGTTATTAAACTTTGATTTTAACTATTTTAACTATTCATTAAATAAAATAATATTAAATGTCATAATCTAATCCAAGTGGACCTAAATGGTCATATTATATTCATAAGGTTGTTTTCGGTTGAACTACACTTATCCAATAGAATTAGGACATGTGTTAGGGTAATAGTAATATCATATTTACCCTTAGTTACCCTATTTACTATTAACCGTGGTAAAAAAAAGTAAAAAGTTACTATTCACCAATAATTATTTTCATCTCATTGAACCACATTTTAGTCCTTGATATTAACCGTGTCTGTCGGATTTTCGAAATTCCATTCACAGAAGCGGTAAAATTATGTTTTATGCAAAATTCAGTTTTTAACCTACCACTTAGTGGTTTCACTATTCATCAAAAATTGAAAGTATTCAGAAAAATACCAAAATTTCACCCTAGGCTAATTTCGGTATTCCGAATCCAAAAATGAAGTCCATTTTGAAAAATAAAATTTATAAAATTTCAAAAAGTGGTTATTACTATTCATAACGGCTAGTTTTAATAATATTTTAATAGCATATCGTTGTTTAGTGAAACTCGGTGTTGCGTACGACGCAAGCTATCGAGGAAGGTCGTGATTGAGTGTAATGTAAGCCAAGGAAGTGTGTAGTGAAAGATTTCTTTGATGATAAAAACTAAATATTACTCATAAAAATCTCGGGTGTTACATAATTCCTCATCCATCAAAAACTCTAAATCATTAGAAACAAAAAACCCAAAACACACAGCCCCAAAAACCCTAAACCCTTATCCCCAATAAAATCCAAACACTATACCAAAGAAAACATAAAACCTCATACACAAAAATTCCTAAATCCTCATCCCCATGAAATTCTAATCCCTCAATTAGAAAACCAACCTAAAACCTCGACACAAAAAATCCAAAAACCCCATCCTTAAAAAACATTTAATCCTCATACCACAAAAAATAATCCCTTAGCCACACAAAACACTAAAAACCCAGTCCCCAAAAAAACTAAAAATCCCATTCCAAAAATTACCCTTAACCCTTATCATAAAAACCCATAAAACCTACACCTAAAAACCCCCAAAAAACCTCATCCCACAAATTCATAAACACTCAAACCCAAAAACCACTAAACATTATTCCCCAAATAACCCCAAACACCAATCCCAAATAAAACCCTAATCCTTCAGTCCCCAAAATCCAAATACCTATACACCAAAGAACTCTAAACCCTCATCCTTAAAAAAACATTTTTTTTCTAAAAAACCATCAACCCTTAGCCCCAAGAAAACCTAAAACATCATCCCCAAGAAACCATAAACACTCAACACCAAGAAACCCTAATCCATAATCCCCTAGAAACCATAAACCGTCATCCAAAAGAAACCATAAACCATTATCTCTCAAAATCCATAAACACCCATTCGTCGTTAAAAAACAAAAAACCTCATCCCTAAAACCCCTAAATTCCCAACCCACTCAAAACCTAGAACACTCAGACCCAAAAAACAATAACACATGAATCCTAAAAAACCAAAATCCCTATAATAAAGAAAACTCTATTCCCTAACCCACATGAATCCCGAAAACATATTCCTCAGGAATCCCAAAACCATTATCCATAAGAAACCCAAAAACCATTGCCCCAACAAACACTAAAACCTCATATATAAAAATTTATAAACCCTCATCCACAGAGAAAACCTAAACCCATAGTAATAAAATACCTTAAAACATCGTCCCCAAAAATCCCTAAACCCTCATCTATAGAAAATACAAAACCCTAATCCAAAAAAATCAATAGGAACTCACCCTAAAAAACACATATCCCACAGCAGATTAACATTTAAAATCTTAAATACATAAAAAACTAATCCCTCATCAATAGAAGACCCTTTTCAATCAAACCTAGAATACCATAAACAATCATCCCTAGAAGATCCTAAACTCTTCTCCCAATAATACCCTAAAACCTCACCAATAAAATACTGTAAACCATAAACCATCATCCCCAGAAATCCTTAAACCCTAAAAACTAAACCACCAGCCCTATAAAATAGTAAAACATAAAACCTATAAAATCCAAAACCCCATGTCCCTAAAAACCCAGAATGGTAAACCATAGAAAACCATAAACCCAAAACCCCAAAAAACCAGCTAAAATCTTAGCCCCCCCCCCAAAAAAAAATAATCACCCAGCCTATGGAAACCATAATACATCATCCTCAAAAACCCCTAACCCACCGAACCATAGAACCTATACCCTCATAAAAATATAACCCTTAACCACTATCCCTAAAATACCCCAAACACTCATCACCCAGAAACTAAAATCCATATTCCCCTAAATACCCTAAACCCTCATCCCCATAAATCCCAACACTCTTAGCTCTACAAAACAATAAATTCTTAGCTCCAAAAACCCAAATACCTCAATTCCAGAAAGCCATAAACCATATTACCCATATACCCATAATTCCTCAAACCAAAAAAAACTAAAAAATAATCCCAAAAAAACAAAAAACCATCATCCCCACAAATACATAATCCATTATAACTAGAAAACACAAAAGCCTCATCCCCCCAAAAACTGAAAATCCTCATCCTAAGAAATCCCAACACCCGCATCCCAAAAAACCATAATCTCTTAGCCTATGAAATTCTTAAACCCTCATCCAAAGAAAACCCTAAACTGTTTACCACAGAAATATCAAAAAACTCATTAAAAGAAAACCAAAATCCATCAATCCCAAAAAAATCCCACAACCCTCATCCCCAGAAACCCCTAAACCCTCAGCCATAGAAAAACGGAAAACATCATACTTAGAGAACCCTATACACTCAACCATAGAAAACCCTTAACCCTTATCCTAATGAAACACTAAACACTCAACCCTAGAAAACATAATACCCTATCCACAAGAAAAATATAAACCCTAAACTCCAAAAAACATTAAAACCATAGTACCGAAAAACTAAAATCCCTCACCCAAAAAAACCTAATCCTCATTCAAAAAATCCCTAATCCCTGTGTCCAAAAAAACTAAAATCCCTCACCTCCAAAATATCGAAATAATCAGACCCAAAAAAAGATTAAACATAAAACTGAAAAAATCATAAACACCCATCCCTAATAAACCATAAACCCTCATCCCCCAAAAAAACCCAAATCCCTTAGCTGCCAAAATCCTAAACATTATCACCAAAAAACCCTAAATATTATACCCAAAGAAATCCTAAACCTTTATCCTCATGAAATCATAAACCTTTATAAACAATAAACCCTAAAACCTCATCCCCAAGAAACCATAAACCCTCATCCTCATGAAACACTATACCATCAGGTCTAAAAAACACTAAAACCTTAGCCAACCCCACGAAACCATAAACCCTTAGCATCAAAAAAACATAAAACCTCATACCCAAAAATCCCTAAATCCCCAAGCACAAAAAAACCATAAACTATCATCACCCAAAAAACCCTGCACCCACTTCAAAACAAAACCCTAAAAACTCTCCCATAAGAAACCCTATACCCTCATCCCCAAGATACTCTAAACCCTCAGCCCCCAAAAAAACTAATACTTCATCCCAAGAAATACCTAAAACATTGTCCCTATAAACCCTAAACCCATCCACAAAATACCCTATACCCTCCACCCCCAAAACCATAAAAAACTCATCCATTGAAAATACTAAACCATGAGTCCCATAAAACCATACACACTCATCCATAAAAAACCCTAAACCCTTATACCCATAAAACCCTATACCATTAGTCCCAAAAAAACACTAAACCCTCATAACCAAAAGACCCTAAACCCTCAACCATAGAAGACCTAAATCCATTAAACCTAGATGAACCTAATCCCTACTCCCCAGAAAACTCTAAACCCTCAGTCCCTGAAGAACCTAAACATCAACCCTAGAGAAAACTAAATCTTTATCCCTATAAAAACTTATTTTGTTCCCTATATAAAACCATTTACAATCATCCCTATAAAATCATAAAAACTAAACCCTAGAAAACCCAAAACCCCCAAACCTAGAAAACAAAAACCCTCATCCACAAGAAAATTATAAATCGTGATCCCTAAAAAATCGTAAACACTCACCTGTAACAAACTATAAAAACCAATCCCGTTAAAATGATAAAACCATAGTACATGAAACCCCTAAGACCATAGAACCATAAAACTTATACCCTCATCCCCATATAACCCTTAATCCTCATCCCCCCAAAACCCTATATCCTAATCCCTATAAAATACAAAACCCTCATCCCCAAAAAACCAAAAAACGAAAGCTTCAAATAACTAAAAATCCTTAGCCCTTGAAATCCCTAAACAATAATCCCCCAAAACCCAAAAACCTTAGACCCATAAAACCCTAATACAAAACCCATAGAGACCCTTAAAACCATGTCCCTTTAAAAACATAAACCCTAATCTCTAGAAGACCATAAACCCTCAACCTCACAAAACCCTAAACCATCATCCTTAGAAATCACCAAAAACTCATCCCCCAAAACCCAAAACCCTCATCACCTGGAAACCTAAAACCCATATCCTCAGTAATCCCAAAACCCCTATAACATGAAAACCCTAATCCTTCATCCCAAAAAAATCATAAACTCTTAATCATAGAAAACCCTAAACACTCATCCCCATAAAACCTGATACCATTTCCCTAGAAAATCTTAACCCCTCACCTCTATAAAATTCTAAACCATCACCCATATAAATCATAAATCTTCTTACCCATAAAACCATATACCCTAATTCTGACAAAATCCTAATCCCCCATACCCAAAAAACCCTAAACCCCGAGCTGTAGAAAAAACTAAACCCTCATCCCTAGAAAACAATAAACCTATGGCCCCTATAAAACTATAATCCACAATCCCCAAATAAAAAATAACCCTAAAACACTACAAATACTAATCCCTTATACCTAGAAAAAACTAATCCATTATACGTAGAAGATTAGAAATCCTCTACCCAAGAAAACATTAACCCCCACCCCTAGAGAACCACACACCCTCTTCCCCTAAAGAACCTAAAATATCATCCCTAGAAAACCCTAAACCCACCCCCCAAGAAAACCATAGTCCATCATACCCATGAAACTATAACCCATCATCAACAGATAACCCAAAAACCCTCAGCCACAAAAAAACCTAAACCCTAATCCCCCAAAAATCTTAAAACCCAAACCCCACAAAACCCTAATCAATTATCACCAAAAAACCCCAAAACCTTGAACCAGGTAACCCCCAACCCTCTGACACAGATAACCCTAATCCATCTACCCTAGAAAACCCTAAATCCTCATCCCGTTAAACCCCTAAACCCTAATATATATAAAACCGTAAACTATAATATTGAGAAAACTCTAAAAAATTACCCCTATAAAACTATAAACCTTCAATCCCCAAAAACCTACTCACAAAGATGAAGAAAACCCAATTCCCCAAGCCCATGGAAAAATAAACTTTCATCATGAAAAAACCCTAAACCTTAACCACTAAAAACCACTAATCCAATATCCCCCAAAAAAACTAAAACCCTTAACCCCATAAGAACCTAAAACCCCCGCCCCATAAAAACCCTAAACCCTATACCCTAGAAATTACTAATCCCATATCTAAAGAAAACCCTAAACAAAAAACACTAAATAACCCTAAACACTCTACTCGAGAAAACCCTAATCCATTAGCCCCTAAAAAACCTAAAACCATACCCATAGAAAACCCCACACTCTCTACTAGAGGAAACACTAAACCCATAGTTCTAGGACACCATAAACCCTCTGTTCCAGGAAACCAAAAACCCTCAGATCCAGGAAACCATAAAACCTCAGTCATAGGAAACCAAAATTCATTCCCATGGAACCATAAACCCTCATCTATATGTAACTCTAAACCTACACCCCAAAGTTTCTAAATACAACCATCCCTATGAATCCATAAATCCTCAACCCTAGGAAACCCCAAACCCAGAGGCCTAGAAATCCGAAATGCTCAGCACCAAGAAAATCTAAACCCTCATCCTCAGAAAACCATAAACCATCTTCAATAAGAATTATTATAGCATAATACCCAAAAAAATATAAACCCTAATCCCTAGATTACATTACACCATCATTCCTAAGAATCCTTAATCTTGTAGCCCCAAAAAACCCTATTCACTCAGCCACAATAAATCCAAAACCCTACTCCCATTAAACACTAAACACTCATCCTCAAGAAAAACTAAAACTCTTAGTCCTCAGAAACCATAAATAATCATCCCTAAAAAATATAAACCATCATCCACAGAAATCTCTATTCAATCATCTACTGAAGAAAATAATATATCATACCTAAAAATCCCTAAACCATCAGCCAAAAAAAAACATAAACCCCCAACCCTAGAAACCCCTGAACCCTCATACCCAAAATCCCCTGAAGACTCATCCATAGAAAACCCAAACACTAAGCCCCAAAAATCACTAACACTCATCCACAAAAAACCCAAAACTCTCATACCTAGAAACCTTAAATAACATCGACACTAAAAAACCCGAGACACTCAACATTAGAAAACCCTATACCCTCATCCCAAGAAAACCATAAACAATCATCACCAAAAAACCCTAGACTACTAACATCATAAAACCCTAAACACTTAGCCTCCCAAAACTGTAAACCCTTCACCCCAAAAAACCTAATCCCTTATCAATAAAAAACCCTACACCCTCATCCCCCCACAACCCTAAACTGCAACAAAAAAAACCATAACACTTCCTCACCATAAAATATTAATCACTTTGTACTAGAAAAACATAACAATCAGCCAAAAAAAAACACTATTCCTTATCCCCAGAATAATATTAACCCCATCTCTAGATAACCTTAATCACTCGACCCTAGAAAACCCTAACCCTCATCCTAGGAAAAACCTAAACCCTCATCCTTATAAAACCCAAACCCTCATCCACAAAAAATAAAAAACCATTGTCACCAAAAAACCTAATCTATCAACCACAAAAAACCCAAAATCCCCATCCACAAAACACATGAAACTATCATTCCCAAGAAATCCTAATCCATCAGCCCCAATAAATCTTAAACCCTATTATCCAAAATATTAAAAACCATCATACCAATAAAACCATATACTCAGAGCCTCAAAAAACCCTAAACCCTACGCTTGAAGAAACCCAAAACACTTATCCCAAAATAAACATGAAGCCTCATCCCTAAAAAAACCTTCAAAAATCATACCTAAAATATTTTCAACCTATGAAAACAAGAAACCCTGAACCCTTATTATAAAAATCCCATAAACCCCATGCCCACAAAACAGTAAACTGTCATACAAAAAAACATAAACCCATTGCACCCAAAAACCATAAAACCCCATCCTCAAGAAATTCTAAAGCCTCATCCCCAAAACATTGTAAACCCCCATCCCCACGAAACCCTAAAACCTAATCCCCCCAAAAAAATTTAACATTAAACCCAAAAAGCACTTAATCATCATCCCAAAAAACCCAAAAACCTCATCCCAAAAAAATCTAAACCATCAACCCCAAAAAACCATAATCCATACGCATAAAAAAACCCTAGACCCTAATCCTGAAAAAACCCTAACCCTCATCCTTGAAAATCACTAAATCCACATATAATGAGAAACCTAAAACCATATAAAAAAAAACATAAACCCTCAACCCAAAAAACCCTCATCTGGAAAAACCCTAAACCTGAAGCATCAAAAACCTTTAACACTTAGCCACAAAATCCTAAATCCATATCCCCAAACACCCAAAAACCCAGCTCCACCAAAATATCAGAAACCAACAACTAAAAAAAACCCTAAATCTTCACCTTGAAAAAAACCTCACACCCAATCCCCCAAAACACAAAAACACCCATCCCAAGAAACCCTATCCCACTTCTAAAAAAATCCATAATCGCTTTGCCCAATGAAACAAAAAAATCCTTATCCCTATGAAACCCTAAAACCTCACCCCCCAAAAAAACCCAAAACTCGCTACCCCAAAAAACTATAAACCCTCATCACCCAAAATCCATAATCCATAAGAGCCCAAAAACCATAAAATATCATCTTTAAAAGTCCTATATACTGAGACAAGAAAAAACCTTTAATCCATAGTCCACAAAACCCCAAAACCCTCAGTTCAAAAAAAAATATAATCCCTGATCCCCAAGAAACCATAAACACTCATCACAAACAAATCATAAATCCCCATCCCCCAAATAACCTAAACCCACATCCCCACAAAATAATGAACTCACAGCCCCCCATAACACTAAAAACTAAACCCCCAAACACCATAAAAACTCATCCCCCCAAAAGATAAACTCTCATCCCCAAAAAAACCAAAAACCATAGACCCCAAAAACCCAAAACCATCAAACATAATAACCATAAACCCTCATCACAAAATAAACACTAGATAATAATACCCAAAACTCCCAAAACCCTTCCCACAAAAAATACTAAACACTCAGTCCCAAAAAAACCAAATGAATCACCCTAAAAAAACCTTTTCCTGATCCCCAAATAACCCAAAACCCAGAACCCCAAATAAACCCAAATCCTCCTGCACAAAAAAAATTATGAAACCTAAACCCCCAAAAAAGTTAAACCATTAACACCAAACAAGCCATCATCCCTCATCCCTAAAATATAAGAAATCACATGCCCCGAGAAACCCAAAACCCTTAGCCCAAACAACACCTAAACCCTTAGCAAAAATAATCCCTAAACCCTTAATCCCAAGAAAACTAAACCCCCATATTCTAGAAACCTAAAACCAATGCCTTAAAAAATGTAAACAGTTGTCCATCCCTAATTACATGATACCCTCACCCCTAAAAATCCTAACCCCTTAGACCCAATAAATCCTAAAACCTCCATCATAAAAGTACCTAAAACCTAACCATAAAAAACTGTAAACTCTCTGATAATGAAAACCATATACCCTCACCCACTGGAAACCCTAAACCCCCTGACATAAGAAACCCTAAACCCTCATTCCTTTGAAACCCTAAAACCTCTTCCCTAGAAAACATTGAATCCTTATCCCTAGAAATCCCTAAACCATTATCTCTTGATTTTCTAAAACCCCTATCCTTGGAAAAAACTAAACTATCTTCTCTAAAAAACAAGAAACCTAATATGTAGATAATCCTAATCACATAACCATAGAAAAACCATATCCATCGTCCTTGAAAAACACAAAAAACATCATCCCCCAAAAAACATAAATCCTTACCCCAAAAAATTATTAAACCCTTATCCCCATAAGACCTTAGACCCTTAGACCTAGATGACCTGAAACCCTCATCCATAGAATAACCCTAACACACATCCCCAAAGGAACCCAAACCTTCCACCCTAGAACACCCCAACCGCTCATCCCTAGAAAACCATAAACCCCCAACCCTAGAATACCCTAAACAATCATCCCCATATAACCATAATCCATCATCCATAGAAAAACTAAAGCCTAAACCCATGAAAAACCAAAATCCTCATCCTTAGAAAAACCAAAACCCAAATCTGAAAAAAAAATAAGCCATGATCCAAAAAAACTCAAACCCCTCACCCCAAAAAACCATACCCTCCAACCACATAAAATACTAAAACCACATCCCTAGAAACCCCTAAACCCAAAACCCCATTAAACCTATACCCTCATCCCCATTAAACCTTAATCTCCTAGACCCCAAAACCCAAAACCCTTATCCTGATAAAACACTAAACCTTCATACCTATAACACCCTAAACTGTAATCCCTATAAAACCCTCATCCACAAAATCCATACACACTTATCCTCAAAACCACTAAACCCTCATCCCTATAAACACCTAAACCCTCATCCACATGAACCCCTACACCCTCATCCCTACAAAACCAAATGAAATGAATCCCTAAAAAACCCTAAACCCTAATCCCCCAAATCCATAAACCCTCATAATTTGGAAAAACCTAAACCCCTAGCTCAAAGAAACCATAAACCCTTAACCCCATAAAACCCATAACCATTAGCCACAAAAAATCCCCTAACCCTCTGCCCCAAAAAACCCAAAACTGGTATCCTAATAAAACTCTAAACTATCTATCAATGAAAATAACAAACACTCAACCCCATAAAAACCAAAATACTTAGCCCCAAAAATAATAATCACTCCACCAATGAAAACCCTAAATAGTCATCTGTAGAAAAACCTAAACCATCAACCCTATAAAAACCTAAAACGTCATCTCTAAAAAACCCTAAATCCCTAACCCCAGCCCACTGAAAAACCTAAACCCTAAAACCTATAAAAGATCAAACAATTAACACCAAAAAATACTAATCTTTTAGCCCTAGGAAACCCAAATCCTTTATCCATAGAAAAAATGAAATACTATAACATAGAAATAACTAATCCCTTAGCCCAAAAAATCCCTACACACTCCGCCCCTAATGACCCTAAACAATCATCCCCAGAAAACCCAAATCCCTCATCCCTAGAAAACTCTAAAACCTTGTATGTAGAAAACATAAATCCACTATACCTATAAAAAACTAAAAATGCATCCCCATAAAACACTAAACCCATATCTTTTTAAAACCCTAAACCCTCATTTCCGAAAAAAACCTAAACCATTACCTACAGAAAAACCTAAAACCTCATAACCATAAAACCATAAACCCTCAACCAAAATAACCCTAAACCCTCATCCCTAGAAACCACTAAACCCTCACCCCCCTTCAATACCTAAACCATTATCCCCAGAAAATTATAAATCCTCACCCCCATAAATCACAAAATCAACACACCTATCAAAACCAAAATAGTCAGAAACAAAAAAAATTAATCCCTTAGCCTATGATAACCATATAACCTTGTTACATGAAAAGACAAAAACCTCAACAGAAAAAAACCAAGAACCCACTCCCCTATAAAAACCTAAATAGATATCTATAGAAAACCGTAATCCCTTAGACCCAAAAACCCAAAAACCTAATCCGAAAAACCCCAAAACCCTTATCCCCGAAAACCCAAACCCCTCAGCAGTAGAAATCACAAAAAACTCATCCCATGAAAACTTTAAACACACTTCTCCAGAAAATCCTAATCCTTCATCCATATAAAACCATTATCCCTTAGCCCAATATAATCTGATACCTTATTCCTATGGAAAACCCTAAACCCTTGGAACCCAGATACCATAATCATCCATTTCCAGGAAACCCTAATCCCTCCGAGTCAGGAAACACTTAACCCTCATCCCCAGAAAACCATATACCCATATCCCCCGAAAATGATAAAACCTATGATTTAGAGAACCCTTAACCCTCATCCCCAATACTCTCAAAACCATCATCACTATAACTACCCAACAATATTACAATGGTATGAATAATTAGTTTTTCTTTTATAATGTCTTAAATAGTCTTAATGAAGTCTTATAAACAAGATAAAGAAGGTACAGGAGAATCTGGGGCTCAACCAGAGCCTGGAACTCTAATATGGGGAAAGAAGAATGGGTCGCACAATATTTATACAACAATGCGACCCAGGCGCATGGTTGTGTGTCCTGTTATAGATTTTTGAAGATCCCATATGCACGGTCTATGCATGGTTAGTGAAACCATGCATAGAGGCCATGTGGTGTGCCAAGTGAGGTAGTGGGTTTTTCATTGTGTGCACAGAGTTTGGTAAAACTGTGTGAGGAGTCCATGAAAACCTATAAGAATAAGAATAAACTTACACACGGTATGCGGACGATTTGGAATATGATGCACACAAACCATGTGATCTATTTTTTTTTTAAAAATGACCATTTTTTCTCTAAACTCTTATGTTTTTTTCTTCTCTTCTTCCCCTTACTGCAGACACATCCCAAGCCTCTCCTCCTGGCGATCTCAAGATTTCATCTCCTTAAATTTCATGCTACTCCTTTATTTGGTGACCAATTATAAATTTCACAAAATCATCAGATAGGAGAGTGTAATTATAACCTTTCATGCCCCTCCTTCCTCACATAATCTAACCAACTACTTCACTATTTATATGCAGTCTCATTCTCCATATTTTCAGGGTGTTGGACATAAAAATAGATATACTCCAACCTACTTTAAATACAATGTCGATACTCGACAAGGAATCATTTACGACCATATGTTATGCAGTCATATAGTTTTCCCAATCATTGTTTTTGATTTTGTATCTAATCTCATTGTGTCATGAGCCGACCATTACCGAGATACCCTATTTTTTTAATTCATTAATGTAAAATTTGACCTTATATGATTAAATATGTTATTAAACTCATGATTAGAGGTTTAGATATCTCACACCCTATATATGGACTCCCATGGGTGAGTTCTACCCAAATTGGTTATTTTAGGCCAATTCTACCATAATTAAAAATATGGTTTATATTTCCCATCTTGGAATTTAATTGAATTATCCATGGAACCATGTGTATATTGATCAACCCAAGACACCCCATGGGTGTTTGGACCTATTCGGATTGGAATTTCCAATTTGATCCTATAATATTTGATATGGCCTTTTTCCATTTAATTGATCCCTCGTAAATGGAATATCCATGATTAGGAAAATGAAATGGTTGACTATTATAGGTTTCCTAGGAAGAGATGGATTAATCTCTTATAATGCTGTAGATCAACTAGAATGATTTAAAATTTCATTTCCTTGGATTTGAATTATATATAAAGGCTGCTCATAATTGGTTTGCTTGATTAAATTGAAATGATGTGAAATTGTTTTCTACACTTTATAAAATGTAAATGTTATGACTTATGGGATTCATCCAAAGGAATATGAGAGCCTTGAGTTATAGAAGACCATGTGAGATTCATGTTATGGAACCGAGGACCATGAGAGACTTGAGGTAAGGAAGACTGTGAGATATCCCTCATGTATGTCCAAGAGACCATTAGTGCTCTTGGAGTTGGGCTAGAGGTTAGACCATGAGATCTAACCTGGTATTGGATGTATGGGAGTAATGTATTGATCCATCCGAACATATATTTATATATATACATACCTATATATATATATATATATGTATTGTGACTTGGTCTGACTTACCATCCTTGAGATGAATTATGCAGACCCGCCAGGTGTCCATTAGGAACCTGAGTGGGAGGTTATTTTTTAAATTGGCAATATTTACTTTTGATATTTCCTTCACACTGTTTACTTACGAGTTCCCACATAGATTATAGCTAGACACTATTTGTGGTGGCCTACTAAGATATTATCCTACACCGTATTCGACCCGCCTCTAGCACCCGAAGGAGATTTGTTTCCTATATGTATTAATAGGGGAAACAATCACTCTTATGGCTATTGATTATTTCTATTTATATAGACCTTAGAAGAAGAGGATTGGGATTAGGATCGAGATTATAAGGATAAATTTTTGGATTTTCTTTAGTTTTTTAACTTGTACTAGTATTCATGCTTCATGTTTCTTCTCCAATTTTGTATTAGCTATCCATGCAGGCATATTTGTATCAGACACTTTTTATGTGAATTTTATTATATTATTCAGCCTTCTGATGTATCTGGGTATGTTTCCAATGTTTTCAATATATTTGTATTTTGTTAGGCTCATCTACATAATGTTGTTGTTACACCATAGTGTACTCTGGCATGGGGGTATAGTCTCCCCACTATTTCACCATTTAACACCCACTATAATTCCGCATCCCTTGTCTTAGGGGGATACAAGCCATGGGTCATGTGGCCAACTAGGATTGGGGCATAGGTTACTTGGAAACCGGGTATGGGACATCAAAATGTGCTATTAGAGAGGTTAAATTCTTGTTGTACTATTTGGAGACCATATATTAGAGGTCATGAATTCTCGGGACCTGGTCACATGCCATGATTGGGTGTCATGGACCCATGTCTGGGGTAAGGACTGAGTTAATTGAATTATTGCTCTTTACTGATTCTTCTATTTCTATTGATATAACATCATTTTCGGGTGTTTCACATGTTTTGTGTAGTCAGTGATATTGATGATATTGAAAATTTTAATTTCACTACTAGACCTGATAAAATTAGGGTTATTTGTAGAACATGCATCATCACAGGCACAATATAAATCATCCATGAATTTTTCTATTCCAGGTTTAAATATTTAGAGATCATTGCATGTTTCATATTGGTGTTCCTTGTTACATGGATATAATTGTGCTGACATTTTTTGTTGGATTTGGATCATATTATGGTCTGATTTATTATGTGGCACTCCTTGGTTCATGAGGTGTATTTGCCCTTATATATCCTAAAATGGAATTATAAGTAGCTCAAACATTTGATAAATTATATAATCATGTGGACAAGAACAATATAAATTGTAAATTACACCCATGTGAGTGTCATCTATTTAATCGTAAGTTGTATGGGCCCTTATGGGCTAGAAAATGACATGTCATTGGATTCAAATGTTGAAAATGACGTATGGATTGAGAACAACCTTTTTACACATGCCCAACTTAAGAACCTGACCTGAACCTGAACTTAGTAGTGGTTATTGGGTGTTCTTTATTCTGATGGCCTATTATGATTAGTTCTAACAACTAGTCCGGATATCAGAAGCAGGCATAGGGGTGTGGTAATATTTAAAGGAAGGATTTAGTACATGTCCTATATTCTTGAATGTAATCTAATAAATTTCTCCAATCAGTTTTGAGATGTTCATTTTGAAACGTATAATGCTTTAACAATTATTTCCTTCAGTTGAGTTCCCTAAAACCGAGGACAATCCTAATCCTGATGTGGCAGGCCTTGTGTCGCTAGTTGTTCTACCTAATGACCCACTTATTTTTCCTCCCCTTATACTTGAATTGGGCACTGATACCTAGTTTCGAGAAGGATTATTGCAAATTATTCTTAATATACAAGGTGTATTGTGACCTTCCCTAAGAATGGAAAATTTGACTTTTGACATTCATCAGAAGTATCCTCTTACATTCTCCAGGGACAGCGAGCAACTTGTTGTAGAGTCTTGGATCGAGGAAATCCATTCTATCATTGATCACCTAGAGATGTATCCTAAGTGGAGGTTGAAAAAAGAAACTTACATGTTAAAGACTTATCAAAGAGGTCGTGGGATTTCATCACCCATGTCGTCTATCATAGAGAGATCGTTTAGGCTGACTTCCATAGTTTCTTCAATGAATAATTATTTCCACAAACTCAAATGGATGACTGAGCTAGAGAGTTCATGAATCTGTAGTAGCGAACCATGTTATTTATGGACTAATCATCCTAATTCACTAAGCTATATCATTAAACTTTGCCTCTAGTCATTGATAATATTATAGTTGTGAAGAGATTTGAGGATGGAATGTGTTATGCCATCTGATTGCTAGTCAATTTATTAGGCTGAAGATTATTTCAAAAATCATCAACTAGTACCTAATCACAGAAAAAAATTTGAGAGATGTATATGGTATGAGGTAGGGTTGGTTGGAACCTAAAGCTCCTAGCGGATCATCTTTTGGGTGGAAATGACATGTTGAGTTTTTCACAGAGGAAGTAACCGTCAGGCTCCTATCACAGATAACTATAATTCATGTCACCAGTGGGGAAAGATAGGGCACTTCAAATCGCAATGTCCGAGAGATCCAGTTGAGTGAAATGGTTATGGAATGATGGGACATATTCAACATTTTTGTAAAAATTATATGATAGTTCCTAGTAAGCAAGGATCTACACGTACTCCTTGGACATGATCGGGGCCAGAAGGATCACGAAAGTAAAAAAATGGAATACCACCAGCCAATCAGGACAAGGCCGTGGTCAAGGAAGAGGCAAACCGACGTATGATTCTTAGTACTCGTAGAGTGGGTCTATTCTAGATAGTCATGCAAGGACTCATGGATATGGCACAATCTAGTTGCATGATGTCCAGCGTACACCATAAGATCAGAGTGTCGAACCATAAAAAATACGAGGCACTATTTTAGTAGCCTCTAAATTAGTGTCTTCTTTATTTGATACAAGCATGTATCACTCATTCATATCTGAGGTAATCACTAAGAGTCTATACCTCGATTTATAATTCTTTTATGGTGTTATAGTTCTATATATCCCCTTTGGAACTAGTTCAGAGGGTGTTCACAATATTCATAACTGTCCCTTGAGATAGGTGGTTACCACTTCGAATAGAACATGTATGTTCTCGATATGACAAGTTTTTATTTAATTATCAAGATAGAATAGTTATTTACATATAAAGGCATTATTTAATTATATGATTGGAGGGTAAGATTTACATCACCATAGGTCATTACGCACATTCATATGGGAGAATGGGTTGTTTGTGCGACATGAGCTGGACCCGAGAAATAGAGGTTGGGTAGTGTTATGACACACGTTTCTACTCTTTACCTAGATGAATAATGGTTAAAACCCTATGTATTTCCTCCAGTAGTGGAACATTTTAGATATTTTTTCCTTAATACTTATCTAGTATACCTCTGGTGTGAGTGGTAGAGTTTATAAATGAGTAGGTTCTTGGAGCAACACATATGACCATTCCTCCCTATATGATGGAACCTATGGAGCTTCTGGAACTCAAGAATTAGTTATATGATCTAGAGGTGGAATTTTTGAAATTCCCCAAAACTACTCATCGGGGTTCACCAATCCTATTTTCCAATAATTCGGACAATACCATTCTTCTTTTCATATATTACCATCAGTTAAATCAACTAACTATCAAGAACCAGTATTCTTTGCCTAAAAATATGCACCCAAATTGACCAGCTTCTAGGAGTGAAAATTCTATCAAAGATATATCTACGGATGGGCTATCATTAGGGGAATTTTAGGACTTCATGCGTACATATCACATATTTCAGGAGTAGGTATGGTCTCTATGAATAACTGGTTATTCCATTCACAGTCACACACACACCTACAGACTTCAGGGATCTTATGAACCTAGTTTTCCACCCATACCTGGATTCATTTTTGGTTGTCTTAATTAATGATATCTTAGTGTATTCACATTCTATAGATAAACATGATAACCATATTGAGATCGTGTTTAATATACAGATAGAGCATCAGCTCTCTGCATAGTTCAGTAAATTCCACTTCTGGATCGATAATGTTCACTTCCTAGGTCATATCACCTCAGAGTCAGGTGTTTTTATTGACCGAGAGATGGTGGGTACTATAGTTTATTTGGATAATCCCAAGAATATAATTGAAATTAAATGTTTCTTTTGGGTATTCCAGGATATTACTATGTTTTATTAAGGATTTCTCACACCTTGTAGTGCATCTTACTGGATTGAAGAAGAAGGGTGCGAAATTTGAATGGTCAAAATATTATGAAAAATATTTCCAAGTGTTGAAGAACAAACTCACTTCAATGTCAATTCTGATTCTTCTAGATATAGTTAGGACTTATAAGTTCTATTATGATGCATCATGTATTGGGTTTGGAGTTTTTATAATGCCGGACAAGGGAGTCATTGTGTATGGTTTTCATAAATTGAGGCCTCACGAGTGGAATTACCCACAACATGATCTTGAGCTTGCAATGGTTGTTCATGAATTACATGGTTGGAGACACTATTTATTGGGAGAGAATTTTTCGATGTTCATAGACCATAGTAGCCTAAAATTAGTCTTCACTCAGAGGGATATGAATATAAGGTAGCATATGTGGGATGACTAACTTAAATTTTTTGATTTTGAACTTTCCTATACACATGGGAAAGGAAATTCAGTACTTGATGCTCAAATCTAGAAGACTCAAACACATGCAATTCCAGAGTCTAGTAAAAAATGGAAGCTTATGGACTTATTCATAGAGATTCACATTAAGGTTCATGAGGACCATGGTCAGGCTATTCTCTCTACCTTAATAGTTATGTTTACTCTTATGAAAGGAGTATGGTTGAGAAAACTATATGATCCTAAAGGACTTGTCCTATGGGAATGCGTTTTTGATAATGATACATCTTATGGTGGAACTATCAATAGGAATGACACACTTTTGTTATGGGGGAATGTATGGGTCCCAACAAACATCAAATAAAATATGATGAGGGATTTACATCACTCATCATGGTTAGATCACCCTAGTGTCAGCAAAATGTATCAGGATCTAGGAACACTACGGGAAAAATGGATAAAAGTGACGGGTTATTTGCGATGGGACTTATTCCCGTCGCAAATACCTTACGGAACAGGTTATTTACGACGAGTTTCTTTTACCCATCGCAAATGGTTTGGTGCGAAATGTGCGCCAAACCACGCGAAATTTATTTGCGACGGGGTTAGAGCCCCGTCAAAAATAACCAGCGGCGGTTAAAGAGTATTTGTGACGAGTTTCTTTTAACTGTCGCAAATGGTTTGGCGCGAAATGCACACAAAACCACGCGAAGTTTATTTGCGATGGGGTTAGAGCCCCGTCACAAATAACCGGCGGCGGTTAAAGAGTATTTGCGACGGGCCTGCAGTCCCATCGCAAATCTTCTGGCGGCAGGGGTTATTTGCGACGGGTCTCGTCGCAAATAACCGTTTTAATGTCACCCATGATTAAATGTGGCCGGGGTTATTTGCGATGGGAATCCCATCGCCAATAAGCCCGTCACAATTAATTTAACCTATAAATACTGCCAACCGTTACAGTTTTTTTCACTCTGAACTTCTTATGGCAATCAGTTGTAAATTTTTTTTTCCGATTTCAAGGAATTAGTTGGCGGTGTTCTACAACTACAACGGCTCGACATTGACATCATGTTTAAGGTTTTTATCTGAATTTTAATTTACTATTAATTTTATTTATTTATTTTAATTTTTTAAATTTTTTTTCTCATTCCTAATTAGAAATAATTAAGAAAAACTATTAATAATTAACAGTAATTAGAGACAATTATACACTAATTAATTTAAAATAGTTAGCTGTAATTACAATTAATTAACAGTAATTATGAAAAATTAAAATTAATTTGAATTAATTAATAATAATTAGAAATAATTAACATTTATTAGTAATAATTAATAATAATTAACAATAATTATAAATAATTTACAATAATTACCAATAATTAGTAATAATTAGGAATAATTATCAATATTTACTAATATTTTCCAATAATTGTCAATAATTGTCAATATTTTTCAATAATTACCAATATTTACCAATATTTACCAATAATTGCCAATAATTGTCAACATTTACCAATAATTGTCAATATTTACCAATAATTAGGAATAATTACCAATAATTTTGAATAATTACCAAAATTAGGAATAATTACCCATAATTAGGAATAACTACCAATAATTAGGAATAATTACCAATAATTAGGAATAATTACCAATAATTAGGAATAATTATCAATAATTGGGAATAATTAGCAATAATTAGTAATAATTACCAATAATTAACAATAATTAGTAATAATTAACAATAATTACCAATAATTAGTAATAATTAACAATAATTATTAATAATTAACAATAATTAGTAATAATTAGTAATACTTACCAATATTTTCCAATAGTTGTTAATATTTACCAATAATTCCCAATACTTGTCAATATTTACCAATAATTAGGAATATTTGCCAATAATTAGGAATAATTACCAATAATTACCAATAATTACAAATAATTAGGAATAATTACCAATAATTTGGAATAATTACATATAATTAGGAATAATTACCAATAATTAGGAATAATTACCAATAATTAACAATAATTACCAATAATTAACAATAATTACCAATAATTAACAATAATTACCAATAATTAACAATAATTACCAATAATTAACAATAATTACCAATAATTAACAATAATTACCAATAATTAAAAATAATTACTAATAATTAACAATAATTACCAATAATTAGGAATAATTACCAATAATTAACAATAATTACCAATAATTAACAATAATTATCCACAATTAAAAATAATTACCAATAATTAGGAATAATTACCAATAATTAGGAATAATTACCAATAATTAGGGATAATTACCAATAATTAGGAATAATTACCAATAATTAGGAATAATTATCAATAATTAAGAATAATTAGCAATAATTAGCAATAATTAGCAATAATTACCAATAATTTGGATTAATTACCAATAATTATGAATAATTACCAATAATTAGGAATAATTACCAATAGTTAGGAATAATTACCCATAATTAGGAATAATTACCAATAATTCAGAATAATTACCAATAATTAGGAATAATTACCAATAATTAGGAATAATTAGCAATAATTACAAATAATTACCAATAATTAGTAATAATTACCAATAATTAACAATAATTTGTAATAATTAACAATAATTAGAAATAATTAGTAATACTTACCAATAATTGGAAATAGTTGTCAATATTTACTAATAATTACTAATACTTGTCAATATTTACCAATAATTAGGAATATTTACCAATAATTAGGAATAATTACCAATAATTAAGAATAATTTATGAATAATTACCAATAATTACGAATAATTACGAATAATTATCAATAATTAGGAATAATTACAAATAATTTGGAATAATTACCAATTATTAGGAGTAATTACAAATAATTAACAATAATTACCAATAATTGACAATAATTACCGATAATTAAGAATAATTACTAATAATTAACAATAATTACCAATAATTAGGAATAATTAACAATAATTAGGAATAATTACCAATAATTAGGAATAATTAGAAATAATTACTAATAATTACCAATAATTAGTAATAATTACCAATAATTACCAATAATTACCAATAAATACCAATAGTTACCAATATTTACCAATAATTAGGAATAATTACCAATAATTAAGAATAATTACCAATAATTAAGAATAATTACCAATAATTATGAATAATAACATTATTACATCATTAGTATATTTTATTATTAATATTAAAATACTATAATTTTCTATATTATATCCAATACTCCTTTCATCTGTGTGTTTTCTGTCCCCACATGTAATATTTTCATTCTTTTTCAAAATTATCAACCTACTCACCAATGGAGAGATGAAAGTGAATGCAAATATTACATGTGGAGACAGAATGTTAAACACACAGATGAAAGGAGAATTGTATATAATATAGAAAATTATATTATTTTAATATTAATAATAAAATATACTAATAATGTAAAAATATTATTATTATATAAATAATATTTATGAAAAAAAATTAGTATTATTAAAATAATAAAAAAATTATATAATATTAAAATTATCAATATTTGTAAAAGGTTTTTCTCTATTATTAACATGTAAAATTCTTAAAGGGTCAATTTTTAGGTCTATCCCAATAAAAAGTTTGTGTGAGTCATTTCTGATGTAAACTATATAATTATCCTTTCTTGACTGTTTTTTCTAACAAATTATTCAAAACCTGTAATGCTTTTATATTTTATAGAAAAATATAGAACAACGAGGTCGTCAACAGTCATTATTAGATGACCGCAAATGGATAAATAAATGTAGAAAGCTAAACGGTTCTGGTTTAAATCCAGTATATATAGAGGGTGTGGAGACTTTTTTATCATTAGTGGCATCAAATCCAGAATTTGTTTCAGAAGGCACAATAAAATGACCTTGTCTAAAATGCGCATTGAGAACGTTTGACATGTTTGAAAAAGTGGGGGAACCTCTCTTGCATTTTGGTTTTCAACCAGATTATGTTTTTTTGGTATTAACACGGTGAACGCAGTTCCAGAGTAGGTGATACCAACTTGATTCCCGATCCATACCGGTTTCAAGATTTAGTACACGATGTTGGAGGTTCATCTGTTCAACGTACAGAAACTCCGGCTGATATAACTTCAAATCCTGAGTTGACACCTTCTGAATTTGATGAGTTGTTGATTTCTACTGAGGATGCATTATATCCTGGCTGCATGATGAGAAAATTAGAAGTAGTTGCTAAATTTATGGCTGTCAAATCAGATAACAGAATGTCAAACACCTGTTTTGACCAGATATTTTCTTTTCTTAAAACACTGTTACCTGAAGGAAATGTTTTTCCTACAAATTACTATGAGAGAAAGAGGCTGGTTCGAAATTTGGGACTTACTTTTCAGAAGCTTCCTGCATGTTCAAATGACTGCATTTTATATTCTGGGGAAAATGAGTCATTGGATAGATGTCCCACATGTGGGAAACTGAGATATAAAGAAGGGAAACTTGGGAAGTCTGGTTTGATTCCTGTAAAACAGTTGAGATATATTCCTCATACATCAAGACTACAACGTTTATTCATGCCTAAGAATACAGCGACAATGATGTCATGGCATAAAGAAAATATTTCAACTGATAAAATCTTGAATCATCAAGCCGATGGTGATTCATGGAAACATTTTGATAGAGTGAATCCATCCTTTGATTTAGAAGCCTGAAATGTTTGAATGGTCCTTTCCACTGATGGTTTTTTTCCGTTCGGATCTTATGGTAGTCAGTATTCATGTTGGCCTATTTTTTTAACTCCGTGCAATTTACCTCCATGGATGTTGATGAAGGAGCCCTATATCTTTTTGAATTTACTAATTACAGGACATCTGAAGAAGAATATTGTTGTTTATTTGAAACCATTGATTGATGAAATAAGTTTATTATGGAGTACTGGTGTCAGTACATATGATGTTGCTATGAAACCGAATTTCATACTGAGAGCAGCATTGATGTGGAAAATTAGTGACTTCCCGGCTTATGGGATGTTATCTGGATGGAGTACACATGGTCAAAAATAATGTCCTTACTGTATGGGAGAGAACAAAGCATTTATGCTCATTCATGGAAAGAAACCTTGTTATTTTGACTGTTATCATAGATTTCTTCCAGCTGATCATCCTTTTCGCAGAAACAAATCTCATTTCAGAAAAGGAACAGTTGAATGGGATGGATCTCCAAAAATGCTATCAGGTTCGGCGTTAAAATCAGTTTTATTTTCATTACCTCCCATCACTTTTGGTCCCACAATAAACCAACATAAAATTTCTGGTTTTAGGATTGAACATAATTGGATTAAACGTAGCATATTTTGAGATTTTCCATATTGGTCTGATTTGTTGTTCTTCCACATGTTGGATGTCATGCATATTGAGAAGAACTATTTTGATAATTTGTTTCATATAGTTTTGGATACGCCAGGAAAGATCAAAGAAAATGTAAATGCACGTTTAGATCTTGCCCAAATTTGTAGGCATCCAGAACTGGAACTGTTTGAGAATGTCAGAACAGAAAAGTTATTGAAACCAAAAGCAGCTTATACACTGTCTAAAGAAAACCGTTTATTATTTTTTCAGTGGATTGCATATTTGAGACTTCCAGATGGCTGTGCTTCCAATTTGGGTAGATTTGTAATGAATTGTCATATTACTTGATTAAAAAGTCGTGATTGTCATGTTATAATGGAAAGACTTCTACCCATTGGATTGAGAGGTCTGTTGAATTCAATGATTTTGGATTCCATAATAGACATGTCATGTTTTTTTCGAGACATTTGTGCGGCTACAGCAGATTATGATGCTCTAAGCAAACTTGAAGAAGATGTTGTTGTAATTATATGTAAACTGGAAAAAATATTTCCGCCCTCTTTCTTCGACTCAATGGAACATTTGATATTACATTTTCCATATGAAGCCAAATTTGGAGGTCCAGTACAGTATCGAAGGATGTACCAATTCGAAATATGCATGAAAAATTTGAAAAGAAAAGTACGTAACAAAGATTATGTTGAAGGATCTATTGCAGAAGCTTATTTGCAAGAGGAAATAACTTTTTTCTGCTCCCATTATTTTGAATCTGAGTATCCTTCAAAACACAACCGAATGGGACGGAACGAGAGGAATATTGATGAAATCGACAATCAATTATCTGTTTTCAACAAGCCAGAGCTTGGTTTTGGTGGAGTTCATGAACACTGGCTTTCAGATGATGAACATCATAGAGCTCATAAGTATGTTCTGCTCAACTATGAAGAGATGACATCAGTTGTACTGTAAGTATTTATATCACTTATTCTATCATTTATGTTACAGTAAATAACTTCGTTTTTTATAGGTTGTATGATAATCATATCAAGAAACAAATTCCACAAATTATAGCAGTTTCTCTCGAAGAACTGCGACAGAAAAATTTCACTCATTGGTTTCAAAAACTGGTAACATAAATTCTTTATCTTTTAGCAACTCATTCAATGTATTGTTTAATATATTGATAATTATTTCAGAAATTTTTTGGTGTCTCGACATGCTGATAAAATTGACAAACGGATGTGTATATTGAGTAACCCACCTTCTAAACTTGTTAAAACTTATAATGCAAATTTGGTGAATGGATTTCGATTTCATAAACAATGCATATGGGGAATCAAAAAAAAACAATGAACAGTGGAGTTAGCTTGAAAGGATCTCATTATCGAGAAAATGAAGATGAATTTTATGGAATGCTTGATGAAATCAATGAACTCTATTATCTTGGACAACATTACAAAACCATGTTCAAATGTCGGTGGTTGGATATAGAGAGACGCGTGCGTGTTCATCTGACTCATGGAATCATCGATATTAAATGTAAAAGTGTTCTCGTAGTAAATGAACAATTATTATTGGCTCAACAGGCACATCAAGTTTATTGTGCAAAGTACTGTGCTACGTCAAAATACTTGACTGATTGGTGGAGTATAATAAAAATCAAAATTCGAGACAATCAGTTTAGTCAAAGTGTATGTGCTTTCACTGATGTGTAAGGAATTGATGTTTTTCAAGAGAGTACTCAAAATCAATATTTTTTACAAAGAGACATGGGTATCGATGACGACACCCCACATTTAAGAGTTGGTGATGACGATGATGTTAAGGATGTCACATATGAATTTGAAATGGTAAGAGATGGAGAAACTGTAACTCAAATGGATATCGATGATGTTGAGGAGGAATATGAAGATGACATTGACATATATGAAGATGATGATGAAGATGAAAACTGATAGAATTCCATGGTAGTTATATATAATCATAACTAATATATATGTATATATAATAGTAATTATAAATTATTTGCTAACAACGTTAACATTTTCTGTTTCAGATGGACGATGACGCATTTCGTGAGTTGGCGGATGCTGACCTGTCTTTCGATGCAGATGAGTTGCTGGCAGATGACCCTCAGCCTGCAGGCACTTCAAGGAGTATGCGGAGGGGGCATGGTCTTGCATGATTGATGATTCCTGCCCCCGTCCCCGAGCGACGTCCACGTCTTGGGTTTGATCAATATACAGAGAGGTGTGATAACCTACGTGATAACCTATGGATTTTACTAAAATTTTATTAATCTCTTCACATAATAAATTTTTATTATTTTTACAGTTTTCCGCATATAGAAGTCGGACAGGGAAGCGCTATTTTGAGAAACTATTTCTCTCAGCCTTGGACCACATGGGAGCAGATTCCCATTGATGTGAAGCAGGCCATGTTCAGCCATTGGTTGGTACATATGTAAATAAATTATATTTATTTTGAAAATTATTTCATTTATAACTTGATATTTTAATTTATTTGTAGGGTTTATGGTATCCGATCGAGGACACCATGCGTGGAGCCATCCACGATGCATGGGAGGTGGTCATGCGTGATCGCCTTCGTCAGTTTTTGCACAAATTGAGGAGAGCGGCCATGAAGAAAGAAGGAGTATCCGTTTTTGATGACTCCTATAGAGCGCACCGACCACAATACATTTCATCCCACGTATGGGATGGATTATGTGCGCACTGGTTGAGTGATGCCTTTCAGAAGAGATCATCGGTGGGGAGGTAGAATCGGGGGAGACAGAAGGTGAATCATCGAGATGGGAGTCGTACTTTCAGTACTCATAGATAGCATCTGGTATGTACATTATTTATAAATATTTTATATAACTCTAAATATTAACAGTTTATTTTTTATTCTTATAGGATTTCGAGCACCCTAATATTACAGAGTACGACGTATATCGGAGGATGTATAGTGATTATGCTACTGGGGATCTTAGAGGTGATCATCAGCGTCACATCGTGGTCAGTATTATTTGTTTTCAAGTTTAAAAATTAACTGCATGTAATATATTCACAATTTTAATTTTAAATTGAAACTATAGGAGTCATATGAGGCCGCAGCGTCACATACCCAGCATGAGAGTCAAGCCGAGTCATCAGATCAGACTAGTGGTCGTCATTTTGATGAGGCAGCATGGATGCAGGCCACCCAGTATGCCTTCGAGAAGGGCTGGGTAGTTGGTATCAGCTCTCGACTGACTCCCGGAGATTATTATGGCAGTGCTGCGATGTTGGCATCCAGCTCGAGAAGAGATCGTGCATATTCTTCTGCTACACAGTGTGAGGATCAGTTATGATCTCAGACTGCACTGATAGAGAGTCTCTGACAAGAGCAGGAGGAGATGCGTCAGCAGCAGCAGCACGAGGAGGAGCGTTGACGCCAGCAGCAACTGTACGAGGAGAAAATGAGTCGGTGGCAGCAGCAGCAGCAGGAGCAGATGGAGTACATGCGCAGACTCACTCATGCTTTAGGGATGGAGTTTCCTCCACCAGCATCTACAGATCCCCCCTCCCCCTCCCCCCCTCCTTCAGATTAGAGTTTTTTTATGTTATAAAGTTTGTTAAATCAAAATATGAATTTTTTTATATTCGTAGTTTCTGTCTCATTATAAAATATAAACAATATTATATTTTGAAATAACAATATTAATATGAATAATAATATTATTTATATTTTATAATATTAATTATATATATATATATTAAAATTTTATAATATTATAATTTAATTATATTTTTTTGTAATTTTTTAATAATTTTAATATTTGAATGTATTATAATTTTATTATTATTATATTAAATAAAATAACTTATTAATATTTATTTTATTTATGAATTATAATTCTAATATTATTATATTAATTAAAATCATTTATTAATATTTTATTATTTTTTATTTTTTAAATATAATTCAATTATTATTATATTAATTAATATAATTAATTAATATTTTATTATTTTTATTTGTGAATTATAATTATATTATTATATTAATTAAAATCATTTATTAATATTTTTTTATGTTTTTATTTTTGAATTATAATTGGATTATTATTATATTAATTAAAATAAATTATTACTAATTTATTTTTATTTTTTTTATATTATTTGGGACGGGTACTATGCCCATCGTAAATAGTATTATTATTATATTAATTAAAATAATTTATTAATATTCTTTTTAAATGTTTTTTAGATATAACATCTAATATTTGCGATGAGAAATATTCCCATCGCAAATAATACTTTTAGCGATGGGCCCGTCGCAAATAATTGTTATTGCGACGCTGTTTTCCACAACAGGCTATTTGCGACGGAACCCCGTCGCAAAAGCACATTAGCGATGGAATCCCAACGCAAATTCCCCGTCGCAAATGTCCTTATTTCCAGTAGTGGAAGTCAATAATGGTGGCCCAGAATGAAATGTGAGATAACCAGTTTTATTTTGCGGTGCTCCACTTGTCAGAAGGTAAAGTTAGAACATTAGTGTCCAGTAAGGCTTCTTCATCCATTGTCCATTCCTGAGTGGAAGTGGGCTGATGTTTCAATGAACTTCGTAACCAGAGTACCCATATCGCCTCCTAAAAATGATGCAGTGTGGGTTGTTTTTGAACATCTAACAAAGGTCCCACTCTACTTACCTATGTGATGGACATTTTATCAAGACAAGTTAGGAAGGTTGTACATTAAGGAGTTGGTACAACTATATGTAGATCCTCATTGTATTATTTCTGATAGAGACACTTGTTTCACATCATTGTTCTAAAAAGGGTTGTAGAAGGCCTTTGGTACAAAGCTGGTCTTTAGCATGGACTATCACCCTCAGACCAATGGGAAGATGGATGATTAAATTTCGGTGCCTGAGGATATTCTTAGTGTGTGCATTATTTACATTGGGGGTTCCTGGGAGAAACCAATTCCTCTCATTGAGTTATCATATAATATAAACATCTAGGCTACCATTGAGATGGATCTTTATGAAGCCTTCTATTTTAGGCCTTGTCGCTCACCTCTGTGTTGGTTGGAGGTAAGGGAAGCAGCTATGCTTGGGACTCATCTCATGCCAGAGACATCAGAGTAGGTTCATCTTTTTCAAAATAATATGTTGATAGCTCAATCTAGATAGTAGTATTATACTAATAGATGTCGACGACCTCTTGAGTTCGAGGTCAGAGAATGGGTTTTCATGAAAGTATCTCCTAGGATGGGACATAGGTGTATTCAGATGCAGGGTATGCTATCATTGAGATTCATTGGACCCTTTGAGGTTGTGATGTGGGTCAAACTAGTGGCTTACCAGTTATCACATCCTCATAGATACTGTTCTATAAAAAATTTATTTTATGTATGTCATATTTGTCTGTATTATCCTAACCCATCTCATGTCTTTCAGCCAGATGAGGTTGAGCTAGATATGGATGCTTCCATTGAGGAGTATCCAGTTCATATTGTTGATTGGAGTGTGAAGACACTCCATGGAAATTACATTCCTCTTTTATAAGTGATATGGATGAACGACCACGTACAAGATGTGAACCGGGAGCGGGAAGCTGATATACGATCTATGTGGCTAGAATTCTTTTCTGATAGTACCTCTTTAATCTTAGAGGGGTGACTTGGGGGAAAGTTCCTATAAAGAGTAGAGGTTGTAATGACCCAAAACATTGACCAAGGTATGGTTCATTAGTTTTTATTCATCAACGTCTTAAATAGTCCTAATGACGTCTTCTTATAAATATAAGGAGGTTAAGGGAGTGTTCGGGGCTCAACGGGAGCCCGAAACTCTGAAATGGGGAAAGAAGAGTGGGACACATGGTTTGTCTAAAATCGTACGACCCATGCACATGACCGTACAACCTGTGGTATATTGTTGTAGATTCCATCTATAGGGTTTGTTCATGGTTAGTGAAACGTTGTGTTGAGGTCGTGTGATCTAGCTAGTGATGTTGTGGGTCACCCACGATGTGCGCATGGTTTGTCCAAACTGTGGATAGAGGTTGTGTGGCCTTTCCAAATGAAGCATAACCTTGTAAACAGTTTTCACATGGTTTGAAAAACCATGCACAGAAACTGTGAGAGATAGATTTTAGAGAATAATGACCATTGTCTTCTCCACCCTCCTATGTTCTTTTTTCTTCTTTTCTTCTCCTTCCTACAGGAAGAACCCATGCATATCCACCTTGAGCTCTCAAGCCCTCTTCTCTTTCAATCTATTTTTAATCCTTTATCTAGAGACTAATTCTTTTTCTACAAGAAGCATCAGATAGGCCAAGGTAAGGCTATCCTCGCATTCTCCTCCTTCATCAATTAATCTCACCATCTATTGCGCTATTTAGATGCATGCTCATTTTCCATATTTTCAATGAATTGGATGAAAAATCATATCAACTACATTATGTTCTGAATATGATGACAGTATTCCATGAGACATCGTCTACGACCCTAAAGGAGGTTGTCATGTGGTTTTCCCTTTTTATTTTTGGTCATCTCATATTTAATCTCATTGTACTGTGAGCCGACCCTTGTTGATCTCCCATGTTGTGTTTATCACTTCATTTTTAATTAAACCTAATGTGATGACATAGTTTAATGAACTCATGATTAGGGGTTTATAGATCACACATGATCTATATGGACTCCCAAGGGGGTTTTCCACACAAATTGACCATTTTTGGAAAATTTTCCCAAAATGGAAATGATAGTTTATATTTACCAGTTGTCTTTTAATTGAATTGTCCTTAGACCCTTGTGTATTTAGATCAACCTAGAAACCCCATGGGTGTTTGGAAATCTTAGTCATGGAATTGAAATTTGACCCGATTACTATTTGATATGGCCTTTTCCCTTTGACTCTATGTCTTGAAAATGGAATTTCCATGATTAGGAAAATAGAATGGTGACTAGTATGGGTTGTCTAAGAAGAGATAGATTGATCCATTTGAATGTTTTGGCTCATGTGGAATGGTTTCAAGGGATGGAATGGAATTTCCCTTAACTAGAATTATTTATAAAGTCATTGCATAATTGGTTTTCTTATTTAAATTGAAATATGGTATGTTGGTTTTCCTTACTTTATAAAATGTAAATGTTAAAGGACCGTGAGTTCCTTGAGGTAGGGATGCCCGTGAGAGGACCCTCATGTATTTCTAGGAGAATGTGAGAGCTCTTGGAGTTTGTATAAGGGTTAGACCTTGAGAGCAACCCTAGTATTGGATCTATGAGAGTTATGTCCCAATCCATCCCAAATTATTTCTACATATATATACAAACCTACCTACCTGTATATATATATATAGTGTGACCTTTTCAGACTTACCAGCCCGGAGAGGAAGTAGGCAGACCTTCCAGGTGACCTTTAAGAACCTAGGTGGGAAGATATTTATTAATTCTTCACTATTTACTATTTTTGTTACCCACACACAATAAACATACTAGAATCTAACCAGATTACATATAGACACTGTTTGTGGTGGCCTACTGAGATTTTATCTAACACCCTATTCGGACAGCCTCTGGCACTCGATAATATTGTTTGTTGTAGGTACGGATAGGGGAAAGCATCACTCTTTTGTATATTGATTCATTCTATTTATATGGAGATTATGAGAAATGGATCGGGCATGGAGTCAATATGATATGTATCAGAATACTGATTTTTTTCTTTTTTTTACATGTTCTTGTATGCATGCTTACTATTTATATTCCCAATTTTTATTAGCATGCAATGCTTTCATATTTTTATCAGACGCTGCCTATGTGACATTTATTATAATTTTCAATATTCCTCTCTATCTGGGTATTTTTTTGCGTACATTATCTTTCTTTTTGGTTTGATTCCACTATTCAATGTAGTTGTTGCAATGATGTATACTCTCACATAGGGGGTATAGTCTCCTTGTTTTTTAACCATTACACCCCCATTTCTAGTCGGAAGCCCATGGATTATGGGATGACACACGAGGTGTCATGTGTCTAACCAGACTCAGGGAACAGGTTACATTGAAGAAGGGTCAAGGATGTCACAATCCTTGTGAAATTGTAAACCCTCATCCCTAAGAAACCCTAAACCCTGAGACCTAGGAATCCCTTAAGCCTCTACCCTGAAAAACACTAAACCCACATAATCAAGAAACCCTACAGCATCCTCCCTTGGAAACCCCAAACCCCTAGATATAGGAAACCCTAAACCCTCATCCCTTGGAAACCATAAACACTCATCCCTAAAAAACCATAAACCCTTATCCCTAAATATCCCTAAACACTCTTTCATAGAATTCCTTAAACCCATCACACAGGAAACCCTAAACCATTATCCCTAGAAAACCCTAAACCCTCATTACCAAAAAACCTTATGCCCTCATCCCCAAAAAATCCTATACCCTCTTCCCCAAAATTCACTAAACCCTTATTCCCATAAAAACCTAATTCCCCATACCTGGAAAATACAAAACCAATAGCCCACAAAACCCTAGTCCATCATTGATAGAAAACCCTACACCTTAAGACCTAAAAAAGAATATACAATCATCCATAGAAAAACCTAAACCCTAACCCCATAAAAAACTAAACTCTTATCCCTGTAAAACCCTTAATTCTTAGACCTATAAACCCTTAAACATTCATCTTAAAAAAAACCCTAATCCCCGAGCCCTAGAAACCCTAATCCCTCAACCCTAGAAAATGTTAAAACATCCTCCTCTAGAAAACCATAAACTGCCAACCCTAGAAAACAATATACACTCATCCATAGAGAAATATAAAACCACATCATCAAAAACCCTAAAAAATCATCCCCAGATAACCCAAAACCCTCATCCCTAGAAAACCCAAAACCCCATCCCCTGAAAACAGTATACCCAAATCCCCAAAAAACATGAAACCCTTAGCCCCATAAAACACTATACATTAGGCCCATAAAAGCATTTTTTCTAATGACTAAAAAACCCAAAAACCTCATCACCATAAAACTCTAAACCCTCATACCCAAAAAACCCTATACCCAATTCTCAAGAAACCCTTAACCCTCATCCCCAAAAAATCCTAAGAATCATCCCCAGGAAACAAAAAATACTCATCCCTAGGCATACCTAAACCCTCAGACCTAGAAACCCTGGCACCCTCACCCCCATAAAACCCTAGACCCTAATCCCTAGAAAATCCTAAACCCTTATCACTCTAAAATAATAAACCCTTAGCACCAGAATACCATAAACCCTCATCCCAAAAAATACCTAAACCCCAAAAACAAGAAATCCATGAATCCTCACCCCCCGGAAAACCCCGTACGCTCATACCATAAAACCAATAAACCCTCAAACATATAAATAAAAAACGATTAGCCCTAGAAAACCCTAAACTACATCCTCATAAAATCCTAAATGCTTAGGTTTGGAAAATGCTAAACCCTTTGTCGAAGAAAACCTCTAAACTTAATCCCCATAAAATCCAAAACCCACATCCTTAGAAAACCATAAACACTCATCCATAGAAAAGAATAAACCCTCTTCCCTAAAAAAACTAGAACCATCAGACCTAAAAAATACTAAAACCTTATGCACTGGAAACCATTTATCCTTATACATATAAAAACCTCAGACCAAACCCTAAAACTGTAGCAAAAAAAACCATAAACCCTCAACCATAGATAACACAAAACCATCAAATCCATAAAACACTAATCCCTAATCCCTATAAAACCCCAAACCCTCCGATAAGATATCTATCAACAATCAAACCCAAAATGCTAAACCCTCAGCCCTCGAAAACCCAAAACCCTCATCCCATAAAAACCCAAAACCCTCTTCCAAAGAAGATTTGAGTCCCTAAACCGCAGAAAGACCTAAATGCTAATCCCTATAAAACCATAAAAACATATCCCTTGAAAAACAAAAACAATCATCACTAGAAAACATTAGACCCTAATCAAATGAAAACCAAAAGCCTTAGACCTTGAAAACCCTAACCTTCAACATCAGAAAACTGTAAACCCTTAACTCCAAAAAACCCTAAATTCTCATCCCCTTATATCCCTAAACACTAATCCGTCAAAAACACTAAACCCTATGCCCAATAAAACCCAAATCCTCCCACCAAAAAAACCCTAAAACCTCATACCATGGAATCCATAAATCATCATCCCATAGAAATCTGAAAACTCTCTGCCCTAGAAAACCCTGAACCCTCATCCCCAGAATGCCTTATACCCTAATCCCTAAACCCCCCCTAAAATATAACACCCCAAAATCCCTAATCCATGAGATCATGTAATCCTTACAATCTTATCCATTGAAAACCCTAAACCCTTAGTCCCAAAAAACCATAAATCCTTTCCCCTATAAAACAATACACCCTTTGTCCTTTAAATCCCTAAAACCTCACCATAGAACAACCAAAACCCTCAACCCCAAAAATCACTAAATATTCATCCCTATAAATCCATAATCCCCTAACCCAAAAATAAAATAAACCCACATCCCAAAACTTTATAAACCATATTTTCCAAGAAAAATCTACCCACCACAAAAAAAACATAAATCATCATCCTTAAGAAACCCAAAACACTAATCCACCAAAAACCATAAAAACTTACACTAAGAACTGCTAAACCCACATCCCTAGAAATCCATAGACTATGTACCTATAAAACCAAAATCCCTTGACACTAGATAACCCTAAACCCTCAACCCGAGAAACCCCTATACACTCATCCATAAAACAAAAAACCCTCACCCATAGAAAATAAAAAAAACTCATGCACAAAATATCCAAAAACCTCATTTCTATGATATCATAATATGTTAATTTTTGGTAACTGATACACCCTCAGTTAGATAAAACCATAAAACCTATGCCTCAAAAAACAATAAACCCTTATCCCTAGAAAACACTACACCCCCATCCCCATAAAACCCAAGACTCTTACCCCTATAATGAAAATAAACCATCAACCATAGAAAACCGTAAAACCTATTCCTTATAAAACCCTAAACCCTCTTCACTAGAGAATCCTAAAACCTAAGCCCTATAAATCCCTAATACCACTCCCCAAAAAAACCCCTCACCACCATCACTGTAAAACCTTAAATCCTCATACCAAGAAAAACCTAAATCCTAAAACATAGAAATCTGTAAACGTTCAACCCCAAAAATTCCTAAACCCTAATCCATCATAGACCATAAATCCTCTACCCCAGAAAACCATAAACACAAAACCCCAAAAATGAAAAACAATCATTCCCCAAAAAACCCCTAAATCCTCATCCAAAAAACACTAAAACCCTAGTATTGTAAGACCCTATAACCTCATCAAAAAAAAACCTAATCCCCAAACCCATGAAACCAAAAATCATGATCCCCACAAAACCCTAATCCATAAACCCAAAAATACTATACACCAATTCCCAAAAGAACCTAGACCCTTGTAAAAGAAACCCTATACCCATATGTCGAAAAAAATATAAATCATTATCCCTCAAAATGAAAAAAACCACATCCCCAAAAACACAAAAACCTCATCCATAAAAACCCTAAACCCTCATCCCTAGAAAAAATGAATCTATCACCACTAGAAAACCATGACCTCTTTATCCCAGAATGCAATAAATCCTACGACCTTGAAAACCCAAAATAATCAGCCTTAGAAATATGTAAAAACTAATCCCTATAAAAACATAAGTCCATCATCCCAATAAAACCCTAAACCCTCCAAAAAATAAAATAATAATCATTAGTCCTGGAAATCCATAAACCCTTAGCCCCATAAAATACCAAACAGTTAGCTTTAGAAAACCCAAATACCAAAGACCTATAAAACCCTAAACACTCAACCATAGAAAACCATAAAACCTTATACCGATAAAACCTTAAAACCTCAGACCTAGATAACCAATAACCCTTATCCCCAAAAAAACCAAAGCCCTCATCCCTAGAATTCCATAAAACCTCAGCCATTCAAAACTGTAGACCCTTGACCACAGATACCCATGAAACCATAACCCTAGTCAACCCTAAACCCTATATTATAGAAAACTACAAAACATATGCCTCAAAAAATCCTATACTCTTAGAACCATAAATACATAAACCCTAATCCCCACAACACTAAAAATACTCATCCCTAGAAAACCTTAAACCGTTATCCCTCATAAAACCTAAACCATTAACCTGAGAAATCCATAATTACTCAAACCTAGAAAAAAACTAAACGATAATCCATTGAAATCTATAAATCATTATCCCTAGAAAAACCAACACCATCATACCTTAAAAACCCTTATCACTCTGCCCTAGAATTCACATAAACCGTTATCCCCAAAATATAGTAAACCACGAGCCTCTGATGAAACTAATCTATTATCCTTAGAAGATATGAAATCCTCATCCCCGGAATATATTAAATGATAAGCCCTAGAAAACCCTAAACCCTAAACACTAGAAAACCACAAACCCACTAACCGATAAAACCTTTAACCATCAGATGCTGAATAATTTAAACCTCATCCCCTGAAAACCACAAACCATAAACCATAGAAAACCCAAAACAATCCGTCTCGAAAACACTTAATCCCTTAGCCCATGAAAATCCTAATCTATCAACACTAGAATACCCAAAAACAATGATCCCCAAAAAACCCTAAACTCTTATCCCAAGAAATCCCTATGCCCCTTACAAAACAAAAACCCTCATCCCCCAAAAAACATAAACCCTAATTCAAAAATAATGAAAAACACTCATCATAAAAGAAACCCAAAACGCTGATCACCAGAAAATCATAAACCCTCAAACCTAGAAAAACCTATGAACTCAGACTAATAAAACCCTAAACAATCATCCCCATAAAACACTAAACAATCATCCCAACAAAAAACTAAACCCTTAGCCCCAAAAATACATCATCCCTCAGCTTCACGAAATTTATAAACCTTGATCCCATGAAAACCATAAACCATTATCCCGATAATTCCATGTAGAATCAATCCAATAAAACCCTAAACCCTCAACACAAGAAAAACATAAACCCTAAATCTCCTAAAAAATAAACTCCCATCCTTGGAAAAAACAAAACGCTCATCATTGAAAAACCCTAAACACTAAGAACTAGAAAACCATTTTCCTTATCCCATAAATCCTAAAACCCTATAACCTAGAAAACACTAAACAATATTTCCCAAAAAAGACTAAAAACAAATCCCTATAAAAACCTCAAAACACTTCCATGGAAAACCCTAGACCTCATCCCATGAAAATCCTAATCCCACATCCCCCAAGAACACTATACCCTCATCCCCAAGAATCCCAATACAATAATTCCCAAAATAAAACACTAAATAATAGAGACTAAAAATACTATAACCTCATAAAAATATAGTAAACCATTATCCCTAATAAACACTAAACCATCAGCATAAAAAAACCATAATCCCTGATTTTGAAAAAACCCTAATTCCTTATTCCAAAAAACACCCTAACCCACATCCCCAAAAAAACCATAAACACTCATACCTAAATAACCCTAAACCATTATCTCTAAAAACCCTACATCCTCAACCATAAAAAAATCTAACCCCTAATCCCAAAAAAAACTAAACCCTTATCTCAAAAAAGCCCTAGAACCGCATTCCCAAAAATCCCTAAACCCTCAATCCAAAAAACCCTAAACACTCAGGCCCAAAAAACCCTAATCCTTAAACCCCCCAAAAAAACTATACACTAAACCAAAAAGAAACCTAAACACTTTTCCCCCAAAAAACTAACCATTGAACCCCAAAAAACAGAAAAACCCTCATCCCCAATAAACCATAAAACCTTAACACCAAAATCCCATGGCTGTTAGCCCCCAAAACCATAAACCCTTTTCCCCAAAAAACCCTAAATTCCTAACACCAAAAAACTCTAAACCCACATCCCCAAAAAACACTAAACCCTCGGCCCAAAACACCATAAACCTTGAGCATCAAAAATTCATAAACCATCATCCCAATATTACTTAAATCCTTTTCCCCAATAATCCCTAACCCCGAAACCAAAAAACACACAAACCCTCATCCCCCAAAAAAACATAAAAATCATTACATAAAAATCTAAACTCTCATCCCCAAGAAAAAATTTACCATTATCCCCAAAAAACCCTAAACCCCCAGACCCAAAAAAATATAAAACATCATCCCCAAAAAACCATAAATCCTATGTCTTAAAAACTATAATCCCTAAAATCCAAACAACCTTAATCCGTAACAAAAAAAAATTCTTAATTCTCATCCAAAAAAACCCCAAAAAATCATCCAAAAACCCAAAACCCCTTCCCGAAAATACCATAAACCCTAATTTCAAAAAAAAAAACTAAACCCTCATCCCCAAAAACAATAATCATTGTACCATAAATTAACTAAACCCTAAGCCCCAAAAAACCACAACCCTTATGTCAAAATTACACAAAATAATCAACCCCAAAAAATCCTAAATTTTTTGATGCATCTTCAGCATAAACAAATGTATCCAAAAAACCATGAACTAATGTAAATTAAATAAAATAAGGATTCTCCATGATTAAATACTATGTCACCAGTAATGGATATACACCA
Organism: Viscum album; assembly: GCA_963277665.1. Taxonomy (NCBI): domain Eukaryota; kingdom Viridiplantae; phylum Streptophyta; class Magnoliopsida; order Santalales; family Viscaceae; genus Viscum; species Viscum album. The sequence goes on from OY728156.1 coordinate 1,560,791,012, forward strand.
CTAATTATGAATAATGGGAAGTGGCTAAAGCAAGAATGTTTCACATCAACCTTCAAAATCCCAAGGGTTCAAGTTTAACCATTAAAAGGTGTGATAATACATTATAAAGGAAAAAATTTATGAACAATGACCAAAATAGAATTATAAGTCATGGGGGAACTCAAAAGACACATAAGAAGAAAGAAAACCACTTTCCCATGTTAATTAATGAACCTACTACCTAATGTAGTGAGATTCATTATTAAAGAAGAATTTATTCGTATTTTCTATCATATTTGATGGGATACTATGAATTTATTTATTTTTGATGGGGATGTGTAATTTTTGTCCAAAAATAACTACATTGTGGTCCAACATTTCATTTGTTGCAAAAAAGTGTGGACTGGCCCAATTTGAATGAAAATTGGGAATAAAATTCTTTTCATGCTCAATTATATACTCCTTGGGATGAATCTATTCAATGAAATTACATATTGTTCAGAGATAATTATACCCCAAATCCATGAAAACATCTTCTACAATGTATTTATATAATTATGAAATTGTGAACATTGCATAAATTTTTAGAACATCCTCAAGTAAATTGATCTCATAGGAATTCATTCCCTTTCATTTAAAATCCTTGAATAGAATATTAGCTCGAGATTCCATATTTTTATTCCATTTGGTTAGAAATATGTCCTTGTGGTGGTGAATCCACACATTGTCTCTATGTTGGAAAATGGAATTCATTCTGAATATTATCATATCACCTATTATATTCTTCATTAGACTTATATTTCCAATCTCTAAAATATTCATGAAGTTTCTTTATATGCTATTCCCTCATCTATGTATCAATATTATCCTAAAAATAACGACTCAAAGAACAAAATTCATTAAGAGTGATTAGATTGATACCATAAACAACCTAAAAAGTAAAATTTTGAGTGGTAAAACTTAGAGATATATTGAATGAAAATTCAATATGCACAAGATGTAAATACCAATATCTCATATTCTGGTTCACCAATTTTCACATAATAATACCCAATATATTATTGGTAACATCTATTTACACATATATTTATTGGTGATGGTATGTGATTAAAAATGATTCTTACTTAATTTCTCCCTTTATTTTTTCAAAAAAATTGAAGAGAAATCTAGTTTCTCAATCTAAACAAATTCAGTAATGAATTCCATGAAGGTGAATAATCTCTTTCAAAAATATTATAAAAAATTATTTGGTATGTTCATAATAAAATCCATACTAAAATATTCCCATGATTTATCCATAATATGTAATGGAGAGTATAAACCAGGTTTGAAATTTCTCTTTTCTCTTTGGCCTATCCCACATCTGAAAATAATTTGTAGGACATATAATTTCAACTTTGACAATATAAACTATACTTTAGTATCACCAAGGTTTTGTGGATTCCAAAATGGTCCATAAGTCCTCTTTCATAAGTCACGGGGATGATAAATCCACTATGATTACCATTTTGATCACGCAACTTATTTCCCTGGAAGGGAAACCCATCATGCATAGAATAATCCTCAAAAAATCTATTTTGACATTGGATTAAAATTGCATTTAACTGCATATCATGCAGATAATCCACTTTCATATGATGAAATCTAAGAATTCAAGCATCTAAAATGGTATATAATGTATACCATTGAGATAAATAATCTACGGAAAAGTTATCTTACCCCTTCTGTATTTTGACAAAAATGATAATGATTTCAAGAATTACACACACTTTTATTCCACGAACATATCATTTTTTTACCATTGATAAATATAAATGTATGAGGTGATAATTTAGAACAAATAATTTTGGTCTCAGATAATGAGACCAATTATCTAGGGATCTAACAATCTAATATAATTCCATGCCATATGTTCTTTAAATCCTCTAGGAATAATATAACTTCTCAGTGAAATATGTAATGGGATACATGATTTGGATGATAACAGATCTCTTTATATCTCCATTTGAATCACACTCCATATGAAAGTCATTACAAAAAAACATATAATTACAATACATGTAATTAACAAAACATTTATTAATGATTGAAAAATATTCATTTTCTTCAATTGATGACTCAAATTTCATAGATTATAAGTATTCATAAATGGGTGTCGTGATAGTGCATAAATTTAAAACAAAGTGATGATACAAAAATTATAAACCATGAAAGCTCCTTAATTTTATGATGGATACCAAATATGGCTAGGGAATGAAAACTTACACCTCTTATAGATCAATAATAATAAATTATTTCTATAGAAAATCTCCATAGATAACCACTTTTCGTGAAATAAACATTATATTTTCTATCATTCCATATAGTCCCTATTCCCATAATGTTCCAAATACATACCAAATATGACTAGCATGTCTCTCTACATCCATTATATAAATTAAAATATCATGAAGATAAAAAATGAAAAAATTACCAATATATAGATTTGGAACATCATTCATGAGTTTCATTAATGAAAATGGCAATTTTGAGAATCCAAATGGCATAAAAAACTACTTGAAAACTCTACCACTGTTTTTAATGAAAATTTCCACTCATCTTGTTCCTTTATTAGAATCTAGTGGTATATATTCTGGTGATAAAATTTCTAAAACATTGATGACCAATGTAATTCATCGATAATATCATCGATTCATGGAATTGGAAACCTATATTTTATGCTAATATTTTTAATTGGAATTTTATTAATACACATGAAACATATAACATTATTCTTCAACACCAATAATATAGGAATAAATGCAAGATCATTCTTGTCCTTATAATTCCTTGATCTATAAATTCATCTAAATTATTCTAAAATTCATTTGATTCCATTTTATTAAATAAATATGTTGGTTTATTAGGAAATTATGCAACATGCTCAAGATCAATATGTTAAATTCCACTATAGGGTGGTAATCATCCTGGAAGATCATTAGAAAAAATATCATGATATTTCGTAGTCAATGAAATTTCTAATGGATTGTGACAACTCTTCACCTCTTAAAATGACATCTCAATCATAAATAAAGAAAAAATATGATTTTTTATGTATTATTTTATTCACATGATATTTATTGATAAAGGGATACCTTTTGGTTCTTCTATAATAAGTGTTTCTTGAATAATCTAGGTTGTCATTGAAGGATAATTTCTAATGTTATTTTAAAAAAACATAAACATTTATATGTGTTCCTCCTCCCATCATATATCACCTCATTGTCAAAAAACTAAGGCTATTTAAATATTAAGTGACAATAATCCATAAGAATAAAATCACACAATACAAGACAAACATTGTCCATGCCAATGGAAAATGAAATCAGAACTATTTGGTTGACATGAAGTGTTCTCCCGATATTCAACCATTATGGTTTGTATGAATAACAATTAATGTGGGATAAATGCAGAAATTTATATAATATTTTTTATGAAAAATTTGTAAAATTTCCACAAATAATAATCACCCTAAATACTCACTGATTTCTATTGTAATGTGTTTTGAACATGTTCTCTCACTAATATTCCTGAGGCAATATTTAATCACGAAAAAACTATTCATATCCCAAGAATGTTAGCCACAACATCTTCTTCAATGTCCCGATCATCATTTTTGGATTATCTACTACCATGTTCATCCTATTCAATTTCCTTTTTTGTCTCCTCGATCTCCTTTACAGTGATAATTTTAATTTTAGGGAAATTGGTCTGAAAATGGATATACCGATGACATTTGAACCAATTTCTATTCCCACCTTAAAAGGAGATGGAATTTTCTTTTTGATGTTCCATGAAATTATCTTCCCCTTTCACATGCATCTTGTTACATCAAAATTCATTATCAATCACACTATATTTATTATAATAAATACCATTATAAATAATATTCCAATTCTTTAGTTCATTATTTTTTGTTCTATTGATGTTAGATTTTCCTTTTACACCTTGATTTATATCTTTAAGAATCATCAAGTGATAAGAATGGTAGCAACTACACTAAAAGTAATTTTTTTTCATTTTATTGATAAAAAACACATAGAATATGTTTGTCCCTATATTTTGGAACATTAATTCACATCAATAAACAATTAAGCTCTAGAATGAAGTGTTCAATAGAAGTGTCTCTTAGTCACAAGATATGGATTATAAAAGAAATAATTTTTTTATAATTCTTTAGAAGAAATACTATTCTAAAAATCATTATCAACTTATCATAAGAGAGTATTATGTCCATCATTTTCCTAATATTTCTTCAGATCTTCCCACAAAGGTAAAGCACAAAATTTAAATTACATAACTTTGACATCGCACTTATTCTCATCTAAAAAATTATTAACTTAAATAATTTTTTTAATTCCCATATAAAATCATGAAAATCATCTAGATTCATAGCCCCATCAAAATCTACAATTTCAATCACGAATCCCCATTAAGTCTCTTCATCATCTCTTCTTCTTTTCATATCCTCCCCTGAGTCACTAGAATCATCACAATTTGTTCAATATTAAAAAAATGGTTCATGATGGTACCTATTATGTTGATATGGAAATTTTTGAAACCACTGCAGGGTTGGGAAATCTAGTCATTATTCTGTCAACAGTTGAGAAATTTTATCAGCAACGTGATTAATTTGTGATTATTTCTTCACAATGGTTATTTACCACAAAGTACAATGTGTAAAAGATCATGTTATTCAAATAATGTAGGGGGTTGTTTCTTCTAGATATTAATAAGTAGAATGATCCATAATATACATATAAGAACAAAAAATCATATACAAAACTAATTCATTGCTAGAAGCTCAAAATGACTAATTTAAGATGAAAAAAATAAAATGTGGTTTAATGATAATGTCTTAATGTAAATTCCACCTACAGTGATTTCTACAATCATAAAGCCTAGGTCACTAGAAATGGAGAGGACCGCCAATTCGTGTTAAGGGGAACATGTTAATGTTATAAAGTTTCAGAACAATCATCCAAATGCATAGGATTAAAGGGTAACATCTATAATACAATTTAAATACATTATAATGGAAAAAGTGAGTGTAGTGAACCAAATCGAATTACAATAAATGGGGGTAGTCAAAGGACATATAAAAATGACAAAAACCCACTTTATTTTGCTAATTAATAATCCCACTAACTTTATTTTCAATATTACTTCTTAGTGATGCTTCTCCCTATGTTATTTCTCCTATTTAATGTGCTTCAACAAATTTACTTCATTTTCTATGTGGATATCTCATTTTCCCCCAAATATGTTTATTAAAGGCCCCCATTGTGTCGGGGGCCAAAATGAATGATATTTCCCAATTCGAATAACAATTGGGCTTAAAAATATTATCAAGCCCAAAATTGTTCTCCTCAGGATGAATATGTAATATATCACCATCATCTCTAAAAAACTGAAAACCAATAACTTAAAAAAACATAAATGATCAGTCCAAAAAATTACAAATACCTCATCCCCAAAACATCATCCCAAAAACCTCAAAGCCCTCAACATCACAAAACCCTAAACCCTCACCCCCAAATAACCTAAAACCTCATTTAAAAATATATGTAACCCATTATACCTGAAAACCCTTAAACATCACCCCCAAAATCCTAATCCCTCAAGCCAAAAAAAACCAATTCGATTAGACCTAAATAACCTGAAACCCTCTTTTCAAAAAACCGAAAACCCAAACCCCCCCAAAAAACCCAAAACCCACAGCCCTAAAAAACCCAAACCCCTCACCCCTAGAAAACCCCTAAATTATCAACCACTAAAAACCAAAAACCATCAACCCCAAAAAACCATAAATCCAAAACATCAAATAAAACCCAAAAACCATAGCCCCCAAAAGGAAAACCCTCACACCCAAAACAAAAATAAACCATCATCCACATTAAAATACTAAACCCTCATCCCTAAAAAAATTCCTAATCCTAATACACCTAAATCCTAAAAAATCATGTCAAAAAACCCAAAAAACCTAGCCCTAATAAATTCAAAACCATTAGCCACATGGAATCATAAAACTCATAAAAAACCCTAAACCACACAAAACCCTAACCACTAAGCACTATGAAACCTTAAACCACCATTTACAATAAACCATAAACCATGAGACCCAAGAAACCCTAATCACTCACCCCCAACATTCCCCTAACCCTAATCCCCATGAAACACCAATCCATCATCCCCAACAAACCCCAGACCCTAAAACCAAATATCCATAAACCCTAATCCCTAATAAACCCTTAATCCAGAACCAAAATAATCACTAAACCCTATTTTTCAATAAACCATAATCCCTTATCCCTATGAAACCCTAATTTCTCTAGCCTAAGATACCCTAAATTCTCATACCTAAGAAACCCTAATCATATAGCCCCAAGAAACCTTAAACCCTCACTCCCAAGAAATAATAAACCATAATCCCAAATAGATCATAAACCCTCACCCTAAGATACCCTAATCCCTCAGAAAATAGATTCCCTATACCCCCATCCCCATGAAACCTTAAATCCTTATCCCCAAGAAACCCTAAACCCTAAACCCCATGAACGCTAATCCCTCAACCCGAATAAACCCTAAACCCTCACCAAAAGAACCCAAAAAAACCTCAAACCCAGTAAACCCTAAACCCTCATCACAAAGAAACCCTAACCCCTCAACCTTAGGACACCCTAAACCCTAAGAACCATGAAAACCTATCCCATTATTAATAAGGAACCCTAAACCATCATCCCTAGAAACTGTAAACCCCCACCACCAAGAAACCCTTATCCCCTTGGAACCCTAAATGCTTATCCCTATGTAACCAGAAACTATTTTCCATAAAATACCATAAAACCTCAACCCCATGAAAACACCCTATCCCCATAAAACTTTGAACCCTCATCCATAAGAAAAACTAAACACTAGAGCCCAACAAACCCAAAAATATCATCCCAAGGAAACAGTAATCACTCCAAATCAGGAAACCCTAATACCATAGCCCTAAAATACCATAAACCCCAAACCCAGAAAACTAAAAAAAATTATCGCAAAAAACCCTAAGACCTCATCACCAAGAAACCCAAAACACAAAGCCCCAAAAAACCATAATCCCTATGTCCTAAAAAACCATAAACCCTATTCCCCCAAAAAACCTATAACCTCAATACTAAAAAACCAAAAAAAATCAACCCAAAAATAACCTAAACCCTCATCCCTAAAATACATATAATCATACCCCTAAAAAGCCCTAGACACTAAATGTAACAAAAATAAAAATCTCCAGGTTCTGAAAGCACTAAACCCTAATCCATAAAAAACAAAAATCCTCATCCCCAACAAACCATAAACCCATAGACACCAAAAATATTAAAACCACATCCCCCAAAACCCTAAACCATCTTCCCTAAAAATTCCAGAGACACTCATCCCCCAAAAAGACATAAACCATCATCCTAAATAATACCTAAATCCTCATCCCCAAACAACCCTAAACCCTAAGAACCAAATAATAATAATCCATCATCACAAAAAAATTCAAATCCCTCAGCACCAAAACACCTAATTCCTCATCCCCAAGAAACCCTAAACCCTCATACCTAAATAAAACTAAACCCTCCTCTATAAAAAACCAAAACCATTATCCCCAAAAAACTCTAGACCAACAGCCCAAAAAAATCCTAAACCCTTACCCCCCCAAAAACCCTAGTCCTTCTACCCACAAAAAATTATTAACCCTAGAGCCCCTAAACATCATAAACTATTATCCCAAGAAACACTCAACCCTCAATCCCAAAAATTCCTAAACACTAATACCCCATAAACCCTAATCCATCATCCAAAAAAACGATAATCCCTCATCACATGATAAACCGAATCATTCATAAAAAACCCAAACCCTTGTCTACAAAAAACCAAAACACCCATCCCCCCAAAACACTAAACACTTAAACCCAAATAACTAAAAACCCTCAGCCCAAATAAAATATAAATCCATATCCCCAAAACCCCAAAACACTCTACATTAAATACACTTAACCTTCAACCTCAAATAATCCTAAACCCAGAGACCCCAAAACACTTAAACCCTTTCCCCCAAAACACTTATGTCCTCATCCTAAATACAAAAAAACCCAGAACCCCCAAAACACCGTATCCCCCATCCACAAAAATCCATTACTATCATACCAAAAAAAATTCTAACCAATATCATGAAAACCTTAATCCATTAGTCATAAAAATCCCTAAATTCTATTCGCCAAAACCTTAAACCCTCATCCAAAAAATACACTAAACCCTCATTGCCCCCAAAAAATTAAACACCCATCCACAAAATACCCTAAAACCGCATATGACATAAACATTAACCCTCAAAACCAAAAAAATCATAAAACCTTATCCCCCAAAACACCTATATACTAATCCCCCATAAATCCTTTTCCCTAAGTCTAGAAAAAACATAAACCATCATACCCCAAAAACCCTAAACCCCCATCCCCATAAAAACCTAAACTCTCATCCAAAAAACCCATATACCCTCATCCCAAAATATACCAAACACTCAGCGAAAAAACCGTAAACCCTCTACCCCAAAACCATGAACCCTATCCCAAAAATATTAAACCCTCATACCAAAAAAAATACAAAACCCTTAACCCTAGAAACTCCTCACGCCTCAGCTCCAAAACCTCCATAACCCACATCACCAAAAACCCTAAAGCCTCATCTTCAAATAACCCTAATACCTATGTTTCAAAAACCAATAAAACTGATTCCTAGAAAACCTCTAATCCCTCCTTCTAAAAACCCTAAACCATTCGTTCCAAAACACCATAAAAATTTATCCCAAAAATAACATAAACCCTCAACCCCCAAAAATCCATAAAACCTCATCCCCAAAAGATGATAAACCCTCATCCCCGAAAGACCCAAAACCCATATCCCAAAAAAACCTATACCCTAATACCTAACAAAGTGTAAACCCACATCAACCCAAAACCATACACCCTCAGTCCCAAAAAAACCTAAACTATCTGCCTGAAGAAACCATAAATCCACTTACTATGAAAAACCAGAACCCTCAAAAAATAGAAATAACTAAACCCTCATATCCTGAAAACCCTAATACATCATCCCCTGAAAAAACAAAACCCTTATCCCCCCAAACCCCCACCATAGCTAGAAAACCCCAAACCATCTTTCCTAGAAACCAGAAACCCACATCTACAGAAAACCAAAACCCATCATCCCCAAAAAACATAAAACCCTCCACCTGAAAAAAAAATATAAACCCTAATCCAGATAAAACCACATACGCTCATCCCTAAAAAAATTTAAACACTCATCCCTTAAAAAAACCCTCATAAAAAACCATAAATAATTAGCATAAAAATTATAATCCCTTAGCCCAATAAAAACCTAAACCCTTATCCCTAGAAAACCCTAAACCCTTATCCCCAGAAATAACTAAACCCTCATCCCCCAAAACCCGCAAAACCTCTACCCCATATAACCACAAACACGCAACCCCGAAAAACCATAAACCCTCACCCCAGAAAACCCAAAACCAAAATCCCCATATTAAAATAAACCCCCAAACACCAAAAATCCATAAACCCTCACCCCCAAAAAACCTAAAATCTCAGAACTAGAAAACCCTAAAACCCCATCCCCCAAAACCCATAAATTGTTGGCCCCAAAAATACCTAATCCCATAGGACCCAAAAAACCTAAACCCACTTTCCCCAAAAACCCTAAACACTTATAACTGAACAAAAAACAATCCCTCAACACTAGAATTCCTTGAACACTCATACTCATAAAACAATAAACACTCATCCCCAAAAAATCCTAAACCCTTATCCCCACAAAACTCAGAGTCAAAATACCTAGAAACCCTAAACCCTAAACACATAAAACACTAAACCTTTATCCCTAGAAAATATTAATCCCTCATCCTTAGAAAATTATAAATCATTATCCCAAAATACCCTAAACCATATGACCTAGAAATACCCTAATCCCTCAACACCAAAATACTCTAAACCCTCATAATCAAAAATACCTAAAAACTCATCCGCAGAGACCCCAAAACACCCAGCCCCCAAAAAACCCTAAATCATCACCCCTATAAATGAATGTCTGAATCCCCCCCAAAACCCAAAACCATCTAGTATAATAAACCCTAAACCCCCATCCACTTAAAAAACCTAAATCCTCAGCACATAAAAACCCTAAAACCTCATCCCAAAGAAATAACATCCCCTCATCCCCAAGAACCATCATCCCAAAAAAATAATCCCTCATCCCTAAAAAATACTATACCGTCAAACCCAAAAACCTTAAATCCTCATCCCAAAAAAACCCTCAACCCAAAAAATCCACAAACCATAATCCCAAACACGCCTAAAACCTCAACCCATCCATACCCTAATCCATCATCCGCTAGATCCCCTAAACCCTCAACCCCTAGAACACCTAAATACTCATCCAAAACAACCTAAAACCCTTATCCCTAAAAAATGAAAAACCCTCATACCTCAATAAAACAAAATATTCATCTCCAAAAAAAATATGAAACCTTTTCCCCATGAAATTGTAAGCACTCATCCCCAAAAAACAATCAACCCTCGTACAAAAAAACTATAAACACTAATCCATAGACCACACCAACCCATCAGTCCCAAAAATTCTAAACCCTCACCCCCCAAATAGCCTTAATCCCACATCACCAAAATACCCATAAATCCCCAATCAAAAAAAACCATAAACCCTTATCCCTAAAACTCTTAAAACCACAAACCAAAAAACCCCAAAACCATCTCTCCAAAATAAACTAATCCCTCAGCCCCAAAAATTCCCATAGACTAGTCCACATAAAACCCAAAACCCTCAACCATAAAAAAGTAAAACTATTATCACCAAAGAAACTCAAACCGTCATCCATAAAAAAACTCTTAACTCTTAGACCCCAAACCCCCTAAACTAACAGCAAAAAAACACCAAAAACCCCATAAAAAATAGTAAACCCTAACTATAAAAAAATGAATCCCTCACCCTTTAAACCACCCAAACAACTACCCAAAAAACCATAAACACACACCCCAAAAAAACATAAACCCTCATCAAATAAAAAAACTAAACCCTCAACCCAAAAATGCTACACCATTTCCCTAAAAAACCATGAACCCCATCCCATAAAAACCATAGCCTTCATCTTAAAATCACTCAAACCTCACCCCCAGAAAACGGTAAAACATAAACCCCCTAAAACCCTAATCTCTTTGACCCATAAACCCCTAAATTCACAGCCCAAAAAACACAAAAAACCCATAAAAAACCTAAACTCTAATTTTCAAAAACATGAACCCATAACCCTTAAAAACCCCAAACACCAACCAAAACAACCATAAACCCACACCGTAAAAACCTAAAACATGATCCCCAAATAAACTAAACCCTCAACCCCCAAAACACTACATCATATCCCCAAAAAACCATGAACCCCCATTTCAAAAAAACACTTAACCTTTATCCTATAAAACCCTCAACCCTCACCCCCAAAATACCCTAAACCATAAACCCCAAAAAACCCTAAACCAATTCCAACAAAAAAACCAAACTTCATCGGCCTGAAAAACCCTATCCCTTATCCCCAAAAAATCCTAAACACTTTTCCCAAAAAACCAAAAACAGTCACCCAAAAAATATTTATTTCCTTATCCCTAGAAATACCTAAACCCTCATAACAAAATACTAAACCTTAGCTCCTAAAAACCTTAAAACCTCATCCCAAATAATTCTAAACCATCACCCCTAAAATATCCTAAACACTCATCTGTTGAAAAACTTAAAACCTAAGACCCAAAAATACCTAAACTCTCTAACCCATAAAAAAATAAACCCTTAAAACTAGGGAATACTACACCCTTCATCCTAGAGAACCAAAAACCCTAATAAGTAGAGGGACCAAAACACTCAGTCATAAAAAACAAATACCTACAACTCTAGAAACACCTAAACCCTCAACACTTGAAAACTTGAATGCTTCATCCCTAGAAAACTCTAAAACCTCACCTCGAAAAAAATGAAACCCACTGCCTAAAAAACCCCTAAACACTCATCCCTAAAAATAAAAAAACCTAAACCCTAGATAAAACTATACCCGAATCCCAAGAAAACACTAATCCCTCCATATTAAAAAATCCTAAAACATAATCCCCATGAAAACATAAACTATCATCCTTGGAAAAACCCTTCCCCTTTATCCGTAATAAACCTTAAACTCGTCCCCTGAAAATATTGAACCATCATCCCCAGAAAACCCTAAACCTTTATCTATTGAAAAAACTAGATCCAAAACCCTATAAATCCCAAAACCATTAGCCTTTGATAACCCTAAATACTCAGTCGCAGAAAACCGTCAACCATCTGCACAAGAAAACCCAAAAATCTTATCCCTATAAATCTATAAACGCTTTCCCCCATAAATCCTCAAACCCACAACCCATTAAAACCATAAACCCTTATACCCAATAATGTTTCTACCCTTAACCCTAGAAAACATTAAACCCTCAAGAACAAAAAACTCTACACCCTAATCCCTATAAAACACTAAACCCAATTCCAAAGAAAATACTAAACTCACATTCCTTTAAATCCCTACAACCTCAACCCCAGAAAACCCTTACACCTACTCGCCAAAATACAAAAAACAATCAAACACAAAAAAACCTAAATACTCATCCACAGAACAGCCTAAACCCTCAATCCTAGAAAACCCTAAACCCAAATATCTAGAAAACCCTAAACCCACAGCTCGAGGAAAACATAAACCATAAGTCCAAGAAAACCCTAAACCCCTAGTCTCAGAAAAACCTAAAACATTTTCCCTAGAAACCCCTAAACCCTCATCCCCCAAAAACACTAAAGAATTAGTCCCAAATACATATAATTCCATAGACCCAGAAAATATAATTCATTTGATAAAAAATCTACTCTATCAGCCCCAAATAACCCTAAACCCTCATCCTTAGAAAACCAAAAACCCTCTGAACCTAAAAACCCTATACACTCACTCCCAAAATCACATAAACCCAAAACCCCACACCTAAACTATAAAACCCCAATAAACCTAAGCACATAGCCACTAAAACCCCAAAAACATCATCCCCAAAAGTCCCTAAACATTAATCCCCCAAAACTCCAAAATGATCATCCCCAAAGAACATGAAATTATCAGATTATGAAACCCATGTAGAAAAAACCCTAAAAAACCCTAATATCTTATCACCATAAAATCCTTAACCCTCTTCCCCATATAATGAAAAAACTTTTCAATTGGAAACCATAAACCATCATCCCGTGAAATCCCAAAACCCTCAGCCATAGAAAACAATAAACAAGGACCCAAATAATATTAAAACCTCGTTCTTGAAAAAATGAAACCCTCAACCCCAAAACCCTTATCTCTAGAAAACCCTAATACCTCATCCTCAGAGAACACTAAACCATCATCCCTATAAAACACTAAATCCACTACCTTAGAAAATCCAAAACTCTTAGACATAGAAAATCATAAACCCTCATCCACAAAAAACACAAAATCCTTATCCCCAAAAGACCTTAATCCATCATCCCTAGAAAAATCTAAAAGCTCATCCCCAAAAAACTAAAATTCCATAACCTCCAAAAACCATGAACCCTCATCCCCAAAAAAACATAAATTATAATTCACAAAAAACATAAAACTATGGTCCCAAAATACCCTAAAAACTCGGTGATTGAAAACCCAAAACCCTCATCCCTAAAAAACCCTCAACCCTCATACCCACAAAAACAAAAACAGTTATCCCCACAAAACCCAAAACAATCATCCACAGAAATCCATAAACCATCATAACCAAAAAACCCTAAACCCTAAACCCCAAAAAACCAAATACCCTTATCAACATATAATCCAAAACGCACATTCCCACAAAACCCAAAAACCTCAGTACAAAAAATCCCAACTCTTTCTACCCCCAAAATGCTAAACCTTAATACCAAAAAAACCTAAAACCCCAGCTGCTAAAAACCGTAAAACACCAATTATAAAACCCTAAACCCTCAGATTTTCAAAATCCTAAACCCTCATCCCCCAAAAAACACTATTACCTTAGGCCTGAAATCCACAAAATCCTCTTCCCCCTAATTCCCTAAAGCCTTATCCCCACAAAACCCTAAACCATCATACTTGGAAACCCCAAACACTCAGACCTTAAAAACCATCAATACACATCCATAATTTCCATACACCATCATCCATATATAACCCTAATCCCTCAGCCCCCCAAAAACCCTAAAACCTCACCCCAAAATCACAAAAACTCTCACTACCAGAAAACCCAAAACCCAAAACCCTCACACACAAAATCCCATAAATAATCAGTCACATAATCCCTTTCACCCTCGGCCCCAAAAAATTCATAAAAACTCAGTCCCAAAAAATCATAAATTATCAGCACCCAAAAACTTAAACCACATCCCAAAAAAACCATAAACCTTTATATCCAAAATCCCTTAAACCCTCATCCCCAAATGATATAATCAATTAGTTCCAAAAAACCTTAATCCCTCATCCCCAAATTCCCCTAAACCATAAACCCCCAAAACCAAAATCTTGTATCCTCATGTACCCCTAAACCCTCATAACCTAAAACCATAATGTCATTTTCCCAAAAAACCATAAACCATAATCCCTAAATGTCCATGAACCCTGATCCTCAAAAAATCCTAAACCATCAGCATAAAAAAACCCAAAACCCTCATCCCCAATAACACAAAAATCCACATCCCAAAAAAACCATAAATCCCCATCCCTAGAAATTTCTAATCCTAAAACCCTAAATACTAAATTTTTTTCCGTAAAAAATCCTGAACCCTATGAACTAAAAAACCCTAAACCCTAATCCTAAGAAAAACCAAAACAATTAGCTCTAAATAAACTAAAAATATCTCAAACAAAAAACCCAAAACCATCACAAAAAATACTATCCACTCATCCAAAATAAAACATAAAACATCATTACCAAAAATTTATAGACACTCAACACTATAAAACCCTACCCTCATAGCCAAAAATCTAACCTTCATCCTTTAAATAGCACATAACCTCAACACCAAAAATCCCAAAACCCTCAGCCCCATGAAATCCAAAACCTCAGACCCAAAAAACCGAATCCCTGTTCCCCAAGATACCTTAAATCCTTAGCTTCATGAAAACCTAAATCCTAAACCCCAAGAAACTCAAATCCTGTATCCACAAGAAACCCTAAACCCTTATTGAGAAGAAACCTAATACCCATATTCCCAATAAAACTAATCCAAAAATCCCCATTAAACCCTAATCCTCTATACCCAAGAAACCCCAAACCCTCATCACCATGAATCCCAAAACCCTCATCCCTATGAAACCCTAATCCTTGGTCCCCAAAGAACCCTAAAAACTCTTACCTAAGAAAAACTAAACCCTCAACACCATGAAACACTATACCCTCATCCCAAATAAACCCTAAAATACCATAACCATGAATCTCTAAACTCACTACCCCAAGAAAACCAAAACTCACTTCACTAAGAATCCTAACATTCTTCTCCCAGAGAAACCCTCAAACCTTGGTCCCATGTAAACTTAAACATTAGTAATAAGAAATACTAAAAAATAAACACTAATAAAACCTAAACAATCTACCAATTTATACCATAAAACATAGAAGCTATGAAACCCTAAAAACATAGCCACAAGAATACCGAAATCATGATCCTCCAGAAATCCTAGACCCCAAGTACCTTGAAACCCTAAACCCTATACCCTAAGAAGCACTAAACCTTAAACCCTAAGAAACCATGAACCCTAAACCCTAAGAAAAACTAAACACATAACCCTAAGAAACCTTAAACCTTCATCCCTAGACGACCCTAAAACCCCATCCCTTAGAAACAATAAACCCTCAACCCTATGAAATCAGGAACCCTCCACCCTAAAAACCCTAATCCCACACCCCCTTGAAACCCTAACCCATCAAAAACAAGAAACTATAAACTCTTTTTCCCTAAAAAATTAAACATAAACCATCATCCCTAAGGAACCCTAAACCATAAACCCTAAAAAATACTAAATTTTCATCCTTAGGAAATCAACAACCCTCATCCCCCTGGAACACTCCACACTCATGGACAAAAAACACTCAACCCTTAGCCACAAAAAACCCTATTCCCTAATCCCCAAATATCCATGAAATCCCAGCCCCTAAATATCTCTAAGACTCAAACCCAAAAAACCCACAACCCTGATCTCCAAAATAACCTAAAAACTCATTAAGCAACCTAAACCATATGAATTAAAAAACTCTATACCCCCAGCTCTAAAAAACCCCTAAAACTTTCTAAAAAATACTATATCTCATCCCCAAAAATACACAAAGCCCTCTTCCCCAAAAAAACACCGTACCCTCATCCCCCAAATAACCTAATCTATAATATCAAAAAACCCTAATACCTCACCCCTAAAAACCCTAAATCCTTATCCCCAATAAAACAATAAACCCTTGGACCGAAAAAAAACAAAACCCTTTCCTCAAGAAACCCTAAACCTAGACCCCCCCACAAATAAATCCTCTGTCACAAAAAACTATAAACCCTCATACTCAAAAAACCCCAAGCCCATATACCTAAAAACCATACACCATTAGCCACAATAATCCCTAAAACATAGACACAAAAAAACACTAAACCCTCACCAAAAATACACTCATCACTCAGTCCCAAAAACCCCAAAATTCTCATAACCAAAAACACTAATACATCCCATGAATCCCAAAAAACCCTAATCCATCACTCGATTACCAAAAAAGCCTCATCCTAAAAAGATATAACCCCTCCCCCCAAAAAAACTCACCACTTAACCCTAAAAAAACATGAATCCCTCATCCCAAATAAAACCTCACCCATCAAACCAAAAAAATCCACAACAGTCATCCCAAAAGAATACTAAACCCTAAACCCCCAAAACACTAAAACTAAATCTCCAAATTACCCTAGACATCCAACCCCGAAAACCATAAACCTTGATCCGGAAAAATTTTAAGCCCTCTTCCATAAAAAACCCTAAACCCTTAGTTTAAAAAAACCTCAACCCTCAACCCCCAAAAAACCTAAACCCTCATCCCAGAAGAATCATAACCACTTAGATACAAATAACTGACACCCTCAACCCCAAAAAGAGTAAAACTGTATCCCTAAAAAACCAACAAACCACCATCCTTAAAAAAACCCACATCCCCAAATAACATTGAACCCTTATTACAATATAAAAACCTAAACTCTAGTCCCCAAATATACTTAACCAACAGCCCTAAAAGTCCGTAAACCATAATCCTTAAAAACCCATAAACCCACTGTCCTAAAAAACATAAAACACTCATCCATAAAAAAATTTGAAAACACTTAGCCCCAAAACCCCCAAAATCATGAATCCAGAAAAACATTAAACCCACATCCCCCAAAAAACCTAAATCCGCTTCCCCAAAAAACCCTAAAACCATTTCAATAAAAATCCCCAAACCCTCATCCCAAAAAACAGAGGACACTAATCTCTAAAAACCCCAAAACATGAAAACCCTAATCCCCCAAAACACCTAAACCCTCTACCACAAAAACCGCTAAACCCTTTGACCCCAAGAACCATAAAACCTTATCCCTAAAATACAAAAACCCCCAGTCCCAAAACACCCTGAACACTTATCTACATAAAACACTAATTTCTCATCCATAAATCACCAAGACCTTGTCCTAGAAAACCCTAAACACTCATCACCAACAACCCATACACCATAATTCCCCCCAAAAAACCCTAAACTCATATAAATAAAAACACTAAACCCTCATCCACAAATAAACCTAACCCCTCATCCAAAAAACCCAAAACCCTCTACCCCACAAAACCGAAAACCCTCTACCCCCAAAATCCCCAAACCCCCATCCCCGATAAACACTATACACTCAGCCCAAAAAACACCAAAAATCCATCCCTTAAAAACATGAAACCCTCAACCCTAAAATATCATGGACCCCCTAATGAATAAAATACATAACATTATGCTCTAAAAAACCCAAAACCCTCATCCCCAAATATCCTTATTCTTTATCCAAGATAAAACAATAAAGAATCTACACTAAAGAACCATAAACCCTAAAGACCAAAAAATCATTAACCCTCTTCTCCACAGCCCTTAAACACTACTCCCTAAAAAACTCGAATCCATAAAACCCCCAAAAACATAAACCCTGATCCAAAAAACACCTTAACACTCATATTAAAAAAAGAAATTAGAAACCATAGAAACCGCTATGCCTTATTCCTAAAAACCCTCAACCCCAAAACCCCCTATATCCTCAGTGCCTAAAAACCCTATACACTCATCCAAAAAAACCTTGAACCCTCATCCCCTAAAAATAATAAACACTTAACCCAAAAAACCCTAAACACCCATCCTTAATATACCATATAACATCTACCTAATGAAACCCAAAACCGTAATCCCCAAGAAACACTAAACACTTTGTCCCAAAACACCGTGAACCCTAACCCCAAAGAAAACATAATCCATAAGCCCCAGTAAACCCTAAAAACTCAACCCCAATAAACCCAAAACCCTCATCCCAAACAAACACTTAATAATCATCCAAACAAAACTCTAAACTCTCATCCACAAGAATCACTAAATCTTCAGCAGAAAACACCTCAATGCCTCTTACCTAAACTACCCTAAACACTCCACCCCATGAAACCCTAAACCCTCAGCCCCCAAAACCTTAATCTCTCATCCCTATGAAATTCCCGACCCTCATCCACTTGAAATCCTCAACCTTCATTCAAAGAAAACCCTCATCCCTCCACCCCCAAAAAAACCTAAACTGTCATCCAAAAATAAACCTCAACCCTCCACACCAAGTAGACCTTATCCCTCATCCCCAACACAATCAACCCCAAATAAAAAAGAAACCTCATCCTT
Source organism: Viscum album (assembly GCA_963277665.1). Classification (NCBI taxonomy): domain Eukaryota; kingdom Viridiplantae; phylum Streptophyta; class Magnoliopsida; order Santalales; family Viscaceae; genus Viscum; species Viscum album. Next base: position 1,560,810,073 of record OY728156.1, read on the forward strand.
ATTCCCATAAAACCCTAAACCCTCATCCCCCAAACACTAAAACCTTATCACCCCCAAAAAAACCTAATACCTCAAACCTATAAAACCCCAAACCCTCATCCAGAAAAAATCCTAAAACCTCATCCTAAAAAACACTAAACCATTTCCTTAAAAAATAACTAAAAACTCATCCACAATTTACCCTAGACCCTCATTCAAAAAAATCATTAAAACGTCATACCCAAATAACCCTGAACCCTCATATCATAGTTTACATATTCTTTAGGCATTAAAAACCCTAAACCCTCATACCAAAAAATCCATAAACTGTTATACCTTAAAAAATCTATACCCCAACCACTAAAATAAGAAACAAAAACCCCCAAAAGATCCTAATCACTCATCCCTAATCTCCAAAAAAATCCAAAACACACTTCACTAAAAACCTCCAGAAACTCATCCCATCAAACCCCTAAAAATTTTACTGTAAATCCCATAAATCTAATACCCATAAAACCCTAATCCCTAAACCCTAAAACCCAAAAACCATAAAACATCATCCCAAAAAATACCTAAACCCTCAACACCAAGAAAACCTAAACCCTCATTTGAAAAAACCCTAACCCATCATCCCAACAATACCCTAAAACCTCATCCCTGATAAACCATAATCCAACACCCCAAAAACCCTAATCCATCTTCCCTAAAAGAAACTAATACCTCAACCCAAAAAACCTACAACCTTCTAAAAAACATAATTTTTCTTACCCTTCAAACCCTTTACCTTACCACAAAAAAACCAAAAAACCAATCAACAAAAAACCATAAACCATCATTCCCATAAACCCTAAACACTAATTCCCAATAATCTGTAAACACTTATCCAAAAAAACCCAAAACCCTCGAACCTAAATAACCATAAATCCTCAACCATGTAAAAAACCATAATTCGTTAAACCAAAAAAAAAACTAAACCTACAACCCAAAAAATATCAAAACCCTCATCCCCAACAAAACATAATCCCCCATTCCCAAAACCAAAAACACCACATCCCCATAAAACCCTAAACCCTCTGCATCGAAAACCCTTACACCAACAAGCAAAAAAACTCTTAGACCTTCATCCCCCAAACCCTAGAACCTCATAAAAATACCCACAATACTATAATCCCAAATAAACCATAAAACCACATCCCTAGAACACCATAAACACTAATTCCCATATAAACCTTAACCCCCAAACCCAAAAAACTATAAACACTTAGTCCAAAAAAACTAAACCATCATCCCAAAACCAAAAACCCTTATATCCAAAAATTCCATAAACCCTTATCCCCAAAACAACTAAACCCATATCCACAAAAAACCCTCAACCTATAACACCCCAATCTTCCACGATATGATTCTCTTTGAATAATATAGTAGCATGTGTTGTACGCAACTTTGAGTTATAACACACACCAGAACCAATCAAACTAGCCATTATGAATAGTAATAATCACTTTTTGAAATTATAGAAATTTTATCTCTCAAAATGGACTTCATTTTTGGATGATAATATCGAAATTAGACTAGGGTAAAATTTTGGAACTTTTCGGATAACTTTTATATTTTGATGAATAGTGAAAATTATTAAATTTTAATTAAAAAGAACTTTTTTAATCAAAATAATTAATAATTATAAATTATGAATTTAACTGAATTTAAAGTATATTTAAAATATATTTTTAACATTTAATACAATGTTGGTAATTATACATAATTTCATATTTAAATCGGACATAAACAACTGTCAATCTTTTGATAGTTATTATCTCTTAAAACCACGTTTTTTGTTTTGATAGTGGGAATTAATTTTAAATTAATTTCTGCCACTTCTGTGTTTTGAATTTAGAAATATGGATTCCATATTTGGAATCATGAGGTTGAAATTGTGTAAATATTTAACTTTTATTTTTTGATGTATTGAATAATTACTTCGGTAAATATTTTATTTACCATGGTTAAAGGGTAAATCCGGTAAATAAGGGTAAATAAATAATATTATAATAATATTAATTTACCCTAAAACGTGTCCTAACCCTATTGGTTGATACATGTCCTATCATGGTCATCTTCGGGTCGATTTTGGGACCCCATGGATCCACTTGTAAGTGATAATGACACTTTATATTAATTATGTTAAAGTAAATACAAAAATGACATAAGCATATATCTTTTAGAAAAAAAATTAGTACATAAGGTGACATATATTATATTTTCGACTATAAATATTAATTAGAAAGATAAGAAGTTTTCATACATAATAGTATTTTATTTATAATTTTTTCAAATTGAATAATTAAATTTATTTATGAAACAATAATGATGTAGTATTTTCCTTACTAATGAAAGAATCAAATAATTTGTATTATAAATATTAAAATAAATATAATTTGAAATTTTCGATGCCCTCCACGAATTTTATTGATTAATATGACATGTTAGGATATCTTAAATGAATTTTATTTTAATTAATAATGTTGGTAAGACTTTAAAAAAAATCAATTATTAAATAGTGTCAAAATTGACATAAAAGTGTTTTTCTTAAAAACGTATTATATTATTAATTGATATTCTATTCCTAAAAATCTAAGGTTCATCCAAAGGACTTATATAATGATAGGTGTATCATTAATGAACCACTTGGGGGTCTCTTGTATGTATAGAGTATGTTAATTAACTCTATAATATAAAAATACTAAGTGACATGGTAAGTGTCAAACAAATTAACTAAGAGTTAAAACTAAAATATAAGGTTAATAAAGTGACCCAAACCTATATAAAACCTATTGGTTGAGTGTTTTTCGACCTATCACACATTAAAATTTAAATAATAAACTTTGGAGCCATTATAAACCGAATTTGAATTTATTATAAAATAATATTTGAAGCTTTTCCAAAGGTTCCCCTCACCCCTCTTAAAAAGGGCACTCCCCCTTATCTCAATTTCACACCTTAAATGAATTTGGCCTATGCCAAACTCTGCCCTAACACCCTCTCAAAAATCCTCCATTAATCCTAGATGCCTTCCTTTAGTCATAAAGCCAACCTAAGGAGCCATTGTGATCAAATCAAAAGGAAGAACCCGAAGAAGAGATAATGTTTTCACCACCCTCTTTCAAGTTCCTTTCTTCATCAACTTCTTCCTTCTTTGTTATTTCCATTCTAAAATAATGACTCCAGTATATTATATATACTGTGATGTTATTATAAATATTTTACAACAATATTCAGTATTCTATCCATCCATTGAATGACATGTCACCATACGTGCGTACATACAGCTTACCGTCTCCACGTCATGGGGTAATTGTTATTCAGTATATTATTTTTTGGATGGATATAATAATGATGTGTAATTCAAGTAAATAATAAATATAACATGATAATTATTATGTATATATGATATACCACCCAATTATATATTATTTTAATATCAAAAGAATGATATTGTTGCTCGTGCGTACGTACGGACTACCGTCTCCATGAATGTGATGAGATTCATTCCCCATGGTATCCATTAAAGAATAATTATCATTTGATGATTAAAAATAATTTTTAAGGACTTGATATAATTCTGGATATGAATAATATACTAACTACTTATAACTAACATGGCATATGTAACAAAACATATAAAATAAAATGAGTAAGTTAATACCCGAAATGAGGAAAATACAAAGATATTATTAACAAAGTAGTGTTAAAAGATAATATATGATATCATATTAATGTATATGATTCTTTTATAACTTAATAAAAAATATTTCACCATTATAAAGGTTTTCAACCTACCCTCTACCAAGGAAAAGTACAAGGTAATGGTTTATTTCACAATCTCTTCATTATCCGAGGTTGTTTATATGTGATTATCTACTGAGACCTCTTTATCATCCACATCCATGTTTCTAAAAAATGTATTCCAAAACAATTTTTACTATTTACTAGAAAATGGGTTAAAGTAATTTATACCATTGTTTGACTTTTTATAAGAAGTTTATAATTGAATCTTTCCATCGTTTTCCAAACAAGGTCCTTTTTATCATTTTCGACAAAATTAAGGTAAGAATGTCCTTTTTAACTTATATGGCGGGTGAGGCTATTTTCCACCATTATAAAATCATCTATGGATCCCTTACGAGATTATAAGAATATTTTCAAATTAAATGCGTTATTTTATAATTATCTGACTTTTAATTGATTTTAAAAAAACGATATTTCTCTCAAATAGTTTTGATTTCATCTATGTCAACATCCTTTGATGGATTCTAAGCTTATTTGATGTTGATTTATTATGATACAAAACTCCCATATTTTATTGAAGTTTTTGTGATATGTTTGACTATAGATGTGTAATTTAATACCATTCATGGTTTATGGAGAATTTATTTAAATTTCTTACGCTAGTTTTAATACGAATGTTTATGTTATGTTTAAACTTGTTCATATGAAGAATGCATTGGACTTAGTAAGTGATGGGTGGATCCCAATATAGATCCTTGATGGATAATTAGGTATCATGAGAAAAACTAGTGTCTTGGCACAAGTCGTTGACAAAATCTTATTAGTAGTCTTGGAACGGGGCCTTGACTATGTGGTTATGATAGTCTGGCATTATGCATTCCATTATTATGAAAGTGGTTATTGATATTGATTGTGATTATTCGACTAGTAGAATATCCATGTGAATGAGTAAATGGAATTATTTCATTTTATTTCCGCCATATTATGATGAAGTTTATGTTTAAAAGGCTTTTGTTTTAGTTATACATTTCCTTAAATGTTTATTCTTATTTATTAAAGTTTCCTCTATATTGATATCCTTACTGGGCATTTGAGATCACCCATTTCTATGTTTTATTTTTCCAAGGATGTGAAGAAGTATTTTATGAATGACCTGCAGGGATAGTATGAGGGGATATGAGTGTGGACTATGGAGAATATGTTGTTTTAGTTTTCATTTTATGATGTAATGTAAACATTATGAATGTATCTAGTGTTTCCAAGGCTACTAAACTAATCGGCCTTTTGAGACTAGATCCTTTATGATCATGCCAATGTTATGTAATAATGCACTGACTCTGGGTAACTAGGGTCAGGGTGTTCCAGTTGGTATCAGAGGAAGGTTAGTAAAAACCTTGGGAGATATATTTAGATAAACTCTAATTAGAGCACATAGACCTAAGATAGACTTTGAAGATTAGTATAGAATAACTTCCTAGAATTTTGGTATTGTAGAGATTTTGTGAGTTTTCCAAGCAATACATCCTTGTCTGAATACGAGCAGGTAGAGGCGGCTTTGGCATAAATATACCTTGGGGTAAAACCGAAAAACACCGCTTTGAGGGAGACTCGAACGGGAACTGGTGCACGACAACAAGCCTTGATCCACCCTTGGTTACGAAACTACCGGGGGATATGCTTCGGATAATTATCATTTTCTTTACAAACCATTATGAAGGGTTTATGAGTGTATAATTCCTCAAAGAAATCATTTTTATTATTATGGATTATATCCATAAATAGTTCAATTTATGTTAAGTGTTTTACAAGTATGGAATTATGTATTTTGATTCATAAACTGATCTATTTTATGACATTTTCTAGAAACAGTGCCTAGTGGAAGAAATGGAAACCATATCAATGAATGCACTCCATGTAGGGATTTACCTCCATATAATGATAATTATTGTGGAGCTGGCTATGCAACTGGTGCTGATCAGCTAATCACCATAATGGGACAAATCCCTCAGGTTATGAATCATAACCTTACCCGTATAGAGCACCCTGATTCGCAGTGTGGAGGATCAATGATAGATCGCTTCATGAGGCAACCACCACCAATGTTCAATGGGAGTACAAATCCCATAGTAGCTGAGCAATGGATAAATTCCATGGAGAAAATATTTCAGGCTTTAGGGAGTAGTGAAAGGGAAAAATTTATCATGACAGTTTACCCCCTCACTGGAGATGCAGATCAATGGTGGTCCTTGATTCAAAACACAAAGGATGACGAGGAAGTATAACATATGGAATAGAGGGAGTTCAAAGAACTTTTCTTAGAAAAATACTTTCCTTGTGACCATCGAGTAGATATAGAAAGGTAATTTCTGAGTCTGAGACAAAAGGAGGATGAGAATTCCACAAAGTATGAGGCTAACATTACAAGGTTAAAAATGTATGCTGGAGATTATATAAGTAACCCAAGAAGTAATATTGATCGTTTCTTTGATGGGTTAAAACCATTTATCCATCAAGCATTAGTCACACAATCCTTCTTGTCGTATGAAGATATCATCTCATGTGCTATCAAGACATAAAAGGAATTCTCTATGTCTTATGACATTAAACCAAAGCATGAGAAGAATTGATCTGTTGATCCCTCGGGGAATGGAAATAAGGAAAATAAGGGAAAAGATGAATATACATCCTACAGTAAATGTGGGAAGAAACACCCTGGTACTTTCTTAAAAGGAATGGGAGTCTATTAAAAGTGTGGTGAAAAAGGCCACCAATCTCATGATTGCAAGGGGAAGAAGGAAGCTACATATGTCCAATGTTACAATTACAGGGAAATGGGACATTATGAAAATTAATGTCCAAAAAATCAGGGGAACTTACCTTAGAAAAGGCCAAGGGATCAAGGCCAAGCTTATGTTATCACTACTGCTGAGATAGAAGCTCCGAAAGACGTGGTGGAAGGTGATTTAATGGTTTCCTCATGTTTAGAAAATGCATTATTTGATTCTCGATCATCGCATTGTTTCATATATTCCCAGTTTGAAAATAAAATTAGATATTTCCAATTTTATTTAACAAGGGAGTTGTCTGTTAAAACTCCTAAGGGAATTATCATTGCAACAATGTTTTGTGAATCAGTCCCTATTAGAACACATAAATGTTCTTTATCCGCTGATCTCATCGTCATACCTATGATTTAATTTGATATAATCCTTGGTATGGATTGGATTTCAGATCATGATGCAAATATTTATTATAAGAAGTAGGAGGTTACTATTTTTAATGATGATGATACGGAACAATTTATCTTTAGAGTGGAATCATCACCACCTAATTCTTACCTAGATCCACCCCTGTAGCTCAACTAAATTCAATTATTTGGGAGGAATAGAATGAAACGACTGTGGGTGAGGAAAGGAATGTTCAAATAGAGTATGTACCTCTTATGAAATAATATGTATATGTGTTTCCGGAAGATTTACCAGGACAACCTTTAGAATGAGAAGTTGAGTTTTCCATTGATTTAATTCCTAGATCAAGGCCTATATCGAAGAACCCTTATAGAATGGACAATGTGGAATGAGTTGAACTAAATAAACAACTAGAAGAATTACATAATAAGGTATTTATTCTCCCTAGTGTTTCTCCATGGGGAGCCCATGTTCTTTTTGTTAAAAAGAAAGATGGATCTATGAGGTTATGTATCAAATACAGGGAGATCAATTCTATAACAATAAAGAACAGGTATCCCCTACCTCACATTGATGATTTATTTGACCAACTGCATTGAGTTCAATACTTTTCAAAGATTGACCTTCCATCTAGATATATTCAGTTGTGTGTGAAGAAAGAAGACATTCCAAAGACAGCATTTCGAATCAGGTATGGGCATTTCGAGTTTATAGTAATGCCTTTTGGATTGACTAATGCACCCTCTGTATTCCTGGATCTAATAAATAGAGTTTTCAAGGAATATCTCAATGATTTTGTGGTGGAATTTATTAATGATATCTTTGTATACTCCAAAACCTACGAATATCATAGAAATCACTTGCGCATTATCCTAAAGACTCTTAAAAGGAATGAATTATATGTGAAGTTTAGTAAGTGTGAATTCTGGCTTCAAGAGATTTCTTTTCTTGGCCATATTGTCTCTAAAGATGGAATCTCTTTTTATCCTTCTAAGACCAAGGCATTCCAAGAATGGCCTGCACCGACTAGTATAACTGAGGTACACAGATTTATTGGTTTAGTAGGTTATTATCGACGTTTCGTCCAGAATTTTTCCCGGTTGGCTAACCCATTAACAAAGCTCGCACGTAAAGGGGTTAAATTTGTTTGGAAAAAATATTGTGAATAATGTTTCGAAGAACTGAAGAGAAGATTATTCAATGCTACTATATGGACTCTACCATTAGGGAATTATGGGTTTGTTATTTATAGTGATGCATCGAAGAAAGGGCTTGGTTGTGTCCTTATGCAAAATGATAGGGTTATTGCCTATGCATCACGACAGTTGAAAATTAATGAGAAAAACTATCCTACTCATGATATTGAGTTAGATGCTGTAATCTTTTCTTTGAATATATGGAGACACTATATCTATGGTGAAAAATGTGAGATTTATACTGATCACAAGAGTTTAAAGTATATTTTCTCAGAGAAAGAACTCAACATGAGGCAAAGGAGATGGCTTGAACTACTCAAGGATTATGATTGCACGATACACGACCACAAGGGGAAGGAAAATAAGGATGAAGATGCTTTGAGTAGAAAATATCATGGAGTATTGAACAAGATGATAATTGATAGGGATCCTATTTTCATGGATCTAGTAACGTTGGATATGGGAATAACCATGGAAGGTGAAACATCAATTATTTTTCAAATGGTTTCCAAACCATCTTTACTAGAATGGATTAAGAGTTCTCTGACCAATGATGAAGAATATCAAAAGAAGATTAAAGCTGTGAATGATGGTAGATTGAGAGGCTTTGTGTATGAAGAAGGAATTATAAACATTGGGAAGATACTTTGTGTTCCTGATATACCTAATCTGAAAATGGAATTGTTAGATGATGCTCATAGCCCCAATTTCTCTATACACCATGGGAGCACAATAATGTATAGATATTTGAAGGAACACTTTGTTTGGGCAACATTAAGAGGGATATTGATGATTTTGTGTCATGATGTATGGTTTTTCAACAACTGAAAGCTGTAAGGAAATAGCCTAGAAGATTCATTCAACCTATTTCCATACCGGAGTGGAAATGCGACAATATTACGATGGACTTTGTCATGGATCTACCAAAGACACCTCTAAGGAACGATTCAATATGGGTTATTGTTGTTCGTCTTACCAAGACATCACATTTTCTTGCTATAAGTGAAGATCTACCATGGGAACTTCTAGCAAGACTATATATTAATGAAGTTGAGAGACTTCATGGAGTACCCCTATCGATTGTTTCGGATCGTGATCCCCGTTTTACTTCATGATTCTGGAAAAGTCTTTAGAAGGCCTTGGATACTGAACTTCATTTGAGCACTGCCTACCAACCTCAAATAGATAGACAATCAAAACAGACTATTCAAACCTTAGAAGACACATTGAGATCATGCTCACTTGACTTTCAGGGTATGTGGGATAAATATTTACCTCGGGTAAAATTTTCCTATAACAATAGCTTCCATTCAAGTATTCAGATGGCACCATATGAAGCATTATATAGAAAGAGATGTCTCAAACCAACCTGTTGGGATGATGTAGGTGAAAGAAAACTTGTAGGCCTAGAACGGGTGGATGAAACAATGGAAAAGGTAAAGGTAATCAAAAACCACATCAAGGAACTCAAAGTAGGCAGAAGAGTTATGTCGATAACTGAAGGAATGATTTGGAATTTCAGGTAAGAGATCATGTTTTCTTGAATGTATATCCATGGAAGGGAGTTATACATTTCGGTAAGAATGGTAAATTGAGTCCCCGGTACATCAGACCTTTAGAAATTATAGAATGAATTGGTGTTGTAGCTTACTGTTTGGCAATACCACCAAGTTTCTCCAATGTTCACGATGTGTTCCATGTATCATTGTTGAGGAAATACATGCCTGAACCAATGCATGTACTCACCTATGAGGAATTAGAACGAAGAGCTCGTCAGGATTCTTGATATGAGAGAACAAGTACTGAGAAACCAGACGACTCGTCTGGTAAATGTTTTGTGGAGAAACCGTAAGATGGAAGAAGCAACATGGGAACCCGAGGAACATATGATAAAGAACCACCCGAGTATTTTCTTGAAGTAGTATTCTAGAAATTTTTCGAATGAAATAATTTGAATTAGGGGAGAATTTAACACCTCAATCTTCCACAGTACACTTCTCTTTGAATAATACAGTAGTGTGTGCTGTATGCAACTCCGAGTTCTAACACACACCACAACCAATCAAAGTAGCCGTTATTAATATTAATATCCACTTTTTGAAATTTTATAAATTTTATCTCTCAAAATGGGATTAATTTTTGGATTCGAAATATTGAAATTATCCTAGGGTAAAATTTTGGAACTTTTCAGATAACATTTATATATTGATCAATAGTGAAAATTACTAAATTTTAATTAAAAACAAAATTTTTAATCAAAATAAATAATAGTGATAAATTATTAATTTAAGTGGTTTTAAAGTATATTTAGAATGTATTTTTACAATTTAAAACAATATTTGTCATTGTACATAATTTCACATTTAAACCGGACATAAACCACTGTCAAACATTGGATAGTTATTATCTCTTAAATACACGTCTTTTGTTTTAAAAACGAGAATTAATTTTAAATTAATTTCTGCCACTTCTGTGTTTTGAATTTAGAAATATGGAATCTATATTTGGAATCAGTAGGTCCAAATTGTGTAAATATTTAACTTTTATTTTTAGACAATTTGAATAATTACTTCGGTAAATATTTTATTTACCATGGTTAAAGGTTAAATCCGGTAAATAAGGGTAAACAAATAATATTATAATAATATTAATTTACCCTAAAACGTGTCCTAACCCTATTGGTTAATACATTTCTGACCATGGCCATAATTGGGTCTATTTTGGGACCCCATGGATCCACTTGTAAGTGATAATGACACTTTATATTAATTAAGTTAAATTAAATACAAAAAATGACATAAACATATATCTTTTAGAAAAAAAATTTGTACATAGGGTTATATATATATTATATTTTAAACTATAAATATTTATTAAAAATATAATATTTTTTCCTACATAATAGTATTTTATTTATAATTTTTAGTCGTTGAATAATTAATTTTATTAGTGACACAATAATGATGCAGTATTTTCCTTATTAATGAAAGAATCAAATAATTGGTATTATAAATATTAATATAAATAATATTTAAATGTTTTGATGCCTTACACGAATTTTATTGATTAATATGACATTTTATTAGTTCTTAAATGAATTTGTTTTGAATTAATAAAGTTGTTAAGACTTTACCAAAAATCAATTATTAAATAGTGTCAAAAATGACATAAAAGATTTTTTAAAACAAATATTATATTATTAATTGATAGTATATTCCTAAAAATATAAGGTTCGGCCAAAGGACATATATAATGATATTTTTGTCATTAATGGACCACTTGGGGGTCTCTTGTATGTAAATAGTAAGTTTATAAACTATATAATATAAAAATTCAAAGTGACATGGTAAGTGTCAAACTAATTAACTAAGAGTTAAAACTAAAAGATAAGGTTAATAAAGTGACCCAAACCGATCTAAAACCTATTGGTTGAGTGTTTTTCGACCGATACCCACCTTAAACTTTAAATAATCAACTGTTTAGCCATTAAAAACTGAATATGAATTTATTATAAAATAATATTTCTAGCTTTTCCAAGGGTGCCTTTCACCCCTCTTATAAAAGGGCACTCCCCCTTCTATCAATTTCGCACCTTCAAAGCCTTTGGGATCGGCCAAACTCTGACCAAATACCCTCTAAAATATCCTCCCTTTATCCTAGAGGACTTCCTTTAGTAAGAAATCCAATCTATGGAGCCCTTTTGATCAAATCAAAAGGAAGAACCTGGAAAAGAGGTAATGTTTTCACCAACCACTTTCAAGTTCCTTTCTTCTTCAACTTCTTTCTTTGTTATTTCCATTCTAAAATAATAAATCCAGTATATTATATATACTGTGATGTTATTATAAATATGGTACAACCATATTCATTATTCTATCTATCCTTTGAATGACATGTCACCGTACGTGCGTACGTACGACTTACCGTCTCCACATCGTGGGGTAATTGTTATTCAATATATTATTATTTGGATGAGTATAATAATGATGTGTAATTTAAGTAAATAATAAATATAACATGATAATGATTCTGTATATATGATATAACTTCTAATTATATATTATTTTAATATCAAAAGAATGATATTGTCACTCGTGCGTACGTACGGATTACCGTCTCCACAAACACGAAGAGATTCATTCCACATCGTATCCATTCAAGGCTAATTCTAATTGGATGATTGAAAATAATTTTTAAGTACTTGATATAATTATGGATATGAATTGTATACAACCTTTCCATAACAAAAATGACTTATGTAACAAAACATATAAAAGAAAACGAGTATGTTAACACCCGAAATGACGATAATACAAAGATATTATTAACAAAGCAGTGTTAAAAGATCATATATGATATCATATTAATTTATATGATTCTCGTATAACTTAATAACAATTATATCGTAATTATATAGGAGGCTAACAAACCCTAAACCAAGTAAAAGTACAAGTTAAGGGTTTATTTCACAATCTCTTCATTATCCAAGGTTGTTTATACGTGATTATATATTGGGACCTCTTTAACATCCACATCCATGTTTCATTAAAATGTATTTCAAAACATTTTTAATATTTACTAGACAATGGTTTAATGTCATTTATATCATTTTTTAAATTTTTATATGATGTTTATAAATGAATCTTTCCATTGTTTTCCAAACAAGGTCTTTTTTATCCTTTTCGACAAAATTAATGTAAGAATGTCCTTTTTTTCTTATACGGCTGGTGCAGCTATTTTACACCATTATAAAATCGTCAAAGATTCCCTTACAAGATTATAAGAATATTTTCAAAGTAAATGTTTTATTTTATAAATATGTGACCTTAAAATGATTTCAAAAAAGAGATATTTCTCTCAAATTGTTTTGATTTCATCTATGTCAACATCCTTTGATGGATTTTAAGCTTATTTGAAGTTGATTTATTATGATAAAAAACATCCATATTGTATTGAAGGTTTTTTGATATGTTTTATTGTGGATGTGTTATTTTATACCATTCATGGTTTATAGAGAAAGTATTTACATTTCGTTTGCTAGTTTTAATGTGAATGTTTATGTTATGTTTAAACCTGTTCATATGAGGAATGCATTGGACAAAGTAAGTGATGGGTGGAGCCCGCTATAGCTCCTTGATGCATCGGTAGGTCTTATGAGATAAACTACTGTCTTGGAACAAGGCCTTGAAAAAATATTATTAGTAGTCTTGGCACAAGGCCATGACAATGTGGTTAATATAGTCTAGCATTATGCATTCCATCATTATGAAAGTGGTTATTGATATTGGATGTGATTATCAGACTAGTAGAATATCCATGTGAATAAGTAAATGGAATTATTTCATTTCATTTCAGCCATATTATGATGAAGTTCAAGTTTAAAAAGTTTTTGTTTTAGTTATACATTTTCTTAAATGTTTATGTTTATTTATGAAAGTTTTCTCTATATTGTTATCCTTACTGGGCATTTGAGCTCACCCCTTTCTATGTTTTATTTTTCCCAGGATTTGAAGAATTATTTTATGAATGACCTGTATGGATAGTATGAGGGGATATGAGTGTGGACTATGGATACTATGTTGTTGTAGTTTTTAATTTATGATGTAATTTAAACTTTATGAATGTTTCTATTGTTTCCTAGGAAACTAAACTAATCGGTCTTTTGAGACATGATCCTTTGTGATCGTGCCAATGTTATGTAATAATGCACTAACTCTGGGTAACTGTGGTCGGTGCGTTACACAACCCCAAAACCACTAAACCCTCAACCTAAATAACCCCTAAACCCATATCAATAAAACCCTTAAAACCACAACACCTAAAAATCATAAACACTCAACAACGAAAAACCCTAATCCTTGTCCCCAAAACCACTAAACCCACATCCCAAAAAAATATAAATCATAATCCCTAAAATACTCAAATCCATGAGCCTAAAAAGACCATAAACCCTCACCTAAAAATTGACAATACTCTCACCAAAAAATCCTAAACCCCCATCCCCAAAAAAACCTAGACCATCAAACCCAATAAAATAGGTGCCTTCAGACCCAAAATCCCAAAATCCCCATGCGGAATACAAGTAAACCCTCTATAAAATAAATACTAAACTGTCTGCCCCCAAAAAACCTGAACCCTCAGCCCCAAAATCTCTTAAACCCTCATCCCCAAAACAAAATCCTCCTAACCAAATAACTATAAACCCCTCGTGGATCCTCGGCAGATCGGAATCTCCCCATGGTGGTCGCGGCTTGTATTGGGGGTTCTTGGTGGTATTGGACCTTAGCGGTGGCGGCTTTAGGCGACTTTCGACGACACTGATCTTCGGAAGCGATATGGTTTTTTGCGGATCGAGATGGTATCTGGTGTAGATCTTCGGAGATGTCTGTGATCTGGGTGCGTCTAGCTTTGGAGGGACTTGTCTGGGCAGTTGAGGACCGACCCAGACTCCTGTTTGGGCAAGAGACGAACCAGATCTGTTCGGCAAGAGTGATGGGGCCTCCACGACTGGGTCAACGGCTTCGACGTCTTCAGCGGTGGAGGGAGGTTCCATGGCGGTGCGGGTTCTGGTCTCATCGACGATTATTGGAGGCGTGGAGCTATGGTCCATCTTCAGCACATCATTCTAGGTCAACGGTGGAGCCGTTCAGATCTGAACTTTCCATCGTGCGGTGCTTCGATTCCAGGGAGGTGCGGGTCAGATCTGGGCGATATGGTAAGTTGCTTTGCAGATCTCGATCGTGATGGTCTCTAGTGGCCTCTTTCGGCTTCATGGCGGTTGGGTTCTCCCAATATCTTCGACGGTCTGGTCTTCTCCAAACGGCGGCCTGGCCTTTCTGGATCCATGATGCTGAATGGTGGGTGCGGTGTGTTCCCCAATGCTCTGGAAGTGACATGCTTGCTTCCATGCTTGGATCTGGTTTTCCAGATCTGAGTCTGGGAGGGATTTGCTGGATCTCTTGGCTTTTGGACGGGTTCTGGTGGCTGCTGAAAGTGAAGGTGCAGATTTGTGCTTTTAGTTACTTAGTTTCGCCTTTGGTTTATGCTGCTGATGAAGTTCTGGTCAACTTGAACTGTGTCCTGGCTACTATGGTGGATTGTGGTCTTTTGAGCTGTTGCTGGTTTGGTTATGAGTCGTTGCGAAAGCTGGATTTGAGGCAGGATGAGATGGAAGTTGTTGGCTGTGGTGCTGGTTTGGTTCTGAATAGCTATGGGTGTGGGATTTTTGTTCTATTGAGTGTGCTGGATGTTTTCCTGTGTGTTGCTGGTTGTTTTTTGTTAGGACGTGATGCTGGTTGCGTCTGGTTTTGGTTCTTGTGTTGTGGTTTGATGCTGCTGGCTGTGATTGGCTGTGATGTCGGATTTGGTGATGTTGGTTGTTGGGGTTGGTTGGCTTGGATGTGCTGCTGCTGTGTTGCTATGATGATTGGATGTGGTGCTGCTGGAGGCTGGTACTGGCTGTATGTGACGTGATTATGGTGTTGTTGCGTCTGTTTTTGAGTCTTTTTCTCTATTTGTTTTTCATTTCTTTTTTTTTTCTTTTATTTTCTTTTTTTAGCGTTGGTTGTAAGGGGATTTTTGGGTGTGGGTCGTTTGACCCCTCCCCTCCCTTGTCTGTGGTGTATCTTTTTTTCTTTCTATTAAATTTGGGAGGACAGGAATATCCCGAC
The DNA here is from genome assembly GCA_963277665.1 of Viscum album. Classification (NCBI taxonomy): domain Eukaryota; kingdom Viridiplantae; phylum Streptophyta; class Magnoliopsida; order Santalales; family Viscaceae; genus Viscum; species Viscum album. The sequence goes on from OY728156.1 coordinate 1,560,825,892, forward strand.
CCTCGCATCTTCCTTTCCCTAAGACCCAAAATACCCGAAACCATCATATCAAAAAACTCCTATATCCTCATCCCCAAAGAAACCCTACACTCATAGCACCAAAAAAACCCTAAACCCTCATACCCAAAAAACCAAAAAACACTCAACCCAATAAAACCATAAAACCTCTACCCCAAAACCATAAAACCACATCCCTAAAAAACCCAAAACACTCAGTCCAATTAAAAGCTAAACCCTATGTAAATAAACCAAAAAACCCCTAGAACAAAATAAAAACAAAACCACCTATCCTAAAATCCCTAATACCTCACCCCCAAAAACCATATTATCTCGGCGATAAGAAACCCATAATCCACATCGCTAAAATCCATTATCTGTCATCCCCAAAAAAAACTATGTCCTCATCTCCAAAAATCCATAACACTCAGAAAAAAACCCTAATCCCTAATAATAAAAACCAAATACTAGTACCCCAAAAAATACTAAACCATCACTCCCCCAAAAACCTAAACCCCCATCGCCAAAAAAATACCTTAACCCTCATCTCCAAAATACCATAAAAATTCATCCTAAAAAAATCTTAAACACTCACCCCCAAAAATCAAACCACATAGACCGCAAAAAACCTAAACCCTCATCCCAAAATACCTCAAAACCCTCAGTCCCAAAAACCCTAAATTCTAAAACATAAAACCCTAAAACCCCAAACTCCTCAGTCCCAAAAAACCCTAATCCCTCGACCCCAAAAGTACTAAACTCTCAGATCCAAAAAATTGAACCCTAAATAACAAAAAACTCAAAAACCGCCTCCAAAAAACCCCTAAACCCTCATACCCAATATCCCAAAATCCTAAGCCCCAAAATTCCTATAACCTTCTCCCCCAATAACCCTAAACCCTTAGTCCTATGAAAAACTAGACCCTTACATCAGAAAAAACTAAAATCGTAATCCTTAAAAACCCTATACCATCTACCCCCAATCCAATAGCCTAAGAAAACCCTAGACCCTCACCTCCCATAATCCATAAAACCTTAATTAGAATAAACCATAAACCATCATCTCTTAATAACCCAAAGAATCATCCCAATAACACCCAAAACCTTTTTCCGCAAAACCCTAAATTTCCATCCTTGAAACCCCCAAAAAATGTAAACCCTTTCCGAAAAATACTTTGAACCCTCATCCCCAAAAATCCCAAATAACTCATTCATAGAAGACCCATGACACATGAACCCAAAATAAACCTATACCCTATACCCCAACAAACAAAAAACCTTCAACCCCAAAAAGATAAAACATATTACCTAATAAACCCTAAACCCACGGCCCTATGAAACCCTAAACACTCAGCCCACAAACCCCATGAACTCTTAGCTCTAAAAAACACTAAACCCTCATCCTCAAGAAAAACTAAACCCTTATCCCCCCAAAATAATAACCTCACATCCCTAAGTATCTTTAAACCCTCATCCCCCAAAACATTAAATCATACATCCCAAAAACCATTAAACCCCACAACCCAAAAAACCCTAAACCCTAATCCCCAATAAAATATTAACTATAGTACCCAAAAAATCACTAGAGCCTCATCTTTGAAAAAACCAAATTCTATCTTCCCACAAAACCCCAAAAGACGAATCCATAAAAAACCAATAAGCTTTAATCCCTAATGACCTCTATATACTCACCTAAAAAAACATTAAACTCTAATCCCCAACAAAACCCACATCCCCAAATCAATCAAATACCCATGCCCCAAAAATCCCTAAACCCTCATCCCCAAGAAACATTAAACAATCATCCCCAATAAACAATACACCCTAATACACAATAAACAATAATCCCCAAAAAACCCTAAACCCTTATCCCTAGAAAACCATAAGCCCCCAGCCCCATGAAAGCCTAATTCCTCAGCCCCAATAAACTCTAAATCATCAACCCAAAAAAAAACTAATATCTTATCCCAAGGAAAACCCTCAACCAGTAGTGCCAATAAAACAATAACCCTTATACCCAAGAAACCCTAAACCTCATCCCATGAACCCATAAACCCTCATCCCCCAAAAACCCCAAAATCATAACCTTATGAAACCCTCAACCCTCAGTCCAATGAAATCCTAACTTCTCAGATAAAAAAACACTAAACCTGGATCTCCCAAAACACCAAAAACATTATCCACAAAAATCCTCTATCCTCAACCCCAACTAAGCCATAATCCACACCCCCATATTAACCCTCAGACATAAGCCCCATAAAATTCCTAAACCCAGAACCCCAAACCCTATACCATCAGCCACAAAAATGCAATAGCTTTAGCCCCGAACAAAACCCCTAAACCCTTAGCCCCATAGAACCCTAAACACTCAACCCCCAAAAAAACTAAAACCTCTTCCCCAAAATTCATAAAACCCTTCCCCCCATAACTCCTAAACCCTCACCCCGAAAAATCCCAATTCCTCCATCCCTAAAAAACCTTAAACTTCATCCCCAAAAATCACAAAGCTCCCATCCCCAAAAACACATAAACCCTCATACCCAAAAAACCCTAATCACTTATCCCCAAAACTTGTAAACCCTCATTCCCCGAAAACCCTAAACCATAAACTCCAAAAAAAATCTAAAACCTCATCCCCCCAAAAACACAAACCCTTAGCCCCAAAGTACCCTAAAACCACATTCATAATAACATTAAACCGTTAGACCCAAAAAAAATAAACGCTCATCCCCAGGAAACCCTAAATCCTCTTCCCCAAAAAACCCTAAACCCTCATCCCATAAAACCCTATACACTAAGCATTAAAAAATGACAAACACCTATCGCTAAAAAAACCTAATCCATTAGGCCCAAAACCCTCAACCCCCCAAACCCTGAAACCCTTATCCCCTAAAACCACTAAATCATCATCCCACCAAACCCCAAAATCATTATCCCCAAAAAATTAATCTAACTTCTCTAAAAATAATCTATACCCAAATCCACTAAATATCCCTAATACGTCCAACCAAAATACCGAAAACACTCAGTTGAAAAAAATATATAAACACTCATCCCCAAAAATTGATAAACCCTCATCCATAATAAATATAAACCCTTAGACCTAAAAGAATCTAACAATTAATCCCCAAAGAACCATAAACCCTCATCCCCAAAATCCCCCAAACCCTCAACCCTAGAATAACAAAAACCCCCATCACCCAAAAACCAAAAACCATATCCCAAAAAAACCACAAACCCTCATCCCCCAAAAAACCCCAAACCATCAACCCCATATTAATACCATAAACTTATGCCCGAAAATCCAAACAAACTCATCCCAAAAAAACCCAAAACACTCAACCCAAAAAACCATAAACACCAATACCAAAGAACCAAAAATGCAGATCCCTAAAAACCTAAAACCCAGAACCCCCAAAAACCCAAAAACCTCAGACCCAAAAAATACCTAAACCCTCAACCCAATAATACCCTAAACCGTCAGGCCAAAACCCTAAATATATAGAAACAAAAAACCATAATCCTTAAAAACCTAAAACCCCAAACCCTAATAAAAAACCCCCAAAAATAAAAACCTAATTACCCAAAAACAATAAACAATCATCCCTTAAAACAATTAGAACCTCTTCCCCTCAAACCCCTAAATATTTATCCCCAATAAACCCTAAACCCTAATCCCCCAAATCCCTAAACACTCATTTCCAAATAAAACACTACAAACTCAGCTCAAAAACCCCTAGAAACTAATCTATAAAACCAATAAATACTTATCCCAAAATCCCCTGGACACTCATCCCCCAAAACTCATAAACACGCATCCCTAAAAACCCTAAACCCCCAGCAACACAAAAAAGTAAACCATAAGTCCCAAATAACCCTCATCCCTCAAAAATCAAAAACTGAAAACCATCGGCCAAAAAAACACCAAAACCCTCTTCTTAAAAACACCAAAACCCATATCCACTAAAACACCAAAACCCTCACCCCCAAAGAAATATTCAATCCACAGCCATAGAAAACCCTAAACCTCCATCCCTTTGAAACCAAATTCCCTATTCCCTAAGAAATTCCAAACAATTAGCTCAAAAAAACCTTAAACCATTAGCCCCAAAAATCCATAATGTCTCATTCTAATAAAAAAATAAATCCTCATCCTAAAATATCCATAAAACCTCTTAACCAAAAAATCTATAAACCCTCATCCTCTCTGCCACAAAGAACCTAATTCTTAAGCACCAAAAAAATCCAAAGCCATGATCCCTGAAGAATCCTTAAACACTCAACTCCATAAAGACCGAAAACCTCATCCCTCAAACCTCTAATTCATAATCCCTAAACCCAGAAAAAATTATCCACAAAAACCCTATAACCTCATCCCAAAAACACTCTAAACCCACATCCGCCCCCAAAAAACCTAATCCCATATCCATAAAAAATAATAAACCCTCACCCCTAAAAACCCAAAACACTCGACCCTAAGAAACCGTAAACATTCAAACATAATAAACCCTAAACCATAATCTCAATGAAACCCTGAAATACCCGAACCAATAAATCGTAAACCATAATCCCCATGAAACCCTAAAAACCAATCCTCAAGAATCCCTAATCCCTCATCCACAAGAAACCATTAATATATATCCCTACGAAACCCTAAACCCTCATAGACAATCCAAAATCTAAACTCTCATCCATTGGAATCCCTATACCCTAAAAACAATAAACCATAAACCCTTATACCCAAGAAACCCAAAAACCAAATCCCCATGAAACTCTAAACCCATATCCCCATAACCTGTAAACACTCATCCCTAGGATAATATCAACCCTCATCCCATTTAATACTTCAACCATTAGGACAAAAAAAACTCAATCATAATACACAAAAAATATAAATTATTATAACCAGAAAAACATTAATCCTCATCCCCAACTAATCCTCACCCCTTAGACCCAAACAAACTCAAACATCCAGCCCAAAAAAATCTCATACCTCATCCCACAAATCCATAAATCATTTTCCCCAAAACCACAAAACATTATCCCCAAACAATATAAAACCTATGCCCAAAAAAAAACATGAACCCTCGTCCCCTAAAAAAACTAATCACTCAACCCCCAAAATCCTTAAACCATCACCACCGAAAAAAAATAAATCCTTAGTTCAAAAAACCATAAACTTTTATCCAAAAAATCCCTAAATACACATAAAAACACTAAACCCACATAATCAAAAAAACCTAAACACTTAACCCCAAAAAACCCAAAACCCTAATCCCAAAAAAACACATACCATGATTCCCAAAAATCCCCAAACCCTTATGCATAAAAAACCATAATCCCTTATACTCCCAAAACCCTAAATTACAAAAAATAAAAACAACCCAGAACCCTCATCCCCCTGTATACCTGAAATACTCTGTCACAAAAAATCATAATCTCTTGGCCACAGAAATATATATAACCTAAGAAAAAGTTACCAACCCTCTTCACAAAAATACTCTTAGAAAATTCCTAAACTATAATCCATAAAATAGTATAAAATATCATCCCCAAAAAACACTAATCCCCCAACCTCAAAAAATCGTAATCCCTCATCAACCAAAATACGCAAAATCCTCATCCCCTAAATCCCTAAAACCATAGCCCCAAATAAATTTAAACATTCAAACCCAAATTCCTTAATCACTCATCCACCAAATACCATAAACCCTCATTCTAAAAAACACTATATAGTAATAAAAAATAAACACAAAATACTTATCCAAATATACCCCTAACCCTTTACCCCCGTAACCCCAAAACCCTCATCCCCAAAATCCCTACATCCCTCATCCCCCAAACATAAAAACCCGCATCCACAAAAAACATTTTAACCATAATCCCAAAAAACCCTAAATCATTATCCTAAAAAAACCCTAAAAACTAAACCCTAGAAACCCCAATCCGACATCCGTAAAAAACCTAATCCCTCATTCCCAAAAATACTAAACATTCATACCCAAAATGCCCTAAAATATCATCCCAAAAAAACATTAAACTCTCAGAATACTGAAATACTAAAAACTCATCTCCAAAACCATTAAACACTCATCATAAAAAACACAATCCCTCATCACCCAGAAACCCTAAACCCTTAGCCATAAAAAACCATGAACCCTAAAACATAAAACCCTGAAGTATCATTGTAGAAAACACTAAACCCTAAACCCCAAAAACCTTAAACCACCATCCCAAAACAACCTTAAACCCTTATCCCCCAATAAACATACACCCAAATTTCAATATAAATGCTAAACACACTTCATAACAAAAAAAAAAATAAATCATCCACCCCAAAAAACCAAATCCCTCAACAAAAACAAACCTTAACCCTCATCCACAAGAAATCCTCAACCCTAATCCTAAAAAAACTAGTCACCCTCAGCTACAAAAAACAGTAAAACTTTATTTCCAAACCCACTAAGTGAGTAAAAAAAATAACCTAAATCATTAGTACCAAAAAACCATAACCTATCTTCCCTTAAAAACCTAAAACACTCAACCCCAAAAAACCCAAAACACTCTACCAAAAAATTAATCTAAACCTTTATAAAAAAATATAAATCACCTTCCACAATATATCCTTTAAATTAGAATGAAAAAACCCTAAGCACTAAACTCAATAATAATAAACCATGAGTCACAATAAATCCTAAACCCTCAACCCCAAAATACCCAAATCCCTTCTCCCAAAAAACCCTCAACCTCATTCCCAGAAAACCCTATAACCTTATCCAAAAAAAAACACTTAACTCTAAGTCCTAAAAACCCCTCATCACTCAACCCCAAAAATCCTTGAACTAAAATATCCAAAACCCCTAACACTTTAGACCTAAAAATTGTAAAACATAAAGCCACAACAAACCATAAACCCCAATCCCCAATATCCCCTAATCCCACATCCCAAAAAAAAAACACAGACCCCTCGACCTCAAAAACCCCTATACCCTCATCCAAAAATACCTAAACCTTAATAAAACCCCAAAAACCCTCATCCCCAAACCCTCTAAACTCCCATTTCCAAAAAAACCCTATACTCATAGCCCCCCCCCAAAAAAAACCCACCACCAAAAAATACCATAAACCATAAACCCTAAAAAATCTAAACCCAATCCCCAAAAAATCATTAAGACATGCACCTCAAAAAAACCTAAACCCTCTAATCCAAAAATATCCCAAATTTTACATTACCAAAACACCTAAACCCTCAAAATCATCCCAAAAACTATACAATCCTTAGAAAAAAAAACTTAAACACTCATCCCCAAATATACTAACCCCACAACACATAAAAAAACCAAAACTAGCATCCCCAAAAAGAAAGAAACACTCATCCCAAAAACCACTACACACCCATCCCCAAGAAACTCTAAACACTCAACCTGAAGAAACCAACAACTAGGAGCCCATAAAATCCCTAAACACTCAGCTAAATAAACTACCAAAACCCTCTTCCAATAGAACTCCTAAACCCTTATCAATAAAAACCTAAATTCATAGCCCAAAAATCCCAAAAAACATAACCCAAAGACCAATAAAATCTCAGCTCCAAATAAGACTAAACCACAATCCCTAAAAAACAAAACCATAATCTAATGATACCCTAAACCCTAAGATCCAAAAAACCCTTAGCCCTTTTCCCAAAGACACCTCAAACCCTCACCCCAAAATCCCCAAAATAATAATCCACAAAACCCCTGTACCTTTGGCCAAAAAACACTACACCTCATCCCCATTAAACCATAAACACTCATCCCCAAAAAAAACATAATCCCTCAACCACATAAAATCTATAAAACCTTAGAAAAAACATATGCATGAGCCCTAATACATCCTTAAACACTCAGTACCAAAAAATTGAAGACCTGCAGCACCTAAAGTCCCTAAACCCTCATTCTCAAAAAAATAATAATCCCTCATCCCCAAAAAACCATATACAATCAGCACCAAAAGACCATAACCCCTCATCCCCAAAACTCTAAACCCATAATCCCAAAAAACACCAAACCATGAGCCCCAAGACCAACATACCAAAAAACACAAAACTCTCACCCCAAAAAACAGTAATAACACATCATCCAAAAAACCCAAAACCCACAGGAAAAAAAACCCATAAACCCTTTTCCCAAAAAACCTTTTAACAATTAGCCCCAAAAAATCCCTAAACACTTAGCTCCAAAGCCCCTAAACTGGAATTGCCATTAAATACCAAACCTTAGCCCCCCAAAACCCTTAACCACCATTCCAAGAAAATCCTAAACCCACACCCCCCAAAACCCCAAGACACTTAGTCCTAACAAACCCTAAACTCTATGTCCCAAAAAATAAAAAACCCTCATCCCAAAAAACCAAAAACCATTTTCCCCACAACCCTGAATCACTCATATCAAAAAACCGTAAATCCTCATCCCCGAAAACCATAATTCAATATTCCTAAAAAATCCCAAAGCCTATGTCCCCTTTAACCCTAAACCATTAGCTCCAAAAAAAACCGGAAACCATCATCCACAAAGACCCCTAAACCTTAATCCCCCAAAACCCATAAACCATTATACCTAAAAACCAAAAACCCTCATCCTTAAAAATTTTAATCTCTTAGTCCAAAAAAACCTTAAACCCTAAACTCCAAAAAACCATCAACCCTTATACCAAAAATCCCAAAAAACATGATCCAGAAGACCCCATAAACTCTTATCCCTAAAACCCCAAAACCCTAATCCCCAAAAATCTACACAAAAAACCTGATCCCTTAGCCAAAAAAAAACCCTACACCCTCATCCAAAAAATCCCAAAACCATGGAATCCCCAAAACCCCGAAACCTCAATCCCAAATAATAGTAAACCCTTAGGCCAAAAAAACACTAACCCCATAGCCCGAAAAAACCCTAATCATATATCCCTATAAAATCCTAAACAATCATTCGCAAAAACCCTAATCTATTGGATCCAAGAATCCCTAATACCTCATATGCATATAATACTAAGACCCCATCCCCAAAAATGATAATCCCTCATCCCCAAAAACCCAAAACCCTCTTCCCCCAAAACCACAAGACCCTCACCATTAAACCCCTAAACCCTAAACCATAAGAAACCCAAAAAACTAATTCCAAAAAAACCTAAACCAAGCTCCTAGAAAAAACCTCAACCCAAAATAACTAAATCCCCTCATCTCAGAAAAACATTAAATTTATAATCCCCAAACCCATAAATCCTAAGCCGCGATGACCCCTTTACCCTCACCCCACAAAACCCAAAACCATCACATTGAAAAAACCCGAAAAAAACTACCCCATGAAACCGTAAACCCAATCCCAAAATAACCAAAAACTCACAAACCTATAAAACCCAAAATACCCACCCCCCAGTAACCCTAAAACATCAGCACCAAGAATCCCTAAACTCTAATCCCCTGGAAACAATAAACCCTAATGCCTAATAAACCATATATACTAAACCCCATGAAACCCTAAACCCTCATCCCCTTGATTCCAAAAATCTTCATGCCCAAAAAAACCTAAACCCTCAGCCCGAAGAAACCCTAACCCCTAATCCCCAATAAACACAAAAAAATCATTCCCAAAATACCCTAAAGTCTCATCCCAAGGAAACCATCAACCTTCAGACTCAAAAACTGAACAACATAATTCCCAAGAAACCATAAAGCTTCAACCCCAAGAAATCATAAACCCTATGAATAAAAAACTCTTGGATCGCACCCCTATCAAAAACTCAACAATAATCCACATTAAAATTCCAACCCTCATGCTAAAAAACCTCTCCAACTCTATCCCCAAAAAACCCTAAACCCTAAACCCCAAAACATTCTAAATTGTAAGCCCCAAATGAGCCTCATCTTTTAGCCACATAAAACATTAAACCATCATACACAAAAAAACTCAACCCCAAGCCCCAAATAAACCTGAACTATTATCCCGTAAAACCCTAAACCATCATCACCAGAAAAAACCTAAACCCACATTTCCAAATGAATCCTAAACGCTCCGCCCAAAAAAACTCTACACACTATTACCAAATAAATTCATAAACGCAAATCCTTGAAAAACACTAAAACATCATCCCAAAAAAATCCTCAACCCTCATCCCCCAAAACAATAATCCCTCATCCCAAAAAAACCCTAAACCCTCTTCTACAAAAACCCCTAAGCACACATTAAAAACCATAATGTTACATCCCGAAAAAACACTAAACCTTCATCCCCCAAAAAACTAAACCCTCATCCCCTATATTATTTATTCCCTTATCCCCAAAAAATACTACACCCTTTGTCCCAAAAATCCTTAAAAATAGAGACCAAAAACAGTAAACACTCATCCCCCCAAAACCCCAATCCTTCAATATAAATAACCAAAAACACTAAACTATACAAAATTCTATACCCTCATTATCAAAAAACCATAAAACCTAAAGCCCAAAAAATCATAACCAATGAGCCCAAAAACCCAAAAACCTCATTACCCTAAACCATTGAACCCCCAATCTTAAAAAACTTCTAAACCCTTATACCCATGAAAACCCTAAATCGTCTTCCAAAAAAAACCTTATACCCACATCCCTAAAAAAACTAAACCATACATCGAAAAAACATTAGACTATAATCCACAAACAGCCCTAATAACTTATCCACAAAAAACATGAGACCGTAATCCCATAAAAAACTTTGAAACCTCAGCCCTAGAAAACTCTAAAACCTCATCCCCAAAAAACTCAAACCCTAATCCACCAAAACCACAAACAAAAAACCATCAACACAAAAACACCACAAACCATTAGACATAAAAAACTCAATCCCTCATCACCAAAAAACATTAAACACTCATACATAGAAAACCCATCACACTTGAACCCAAAAAACCCCACACCCTATACCCCATAAAACAATTAACTTTTGGCCCCAAAAAAAGATAAACCCTATGCACTAATAATCCCAAAACCCATGGGCCCATGAAACCCTAAACCCCCAGTCCCAAATCCCATGAACTCTCTGCTCCAAAAAACACTAAACCCTCATCCTCAAGAAAAAATAAACCCCTATCCCCCCAAATTAATAATCTTCCATCCCTAATGATCTGTAAAACCTCATCCCCCAAAACAACAATACATACATCCCAAACACCATTAAACCCAACTCCCCATAAAACCCTAAACCCTAATACCCAGTAAACTATCAACCATGATACCAAAGAAATCCCTAGATACTAATCTTTGAGGAAACCTAATTCTATCTTCACCCAAAATCCCTAAATACAATGCATTAAAAACCCCTAAACTATAATCCACAATGAAAACTAAGCATTCAACTCCAAAAACCCTGAACCATAATCCCCCCAAAAACCCACATCCCAAAATCTACCAAATTCCAATGCCCAAAAAGTCCCTAAAAACACATCCTTAAGAAACCATACGCCCTAAAAGACTGTAAACCATAATCCCCAAAAAACTGCAAACCCTCATCCCCAAAAAATCATATTCCACCAACCCAAATAAAACCCAAATCCTCATCCCCAACAAACTCTAAAACATCAACCCAAAAAAACACTAAACTCTCATCCCAAGGAAACCCTAGACCATTAGTGCCAATAAACCCTAAATCCATATACCCAAGAAACCCTAAACAATTATCTCATGAATCTATAAACCATCACCCCAAAAAACCTTAAACTCTCAACCCTATGAAACCCTCAACCCTCATTCTAAATAAATCCTTACCTATCAGGCCTAAAAAACACTCAAATTGCATCTCTCCCAAAACCAAAAACCCCATCAACAAAAAACCTCAACCATCAGTCCCAAACAACCCATAATCCATAGCCACATAAAAACCCTAAATACTTATCCCCATAAAATACCTAAAACCTCACCCACCGAAAACCCTAAACCATTAGGAGAAAAATGCAATACCCTCATTTCCAGACAAAAATCCTAAACCCTTATACACCCAAAACCCAAAACACTAAGCCCCCCCCCCCAAAATAAACCCTAACACCAAAATCCATAATCCCTTACCCAAAAAAATTCCTAAACCCTCATCCACAAAAATCCCAATTCCATTATCCCTAAAAACATTAAAATTTTAGCCCCAAATAATACTGAACACTCATCCTCAATGAAAAATAAAACCTCATACAGAAAAGACCCTAAACATTTATCCTCCAAAAACCAATAAACCCTCATTCCTAGAAAACCCTAAACCGAAACCCCCCAAAAAATATATAACCTAATCCCCGAATAAAAAAAACATTTATTCCCAAAATAACCTAAAACCCCATCAACAAAACACTAAACCCTTAGACCCATAAAACATAAACCCTCATCCCCAAGAAACCCTAAACCCTCATCCCAAAAAATCCTTAAAACATTTTCCCATAAAATCCTATACATTATTAAATTAATAAATTACAGACCCCCATCCCAAGAAAACCCTAATCAATCAGGCCCAAAACCCCCAAAACCCTTATCCCCCCAAACCGTGAAACACTTTTCCACCAAAACCACTAAATCCTCATTCCCCCAAACCCCTAAATCCATTATCCCCAAAAAACTTAATCTAACTTCAATAAAAACACTCTATACCCAAATTTGAAAAAATCCCTAATCCCTCAAACCTGAATACCCTAAACACTCAATTGAAAAAAATTCGGAACACTCATCCCTAGAAATCCATAAAAGCTTGTCCATAAAAAATATAAACCCATAGACATAAAAGTATATAAACCCTAATCCCAAAAACACCCTAAACCCTCATCCCTAAAAATCCCAAAACCCTCAGCCCTAAAATAACCCAAAACCCCAACATAAAAAAACCATTAACCTTATCCCCAAAACACCACAAACCCACATCCCCCAAAAATCCCAAACCATCAACCCCATATAATCACCCTACCCTTAGGATTGAAACTATGAAAAGACTTGTCCCACAATAACCCAATACACTCAACCAAAAATACTATAATCACCAAGCCCAATAAACCAGAAACCCACAGCCCTAAAAACCTAAAACCCTCAACCACATAAAACCTAAAAATCTCATCCCCCAAAAATCCTAAACCCTCATGCCAACTAATGCCTAAAACCTCAACCCAAAAACCTTAACTCCAGAGCAACAAAATACCCTCAAACCTCAACCCTAAAAAACCCCAAACCCTAATCCAAAAAACCCCAAACCCCGCACCCAAATTTCCCCAAACTACTAAACCCTAATCCCTTCAAACAATTAATACCTCATCCCCTCAAACCCCTAAATATTTATCCCAAAAAAAACCCTAAACCCTTATCCCCTATATCACCAAAATATGATTTCCAAATAAAACTCTACGCACTCGGATCCAAAAACCACTAGAACCTCTTCTTTGAAAACCACAAACACTTATCCGAAATTCCCATAAACACTCATCCACCAAAACACATAAACCCTCATCCCAAAAAAAAATAAACACCCAGTAACACAAAACCCTAAACAATAAGACCCAAAACCCTAAAACCCTCAACCATCAAAAATATAAAACCATCAGCCAAAAAAACACCAAAACCCTATTCCCCAAAACACCAAAACCGATATTCATAAAATCCCCAAAAACCTCATCCACCGGAAAACCTAAATCCACAGCCCTAGAAAACCCTAAACCTCTATCCCATTGAAACCAAAAACCCTCTTCCCCAAGAAATTCCAAAAAATTATATACAAACAACCTTAAAACATTACCCCAAAAAATCCTTAATATATCATCCCAATAAAAAAATAGACACTCATCCTAAAATATTCATAAACTCATTTCCCCTACAAACTCATAATCCATCATATCCTCCACCAGAAAATCCATAATTCTTAAGAACCAAAAAAAAATTAAACTATGATCCCTAAGGAAACCTTAAACAATAATCTCCATAAATACCTAAACCCTCCTAAGAAAAACACTTAATTACTAATCCCTAAACCCAAAAACATTTATCCCAAAAACCCCTATTAAATCATCAACAAAAAACTCTAAACCCTCATACCTCAAAAAATCCAAAACCAACATCCAAAAAAAATCATAAACCCTCACCCCTAATAACCCAAAACACTCGTCCCTAAGAAGCCCTAAACACTAAACCCCAAGAAACCCTAAACCATCTTATCAAAGAAACCCTAAAATCGCATAACCAATAAATTGTAAACCATAAGAAACAAAAAACCCTAATAACCAATCCTCAAGAATCCCTAATTCCTCATCTAGAAAAAACCATTAATATTTATCCCCAAGAAACTCTAAACCATCATAGCCAAAAAAACACTAAAATCCAATCTATAGGAAACCCTATACCCTCATCAACATGAAACCCTATACCCTCATATCCAAGAAACCCAAAAATCTCTTCCCCATGAAACACTAAACCCTTAGCCCAAAAAACTATAATCTCTCATCCCTATGATAACCTTAACTCTCATGTCATTGAAGTATTCAACCATTAGAAAAAACCCTCAAACAACATCCACAAAAACTATAAAATATTATACCAAGAAAACATCAATTCTCATCTACAATTAAAACTCTGCCCTAAGACCCAAAATCCCTTAACCATCAACCCCAAAAAAGAAATCCCCCATCCCCCAATTCCATAAATCATTATCCCCAAAACCCTAAAACATAAGTCCCAAAAAAACCTAAACCCTAAGACCCAAAAAACCATAAACCCTCATAAAAAATACAAATCAATCAACCCGCAAAATCCCGAAACCCTCACCTCAAAAAAACACTAAATCCTTAGTCTAAAAAACTATAAACTCTTAGACAAAAAACTCTTAAATACGCATCCAAAAAAACACTGAACCTACATCAACAAAAAAACCTAAACACTCAACCCAAAAAAACCCAAAACCCTCTTACCCAAACAAAACCCAAAACCATGAGGCCTACAAATCTGGAAACCCTTATCTATAAAAACCATTATCCTTTATATTCCAAAATCCTAAATTCCCAAAAACAAATAAATCCATCATCCCCCCTTAAACCCTAAACACTCATCCCAAATAATCCTAATACATTGATCAAAAATTTAATATATAAAATATGAAATAAAAATTAACCCTCTTCACAAAAAACAATTTCCAAATCACTAAAAATCCCTAAACAGTCATACCTAAAATAGTATAAAATATCATTTCCAAAAAACCCACAACACCCTGGCTCAAAAAGCCCAAATCCCTCATCCCCAAAAAATGAAAAATCCTCATCCAACAAAAACCCTAAACCCTAAGCCACAAATAAATTTAAACCATAAAACCAAAATTACATAATCCCTCATCCACCAAAAACCATAAACCCTATTTCTGAAAAAAAAACTAAATAGTAATCCGCAATTAACCCAAAATTGTTATCCAAAAAAACCTCAAAACCTCTAGCCCTATTACCCAAAAACACTCATCCCCCAAATCCCTACCTCCCTCATCCTCACAAAAAAAAACATCATCCACAAAAAACATCGTAACCATAATTCACAATAAACCCTAAATCATCATCCTAAAAAACCCTAAAAATTCAACAATAGATACCCCCAAACTGTCTTCATTAAAAAACCTAATCCCTCTTACCCAAGAAATACTAATCCATCATCCCCAAAATCTGCTAAAACCTCATCCCCAAAAAAATCTAAACTACTAGCACTATAAAATCCAAAAAACTCATCCCCAAAACCCTTAAAATCTCAACATCAAAAACCTAACCCCTCAGCACCCAAAAACCCAAAACCCTTTTCCTTAAAAACCAATTAACCCTAGACCAAAAAATTTACCTAATGTATCATCCAAAAAAACCTAAAAACAATTCTCCCAAAACCCACAACCCCCTCCCAAAATAACCTTAATGCCTTACCCCCAAAAAATAGAAACCCACATCTGAATAAAAATTCTAAACACACGTCCCAAAAAATACTAAGCCCATAGAAAAAAACCTTAACCCTAATCCACAAAAATTCCTCAACCCTCAAACTTAAAAAACTATTCACCCACAGCTCCAAAAAACCATAAACCCTTATTTCCAAATACCCTAAACCGTTAAAAACAAATAACCTAAAAAATTATCACCAAAAAACCATAATCAATATTCCCATAAAAAACCTAAACACTCAACCCCAAAAAACCCAAAATAATCTACCCCAAAATTACTCTAAACCATTATCCATAGAAAAACCATAAATCGCTTTCCATATTAGACCCCTAAAATCAGCCTGAAAAAACCCTAAACCATCAAATCCAAAATATTATAAACCCTTAGACCCAAAAAATCATACACCCTCATCCCAAAAAATCCTAATCCCTTCATGCAAGAAAACCTTCAACAATTATTCCCTGAAAACTAAAAAATCTTATCCAAAAAAACCTTTAACTCTCAGCCATAAAAAACACTCATCCCTCAACCATAAAAACCCAAAACCCCTCATCTCAAAACCCCCTCAAACATTAGACCTAAAAATTGTTAAAGTCCAATCCACAAAAAACCATAAACCCCATTCTCCAATAGCCCCTAAGCCCCCATCCCCAAAAAACATCATCCCTCAACCTCAAAACCATTTAAACCCTCATACCAAAAACAACTAAACCCTAAAATTCAAACCCAAACACCATCATCCCCAAACACCATAAACTATAATCCCAGAAAATAATATATACTCATAGACCCAAAAAACCCAAAAACCTTGAACAAGAAATACTCTAAACCATAAACTCCAAAAACCCTAAACCCCCATCTCCAAAAAAACAGTAAAACATGTGCCCAAAAAAACCTAAACCCTCTCATCAAAAAATAACCTAAAACCCACATCACCAAAACACCTAAATCCTCACCCTCATCCCCAAAAAAGGAAAACCTTAGCCCAGAAAAACCATAAACCCTCATCCCCAAAGAACGTACACCCTCAAAACCTAAAAACCCAAAACCATCATCCCCCCAAACCACAAAAAAACTCTGCAAAAAAACCACTACACACCCATCCCCAAGAAACTCCAAACACTCAACCTGAATAAACCCATAAATATGAGCCCCAAATATCCCTAAACACTCAGCTAAAAATACGTTAAACCCCCTTCCCATAGAACTCCTAACCCCTCAGCCACATAAAACTTAAATTATCAGCACAAAAACCCATAATCCCTTTACCCCAAAACCACTAAAACTTTAGCACAAAATAATTGTAAACCTAAATCCCTAAAAAAATAATCCATGATCCGATAAAACTCTATACTCTTAGATCATAAATACCCTAAAACCATATCCCAAATATGCTTCAAACCCTCATCAACAAAACCCCCAAAACTATCTACCACAAAGCCCTATACCATTCAACCAAAAAAACTCCATAGTTCATCCCCATTAAACCATAATAAATCTTTCAAAAAAAAAACATATACCCTAAACAACATAAAAAAGTAAATCCTCTGTAGAAAAAAATTATTCCTATGCTATAAAAAAACCCTAACCCCTTAGTATAAAAAACTAAAAACCATCAGCACCAAAAATCCCTTAAACCTCATTCTCAAAAATTCCTAAACCCTAATCCCCAAAAAACCATATACACTCAGCACAAAAATAACCATTACCCAGCATCCCCAAAATTCTAAACCCTCAACCCCAAAAAACCCCAAACCTTGATCCCATAAAAAACTCAAAACCATCATCCCATAAAACCCAAAACTCTCACCCCAAAAAACCCTAATACCACATCCCCAAAAACCCAAAACCCTCTACCTAAAAAAACCAAAAACCCTCATCCCCATATTAAATGTATCCCTTAAGACCAAAATATCCCATAACACTGAGCTCCAAAAAACCCTATACTGAAATCCCCAAAAATTACCATACCTTAACCCCAATAAACCCTTAAAACTCTACCCAAAACCCCCACAATAATCATCCTAAGATAATCATAAACCCACAACCCCCAAAACCCTAAGGCACTCAGTCTTGAAAAACCCTAAACCTTATGTCCCCAAACCAGTAAACCATCATAAAAAACCAAAAACTATTTCCCCCAAAACCTTGAATCCCCCATCAAAAAACCCTAAACCCTCAT
Source organism: Viscum album (assembly GCA_963277665.1). Classification (NCBI taxonomy): domain Eukaryota; kingdom Viridiplantae; phylum Streptophyta; class Magnoliopsida; order Santalales; family Viscaceae; genus Viscum; species Viscum album. The sequence continues at coordinate 1,560,844,001 of OY728156.1, forward strand.
CCCCCCATACCCTAATACATTATTCCTAAAAAACAGAAAACCATCATCCCTATAAATTCTTAATATCTCAGTCCCAAAAATGCTTAAACCATAAACTCCCAAACACTTTCAACCCTCATACAAAAAATACACAAAACCTGATCCAAAAGATCCTATAAACTCTCATCCATAAAACCCCAAAACCCACATCCCAAAAAACAATAAAAAACCCTGATCCCTGATCCCTCAGCCCCAAAACCCATAAACACTCATCCTAAAAGACCCAAAAGCCTCGAAACCAAAAAACAAAAAAACCTCAAGCCCCAGAAATAGTAAACCCTTATCCCCAAAAAACGTTAACCCCTAAGTCCAAAAAAAACCTAAACCAAAAGACCTACAAAAACCTAAACCATGATCCCCAAAAAACCCTAATCCCTTAGCTCCAAGAAACCCAAATAACTCATCCTTATAGAAAACTAAAACCCCATCTCTAAAAATGATAAACCAACATCCCCAAAGAAACCAAAATCCTATTCCACCAAAACCAAAAAACCCTCACCATTAAACCACCTAAACCCTCTTCCCTAAGAAAACTTATACCTTAAGTCTAAAAAAATATTAAACCATGATCCCCCAAAAACGTCAACCCTTTACCACAAAAAACCCTAGATTGTGAGCCCAAAAATCCTTTAATTTCTTTGACCCAAAACCATAGATTCTAAGCCATAATGTCCCCTATACCCTCATCCCCAAAAAACCCTAAACCCACAAAAAAACACATAACTTTACAATGTGATAAATCCCTAAAACTTCATCCCCCAAAATAACCTAAACCCTCATCCCCAATATTCTTTAAACACTCATCCCCCCAAAACACTACACCCTCTATCTCAATAATCCATAAAAATACCGTCCAAAAGAACATAAACCATCACCACCCAAAAACCATAAACCATTAGCATAATGAACCATAAACATTAAACCATAAAAAATTCTAAACCCTCATCCCAAAAAATCCATAACCCCTGAAGACTAATAATAATAAACTGTGATCCCCAAAACTGAAAAACGTCATCCCCCCAAACCCTTAAACCCCCATCCTATGAAAACATCTAAACCATTATACCCAAAAAACCATAAATCGTCTAAAAAAACCCTATACCCACAGCCCTAAAAAACCTAAACAATACATCCCCAAAAATTCTAAACAATCATCTCCAAGAAACTCTAATCCCTTAAAACCAAAAAACATGGGACCCTTGTCCCCAAAAAACCCGGAAACCTCAAACCTAGAAAACCCTAAAACCTCATCCCCAAAAAACTCAAACCCTCATCCACAAAAAACACAAACCCTCAACACAAAAATACCACAAACCGTTAGCCACAAAGAAAGAAAAACCCTCAACCCGAAAATAAGAAACAATCAATACCAAAAACCCCAAACCTCATGCCATAAAACAAACCAAACCCCCATTCTCAAAATTCCATAAACCCACTACCCCAAACAACTCTACACCCCCTTCCCAAAAAATCCCTAATTACTCATCCCAAGAAACCCTGAACACTCACCCAAAAAAACCACGTAAACCTTCATCCCCTAAAAATATTAAACCATAATCCACAAAACATAGCTAATACTATGCAACTAAAACCCCAAATACACGGCCCCAAAAAAACATGAAACCCTCATCCCCAAAAAAACAGAAACTATTAGCCATTAAAAACCAAAAACCATCCACCCTTAAAAAACCCTAACACCCATTTCCAAAAAAATGAAAAACTTCATACCCAAACAAGCACAAATACTCATCCCCAAAACAATATTAAGAATTCGCACAAAAAAACACCTAACCATCACCCCCAAAATACCATAAACCCTCATCCATAAAAACGTTAAAAACACAGCCCCCAAAAAACTCTCAATGTTGATCCCCAAATACAGCTAAAAACTAATCCCCCAAACCCCTAAACACTAAAACCCCCAAAACTCTAAACCCCCATCCCCAAAACCATAAACCATCAACCACATAATACTTTAAACCCTCATATCCAAAAAATAGATAAACCCTTAGACCAAAAAAAACATAAACCCTCATCACCAGAAACCCCTAAACCATCAAACCTAAAATAACGTAAACCCTCAACCACAAAAAATGAAAAAAATTGCCCCGAAAAATACTAAATAATTATATTAACAAATACATAAACACTCAAACCCAAAAAAAACCTAATCACTTAGCCCAAATAACCCAATATCCTCATCCCCAAAAATCCTCAAATAGTTACACCCCAAAACCCATAAACCCTCAGCTCCAAAAACACCTATACCCTAATCCTAGGAAAACCTAAACCCTAATTCCTAAAAAAATAGACCCCCCATCACAAAAAAAACAAAACTCTTATACCTTTAAAACCCTCAACCCTCTGCCCACAAAAACCCAAATCACACAGCCTTTAAAAAACCTAAACCCTCATCTGCAAAATCCATAAACCCTCAATCCCAAAGAAAACCTAAACCACCATCCTTCAAAACCCATAAACCCTTATCAAGAAACAACCCTTAAACCCCAAACACAAACAAAAATCATAACCCTTAGTCCCTACACCTCTATAAACACATCCTAGAATAAACCTAAACCATCGTCCCCAATTTTCCAAAACCCACATCCCTGAAAAAAATAAACCCAAACGTTCAAAAAACCCTAAAATATGAGCCCCCAAAATACCTAATACTTTATCCCTAAAACCCCTACAACATCATCCAAAATAAAAATAAACAGTCATCCTAAAAAGCACAAAACTATCATCCCCAAATAACCATCTAACATCATCCTTAGAAAACCCTAAAACCTCATAAAAACATAAACCCTATGACCAAAACACCCCTAAACTGTTGCCCCAAAAACCCAAAACCTGTAGCTGTAAAATACCTAAACACTCTTCCCTAAGAAACCCTAATCACTTTCCCACAAAAAACCTTAAACCGCATCCCAAAAAATACTAAACTTTCTCCCCAAAAAGCATTATCCCTCAGGTAGAAAACCCCAAAACCCTTATACCCCAATAACCATAAATCTCCATAACCAAAAGAAGTTATCTCTCTACCCTTAGAAACCTAAAAACTCATCCCTAGACACCCTTAAACAATCATCTTAAACCACTAAAACCATATCCCCCCAAAACCCTAAACATTCATCCCAAAAAATCCTGAATCCATGATCTCCAAATAAATGTAAACCCTCAACTCCAAAAATCCCTAGATCTTCATCCCCCAAAACCCATAAAACCTCATCCCCAAATAACACTTAACACTTATCCAAAAAACATCTAAACACTCACCGAAAATAAATCTTAAACCCTCAGCACTAAAAAACCAAAAACCCACAACCCCTAAAAAACAAATATGTTTATCCCTAGTAAATGGAAAAACCTAAACCCAATAAAACTATAAAACCCTCAACCCCAAAACACTAATTATTCATCCTCCAACAACTTTAAATAATGAGCCACAAAAAAACATAAACACTCACTTACAAAAAAATCCAAAAAACCTCAACCCCTAAAAATCCTAATTCTTTATCCCCAAATACTATAAACCATCATCACTAACACCCCTATACCCTCATCACAAAAGAAACACTAAACCATCATAAAAAACCACTATACCCTCCACCCAGAAAAATAGTAATCCCCTATCCCAAAAAACAAAAAATCCTCTGCAATAAAAAGCCCCTAAATGCTCATCCACAAAACCACAAAACCCTAATCCCCCCAAAATAAAAACAAAATCCTTAGTGTTAATAAAATTTAATCCATTTTTATCAATAACCATAAACCCAAATATCAAAAAAAAACCTTAATTCTACATCCCCCAACCCTCAGAACATTAATACCCAAACTCCCTAAACCTTAATTTTCCAAACCCCTATACCCTCAGACGAAGAAACCCTAAACCATTTGTTAAAAATAACCCTAAAACCTCATCCCCAAAATTACATAAACTCTTATCACCAAAAATCTCTACACACCAAACCTAAAAAAACAATAAACCCCCAAACCTAAAAATACATGAACCCCCATCACCAAATAACCCTAATCACTCATCCCTAAAAAACCACCAATCCCACACCATGAGAAATCCCTCAACCCCCTTTCACCTATAAAACCAAAAATCCATAGTCCCAAAAAAACACCAGATCCTATTCAAAAAAAAATGTATCCTCATCCCCCAAAATATTTATACCATAAACCCTCAACCCCAAAAAACCCTAACCCCTCTACCGCAAAAATACCTCAACCATCATCATAGAAATCCCTAAACCCTCAGACTGAAAAAACATAAATCCTCCACCCCAAATAAACTGAAATAGTAAACAAAAAAACTAATTTATATACCCAAAAAACCCCTAAAACTTCATCCAGAAAAAATCCATAAAGCATTTGACTAAAAAAACCACAAAACATTTTCCCTATAAGAAACCATAAACAGTCAGCACCGAATATTCAAAAAACTATCATCCCAAAAAAACCATAAACCCACTAAAACCTGATTCTCCAATACTCCTATCCCTTTCTCAAAAAATACCTTAAACTCCCATCCCCAAAATTCACCCTAAAACCTAATCCCCAAAACCCAAAATCCTCACACCAAAAAAACCATACACCATCATCCCAAGAAATCACTGAACCTACATCCACAAAAAACAATAAACATCAAAACCAAAAACAAAGAAACCCTAATATATAAAATTCATTAAACCCCCACCCAAAAATACACTAGACCATCAACCCCAGAAAACACTAAACCCTCATTACTAAACACCCCAAAAACATCAACCCAAAAATCCCGTAAAACTAAGCCCCAAAAAACCCTAAACCCACATCAAAAAAAATATTAACAATCATCCAAAAAAACCCTAAAAAAAATCCCAAAAAACTCTTATACTCTCAACTACTAAAAACCCTAAATCCTAAATGACAAAAAAACCCTAATCCCGACCCCCAAAAAAACATAAACAGCTTTCCCAATTAAACCATTACACTTATCACCAAAAACCTAATTCTTAATCCCCAAAATACAATGAAACCATATCCTAAACAAACCATTCAACCTTAACCCCATAATACCCCAATCCCTCAACCCCAAAAAACACTAAAACATCATCCCAAAATATCCAAAAAATTTCATCCCTCAAAACCCCAAAACCCTCAACCATAAAACCCCAAAACCATCAATCCCAATAAACTCTAAACCCCCAGCCCCATAAAACCCTAATCCCCCATTACATAATACCCTTTAATCCTCATCCATAAAAATCATAAACCAATATCCCCCAAAAACCATAAACCACCATCCCCCAAATAATCCCTGAACACTCATCCCTAGAAAACTCAAAAACATCATCCCAGGAAACCATAAACACCTAGCCGTAAATGTAACACCCTGAGATTTTATGAGATATATTATTTTTTTAATTTCTTTGATGTCTTCAATTGTACACTACACCCATATTAGCTTGTACTGTATGCAACACTGTATTATCATATAGTATACGCAACACTATTCTTGGCTCGTGTTACACACAAATTGAAGTTCGGTTTGTGGAAATTATTTTACGCAACATTAAGTATAGATTTTGTTTAATGTATAAATGAAATAAGTTTTGAATATGTTATACGCAACACCGAACATATATTTTACTACATGCAGCCATGACTTGGCTTGCATTACAGGCAATCACAACCTTCCCCAATAGCGTGTGTTGTAAGCAATACCTTGTTTCACTAAACACCGATATGTTATATAAACTAGCCGTTATGAATAGTAATATCCACTTTTTTAAATTTCATAAATTTTATATTTCAAAATGGACTTTATTTTTGGATTTGGAATATCAAAATTAGACTAGGGTGAATTTTTGGTAATTTTCTGAAAACATTCAATTTTTGATTAATAGTGAAAGCACTGGGTTACTATTTAAAATCGACTTTTTATTTAAATAATTATTTATTTTATTAAAATTTATTTTAGTTAAAAATTTATACGTAATACCTATATAAGTTCAATGTAATTTATTTGATTCATTTATGAATAATTTTAGATATATAAAAATTTTATTGAACTTTTCACCGTCTTTTACCCACCTCCTAGAAGAATTTGAAAATCTACATAAATCTTAATTTTACCACTTCTATGAGTGGACTTTAGAAAATACAAGAGACGCAGTTAATATCATGGAGTAAAATTTGGTTCAATAAGATAAAAATAATTATTAGTGAATAGTAACTTTTTACATTTATTTAGCACGGTTAAAAGTAAATAGGGTAATTACGGGTAAAAATGATATTATTATTACCCTAACACATGTCCTAATTCTATTGGATATGTGTAATTCCACCAAAAACAACCTTAGGAATATAATATTACCCTTTAGGTCTACTTGGATTAGATTAGGACACTTATTTTTAATTTATTTAAAGAATAATTAAAATAGTTAAAATCAATGTTTAATAACTAGTACATTTTTAATATATGGTTATACATAATATAAATTCGACTATAAATATTCATCAGAAAGATAAAAATATTTCCTACATAATGTTATTTTATTAATAATATTTAGACCATAAATAGTTTAATTTAATTATGACACAATGATGATGCAATAATTACCTTATTAATGAAATATTAACGTAATTGATTTTATAAATACCCAAATAAATGTAATTTTAGACTTTTTATGAATTACACAAATTTTATAGGTTAATATGACATGTTAATATTGTTTTAATTAACTTTTTTAGAACTAATAATACTTTTATGATTTTCAAAAAAATCATGTACCAAATAGTGTCAAAATTGACATAAAATAGTTTTTAAAACAAATATTATATTATTAATTTTTATTTTATTTATAAAAATCCAAGGATCAGAAAAATGACTTATATAAGGATATATATATTAATAATGAACCACTTTTAGTTCGTTTGGCCTGTTACAGTAAGTTTATTAACCATATAGTGTAAGAAAATAAAAAGACACGGTAAAAGTTAAATTATTTAAATTAGAGTTAAATCTAAATGATAAGGATAAAATAGTAACCCAAACATTTATAAAACCTATTTTTTGAGAGAATTGCGACCCATACCCACATTAAATTCGAAAAAAATCAATATGGAGCAATGAAAAACTGAATATGACTTTATTATAAAATAATATTTTATGTTTTCCTAAGGTGCCCCTCTCCTCCCTTTTAAAAAGGGAACCCCTTTTCCCTTCTCTTAACACATTTTTGAGCCTTGAAGCTTGGAAAACCCCTGCCCATTTCCCTTATCATCTTCCTTGGAAACATTATAGAGGTTCTGGTCACCTCAAAATACCAACCCTAGTGCCTTAAGAGGAGGTTAAGAAGAGGCACGTCAAAGAAGAGGTAATATCCTTTACCGATTCTTTCCAATTTGTTTCTTCTTATACTTCTTCTTCTCCATTTTTATAATCATAAATTAATAACATCAGTATCAATAATAAACTGATATGTTATTATAAATATGAAAAAATCCTATTTCATCTTCTATCCATCCTATAGAAAATGAAATAACTGTGCATGCGTACGTACGAAATACCGTCTCCACGCCGTGGTGTAATCTTTTTTCCACCACCACCTTAATTTGATGGGTATAATGGTGTAAATAAATTAATATATATGATTATTGTAAATATATATTGATTCTGAAATATTATACATACACTTCAATACAATTCCATGATCATGGGAATGATATCATCACTCGTGCATACGTACAGACTACGGTCTCCACGAACGTGATGAGATTAATTTTCCATGATTAACCATTAAAGTATGATAATAAAGTATATATAATAAGTAATAATGAATGAAATTACATAATAATGATATTTTATTTATGTGAATATATGATTCATTTACTTAATTTCATTTAATTTAATAAGTAAATGAAAACAGCGTTCATGCGCACGCACGGCCTACCGTCTCCATGAACGGTGTATTTAATTTATCTATCTATCATATATATTTATATACTGAATATATATTATATATAAATAATTTTTTAAATTCTGGAATTATGTAAATCAGGATATAAGTAATAATATCAAGAATAGCATGTCGAAACACGTACGATAAATGAAATGATTTAACTCAGAACGCTGCTTTAACTTCGAATTAAAAAAAACGGGTAATATAAAGTCATAAGTGAACCATATATGATATCATAACAATAAATATGATTCATTAATAAGTCAATGATATTATTTAAATCATTATATAGGAGGTTCAGATACATATGAAGCATATCAGACCTATGGTAAGGGATAATTATTCCAATCTCATTCTTATTCGAGATTGTTTATTCGTAAGTATTTACCGGGGTTATATTTTTCATCCATGTCCATAATAATGTGTTTCATAAAGTGTTTAATATTATTACATGTATTTTTTAAGTCATGTTTACCCCTCTTTTCCTTTTACTTTGTTTTATGGAATGAATGTTTCTTTTGTTTACCGTACGTAGTACTTTTTAACTATACCGTTAAAAGTACAAGGAGAATGCTCTTTTTTAACTTATATGGCATGAAAGGATTTTTAAGATTTTATAACACCTTATTTTCATGAATCATACTATAAAATATTTCATGACTATTTTCAACAAAATCATCCTCTATTAAAATTTCATTTCATTTTTTGAAAAGAAAATGATTTTGGATAAGAAAGGATATTTTCCTCAAGAATTTATTTCAGGTGTTTTATCAAAACCTTTTTCCATATAAGATGGAATTATTTCATATGTTTATGTTTCAAGTATAATTTCTCTATGATTTACATGGTTTAAATTTTATTATGATGAAATGATATCCATTTTTTTGTATGGATTATGTTATGATGGGATGATGTTTATGAAACCCATTTTATATTTTGGGTAATGATGAATGATTTATGTTCATGTTGTGACAAAAGTAAGATTGATTTCATTAAAAGATGGGTGGGACCTATATCTACCTCAAATGCATTGGGTAAAGATTTATATCTCATGATATAGACATGGCTGGATCGGTAAGTTAATCCTGTTCAGTGTTACAGGACTGAAACGAGGAGTGAAGTCGATTCAAAAAGGGACTTTGTCCACTAAGATGGTATTAGAAGCAATGTGTTGTCTACTATGGAAATCATAACATGTGCTTATTGGTTACCACAATTACATGTTTTATTCTCATGCTATTTTATCTAGATTACTATTTCTTTATGATCTATGCCTTACGTACTGCCATGTTTTATGTCCTTTCTAAAGATCTTGATGTTTAACCATTATGTTCATGTATTTAAGTTCAAATGTATATGATTTGTTTAATTTTATCCAAGATTACCCTTACTGAGCATTTGAGCTCAACCTTTTATATGTTTTCTTTTCACCTAGATTTAAAGAAATGTTTTTGCTAAGAAAACAAAAATGGGAAGATCTTTATGGGAGATGTTGAAGATTTTTCACCACGATTAGAAGATTGTGTTCCGAGTTTCCAAAGACACTAAACTATTACAGTCCTTGAGTGTTGGTTCTTGTTATGTATTAAGTATTCCATAAAAGTAATGTAATGTCCATGTATGTGAATCTTCATGTCCTTACAGTTGGTATCAGAGGAAATGTTTAGTTAACCTTTGGAATCTAGGATGCGAAAAATTTAGTGAGATCACTAGAGATATTTCTATGGTATGTATACAGATGTCCCTAAGGTTATGTTTAAGTATAGGTTATAGTCCTAGAATTATGGTAAAAATCTTAAAATTAAACCTAAGAAGTTAGATATTGAAGGTACTCCCCCTTTATTATGTTGTTTTCCCTAGCATGATTTTTGCCTCTCACACTATTCTTTTTGGGTTTTAGACGATGGCTGGAACACGAAGGAACCGTGTTGATCAATGTAATGGACAATGCAATAATTTTCCTCATAAACAAACCAATGTCATGGGAGATGGAGTGAAAAATATTATTGCTATACTTACACAAGCTATGAATCATTCTGGACTTCCAAATGAGCAGAGAAAGGAAGAATATTATATTGAGTCTTTTATGAGGCAACGTCCACCTTCTTTCAGTGGGTCTTCTGATCCACTTGTTTATGAACAATGGATTAGTACCATTGAAAAGATATTTTCCATACTTCGCTGTTCGGAACATGAAAATGTCATTCTGGCTATTTACCCTTTAGATGGTGAAGCAGATCAATGGTGGACTCTAATTAAGAATACAAGGCCCTAAGATGAAATTGAATCCATGGAATGGGACGAGTTCAAGAACTTTTTTTTCAGTAAGTACTTCCCTCATATACTTAGAAAAAATATGGAAAAGGAGTTCCTTGAGCTTAAGAAGAAGGATGTTGAAACTGTTGGTATATATGAAGAAAATTTTACAAGACATTCAAGGTATGCATCTGGCATTATTATCCAACCTGAAAGTAATGTTGATCGATTCTTCAGTTTCTTAAAACAAAGTCTTCGAAGGTAATTAGCTATAAGAGACTTCAGTAGCTATGAAGAAATTGTGCTTTGTTCTATAAAGGTAGAACTAGAAGTTGGTGTAATATATCCATCTCATGGTTTTGACAAGAAATGAAAGATATAGTTCAAGGAAACACCTCAGAATAATGGTGAAAAGAAGGTGAAAGTTTCATTATGCTCAAATTGTGGAAAGAAGCATGGTGGAGATTGACTAAAAGGTAATAGAAAATTTTTCAAGTGTGAAAAAGAAGGTCATCAAGTAGATGAGTGCCAATTTAATTGTAAAAAGTTTCTAATGAAGTGAATAGAGAAAAGACTACAGAGAATGCTCCACCAACATTTCAATGCTTCCAGTGCAAGGAAATGGGGCATTATGCTAATCAATTCACTAATCCAAGGGTTAATGATGATCAACATCCACAACCTCTTAAGGAAAAGGACAAAAGGATGTCACATGCGATCACTATTGGAAATGTTGAATATGAAAAAAATGTGGTGGAATGATGTAGTTTTTATGTAATGGGATTCAAAAATAATGTTTGAATATTTATGTATTGGTCTATTGTGTTTTTTATTAATTTTATTGTACCGGTAACCATGAAATGTGATTGATTTTTTTTAGAAAACAGATGATATGCGTATAAATAATGGATAAGGAGAAAATAATATGTTTGGTAGTATTTATGAGCTCATGACTAGTACTAGAACAAAGTGATATCATGATTTGAGTATATAGAATTTTTGGGATTTTGGTATATGGAAAGAGTTACCTTGTGACAAAATTCATGTTTTCACTATGGTTCAAGAGAATACATGATTAAGGTATTCAAATGTTTGAAATGTGACCAACAAGATACATCGTATGATATATGGGGGATAAATGATGGTATTAACATGCTTGATAGAAGAAATTTTCAGTAATTGTTTTCTTTATACTATGTGCTTGGACAAAAGTATTTTGGATAAGACTAATGATTGGAATGAATTATGTTAGACATAAGATATTAATGTTTAAGGCTATGAATTTTTCTATTTTATTTCAACAATGTTATTATAATGTAGTTTTAGAAAAAAGGAAAACCTGCAGGACAGGTGACAACCCATCATGTCATACAAGGCTGTGGGAATTTAACCCACAACGGAAGTGGGACATGCCTTCATCACCTACAACTGGACTACAGGAAGTCCCTGGTTTGTATAAATTAGTATCAATTTATTATGTGGTATGATATATGAAGTATAAGTCAATTTTAAGAACCATATACGATTAATCTCACCATATATGGACTTATGTATATAACTTTTTCTAACCTTATATTTGAGACAAATGGAATGACCTATCATTCTATGGCATGATCTGCTAAAACTTCACGGAAGACAAATTCAACTTCATTTCCTTAAGTGATGAAGAGGAAATTGGTCAAGGGACAAAAAACAGTGAGATTGTACCAAAATTAGGTAAGTATTTATTCTAATTAAAAATTTTCAACTTTAGGGAAATGATATTGAAAACCAAAAATCTTGTCCTGGTGCACTTATATCTGATGAATCGGATGGTACCTTAAATCATCACAAATTTATGGCTTTGTGATATTGGCTTTTTCATAGCCATGTTATCTACCACTCTCCATCAGAACATGATTGTTAGATTTCTCTTCAATATCCATATTTTCACCTATGTTTTCTGATGTGGAAACCCAGTGATTAGTTAATTTGGGTAACCGATACGTTTCATAATTTAGTATTTAAAATTCGGTTTTGGTATTTCTTTTTACGATGTGGTTTTATATCAAAGAAACTTTCATGTAGAAAACCATTCATAACCCCGATGAATTTCGAGGTCGAAATTCATTTTAAGGGGGTAGAATGACACACCCTGAGATTTTATGAGATATATTATTTTTTTAATTTCTTTGATGTCTTCAATTATACACTACACTAATATTATCTTGTACTATATGCAACACCGTATTAGCTTGTAGTATATGCAACACTATTCTTGGCTCGTGTTACACATAATTACAAGTTTGTTTTGTGGAAATTATTTTACGCAACATTAATAATAGATTTTGTTTAATGTATAAATAAAATAATTTCTGATTATGTTATACACAACACCAAATGGAGCTTTCACTACACGCAACCCTGACTTGTCTTGCATTACATGCAATCGCGACCTTCCTTGATAGCGTGTGTTGTACACAATACCGTGTTTCACTAAACAATGATATATTATATAAAATAACTGTTATGAATAGTAATACACACTTTTTTAAATTTTATAAATTTTATATTTCAAAATGGACTTCATTTTTGGATTCGGAATATCGAAATTAACATATGGTGAATTTTTTGGTATTTTTCTGAAAACTTTCAATTTTTGATGAGTAGAAAAAACACTGGGTTACTATTTAAAAATAGACTTTTTATTTAAATAATACATTATTTTATTTAAATTTATTTTAGGTAAAAATTGATACATAATAACTATATAGGTTCAATTTAATTCATTTCAGTCATTTTAGAATAATTTTAGATATATAAAAATTTTATTGAACTTTTCACCGTGTTTTACCCACCTCCTAGGTGAATTTGAAAATCTACATAAAAAATAATTTTACCACTTCTGTGAGTGGAATTTTGAAAATCCGATAGACACAGTTAATATCAATGAGTAAAATGTGGTTCAATAAGATAAAAATAATTTTTGGTGAATTGTAACTTTTTACTTTTATTTACCACAATTAAAATTAAATAGGGTAATTAAGGGTAAAAAAGTTATTATTATTACCATAACACATGTCATAATTCTATTTTATAAGTGTAATTCAACCAAAAATAACCTTAGGAATAAAATATTACCCTTTAGGTACACTTGGATTAGATTAGGACACTTATTATTAATTTATTTAAAGAATAATTAAAATAGTTAAAATCAATGTTTAATAACTAATAATTTTTTAATATATGGTTATACATAATATAAATTAGACTATAAATATTCATTAGAAAGCTAAAAATATTTCCTACATAATGGTATTTTATTTATAATTTTTAGACATTAAATAATTTAATTTCTTTATGACACAATGATGATGCAGTAATTACCTTATTAATGAAATATTATCATAATTGATGATATAAATACCCAAATAAATTTAATTTTAGAATTTTTAGGAATTAAAATAATTTTATAGGTTAATATGAAATGTTAGTATTGATTTAATTAACTTATTTTCTACTAATAATGCTGTTATGTTTTTCACAAAAATCAAGTACCAAATAGTTTCAAAAATGACATAAAATAGTTTTTAAAACAAATATTATATTATTAATTGTTATTTTATTCCTAAAAATCTATTTTTTGGCCAAATTACTTAATCAAGGATATATATATATCAATAATGAACCACATGGGGTTCTTTTGGCATGTTATAGTATGTTTATTAACCATATACTGTAAGAAAACAAAAAGACACGGTAAAAGTTAAATTATATAACTTAGAGTTAAATATAAATGATAAGGATATAATATTAACCTAAACATGTATAAAACCTATTTGATGAGAGGATTTAGACCCATAACCACATTATAATAGAAATTAATCAATTTGGAGCAATTAAAAACCGAATATGACTTTATTATAAAATAATATTTTATGTTTTCCAAAGTTGCCACTCTCCTCCCTTATAAAAAGGGAACCCATTACCTATTCCCTTCACACCCTTTTGATCCTTGAATAAAGGAATACCCTGCCCATTTACCTTCTCATATTCCCTAGAAACATTATAGAGGTTTTGGTTTCCTCAAAAGACCAACCCTAGTGCCTTAAGAGGAGGTTACGAAGAGGCACGTCAAAGAAGAGGTAATATCCTTTACCGATTCCTTCCAATTTATTTCTTCTTCTACATATTCTTCTCTATTTGTTTTATCATAAATTAATAACATCAGTATAAATCATATAATTATATGTTATTATAAATATGAAACAACCCAATTTCATCTTCTATCCATCCTACGGAAAATGAAATCACCGCGCGTGCGTACGTACGGAATACCGTCTCCACGCGGTGGTGTAATCTGTTTTCCACCACCACCTTATTTGGATGGGTATAATGGTGTAAATAAATAAATATATATGATTATTGTAAAGATTTATTGACTCTAAAATATTATAAATACACTTCAATAAAATTCCATGATCATGGTAATGATATCATCGCTCGTGCGTACGTACGGACTACCGTCTCCACGAACGCGATGATATTCATTTTCCATGATTAACCATTCAAGTATGATTATAAAGTATATATAATAAATAATAAAGAAACATATTACATAATAATGATATTGGATTTATGTACACATATTTTTCATTTAACTAATTCCATTTAATTCAATAAGGAAACGAAAACAGCGTTCAAGCGTACGCACTGCCTACCATCTCCATGAATGGTGTATTTAATTTATCGATCTATCATATATATTTATATAATGAATATATATTATATATAAATCATTTTTTACATTCTGTAATTAATTAAATCAGGATATAATTAATAATATCAGGAACAACATGTCGAAACACATATGATAAATGAAACAATTTTACTCATAACACTGCTTTAACATGAAATTTACAAAAAACGGGTAATATAAAGTCATAAGTGAACCATATATGATATTATAACAATGAATATGATTCTGTAATAAGTGAATTAAATAATTTAAATCATTATATAGGATGTTCGGATACGTACGAAGCATATCAAACCTAAGGTAAGGGAAAATTATTCCAATCTCATTCTTATCTGAGATTTTTTCTTCGTAATTATTTACTAGGGTTATATTTTTCATCCATGTCCATAAAATGTTTTTCATAAAGTGTTTAATATTAATCCATGTATGTTTAAAGTCATTTTTACCCCTATTTGACTTTTACTTTGTTTTATGGAATGAATCTTTCTTTTGTTTACCATACATAGTACTTTTTGACTTTTCCGTTAAAAGTGCATGGAGAATTCTCTTTTTTAACTTATACAGCATGCATGGATTTTTACGGTTTCATAAAACCTTATTTTCATAGAAGCAAACTATACAAAATTTAATGACTATTTTCAACAAAATCCTCTCCTTTTAAAATTTTATGGCATTTTGTGAAAAGAAAATGATTTTGAATAAGAAAGGATATTTTCTTCAAGAATTTATTTCAAGTGTTTTATCAAAACCATTTTCCATATAAGATGGCATTATTTCATATGTGTATTTTTTCAGTAAAATTTCTATATGATTTACATGGCTTTACATTTCATATTATTAAATGTTATCCATTTTTTTGTATGAATTATGATATGATGGGATGATGTTTATGAAACCCATCTTATACTTTGGGTAATGATGAATGATTTATGTTCATGTTATCATGAGATGGGTGGGACCTATATCTCCCTCCAATGAAATGGGTATAGATTTATATCTCATGAGATAGACATGGCTGGAACGACAAGTTAATCCGGTTCAGTTTTACAGGACTGAAACGAGGAGTGAACTCCATTCAGAAAGGGACTTTGTCCATTAAGATGGTCTTGGCAGCAATGCATTGTCTACTATGGAAATCATAACATGTGATTAATGTTTTCCACAATTACATGTTTTATTATCATGCTATTTTATCAGGATTACTGTTTCTTTATGATCAATGCCTTACATACTACCATGTTTTATGTCATTGCTGATGATCTTGTTGTTTGACCATTATGTTCATGTATATAAGTTCAAATTTATATTATTTGTTTTATTTTCTCCATTCTAACCCTTAATGAGCATTTGATCTCACCATTTTATATGTTTTATTTTCACTAGGATGTAAAGAATGTCTTTTGGTAAGAAAACAAAAAGGGGAATATCTTTATTGGAGATGTTGAAGATCATACACCATGATTAGAAGATTGTGTTCCGAGTTTCCAAAGACACTAAACTATTAGTGTTTTTGAGTGTTGGTTCTTGTTATGTATTAAGTATTTCGCAAAAGTAATGTAATGTCCATGTACGTCAAGCTTCGGGTCTTTACAGTAAAAGACCATAAATCATATGCCCCAAAAAACAATAAACTCTCATACATTAAAAACTGAAACCCTCATCCCAAAAAAACAATAAACACTCATAAAAAAACCTAAACCCATTGAAAAAAATAATATATAACCACATCCCCAAAAAACCCAAAACATCCAGCAAAATGAAAACAAAAAAACTTATAAAAAACCCAAATCCCTCAGCTAAAAAAACCTCAAAAAACACAGTAATAAAATAACCTAAAACTGAATCCCTATAAACCCATATACCATAATTCCCATCGACCTCATAATCCTCAGCCCCAATACCCCAAAAACAACATCTCAAAAACCAATAAAGCCTCACCCCAAAAAACCATAAAACCTTGGACCAAAAAATAGTAAAACACCAACCCCAAAAAAATTATAAACCCTCATCCTCAAAACCCTCATACCCAAAAATACACTAAACCTTATGCACTTAAAAATCATAAAACCAGAGCCATAAATAATTATAATACATTATCCTCAAAACCACTTAGTTCTATATCCCCCAAACCCCAAAAATTTTGTCTATAAAAATCAATTAACCCCTTAGGCCCCCAAAACCCTAACACTCATCCCCCAAAAAACCCTTAACACTCACCTCAAAAACCCTAAACCATAATGATATAAATCCCATAACCCTTATCCCTTAAAAATAATAATTCCTCATCCCCCAAAAAATGAAATCTTATCCCCCAAAACCCTAAATAATTAGCCGTGTAAAATTTTAAACCCCCATCCTCAAACACCCAAAATCAACTACCAAAATAAAACCTGTAACAACCACCCCAAAAAAACCAAAATCACTATCCCAAAAATCCCTTAAACCATAATCCAAAATAAAAAATCCAAACTAAAATTCCATAAAACCCAAAATCCCTAGTAATAAATAACCCTACACCATAAATCACAAAAACTCTAAACAATCAACACCAAAACACCCTAAATCTTTAACAAAAAAAACATTAGACCTTCAGCCCCCAAAAAAACCCAAAACCCTCTTCCCCATTAAACAAAAACACTCACCCACAATAATTTAACAAACATCATCAGTAAAAAACCCCAAACCCATAGAAATAAAACCCCCATAATCTTTATACCAAAAAACCCTAACCCCAACCCCAAAATCCCCAAACCCTAAGCCACAAAAAACATTAAACCCTTATCCCAAAAAAACCCTAAACCCTTATAACCATAAAATCATAAACAATCAGTCCCAAATAACCCTAAACCCCCATAAATAAAAAACCATAAATTCTCATCCCCCAAAACCCTAAACCCTCATCTCAAAATATATCTAAACCCCCATCCACAAAAAACACTAAACCCTCAATCTCAAAAAACAATAATCCCCCATCCCAAAAACACCTAAAACCTCATCCCAAAAATACTCAAAACCCCAGCCCACAAAACCTTAAGACATAAACCCAAAAAACCCAAAACCTCATACCAAAAAAATCCTTGAAGCAACTACCAAAAAAAACCTATTCCCTCATCCCAAAAAAAAACTAAACACTTAACCCAAAACCCTAATAAATCCTAAACCCTCAGCACCTAAAAACAAACAACACACAACACCAAAAAATCATTAATACTAATCCCAAAAAGGAATAAATCATCATTCAAAAAATACCATAAACCCTCAGGCACACGAATCCCTAAGCCATAAACCGAAAAACACAAAATCCTTAGCCAAAAATTACACTAAAAACAAATCCCCAAAAACCTAAAACCCACTTCCCCAAAAAACCATATTCATTGAGAACCAAAACACACTAAAATTCCATCCAGAAATAACACTAAAGCATCATCCCCAAAACCCTAAAGTTTCATACCCCAAAACACTAAACCTTTAGCCTTTTAAAAAAATAGTTAGCCCCAAAATACACTAAAACATATTCCCCCAAACCCTTAACATAATGTCCCAAAAACGTAAACCCTTATACGCAAAAAACCCTAAAACCACAACCCAACTAACCCTAAAAACAAACCCATATATAATTACAAACCCTCATCCACCCAAAAAACCCTAATCCATCATTCCCAAAAAAACCCTCAACCCAGTTCCCCAAACCCCCTAATCCCTCAGCCAAAAAAATAAAAAAAAATCTACCCCAAAAATCTCCTAAAACCTCATCCTAAAAATATACAAAACCCTCATCACTAAGACCCCTAAAAAGATATATGAAAAAACCAAAAACCAAAAACCCTAAAAACCTAATACCCTAAGTCCCAAAAAAACAGTAAATACTATGCCCCAAAAACAATAAAATATCATCCCCATAAAAACAGTTAAGCCTATCACCAAAACAATTCATAAACCACAACCCAAGAAAAAAATAAACACAAGTCCCCCAAAATAAAAAAAATCACTCCCAAAAACCCTAATCCCTCTAACCAAAAAACACCCAACACCCTAAGAAACATAACTAAATCCCCCCCAGTTTGAAAATACCTTAAACCCTTAGCCCTAAAAACCCACAAAAACCTCATCAGAAAAAATCCTGAAATCTCATACCCAGAAAACATTTACCACCATAAAAAAAATAACATGAACCCAAGTCCAAAAAAATTATAAACCCAAATCTCTAAAAAACCCTAATAACGCATCCCCATCAGATAATAAAAATTCATCACCAAAAACCCTAAACACTCATCCCAAAAATACCCTAACCCCTTAGCTCTGAAAACCCCTATACCGTATGCCCCAAAAAACCAAAACCACCATACCCAAATTACCATAATTATATTCCCAAAAAATACCTTAACCATATTCCCCAAAATATACTAAACCCTCTACACAAAAAAAACCTAAACCCTCAGCCTGAAAAAATAAAAATCCTTCCTTCAAAAAAATCCATTTACACTCAATCCAAAAGAAACTAAATCCAAATCCCAAGTACACCATAAATCTAAATCAGAAAAAACCTTAATCCTAAACCCTAGAAACCCATAAAACCCTTAAAAAAATAAGACCCTTAATCCTCAACCCCAAATAACCCTAAACTATCATCCCAAAAAACTCTTAAACTATCAGGCCTAGAAACACCAAAACCTTCAGTCCCATAAAACCCAAATCTCATACCCCAAAAAACACTACACTTTCAACCTCTAAAAAACTAAAACCTCATCCCAACAAAACAAAAAACCCTACCCAAAAATATATAATCCCTCAACCCCAAAAATATTTAGAAAATTTCCCAAAAAATCCTAATCCATCACCACCAAAAAACCATAAACACTCGGTTCCAAAAAACCTAAATCAATTGACACCAAATTCCGATAAACCCTTATCTGAAAAAACCCTAATATTGGAACCCAAAAAAACTATAATGACCTGTCCCCCAGGGCTCATGCCGTGACTACCCCAAGACCACCTTCCATAGGCCATGGGCTAGTGACTAGCACCAAAGGCGTAATTCCATAAAAAAGGGAACACATTCCCTTTATAACCTATAAACACACACAATAGAGCACACAACGGAATATAAAACACTAAGTAATCTATATAACAATAGAGTGCTGAAAAGTATAAGGGGTTGGAAATATAAACCCACTGTATTGTACAAGGAAACTGGAAGTACAAGTATAACTAATGAAAGGAAAAACAGTTGTTGGTTCATCCTACGGAATTCAGACCCAAATGGTAGGTACATATAGCCTCCTCCACACTCCACACCTGCTAGTCTCCTCAATGTACCGACACTTCTTAAGGTCCATATTTGGGTACCGTCCAGTCAGGGTACTCTCAGAATCAGCCAGCGCTGTCTGTCGTCTGCATCCAACACAATGAGGAGCAGGCATAGCCCGTGCATGGGTGATTATAATGATACTTAGTAGGGACCCCAAGACCCTCACGTTCTCACAAAATCCAACAAGGATAAACCACAACGTATAAAATCAACAAATAACCTCAATTATGTATATGCGCATACATATACCTATGTTATCAAGTGATCCGTATCAGTCATGAGGAAAATACAAAAGTACTGACTCATCTCAACCAGGATTTTATACACATTATCGACACCTCAGTTCTAGAGAACTCTTGATAAATCGAGTAAAATGGGCCGGTTACGACACAAAGTGCGCTTCCCACTAATCTTGGACTACTGAGGTACTTCTCCTATCGAGTATCGTGGGTCTGCTGTGTCACAAAGAGGCGCTACCCACTGTGGGTCTGCCACCACAACCAGGTGCTCCCCCTAATAGTCTGTAGTGGAACTCCTCTTATCGTCTAACACGGGTCTTTCACAACAACTATATGCTCCTCCACTGTGGATATGCCGCCAAAAAGGAGATCCCCAATGGGTTAGTCAAGTCACTTCGATTCAATCAGTCAGCAATCATCAAGTCTCACCCAGCTACTAGGTCTTTGCACTCTGCCCGATCATTACTATAAGGATCCGTTCCACGAGCTACTGGTCGATATTCCAACTATCACAATGTCCCACAAAAAATTATCTCAATGCTCTGCCACGTCATAAGAATCTCAACCCAATATATGGTGCGTCAATCAGATGACCAGTCTGTGAGTTATTACCCTTTTAGTCTGAGGGGCTGAGTTGGATTCATGCATGATTGAACCTGACCGTATCTCACCTGTACCCCAACCTCTAGTGGGGTATAATCAAAGGAAAATTCATTCTCCAAGATTACTAGGGCTACTGGCGGTTTGTCAAACAGATGCATGGTGCCAAAGATATGGACAAAAGAAAGTAAAGGGTCGTAGTAGGCTGGGGTCTAGTCCCACCCTGTCAGACTGACTTTCCCAAACCAATCAGGGCCGACCCGGACTGAGCCATTGGGTCTGGACCGGCTCGTTGGGTGGGCTAGCCCATTAGGTTCAGCCCAGACCACTGAGCCCCACCCAGCCGGCCGCGAGGGGTCGCAGAGGGCTGCGAGAGCAAGGACCGGTTTCAAGGGAGTGGACCAGCCATGATTTGGTGTGAGGGAGGTTCGGCCCGGACAGTTTTGCGTGGGCAGTTCGGCCTAGAGGTGGATCGGTCCAGGGTCGGGGCAATGCGGCCAAGGCCGGGAGGCTGGATCGATTGGGGCGTCGTGGGGCGCGCAGATGGTGGATCCGTGTGGTGTGCGGGGCACATGGGCTGCGTGGGCTATGTGGACAGTGGAGTAGTAGGGCGCGCAGAGGTCGGAACAGCCATTCCTTGGGAGGGCACCACGAGGGGCGCGACGGCCGAGAGCTGGGGCACGTCTCAGCTAGGGTGCGGCGGATCTCAGGCCGGTTTGGCCGACGGGAGGCACGACCTGTGAGTAGCGCAACCAGGGTGGCTCGAAAGCCAAAGGGATGTGCGATTCAGCCTGGGGCGGTGGAGCCAATTCGGACAGGGCGGCGGAGCATCACAGGGGAGGCGCATGTTGCCTTTGTCGCCTTTATCGTCTCGTCACCATGCTGAAGAACATCACAATGAAGAACGGGGGTGGGGATGTTAGTTTGGCCTACACTCTCCACATTTAGGGTGGTAGAAAACGGTTCATCATGAACTACAAAAAAGAAAGAGGATGGAAGATATCTTAGAAACATCAATTCCTGTAATCCTTCATTGTCAAAATATTCCCAACCCACAAGGAAAAACATCCATGGATCAACATGATAATAAGTTGGTCTGTGTTCTTTGTTTTGGAAGGAAGGATACAAGAGAATAATATAATACTTAAATAAAATCACTACATTGCTCATTGTTCATTGATGTAGTCACGGGGAAGAAGAAGAACCGTTGAGAAAACGATGGGGGTTTATTCGCTGTGGATGAGGACATCCAACATTGGAAGGAGTCCATGGAAGAATATCAAAGGAGGTTATTCTTTGTAGTTGAAGGCATTTCTCGTCGATATTCTACATTGGGAGAAAGCATTCTTTGTACGAGCGTTTTCTCCCAAGATCATTAATCCTCCTTTTCCAATAAATGAATAAATATCCCCACCAAATAATAGATTATCTATTATTTTGTTTGATGGGTTTAAAATTCAAATTGGGTGAATTAATTAATTTGTTTCCACTTAATTAATTCATGAGGTTGGCACAATTAAAAGAGAGGAAGGGTTGGCACCATTAAAAGAGGGGGGTGGTGGAACCATTATGTTAAGGGAGGTCAAGAGACTCTCCCTCATTAATGAGGGGAGTTGAGAGGTTTTCCTCTCCTACCATTATTTGAAGGGTTTAGTCTTAGGTGGTCCCCACATCGTAACCTCTCATGGGAGGTTAGGTTCAAGTGGGCCTCACCACCATAACCTCTCAATGGGAGGTTATGGTGTGGTGGTCACCACCTCCAACTTCCACATGTGTTGTTATAACAGATAAAATAAAATGAAAGATGCTTTTATTTTGTTTTATTGTTTCCATGTAAATTTGAAAAACTATTTTCCTCCATCGACCAACTGCCGTCGAGGTGAAAGTATTAAGAAGAGAATATCGACATTGCGAGTTCAACGGTGCCCTCCGATTTCAATTCCGAGCACCGGTTCAAATGTTACAAAAACTCACTCATATGTTTACTAAACATACCCAAAAAAACTTCAGAAAATGATTTTATGAACTCCGGGCCTCGTGATCACGCACCGTCAATTTTGTTGGACTCATAAATTTCCAATATATTTGAAGAAAAATAAATGGAAATTTCAGGTCTTTAAATTCTCCCCACCTCAGGCTTTAGGTTCTCGTAAGACACAACTCAAACTAAGGGAACAAGTGCGGGTACGAAGAACACATTTGAGCCTCCCGCTCCAATGTCCTCTCTTAGAGGTTCTCATGCTTCTAGTGAATGTGCACTAGAGATATCGACCATCCATGGGGGACCTGCTCATGTCTATCCTCAATCCCTACTGGAACCTCTGTAAAAGCTTCCCCATCGTCTAAATCCTGTTCACCGTGGTTGAGGATGTGGGAAGGGTCGTGCACGTATCTCCTCGACTGGGATACTTGGAAGACACCATGCACCCGGTGCCACTGAGGTGGAAGAGTTAAGAGTTAAGCCACCTTTCCAACTCTGCTGAGGACCTAAAAATGTAAAATGAATCTCAAAGATAACTTTCCACCTCAACCGAATCTCCACAAACCTCATTGAGGTGAGACACGTAGAAAGATGTGGTCACCATCCTCGAACTCTAGATGTCTCCGTCTCCAATCGGCATATGACTTCTGCATACTCTGTGCAGTCTTTATCCACTCCTGGATGATCTGCACCTTCTCCTTGGAAGCTCATACCATCTCTGGTCCCACTACTGTTTACTCCCCTGGGTCTATCCAGCATAAAGGTGATATTCAAGGTCTCCCATACAATGCCTCAAAATGTTCCATCCCAATGGTGGAGTGATAGCTATTGTTGTATGAAAACTCCACCAATGGTAAGTGATCTTAACAACTGCGACCGAAGGGAAGGAAACAAGCACACATCATGTCCTCAAGGGTTTGAATGGTTCACTCAGTTTGGCCATCCATCTGAGAATGGAATGTGGTGATCAAACGAAGCTGCATCCTAAAAGCTTCCTACAATACCTTCCATAGCGGGGATGTAAATTGTGCATCACGATCGGAGACAATCATCGAGGGTACTCCATGTAGCCACACAATCTCCTACACATATAGGAGTCCCAAGATCCCTACTGAACCCTTCTCTCTGATCAGTAGGATGTGGG
Organism: Viscum album; assembly: GCA_963277665.1. Classification (NCBI taxonomy): domain Eukaryota; kingdom Viridiplantae; phylum Streptophyta; class Magnoliopsida; order Santalales; family Viscaceae; genus Viscum; species Viscum album. The sequence continues at coordinate 1,560,868,261 of OY728156.1, forward strand.
ATGACTTAGTGAGTCGATCAACGATCACCTAGATAGAGTCATATACTCTGGATGTACATGGAAGAACCATCACAAAGACCACCGATATCCCATCCCACTTCCACTCTGGGACCTCTAAAGGCTGAACCAAGCCTACTAGTACCTGGTGCTCCACCATCACTTGCTAACAAGTGAGACATCGAGAGACAAACTCTACGACTTCCTTCTTCATTCCCGGCCACTAGTATGTTGTCGGAGATCCTGGTACATCTTCACCACTCCTGGATGTACCACTAAAGGGGATGTGTGGAACTCCCTTAACACTTCCTCCTGAAGTGACACTGGTACCATGGTATGTCCTATGAAGAGGATGATGTGCTCCCCACCTTTAGAAAATCCATCAGGTTCCTGCCATGTGGATATCTGAGAACATCGTATCTCGCAGTTAGCATCCCCATGTTGTGCCTCCCTGAATCACTGAAGAAGTGGGGGAGTGACTGTAGGAGACTGAAGGAAGGTTGCTTCATCTCTTCCCCAAAGGATATCTGTAAAGTAACCAACTGCACCGTCGCATCTCCTAGAAGCTATATACCAGATCTCTTGCTGAGTGCATCGGCAACAACATTCCCCATCCTAGGATTATAGACTATATCGAAGTCAAAGTCCTGGAGGAACTCAATCCAGCATCTTTATCTCAGGTTTTGGTCCTTCTGAGAGAAGATATACATGAGACTCTTATGATCAGATTACATGGTAAAATGCTCGCCCATCAAATAGTGTCTGCACATCATCAAAGCGAAGACCACTACTACTAACTCCAGGTCACGGGTAGCATAGTTTTTCTCATGTTGTCTTAGATGTCGAGAGCCATATGCGATCACTGATCACTCCTGCATCAGGACACATCCGAGCCCGGTCCCTGATGAGTCGTAGTAGACTACGTACCCTATGCCTTCCTCCTAAATACTCATGATGGGGGGCACTAGTTAGCCTCTTCCTCAACTCCTGGAAAATTTTCTGGAATCTCTTTGACCACACAATAGGTTTCCCCTTCATTTTCAAGGCTGAGAGTGGTGCTGCAACTCTGGAGAAGTCTGGTACAATCCTCTAGTAATAACTAGCTAAACCCAAGAAACTCTGTTCCTCTGTCACACTCTTAGGTGGATCCCAAGCAATTACCACCTCAATATTCACTAGATCCACTGAAAGTCTAGCCTCTGAGATGATATTTCCCAGAAAGTGAACCTCACATATCTAGAACATTCACTTTGAGAGCATACCATAAAGGTGGTTCTCTCGGAGTGTGTCCAGTACTAACTAAAAATGACAGGCATGCTCCTCCTTAGTAGTTGAGTAGATCAGAATGTTGTTGATGAAGACTATGACAAAGTGATCGAGGTATGGATGAAGGATCCTATTCATGAGACCCATAAACACTAGTGGAGCATTAGATACACTGAATGGAATAACCAAGAACTCATAGTGTCCATACCAACATCTGAAGGCCGTCTTATGCACATCCACATCTCAAACTCGGAGCTGGTGATAACATGATCTGTAGTCTATTATTGAGAACCACCGTGCTCCCTTCAACTAATCAAAGAGGTCATAAATCCTCTGGAGTGTGTACTTGTTCTTTACGGTCACCTGGTTCAGGCATTGATAGTCAACACAAAGCCTCAAGCTCCCATCCACCTTCTTGTAAAATAGAATTGGGGAAACCCAAGGAGAAACAATGGTCCAGATGAATCCCCTCCCCTACAAGTCCTCTAGCTATACCCACAGATCGTGAAGCTCTGCGGGAGCCATCCGATACACTGGAGTAGATATCAGTGCTATCCTGGGGTACAAGTCAATGTAAAAGTCTACCTCCCTGTGAGGAGGTAGACTTGGAACATCATCAGGGAAGACATCCATGTACTGGTCCACCACTACAGGATAGCTCAGACTCTCCACATCAATTATTCCATGGGTAAGGCTAGCCAACTGGTGAGTGATCAGCTGCACTCTCCACTGAGTAAGTCTATCATGTGATACAAAGGCTCCCTTCTCGCCAATGTAGCTAAACCTAGTCCCATATGTGCGGACACACCGCAATTTGTGCCTAATATAGTCAATTTGAGCATGCACTATAGATAACCAGTCCATACCCAAGTTGACATCCAAATGAATCGATGTCTCTACGAAGAGATCTCAGCAGAAGCTCTCTCCTCATAGAGTAAGTTCACACTACCAGAACTAGTGTGTAATCATGGAGTCTACTACCGTATAAGTCTCTAGATGTAAGGATAGAGCCAATGGATCCGTTAGAATATCTGAGCTCTGAACGAGGGCAGTGGAAATGAAAGAGTGACTGGAACGTGTTTCTATAAATACTGAAACAATGGTGGAGTAGAAACAAATCCTACCCTGTATCATCTCCGAAGTGTCGTGACTATAGGCCTTAGCTACCTAGAGATGATATATACCCTGTCCACCTGCTCCCTATAGTCAGGGTGGACCTCCTCATGGTTGTGGTGATAACACCTCGAATGATTGTCCACCACCAGCTGCACAGCCAGCGCCACTTCCACGTTCGCCTACTCTCTATAGACTACCTCGATCAAATCTCTATATCTGCATGGGCAGTCCTTCAACCATCTACTGATCATCCAACCGGCAGGTTAGAAAGTCACAAGCCATGTGACCCTGCCCCCCACATGAGTAACACTACCAACTCCTGGCTGGTCTGTCTCCACTTCGGGTGCCCCACACAACCGATCCCGAGTCATGTGGTCATCCACCTGTAGGTCTGGTCCACTTGGACCTCTATGACATTTGTCTTCTTCCAGCTGTAGAAGACTCAACTACGTGTCGACTAGTTGTGGATCTCACTGCTGGAGACTGCTCAGCAAGGAAACTCTCCACTAGGAGGGCTCTCTCAAACACCCTACCTGCGTCAGTATACTGAATGAGATCACCGAAGCTCTGATCTCTTGCCTGAGTCCCTGCTCGAAGGTCCAATCCCTGAATAATGGGTGCCATACCATATAAGTGGAGTAGCGTGAGTGTTATGTGAACATCACATAGTATTGAGCTACAGTCATGCTGCCCTGCTGCAGATGAAGTAGCTCCTGAATGTGAATTGCGTGGAGAGTCACTAGGACAAACTCTACCTAAAACTGGAACTCGAAGTCTTCCCAAAAAAGCATCATCTAGTCATGGACATGGAGTATCAAGCTCCACCATTAGCCCGTTTCCGCCTGTAGAAGGCTGGCAGCAGGAATCACCATGAGGTCTGCTGGTGTCCCTACCAGTCGGAATACTCTCACCACAACCTCCAGCCAATCCTCATCTTCATGTGGGTGCATCCCTCCCCTGAACCTGGGTGGACTTTGGCACTGGAACTCGTGAAACAGGCTCAATTGTTGTGCAACATCTGCTGCTGGGGCTGGTGGCATCAGTGGCCCAACGAGGATAGGTACCGTTGGTACCTCTAATAGAAAAGGGCCTTGCACCGAGGCCTCCTCTCTTGGTGGGATATCTGTGTGTAAAACTCTTGGGATTCTAGCTAGTCATCTACGAGGAGGAATCTTGAAAGAAACAGATGCGACACGGTCAAAATATTATACCTGGTGAGATGACATAGTTGAGCTTACTTTAAATAAAACTTTTGAAAATCCACACGCAATCTGTGTTTCCATGCACTATGTCATAAATCAGAAGCCAAGGTCCTGGTGTATAGATATGTCGGCCACCGCATCAACACTGGACTCCCTGAATTGAAAACCACACTCACTACACATAACACTATTGATTCACAGAAAAGATCAGAGTCCCAAGTTCTATGGTAAAACTAAATCCTCTAATACCAATTTGTCATGACCCGTCCCTCCGGGCCTGTGCTGTGACTACCCCAAGCCCACCTCCATAGGCCAGGGGCTGATGACTAGCACCATAGGCATAATTCCTTAAAACTATAAGGTAATTGCATTTATAACCTATAAACGCACACAATAGAGCACACAACTGAATACAAAACACTATGTAAACTATATAAAAAAAGAGTACTGATAATTAAAAGGGGCCGGAAATACAAGCCCAACTACATTGTACAAGGAAACTAAAAGTTCAAGTAAAACTGAATAAAGGAAAAAAAGCTACTGGGTCACCCTACATAATTTCTACCTGAAGGGTAGGTATATATAACCTTCTCATCATTCCATGCCCGTCAGTCTCCTACGTGTACCAACTTGTCGAATGGTCCACCTCCGGGTACCGTCCGGTATTGGTACTCTCAACCTCAGTCAGCACTATCTGTCGTCTGCATCCAACACAACGAGGTGCGGCCATAGCCTGTGCAGGGGTTAGTATAACGATACTCAGTAGGGAATCTGAGACCCTCAAGGTCACACAAAATCGAACAAGGATAAACCACTATGTATTAAATCAACATATAACCTTACTTAGTTATATGACCGTACATATACCTAAGTTATCAAGTGGTCCATCTCAATCATGTGGAAAACACAAAATTACTGACTGAAATAAACTAGGATTTTATTCACATTATTGAATCCTCAGCTACTGGAGAACTCCAACAAAATCATGTACAATGTACCTACTATGACACCAAGTGCCCTTCCCACTAACCTTGGACTTCTGAGGTACTCCTCCTATCAAGTACCATGGGTCTGCTACATCACACAGAGGCGCTACCCACCTTGGGTCTTCCGCCACAACCAGACGCTCCCTCTAATAGCGTCCAGAGGTACTCCTCCTGTCGAGTACCATGTGTCTGCCACCCCATCCAGGAGCTCCTCCTCTATGGGTCTTCCGCCATAACTAGGCCCTCCCCAATGGGCTAGTCGAGTCACTCTGAGTCAATCCGTCAGCAGTCGTCAAGTCTCATCTAGCTACTAGGTCTCTGCACTCTGCCCGCTCTTCATTGGAAGGATCCAATCCATGAGCTACTGGTCAATACTTTAACTATAACAAAGTCCCATGAAGAATTATCTCAAAGGTCTTCCACATCATAGGGATCTCAACGCAATAGACGGCCCGTCAATCAGACGCCCAGTCAGTGAGTTATTAGCCTTCTAGTCCCGGGGGCCTGGTTGGATTCGTGAACGATCTAACCTAACCGTATCTAAACTGTACCCCAAACTCCAGTGGGGTATATTAAAAGGGGCCATAACGCTCCAAGAATACCAGGTCCACTGACAGTTCATCAAATAGACTCTCAGTGCCAATGATATGGACAAAATAATGTAAAGGGTCGTAGTGGGCCCGGATCTGGTCCGACCCTGCCAGACCGACTTGGCCTGACCCTGTCTGGGCCAACCCAATTTGGGTTGACCTGGACCAACCCATTGGGTTTGGCCCAACCCATTGGGAGGGCCAGCCCGTTAGGTTCGGCCCAACCCACTGGGCCCAGCTCAGCAGGCCACGAGTGGTCACAGAGGGCCGCGAGAGCACGCACCGGTCGCGAGGCCGCGGAATGGCCATGGGCTGGCACGATGATGGGTTTTCCTGGAGGGAGTTGCGTGGGAGGTTCAACCCGGAGGTGACTCGGCCCTGGTCTGGGGTGGTGCAGGGCGCGCGGAGGCTGGCGTGCCGGTTCGGCCAGCAGCAGAGCGAGGGGCGCGGGGCGCGTAGGGTTCATGGAGTGTGGGGATGGCGGAGCCGCGGTGTGTACGGGGCGCACGGAGGCCGGATCATCCAGAGCTCGGAAGGGTGCCGCGAGGGGAACGGTGGCCGAGAGCTGGGGAATGGCGCGTCCGGGGCACGATGTGGCCAGGGTGCGTTGTTGTTCGGGCCGGTTCGGCCGACGGGTGGTGCGGCATGCAGGTAGCATGGTTGGGGCGGTCCGAGAGCCGGAGGGTGGTGCGGATTGGCCTGCGGCGAATGCGTCAATTTGGTCGGGGTGCTGGAGAGTCGTAGGGGCGGTGCAGGTCACCTTCGTCACCTTCGTTGTCTCGTCGTCTCATTGCCATGCCGAAGAAGATCACAAATAATAACGAAGGAGTGGGGTTGGGCCATGTTACTTTGGCCGGCACCGTCCTCATTTAGGGTGGTAGAAAACAGTTCATCATGAACATAAACAATGAACGAGCATGGAATATATCTTAAAAACATTAATTCCCATAATACCTCATTTTCAAAATATTCCCAACCCGCAAGGAAAAACATCCGCAGATCAACTTGAAAATAAGTTGGCATGCATTCATTGTTTTGGAAGAAACAAAATAAGGGAATAATATCATACTTTAATAAAATCCCGACATTTCTTGTTGTTCGTCGATGGAGTAGAGGATAAGAAGATGAATCGTTACAAAAATACGGGCGTCCATTCGCCGTGGATGAGGAAATCCCACGTCAGAAGTAATCCGTGGAATAAGGCCAAAGGAGGTCGTTCTTCGTAGTCGAAGGCATTCCTTATCGGCGTTCTTCATTCGAAGAAAGCATTCGTCATTGGAGAGTTTTCTCCCAAGACCTCTAATCCTCCTTTTCCAACAAATGAATAGATAGAACCTCTAAATAATGTACTATCTATTATTTAGTTTGATGGGTTTAAAATTCAAATTGGGTGAATTAAGTAAGTTGGATCCACTTAATTAATTCTTGAGGTTGGCACAATTAAAAAAGAGGTAGGGTTGAAACCATTAATAGAGGGGGGTTGTGTTACCATTAATTTAAGGGAGGTCAAGAGACTCTCCCTCATTAATGAGGGGAGTTGAGATGTTTTACTCTCCCACCATTATTAGAGGGGGTTTAGTCCCAGGTGGTCCCCACATCGTAACCTTTCGTGGGAGATTTGGTTCGGGTGGGCCTCACCACCATAACCTCTCATGGAAGGTTAAGGTGTGGTGGTCCCCACCTCCAACTTCCACATGGGTGGTTATAATAGATAAAATAAAATAAAACATGCGTTTATTTTATTTTATTATTCCCCGGAAAAACCCAAAAACTATCTTACTCCCTTGACCAACTGTCATCGAGGTGAAAGTCTTCTTAAGTGAATATTGGAACTTTGAGTTCAACTATTCCCTCCGATTTCAATTCTAATCACCATTTCAAAAGTTACAAAAACTCGCTCATACCTTTACAAAATGTACCTGAACAAAACTTCAGAAAATGATTCCGGGCACTCCAGGCCTTGGGATCATGCACTGTCAATTTTTGCAGACTCAAAATATTCACTTATATTTAAAAAAATTACATGGAAATTTTGGGTCTTTACAAATACTCTAAACCATCATCCACAGAAAACCCTAAACCCTAATCCCTAAAAAAATTCATACCCCCATCCCTAAAAACAGTACTTCATCACCACCAAAGGACACTAGACACTCTTCCCAAAAAAACTCTAATCCCCCAACCCCCCAAAACATAAACCCTAATTTGAAAAATCCACAATCCATCATACCCTATTTATTATAAATTCTATGACCCAATAAACCATAACCCTTAATCCTCATAAAACCCTAAAAACTCGTCCCACAAAACACAAAATCCCTCATCTCTATAAATCCATAAACTTTCATCCCTAAAAAACCGAAAACCCTCACCCGTAATTATCCCTAAACCCTTATCCCAAAATTGTCCTTTTTTCCACAGACCAAAAATCCCTAAAACCATAACCCAAGAAAGCCTATATTTCCTCACCCCAAAAATACTAAATCCTCCCCCAAAAAATACCCTAAACACTCATCCCAAAACAATCCTTAACATTATACCTAAGAAACTCCTAAACCCTTATCCCCAACAACCCCAAAATGCTTATCCCCAAAACCCCTAATACATCATCATTAAAAACCCTAAACCCTCAGCCCCAAAAAACCATAAATCATTTACCCAAAAACTATAAATCCATATCCCCAAAGAACCTGAAACATAAACCCCCAAGCCCCTAAAACCTCATCACAAAAAAACTATAAACCCCTAGCCTCAGAATATCAAAAGGTTTTATCCTCATGTAGCCCTGTACAATTGGACATCAATACCTTCAACCATGATCCCCTAAAACAACTATACCCTTAGGTCCAAAAAATACAGACCCCTAATGCCAAAAATACACTAAACATTCCCCCAAAAAAACATAAACAATCTTCCCTAACTATCCCTAAACAAAAAAAACCCAAAAAAAAATTAACCCTCATCCCCTTAAATACTTATACCTTCATCTGCATAAACCATGAACCCTAAACCCGAAAAACCCTATATAGTCATCCCTAAAAAACCCAAAACCCTTAGCCCTATAAAACATAAAACCACTTCACCAAAAATCCATAGACCCTCATCACAAAAAAAAAACCAAAACCCACTTCCCAAAAAACAACAACAACTAAGGCCTATAAAAAATATAGCCTTCATCCCCAATAATCCCTAAAAACTCATGCCAAGAAAACCCTATACCCTCATCCCCCAAAACCAAAAATCCCTATTCCCAAAAATCCATTAAACCCTCTACCCCAAATATAAATTAAAACCACATCCCAAAAACACCCTAAACCCTCATCCCTAAGAATACGTAAACCCAAAGCCCAAAATACCTTAAACACACAAGTCTAAAATAACCTAAACCATCAATCAAAAAAAAAAATAAACACTTAGACCCAAAAAACCATATACCCTTAGCCCCCAAAAAATCTAAACTCTCAACCCCCAAAAAACCCTGAACCCCCATCACCAAAAAAACATATACACACATCACCATAAATCCAAAAAACTTCATAACAAAAAGACCCTAAACACATAGACACAAAACACATTAATCCTTCAACACCCAAACCCCTATCTACATATCCCGAAAATCCTCTAAACCCTTAGTTCAAAAAAATCCCCTTATCCCTTATGCCAAAAAATTCCGTAACACTCATGCCCAAAAAACATTAAACACTCAACACCAAAAAACCTTAAAACCACATCCATAAAAAACATTAAACCTCATCACCCAAACCCCAAAACCCACAGAACCAAAAATTGATAAACCCCCAACCCCAAGAAACCTAAACCCGCAGCCCCAAAAAACAATAAACACTCATCCACCAAATCCCTAAAATATTAGATCAAAAATACCCTAAACCCTTACCCTAAATAATCCCTAAACCCTCATCCCTAAAAAATACTAAACCAAAATTCCATATAACTCTAAAACATCAGCCCACAAAAACCCTAAACCATCATACCCAAAAAAACCCAAAACCCTAATCCTCAAAAAAAAATTAACACTAAAATCCAAACTAACCCTAACACTGAAAATACCATAAACCATTATCTCCCAGAAAACCCTAAACCCAAAAAAACCTTATACCATTATCACCAAAAAACCCTATACCACATCCTTAAAAAACCCTAAATTTTCAGTCCTAAAAAACCATAAAATCTCATCATTAAAAACCCCTATACTTGTCCCAAAAAACCATAAAACCATATCACCAAAAAACCATAAACCCTCATCCTCAAAACCCCAAAACAATCATCAACAAAAAAACCATAAACCCTCATCGAAAAAAATTCTAAACCCTTTCCCTTAAAATAATCCAAAACCCTCAGACCCAAAATACATTTAATACTTGCTACCAAATCCCTACAATATATCAACCCCAAATTAACCTAAACCATCATAACTAAATATCATATTCCCTTAAACATATAAAACCTAAATCCTCATCCCTATAAAACCCTAAACCCTCAACCCCCCCCCCCAAATCAAAACCCTCAACCCTAGAAAACAAAAAACCCTCATCCCAAAAAGTCCCTAAACACTCTTCCCCAAACATCCTAAACCATCAGTACTGTAAAATCATAAACCCTTTATACCAAAAATCCCTAAACCCTATTCCCTAAAAGAATTAAATCCATATTTCCTAGAAACACATAACCATTAAATGAAAATAAATCCCTAAGCACCCAGGCACAAAAACCCATATACCATCAACTCTAAAAAAACCATAATCCCTTAGCCCCAACAACCCAAAACCTTCATCTACAAAACCCCTACACCCACATCACCATCAACCCTGAACCATCAGTAACCAAATAAACCTAGGCCCAAATCCCCAATAAACCCTAAACACTATGACCCAAAACCCATAAAACCTCATATAAAAAACCGTAAACTATCAATTGTAAAAACTCATAAACCCTCAGCCCTGAAATACGCTATTTATCCAGCCCTAGAAACCAATTAAAAACTCATCCCCAATAACCTCAAAACCCTGAGCCCCCAAAACACTAAAAAAATATCAAAATCTCTTATCCCTAATCCAATAAAACATGATACCTAGTCCATAAAAATCCTAAAAAACTCAAACCTTAAAAAACAATCATCCTTATATCTGAAAACCCTTAAAACTCACAAAAAAACATTATAAACATTGCCTCAATAAATATGATACCATCTGCCCAAAATAAATCAAATCCCTCAGCCGAAAAATCCTTCACCATCAACCCCCAAAACCCCATATTCTTAATTCCTAGATACCCCTAAATGATCATTCCCCAAAAAATATAAACCCTCATCCCCAAATAATACTAAATTCTGAAGCCTAAAAAACCCCACACCCTCATCACAAAAAAAACCAAAAACCATAATTCCTAAAAACCATTACCATGAGTTCTTGAAAAACGTAAACCATCATCCCCCCAAACCCCTAAACCCTTATCCCAAAATACTGAAAACAAACTACCCTAAAAAAAATACCATCTTCCCTGGAAAACCCTAAACCATAATCCCAAAAAACTGTAAACACATAGTTTTAAAAACATACTGAACCTTCATCCACAGAAAAGTAAACCCTTAGGACCAAAACGCCTATACCAACATCCCCAAACACATATAAACCCTCTACCCCCCGAAACCCCAAAACCATCAGAACCATGAAAAAAGTAAACCCTTATCCCTAGAAATCCCTAAACCCTCATTCCTAAAAAACATTTAACCAATAAAAAAACCCTAATCCTTTATCCATAAAAATAATAAACCCTTAATCCCAAAAAAATATAAACAGTCAACCCCAAAAAACACCAAACACTAAGCCTCATGATACACTAAACCATTAGTCTCCAAAAAACAAAAAACCTTATCCCCAAAATACCGCGAACAATCATCCCCAAAAAAACACAAAAAACTCAGCCCATAAAAGGACATACCCTCATCAATAAAAAACCAAAAACCCCATACCCCAATAAACCACCATCCCTTAGACCAAACAAATAAAAAAACCTCAACCCCCCAAACCCCCAACACTTATCTCCAAAACCATAAAACCCCTCTCCCAAAAAACTGTAAACCCTTAGTTGAAAAAAAAACCCTAAACCATCAACACCAGAAAACCCTAAATTATAATCCTTACAAAACCTAAACCCTTATCCCCAAGAAACCTAAACCCTCATCCCCATGTAACCCTAAATCCTAATCTCAAAAAACCTAAACCCTCCTCCCTAAAATTTCCTTAACCCTCACTTTGAAAAAACCCCTAACTATCATCCCCAAAAAACCCAAACCCATCATCCCCAAATAACCTTAAATAATCATCCCCCAGAACTCTAAATCCATAGGAACCATAGAACCATAACCCCCGACCCCAACACCCCAAACCCCAAACACTAAAAAACATAAACCCTTAGACCAAAAAAATACTAAACCCCTACCCAGAAAACCAAAAACCCTCATGCCTCCAAACCTATAATCCACCATCCCCAAAAAACAACAAACCCTCAATGGAAAACCACTTTAACCTTTATAAAAAAATAACTTAAACCCTTGGCCCCAAAAAACCATAATCCCTCAGCGCTAATGAACCCTAATCATTGATCCCAGAAAAACCCTAAACACTGATTCCCAAAAACCCCATGACCCTAAAACGAAAATACCATAAACCATTATCCCTCAAATCCTAAACATTAGATAATGAAATACCCAATCCGTATCCCCTAAAAGGCATAAACAATAGTCCCCAAAAAACACTATACCCTCATATAAAAAACCAAAATACTAATAGCCCAAAAATCCCCTAAATCCTCATCCCAAGAAAATTACAAACCCTCATCCCCATAAAACACTAATCCTTGATCCCCAAAGTACCCAAAACTTTCTCCCTCAAAAAAATCTAAACTCTCAGCCCTATACAACCCTAAATCCTCATCCCCAAAATTTTTTTTATCCACTACCCAATAAAACAGAAAACCCTTATCACCACAAAACACTTGGACATCAACACTATAAATACCTTAACAAAGAATCGAAAACAAACCTACACCCCAATATATAAAATACCACAAAAAAATAGACCCATAAAAACATAAACCATCAGATCTAGAAAACCCTAAACTCTCATACCTAAAAACAAAAAAACATTAGCCCCAAAATCCTCAAACCCTCATCCCCAAAAAACAATAAACCCTTATCCCCAAAATCCCCAAAACCCTTAGCCCCAAAAAACCCTTAATCCAAAACCTCAGAAACCCATAAACCCTCATCCCCAAACCCCTAAACCCTCAATGCCAAAAACTAACAAAACACTCAAACCCAGTCCCATTAACCATAATCCATAAAAAACCAAAACACAAAACACAAAAGATCCATAAACAATCATTCTTAGAAAAATTAAACGGCCATCATGAAAACACATATACCCTAGTCCCTTCAAAAACCTAAAATCTCATCCTAGAATCACTAAACCACTATAAAAAACCCTAAACCCTCATCCCTCATAAACCCTATACCCTTATCCTCAAAATAACCCTAAACCCTAATCCAACTAAACCAGAAACTCTTAACCTAGAAAACCCTAAAACTGAAGCCACAAATGACCATAATACCTCAGTCCCAAAAAATCTCAAATACATATCCAAACAATCCCTACACCATTCACCCTGGAAAACCCTAAAACCTCTACTTGAAACTCCTAAACTCTCATCCCAAAAAACACTAAACAATCATCCCAAATAAACTCTAAACCCTCTAACCTCGAAAATAATTATCTCTTAGCCCTGAGAACATCTAAACCCTCAGCTCTAAGAACCACTAAACAGTCATCCAAAATACCCAAAAACATAAAATACTCAAAATATTAAAACCAGAGCCACAAAAATCCCTAATCCTTAATTTATGAAAAAAATTATACCCATTGCCTCAAAACTTATAAATGATCATCCTTGAAAACCCTAAAAACCTCAACATATGAAAAATGTAACCCTCGGCCAAAAAAACCACTAATCCAATATCATAGAAAACTAAAAAACATATATCCCACAAGAATATATAACCCCTCATACCAAAAATGTTGTAAACCAAGATCCCCATAAAACAGTAAACCATGATCTCTAAATAACCACAAACACTCATCTTCTAAAACTAATAGAAACCCATCCCCTAAAAACCCTAAACAAAAAACCCTAAAACCCCTATACCCTCTTCCCCCAAAAACCCTAAACCCATAAGACCAAAAACCACTAAACCCACTGAACCAAAAAACACTAAACCCTCATCCCTAACAAAACTAAACCCTTAGCCTCAAAACCCCGCATCCCTCGACCCCAAAACCACTAAACCTTCATCCCCCAAAACCCACAATCCTCATCCCTAAGAAACCATAAACTGTGAGTACAAAAAACACTAAAACCTCATCTCTTAAAAAACCCAAAATCCCTATAAAAAAAACATAATCCCTAAGGCCCAAACACCCAAAGAATTTTGTAGTAAAAACTTTAAATCCTCATCCCAAAAATACCTAATCCCCCAACACTAAATATGGTATCCATCCTTTTTAATACATAACCTTTCATTAAATTTTAAATACAGATGATCTTTAAAGTCTAGTGTCTTTGAAATCAAGAACCTAAAACATGAAAATCAACCTAAAAAATTCTTATAATCCATATTTAAGGATTCATCATATGTTCATCCTAGGTAAAATTACTGCATCTCATAACTGGGAGACATACATTCTAAGGAAAGGGTGAGCATAAGGCCCTGTAAGGGTAAACAAGGGAATCATTTTACACGTGAAATCAATAAGTACTTGAATAAAACATAAGGAAATGAGAAATGGAAGTATAGGAATATCATAATGAAAATAACTTGAATAATAACATGAATATGTGGCTACAAAATTTCATTTATATATTCATGAACATATCACCAAGATCTATCCCCAAGGTGTCAAAAAATTACCGTGGTTATTCACCAAGGTATCATGAAACTTGTTATCTCTAGAGATTAATTCATTACCCAATGAATTGGAGAAATATCAGGGCGCAACCTTAATATTCCTTAACATTCATGTGATCCACATAGATAATAATCATAGATTTCATAAATAACCCATATAGAATAAAAGAAATGGGGTTCATTTCAAAATCATGACGTTTTAAAATCCCTTAAAAATAAGATCATTATATCATTTATAACCCATTGAATGTGAGTGAGGGTTATATGTATGTAAATTCCAGAATTAAATATATCATATTTCTATATTTATGAACTCCCATAGAAATGAAATTTTTCTATGTATTTACATAAATAAGCAAGGGAATTTCTTGAGAGAAAGAGATAGAAATTTTTAGATGAAATTTTTGCAGCATAATGGCTATATAACATGGTTTTATAAAACATTGAAAAAAGAGGGGACAAGAGTCACCAACTCATAAATAATTCATAATATAGTATAGTTACTAAATAAGATCATGATATGGATATTTTAATGACATACCACATGAAAAAGATATATGAAATAAAAGAGAAGATGTGATTTCTTTTACGAGAAATTCGGCAGCCTAACGACGTCACATAAAAATTCAGAAAAAAAATTGATCAGAGAAGAAAGGGTCTCTCATAATTTGGAAATAAAATGGAAATTAATAAGAACATATAATAACATACCCCCAACACAAAGATATGAAAAATAGAAAACACAATATAAAGGAATTTATGACTTAAAATAGGATGGTGAAAGGATCCCTTACCTTGAAGAGTAACATCGAAAGATTGAAGGTTGGGACTTTGGGAGGCTTATGAGAACCTTAGGAGGACTCCTTGAGAGGTAAGGAGACCATAAATTCGTTTAGGATTATTTTGGAATGAAATGAATGAGGGAAATGGCATGGTATTAATAGGAAAAGGTAGTGAATAAATTATCAATTTCCAAGGGACACCTCATTGGTGGTATTTGCCAAACCATGGGCTTTCCCATGGTATTTTCCCATGGTATTGGCCACTTGGGACACCTCATAACATATAAAACTATTCATAATTTGACTAGAAATTTTACGTCCTTATTACATCATTAATGATGTCATTAAACACCCGAAACTCAAATCTGCATTTTTTACTATTCACTAAAAATTCAACTATATCAGGAAAAACCCAAAAATTCACCCTAACCTAATATCAATGCTCTAAATTTAAAAATGAAGTCAATTTTATGAAAATAATTTTTTAAATATTTTTAATTTAATTTAAAAAAATTTATTATTTATTTCAAAAATACATGTTTAAAACAATAACACATTTTGTAACTCCTTAAAAAATTAATCAAGGTCCCATAAAGTTATCGTATAACCATAAGAAAATAAAGTAAAAATTTATGATTAAAATTTATGGAATTAAATTTACATTTAAAATTATTAATTTAATTATAAAATTGTAAATAAAATATTTATGCCATACAAAAATACCAAAACATAAACAATAATCATTTTTTCACTTTTAAGATGTCTAAAATGTATTTATACATTCATGGGTGATGTTCTATTTTTTTGGTCATGTTACTATTCATAACTATTCATATGGGTATGTTACTATTCCTAAATTATTATTCACTAAAAATAAAGTTGATCTTATTATTCTCTAAATTTATCACTAATCACAACTATAGAAGAAAATTTTTTGAAAATAATTTCACATTATTAATTATTTAATGAATACAAAAATATTTTAAAATACCCTTTTCCCTAAATAATACACATCCTATATTTATTCGGTTATTTGAAATTCACAATCTTTTCTATAAGAAGAAATAAAAATTTTATTTATATAAAAGGATTACACAAAGCAGCTAAGGTCTCGTTAAATAGTCCCTTATAACACCATCATAATACCTCTGTTTAAGGTGTGATATGGTGATATAATCTTGGGGTGGCTCGAACAACATTTACCGAGTGGTGATTTCTATCAACTTGAACTTCAACCTTAGGCAATTCCATTCAAGATTCATACGTTGCAGCTCGGCTTGGGCTTGGTCCAGAGAATATCCCAGTTATGCTACCTCCTTCCCATGCTCTGACATATGGGCTTCATATGGCTTGAGTCTACTGGATGAGTCCATTCAATCTTATTTCTGTATTAATTAACCAAGATAACCATATTTATAAAAACAAACCATTATGATTATAGTTTCCAACGGTCATATTGAACAATTGTCATATAACAGTCGAAAACCAATGGTCTCATTTTAATTATAACCACTTAATTAATTAAAGGATATAGTTTTGTTGAGTATAAAATAAAATAACACACAAAATTGGGAACCAAATATAATTGAAATGTTTGGGTGGTTACATTCTTCCCCCCTTATAAAATTTCATCCTTGAAATTTTTTCTTGTATCCTCTGATGGGAAAAGGTGTGGGTACTTCTGTCTCATGGAGTCCTTCAGTTCCCACGTGGCTTCTTCACATATGTGGCACCTCTACAACACCTTAACAAGGTGGATAGTCTTGTTGCGTAGAACCTTCTCTCGAAGATCCATGATCTCTACCTGCTGCTTCTCATAAGAGAGGTCTTGTTCCAGTTGTACAACCTTTGGATTAAGTACATGTGAAGGGTCGGGTATATACATTATCAAGAGGGATAAGTGGAAGACATCATGAAATTGGGATATATTTGGAGGAAGTGAATCTGATAGTCTACTACTCCCACACGATCAAGGATTTCAGAGGGGCCAATGTACCTAGGGATGAGCTTCCCATTCTCCCCAAACCTCATGAATCTATTCCATGGTGAAATCCAATAAAAGAAATTTTCACTAACATCAAACTCCAAGTCCCTTTGGCGGCTGTCGGCATAGCTATTTTTCCATCTTTACTAGGTCATTGATCAAAGGATCTTTTTGAATCCTCATCATTGAAAGAACAACTGGGTCTTTCTTGCTTAATGCATCAGCAACTTTTTTTTCTCTTCCGGGATGATAAGGAATTGAACAATCATAGTCTTTGAGAAGCTCCAACCATCTCCTTTGTCTCATTTTCAATTCCTTTTGTGTGAAAATATAATTCATACCTTGATGGTATCTGTATATATCACATTTCTCCCAATATAGATAGTGCCTCTATATCTTCATAGGAAAATTGACCTCAGCCTCCTCTAGATCATGTCTAGGATAATTTTTCTCATGAGTCTTCAACTGTTGAGATGAATAAGCAATGACCTTTTCATTTTGCATGAGGACGCACCCAAGCCCTTTTAGAGATTCATCTTTAAAAATAATGAATCCTTCTCCACTTGAGGGTAGAGTTAACACAGGTGCAGTAACCAATCTATTCTTCAGCTCTTGGACACATTCCTCACAATCCTTTTTCCAGATGAACATGACCCATTTTTGAGTTAACTTGGTTAATGTATTAGAATTTCATGAATAGTTTTTCATGAACCTCCCATAATATCTTTCCAATCTAAGGAAAACACGAATCATGGTTATTGTTGTAGGCTGAGGCCACTCCTCTACAACTTTTGTCTTTATAGGGTCAATTGTGATTCCTTCATTTCTAAAAATGTGCCCCAAGAAAGAAACTTATTGCAACTAGAATTCAGATTAACTGAACATTCCAAAAAGTCTATCCTTCCATAGATTTTTCAAAATAACCCTTAGATGATCCTCATGATCCTACTGACTTTTGAAATATATCAGAATATCATCAATGAAAACTACCACAAAGTTATCATGGTAGTCTTTAAATAATCTTTTCAACAAATCCATAAAAATATCAGGTGCATTAGTCCGTCCAAAAGGTATAAAAACAAACTCATAATGCTCATATCTTGATAGGAAAGCAGTTTTTGAAATATCTTCTTACTTCACCCTCAATTGATGATAACCAGATCGAATATCAATATTATAGAAGAATTGAGCACCATAAAGTTGGTCAAATAAGTCATCAATTCTTGGAAGAGGGTATTTTTTCTTTTATTATGATTCCATTCAATTATCTATAATCAATGCATAGCCGCATCAATATATCCTTCATCATTACAAAGAGAACATGTGCTCCCTATGGAGAAACACTTGTTCGGATAAACCCCTTCTCCAAAAGAACTTGGTGTTGTTTCTTTAATTCTTCAATCTCCACATTTTCCATCCTATATGGGGTCTTTGATATTAGATGAGATCTAGGTATGCGTTCAATGGAGAACTCTACCTCTTTTTCTGGGGGAGGTCTAGGCAACTCCTTAGGAAACACGTCAATGTATTCCTGGACGATGGGTACATTTTCTATCCTCAAACTCTCATTTCATTATTATTCTTCATCCATCAATTCTATAAATAATGATATAGGAGTTTCTTCTAGACAAAGATCAGGTTGTTATATCTCTCCCTGGAAGATAACTGTAGGTTTTCCATTCAAGTGTACGAATATTTCCTTACTTCTGAATTTGATCTTAGCATTATACTTTGAGTGCCAGTCCATCCCTAGTATAATGTCAAATTATAGCTTGGGAATGACTACTAGATTTGCGATATGATTTTTCTCACCAAAGTAAATGATAGAGTTTCTAAACGCTGATGATGCTTGGATAATCGCACCAAGAGTCCTGACTGATAACTATACTTTTAGCAAGTCGGGGGATGATTCAAAATTCTTGGCAAACATGGAGTAAATAAAGGAATGCTTAGAACCAAAATCAAACAAAGTACTTACCATCTTTGAGAGAACAAGACGAGTACATTCTACCACATAATTTGGAGCTTCAACTTCATTTTTCGTGGTAGAAAAAGCATGACCTTTCTCCCTTGGCATTTGCTGAGGCTGATGGTGGTTCCCCTCTACTGCCCTCAGATTTGGACAGTGATTGGAAATGTAGAGACATGAAGCTTAATGTACATGTACATTACATTACTTTAGAGAAATACATAATACATAACAAAAACAGACACACAAGGACCGTAATAGTTTAGTGTCTTTGGAAACTTGGAACGTAATCTTCTAATCGTGGTGAAAGATCTTCAACATATCCCATAAAGATCTTCCCCATTTTTTTCTTACCTAAAACCTTTCTTTATATCCTGGGAAAAAGAAAACATAAAAAGGGTGAGCTCAAATGCTCAGTAAGGGTAAGCATTGATAAAATAAAACTTACCATATACATTTGAACTTAAAAACATGAACATAATGTTTAAACATCAAAATCTTGAGCAATGACATAAAACATGGAAGTACGCAAGGAATAGATCATAATGAAACATTATGAATGATAAAATAGCATGGGAATAAAACATGTAATTGTGGAAACCATTAATCACATGATATGATTTCCATAGTAGCCAAGGAATTGCTACCAAGACCATCTTAGTGGACAAAGTCCCTTTCTGAATCGAGTTCACTCCTCGTTCCAGTCCTGTATTACTGAACCGGTTTAACATGACATTCCAGCCACGTCTATCTCATGAGATATAAATCTTTACCCAATACATTGGAGGGAGATATAGGTCCCACCCATCTCATAGTGAAATCATTCTTACTTGTTCCACAAAATAAATTTAAAACATTCATCATAACCCAAAGAATAAAATGGGTTTCATAAACATCATCCCACCATTTCATAATCCATATAAAACAAATGGATAGAATTTCATAATGTGAAAAGTGAAACCATTTAAATAAAAGAGACATTATACTTAAAACATACACATATGAAATAATTTCATTTTAGATGGAAAATGGTTTTGATAAAACACTCGAAATGAATTCTTGAGGAAAATATCCTTTCTTCTTTAAAGTCATTTTATTTTCACAAAATGTCATGAATTTTTAAAAGAAAAGGATTTTCTTGAAAATAGTCATGAAATCATTTTGAGGAAGCTTCATGAAAATATTTCTTTATAAAACCAAAAAAAATCCTTTCATGACGTATAAGTTAAAAAAACATTCTTCTTGTTCTTTTGTCGGAAAAGTCAAAAAGTACCTCGTACGAAAAACAACAAAAGATTCCTTTCATATCTTTTAATAAAAACCTTCCAAAGGGTAAAATTGGATTTAAAAAATTTTAGGTGGATGGAAATAATATTACATATTTTGGAAACATGGATGTGGATGATAAAATACACCCCAGTAATTTCTAAAGTATAAACAATCTCGGATAGAAATGAGATTGTGATATTTCCCTTACCTTAGGTCCGATTTGCTTCGTAAGTATCCGAACCTCCTGTATAATGATTTAAATAATGTCATTGACTTATTCCAGAATAATACTCATTGTTATGATATTATATATGGTTCACTTATGGCTTTATATTACCCGTTCTTTTGTAAATTCCATGTTAAAGAGCATTTTGGGTAAAATTGTTTCATTTGTCGTCCGTGTTTTGACTTGTAATTATTCATATGAATACGTAGATCATGATTACATAATTCCAGAATATAAAACATGATTTATATATAATATATATTCAGAATATATATATATATATATAATAGATCAGTAAATGGAATGAAATACACCATTCATGGTGACGGTAGACCGTACGTACGCATGAACGTTGTTTTCTTTTCCTTATTGAGTTCAGTGGAATTAAGTAGATGAAATACATATATATACACATAAATCCACTATCATTATTATGCCTTATATTTCATGATTACTTATTATATATTCTTTATAATCATTCATGAATGGTTAACGTGGAGAATGAATCTCATCTCGTCGTGGAGACGGTAGTCCGTACGTACGCACGAGCGATGATATCGTTCTCATGATCGTGGAATTTTATTGGATTGAATGTATACTATGTCAGAATAAATATCACTCTAGAATAAACATATATAGTTATTATGTACACCATTATACCCATCCAAGTAAGGTGGTGGTGGGAAATAGATTACACCACGGCGTGGAGACGGTATTCCGTACGTACGCACGCGCGGTGATTTCATTTTCCGATTGATGGATAGATAGTGAAATAAGGTTGTTTCAATCTTATAATAAAATATCAGTATATGAGTGATACTGATGTTATTATTTCATAACTAAACAACCTATGAATAAGAATTGGAAGAAGAAATAAAGATGAATGAATCGGTAACAGACATTATCTCTTCTTTGAAGGGCCTCTTTGAGTCTTCCTCTTAGGGCACTAAAATTGGTCTTTTAAGAAGACCAGGAACTCTAGGATGTTTCTAGGGAAGTGGAGAAGAGAATTTGTCAGGGGATGGCCGAGCTTGAAGGCTCAGAGTGGTGCGGGGAAGAGAGGGAGGAGGTTCACTTTTATAATGGAGGAGAGGGGCACCTTTGGAATATATGAAAATATTATTTTATTATAAAGCCAAATTCGGTTATAAATAGCTCCAAATTGATTTATTTCAAATCTAAGGTGGGTATGGGTCGAAATACTCTCATCCAATATAATTTAGAAATGTTTAGGTCATTATATTATACTTATCTTTTAGTTTTAACTCTTAGTTAATTAGATTGACATTTACCATGTCACTTTGTATTTTTATATTATATAGTTAATAAAATTGCCATATAAATCCAAGAGACCCCAAGTGGTCCATTAATGACACACCTATCATGATATATGTATCTTGCAAGAACCTTAGATTTTTAGGAATAAAATAACAATCAATAATATAAAATTTGTTTTAAAAACTATTTTATGTCAATTTTGACACTATTTAGTAATTGATTTTTGTGAAACTCATAAAAGAATGATTATTTAACAAAAATTTAATTAAATCAATACTAACATGTCCTATTAACCTATAAAATTAGTGTAATTCATAAAAAGTCTCAAATTACATTTATTTGGGTATTTATAACATCAATTATGTCAATATTTTATTAATAAGATAATTACTGCATCATCATTTTGTCATAAATCAATTAAATAATTTAATGTCTAAAAATTAAAATCAAATATCATTATGTAGGAAATAATTTTATCTTTTTAATGAATATTTATAGTCGAATTTATCTTATGTATAACCCTATATTAAAAATGATTTTCTTATTAAACTTTGATTTTAACTATTTTAAACCTTCTTTAAATAAATTAATAATAAATGTCCTAATCTAATACAAGTGGGCCTAAATGGTCATATTTTATTTCTAAGGTTGTTGTTGGTCGAAATAAACTTATCCAACAGAATTAGGACATGTGTAAGGGTAATAATAATATCATTTTTACCCTTAATTACCCTATTTACTTTTAACCGTGGTAAAAAAAGTAAAAAGTTACTATTGACCAAAAATTACTTTCATCTCATTGAACCACATTTTACTTACTGACTTCAACCGTTTCTCTCGGATTTTTGAAATTCCACTCACAGATGCGGTAAAATTATGTTTTATGAAAAATTCATTTTTTTAACTACCACTTAGTGGTTTCACTATTCATCAAAAAATGAAAGTTTTCAGAAAAATACCCAAAATTAGGCCTAAGATATATTTGATATTGTGAATTCAAAAATGATGTCTATTTTACCAAATTCAAAACTTATCAGTTGAATTAATTAATTTAAAAATTAAATCTCGTCGTCAAAACAAATAGCGTGTTTTTAAGAGATAATAACTATCAAAAGATTGACACTTGTTTATGTCTGGTTTGAATGTGAAATTACATCCAATTACCAAAATTGTATTAAATTGTATAAATATGTTTTAAATATATTTTTAAACAACTCAAATTAATAATTTATCACTATTAATTATTTCGATTGAAAAAGTTGTTTTTAATTACAATTTAGTAATATTCGCTATTCATCAAAATATGAAAGTTATCCGAAAAGTACCAAAATTTCTCCCTAATCTAATTTCGATATTATGAATTCAAAAATGAAGTCCGTTTTGAAAACAAAAATTTAAAAAGTGGTTATTACTATTCACAACGACTATTTTTAATAATATTTTAATAGCATATCGTTGTTTAGTGAAACTCGGTATTGCGTACTACACACGCTATCGAGGAAGGTCACGATTGCGTGTAATGCAAGGAAAGTCAATGATATGTGTTTTGCAAGCTCCTTTTGGTGTAGAATACAACACAATACATTAATGATATTAAAAAGAATATTTTTCATAAAATCTCAGGGTGTTACATTCTACCCCCCTTAAAATGAATTTCTCCCTCAAAATTCGTTGGGGTTGTAAATGGTTTACTACTCGAAAGTTTATTTAATAGAAAGCAACATCGTAAAAAGTAATACCAAAACATGGCTTTAAAAACTAAAGTATGAAATGTAACAGTTACCCAGATTAACTAATCACTGGGTTTCCACATAGGAGAACATATGTGAAAATATGGATCTGGAAGAGAAATCTAACCATCATGTTCTGATAGAGAGTGGTAGAGAACATGGCTATGAAAAAGCCAACAATCACAAAGTCATAGATTTGTGATGATCTAAGGTACCATCTAATTCATCAGATATAAGAGCAATATGACAATATTTTTGGTTTTCAAGATCATTTCCCTAATGTTGATGAAATTGGAATTAGAAGAAATACTTTCGTGATTTTGGTATAGTCTCACTGTTGGTCGTTCTTTGGAAAATTTACACTTCATCTCTTAAAGAAATGAAGTTGAATTTTTCATTCATGATTTTTTAGCAGATCATGTGATAGAATGATGGGTCATTCCATCTGTCTCAAACAAAAGGTTAGAAAAGTTATCAAAAAATACATAAGTCCATCTATAGTGACATTAATCATATATGGTTCCTAAAATGGACTTATACTTCTTATATTATACTGCTTAATATAATAAAACTAGTTTCTAATAAACATGGACATCTTGTAGGCCAGTGGTAGGTGACAAAGGCCAATCGCACTTCGGTTGTGGGTTTGATTCCCACAGCCTTATCCGACGCGATGGGTTGTCGCCCGTCCTGCAGGTTGCCCTTTTTCTAAAACTACATTACTATAAAATCCCATCAGTAATATCGAAAAAAGATCTATCCTTAAACAATACTATCATATGTCCAGCATAATCCATTCCAATCTTTAGGCTTATCTAAAATTCTTTGGTCCAAGCTCATAGTATAAAGAAAAAGATTACTTGAAATGTCACATAACAATCACGTGAATTCCATCATTTATCCCCCATATATCATAAGATATATCTGGTTGGTCAAATTAAAAACATATGAATAACTTAATCATGTATTCTCTTGAAAAATGAATACCAATTTAACCTTAGTGAAAACATGAAGGCTGTCAAAAGTTAACTCTTTCCACATACCAAAATCCCAAAATTTCTATATAATCAAACCATAATATCACTTATTCCTTATATCAGTCATGATCTCATGACTACAATTAAACATCTCATTATCTTCTTATCCCTTCATTATGCGCATATCATCTACTTTCCAAAAATACTAGTACCATTCATCACACACTTTCAAAACATAAAGAAATACAACAATCTAACAGTCCTTAGATGTCTCTTTATTCTATAGTACCATGAGATTACTTATACAAAATTACACTTGATAAACATGTAATCATTACACTACCTTCTTAAACCATTGACTGAGCTTCAACAATTCATTCATCTCACATATCATTTGTAGTCTCTTCATCATCATCAACATAAATATTACCCATACGACCATACTGATTCTCTTAATGAGGCATTCCCTTAGGGAATTGGTTTGCATAATGCCCGTACATTCCACATTTAAAACATTTAACCATTGTTGATGTCGTACCAATACCATTATCCTCACACATGGTGTTAACTGAACCTTTTCCTTTTCATATACTGGATTTATGTCCTTCTTTTCGCCAACCAAAGCATCTTCCCGTTCCTTTGAAACATTCTCCCTGATGCCTCTTCCCACATGATTTACATAGGGGAAATTGAACTTTCTTTCCTCTGTGATCATCATGAAACTCTATCTTTCTCTTATTATCCGAGTCAGGAAACTTACCAAAGTTGAGATTATTGATCATATTATGAGATTTCTGAATAGGCATAAAACTAATGTTTGGACTTCCAAATCCCGTTTCATTTGGTTTCTCATGAAGAATATCATTCCATTGTCTATCATATCCTCCATTATCATGAATCTTCCTGTTTCCAACCATTTTCTAAAACCCAAAAAGAATAGTGTGAGAGGAAAAAATCATGCTTGGGAAAGAAACATAGTAAAGGGGGAGTACCCTCAATATCTAACATCTTAGGTTAAATTCTATGATCGTTACCATAGTTTTAGGACCATATCCTATACTTATACTTATCCTTTGGGACATCCCTAGACATACCTTAGAAATATCTCTAGGGATCTCACTAATGTTTTCGCATCCTAGTTTCCAAAGGTTGACTAAACATTTCCTCTGATACCAACTGCAGAGTCCCGAAGCATAACATACATGGAGGTTACATTACTTTAGTGTAATACTTAATACATAAAAAAAACAGACACACAAGGACCGTAATAGTTTAGTGTCCTTGGAAACATGGAACGTAATCTTCTAATCGTGGTGAAAGATCTTCAACATATCTCATAAAGATCGTCCCCTTTTTTTTCTTACCTAAAACATTTCTTTATATCCTGGGGAAAATAAAACATAAAAACGGTGAGCTCAAATTTCTCATTAAGGGTAAGCATGGATAAAATAAAACATACCATATACATTTGAACTAAAAAACATGAACATAATGTTTAAACATGAAAAGATTGAGCAATGACATAAAACATGGACGTACGGAAGGCATAGATCATAATGAAACATTAAGAATGATAAAATAGCATGGGAATAAAACATGTAATTTTGGAAACCATTTAGCACATGATATGATTTCCATAGTAGCCAAGGCATTGCTGCCATGACCATCTTAGTGGACAAAGTCCCATTCTGAATCGAGTTCACTACTCATTCCAGTCCTGTATTACTGAACTGGTTTAACTTGCCATTCCAGCCATGTCTATATCATGAGATATAAATCTTTACCCAATGCATTAGAGGGAGATATAGTTCCCACCCATGTCATAGTGAAATCATTCTTATTTATTCCACAAAATAAACTTATAACATTCATCATAACCCAAAGAATAAAATGGGTTTCATAAACATCATCCCATCGTTTCATAATCCATATAAAACAAATGGATATAATTTCATAATAAGAAAAGTGAAACCATGTAAATAAAAGAGACATTATACTTAAAACATACACATATGAAATAATTTCATTTTAGATGGAAAATGGATTTGATAAAACACTTGAAATGAATTCTTGAGGAAAATTTTCTTTTCTTCTTTAAAATAATTTTCTTTCCAGAAAATGTCATGAATTTTTAAAAGGAAACGATTTTCTTGAAAATAGTCATGAAATCTTTTTGAGAAAGCTTCATGAAAATATGGATTTATAAAACCGTAAAAATCCTTTCATGCCCTATAAGTTAAAAGAAACATTCTTCTCGTACTTTTGTCGGAAAAGTCAAAAAGTACATCGTACGAAAAACGACAAAAGATTCCTTTCATATCTTTTACTAAAAACTTACCAAAGGGTAAAATTGGATTTAAACAATTATAGGTGGATGGAAATAATATTAAATATTTAGGAAACATGGATGTGGATGATAAAATACACCCCAGTAATTTCTGAAGTATAAACAATCTCAGATAAAAATGAGATTGTGATATTTCCCTTACCTTAGGTCCGATTTGATTCGTAAGTGTATGAACCTGCTGTATAATGATTTAAATAATGACATTGACTTATTCCAGAATCATACTCATTGTTATGAAATATTATATGGTTAACTTATGGCTTTATATTACCGGTCTTTTGTAAATTCCATGTTAAAGAGTGTTTTGGGTAAAATCGTTTCATTTGTCGTCTGTGTTTTGACTAGTAATTATTCATATGATTACTTAGATCATGATTACTTAATTCCAGAATATAAAACATGATTTATATATAATATATATTTAGAATATATATATATATATATAATATATCAGTAAATGGAAATAAATACACCGTTCATGGAGACGGTAGACCGTACGTACGCATGAACGTTGTTTTCTTTTCCTTATTGAGTTCAATGGAATTAAGTAGATGACATACATATATATACACATAAATACAGTATCATTATTATTTCATATATTTCATGATTACTTATTATATATACTTTATAATCATTCATGAATGGTTAACATGGAGAATGAATCTCATCGCGTCTTGGAGACGGTAGTCCGTACGTATGCACGAGCGATGATATCATTCTAATGATCGTGGAATTATATTTGAGTGTATGTATACTATTTCAGAATCAATATTAAGTTAAAATAGTCATATATAGTTATTATTTATACCATTATACCGATCCAAGTAAGGTGGCAGTGGAAAATAGATTACACCACGGCGTGGAGACCGTATTCCGTAAATACGCACGCGCGGTGATTTCGTTTTCCGTAGGATGGATAGATGGTGAAATAAGGTTGTTTAATACTTATAATAACATATCAGTATATGAGTGATACTGATGTTATTACTTCATAATGAAACAACGAATAAGAATAAGTGGAAGAAGAAATAAAGATGAATGAATCTGTAACGAACATTACCTCTTCTTTGAAGAACCTCTTTGAGTCTTCCTCTTAGGGTACTAAAATTGGACTATGAAGAAAACCATGACCTCTAGGATGTTTCTAGGGAAGTGGAGAAGAGAATTTGGCAGGGGTTGGCTGAGCTTGAAGGCTCAAAGTGGTGTGTGGAAGAGAGGGAGGAGGTGCCCTTTTATAAGGGAGGAGAGGGGCACCTTTGGAATAACAAACAATATTATTTTATTATAAAGCCAAATTCGGTATTAAATTGCTCCAAATTGATTTATTTAGAAGCTAAGGTGGGGATGGGTCTAAATCTTCTTATACAATAGAATTTATACAAGTTTAGGTCATTATATTAACCTTATCTTTTAGTTTTAACTCTTAGTTAATTAGATTGACATTTACCATGTCACTTTGTATTTTTGTATTATATAGTTAATAAACTTACCATATACATCCAAGAGACCCCAAAGTGGTACATTAATGATACAAATATCATGATATAATTATCTTGGCCGAACCGTAGATTGTTAAGAATAAAATAACAATCAATAATATAATATTTGTTTTAAAAACTATTTTATGTCAATTTTGACACTATTTAGTAACTGATTTTTGTGAAAATCATAACAGAATGATTATTTATAAAAAAGTTAATTAAATCAATACTAACATGATTTATTAACCTATAAAATTATATTAATTCATAAAAAGTCTCAAATTACATTTATTTGGGTATTTATAAGATCAATTATGTCAATATTTCATTAATAATATAATTACTGCATTATCTTTGTGTCATAAATATATTAACTTATTTAATGTCTAAAAATTAAAAATAAAATATCATTATGTAGGAAATATTTTTATCATTCTAGTTAATATTTATAGTTGAATTTATCTTATGTATAACCCTATATTAAAAATGATTTTCTTATTAAACATTGATTTTAACTATTTTAAACCTTCTTTAAATTAATTAATAATAAATGTCCTAATCTTATCCAAGTGGGCCCAAATGGTCATATTTTATTCCTAAGGATATTTTTGGTCGAATTACACTTATCCAATAGAATTAGGTCATGTGTTAGGGTAATAATATTATTATTTTTACCCTTAATTACCATATTTACTTTTAACTGTGGTAAAAAAAAGTAAAAAGTTACTATTCACCAAAAATTATTTTCATCTCATTGACCCACATTTTACTTACTGACATCAACTGTGTCACTAGGATTTTTGAAATTCCACTCACAGAAACGGTAAAATTATGTTTTATGAAAAATTCATTTTTTAACTACCACTTAGTGGTTTCAATATTCGTCAAAAAATGAAAGTTTCCAGAAAGATACCAAAAATTAGGCCTAAGAAATATTTGATATTATGAATTCAAAAATGATGTATATTTTACCAAATTCAAAAAATATTAGTTGCATTAATTAATTTAAAAATTAAATCCCGTCGTTAAAACATATAGCGTGTTTTTAAGAGATAATAACTATCAAAAGATTGACACTTGGTTATGTCTGGTTTAAATGTGAAATTACATCCAATGACCAACATTGTATTAAATTGTAGAAATATATTCTAAATATATTTTAAAACAACTCACATTAATAATTTATCAATTTTAATTATTTCGATTGAAAAAGTTGTTTTTAATTACAATTTAGTAATTTTCTCTATTCATCAAAATATGAAAGTTATCCGAAAAGTACCAAAATTTCTCCCTAAGATAATTTCGATATTCTGAATCCAAAAATGAAGTCCATATTGAAAACTAAAATTTAAAAAAGAGGTTATTACTATTCATAACAGCTAGTTTTAATAATATTTTAATAGCATATCGTTGTTTAGTGAAACTCGGTATTGCGTACTACACACACTATCGAGGAAGGTCGCGATTACGTGTAATGAAAGGCAAGTCAATGATGTGTGTTGTGCAAGCTCATTTTTGTGTAGCATACAACAGAAGACATTAATGAAATTAAAAATAATATTTTTAATAAAATCTCGGGGTGTTACAGGAAAAGTGCCCAAGTTTTCCACACATAATGAAATAGACATCAGGTAGGTCCTGCACTATCTTCCCCTTTTCGTTAGTGTTTGGAAGTTGAGGATTCACCTCACTACAAAAATTCCTCGCAATATGGCCATCTCTTCCACACTAGTAGCATTTTCCACCCCTGAGCAAGTAGTTCCCCAAATGATTCTTCCCACATTTATTATACGTGGGATGTTGCACTTGCTTTCCTCCTCTTCATTGATCAAAGGTCCGCCCTAAGTTGGGTTCCATAGATCTCATTTTGACATTACATTTCTAAGACCATTTCATATCACCAAACTCCAGTTCGACTTTCATCACACTCCGCACAATCTCCTCATCGCTATCATAGTCTCGCTTGGCTAGATTCTTTTGCAGATGTGGTCTCAGTCCACCGAAGAATCTATCAACCTTACCATTTGGATCCACGACAAAGCTAGAGGTATATCATGAATGTCAGGTGATGTTCATCTCATATATTTTGACAGGTTCATTCTCCTTCTACTTGAGCTCGAGAATATCCTTCTCCATTCTTTTTCTCATAGATCGAGGGAAATACATACTAAAGAAAATCCCTATGAACTCTTAACACTCCATAGCTTCAACCACCACACTTATCCTCGTGTTTTTTATCATCTCCCACAATTGATTGGCTTCTCCTTCTAAGCGATAGGCAGCCAGGGTGACCTTCTGTTGCTCTGAAAAGCAGAGCACAGAAAAGATCTTCTTGATAGAGCTGATCCACTGCTCAGAAATAAATGGGTAAGTCGATCCACTAAAGGTTCATGGTCGTTGACACATAAAGGACTCAAAAAAATTTTGTTCCCCTCATGGTGAGGCCGGTCTCTCATCTTGATTCAAGTTATTTACCATAACTTGAGTCAGTTGGTTCATCAATCACATGAATATTTCAATTCAAGCTTCCATTGGAGGGCCATCAACGCATGGTCCATTGCGGTCACAATTTGCACAGTTCCTCCTATTTCCTGCTATTTCGAAAAAAATAAAACCTTAATCAGAAACTTATTTCATTTACGAATCTTTTAACTATAAATGATTTATGTCTTAAAACAACTTTAAACAATTACATTTCTCTATGAATACATCATAATGATTTATAAAAATATTATGATTAACCAAACATATCCTTCAGGAGCGTCGTAACCAAGAGTGCATCAAGGCCTATTATCATGCACTAGTTCCTGTTAGAGTCTAGATCCAAGCTGTGTTTTCATGTTTTACCCATATTAACATCGGTGCCAGAGCTGCCTCTACCTACTCATATCTAGACAGGGATGTATTTTCTTGATAAACCACTTACATAATACTCAAAAAATTACCAGGAAGTTATCCTATATTCAAAATATTATATAGGTTTCTTCATAAAGAATTCATAGCCTAATTTCCATAAATAACTAAACTGTCCTTCTATACCAACTATGGAATCCCGCCTTTTTAATAAATAACCTTACATTAAATTTTTCATACAGAGGATCTTTATTGTCTAGTGTCTTGGAAATCAGGAACAAAAAACATGAAAAACAACATAAAACATTCTTATAATCCACTTGTAAGGCTTCATCATATGTTTATCCTAGGTACAATTACTTCATCTCATAACCGGAGGCATACATTCAAAGGAAAGGGTGAGCATAAGGCCCAGTATGGGTAATCAAGGGAATCAGTTTACTTGTGACATCAATAAGAACATGAATAAAAAAATAAAGACATGAGCAATGGAAGTATAGGAATATCAAAATGAAAAAAAACATGAATGATAACTTGAATATTTGGCTAAAAAATTTCATTTTGACAATCATGAACATATCACCAAGGTCCATCCCCGTGGTGTCAAAAAATTACCAAGGTTATTCACCAATTTATCGTGAAACCTATCATCTCTAGAGATTAATTCATTACCCAATTAATTGGAGAACTATCAGGGAACACCCTTAATATGTCTATACTTTCATGTGATCCACATAGATCATAATCCAACATTTCATTTATAACCCATAGATAATAAAATAAATGGGCTTTATATCAAAATCACGACGATTTGAAATATCTTAAAAATAAGATAATTATATCATTTATAACCCATGGCAAGGGAGTGAAGGTTATATGTATGTAAATTCCAAAATCAAATATATCATATTTATATATTTATGAACCCCCATAAAAATGAAATATGTCAGTGTATTCACATAAATAAACAAGGGAATTTTCTTGAGAGAAAGAGATCTAAATTTTGAGACGAAATTTCTACAGTATAACAGCTATATAACATGGTTTTAAAAAACATTGAAAAGAGAGGGGAAAAGGGTAAAACACTAATTAATAATTAATAACAAAGTATGGGTACTGAGTAAAATAATGATATGGATATATGAATGGCATACCACATGAAAATGAAACATGAAATAAAAGAGAAGATGCGAATTCCATTAATAGAAATTCGGCAGCCTAACGACGTCACGTAAAAATTCAGAAAACAAATTGATGAGAGATGAAATGGTCTCTAATCATTTGGAAATAAAATTGAAATTAATAAGAACATATAATAACATACCCTCAACATAAATAGATGGAAAATAGAAGTCACAATATAATGGGATTCATGTCTTAAAAGAGGAGGGTGAAAGGATCCCTTTCCTTGAAGAGTAACATTGAATGCTTGAAGGTCGGGTCCTTGGGAGGCTTGAGGGAACCTTGGGAGGACTCCTTGGGAGGTAAAGAGACCATAACTTCGTTGAGGATGATTTTGGAATGAAATTAATGAGGTAAATGGCTTGATATTTATAGGAATAGTGAGTGAATAAATTATTAATTTACAAGGGAAACCTCATCGGTGGTATTTCCAAAACCATGGGCTTGCACATGGTATTTTCCCATGGTATTGGCCACTTGGGACACCACATAGCATATCTCATTATTCATAAGTAGAATAGAAGGATTACATCATTATTACATCGTTAATGATGTTATTAAACTCCCAAAACTCAAAACTGAATTTTTACTATTCAATGAAAATTCAACTATTTCAGAAAAAAACCCAAAAATTCACCCTAACTTAATGTCGATGCTTTGAATTCAAAAATGAAGTCCATTATATGAAAATAATTTTCTAAATATTTATAATTTAATTTTTATATAAAATCATCATTTTTTTCCAAAAATACAACTTTATAACAATAACTCATTTTATAACACCATAAAAAAGTAATCAAGGTCCCATAAAATTATCGTATAACCAATTTATGATTAAAATTTATGAAAGTACATTTCCATTTTAAATTAATAAATTAATTAGAAAATTGTAAATAAAATATTTATAGCATACTAAAATACCAAAACTTAAACTATGATCGTTTTTCACTTTTAAGATGTCTAAAATGTATTTATACATTCATGGGTGAAGTTTCTATTTTTTTTGGAAAAATTACTATTCGTTAATATTCATATGGATATGTTACTATTCCAACATTACTATTCACTAGAAACCAAGTTGATCTTATTAGACTCTAAATTTCTCACTAATCAAAATTGTAGAAGACCATTTTTTGAAAATCATTTCACATTATTAATTATTTAATTAATACAAAAATATTTGAAAATATCCTTTTTTCGTAAATAATACACATCCTATATTTATCCAGTTATTTGACATTCAGAAACATTTCAATAATAAGAAATAACAATTTTATTTATATAAAAGGGTTACACAAAGAACTTAAGGTCTCATTACATAGCCCCTTATAACACCATCATAAGACCTAAGTGTAGGGTGTGCTATAGTGATAGAATCTTGGGGTGGCTCAGCCAACATTTCCCGACCGGTGATTTTTATCAGCTTGAACTTCTCCCATAGGAGATTCCATTCAAGATTCATATGTTGAAGTTCGGCTTGGGCTTAGACTAGAGTAAATCTTAGTGATGCTACCTCCTTCCCAAGCTCTGACAGATGGGCTTCATATGACTCGAGTCTACAAGATGAGGCAATTAAATCTTCTTTATATATTAATTAACCAAGATAACCATATTTATAAAAACAAAACGTTATGATTATAGTTTCCTACAGTCATATTGACCAACGATCATATTGACCAATGGACATATAACAGTCGAAACCCAACAGTCTAATTTTAATTATAACCATTTAATTAATTAGAGGATATAGTTTTGTTGAGTATAAAATAAAATAAAACAAAAAATTAGGAAACAAATATAATTGAATTGTTCAGGTAGTTACACTAAAAACCCCTAGAACCTTAGTCCAAAAATAATATAAACCCTAATCCCCCAAAACCCCTAAAAATTCATTCTAAAAGAGTCATAAACCCTCAGTACTATAAAATCCTAAATAGTCAGCAACAAAAAAACACTAAAAACTCATCCCCAAAAAACACTAATCCATTAAAAACAAAAAAAAATAAACCCACAACACCAAAAAACCCTAAACCCCCAGTCCCCCAAAATCATGAACCCACAACCCCCCAAACAAAACCCTAAACCCTCATCCGAAAAAAATACTTAAACCCTCATCCCCAAAAAACACCAAACCATTACCCTAAGAAACCCTAATCCATCAACCATAAAAAAACATAAACACTCACCTCAAAAATCCCCTAAACCATATTCTCCATAAAACCCCTAAAATATCCTAATAAAACCCTAAACCCTCATTCCCAAAAAACAATAAACCATCACACCAAGAAAACACACAACTTATAGAAAAACAAACTCTAAGAACAACACCCTAAAATTAAAAAAAACCATTATCTTCTAAAAAATCTTAATCCAATAGACATAAAAACCCCAGAACTCCTCAACACCCAGAACCCGTAACCCCCTAGCCACAAAATACCCTAAACCTCAGTCCCAAAAATAAATAAAAACCCACAAGCCAAAAGAACCGAAACCATAAAAAAAAGATAAACCCTTAGAAAAAAACACTTGAAACACCAAGGCATAAAATAACAATAAATCCTTATCGAAGAAAAAAAATCAACACTACACCCCAAAAATTTCTAAACCCCCATCCCCAAAAAATCCTAAACACCCATCCCCAAAAACACTAATCCCACATCCCCTAAACCCATAAACCCTCATCCACCCCCAAGCACTCAGCCGAAATATCCCATAAGCAATCATCCCACAAAACCCTAACCCTATTCCCTAAAACCCCCAAAACCATCATCCCCAAAAAAGCCAAAAACATCATCCCCAAAAATCCCTAAACCCTCAGCTACCATAAAACTAAAACCTCAGCCCGAGAAATAAAAAACCCTCAACCACTAAAAATGAACAGCCCTCTGTCACCTAAAACCCTGAACACAAGGCCCAAAAAATCGTTATCCCCAAAATACCCTAAACCCTCAGCCGCAAGAAAGATTTAACCCTTACCATAAAAAAACCATAAACCCTCAGCCCAAAAAAATTAACACATCATACAAAAAAATAGAAAATTTTCATCACGAAACTCCATAAATCAGAATTGATAAAAACTGATAAACCTTCATTTCCAAAAAAACCCTAAACCCTCATCCTTAAAAAACCCAATCCCTCATCCCTCAAAACCGAAAAACCTTTATCCCCTAAAACTTATTAACATGTAGTCCCAAAAAACGGTAAACCATCATCCACAATAGACCCTAATCCCTTAACCCCAAAAATCATTAAACCTAGAACACCAAAAAACATTAGACACTCAGTGCCAAAAAACCCGAATCTTTCAAATCCAAATTACCATAGACCCTTATCTCCATAAAATCATAAACACTCACC
Source organism: Viscum album (assembly GCA_963277665.1). Taxonomy (NCBI): domain Eukaryota; kingdom Viridiplantae; phylum Streptophyta; class Magnoliopsida; order Santalales; family Viscaceae; genus Viscum; species Viscum album. The sequence goes on from OY728156.1 coordinate 1,560,903,836, forward strand.
CAAATAATACCCTAAACCCCCATCGCCAAAAAACAATAAACATCACTGTAAAAAACCCCAAACCATCATTTCTAAAAAAATACTAATATGTCAACAACAAAATACATCAAACACTCTTCCAAAAAACCATAAACCCACAAACCTATTAACTTCTATGACCTTAGTCCCAAAAAACATTAAATTTTCATCCTCAAAAACTATAAACCCTAATCACAATGATACCCTAACTCCATAGGCACAAAAATATTAAAAACTCATCCCCCAAAACCCCTAGTCCCTCAACTATAGAAAACCATAAACCCTAAGATAAAAAAAATCCTAAAATATAAACCCAAAAACCCAATATACTCAACATCAAAAGACGCTAAACCCTCTCCCCCCAAAACCCTAAGCCCACAACTACAAAAAACACAAAACCCTCACCCCAAAAACCATTTATTTCCTCATCCAGAAAAAATCAATAAACCTTGCACACAAAAACCCCTAAACCCTCAACCCTAAAATAATATAAAAAATCATCCCCAAAAACCTCTGGAACCTCATCTATAGCAATATCATAAACCTCATCCCAAAAACAAGCTTAACAATCTTCCCAAAAATTACTAAAACCTCACACCCAAAAAACCATAAACCCTCAACCCCATAAACCACTAAAAACTCATCCCAAAAAAAAAACTAAACCCTCAAACCCAATACCCCTAATCCCATAAGAAAAAAAAAAGAATACTTGAACCCCTATTCACAAACAACCCTAAACCCTCTGGAAAAAAATTCCTAAACCCTCAGCTCTAAAACCCCTCATCCCTTAACATCCAAAACCAATAAACACTCTTCCCCAAAACCTTTAAATACTCGGCCCCAAAAAACCCTAAACCCTCATCACTAAAAAAAACCTAAACCCTCTTCCCAAAAAAACCGACAACCTTCATCCCCCAAAAAAATTGAAACCCATATCCCTAGAAAAAATACCAAACCCTTATTCCCAAAAATATGTAAACCTTCATCCTCAAAATATCCAAATCCCTCGTCCCCAAAAAAACCAAACCCATCATCCCCAATACCATAAACCCACTACATCAAAAAACCCTAAACTCTCATCCACACAAAATCTTAATATCATATCCCCATAAAATGGTAAACCCTCATCCCCAAAAAACTATAAACCCTCATCCATAGATAACCCAAATCCCTTTTCTCCAAAAAATTCCTAGAACCCCAACCCCATATATCCCTAAATCCTCATCCCCAGAAACCCTAAACACATAACCATAGAAAATCCTAAACCTTCTTCCACATAGATCTCAAAACCCTACACCCCATAGAACCATAATCCCTCATCTCTATATAACCAATAACCCTTATCCCAAGAATTCCCAAAAACCTCATCCCTAGAAAACCATATACCATCTGTTATTGAAAAAATAAATCCCTCTACAATATGAAACCCTAAACCTTCATCCCATACAAACCCTAAACACTCATTCCCAAAATTCATGAAAATGTCATCCCTAAAAAACCCTAAACCAACATCACAAAAAAAATCAAAAACCCTCATCACCAGAAAATATAAACCCTCAACCAAGTAAAACCATTAATACCCAGTTATAGAAAACACTAAACACCCATCCCTAGAGAACCATAAGCCTTATTTTATAGAAAACACTAATCCCTATTCCTCTAAAAACCCCTAAATCCTTAGTCCCAAAAATAATATACCCTCATCCTAAGAAAATCCTAATACCTCATCCCCAGAAACGCTTAAATGCATATCCCCTAAAACCCTAAACCCTCATCTCTAGACTAACCTAAAACCTCAACCACAATATATCTTAAACCCCCAACTGTAGAAAACTCTAAGCCATTGCCCCCCCCCAATATCCTAAAACTACCACCCCTAATAAAAGAAAAATGCTCAAAACTAGAAAAACAAAAATGCTCAAACCCATAAAACCCAAAACCTTCAGCCTAGAAAAACAAAACCTCTCATCCCTAGAAAACCATAAACCATTAGCCGCATAATGACCTAAACCCTCATCTCAATAAAATCTTAAACCATTATCCCCAGAAAAACCTAAACACTCATCCCTCTAAAACACCATGACCTAATACCTAGAAAACCCTACTCAGAACCCATGAAATGCTAAAATATTATCCATAGAAACCCTTAACCCCACCCTAGAGAACCCTAAATCTTCATCCACAAAAACCAGAAAACCTCATCCCTAGAAAACCATGAACATTCAACCCCAAAAATCTCTAATCCCAGAGACTAGAAAACCATAACCCCTTATCCCCAAAACACACTAATCCATCAACCCTAGAAAACCTTAAATCATCTTCACTAAGAACCATAAACCATTATTCCTACAAAAACCTAAACCCTTAGGAACATTATACCCTAATCCCTCTTTCAAAAAAACACTATACCCCATACCTTAAATATCGTAAACCTCCATCCCCAAAAACCCGTAAACCATAATCCCATAAAATCCTAATCCCTCATCATGAAAAAACTCATCCCCCCCAAAAAATACTCATCCCCCAAAAAACATAATCCCTCGACCACAAAAATATTTAAACCCAAATTACTAAAAAACCCTAAAACCTTATCCCCCCAAAACCCTAATCCCACATATGCAATAAAATCGAAACACTCAACCATAAATAACCGTAAACCCTCATTCCTTCAAAACCCCTAAAGCCTCATCCCATGTGAGCACTAAAACCTCATCCTTTAAAACACTGAAACCCCCATCCACAAAATAAGCTAACCCATAATCCCCCAAAAAAACTAAACTCAATTCCAATAAAAACAATAATCCTTTCCATGAAAAACATATGAAACCCTTAGTCCCAAAAAACCCTAAACCCTCATCCCTTGTCCCCAACAAACCCTAAACCCTCATCACTAAAGAACCCTAAACCCTAAACCCCCAAAATCCAATACACTCAGCCCCAAAATAACCACAAACCATCATCACCATGAGACCCAAAACCATCACCCCCAATAGTAAACCCTCAGTTCCAACACACACTAAACCCTATACCCCCTAAACCCAAAACCCGAATCCCCAATAAAAACATAACACTCATACCTCCAAAACCCTAAAATATTAGAACAAAATAACTCCAAACTATCAGCCATAAAAAATAAACCCTTGAAACCAAAAAACTCCTAGACTCCCATCCCTAAAAAACCCTAAACTATCATCCCAAAACAACCTTAATTACCTATCAAAAACATTTTATCCTCATACACAAAAATTGGTAATCCCCCAGCCTAAAAAACATTAACCTTTACCTCAGAAAACCCTAAACCCTCATCATCAACAAAACCTAAACCCTCAGCCCCAAATAACCCTAAACCCTTATCTCTAGAAACACACGTACCCTCAGCTCGAAAAACCCCTAAACCCAAAAACCTAAAAATAATAATTCTTTATCCACAAAACACCATAAAACATCATCATCAAAAAAACATATACCCACAACCCTAAAATACCCAAAATAACATGCCCCAAAAAAACTCTCTCCCCTAAAAACCCCAAACCCGATGTCCCAAAACTCCCCAAGCTCTCATTCCAAGAAAGACGAAAAAATCATCACTTCAAAACCCTAATACCTAAGCCTAAAAAATCCCTGACTATTATGAATAAAATCATAGAACCTCGACCCTAAAAAACTCCAAACTGTCATCCCCAAATCCTCATCCCTAAAAAACCCAAAATCCAAATCCCTAAAAAACCAAAAAACCTCTACATAAAAATCCTCTAAATCCCCATCCCCAATAAGCCCTAAACACTCAACCATAGACAAACATAATCAATTAGGCCATAAAATATATAAATCATCAACTCCATAAAAAATCAAATCCAGCATCCCTTAAAAGGTTAAACATCATCCAAAAAAACCCAAACCATCAACCATAAAAAACCCTAAACCCCGAACCACAAAAATCCCAAAACCTCAAAAATAACAAAACCCCAGACCCTCATCCATAAAAACTTTTATAACCTCATCACCAAAATACCCTAGACCTTGAACACACAACAATACTAGACCACCATACCCAAAAACCCATAGACACCCAACTGAAAAAAACCCTAAACCTGTATCCTATTAAAAAAACCTAAACCATCATCCCCCCAAAAAACACTAAATGATTAGTCACTTTTACACATAACATTCATCCCCAAAAAACAAAAATACTATATCCCCAATAAACTTTAAATTCTAACCTAAATCCCCATTCCCTAATAAACTAAAAATCATAATCCATTAGCTCTAGAAAACCAAAATTCCATAACCTCAGAAAACATAAACACTCATCTTCAAAAAATCCCTAATCCCTCTTCCCCAAAACACAGTAAATCTTCAACCCTAAAAAACCCTAAACCCTCATCCCCAAAAAACCCTAAACACTCATTCCCAAGAAACCCAAAACCCTCTTCACTAAAAACCCAAAACCCTCGGCCCCAAAATCTATATTCCAAGATCCCTATAATAATCTAAAATATAAGCACCAATAAAACATGAACCCTCAATCACTAAAAAAAACATAATCCCACAACCCTAAAAAACAATAAAACCTGAACCCAAAAAACCTAAAACACTCTACCCCAAAACCCGAAATCATCAGCTTTAAAAAAATAAATACGCATACATAAACAACTCCAAAACCACATAGAAAACACCCAAAAACCTAACCTATAAATACCCAAAAACCTCACCCCTAAAAAACCACAAAACAACAATCCCAATATCCATGATCCTCAAACCACAAAAAACCCCTAAAAATTCATCCCCCAAAAAACCAAAACACTCAAGTCTAAAAAAACCTAAACCCTCAACCTAAATAATCCCTGAACCGTCAACCCCACAAATTCCTAACCCATCAACCCTAAAAAATATCATCCCTAAAAATCCATAAGTCCTCAAACAAAAAAACCATGACCCCTCCCCCCCCAAAAAAAACCAGAAAATCTAATCCCCCCAAACCCCTAAACCATCATTCTCCAAAACCCTAAACCCTCAAGCCAAAATTACCCTAAACACCATAAAAAAACAATAAATCCTCATCCAAAAAATAACATAAATTATCATCCCTAAGATTCGATAAACCCTCACTCCAAAAACCCCAAGATCCAAAAAAACCAAACCCCTCAACCCAAAAAAAACATTAAACCACAAGAAACAAACATCCCATTACTATCAATCACATAAAAAACCAAAACACTCAGTCCCCCAAAAACCCTTAGCCCCCAAAAAACCCTAAACCCTCATTCCAAAAATACCCAAAACATTTAATTGAAAAAATCTTTTAAACCTCAAATATCAAAAAATATAAAACCCCGACACCATAAAAAACACATAAACATAGCCACCAAAAAATATAAACCATTAGTACAAAAAAATCTAATCCCTACACCTCTAAAAAAATTAACCCTATTCTGTAAGAAATCCTTCATCCATACCAAAAAACCATAGATCGTCTTCCAAAAAAACCCTAAAACCACATCATTATGAAAACTAAACTTCATAAAAATAATTCATAGAACCTAAATTTCAAAAAAAAACCCTATTTACTAAACTTGTATCCCGGATAAATACTAAAACATCGACCGAAAAAAACCATAAAACCTCATCCCTAGAAATAAAATATTAACCCCAAAAAACAAAAAACCCTCATCCCAAAAATCCATGAACCCTCAACCTTTAAAATCACTAAATCCTAAACACACAAAAAACCGTAAAACCCTAATCTCAGAAAAAACCCTAAACCCTAATCACATAAAAAATCACTATCCTAATCCTAAAAAAATAGAAAAACTCTCCATCCTAGAAAACCCTAAACCCTTATCCCCAAAACCCTAATCCATATGCACCCAAAAATCATAAATAGTCATCCTCATAAAACCCTATCCCAATGCACAAAAAACCATATAATCGTAACACCAAAATACCCTAAGCACTTATCCCTAAAACCCCTAAACCATATAACTTAATAAAATAATAACTCTCATACACATGATCCCCTAAACCCTCAGAACATAAAAAACCTAAAACATCAACCCCCCAAAAACCCTAAACCCGTATTCCCAAAAAAACTAAAAAACATCAGCCCCCCCAAAACCATACACACTCAACCCCAGATAACTCTATCCATCATACCCAAAAAACCCATAACCCTTATCCCAATAAATCATTAAGCACTCATCCATAAAAAACCCTAAACCATCATCCCAGAAATCCGAAAAACATAACACCCAAAAAACATTATGAACTCAGCCCTATGAAAACATAATACCTCAATCCAAAAAAAACCCTAAACCCTCTTCCCCAAAAATATATAAACCATCATCCCCAAACTGCCCTGAACCGTCAGCCCCTAGAAACCCAAAATCCACATCCCAAAACATCCCTAATCTCCAAGATCAAAAAATGTAAAACCAATCATACCAAAATACCCTAATACCCTATCCAAAAAAACTTAAACCTTAATCAAATTTATCCTAAACAATCATCCCAAAAAACCAAAACCCTCAACCACAAAAATAAAAAGATCTTAGGCCCATGAAAAAAATCCATACCCCAGAAATCTGTAATACATCATCCCAAAAACCCAAATTCCTTATCTAGAAAACCATAAAACCTTATCTCCAAAGTACCCTTCTCATTCATCCCTTGAAATCCCTAAGCCCCCATCCCCAAAACCTCTAATCCCCCATCTATCAAAAATTATAAAACCTCATCCCCATAAATACCTAAACCCTTATCCCAAAATAATCCTAATGAATAATCTACAAGAAAACATAATCCCTCTGCACCAAAAAAAATCCAAAACCCATATCCCTAAGAAGCACAAAATCTTTATCCCCCAAAAAACACTAAACCCTCACCCCCCAAAATACTAAACCCTTATCCCAAAAAAAATCCTGAACCATAAACCCTAATAATCTAAATCCCCTCATCCTCATGAATATACTAAACTGTAATCCCCAAAATTCATAAACACACTTCTCAAAAAGAATCCTAAATCCCCATTAAGAAAAACAACTATATTTTTATTAAACACTAAACCCTATTAAAAATATGTATAAACCCAAGCCCCAAGAAATAGTAAACTCTTAACCACCAAATACCCTAAACCCTCTAATGAAAAATCCTAAACACTGAACCCTTAAAAAACCCAAGACCCTCATTCCAAAGAAACCCAAAAAGATCATCCCTAAAGTGACCAGAAATATCTTCCCTAAAAAACCCTAAACACTCTGCCCCAAAAAACCAAAAATCCTCATCCCAAAAAACCCTAAACCATAATCTTGAGAAATAACAAAACCAAATTTCCCGAAAAAAATATAATCCCTCATCACATAACCCCATAAACCCCAAGACCTAAAAAACACAAAACACAAGGAATAAATAAACCTATACACACATCTCATAAAAGTCTTAAACACTTATCCCTAAAAATCCCTCAACCCTCAACCCAAAAATCCCTAAACCATAATCCCCAAAAATTCAATAACAATCATCACCAAAAATATCTAAACTATGTTCTATAATTAAAGTAAGGCCTTATCCAAAAATCCCCTATACCCCCAACCTAAAAAAACCATAAACCCTCATCCCAAATACCCATAAACCCTCATCCAAAAAACCCATGAACCCTAATCTCTAAACCCCCCAAACCCTCATCCCAAAAAACCATATACGCTCATCCTTGAAGGCCCGTAAACCCTCAGAACCCCAAAACCATAAACCATCTAACATAAAACCCGTAAATCCACAGCCCTAAAAAACCATAATCCATCAATCCCAAATAACACGAAGCCCTCTTCTACAAAAAATAGAAAAAACCCATCCACAAAAAACCCTATCCACTCAAGTTCCATAAACCTTGAACCCACATCCTCCAAAAATCCTAAACACTGAACCCCCAAAAAATCTAAACATGTATCTTTGAAAAAACCAAAACCCTCATCACCATAAAATCTTTATCTTGAAAAGAACCTAAACACTTGTCCCTAGATAACCTAAACCCTCATTCACAAAATCCCTAAATACTCATCCCTATAATCACAAACACTCTTACCAAAAAATATAAATCCTTCATCCCCCCAAAATCTCTAAACCCTCAGCACTAAAAACCACTATACACTTAGACCCAAAACACCTAAACCCTCAAAACCAAAAAAAACTAGAATATCATCCCAAAAAATTCCCTAATCACACTACACAAAAATAACCAAACACATTATCCCCAATAAAACCTAAACCGTCATCTCCCAAAAACCTCAATCCATTAGTAGAAAAAAATCCTTAAACATCATCTCCAAAAGGCCTAATCCCACATTCCCAAAAATCCCTTAAAACACAATCCAATAAATCCTTAAGATGTCATCACCAAAATTCCATAAATACTCATCACCTCACGACCGAAATCAGCATTACTAAAAAAAACAAAAACCATAAAAACCCAAAAAACCATAAACAATCATCCCAAATAACCAAGAAACCTCAACCCCAAAAATATCTAAACTCAAACACCCAACAATATTAAACCATTTTTTACCAAAAAAACATGAAAATCTAAACCCTGAAAAAATAATAAACCCTCAACCACAAAAAAACCTAAAACCTCATTATTAAAGAATCATAAACCCACATACACAAAAAAACACTCAATCCAAGCCAAACACTAACCCTTAGCCTCAAAAATCCCAAAATCCTTAGCCCAAAAAATAACTAAACACTAAGCCCCAAAATACCTTAAATATTAATCCCTAAAAAACATGAAACACACATACCTAAGAACACTAAAACCTAAACCTAAAAAACCAATAAACCATCAACCACAAAAAATAATCTAACATCCAAAATACACTAAAACCTCATCCCCCAAATAGTAAACTCTCAACACCAAAAAACCATAAAACCTATTCCCTAAAAACCCTAATTTACTATCCCAAATGTTTATAAAAAACCATCCACAATAAACCCTAAACCAAAAAAAAACCATTATAACCCCTCATCTTAAAAAATCCTAATCCCTTAGGCCCAAAAACCCCTAGATCCTCTAAAAAACCGAAACCCACTGCCCAAACAAACGCTAAAACCTAAACCCACAAAAAACCTAGACCCACGTCCCCAATAATACCAAAACCCTCTTCCTCAAATAAATGGAAAACCACATACCTAAAAAAGTAATTCATAATTCAAAAAAACCATAAACCATTATCCCCATAAAACTTTAAACCCTTAGTACCAAAAAACACTATGCCCTCATCATAAAAAACCCCCAAAGTCTCATCACTAAAAAACCATAAACCGTCCTCCCCAAAAATATCTTATCCCTAAACAGAAAAAAAATCATGAACCCTCAGTCGCAAAAATCCCTATATTATCTGTCCAATCAAATCCATATCACTCAACCCCAAAAAATCTAAAACCATCATCCCAAAAAACTCTAAAACATTATCCCCACAACATGCTAAACATTATTCCAAAAAAAGGACAAAAAACCTAAGCCAAAAATAATTCTAAACCATACCCCCAAAAAACCTTAAACACTATGACCACAATAACCCTAAACCCTTCCCCCCCCCCCCCCAAAAAAAAATATCATCCCCAAAAAACATAAACCGTTATCCCTAAAAAATAATAATCATTAAAACAAAAAAGACCAGAACCCACATACCCAAAATATCATAAATCTTGAACAATAAACCTTAGAAAAACATAAACCCTAATCCCCAAAAAACCGTAAACAACCATTCCAAAAACAAACCCTAAAACTCCATCCCCCAAAAACTCAAAACACTCAGACCAAAATAACCTCCAATTGGCAGTCCCGAAAACCCTAATCCATAAGTCCCAAAATACAATAAACTGTCATCCTCGAAACACCCTAAACCCTCATCCGAAAAAACCATAAACCCTTAGCACCAAAAAACCATAAACCCTCATCCCAAAAAAACCCAAAACCCTCATCCCTGAAATCCCTAAATCCTAGCCACCAGAAAACCCAAAACCCGAATACCCAAAAAACCATAAACCCAAATCCCAAACAAAATCATACACCCTAATACCTGAAAAATCCTAAACTAGTAGTCCCAAAAGACTAAACCATCATCACAAAAAATATCAAACCCCCATCACCATAAAAATCTATACCCTCCAAACAAAAAACCCCAAAACCCATAGCCCCCAAAAGATGAAAACCTCTACCCCCAAAAAACCCTAAATACTATGCCTCAAAAAACCATAAACTGCCAACCACAATAAACCCAAAAACTCAACCCCAAAAATTATAAACCCTTAGTCCATAAAAACCGTAAACCCTCATTCCCCCAAAAACCTAAACCCTCATCCCAATAAGTCTCTAAACACTCATCCCCAAAAAAACATAAACCCTAATCCCCTAAAAGAATCCTAAGGTATCCACCCGAAAAATCTAAAGACCCTTATCCACAGAACACCCTAAACCATCAACCCCTAAAAACCAATAAAAATCATCACCAAAAGGCCTCTTTCCTATAATTAAATAATCCATAAACCATAATTACCATGAAAAACAAAACCATAATCCCATGAAAACAAAAAAACAAAACCTCCAAAAACCCCCTAATCTTTTAACCTCAAAAATCCCCAAATTCACTGACCTAAAAACCCCTAAACCCTCATCCCATAAAAACCCTAAACCCTCAGTTCTAAAAACCAATAAACCCTCATCCCTAAAAATCCTAAATCGTTGGAAAAAAACCCTATCCCCTACACCCCACAAACCCTAAATCCTCATACCTAAATAATAATAAAACCTTGGCGCAAAAACCCTAAACCCGCATCCCCAAAAAACCATAAAGATGCAACTCCACAAATCTATAAACCCTAATCCAAAATAAACCTAAACCTTAATCTACAAAAATATCCTAAACATTTAGCTCCAATAATCCTGAACCCTCAATCCAAAAAAAAACCTAAATCCTCAAACCCAAAAATGATAATCCCTCATCCCCAAAAAAACATAGACCCAAAAACCCAAAAACACCGAAATCTAATCCCCAAAAAACCGTAATCCATCACAACCAAAATACCCTAAACCCTCATAGATAGATAAAACTATACGCTCAACAAAAAAACCCTAAACCATCAGCCCGAGAAAGATCTAAACACTCAGCCACAAAAAACCACAAACCCTCATCTCCGAAAAGCCCTAATCCACTAATCCCAAAAAACCATAAACCCTTTGCACCAGAAATACATTCAACCTCAACCTTGAAAAACCATAAAACCTCATCCCCAAATTATCCTAGTTGCTCATCCCTAAAAAATCATTTAACCCTTAGCCTCAAAAAAACATTATCCATCAGCCTAAAAAAAACTCAAAACATGTAGTCTTGAAAAACAATAAATATTCATACCCCCAAAAAAGAATCATAATCCACAAAAAACCATAATAACTATTACAAAAATACCCTAAACCCTATTCCCCACAAAATACTAAAACCGTATCCAGAAAAATACCAAAAACCATTTCCCCATAGAACCCTAGTCCCATAACCCCCGAAACCCAAATCCTCATCTCAAGAATCCCTATACCACAAACCCCAACAAACCCTACAACCTAGACCCATATCCCTAAAAATTCCTAATCTATCAGCCCAAAAAATCCCTAAACACCAATCTCTAAAAAACCATAAACCCCATCATCAAATAAACCCAAACCCTCGGCCCCAAAATACCATGAACCGTCGTACACAAAAACCCTAAATCCTATCCCCTAAAAAACTGAAAACCCATATACCCAAAAACCCTAAACCATATTCCCTATAAAATCATAAAACCTATGTCCCAAAAACAGTAGTCCCTAAACCATCGAAAAAAATAAAACCTTAAACCTTCATCCCTAAAAAATCCTAAACCCAATGCCCCAAAAAACTCAAAACCCTCATTCCCAGAAAACCATATACCCTCATCCCAAAAATACATACACCCTCATCCCAAAAAACACCCTAAACCTGATACCCATTATACAATAAACCATCAAACCTAAAAATATAGACACTCTTCCCCAAATCACCTAAATCCTAAGAACCCAAAAAACCACTAAACCCTCATCCCCAAATAACCGAAACCCTATGTTCCAAAAACCCCTAATTGATCATCCACATAACTCATAAAAAATCAGTCCTAAAAAAACAAAATCCATTATCTAGAAAAACCTAAAATCCCATCCCCAAAATACAATAAACCCTCAACCCCAAAAGCGATAAAATCTTTTCCCAAAAATAACCTAAAACCTCATACACAAAAATCACTAAACACACATCCCCAAAAAACCTAAATCCTAAAACCAAAAAAAAACATTTAAACCTCCACCCGAAAAATACCTAAAACCTCAAAATGAAAACACCCTAAACCCTCACCCATAAAATACCAAAACCCTCAATCCCATAATACTTATTCCATCAACTTTTAAAATCCATAAACCCTCATCCACAAAACAAATCTTAACCCCCAACTGAAAAAAACCCTAAACCCTCATCCAAAGAAATTCATAAACCTTATAACCATATAAATCCTAAAACATTATCCCCCAAATACCCGAAACCCAGATAAAAAATAACCCCTAAGACCTCTGCCATAGAAAACCCTATACCCAAATCCCAAAAAAAACCTAAACCTTCATCCCCCAAACCCTTAAGCCCTCGGTAACAAAAAACCCTAAACTTGTATCCCATAGAACCTTAATCCATCAGCCCCAAAAAACCTATTCTCTCATCCAAAAATACCCTAACCCATGAACCCCCCAAAAAACATAATCCATTAGTCTCACAAACTATTAAATGGATGTCCCATGATTCCTTAAACCCTTAGTCCCTAAAAACTATAATCTCAGCCTTAGAAACAACTCATCCCACAACCCCCCAAAACATATACCCTTATCCCCAAAAAACACAAAAAATTTATCCTTAAAGAACCCATAACAATAATCCCCAAAAAAACTAAAACCTTATCCCAAAAAATACATAAACCCACAACTCTAGAAAAACCCCTAATCCATCGGACCCAAAAAAACTCTAAACCCTATACATTGAAGATCATAAATCCTTAGACTAAAAAAATTATAAAACCTAAGCCCCAAAACACTAAACACTCATATCCAAAAACCCTAAACATTCCTACCTAAAAAACACTAAAACCCCAATCTAGAAAATCAATAAAACCTCATCCAAAAAAACAAACAACCTCTTTCTCAAAAAAAAACCTAAACCCTCAGCCCCAAAATACCCTAAACACTCAACACCAAAAAAAGAAAAACCAACATCCCCAAAAAAAACTTAAACAATGACACAGAAAAAACCAAATACCTTTAGACCCAAAAATCTCTAAACCCCTCGGCCCCAAATACCCTAAATCTTCATCCCCAAAAAACCCTAAACCCTTATAAACAAAAAAAAATCTAAACCCCCATCCATAAAACCCCCTAAACTCCCAACCCCAAAACCCCCAAATCCCCTATCCCAAAAAACCCCTAAACCCCAAACCCCCAAAAATCAGTAATTCCTAATCCTCAAAGCCCCACTAAACAGTCATCCCCAAAAAATCTAAACCCTCATCCCCAAATACCCTTATACCTCATCCCGAAAAAACATTAATATTATAGCTCTAAAAACCCTATTCCTTATCTCTAAAAATGACATCAACCCCCAATAGAAAAAAACTGTCAAACCTCAGATTCCCAAAACCCTCAACAATAATCACTAAAAAACCATGAATGATCATCCAAAAAACCCTCAACCATTATCACCAATAAACATTGAATTCGTATCCTGAAAAAAATTGAACTCCCAACCACAAAAAACCATCAAACCTCAACCCTAAAATACCATCAACACTTATCCCTAGAAAAACCTCTTCCCAAAACCCAAAAAACCTTGAACAGTTTTACGAAATAATCCTCAACCCTCATCCCAATAAAATGTCAACCCCCATCCCCAAAAAAACCCAAAACCCTCATCCCTAAAAAACTATAATACCTCATACCCAATAATCCCTAAATCTTCATCCCTAAAAATTGTAAACCCTTAGTCCCAAAAAACCCTAATCCATCAACCCAAAAAAACCCTAAACCCTCATCCTAAAAATATATAAACCCTCAACCAAAAAAAAACCATAGAACTTATTCCCCAAAAAAACCTAAACCCTCAATCCCAAAAAATTTTAAACCCTTAATCTAAAAAATCATTAACCCTCATCTAAAAAAAACTAAAACCTCTTATTCAAAAAACCATTAAACCCTCATCCCCAAACCTATAAACATAATCCCCCAATAACCAAATACCATCATCTCCAAAAACAAAACCATTGACCCACATCCTTGTAACCCCTTAAACAATTTCTCAAAAAATACCTCAAACTTCATCTCCCATAAACCATAATCCCTCATCCCCCAAAAACATTAAACCCTCATCCCCCAAAAACCATAAACCCTTATCCAAAAAAAACCATAACCCCTCAGCCTCAAAAAAACCCTCAACCCTTATCCCATAAAAATTATAAACCCTCAGTCCTAGAAAACCTAAAAACCTCATCCCTAAAAACAATAAATCCTTATAACCAAAAAACCCTAAACCCTCAACCTAAAAAACCCTAATACTTTTTCCCAAAAAAAAAATATATAACCCCCATCCAAAAATAAAAAAATCCTCTTCCCTAAAAAATAATAAACCCTCAACCACACGTAACCCTAAACCCTCTACCCCAAAAAACCAATACTGCCATAGTAATAGAACCCCTAAAACCTCAATAAAAAATCACTAAACCATCAAACCTAAAAAAACCTAATCCCTTAGTCCCATAAAAAACATATCCATCAGGACTCAAAAACCCTAAACACTCAGCTCCCCAAAACCCCAAACCCTCATCCTTAAAATCCCTTAAACCCTCGACCCCTAAAATCCCAAAAAACCTCATCTCTAAAAAACCCAAAACAATCAAGCCCATATTAATGAAAAACTCATCCCACGAAACCCTAAGTACTCATCCAATGGAATCCCTAAACCCTCAATCCCACATAACCATAATCCCTCATCACCAGAAACCCCTTATCTCTTATCCCTAAAAGATCCTAAACGCAAAATCCTAGAAAAACCTATACCCCCATAGATAGATATCCCTAAAAAATTATACCTAGATAAACCTAATCCCATAATCCAAGAAAACCCAAAACCCAAATCCACATAAAACACTAAACCCCCATCCATAGAAAACCTAAATCCCTCATCAGTAAAAAACAAAAACACTCAATCCTAGAAAACCATAAACCAATAGTTCTAGAAAATCCAAAACCCTCATCATTAGAAATCTATAAACAATCATCCAATAAAACCCTAGAAGATCCTCTATAGAAATCCCAAAACCCAAATCTTTGGAAACCCCTAAACCCTCAGCCCTTGAAAACCATAAAACCCAATCCTCAAAAAACCCTTAACCCTAAACCCTAGAAAAAAATATTCCCTATGATCCAAAAAATTCTAAACCCTTACCCCAAAAAACCCTAAACCATCCACCCCATAAATCCATAAACTATAACCCCATGTAACCCTAAACACCCATCCCCCCAAAAAAGTAATCTATAAACCATAAAAATATTTAAACCATCATTCCTAGAAAACCATAAACCGTCAGTACTAGAATAATTTAAAACTTATCTAATACCTAAACCAAGAAAACTATAACCCTCATCCCTAGAAAAATCTATACCCACAGCCATAAAAATCAACAAACCCTCAGCCACAGTAATTCTTAATCCCTTAGACCTATAAAACAATAAACGCACAGCCCCAGAAAACAATAAACACTCATCCCTATAAAACCATAAATCCTCAACACCAGAAAAACCTATACCCCAATCCCTAAAAACCTTAAACGCTGAAAACATGAAAACCCTAAACCTCACCCTAAAAAAACCCTTAACCCACCACCCCAGAAAATCGTAAACTATCATCCCCTAAAAGAACCCTAAACCCTCATCCGTCTAAAACTATAAACACTAATCCCCATTAAAACCAAAACCCTTATTCGTGAAAACCCTAAAACCACATCACCAAAAAATCGTATACCATTATACCCATAAATCCCTAAGCACACTACCCTATAACACCCTAATAACTCTATACAAAAAACCCTATACCCTCATCCCTAGAAAATCCTAAACACTCATCCACATAAAAACACAAACCCTCACCCCTTCAGAATCCCTATTCCCTCAACCCATAAAACCCCTAGAAACCTTAATACCTTATCCACAAAATCTTTAAAACCTCATCACTAAAAACCCTATTCAAGCAACCCCAAAAAACATGAAACCTTTATCCCCCAAATACCCAAAACCCTCATTGATAAAAATCCGCAATCTCTTAGCACCAAAAAACCTGAATCCTTATGCCCCATAAAACCCCAAACCATCAGCCACAAAAAAAATCCCAATCCCTCATCCACAAATTACCCCAAACCCTAATCCCTAAAAAAACCCAAACCCTCAGTTATAGAAAAACCTAATCACCTTACCCCAAACAATAATAAATCAATGAACCCAAAAAATCGTAAACCATTGGCCCCAAAAACCTTAATCATTCAACCCTAATAATCCCTGAACCCTCATCCCCAAAAAACAAAAACCCATGGATACAAAAAAACCAAAAACCCTCATCCTCAAAACACCCCAAACCCTTTATCAAAAACCCTTAAAACTCTTATAGCTTAAAAAGATCAAATTATCATCCCCAACAAACCATGACACATAACCCCAAAAAACCCAAAACCCACTACCCTAATAAAACATAAACCCTCAATAATAAAAAAACCCCAGTCACTCATCCCAATGAAACCCAAAAACTCAGCCATAAATATAGCTAAACCCTAACCCCCAAAAAACACTAATCCATCCGGCCCCAAAAAACAAAACCCTCATCCCCAAAAAAATTCAATCTCCTCACACCCATTTAACCCCAAACTGCAATCCCCCTAAAACCTAAAACTCTCAGCCCAAAAAATCACAAAACGCTCAACCCTATAAAAAACTAAACCCTAAGCCCAAAAACCCACCAAACGCTCATACCCAAAAAACCCAAACCCTCATACCCAAATAATTCAAAACCCTTATTCCCAAAAAACAACAAACCCATAGCCCAAAAAATCTATAGTCCCCAAAAAACCCAAAACCATCATCTAAAAAAATGTCTACATCCTCAGCCCAAAAAAACACCAAACCCTTATCCGCAAATAAACTTGAATCCTCATACAAAAAGAAACTATCCCAGAAAGATCCCAAACCTCAACCCCATAAGACCCAAAAACCTAATCCACAAAAAACCCCTAACCCACATCCCTATAAAACACCGAAACCTCATCCCCCAAAAAACAAGAATATGTATACCACCAAACCCCTAAACCATTAAACCCAAAAAATTGCAGATAATTAGACCCAAAAACCATAAACACTCATCCACAAGAAACCTTAAACCTTTTTCACCAAACAAACCCAAACCATTGGCCCTAAAATAACACCAAACCATCATCCAAAAAAAAACACAAACCCACATACCCAAAAAAACACCAATCCCACAACCCCCCCCAACACCAATCCCTCAACCCCAAAAAACCCAAACCCACATTCGCAAACAAAATTAAACTACCATCCCCAAAAAATTCTAATCCATCAAGAAAAAAAACATATACTGTCATACCCAAAAAACTCTAATACTTCAACAAAAAACCCTACAACATCATCCCAAAAAAACAATAAACCCTCTGACCCAAAAAAATAAAACACATTATCCCCAAAATTCTCCAAACCCAAATCCATAAAAATTCCCATACCCTTATCCCAAAGAAACCCCAAACCTTTATCCATAAAAAAATCCAAACCCTTAGCACCCAAAAATATCTAATCCCCTAACCCAAAAAAATATCTAATCCCCTAACCCAAAAAAGCACCAAACCCTTATCCCCCAATGCACCAAAACCTATGCCCAAATAACCCTAAATTCTTATCCCAAAAGACCCCAAACCCCAAGACCCCAAAAATATCAAAACCCCCAACCATTAAATACCCTAAACACTCAGCCCCAAAAAACCACAAACCCTCATACCCCCAAAAAACCTATCCCCTCATCCCAAAACCATGAAACTCACAGTCTTAAAAAACAATAAATCCACATCCCAAATAACCCTAAACCCTTATAAAAAAAACTAAACCCTAAACCCCAAAATACGTTATACACTTTGGGCCAAAAAACCCTAAATTATTATCCCAAAAAGTCCCCAAACCCCAAGACCCCAAAAAATCTAACCCCCCATCCATTAAATACCCGAAACACTCAGCCCCAAAAAACCCAAACCCTCATCCCCCCAAAAAACCTATCCCATCATCCCCAAAACTTTGAAATTCACAGTCTTAAAAAACAATAATACCACATCCCAATAAACCCTAAATGGTTATCCAAAAAAAAAAACTAAACCATAAACCCAAAAATACATTAAAAAATCTTTCCCAAAAAACCCAAAAACCTCATCCACAAAACCCTAAAACCCTTATCCCCAAAAAATAGAAAACTAACTTCCCAAAAATAATCCTAAACCCAAAGCCTAAAAAAAACCTTAAACACTCATCCCCAAAAAATGAAAAACCTTCATCCCCAAAAAACCCTAATCATTCATCCCCAAAAATATATGAAACCCTCATCTCTAAAAAAACTTAAATCCTTAGCCCTAGAAAAACCGAACTCCACTTCCCCATAAAAACATACACCCTCAACCCAAATAAACACTAAACCCTCATACCCAAACCCCTATACCATCAACCCAATAACAAAATCAAACATCAATCCCAGAAAACCATAAACCCTATCCCACAAAGAAACCTTAAAAAAACCCTATGCCCTCAGACCCCAAAACCAAATCCATCAGCTCCAAAACACATGATACTATCATCCCGAAAAAATCATATACCCTCATCCCTAAAAATCCAATTCCATTAACAAAATAGCCCTAAACCCACATCTAAAAAAATCCAAAACATTCCACCACAAAAACATGAATCCCGAAAACCCCGTAACCCCCAAATCCTCAGATCCAAAAGACCAAAAAAACTAAAACCCAAAATAACCCCAAACACTTATCCTAAAAAACCCCAAACCCTTATCCCCCAAAAAACCCAAACCCTATACCCTAAAAACACTAGAAAACCATCCACAAAGATCCCTAAATCGTCAATCTGATGTAATCCAATAAATCACCATCAAAAAATTAAACATGCAACCCAAAACTCTAAAAAATAAGAATCCATCATAAAAAAAACAAAACCTTGATTATTAAAATACCCAAACCATTAGACCCAAAATAACCTTAACCCTCATACAGAAATAACCTCATACCCTCATACCTAAACCCTCATCCCTAAATAACCCAAACCCTAAACACTAAATAACACAATACCCTTAGTACCAAATAACCTTATAATCTCTGTCCAAAAAACCCCCATCCACCAACCTAATAAAACCACCAAACTCTCAACCCCAAAAAACCCATTACCTTCATCCAAAAAAACCCTCAACCTGCAAAAATCCCAAAAAATTAATTTAAAAAAAACCAAAACCCTTCACGCAAAATAATCCCAATCCCATAACCGAAATAACACCAGATCCTCACTGCCAAAAAAACACAACTCCTAATCCTCAAAAAAATAATTGACCCTCATCCCCAAAGACACCTAAACCCTTAATCCACAATACAACAAATACTAAACCAAAAAATTTATAAACCCCCATCCCCAAGAAACCTGAAACCCCAAAAAATCCGAAACCCAAAACCCTCACCCCTACCCCATTCCTGAAAAAAGTCAAAACCCTCAACCCACAAAAACCCTTGACAATCAGACCCATAAAACACTAGACTCATATTTCAAAAATCCATAAACCCTCAACCAAAAATCCATAAACCGTCATTAATAAAAAAACCCTTAATCCCTCAGCCCCCCAATCCCCAATACCCTCAATCTGATAAAACCCTAAACCCTCAGCACCAATTAAAACTAAATACTCAGCCCCAATAACTATAGACCCTGATCCCACAAAAAACCCAAAAAAATCATCCCCCAAAACCAGAAAACCCTTTCCTCAAAAACCTAACCCTTATCCCCAAAAAACACTAAACCCACATACCAATGAAACCCAAACCTACATTCATAAAAAACCCTAAACTTTCAAACCAAAAGAAAACCCTAAAACCTCAATAGCATGAAATGCTAAACCCTCAGTCCCAAAATCCCTATTCCCTCACCCATAAAAATCACCAAATCCTTAGCCTCAAATATCATAAACAATCATCCCTAAAAAACCCAAAAACCACAAACCTAATAAAAACCAAACACTCATCTTCAAAAAACTCCACAACCATTGAGGGAAAAACCTATAAACACTCACCAACATAAAAACCTAAACCCACATCCCTCAAAACCCCAAATCCTCAACACTAATGAACAATATATGAAAATCCCCATGCCCAAACCTTATCCCATAGCCAAAAAACCCCTAAAAATCATCAATAACAGTCACCTAAGGGATTATCCATGATATACCAAAAACCCTCAACCCCAAAATACACTTAACCATCATCCCCAAAAAATCAAAACCCCTAAGTACCAGAAAACCCTAAACCCTCAGCCCTAAAAAAATCCAGACCCTTGGCACCAAAAGACCTAATACCTTTTACACAAAAAACCTTAAAACCTCATATCCAAAAAATCTAAACCCTCTTCCCTATAAAATGGAAATTATATTCCAAAAAAACACCCAAACCCCCAAACAAAAAAAACCATAAACCTAAATACATGAAAAAACCTAAACTCTAAACTTAGAAAAATCTTAAATCCCACTCCCAAAAAAACACTAAACCATATGTCCAAAAAATTACTATACCATAATCCCTAAAAACACTAATTCATCATCCCTAAAAATCCCAAAACCCTCATCCCCCAAAACCACAAACCCTTATATCCCAAAAAACCCTTAAACTGTACCCTCCAATAGACCCTAACCTGGCATCCCATAAAAACACCAAATATCAATCCCCAAAACACTCTTAACCATCACCACCCAAAAACCATAATCCATATACCCAAAAAACCCAAAAAACATCCATAAAAAACCATAAACCCTCAGCACCAAGAAAACCCATAACCCACATCCCATAAAAACATCAAACCCTCAACCCTAGAAAAACCTAAGCCCTCTTCCCCAAAAGACCTAGAACCACATCCCTAAAATCCCCAAACCCACACAACCAAAAAACAGGATGCCCTTGAACCGAATAAACATTGAACTCTTATCCTAAAAAAACTCTAAACCTCATCTCCTAAGAAACAAAAACCCACATCCCCAAATAACCCATAATCCTGAGCCCCAAAAAATTGGAAAAAATATTCCCAAAATAACCCTCAAAATTCATCCCCAAAAAACCTCAAATCCTAACCCAAAAAAATAGAGGAAACCCTCAAAAACCAAAAAAATAAAACACTTAACCCCAAAAGGCTACAAACCCTCATCCCACAAAAAACCGAAAACCCTCACCCAAACAACAAAAAAATTTCAATCCCATAAATCCATAAATCCTCAACACGAAAAAACATCATATTGTCATCCCCAAAAAAACTTCAGCCATAAAAAACCCATAACCTCAGGGCCAAAATAATTTTATCCCTTATTCCCCCAAAACCATAAACCATAATCCCCATTAAAACCAACAACCTGAAAACCAAAAAACCCAAACCCTTATCATAAAAAAAACACAAACCATTAACCAAAAAAAACCCTAAAACCTCTTCCCCAAAAAATCTAAAACCCTCAACTCCAAAAAATAATAAATACATAGATCCAAAAAACACTAAACCCTAATCCCCATGAAAACATAAACCCTTATCCCTCCATGAAAACCCTAAACCCTAATCCTCAAAAGAAACAAAATCCTCGACACAAATTAAAAACTCAATCCCCTATCCATAAAATCTCCAAAATCATCAACTGAAAAAAAACCTAAACCCTATACCCACAAAAATAACTAAACTCTCTATCCCAAAAAACACAAAAACCTCTACCAAAAAAACTAAAAAAGTTATCCCAGAAAAAATCCAACCCATCAGCCCAACAAAACCCCAATCATATATCCCGAAAAAATATTAACCCATAACCCCAAAAAACCATAAACCCTCAACAAAAAAAACATAAACACTTTCCCCGAAACAAACCGAAAACATCATCCCTAAATACCCATCAACCAACTCCTGAAAAATACCCAAACCCTTTTACCCAAAAACCCAAAAACCCTTATAAATAAAAAAACTCCACAACATCTCTACCAAAAAACCTAAAGTCCTCTGCCCCATGAATCCGCAAATGAATACACAAAAAAAAACCAAATCCCACAGTCCTAAAAAAATAAATACCGTCAACCCAAAGAAACCCAAAACCCTAAAACAAAAAAGAACCAAAACAATCAACCACAAAAAAACATAAACCCTAAACACCAAATAACCCAAAACAAACATCCCCAAAAGAACAATAAACTATGAGCCCCAGAAAACCCCAATTTATCTTCCAAAAAAACATTATACCCCCACACCCAGAAAACAATAAACCCACCACAAAAAACCCCAAAGTTCCCATCCCCCAAAAATTAAAACTCATAGTATTATAAAACTAAAAACCATTATCAAGTAAACCCCAATCCACTAATCCCAAAAAACCCAAAAAACCCCCCAAAAAACCCAAAACCCTCAGCCCAAAAAATCCATAAACCCATAACCCCCAAAAAATCTAAATCCTCATCACCAAAATACCTTAGACACTCACCACCAAAAAACCCAAAACCCTATGTCACCAAAAACCTAAATAATTAGCCCCAAAAATACTAAACCCTCATCCCCATATTATGTAAACTCACTACCAAAAAAACACAAAACCCCCAACCCCCAAAAAACCTAAAACATATTCCCTAAAAAAACCTGAATCCCCGATCCCTAAATACCAAAAACTCTTAGTCCCTAAAAAACCCCAACTGTTATCTGCCAAAAACACTAAACCCCCATCCCCAAAAAACCCCAAACCGTCATCACACCGAAACCCCCAAAGCCTCATCTCCCCAAACCCCAAACCCTAAACTCAAAAAAACACCAAACCCTCAGCCTCCAAAGACCCAAAACCACAACCTCAGAAAACTGAAACCCTCAACCCCAAATATTCCGAAACCCACATCACACAAAAACACTAAACTGTCATCTCAAAATAACCTGGAATCCTTAGTCATAAAATCTATAAATTGGGACACAAAAAATTGAAAAAACTCAAGTAGGAAAAATCAGAAACCCTCAGTTCTAAAAAAACCCAAAAACTGCATCCCCATAAAAATGAAACCCTCATACCTAAAAGAAAGTAATTCCACTTCCCCCAAAATATATGACCTCTCATCCCACCAAAACCCAAATCCCACATAAGCAAGAAACTGAAAATCCAAAAAATCCACAACCCACATAAATCTCTAAAGCATAATCCTAAAAAAAAACCCAAAACCCTCATCACTAAAATCACCCAACCCGTAGCCCGAAAAAATCTCAAACTATCAACTCCAAAAAACCGTAAACCTTCAGCCACAAAAAACCATAAACCCTCATAACCAAAAAAATCATGAGACCCTCTGCCACAAAAATCACTAGAACCTTTTCCCTAAGAAACCGAAGTCTTTCTACCCGAAAAAATGATACACCCTCTTACAAAAATAAACATAAACCTATTAGACCAAAAAACCATAAAAACTCAACCCCAAAAATACCATAAAAATATAGCTGAAAAGAACCATAAATCCTCTTCCCCAAACAACCCTAAACCCTCAGCTGAAAACCCATAAATCCTTATCACTAAAAACCCTAAAACCCATAATCAAAAAAAACCCCCTAAACCGATAGCCAAAAAACACAAACCCTCATACCCCCAAAACCCTATACCCACATCCATAAAAAATCAAGAAACCCCTACCCTAAAAAACCCAAAACCCTCATTAAAAAACAACCTAAAAACCACATACCAAAAATACCTAAATCATCCGCCCCCAAAACCCCTTAAACCCGTAGCTCCAATTGACCCCAAACACTCATCCACCTAAACAATTCAGACCCACAACCCCAAAAAACATTAAATCCTCGTCCCTAGAAAACCGCAAACCCTCTTCCAAAAAATTCCTAAACCCTCATCCCCCGAAAAAAAACTATTTTCCCTAAGAAACCCAAACCCCCACCCAAAAAAACTCTAAACCATCATCCAAAAAACCCCAAAACATCATCCTCAAAACACTAAACCCTCATCCGTAAAAAACCCAAAACACCCACCTTCAAAAAAACTAAAATCCATAATCCTAAAAAAACATAAAATCATAGACTCAGTAAACCCAAAAATCAATAAACTCTCAACCCTAAAAACCAATATACCCTCTTCCTAAAAAAAATTACACCCTCTGGGCCAAAAATCCCAAAACCATTGCCCCCAGAAAACCCTAAACCTTATGCCCCAAAAAACTCTAAATACTTGTCGATAAAAAAATTAAAACACATAGACCCAAAAAACCATAATCCCCTGACACTAGAAACCACTAAACCCTCAATCCCGTTGTTCTGTATCCCTTAGACACAAAAACCCCCTGACCGTCATCCAAAAAACCCCAAATCTCCAGCCCAAAAAACTATAAACACGGTTTTCCAGAAAACAAGAATCCATCATATCCAAAAAAACCCCAATCCCTTATCCATAAAACCCCCAAAACCACATCCCAAAAAACACTAATCCTTATACCCTAAAAATCCCAAAACCATAGCACTAAAAAACCCTGACCCTTAATTCCCATCAAATCTAAAACACTCATCCACAAAACCACCCAAACTCTCATCCACAAAAAACTCCATTTCCTAACCCTAATAAAATGTACACCATCAGCCCTAATATCCCTATTCTCACATACTAGATAAACTAAACAACCTCAACCATAAAAAACTAAACCCATGGAATAAAAATACCCTAACCCTTCATCTTTATAAAAACAATAATCCCTCATCCCTAAAAAACTACTATAAAATCACTCAAAACAATCCATAAACCCTCACTGTGAAATATATCTATACCCTCAACCCCAAAAATACCTTATACCTAAGCCCCAAATAATCCCAATCCCTAATCCCAAAATAATCCAAAACCCTCATAAAAAAATAATCATTCTTGTCCAAAAAATCCAAACCATCAATCCTAAAAAAATCCCAAAAAAACACCCCCAAAAGACCCTAAACCCTCAGTCCCAAAAAACCAAAACCCTTGTCCCCCCAAAACCCAAAACTATCTTCCCCATTAATTCTAAAAACTCTCAACCCCAAAATATACGAAACCCGTAGAGAAAACAACTGAAAAACCTAAGCCAAAAAAATCCCTCTTCCCCAAAAAGCCAAAAAACCCTCTTCCAAAAAGTACCCTTCAATCTACAGCCCCAAAAAACCATAAACACTCATAAAAAAACTATAATCCCTCAACCTCAAAAAACCCTAACACCTCAGTGCAAGAAAACACTAAACACACTATCCCCCAAGAAAAGAAACCCTCTGCCGCAAAAAATCCCATACCCTCATCCAAAAAATTCCTAAAACACTTATCCCTAAAACACCATAAACAATAATCCCCTAAAAATCCCAAACCCTATGACCTAAATACCCACAAAACCAATCCCAAAATACCCCCAAACCCTCATCCCCAAAATAAACTAATATTCATCCCTAAAAAAGGCCAAACGCACCTAAATAAACCAAAACCATCAACACCAAAATATATCAAACCCATGTCCCCAAAAAACCAAAAACCCAAAATCCTAAATAAAACCATAACATTAATCCCCAATAGACCTCGAAACCTTGAGCCCCGAAAACCAAAAACCCTCAGACCCAAAAAATAACCCCAAACATTCAACACCAAGAATCCTTAAACCCTCATCTCTAAAACAACCTAAACCCTCCGAAAAAACCATGAACCATTTACCCCACAAAACTATAAACCTCCACCCCTAAATATCCCAAACCCTCATCCCCAAAAAACCCTAAAAAAATCCCCAAAATACTCGAAACACTCCACCAAAAAAACCCTAAACCCTCATCCACAATTATCACCAAACAATCAAACAAAAAGAAATCAAAGACTTTCATACCCAAAAAACTCCAAACCCTTATCCATAGAAAACCCCAAAGCATCATCCAAAAAATCTCTAAACCCTCACAAAAAAAAACAAAAACCCTAATCCCTAAAAAACCTTAAACTACATCCCAAAAAATCTGAATACCATTATCCATAAAAAACCCCGAAACATCGGCCAGAAAAAAACATAAAACATGTGTAAGAACTAACCCCAATCATTAAAAACCCTAATCAATCAGCATAACAACCCATAATAAATATACCCATAAAACCCAAAAACCCAAAGCATTGATACCGAATGAAGCGTATGCCCTCAACCCCAAAAAATATTATAACATCAGTCCCAAAAAAAGACTAAACCATTGGCCACAAAAAACTATAAAACCTTGTCCCTAAGAAACCGTACAACCTCATACCCAGAAAACCATAAATCCTAATCATCAAAAACAACCAAACCCTCAGCCCCAAATAACACCAAACCATCACTGAAAAAAACTCTATACCTTTTTCCCCAAAAAATATAAACCACATACCCCCAAAAAGCATTAACTATGAGCCCAAGAAATCCTAATACCCTCAGAACTAAAATACACCAGAACATAATCCCCAGAAATCCCCAAAATCTAATCCCTAAAAAACTTGAAACCCTTATCCCTAAAAAATCCCAAACCATCACCTCATAAAAATCCCTAAACATTCATCCCTAAAAAACCAAAAACCTCATCGAAAAAACCCCAAACCCTCAGCCCCCCCAAACACAAAACCCTCAGCCCCCAAAAATTCTAATACCTCAACTCAAAAAACCCTACACATTGTACCCCAAAAAATGCCATCCCCTCAACCACGAAAAATATCATACAACTTAGAACTCAAAAAACCATAAACCATAAGCCCCCCAAAACACTAAACCCTCATCCCAAACAAACACTAAACTCAAATCCCGATATAACAGTAAAAAATCATCCTAAAAAAACCATAACCCATCAATCCATAAAAAACGAATAACCCTCAAACCTAAAAATAATTAACCCCTAAGACCCATATAACCCAAATCCATTATCCATAAATAAACCTAAACCCTCAGTCTCAATGTAATCAAACAGTCATCACTAATACAACCTAATCCAAAAAAAACCAAACCCTTATCCCTAAAAAACCCAAACCCTCATCCCCAAAAAATATAATCCCAATTCCCTAAAAAACAAAATAATTAGTCCCAAAAAACAAAAAAAAAATCACCCCCAAAAAATCCCATACCCACATCCCCCAAAAGAACCAATACAACAGTCCCAAAAATCCTCAGACCCTTATCCCCCAAACCTAAAATCCTCATCCCCAAATAAATAAAATCCCTCAATACCAATAAACCTTAAACCATCATCCCCATAAAAATCTATAAAACAATAGCTCTAACAAAACACTAAACCCTCATCCACAAAAAAACTAAATTCTCAGCACGAAAAAGGATTAAACCCTCTACCCTTACAAACATTAATCCCTCAAACCCAAAAAAAAACACTAAACCATATGTCTCAAAAAATAAGAAACATTATTGACTAGAAAACCCAAACCTCATACCCAAAAATCCAAACCCCTCATCCAAAAATTCCTTAAACCCTAAGACCCAAAAATTCCTAAACCATATGACCTAAAAACCCAAAACCTCAACCCAAAACCCCAAAAGACCTAATCCCAACACAAACCCAAATCACCGACACACAAAAACCCCAAACCCTCTTCCCAAATAAACTCTAAACTTTAATAATCAAAAACCCGAAACCCTTATCCCCAAAAAAAATCCCAAAACCACGTCCCCAAAAAACCCCATACAGTCCCACAATAAAACCAAACCCCCAATCCCCATAAACCAGAAACCCTCATCCCTATAAAACCCAAAACGCTTATCACCAATTAACCCTAAACCCTCATCTCCAAAAAAACCTATAAAAAACTCATCCCCAAGAAACCCTAATCCCCCATCCATAAAATACCATAAATGAAAATAGCCAAAAAAATCCTAAATATATTTCCCTAAAATACCCGAAACCCATGGCACATTAAAAACCCCATACCCTCAACACCAAAATACCCTAAACACTCATCCCAAAAAACACTAATGTGCATCCAAAAAAACCATATATTCTTAGCCCCAATAAAACCTAATGACTCATACCCACAAAACCCCAAACCGTCTACCCATAAAAACCATAAGACATCATCCCCCAAAACCCCATAACATTAATCCCAAAGAACCCCAAACCCCCTGTCCAAAAAAACAAAAAATCTCATCACCAAAAAATTCTAAACCCTCGTCCCCACAGTAACCCAATCCACCTAACCCAAGAAAAACCCAAACACACAACCCAAAAAAAAACCAATCCATCATCCCCCAAAAAATCCAAATCCTCATCTCCAAAAAACCGAATAACCTTCTCAACAAGAAAGCCAAAAACTATTTCCCAAAAAATCCAAACCCTCATTCCTAAAAATTATCAAAACCTCACCCCCCATACAAAAAACCATCATCCTAAAAAAACCCCTAGTCCCTCGTCTGCGAAATCCATAACCTCTCATATTAATAAAAACGAATCCGTCATCCCAAAAAAACCCTAAACCCACATGCCCAGAAAACTACAAACCCTCATCCTCAAAAAACACTAAACCCACATACCCAAAAAATTGTAACAATTAACACCAAAAAATCATAAAATGTTATACCCACAAAAACACTAGAACTATATCCTTAGAAAAAAATAAATCCTTATTCTAAAGAAATGAAACCCTCATCTCTAAAACACACCTACCCCACAACCCTAAAAAACCCAAAAACCTCATCTCAAAAAAATGTTTACCTTAATCAATAAAACCCCAAATTATTATCCCTAATAACCGGAAATTACCATCCCTAAAAAACCAAATCCCTTATCCCCAAAAATCACCAATCCCTTAGGACCCAAAACCCTAGTCCTTCATCCCTAAATTTCCCCAAACCCTATAAAAAAAACTCTAGAAACTAATAAGTAAAAGGAACTGAATCCCCAACCCCAAAAAACACTACACACTGAATCCAAATAAACCCCAAAACCAAAGCCCTAAAAACCCAAAAATATCAACCCAAAAAATCCTAAGCCCATAACCCAAAAAAACCACCATCTACAAAAAAACCAATACCCTTACCCCCCAAAAACATAACACACCACCCCTAAAGACCCACATTCCTTTATCCTAGAAAAACCCTACACCCAAATAACCAAAAAACACAAAACCACCATCCCAAAAAAACAAATCCCTCAATCCCAAAAAAATCAAAACCCTCATCCCTAAAAAATACTATATTTTCAACCAAAAAAACAACAACCCTATAACCCAAGAAACCATAAACCCTCTTCCCTATCAATCCCTAAATCTGCATCCCCCTAAAATCAAAAAACTTGATACCAAAAAACCTAAAACCTAAAACTTAAAAAACCTAAATCCTAATCCATATAAAAACCTAAATCCTTAGCCCTCAAATACCCTAAACCACCATCCCCAATAAACCCCATCCATCATCCAAAAAAATCCCGAACTGTAATCCTCAAAAATCCAAAAATTCATACCCCCCAAAAAACTCAAACTCTAATCCCCAAATATCACTAAAACCTCATCCCCAAATAATTCATAACACTATTCTCCAAAAAAACCTATAACCTTTTCCCCAAAATTATAAAATATCATCCCCAAAAATCCTTAAACACTGATCTCAAAAAATCCCCATCACACTTCCCTAAAGATCTCTAATCCTTTGTCCCTAAAAGACCCTAAACTCTTATCCACCAAAAATATGAAATTTCCATCCTCAGAAAACCAAAACTCTCAGCCCGAAAAATCGAAAACATTCAGTCCCAAAAAACCCCATATCATCTTCTCTAAAAACCCCAAACCCTTTTCCTAGAAAATACCAAACCATGATCCCAATAAAATCAAAAACCGTCAATACAAAAAATATCTATAACCCAAGAACCTAAAAAAAAATAATCCTTAATCACCCCCAAAACCAAAACCATATGCACAAAAAAACAACAAATCAACATTCCCATAAAACCCCACAATCTAAACACCAATAAAACCCTAAACACCGAGCCCCCAAGAAGCCCAAATCCTTAGCCCAAAAAACCCCAAAAACCCCATCCCCCAAAACCCCAAAACCCTAAAACTCAAAATAACCCAATCTAATAGATCCAAATAACTTGACTACATATTCTTCAAAAATCCCCATAACCTCAACCATAAAAAACCCAAACCATCATCTCCAAAAGAATCCCATACCCTCACCCCCAAAAAAACCTAATGCCTCAACCTCAAAAATCCATAAACTATCTACCCCCCCAAAAAAACGCGATCCCTCAACCCCAAAAAATCATAGAACCTCACCCCCAAGAAAACCAAAATCCTAAACCCCCAAAAAACTAAAACCCCCAGTTGTAATAAACTCAAAACCCTCATCCCAAAAAATTTCTAAACTCTTAACGCTAAAAAAACCAAAACCATTAGCCCCAAAAACCTAAACCCATTGGCCAAAAAACCCCCATACACTCATACCTAAAATAACCCTATAAAATAAAATCCCAAAAAAACCAAAACCCCCATCCCAAAAAAATCCTAAACCCTTAGCCCAAAAAACCAAAAATACAAACTCCACAAAATTCCTAAACACTCATTGCCTAAAAATCCATAGCCTCAACCAGAAAAAACCTTAAACCATTTTCCCTAACAAACCCTAACCCCTTAGACAACCAAAACCAAAAATAAATATACCCTAAACCCCAAAACCATAATCCAAAAAAACCCCAAACCCTTATCAGCAAAAATAACCTCTCCCTTATCCTTAAAAAAACTATGTCCCTTAGCCCCAAAAAATCTGAAACCCTCAACCAAATATTACCAAAACCTCATTTCTAAGAAATTTCAAATCCAAATCCCTCATAACTGCTAAACACTTATCCCCAAAAACTTAAATATGTTTCCCCAAAATAACTGAAAAACTCATCCCCAAAAAACACTAATACCTTATCCCCGCCCCCAAAATAAACATTCTAAAAAAAGAAACACTAAACCCCATCCCCCAAAAACTCAAAACTATCACCCCCCCAAGAAATACCAAACCTGTAGCCCCAAAAAAACCCCACCCACAACCACTAAAAAACCCCAAACCCCAAGCCCCAAAAAACATAAAATATCAACCCCAAAAGCTTAAATCACTAATCCTCGAAAAAACCAAAACACTCATAACAAAGAAACCAAGATCCTCATCCCATGAAAACCCCAAAACCATCAGCCCCAAAAAAACCTAATCCCTCACCACAAAAAATATTTTACCTACATCCACAAAATACCCCAAACCATCATCCATAAAAAACATGAACCCTCATCCCTAGAAAACATGAAATTGTTACCCTTAAAAACCCTAAATCCTTATCACCGGAAAACATAAACTCCCATCCCCAAATAGTATAAATCATTAGTTCCAAAAATCCCATTAACCCTATCCCACAAAAAATTTAATCCATCATCCCAAAAAAACCCAAACCCTCATCCCCAAAAAATAGTTAAGCCTCATCCCCCAAAATATAAAAACCATTAGCCAAACAAAACCCCAATCCCTCATCCTTGAAAAACTACAAACACATAGATCTAGAAAACACCAAACCCTTATACCCAAAAAACCCAAACCCTCCAAAATAAAAAATAATAATCTTTCATACCCAAAAAACCATATTCCTTATGCCCCAAAAAACCCCATACATTATTCTTTAAATAACCATAGACTCTCATACGCAAAACCCTAGACCCTCATTCCTATAAATTCCTCACACTCAGCCCCAAAAACTATACACCTACTAGAATATTTCATCCTAACCTCTCATCCCCAAAAATTATTAAATTCCAATGTTCAAGAAAACCATAAACACTCATCCAAAAAACCATAAACCTTAATCCCCCAAATACATAAACCATCAAACCCTAAAACCCTAATCCCTCATACCCTAAAAAACCCCTGATCCCACTATCCTAAAAATCCCAAAATGCTCAGTCCTAAAAAACCTAAACCCACTACCCCAAAATTCCTTAATAACTGTACCCAAAAAACCCCCAAACACTCATCCCAAAAAACCTAAAACGTCATCAAAAAACCATAAATACCACAAGACCAATAAAACCTATACCCTCATTACCAATTATCTCTGAATACTCAGCCACAAAAGAAATAATAAACCCTTAGCCCCAAAAAAACCCCAAACTGCATCCCATGAAATCCTAAAATTGTCTTCCCCCAAAAAACCCAAAATCTCACCCACCAAATAACCCTAACCTTCATCCCCAAAAAACCCTAACACTCATCCCCAATAAACCCTAAACCATCTACCTGATAAAATCCCATGCACTTGGACCCAAAAACCCAAAAACCTCACCTGAAAAAACACAAACAATCATCCCTGAAAAACCCTATTCTGTCAGCCGAAAACCCTTAAATCCCTTCCCCATGAAACCCAAAAAACATAAACGTTCACCCTTAAAAAACCCAAACACCACATCCCAAAAAAATTCTAAACCCATGTTCTTAATAAAACTGAACATTGATCCCCCAAAAACCCTAAACCATAGGCCCCAAAAAACACTAAATCCTCACCCCTCAAAACCCTAAACCCATAAGACCAAAAAACCTTATACCCTAATCTAGAAAAAACCCCAAACCGTTGGCCAAAAAGAATCCCAAACCATAACCCACAAAAATATCCAAAACCACAACCCCAAAAAATATTAAACCCTTAGTCCCAAAATCCCTAAACCCACATCCCAAAAAAACCAAAATTGTTTTCCACAAAGAAGCCTGAACCCTTAGCCTAAAAAACCCCACACCCTTATCCATAAATAATACTAAACCCTCACCCATAAACAACCCAAAACATCCATCCCCAGAAATCTCAAACCATCATCCTCCAATAAAACCCCTCCACTCCGAAAAAACCCCAAACCATAATCCAAACAAAATCACAACCACTTAGCTGTAAAATTCCCAAATTCCTCACCCAAAAAATCCACAGTCCATCATCACAAAAAAAATAACAAAACCTCATCCTAAAAAAACAATACCACCTAGACCCAAAAAACCCTATACAATAAACCATCCAAAACCATAAATCATCATCACTAAAAAACCATAATTCCTTATCCATAAAGACCTCTAAATAGTCATCCCTAATAAACCATAAAACCTAAGCCACGAAAATCCCTAAAATCATAAACCCAAATGTACCTAAACCCTATTCCAAAATAAAAAAAAAGTCTTCAACCCAAAATAATGTTAAACCCTCCAATAAAAAAACACAAATCTTCAACCACAAAAAACCGAAACCATCATCTAAAAAATAGAAAAACCCTCATCCCCAAAAAACCCCAAAACCATCATCCCAAAAATCTCAAACCCTCATCACCAAAAAACACAAAACCCTATTCCCTATTAGACATAAATCCCTCATCTCCAAAACACACTAATCCCACATCCATAAAAAACACCGAACCCTCATCCCCAACAAAACCCTAAACACTCAACCCCCAAATCAACGAATCCTCATACCCAAAAAACATAAACACTTAGTTTCTCTAAACCCTAAACCTTCATTCCAAAAAAATTTTGAAACCCTAAGACCGAAATAACTAGAAACCATGTTTTCCAAAAAGATATAAAAATAAAGAGCCCTCAAAAACAAGAAACCCTTTTCCCCAAAACAAATCTATCCCAAAACCCCATAAAACCCCCCAACCTAAGCCCTAAAAAACCCCAATCCCAAAAAAATACATAAAACCAAACCCTCATCACAAAATGAACACAAAACCTCAGCCATAAATAACCTAAACCTTCTAACAAAAAACACACAAACCATTATCACCAACCCCCCCAAACACATGGCCAAAAAAACCGCAAAACCAAATAAAAAAAATACCCAAAAAAAGTTTGCACCAAAAGATCCCAAACCCTCAATGCCCATAAAATGGAATCCCTCAGCCAAAATAATCCCCAAAACCCTCGACACCAAAAATTTAAAAAACCCATATATCCAAAATAAACCCTAAAACCCCACCCCTAAAAATCCCAAAATTGATAGCCTAAAAAAACCTAAACCTCCATCCCTATAAAAACCGTAACTCTAATCACCAAAAAACAAGAAAAACTCTTCAAAAAATAACCCTAAAACCTCTTCCCCAGAAACCCTGAAGAAAAAAATTGATAAATACCCTTACCCAAAACATCTTAAACCCTTATCCGCCAAAACTCAAACCCCCCCTCCCCAAAAAAACCAATAACATCCTCCCAAATAAATCCTCAACCCTAAAACCTAAAAAAACCATAACCTCATCCCCTAAAAAAAACTAAACTCTCAAAAATAATCCCCCAAAGCCCCATACCATAATCCTAAAAAAACTGCAAACTCTCATAAAAAACCCAAATCATTATCCCCAAAAAACCCCAAATCCTTAACACTAGAAAACTATATAGCCTCATCACCAAAAAATCAAAAAAAACCATCCTCAAAAAACCCATTGACCTCATCCCCCCAAAAAATAAACCCTTATCCCACCAAATACCTAATCTCATATCTCTAAAAACCCCTAATACTTGAGAAAAAAACCCTAAAAGTTCATCCCTCCAAAACACTAAAACCTCATCTAGTAAGAAACACTGAACACTCATCCAAAAATAACCCTAAACCCTAAGCCCCCAAAAACACTAAACCATCATCCCCAGAAAATTTTAAACCAAAAAAATTGAATGACCTTAATCCTTAGAACTATAAAACTCTATCATCCCTCTTCCCCAAAAGACCACTCTTCACTATGACAAAAAAAACCTGAAACCCATAACCTAATAAACCCCCAACCCTCAAACCTATTCCCTAAAAAACCCTAAAAATTTATCCCAAAAAAATATATACCATCATCCCTAAATAATCCTATATCCTCTTCCCCCAAAATAACCTAAACCCATATCCCCAAAAAACCCATCAGCGGTGTCTCCAAAAAACCATCAACCATTATCCCTAAAAAAACCAGCAACCCTTAGCCCCAAAACCCTCAACCCTCATCCCATAAAACCCTCTATTTTAATCTAAAAAACATTAACACTATACCACAAGGAAATCCTAAATCACAATTCCCAAAATAAACTAACCCCTTTTCCTAAAAATTCCCAAAACATTATCGTGAAAATACACTAAAACCTCAGACCCAAAAAACTCAAACCCTCGTCCCCAACAAACCCAAATCCTAATCCCCATGAAACCCTCAATCCTTATCCCTAAAAACCAAATACCCTAATCCCCCAAAACACCCTAAAAACTCATATATAGAAAACCCTATGCCCTAACCATAAAAAAACACAAGCCCTCAACTAAAAAACCCTAAAACCTCATCCCCAAAAAACCATGAACCATCCACCCAAAAAAAATGCTCAACCCTCACCCACCAAAAGCAAAAATACATGAGCGCCAAAAACCCTAAACCATTATACCCAAAAAACCCTAAAACTTGTCATTTTAAAACCATTAAACATAATTCAAAAAATCCCAAAACATCAACCCTAAAAAAACACTAAATACATCACCCTGAAAAACCCAAAACCCTCTGCCCCATTAAACCAAAAAACCTAAACCCTAAAAATTATCTTATCCTGATCCCCAAAAAAACCCCAAACCCTCTGCCCTAAAAACGAACAAAACCTTATCCCCAAAAAAACAAATCTATTATCCCAAAAAAAGTCCAAACAATCATCTCAAAATAACCCTTATCCCTCAACCCCAAAAATCAGCAAACCCTTAGATCTAAAAAATCCCAAGATCTTATTATTAAAAAACACTCAAATCTAACCCCCAAAAACACTAAAACACAATCCTAAAAAACATATACATTCCACATAAACATAAATCCTATAAAATAAAAAACTAAAAACAAAAATAATATCTGAAGAAACATACCCTAAAGAACCAAAATAATCCCAAACCCACCAAAACGTCAACCGAAAATAATCCGTAAACCCACAAACCCAAAAATTTTAAAACACATACCCCCCACAAAAAAATCAACAGGACCGAAAACCTAAAACTCCCATCCTCCGAAAATCCTAGAACTTCAACACCAGAACCCATAACCTTGTAACCACAAATCCCCAAAAAACTAAAAACCCTTTTTATATGAATCCAGAAACCTCATCCCCATAATGAAAAATCCACATCCCAAAAAAACCAAACCCTCTGCCACAAAATACCTTAAACACTTAACTCCCAAAACTCTTTAATCCTCAATGAATAAAATCCAAAATCCTCATCCAGTATAAACCCCAAATCTGCATCCTGAAAAAAGTCCCAAAACCTTATCTCCAAAACTTCCTAAACCCTCAATCCTAAAAAAAATTGAAAATTATCATCACCAAATAATCCTAGACCCCCATCCCCAATAAATCCGAATTTCTCAACC
Source organism: Viscum album (assembly GCA_963277665.1). Classification (NCBI taxonomy): domain Eukaryota; kingdom Viridiplantae; phylum Streptophyta; class Magnoliopsida; order Santalales; family Viscaceae; genus Viscum; species Viscum album. The sequence continues at coordinate 1,560,940,627 of OY728156.1, forward strand.
GAAAAAATATATTAACCTCCACACCAAAAAAACCTAAAATCTCATCGCAAAAAATCCATAATACCTGACCTCTAAAAAATTGAGTTCTTCTACAACAACAAATCCAAAACACTAAACACCTAGAAAAATTATATCCCATCCCCAAAAAAGATGAAACTCAAATCCTCAGAAATCCCAAACCCTCAGCCCCAGAAACCCCAAATTCTAAGCCTTAAAAAAACCCCATTCCCTCATCCCCGAAAGATCCTAAACAATCTGCCCGAAAAAACCCCAAACCCTCATCTCCAACAAATCCAATAGCCTCATCCATGAAAAAAACCCTATACCTTAATTAAAAAAAACTCACATATCATAATCCACCGAAAACCAAGAACCCATTAACAAAAAAAACCTTAAACCCTCATCCCCTTAATACCCCAAAACCTCAACTACAAAAATTCCTAAACCCCTAGCCCCCAAAACCACCAAAACCTTATCCCCATGAAACCTCCAACTCTCATCCACACAAAACCCCACACCCGAAACCCCAAAAAACCCTAATCCACAATCTAGAAAACCCCCTTACCCATTATAAAAAAAATCCAACCCCACATTCACTAAAAGAGATAGAGCCTACTCAAGAAAAAACCCTAACCCTAACCCAAAAAAAAATCCCCATCCTCATAACACCCCCAAATCCTTGACCCAAAAAAACCCTAAAACCTAATCCCCTATAAAACCCTAAACCATCATCCACAAAACATTATATAACCTCAACCCCAAAAAACCCAAAACCATCTGAATTAAAAAAAACCAATACGATCTACCCTAAAAATTTAAACACTCAAACCCTAGAACCAAAAATCCTTAATCCCAAAAACCCTACACCCTAATCAACAAAAAAACCCCAAACCCTCAACCCCAAAATACCCTAAATCGTCAATTCCAAAAATACCCAAAACCATTAACCCAAGAAACCCTAAGCCCATAGACACAAAATTCCAAAAACAATCATCCCAAAACCCTTAAAACCTCAACCCCCAAAAACCAAAACTGGAAACCACAAAAAAACCTAATTACTAATCCCCCAAATTCCTTAGAACCTCATCCCCAAAAAACCGAAAATCCATAGCCCCTATAAACCACAAACCTTAATTCCAAAATAACCCCAAACCCCCAACCACCAAAAAATCCAATTACTCATATCCAAGAAAACAAATCCCTAATAAAAAAAACCACAAACCCACATCACCAAAAATCCATAAACTCTTATTCAAAGAAAACTCCATAATCATCAACCCCAAAAGAACCTAAAAACAGAACCCCAAAAAAGCCTAACCCATCATCCCCAAACCATATACCCCAGAAAACCCCAATCCCTCATTCAAAAAACAATAAACCCTCAAATCCAAAAAAATAAACCCACATTCCCAAAAAAACCCAATCCCCCATCCCCAAAACACTCTAAATCCTCAGCCCAAAAAATACCAAAACCCTTTGTCCCAAAAAATCCCAAAACCTAAGCCCCAAAAAACACCAAACCCCCAACAACAAAAATCTCAAAACCTCATCACCAAGAACCTCTAATATGTCATCACGAAAAAAACATAAACCCTCATCCCCAGAAATCACTAAACAAGAATCCCCAAAAAAAATTATAAATCCCAGCCCTAAAAAATACACAACACCTAACCCTAGAGAACCTAAACCCTCTCAGCACCCAAAAACCATAAACAGTAAATCAAAAAATGGAAAATACTCATTTAAAAATCCCAAATCTAATCCCAAGAAAACCATATAGCCTACCACCGAAAAACCTCATCCCTAAAAAAACCCAAACCCTAATCCCCAAAGAACATGAAATGATGCAACCAAAAAAAATAAAAAACCCTCATCCCCAATAAAACTAAAACAATCAACCCCAAATAACCCCAATGCCACATCCCAAAATAACACTGATACCTATCTACCAAAAAAACCTAAACCCTCAGCACAAAAAAAAAGAAATTTTCTTCCCAAAAACCCCTATATCCTCAATCCTAAATAAACCCTATCATTACCAGGAGAAACCAAAACCCTGTACCCAAAAATCCCCAAAACCTCATCCAAAAAAACACCCCAAATTCAAATCCTGAAAAAACCCTAAACGCACATCCTTAAAAAAATCCAAACCCTCAAACCCCCCAAAACCCAAAACACTTTAATAAAATGAAAAATATTTCGTCATCAAAAAAAGACGTCAAACCCTTATCCATAAAACCCTAAACCATCAGCCCCAATATATATGAAAAAACCCCCCCTAAAAACCTTAATCTATCAGCTTAAAAAATAGATACACTCTACCAAATAAAAATCCTAAACCCTAATCCATAAGAAACCCTAAACCCACAGCCCCAGAAAACACTAAATCCTCTTCCCAAAAAACCCAAAAATAAACCAAAGCCTTTAAAATAACCCCCAAACTAATAACCAAAACCCCAAAACATTCATCCCAAAAAAAACACTAAACACAATGATACAAAAAATATATAAAATATTTATCCAAAAAAACCTCAAGACCTCAGCTATAAAAATACCTAATGCCTTGAAACTAAAACAAACATAAAAAATTATCCCCCCAAACCTATGAAAACCCAAACCCTTAACTCCAAAGAACCCTAAAACCATATCCCCAAAACCTCAAAACCCACAATTATAAAAATCCCCAAATCATGATACCCAATAATCATATGACATCATATCTATAAAACCCTATACCCTCCGGCCCAATAAACTCTGATCCCACATCCCCCCAAACCCCAAAAACATCATCCTAAATAAACCTTAGCACCACGAAACTGTAAACCCTCATCCCCAAAAAATCCTAAACCCTAGATCCAAAAAAACCCTTAAATCATCATCCCAAAATATCCAAAAACCCTCATCCAAAAAACTCTAGACCCTCAACCAAAAAGCCCAAATCCAAACCCCATTAAAAAAACCCAAAACAAAAAAAAACTAAAAGCCCTTATCCCCAAAAAACCCCATACCATCAGCCCATAAAAACCGTAAACCATTATCCCCAAAAAAACCTAAATCCTCTTTCCAAATAATCCCAAAGCCCAAACATCCAAAAAATCAAAATACCCCAACCTAAAAAAACCATTAAACCTCAGACCCAAAGAACCACTAAAATTTAAACCCCTAAAAACCCAAAATCATCATCCTAGAAAACACAGACCCTTAACACCTAACATCTATAAAATCATGGCACAAAAACACCCTAAACCCTTAGCACCGAAAAAACCATAATCCATTAGCCCAAAAAAACTACAAAATTAAAGCACCTAAAAACCCTAAACCATTAGTCTCAAAAATTATTAAACCCTCATCCTCAAAAAACTCTAAACCCTCAATCCCAAAATACAATGAACCATAAATCCCATAAAACCATAAACCCCCCAAATCAAAAAACTGAAACCCTCAGCCTAAAAAAATCCTAAAACCTCAGCTAAAAAACACTAAATCTCATCCCCAAAAACCCAAATCCATTAGAAATAAAAAAAATACTAAACTCTAAACCCAAAAAATATTCAAAAACTAATCACCAAAAAACCCTAAACTATCTTGCCACAAAAACCCTAATCCCTCAAATAAAAATAACCCTAATCCATCAACCCAAAAAATCCCATTACCCTCAGCCCTACAAAACGCTAATGCCTCGTCACTAAAAATACCTAAGCAATCATTCCCAAAAAAAATATAAACCATCATTCCCATAAAACACTAGACACTAAATCCCAAAACATTAAAATGAATCGACTCCAAAAATCCATGAACCCTCAACCATAAAAAACCCTAAACCCTAGGCCCCAATACAAAAAATCTCTCGGGCCCAAAAAACCCTATATCTTCATCGCCAAAAAACCCCCAAACACCTAGAAAAAAACTCAAAACTCCCATCCCCAAAAACCATAAACCATCATCCCCAAAAAACCAAAAACCCTAAGGAAAAAATATTAAACCCTCATCCACAAGAATCCCAAAACCCTCATCTATAAAAATTCCAAAACCATCGGCCCTAAAAAACCCTAATCCTTCTGCCCAATAAAACCATAAACCATCGGCCCAAAAAATCCATAAGTCCTCATCCCCAAAAAACACTAAACCCTCAATCCTAAAAAACCTTAAACCCTTATGACTAAAAAACCTAAACCATAATCCCCAATAAACCCTAATACATTGGACTAGTGAAATTCAAAACCATCAACCCCAAAAAGAATAAACCCTTGAACCTAAAAAATCCTAAAACCTCCGCCACAAAAAATAAAAATCCCACCCCCACATCAAAAATAACCAATAACACTCCACCCTAAAAACCCCTATACCCCCAGCCTTAAAGAACCCTAAAACCTCATCCCCAAAATCATTTAGACACCCATCCCCAAAAAACCCTAAACCACTTCCCTAAAAAACCCTAAACCCATTCCCACAAAAAACACTAAACACAAGGCCCTAAAAATCCCTAATCCCTGACCCAAGTTTACCATAATCCCTTTTCTAGAAAAACTGTAAACACTCTGCCCAAGAAAACCGTAAACCCTCATATCTGAAAAACCCAACAACTTCAACCACAAAAAACCATAAACCCTATTACAAAAAAACTCTAAACCCTCCCCCCAAACACAAACCCTTCACCCAAAAACCTTAAACCATAATCCCAAAAAACCCTATAAACTCATAATTAAAAATCCCTTAACTCCTACCCTAAAATAAAAGAAACCCTCCACCTTAAAAAATCCAAAACAATTTCACAAAAAACCCTAAACCCTTATCCATAAAAAATATAGACATGAAATCCCAATAAACCAAACATACTTATACAAAAAAAATTATAAAACTCAATCCCAAATAAACCTAGAACCTCAAACTTCAACACCCCAAACAATTATCCACAAAAAATTTTAAAACATCTTCTTCGCAAAACATAAAACCACTTCCCTTAAAACCATGGACCCTCTACCCCCGTAAAATCACAACCCTTGAGCCCCAAAAATCCCAAAACACTCGTCCCAAAAAAACCAAAAATCCTCATCTCAAAAAAACCATAAACCATAATATCCAAAAATTCTATAAATCCCTTTCTCCCAAAAAATAGAAACCCTCAACCCCCAAAACATTAAACACTCATTCCAAAAAAACCCCAAACCCCCATCCATAAAAAAATCAAAAATTCCTCACCACCAAAAGCCCAAAAACCTCCCCCCCCGAAAATGGACTATACACTCATTCCAAAAGGACCCAAAACACACTTCCATAGGAACCCCTAAACCCCATCCCCCAAAGCCCTTAATCTTACAAACCCAAAAAAATTTAAAACCTTCATCCCAAAAAAACCCTCCTACACATAAAACCCTAATAACCTTATCCCCCCCACCAAACGATAAACTCTTTGATAAAAAACCTAAACACTGAACCACAAAAAACACAAAACCCCGATCAACAAAAAACCCTAAACCCTTAACTCGAAAAAAACAAAAACCCAAAGACATAAAAAATCTAATCGCCCAACCAGAAAAAATTCTAAATTTTCATCCTCAAAAAATAATAAACCTTGAGATACCAAAAAACATAAACCCTGCGCCCAAAAAAACCAAACTGCCCTCAACCATAAAAAACAAGAAACCATCTGCCAGAAAAAATATAAAATCACTAGCCTAAAATCCCCAAAATAAAAGCTAAAAATATCCAAAACGAAATCACAAAAAATTATATACAATAAACCCAATCAAAATATAAACCCACATCCCCAAAAATACCTAAACCCTCATCCCCATGAAACCTTAAAACCCCAATTCCATATAACAAAATACATCATACCTAAAAATACAAAATCGTCAACGACAAAAAACCATAAGCCCTCAACCCAAAAAAATAATAAACTAACTATGCTTTAAAAAAATAAAACATTAGCCCCAATGAACCCCAAACCACCATCAACATAAAAAACCAAACACTATGACACAAAAAAAATAAAATTCCTCAGATGTAAAAATTACATGAACTCATAGCCCCCCAAAAAACCACTAACCCTCATCCCCAAAACAACAAATGTACCATTACCCAAAAAATAATAAATCCTCATTTTCAAAAAACATGAAACCTTCAGCACCAAAATAACCCCAGACCCTCAACCTCATAAAACCTTAAATCCTAATCAATAAAAAACCCAAAAACCTCATCCACAAAAAACCTGATCCTTCAAACCCAAAAAAAACCTAAAAACTCATCCCCAAAACCCCAAACCATATATAAAACCCAAATTGATTATCCTTAAAAACACAAAACCTCCATCCAAAGAAAACACAAAACCCTTATCCCCAAAAGATATTATAACATCATCCATATAAAAACCCAAAACATCAAGCCTAAAAATTACTATAACCTCATCCCAAAAAAGCACTAAACCAGCATCCTGAAAATCATAAACACTCATCCCTAAAAAATAGTAGAATATTATTAAAAAAAGAAAACCATTTCCCAAAAGAACCCTAAAACCCTGTGAACTATACAATTTGAAACCCTTATCCCCCCAATAAAACCCTAAACCCTTATCCCAAATAAATATTTTACCCTTAGCCCAAAAAAACCCCAAACCCACATCATTAAAAAACACCAAACCATCATCCACATCAAATTCAATTCCCAAAGCACTATGAAACAAAGAAAACTTATCCTCAAAAAACTCCAAACCCCATACCCAACAATCCTAAATCAGCCAGCAACAAAAAACCATAAAACCTAATCATAAAAAATGACTAAACGCTTATCCCAAAAAAACCCAAATCCCTCTCCCAAAAAGATCCTAAATCCTCATCCATTATTAACTATAAACCCCCATCCCTAAAAAACCCTTAACCCTTATCTAAAATAAAAAAAAGTCCTCATCCCCAAAAATTCCAAAACCCTCTCGAAAACCCACAAATTCTCAGCTTGAAAAATATTCATGCCCTATTCCCTAAAAAAACAAAAACCCTTTGATCCAAAATACCTTAAACATTTATCCCCCAAAAACACTCAAGCCCTCAACCCCAGAAATCACCTAACCCTAATCCAAAAAAACACACTAAACCCTCATCACCCAAAAACCCTAAACCCCAATCCATGAAAAACCCTAAACCCTTGACACCAAAAAACTAGAAACTCACATCCCAAAAAAGCCAAAACCCTCAGTTGAAAAAACCTAAATACCACAACACCAAAAAATGAGAAACACATACCCTAAAAATCCATAAAACTATGGCACCAAAACCCCTAAACACTCATCCCTAAATAACCATAAACTGTCATACTAAAAAACCAAAATGAGGCCTAAAAATATCTAAATCAACTTTTATAGAAAATAAAAAACTCTCATCCCTGAAAAAACATTAAACAGTTAGTTAAAAAAAACCATGATATCTTAGTCCCAACAAAACTATTCCCTAACCTAAAAATACCCCAAAATAACATCCTAGAAAACCTTAAACCTTTAGGCCCAAAAATAATTAAACCCTTAGACATAAAAACCCTATAATCTCATCCCCCAAAAAACTGAAACAATCATTCTTAATAGTCCTAAAACATATAGCCAAAGAAAATCCTATACCGTTAGCCCTGAAAATAGTTAACCCTCATCACAAAAAACCACTAAACCACCTTCCAAAAAAAAATAAACACCCTAATTTCAAAAAAAAACTCTAAACACTAAGGCCTAAAAAACATAAATATTTTACGTAAAAAACCCCCTAAACTCTCATCCTCAATCATTCTTAAACCGTTATCCTAAAAAAACCACCAAATCCCCACCCCCTAAATGATATAAACTCATACCCAAAAAAACACCCTGAACCATCATCCCCAAAATATTGAAAACCCTTATCCCTAAAAAATCCTAAACACTTAGTGCCCCAAAAACCTCAAATAGTAAGAACAAAAAAACAATCACTCTGGCCCAAAATACAATGTTGAAAAAAACCCCAAAACCACTTCACCATGAAACCTTATACCCTCATTCCTAAAAAATCCAAAACCCACAGCCCTAAAAACCCTAAAATCATAGACTCAAAAAACTCTAAAACCTAGCCCTTAAAAATATAAAAAATCTCATACCCAAAAAACCGAAAACTCTAAAAATAATCCCCATATCCATAACCCATAAAAAACAATACTCTCATCCCCATAATACCCAAACCCTCAACCCAAAAAAACCCAAAACCCTTATAGCCAAAAAAATCCTATACCCATAACTCCCAAAAAAACTAAACCTCATCGGTATAAAAATGCCGATAATTCATCCATAAAAAATCCTAAACCCTTAGAAACAAAAAACCAAAATAACTCCCCCGAAATATCCATAAACCCCCATAAAAAAACACCAGAAACAATGATCCCCAAAAACACCAATCCATAACCCCTAAAAACCCTCAAAGCCTCAACACAAAAAAACCAAAACTTTAACAACCAGATAACCCTTAACCATCACCCCCAAAATACCCTAAAACCTCATCCCTTAAAAAAACCCTAAAAACTCAACCCCAAAGATTTATAAACAAATAACCTTATAAAATTCTATTCCCTCAGCCCCTAAAAACCCAAATCCGACAACCCCCATAAACACAAACCCTACATCCCCAAATAAACCTTAAAAACTTACCCCAAAAACCCCAAACCATTATCCTCAGAAAACCATAAATCCACATTACCAAAAATCACAAAACACTCAAACCCAAAAACTATAGAACCTCATCCCCAAAGAAACCGAAAACCATCGACAAAAAAGCATCCAACATCCTTAGATCCAAAAACCCTAAACTGTAATCCCCAAAAAACCATAATCACACTACCCCAAATAAATATAAACCCCGGCCCCAAAAAACCATACAAACTCTATAGTGAAAACCCCTAAACCCCCATTCTAAAAAAATCATAAACCATCACCCCCAAATAACCATAAACCCTCGGCCCCAAAAAACATGAACCCTCATCCAAAAAACCCTAAAACAGAAGTCATAAAAAACAGTAAACCATAATCCCCATGTAAACCATACACCCCAGCAACAAAAAAACCCTTCACCTTCAACCCCCCAAAAATAAATAACCCACTTTACAAAAAAAAAAACAAAATACCTCAGCCCGGGAAAACCCTAATTCCCTCAACCAAAAAAAATCCTAAACCCTCATCCCCAAAACAAATTCAAAACTCTCGACCAAAAAAACCGCTAAACCCTCATTCATGAAAACCTTAAACCCACAACCCTAAAAACCATAAACTGCCATCCTTAAAAAAACTCTAAACCCATATCTATCAAAAAATGGAACCCTCGTCCACAACAAATTCCATTCCATTAGACCTAAAAAATTTTAAACCATTAGTAGAAAAATACACCAAAACCCTCATCCCCAAAAAACACAAATCCCTCACCAAAAAAACCCTAAACCCTCATCCATATAAAACCCGAAATAATCACCCCTAAAAACCCCCAAACCATATTTCCATGAATAAACCTTAAACTCTCAATCCCAAAATTTCCTAAACACTGAGCCCCACATAACTCTAAACCCACAAACCCAAACATCCTTAAACACATAGGGAGAAAAAACCCTAATCACCAATCCATAAAAAACAATAAAACATCATCCATAAAAAAACTAAACCCTTAAACACAAAAAAAACTATACCCTCATCTTCAGAAGACCATCAACCCTCATCCCTAAAAATAGTTAACACTTATCCTAAAAACCCTTAAAACCTAATCCCAAAAATCCTTAAACCCTCAACCTCAAAACCAATAATTCGAAAAATCTAAAATACCTTAAACCCTTTTCCCCAAAAATACTCAACCCACAACTCTAAAAAATATACTCCTTCAACAATAAGAAACACAAAAACATCATCCCAAAAAACAACTTAAAACCTTGGACCCAAGAAACACTAAACACTTATCTTAGAAAAACCCAAAACACTCAACCACACTATAAATTAAACCCACACAGCCAAAAAATCCCTAAATCGTCATCCCCAAGAAACCAAAAACCCTTTTCCCAAAATAGTCAACAACCTCCACCATAAAAAACTGAAAAACATCGCCCATAAAAAACATCAACCCTCAACCCAAAAATACCAAAACCCATGGCCCCAAAAAACCCTAAACACATAGTCCCAAAAAACCCAAAACCCAAAACACATGGCCCCATAGAAACCATAAACCCTCCATATAAAAAACCCTAAATACAAAACCCAAATAAACCGTAAATCCAAACAACAAAAAAAAACCTAAAACCTTATCCCTAAGAAAATACACACTTCACCCCAGAAAACCCAAAACCCTCAACCCCAACAAACCCTAAAATGTCACCAGCAAAAAACTCTAATATCTCTGCCTTAAAAACCCATGAACCCTCATCCCTAAGAATTAACTAAACCTTATTCCCAAAAAAACTAAACCCTCAGCCGTAAAATCCCTAGATCCACGACCCCAAAAAAAACGTAAAACCTCTACCCTAATAAAACCGAAATCCTTATATTCAAAAAACACAAAACCCTTAGCCCAAAAAACCATAAAACCTCAACCCCAAAACTCCATAAACTCACAGCCACAAAAACCCGTAAACCCTAAAACCCAGAAAATCGTAAACTCTCAACAGAAACGGTAAACACTCCACCCCAATATTCCATTAACCCACTTTAGAAAAAACCCAAATCCACCATCCCATAAAAAACAAAAACCCTCTACCCCAAAAAACCCAAAACCCACATCCCTAAAAACACATAATACATCATACCCAAAAAACCTTACACCCTAAACCTGAAAAAAATGCTAAGACCTCAACTCTAAAAAATCATAATCCCTCACACAAAAATCCCTATACCCTCATCCCAAAAAAAACCCCATACCATCAGCCTCAAAAACACCCTATACCCTCATCCTAAAAAACCCAACACCATTGGCCCCCAAAAAACCATAAACCCTTATCCCCCCATACCCCAGAACCCTAAACCGCAAAATCCCTAATCACTAGGAACCAAAAATTATTTAAGACCACAACCCAAAAAACCAAAAACCCTCACCCCCCCAAAAATCCTATAACTGCCAGCCTTAGATACCCTAAATATTAATTCCTAGAAAACTCTAAACCCTCATTATCAGAATACCATAAACCCTAATCCTAATAATACCCTAAAAAACCATCCATATAAAAACCTAAACTCAAAGCACTAAAAAACACTAAATACCCATCCCCCCAAAACCCTAATCCCTCATCCCTTGAAAACCAAAACCAATTAGACCCATAAAACCAAAATCCCCCATCGCTGAAAAATCATATATCATCATCCCCAAAAAAAATAAACACATATAATAAAACCCCTAAACCACCATCCATAGAAAAATCTAAACCCTTATCACTAGAATAACATTAAATCTCTGCCCCAAAAATAACCTAAAACCTTATGCCCAAAAAATATGAAACACTCATCCAAAAAAATTGACAAAACCTCAAGCCAAAATAATTCTAAACCCTTAGCCCCAAAAACCCCAAACTCAACTCATTGAAAAACCCTAAACACTCATTCCAAAAAAACCCCAAACCCTCAGACCTAAAAATCCTAAACCCTTAGACCTACAAAAAATCTAAACCCTCAGAAATAAAAAAATCCTTAAACTACATCCTTGATAAGACCTTGACCTTGTCCTAAAAAATCTTAGACCGTCACCTAAAAAACCCTAAACTGAAGGCCCCAAAAAACTCTAAACCCTTAGCCCTAAAACACTTACACCCATAGACGCAAAAAAAAAATACAAAACCAAAAAAACCCAAGTCCCATAGAAAAAATATAAAAAATTATCATCCCAAAGAAACCCTAAACTCTCAATTCATGAAACCTTTAACACCTTTCCCTAAAACTAGTAATCCCTCAACTCCAAAAGCTATAAACCCATGTCCAAAAAAACCCAAAACCGTTTTCTCCAAAAAAAACTCTAAATCCACATCCCTAAAAAACCCATATCCCTCACCACCAAAATAACTAAAACCATCATACCCCAAAATCCCAAAACAATCAATCCCGAAAAAACCTATTACCCTTAACACAAAAAACCCTAAACCCTCAGCCCAAAAAATACTAATTATCCTACCCCAAGAAATTGTAATCTATCATCCCCAAAAAACCCTAAACCCTCATCCTTAAAAAACCATAAACACACATCCCCAGAAAACCTAAACACTCAACCGAAAAAAATACTAAACCCTATTTTCCACAAGAAAATATAAACCCTTGGAACAAAGGAAACCATAAACCATAAACCCTAGAAAACACTCAGCTCTCAACCCCAAAAAACTCAAAACCATTCATCACTATAAATCACTAAACCCTCAACCCAAAAACAGCGTAAACCGACAAACCAAAAACCCAAAAAATGCTCATATCAAGAAACCCCTAAATCCTAAGTCCCAAAAAACCTTAAATCCTCAACCCCAATGTAGCCTTTTACATAAGCTCAAATACACCATAATCCATCGTCCCCATAAAACCCTAAAACACCACCCCTATATCGTAAACCATCATCCACAAAAAACCTTAAACCCTCAACCCCAAAGGAGCTTTAAACTTAATCCCAAATACACCATAATCCATCGTCCCCCTAAAACCCTAAAACACCACCCTTATACCGTAAACCATCATCCCGAAAGAAACATAGACCATCCTAAAAAAATTTAAACCCTCTACCTAGAAAACAATAAACCCCCAACCCCAAAAAATCTGAAAAACTTAACACAAAAAAACCTTAAAACTTTGGTCTTATAAAACACTTAACCTATTGTCGCAATGAACCCAAATCCCAAAACACCCAAAAACTCTAATACCACAGAAACATAAAACACTAAATTCTAATCCAAATAAACATTAAACCCTATTCCCAAAAGAACCCGAAACCCTATAAACTAAAAGAACCCAATCCCAAAACCCAAAACCATAATCCCCAATCCCAAAAAAACATGATACCCTCTTCCATAAACAATAAAAACATTCTCCCACAAAACAATATATTCCAAAATCCTAGAAAAACATTAAAACCTTATCTCCAAACAACCCTTAACCCCATTATCCAAAAATCCTAATCCCTCACCCTAAAAAAAACTACACCCTCATCTCTAAAAAAACTCAACAACCATAGCCCCAAAAAATCCTACACCCTTAGTAATAAAAAAACCATAACCCTCATCCAAAATTCTCTAGATCCTCACTAATAAAAAACCCTAAACACTCAGCCCCCAAACCCCTATACCATCATCACCAAAAAACCATAAATCCCTAGCCTTAACAAACCCTAAACCCTCATACAAAAAAGAAAAATAAAACCTGGCTCTAAATAATTTAATCCATTATCCCCAAAAAAACCTATACTCCCATCCCCCAAAATCACATAAACCCCCATCCCTAAAAATGATAACATCTCATCCTGAAACAACTATAAAACCATATTCCCAAACCGCTAAAGACTCTGCCCAAAAATTCCCTAAACCCTTAGCCCCAAAAAACCATAAATAAGAAGCCACAAAAAACCTAAACCCTAATCCCCAAAAACCCTACTCCTCCCCAAAAATACATTAAACACAAAGACCCAATAAACCCTAACCACTAAGCATCAAAATATGCAAAATTATCCTCCCCAAACAATTCTAAACCCTTAGCACTAAATATTACTAAATATATAGCCCATGAAAACCCAAAACACACATCTCCAAAACACTAAACCCATAGACCCAAAATACCTTAAACCATCAACACAAAATATCTTCAAACCCTATCCCCCAAAACCCTAAATCCTTGTCCCAAAACAACATTAATCCCTTAGTTCTAGTAAACACACAACCCAACACCCCAACACCCCAAAATCCCAATACCCTCTACCCCAACTTACCCTATGCCATTCACCCACCCTAGAAAAAATGTAAACTATCAACCCCACATATCCCTAAACCTTTATCCCAAATATAACATAAAACCTCAGCCAAATTAACACCTAAACCCTCATCCCAAAAAAACAATAAACCATTAGCCCCAAAAAATGTATAATAACATTGGCCTAAAAAACCATAAACCCTTATGTCAGAAAATATAAAGACACTCAACCCCATAAAACCCTAGACCCATAGTCTAAAAAATCCCTTAAATATCTTCTCCAAAAAACCATAGACTCTTAACCGAAAAAACATAGACCACATCCCTAAAAAAGCATAGACCCTTATCCCTAAAAATCACAATAACCTCATCCATAAAAAAACCAATTACCTTCAGCCCCAAAAAACCCTACACCCTCAAAACCGAAGAAATCAAGGCACTCGGCCCAAGAAACCCTAGAGCCACAACCTGAAAAACCCATATTCATTTATAAAAAAAATCTAGAACCACATTTCTAAAAGAACCTGAGAAACATTGAGAAAAAAAATAATATACCCTCATCCCCAAAAAAATAATGGACCCTTGGCCACAAAATTCTATAGACCCTCATCCCCAAAAAACTGTAGAAACCCATCCCAAAATACATTAGAAAAAAAGATCTATAAAAGCAAATAACTATAGCCCCACAAAAACATGGCCCCTCAACCAAAAAAACACTAGACCCCCATCCCTAAAAAACATTAATCCCTTAGCCTTAATACTCCATAGACCCTCTAACCCAAAATACAATTAAAAGTCGTCCCTAACAAATCCTGAACCCTCATCTTCCACAAAAACCTAAACCATCAACCCCAAAACCCCTAGAGATATGGAAGAAAACAAACCTATAAACTCATCAAAAAAAAATATAATGTTAGCCAAAACACCCCTAGAACCTTAGCTACCAAAAACTGTAGAAAAATAGCCAAAATATTATAATCATTTATGCCCATAAAACCGTAGACTCCCATCTGAAAAAACCACATATCCCAATTCCGAAAACAATCTTGACCCTCAACTAAACGAAACCCAATTTCAACATCCCTAAAAAACCCCATATCCTAATCCCCAAAAAAACATAGTCCCTTATCCACAAAAAAACATATATCCTCATCCCCAACAAACCCTAAACTCTCATCCACCAAAAAAATTAAGCCTCTATCGTAAACATTCCAAAACACTCAGCCCCATAAAAACGTATCCCGCAGCCCCAAAAAATAAAAAACCATCAGATCCAAAAAGACCCCTATACCATAATCCTGAATGGACCCTAAAACCTCATCCCTGATAAACCATAATCAATCATTCCCTATGAAGCATAATCCAACATCCACAAAAACTATTAAAACTCATCACCAAAAAACCAAAACCATCATCCCAAAAAAATCCATAAACCCTCCACCTCAAAAAACCCTAAACCCTTGGATGCTTCTTCGGAAGAATAAAAATGGTATGTGAATACCGAAAATTTTTTATTTAAATGACTAAAGATTAATGAAAATTCTACCTTACAAGGTTTCTCCAAGATGAAAGGATATGTCACCAGCTATGGAGATGCACCACAAATTTCAGGAAATTGGAAGAGGATAAATTAATAATGTTTCACATAATGACTAAAAATGTATAGGATTTATGTGCAATAGTTATGGTGGAGTGGAAATAAATTATGAAGGCAAAATAAAGTTAGAGTAATAAACAGAATAAAATTTTATGAAATGGGGGCTCTCAAAGTTCAGATAAAAAACACAAAAAACCACATTCCCATACTAATTAATGACCCCACATACAAATATAGTGATATTACTTCTAAATGTTACTTTTATCAATGTTACCCTTCCTCGTTAATCTTCTACTTTGAATTTACTATCTTCTCTATGTGGATATTCCTCTTTAGGCCCCAAATATGTGTGTTCAAGCCCGACATTTTTTTGGATACCAAAAAGTAGGTGCTGGTCCAATTCGAATAACAATGGAGCTTAAATTTCTTATCTAGTCCAAAAGTATTCACCTTGGGATGATTCTACTATATATAAACCCCTTCAGGATGGAGTGGAATTCCCCTAAAATCCATGACATCAACTTCTTCAATGTATGGATAAAAATCACCAATTTTGAATGTTGCAAAAACCTAACCAAAATAATTATGTAAATCCCTTATGTGAGTATTTTTTCCCACCCGTTCAAGTACATTGAATGGACCTTTAGATCATGGTTCTAGATTTCTCTGCATTTTTGATGTATCTATATCCTTATGAATGTGAATCCAAACATTTCCTACAAGATGTAAAATTGATTACATCATATGCTTGTTAGCTCCCCTCATGTATGATTCAGTAGTCTTCTCTCTTTGATATCGAAAAGATTCGTGAATCTTATTTATCTATTTTTCTTTACTATCTACATCAATATTATCATGAACATCAAGATCCAAAGAAAGTTATTCTGTATGAGTGATTAGATTGATGACATTCACCACATCAAATGGGGAATAACAAGTTGTAGTGGTTGTAGATATGTTGTACGAATATTCAACTTGTGCACACTATAAATCCTATCCAATCATATTCTTTTTCCCTAATGTTATTGGATTATTTACCAATGTATTATTGGTAAATTCAATTTTCCCACAAGTTTTAGGGTGATGAGGTACATTTAAAAGATTCTTCATACCAAATTTCCACAATAACATCCTCTAAAAATGGATGTAAAATTTAGTGTCTCTATATGAAATAATGTTGTGAGGAATTCCATGATGGAATACCATCTCATTGTAATACAATTCTCACCGAGTCTTTAAAAATACATAATGAAATCCACGTTTATATCATCACATTTATACTCTAGATTTAGTCATTGAGTGTATATAATATGATTGAAATGAATCCTTTCTCTATAACTTGTTCTGAATATCAAAAATAATTAAATAGATATGTTATATCATAGTTTAAGTTTATACATTCTAATTTACTATCACCATGGTTTTTTGGATTAGAAAATGACAAAAAATTCCCCCTTCATGAGTCTCCTGAATAAGAGAGTCCATGTAATTAAAATTGATAACATAGACATCTTTCACATTAAGATAATCCCATCATGAATAAAATAATCCCCCCAAAAATGAATATTAAAATTTTATTAAAATTTCATTTATCTATATTCCATTATTATATTCCCCATTCAAAAGTTAAAATCCATGAATCTGGGCATCTAGAATTGTTTTTAATCCATTCGTTAATGATAATGATTCTTCCACAATGTTATCATTATAAATCCTGCCTTTTTACTCAAATGATAATATTGGACAATTCAATCCATTTTTCATTCCTCAAACACAGATTGTATTGAAAATTGGAAACCCTTAATTCCTAATGATTAGAATGAAGAATAAATAATTTTGGTCTCAAATAGTGAGACCAATGATATATGGATCTCACAACCACATAAAATTTCTTGCCACGGGTTTCATAATTCATCCTTAAATCATTCAAATTATAATTGAAATATGTAATGTGACACATTATTTGGATTAAAATAACGGTGATTAGAATTCTACTTGCATCACACTCCACATCATAGACTTTATCAAAATCATGTAATGCCAACATTATCTCTTCACATAACCATAAGTTAATGATTTCACATTCTTCTTTTTCTATCCTTGACCACTAAAATTTCCAATTTTTTAAGATTCAAGGATGGGTTCCATGATACTGCTGAAATTGTAAATGAATTAATGATTGAAAATGTCAAACCATGATAACTCATAACTTCTATTATGGATTTGAGTGGTTTCCATGACTTGATTTCTCATAACATTGATCGGTCCACTATGATTCCTTCTTTGGATACCAAATAACTGAAAACACTAATTTTATTAAAAAATAACTCACTATTTTAAAGTATTAAATTTATAATTGTTCTGAAATAATGTCAGATACATGTCAATGAAGAACCAAATTGTTCTCCAAATCCTTCATTATATCAAAATATTATCCAGATAACCAATAAAAAATTTACCAATAAAAGGCTTGAGAACATCATTCATGAGGTGAATTAATGAAATATGAGTATTTGAGAGGTTCAATGGAAATACCAAAGACTCAAACAATACAACATTCGGTTTGAATGTAATTTTACACACATCACCTTCCTTCATTTGAATCCATTGGGGTCCACTCAGATAAATCAACCATCAAAATGATTGATGACCCATCAAACATGGAATTGAGTTGTGGAATGAAATACCTATATTTTATGTTAATCTTATTTATAGATCTGTAATTAGTACACAAGTGATATTGAACATCTTTCATTAGCATCTATAATTCTAGAACAAAACACGATCTCATTCTTTTCCCTATAAAAACTTACTCCATCAATTTATCCACATTCATCCTCAATTCACTTTATTCCTCAAGATTACAATGATTTTCTAGTATGTTAAAAAATTAAGAACATAGGAACAGATAAATATAGTGTTAAATGAATCTAAAGATAGAAATGCACCAATAAGATCATTTGGAAAAGCATCATGTTATTCCTTTATTAAAAAATGAGCTAACAGATAGTTATGAAAATTATCATCATGGAATGGATTCTCCATTATCAATAAATAAAAATATGATTTTATACAATTAATTCTCTACATGAGATTTATTGATAAAGAGGATACATTTGGGATATTATGGAACAAATTTATCTTGATGAATATGGGATGGATTTAATAGATCAGGGGTAATACTATTTTCACCAAGTTGGACTGATTATGTTTTATTTCTACCATCATCTTTAACATCCCTATCAATCATTAAAGGCCTTAATTGCAATAGGTTATAAGAATATAGAGGAATAACATTTCAAAATTCCTTATAATTATAGTTCTTACCAATTGAATATAAAATCATATCCACTTTATTGACTAAATGTGGGATCCTTTTTTTCAAAGATTGAGGTTTATAAGACTAAATTTGACTCTAAATTGCATGATTCAATTTGTCTAATAGTTTTTTGATGAAACATTTATAAAACTCCCAATAGAAATAATCACCTTAAATACTCATTCAGTCATAGAGAAACAAGTTTGAAACAATTTTTCTTATTTATCTTGTTGAATGAAGTTTTGTTCTTGAAAAAAATGTCATTGTAGAAGTATTTTAACCACATCAAATTCTTCCACTACATGATATTATTATTCAAATTATTCACCAACATATTCATACTCTTCGATTTACTTTTCAATCATTTCAATATCCTATATAGTAAAAAATTAGATTGTTACGACAATTGGTATGAAAATGATCATACCCATGATATTCAAAGCACATTCGATTCCCATGTTTAAGGAGTGAGATTTTACTTTTGTGTTTTCCATATCCTTATCATTCCATTAATCCATAATCATGTCCCTTAAAACATTTTTATCATAAAAACATCATTTATTTGAAAAAAATTCTTTTTAAAAAATTTAACATATTGTAGTTCATGGGCGCTAGTGCTTTTGATGACTATCTTTTATTTTCCTCCACGATTGTTAGTATGAAATCATCATCCAGTGAATTGAAAGGTTGTAACTCAAATAAATGTGAAATTTAAATATTCAATCCTCCCAAAACCATTAAATCATTTTATCGTTGTATTATATAACATCACATTGCATCCACAAATGATCAGACTCAAAAATGAATATTTTAATAGATTTACCTCCTTAGCGTGACCCATGATATTTTAAATAATGTTCTAGAATATAAATATCACAAATAAAGAATCTAGTCAAATGGTTATTCAACTTCCCCCATGAGATTTTTCCCATCATATTCCTAATGCTTTTTTATATTTTACCACTATATTGATTAATAATCAATAAATTTCGAAATTTCAACATTGAACTTCTTTAAACCAGAACAATTTTAAAATTCTAAAAATCATTCAATTTTTTTATAACCAATACTAAAAATTAGCTTGATTCACAAACCCATTTAAATATGTAGGGTATATCTTCAATCCTCATTAAATATCATTATCTTCTCTTCTTATTCTCATATCAACCTCTGAAACACTGGAATCATCCCCAGTTTTAGGATCTTCAAAAAATGGTTCCAAATTACAATAATTATTTGGAGATGGAAATTGGGGACTCTAATGTGGTGGAGGGGAATCATTTCATCATGATCTCAACAATTGTAAAAGATACTCACATTTGAGTAATCTTTAATTGTACAAGCATGTTGAAAATTTTATATAGTGTAGGAGGAGTAAATGGTAATCTTTTGTGACACATAGTGTAGATGATTTTTTTCCAGAGATTAATAAGAATAATGTGGAACAACAAACTTTAATACAACCCCCAATACCTAGACAAAAATTTACCCCAGGCCATAGCCATAATGATACCCCTCAACCCATAGACTAAAACCTACCACCTGGTCCCAACCATATACCACCCCTGGTGACCCCCCCAATAACACACACCCCCTAGCCCCATGACTTAATACTATCCCCTAGACACTCCCAATAAACCTATCCACCACCCCCTCTCCTCAACCCACAACATACTGACACACCCCGAGCTCTACCCCTTAATCCCACCCCCAACTGAAGCCCAAAGCATACCCACCTACCTCCATCCCTAATCCTATGCCTCAAGCATACCCCTAAACACAAACACCTCGACCCCAAATCATAAACCAAACCCACCCCAAACACCCCCAATAATTCCCTATACCCATCCCAAAACCTACCTCATAAACAAGCCCCTGACCACTTCCCAAATCATTCACCTAATTACCCCCTCTCCCCCACAGACTGCTACATAAACCAACCCCACCGCTAGCCCATCCCTAACACAACCCTCATCCCCAAGCCCTAAACATACCCCCCATATTGATCCATAATCCTTTCCCACATACTTAATCTCTAAACCTATCTCCCCCCAAACACACACACTAAATATACCCCCTAAATCCATCCATTATCTTACACAAACCCCATCCCTAAATCTACACCTGCCCTATCCCTAATCCAACCCCATCTCAATACCTAAACCCACCAGAGGCCCTTACCCTTAATCCTACCCCCAACTAAAACTTCCCCCAACCTATATATCGTTCATCCCAAATCCTACACCCACCCAATACCTAAACCTAGACACATACCCCCATCCATAAACTCACCTCTATCCCTATGCCTAATCCCCAACCCACAACCCTCCAGTCCTCAACCTATGACCCCAACATCAACTCGACCCCTATCCAAAACCTTAACCCACCCCACCCCCATCCCTAGAACAAATCCTACCCCATGTCTGGTACTCTTATTCATATACCATGATCCCTCCCCCAAACCTGACACATTGCCACAACCAAATCCTACCTGCTAACCCCTGACCCTAAATCCAAACCACTTAAACCTACCCCAACCCGCTCCTTAAACATACCAACCTAACATTGAATCCCTAAAACACCCCCATATATACCCATAATCCACAAAACCCCCAAGTGAAAAACATATATATACCCCCATCCTCAACCTACCCTGACCACTCACCACTAAACCAACTCCTAGCCCCATCCCCAAACCAACCCCCTCCCCTCATCCTACACTAGACTATTCCTATAAACCTACCTAATGACACTATTCTTTAATCTATCCACATTCCCCTCGACCATACCCCTAAATGCCACCCCCACTAGTCCAAAAACCACCACCACGCCTAAGCCCTAAACCTACCCCCACCACCAAACTGACCCTAGAACCTTGCCAAAAACCTTCCTCAAGGCATCATGTAATAAACCTACACATGGAAATATCCCAAACCAACTTACCCGAACTCTAAGCCATCCCCCAACACTAACCCTAAACCTACCCCATGGGGTTCATCCTAATCATTAACTCCATGGATGTATTCCTAAACCTACCACCTAGTCTCTACACCTACCTCTACAAACCCTAAACCTATGCACCACCACCTGACCCATAGCCCCATCCCAACACCTAAACATACTCATAGAACCTATTTATAACCCTACCACACTAATAAATCCCCTACCACACCAACCCTATCCCTAAAAAAATCCTACAACTAGTCCCCCTAACTCTTCCCCCATCCTACCCCAATCACCAAAACTACACCCCGACCTAGGCACTAGAACCAACCCCAAACCTAACCTTTGAACACAAGCCCCATCCCAACCCAAAAACCTACCCCTACCTTCTTCTTAAACCTATGACACACACACAATGAATATAGCCCTAAACCAAGCCTATACCCTATACCTAAACATACCCCATACCACAGACCCAACCCAAAACCAACGGCCAACCCCCAACCAAAGACCCTTACCAAAACCTACCGCCTAAAAATCACCCTATCCCCACCATCCCTATTCCTCATACACTAAAATTATCCAAATACTTAAAGCTACCACCTAGAACCTATACACTCAACCCCATACCTACCCCCTAGTTCCATACCTACACCTAACACCAATCACTTTTCAGTAAACCAACCCACCCTAGTCCTGATCAATATACAAACCCCTCCCCCAACCCAGCACTAAATAAACCAATCTGTCCCCTATCCATTGCACCCAACATACCCCACCAGATCTCAACCAAAATAAACACCACCCTTCCCCAAACATCTATACACTCCCCCTATCCTGAAAACCTACCTTCGGCTCTTGTCCCAAAACCTACCCGTAACCCCATCCTAAAACCTACCAATCAACCCTAACCCTAAACATACCACGACCCCTAATCATGAACTTACCCATGGACCATTCCCTAAACTTATCCGACTAGAACCAATACATAAATCAACACACCTTACACCCCACCACCTTAACCTACCCCCGACCTATCTCTAAAACTAACCCATCCCCTATACCTAACTACATAAACCATCCTCCTAAAATGATCCCAAAACATACACACCTACCCAAGCCCAAAACAAACCCCATGGCCCTAACCCTAATCCCCAACCCACATTTAGAACAATCCTAAACCTATATCCCACATCTAACCCTATCCCATCTCTAATCCGAACCCTAATCTATATCCCAATACCTACCACCTGACCCCTAGCTGTAATCCTACTCCACTACCTCTCTGACCCAACCACCAAACCCAAACATACACCCCAGACACCACCCCCTCTCCAAACCTTTCCCCCATCAGCCTTGGCCCAAAACATACAACTAGACACCTGACCTACCCCCTAATCTTACCACAACCTGAGCCGTAAACCTAACCACTTACCAAATTACATCCCAAATCCAACCCCAACCCTAGAACTAAAACACAACCTCGATCCACCCCCACTAACCCTACCCCATAGACACATCCCAAAACATCCCCTGACCATGGCCCTAACTCTACCACAAACCTAGCCCAAATCATACGCACTAACACCCCTAGAAATAATCCTATCCCCCAGTGAAATCCCTCGACCCCGACTCCCCCCCCGACCCATTTCCCAAAACCTACCCACCAGGATTATCCATAAATGTACCCGTTGACCCTATCTCAGAAACACCCCCTAGACCGAAAAAATAAACCTACCCCCTAATAACTTAGTCATAAACCTACCCCCATAGCCCCTCGCACTAACCCTAAAAACTCACCCCCACCCAAATCACTGACCCTAGACCTACAAATTCCCCTCACCTAGACCAAAACCTACCCCATCCCAAAACCTGTGCCCCTAACCCATGGTCCTCTCCCAACCACTAAATCTTCCCCAACACTCACCCTAATCCTACCAACCCTCCCCAACTATATTCCTAATCCTAAACATGACACATAACCCTATCCCTAGCTGTAAACATACCCCTACCCCTGACCCACCCCCAAAACCTACCCCTAGGACCTTCCCCAACACTAAAAAACCCCAATATATTGACTAAAACCTACCAAACGATCCCAAATTTGAAACCAGCCTACAAATCATTCTATAAAAATACCCCCACTCCCATACCACAACACTAAAAATAACCTTGACCTTATCCCTAAAGATACACCAAACCTCAACCCCATACATAAAAATACCCCTCCTTATACACCTTCCCCATACCTAAACCTACATGACCTCTCCATAACACCCCCATCCCTGATAATATCTATAAACAACCCCCTTCAAAGACCCCTACCATTTTCACCATCCCTAATCCTAGCCCCACAAACATTACCCTAACACCCCCACCCCCGAACTAATCCCTATACCCACCCCGACCCCTTATATTCTCCTTATTCGGGATCCTACCCCAACCCTAAACATACCAATATCCCTAGACACATCTCTAACCCTACCCCTGACCCAAACCCTGAAGTCTGTCCTAAACTTACCCCCTTAACATACACCTTAACACCCCCACCCGCCCAACACCAACCCTCGTCCCTTCCCATAAACACCTCTAGACCATGGCCCTAAACCAACACCTTTTTCCTTGGCCCCTAAACCCCTTAGACCCTAACCAAAAATGTTTTAGCTTTGGTCACAACCAAAAAACTAACACCATCCCAAATCCTAATCCATGATCCTCCAAAAAATAATATGGAACTCTATCTCCAAAAGCTACCTCATATCTAGATGTATACCTACCCCACCTCTATCCCAAGTCCTACCCCAATACACCCATCTATAAACCATTCCTGCTGACTCCATCCTTATACAAACCCCCTTAGAGGATATCCAGGACCCCATTGGTTTCTAAACCTAACCCGATTACCAAACAAAAAACCAACCCCCAAAACCACTAAAATTAATACCTAACCCCATCCCCATCCCAAAAAGACACCCCTAGGACATAAACAGGAAACCTCACCATACCCTAGGACCTTAACCCTAGACACAAGACCATGCACCATCCATAAAACCACCATGATCAATTTCCGTAAAACAATCCCCACTCCCAAACCCCAAACCTAGCATTAGAACACCCACCCCCGAACTAAATCCACCCCCATGAAACCTCAACCCTAGACCCAAACTCTATCCATTATCCCCATCTCCAGATATAAACAAACCCCCTAGGCTAGTGGCCATAATCCTACCCCATTCCCATACCCTTGAACTTATCCCTAGACCTACCACAACAAGTATACTTATCCCCAAACCTAATAATACCACTCGACCACAGATCCAAACCTACCACAAGGACCTAATCAAAACCCTCTGATCATAGCCCTAAACCTTCACATAACACCTAACCCCATCAGCATCCATTAACCTAGAAGGCCCGCCCGCATCCCTTTCCCTAAATGTACCACCATCCCTAATCCAACCCCCCTTTATAGACCTATTCATACACACACCCACCCCTATCCCCATGAAGAAACCTACCCCTAGGCCCTAAACCTACCACCCAACCCTATCCCCAAACCTACATCACTGCTAACCGTAGCCATAAAAAACCCTCAATGTATATCTTACCCCACATACCTAGAAATAAACCTACCACAACTTCAATCGTAGACCTAGCCTCTGCTTCCCTTTCCTTAAACATACACCCCCACACACACATATGACCCTATCCCTAAACCTACACCCATCCCCTTTACCTAGCACCACCCCTAAACCAACACCCAAGACCAGAGACATAAACCTATCCCCGACCCAAACCCCTACCTTATTCCCATAGCTCCATTCAAATCCCTAAACAAACCCCCCAATCCTAGACAATAAATCTACCCCCACATTGATCCCCACTATAAACCAACCCCCAACCCATAACCTAAACCAAGACCCCTAATCCACATCCCTAATCCTACTCCCCATCGAACCTAATCCCTACCCCCTAAACCAACCACCAGATAACTATTCATAACACAAACCCTAAATCTACCATCCAAACCCTCACCCTAAGCTGGCCCCCTACTCGATCCCTAAATTACCCCATTACCCCATCACTTCCCCCAGACCCCAACCCTAACCCCACCCTACTACATCCCTAAACCTAAAGCAGCCCCAAACCTAAACCCAAACATCGACCAAAGCCCGACCCCTTCTTCCTAGCCCAACCACCCTAAACCTACCCCCTAAACTATCCATAATACAACCTCAAAACTATCCATACAATTACACCCCCAGCCCATACCCAAACCTACAGACCCTCGAAACCTATCCTCAATCCACGCCTCAGCCCTATCCCTAAACCTAGCCCTTGGAACAGAGAGAAACCTAACCAACCCCCCCCCCCCCCAACTCACACATATTATATCATAAAACTACCCCCAACCCCTATATCATACATTACAAGTACCCCCACCCTTAACCCCTACCCAAAACCCACCCCCAACTCTAGACCAAACCCCCTTCCACAACCCAAAACCTCCCCCAATTCCAAGGTCATAGTCATAAGTATAACCACCGACCAAAGACCATATAAAACCCTATATTCCAAAATCCTCCACCTAAACCCATCCCCCCACTTGACCCTTTCCAAAAACCAACCCAACCCCACCCCCTAATTGTGACCATTGAACTACACCAAAACCTGTCTCAAAACCTAACTCACAACCCAAACCCTAAACATCCCCATTTCCCATATTCCTAACACCCTATACTAACCCCCATTGGTCCTAGTATTAATCTTACCCCTAACATCATGTTCTAGCACAAACCCTACACCTATGTTGCTTAACCAGATCATAACCACAAAACTGGACCTAGAAATACCCATAGCATCGGACATACAACCCCAAAACGTCCCCATAACACAACAATATCCTCCCTTCCCCGTCCATAAACCTACCCACTATCCCAATTTCTACCACTACAAACTGACCGCACACCCAAACCCTAAACCTACACCCAACCCCTTTCCCTAAAAAAACCCCAAAATCGAACCCCCTAACCATTTCCATGAACCGCCCTCCCCCCAAACCCTGACCAAAACTGACACCCCCTCAATATTGAACATACCCTCCCCCATCCCTAGCTTTATACATTTTTAGACCTACCACCCAGCCACAACCCAATCCTCTGGGATCCATTCCCTGCCCCTCAACCTACCCTACCCACTGCCCCGAACCATACCATCCCCCACCACCATCCCAAACCCTAAATTAAGCCTACCCCCACATCCATAGCATGAAATCGACACCCCCAACCAACCAAACCCTCCCAATCCCTAACCTAAACCTACCCATATCCTCTACCACCAGCCCTAACGCATCCCTTAACCTCCCCCCACCTTCAACCAAAGACCCTAGCCTACCCCCAGTCCCTTATCCCCAACCCAAACTGCAGCCCTAACCAAAACATGCACCCAATCCCTGCATCAATTCCATTACATGACCTAAACCTACCCCCTAACCTATCCCAACAAACCCGTCAACCCATATCCCTAGAAGAACCCTTAAATCCATAACCCCCACACCCTAAACTTACCCCCATATGCCACTATACCTAATCCCTAATGCTAGCCACATATAAGTTACACAAACCTAGTCCTCCCAGCCCCTAGCCATAGAAGAGACCATAATGGTACCATGTCCTTACGATCTTATCTCTAAACTGAATCTATCATCCATTATCGCTAACCCCTTAAACATACCCACCACACTCACAAGCACCAAGCCTTTCACAATAGCAAAACATACCATCCCCCACGACCACACCCAAATCATTCCCAAAACCCTATCTCTAACCCTACACCCTTCCTCCTAGTCATCCCCTGACCCTAGACCTAAACCTACCCCATCAGTAGACCTACCCTCAAGACACACCCCCACACCTACAACCAGTCCATGGCCCTCACAACCACAAAACAGATCCCTACCGACACCTATCCCTCCCACTAGACTACTAGCCATCACATTACCCCAAAATGACCCATAAGGGACCTAATCAAACCATTACCACCAATCTATAAACCAAACTACAACTTACCAAAACTTACCCCCTCCACCACCATCCATAAGCATACCCCCAACCCTATCCCTATACAACCCCACCCCGACCCCCACCCCAATCCTCCCCCTGGACCTCTCCCAAACCCACCCTCACCCCTTAACCAATACCCAACCTACCCCCACCCTTTCAAAAAACATCCCACATCCCCTAGACCCACCCCATAAACCTACCCCAACCCTACACTAAATCAACCCTCCATCACCATACCTACACTTACACTCTTTCATGAGCACCAAAACTATCCTCATAACAAACACTAAACCTACCCCCATTCCATATCCCTAAACCTTCCCCTGGCTACATACCTAAACCATCCCCCCAATCCTAGCCCGTATCCACCCCCAAACCAAAGACATACCCATCCCCTAATCATATCCCCATCCCTAAACCTACCACCCCTTGACCCCGACCCATTACCAAACCTAAACCACCCCCTAACCCATTCATGAATCATACCCTTATCCCCTATCCCTAAAACTTACCATATTCCCAACGCCTAGCCCCATACTCAGGCCCTGAACCTACCCCTGACCCTAACACTAAACCTAACCCCTACACATTCCCAAAACCTACCCATACACCCCTATCCCTAGACCCTAAATCTTCACTCACCCTATATCTACATGAAGTCACTCAGAATTATAATAAATTTAGTGATGAAACAAAATGACAATTTTTTAGAAATTTTATTCATTATAAAAAACATAATGTGTGAGAAAAGAATTAGTAAAAGGCAATCAAAATGAATTTATAGGTTTTCGTTTAGATATTTCCATGTTATGATAAAATCATATATTTCCACATTCATTATGTATTGAGGATAATAACAAGTGGTGAAATTAGATATGATAACATGTAAGGAACTAAACCTTATAATAAATATGATTTCATTTTATTTTACACATGGATAATTCAGGTTATGAAACTTGTAAAAAATAAAATTTTGAGTAAAATTCCATACGAGGAAATAACAATGTGACATGAATCCCTCTATCATAAGGTTCTCACCTAAAAAATTACTTGAGTAATGAAACATAATGATATAAAATTATAAAATTTCATTTTCAATAAAAAAATTATGTATGATAAAACACATGGTAAAAAAGAAATCAAAATGAATTTAGAGGGTTTCATTATGAGATTTCCATTTTATGATACAATAAATAATTTCTAAATTGATTAGGTCTTTCAGAAGATAACAAGTAAGGAAATAAGTGAATATATCAGGGAACTACACCTAAAAAAAAAAAATATAATTGTCTAACATAATATAAAATAAAGTAATAATAACATAATTGATTTTAATAGAACGTTACCATAATGCCAATTGAAAATATATTTTGTTAATGTAAAATGAATCACTAACAAAACATACATGGATATATGCTATTTTAATCGTTTTTCTTTGAGTTTGTAAAATTTATAAATTTAGGATGCTCTAAAAATAAATGATAATATTATTTTTCCATACTAAAAATAGCTTAGAAACCTCACATTCTTGGATCATTGAAATAAATATGGTTTCCACAACCATGTAATGAAGAATTAATACTAAAATAAGATTTTAACTATTTTCACTCTTTTCCATGTGCATGATCATAAAAATAATGTCACCTTCCACTAGGTGTGGGTCTCAAAAGTTTCATATGGAAGAAATTTTAATTAATAATTTCACATTAATTATCTTATATATATCCACGACACATGATTTATTTGACCCAAAAACGTTTTTTCATACATAGTGCTATAACTAGATAATGAAAGAATAGATTCCACGGGATTCCAATTTATAAAAATTACAATAAGATGTTCAAATATATTGGATATTAAGTTTACCTCAATCATTTTAGAAAAAAATAATGGTGAAAGATATAACCACTTCTTAATAATAAAAATAGAAAGGAAAATAATGATTGATGTCTACTTATGTAATGTTAACAAGATGGTTTACAAAGGATGAATTTGATATAATCTTTATAAAAACGTGTTGGGTAGTTTTTATATATCTACTAATCCCTTAATAATTTTCTTTTCACTGTATATCTATGAAAAATGGAAACAAAAAATATAATTTTTGACATTTAAAGACTTGTAAAAAGATATCTTGAGTATTGCAGAACAAAATATGAATCCAAGGAAAACATTTTTTGGTAAAACATACATTGTTGTTATTGTATGAATTAACTTGTAAAAGTAAATAGATTAATTTCACTTTTACAGAAGATAAAAAAATATATAAATGAGATATTCATTTTTTGGAGAGAATAAAATGTATACAATTAGTTGTGATGAATATTGATTTAATTAAAAATCAATACCTATTAAACAAAACTTGACCCACTTCCCCATGAATACCATCCTGACAAGAAATAAAATCTTAATATATAGTTAAGACTATAATAAACATGAATACTTCAAGATTTTTTGAAATATTGAATATATAAACGAAATCTATGGGATAAATTGGTTCTGTATGGTCAAATATCTAACAATAATTCTACAATTTCAACAAAAAAATACACAACATAAAATAAATTTAAATATATGAATAATAATCATGTATAAGATTCCAAAACCAGCAGCAAGGAAAATGTTTCTTACTGTGGTCATATTTTACTTAGTATGATTGTAACTACTAATCATAATGAGATTCCAAAAAACCAGTATTGTTACATAACCAGCCACTTATTTATGTAATTTGATAGGAACCCATGTGTCATTGTTGTTGACACTAATAATGTTCTATCTAGGATCTATAGCATCCTTAAAAAGTTCATTGAAGGGTCACACTAATTATTATCAACATCGTTGACTATATTATATATGATAATATTATAGAGGGTTGAGACATAGTTTATGAACTTGTTTATGATTTTTTAGATTTATTAAATACAGAAATATTTATTATGGATTTGATATAGGTATTGGGGGTGGATATTGATATGTTTGAACCGGTATTTCTTACAAAATGTTTTTCCAACAGTTTTATTGGAGGTGTTTTCATTGTTAATGGTCTACAATGGGAGGGTAATAATCTAGGGGAAGAAATGGTGGATGGATGAGGAGACAGTAATGCATAGTGCATCTCATTAAGAGCATGAAAGGGGGAGACTCATGGGTAAAGTGATCTAGAAATGAATATTTTTTTAATGACTTATTAGAGATGATAGTGATTTTAAATATGGTAGGGGTAAAAGATAGTCATTGTTTTGGAGAAATCATCGATATGAGAAGATAGAGGTTCTATCCATGGTGGAAAAAAACATAGGGAGGATGGTCCAAATGAAAACAATCATTTTTTTCCATATTAATATTATTTAATTATTAAAAAAATTCCCGAATAAAATTTAAATTTTATACATTATTTTTAAAAAACAACACATTAAAATTATAAAGAAAAATTTGATATTTCAATCTCTTTTATCATAGTTGAAGTTTTATATTTAAAATATTTATGTTTGTCTTTCATATCAATAATGTATTTTTTCCATTTCATTGATTTATATTTAAAATTTTTAAATTTTAAGATATATTTTATAAGTTTTAGTGTAAAGTATTTTCAATTGTCAATGGTTTATCATATTGAAATTTAAACAAGTTAATTTGGTTATTTTAAGAATATAGTGTTTTAATATATTTTGGTATGACTCCTATGAAAAAAATTATAATTGGTTGAGATTTTTGTGAAAGTCACTAACAATTATTATCATTTTTATAATAATATAGATTTTTGTATTTTTATATACACATGTCACCTGCACATATTTTGTATGATTTCCAATTTTCATTCTCTCTTCTCCTTACTATATTAATATTTCTTATTGTTGCCTCCCCTTTTACTCGCTAAGCTTCATGAATCCACATTCATCTCCCCGTTGCTGTCATCGATGCTACCTATCCTATTCCACATTTTTGACCTCCCATACCCCATTTTTTTCTATTTAAATATATCACTCTTTCCCTATTTTGAATTAATTCACATTGATAACAATCTAGAGGTTACCTTTATGTCCTTCAATTTCTACCCTTGGGGTTTCACACATCTCCCTATGATTTTCTCACTTCGCACTGTGATGTTTCACACTATGATATTTATACATCCGCACAACACCCTTAAAATTATTTTTTCATTGTTATTTGGACTAATTATGATTTTCTCAACTTTTATTAACTATATTCTATGATTTCTGAAATCCTCCTCTTGATATCCATCACTGAAAAGTGATTCCTTTACTGAAAAATTTTGGTGTTTTTACTAGAAATCCCCTATCTTATTTCATTATCTGGACATATTTGTTCACCTTGCCTTCTACTAGGTAATTTATAGTAGTAGTAAGTGTTTCATGAATAACTTGAATAAAAGTTGAATGTTTTAATTTTTTATATTTTAAAGGATATTTTAATTACTGATCTTTTGAAACCATAATAGAATTTTCAATACATGCATGTTTTTTGTGATGGAATCACACCGAAGTTAATTGTTGGGAATCACTTACTTCTTTTGGGACAACCAAATATCTCATTATAGAACCTAAAAATTAATTATCTTCCATAATTCAATAAACAGAATGTTTGTAGTTTCATACATTTTTTATATTCTACATCTGCAACATTTTCCAATGGTGGATGTTTAAGTAGACCTTGGTATTCCTTCAAATAATATATGCTATATAGTAATATGTATGCTATAGCTCTGTTTTTTTCTTATTCCCTTATACTATAATCTCATAGAGTATATTATAAACCACTACATGCTTATATCTAATTCATAATATATATTTAATTTTTATAATGTCTATTTTATTTAGTATATCCAAATTGCATATCTTTTGTATGAATTCATAATATCCAGTACATACATAATAATCAGTTTTCACAGAAATTTTAAACCATTTAATTATTACATGTATCAAATTCGAAACCCATATACCATTTTCATTTATTTTGGACAAAAATAATCATATTTAGAGATTATATTTATATTTTTATTCTACTTTATATACTACATTCTTTTTCATACTTCATTATACATTAATAAATATTAACATCATGTTTTTTTGTGCCAATAATTATATGATACTTTTATTTTCATTTAATAACATTGTTTTTTCATACTCATTCCTTGTATCAGAATCACTATAATGATTTTTTCAATACAAAAATTGATAATAAAATCATGAAATTCAAATAAAAACTCCTGAAAAACAAAGTAATTGTAGTCCCATTTCTTATTTAAATACCATACATCAATGAATATTTACTTTTTTCAAAAAAAAATTTCTCATAGCATTTCTATACTGGAGGTTCATGCTATAAGAAATTAGGGGATGCATTTAGATTTACATATTATTTGAATAGAAGATATAAGCTAAAGTCTTATACTATATTATTGATTTCTTTAATATAAAATCAACTATCCTTTTATTGATGAAGTATTTATAAATGGATAATGAAATATTCCATTACATATTTTAACCACAAATTTAGATTCTAACAACAATAATGAATATAATAAAATACATTTTAGAAAGGTAGTGTATGAGCATAAATTCCAATATGTAATATTTTTATACAAAAAATCACATGTGTTACAACAAATTTAAAATATGGAAATATCTAATTTCAAATCACTATTATAAAATTCTCATATATTTGGGGTATATAAAACATATACTCTAGCATTTTAATTAATAATTATGAAAATGTAATATTAAATTACATAATATAGAATCTTCCTATTCTGAATAAGTAATATTCTTCTAGCATACATTTATATAATGAATATTTGTATATATATTTTTTGAAATTATTTTCTTAATATGTAATATGAACATTTCCCTTATATCAATATCATAATTAGAGTATATAAATTATTTATAAACTCATGATATCTATATATCTAAAATTATACTAAATGGATTTATTTCCATTATGCATGTCACATCCCCCTTAATTAATTTCCTACATCAATTTTTCTTTAATGTCCCCCTTTCCATTAATTCATCATTTCATCCACATCCTCCCCACCTTACCTCATATATTGAAAAGTTTGTTTCCATTTTTCGCGCCATTGGTTTTCTTTTGTTGTTTTCAAATGTAATAAATTTATAGTTTCTATATCTAAATCATTAACGCCTCACCTATAACAAAATATCAATTCCCTTCAACTATTGGATTTTTATATAAATATATTATAATTTTATGGATAATTTTAAATTATGTAATTTTTTTTTCTCTTTATAATTTTTATTTCACATTCATTTATTTTTTAAGAAAATTATATTCTTAATGATTCTTTATGCTGCTGAATCATATATTTATCATTTTAAAATTGTATGATTATAGTTTCAATTTATATATAAGATAATTTAGTCTTATGGTTTGTTTTATATATTTTAAATTTAATATGAATTTGTAAAAAAGTTAATTTTTTTCTTGAATATAGATTTGAATTTTCATCTGTATTATTTATATATGAATTTATAGAAAGTACATTAAAAATACTTAAAACATGAATATTCTAAAAAAATTACATTTTTCAATAATATTTTAAATGTTACTTATTGTCAGTTTTGAATTTTTATTCCTTATTACTCCTATGTTATTTATGATATACAAAAAATAAATTTTCAATATTCCCTCTTCTATCTTTTAGATAAAAATGTTTAATTTTTCAATATCTTATCTTTGAAAGAATGACTTTATCATAGTGTATATAAAAAATATAATGTCACTTTTTTTATGTGCATATTATGTTTTCATAATATATATAAAAATATTGTATATCCATTGTCCATTATAAAATGTCTCTATATATGTGTAATACACATTTAGTTTATTCATAATGTATCATAATATTTTCATTATCTATTTTTTCCAGTTAAATATATAATAGTTCATTTTATTCATATACTAATTATTGTTTTATAACATATATATATATATATACATTTAAAGTTTGATTCAATATTTATTATTTAGATTAAAATTATTTACTAACTTTATAATTTAAAAATATATTATCTCTTTATATGGTTGAATATTATAATTTAATTAGACTTCGTACTAGATCATTCCAATGATTTTTCACTTGAATTTTAATTCACAAAAAATGTTTATGGAATTTTTTTTAAAAGAATATTATTCTAGTTGAAATAGAAACATATTTCTAGTATAGGTATCAAACACTATATGGATTGTATATTTTAAATGTGTATGTGATTTTTCATATAATTACTAGAAATATAGTAATTTATGGTATATATAATGCTTCATGATCTATGATTTAATATAATAAACAATTACATATCATTCATACAGATACAATTTCTGCTGCTAACATCGTTTAGAATGGTAATGTTGGATCCTGTTATCAATTATACCATTAAATAATGTTCTTATTAGACACTTTCATATATAATTCATTGAATTATTTCCTAATATATGGAAATAAATATTAAATTCTTTAATAAAAAGAATATTCATTAGATAATGATCGACACCCGTAACATATTTTACGACAATTTTTTTTACTAAAATGAAGAAAATAAGATGTATTTATAAAATACTCCATCATATTGGAAGTATATTTTTTTTTCAAAACTAGATATAAAATAAATATTTAGATTATTTAATTTTATTTAAATTTTTTATCCATTTCAACTTTTTTAAAGACTGTAATTTCTATGTTATTCCATACATTTTTATTGAATAACCTATGATGCATTATAATTTCCAGTGAATATTAACATTAAAGATGGAACCATGTTCATATTACATTAACATGTACCTTCTAATAATAGTTATCATTTTTTCTATCCCATAATGGATTATATTTATTCATCTATTACATACATGACATAGAATTTTTGAGGGATAAATATGATTATATTATTAAATTTTTAGTATTTCAATAAGTATAAATGCAAGTTATTTTTTAAAAATTAAATCATATAGTTACCATTGAAATAAATAGTAATTTAAAACTTCACATCAAGAATAACATCCAGTAAATTTTATTCTTATTTATCTATATCAATCATTCATCCATCTACTATACAACATATATTTGGTAAACAAGTAATATCAAAATTTCCCATTCATTTCATATAAGTCTGTTATGGTATTATTTCTTAAAATATTCATTATTTTATGAATATTTATTATTTATTTAAAATATTATTTAACTATTTCATTATTTTGCTTTATTATGTTGACATATTTTTTAACTATAAACATTATTCTATTATGCTTATTCCATCCACATACGTTTATATTATTTCAATACCATCATATCTTAAAATTTATATCATTAAGTGAATGTTTTTCCTAGTAAATATTTCCAAAATAAAATATAATTCCCCAAAAATTAATAAAAAATAAATTGATTTCCAAAAAAAGGTAAATTTAAGGGTAGATCTAGAATTTTTAAGAAAAAAATCAATGCTATATATGATAAAGACATGTTCCTATTTTTTTCCAAAAAATTCAACATTCTTCCACATTCGTATACAATAACATACGATATCTATAATTATATTAAACTATATGATTTGACCAAAAATTGCCACTGTCTCCTTAAATGTTTCCCTCTAATCTCCCTTCACTTTCATTTTTTCTATTTTGATAATCCAAAACCATCAGATTCCATCAGAACCTGTAATCTCACTCCTCACCATAATTAATATCTTTCTATGTAAACCATATCTTCTCTTGTTATCCTTCTTATTGTCTAGTATTTATAAATTATAATTTTATATGTGTATTGATATCTTCTTTTTCACATAATTATTTATCAACTATAATTTTTTTCTACTGTATATTTTCCCAAAATTGGATATTTTTATTTGAATTCAATCACTATGGACAAACACCTAATATTTTCTTGAATTTCATATACTCTATTAGTCCAATCGTAGTTAAGTATATTGCACTATATTTTAATTTGGTTTCATTGTTTGTTATTCTTTAATAAAAATTTATATTATCCATCTTTCATTCTATTTTATGTACTGATAATCCTATATTCAAATTTAAAAATTAAAAATTCCCTTTATAAAATCTTCCCTTAAATAAAAATAGAATCTTATCTTATTCTATTTTATTTATTTATGCATTCAAATCTAAAATATCATTCCTTATACATAGAACATAAATTAATTTTTATACTTTAAAGGGAGTTAGGTTATGTTTCTATTAATGTAATATGAAATTTGTATCCTTTTCATCTTATTTTTATTCAAATATAGACACATATGTCAAAACACGCTATTCATATTTTAGTTGTCTTAAATTTTCAATTTTCATTCATTTGAGAATTTAATAATTTATAAAATTATACATTCATAAATAACATATAGAATCTCATTTATAAGAAGTTATTAATTTATGTGACTGATTTTTTCATTTACTCATGCTATCCATATTTCATATTTTATGATCTGATTTGGCATGTTCAGGTGATGATACTAAAGGATAAATATGAAAGGATCCCTGCATTTGTTAATTGAATACTTAATATCCATAAAATTTATTACCTCTTCTAGAACAAAAAATGTTTAGTCCTAGTATGTGATAAATATATTTCAAACAAAAAATCATTATATGATTAAACAAAATGTGTAGGTATCAATACCAAATGTATGTTTGATATTTAAAAAGAAAAATGTACCCAAAAAATCCCATGATAAATGTTATATTATGGACTATTAGGATCTTTCTCATAGTGAAAAACAGTGATTCATTAAAATATGACTATTTATTAGTGGTTCATCATTCTCAAAATCCGTTTAACATTCTCAATGGTGCCGTTAAAGTTACTATCATTGAAGCTACTTTGTGATGACCTTGGGCCAATGATATTCATCATACATGAAAAAATCTAAATCTTTCGTATTTATCTACCTCTATCCAACAATTTTTTTTTTGTTTTTTGAAATCAATAATCAATATAATTTTGATTATATTAGTTTTTATACTCAAAATGAATTTGGTGAACTATCTTCCCATGTGTTAAAATAATTATTAGAATTGTTAACACTCATTTTCATAAACTCATTTTCATATATAGGTATAATTTGTATTTTTTTAGTGAACGATTTAAAATTAACCATTAAAATAATGTTTCAAAAATTTCATTACAATAGTTTTATATACATTAATTTACCAGTTTCAAAAGAAATTATTGGTGCATTATGATTCTGAATTGTTTTTACCTTCACCTTGAAATTATAATTATAGTTTGTGATATCATGCCTTATAACTCTTGGGTCACCCCAATAACTCTTTAACTAAAGATGTTCCTATGTCAAGACCTCTCAATGAAAAATTCACGTGGTAAAAATGCTGAAAAATAGTTCAAAACAACTTTTTTCTTTTTTTTTCACAACTATTTTTATAAAATAAAAAAAACTGTTTTATATAAAAAATTATAAACTATTTATCAAAAGTGTAAGCTTCTAAAAGTTGCAATAATTATTTCTAGTAAAATATACATTACATTACTACAAAAACGGTGTCTTTACAACTATTTCCAAACTTATTTTTGATATATTTATACATAAATTTTTATAAAGTGTTTTAATTTGAGACTCAAAATGTTGATTACTCTCAATGATGTTGTCCAAATTTATGAGACAGAAATAAATTCCTCAAATTCTATTAATAATTTATTTACTCTGAATAATTAATATTAAAAAGGTTCTTTTAGGGATATCCTTGAGCTATAATTTCTATAAAAATTCTTACTTCAATATTATAATAATGGTGCCTAATATATAAAATAATTTTGGCATTGAAACACAAATTTAAAAATATTCAACCATATCTCTATAGAATTTAAACATGTCATTTCTAAATCACATATTTCTGGTGAAATATTATTTTTCAATTTCTTGTGATCAAAAATAGATATAGTATTGGTAAAATAATCAGTTTCTAATATCTATTTTGAAATCAAAAAAAATATTTTTATCCAACACGCGTTCCATCTAAATGTAGTAATATAGAAAAATAAACATCCATGAAATATAAATCCCTTTATTTCATTTAAGATCAATTTGAAATTCCAATTTTTAATCCTACATACCAATTTAGATTTTTTTATTTATATAAAACATCAATCAATATTATATATTTCAATTATCATGTAAGATCTTACATGAATATGGAAATAGATGTAGATTTATTTTAATACATATTGTTTTATGTTTATTGTATATTGTATTTTGAATATTTTGAACCACATTGATTTAAATATGTTACTAAATGATCTATAGTTGTAACATTAACTAATATTATTGGTTATTCAGATAGTGCTCCAAATTATATAATAAACAATTAACAAATTTATATTTTCTATTTTCATTTTACTAGGTTATGTAGGTTCTCTCATTTTTTTCATTTAACTTTTCATACAGTCTACAAGGCCTCTCTTACCATATCTTCTTTCACTAGTAATCATACCACTTTCTCCACACTTTCTTTCACCATAGTAATTTTTAATGTAACAGCTATTTTTTAGTGCATCCATATGTGTTTTTGGAATCTTATTGAAAAAAATATATTTATTCCATTATGGGTAGATTAGTAATAATTTAAGAAATAAATATATTAATAATGAATTTTATTAATTGGTGTCCAAAATTTTGGAATAGTATAATGATTTCTTGCTTTGTCCAGTGTCATAAATTGTTTTTGACAAGTGTTTGTAAGAACACAAATAATAAATATAAAATGTCACAAAAATGACTTGTTTTAAAGGTATTTTTCATTTAATTTCTATTTTTATTGATTTTGGGGGTTTCCCATGCATTTTTGGAGGAATGGGTGAGTTTTCATGATTTGGGTCAAACCCTAAGCCCATTTCCAGATTTGAAAACCTATTTTGTTTCTTTTATAACTCATTAATTTTTCAATAGTTTTCACCCATTATACTTCCAAAATTTCCTCCACTAACCTATTAACACCAGTATATTAATTAGAATCCATTATGAATCCATAATCATGGCGGATTTGGGTTTTTATTTAAAGAATTGGGCCAGCACGGAAGCCCATTTCAATTTCAAAAACAAATGTTTCTTATTTATTCACTTATTCATTTTTTACCATGTTTTGGTGATTTCACCACCCAAACGAAGACAACAACTCTAGGCTTGAGCCCATCTTCTCCTCTCTGTCTTTGGAGTTCATTTCCATTGGGGATTAGGGAAAATATTCTCAAGCTTTTTCAAATCATCCAAATTTGTAGAGGAAATTTGTTTCCTTCATAACACCTTCATTTCTAACTCCTTTGCCCCATTATAGTTCCTAAATGAAATCCGTATCCTTTTTCAAGCATCACTTCCATTTTTGGATATTTGGAATTTAAGCTACTATTGTATTGTGTGAGATTTCATCAATATCCTTCACATAAGTGGGATTCCTTCCTTCTTGCTCTCATTTTCTTCAAGTTTCTTCACTTATTCATGATGTTAATAATTTCCTAAAAGTAGGGTTTCGAATCATGGGATTGATAATGTGATTCATGGTCTGAAATTATGGTTTTAGGTCTGTTTTAACTCCTTTGTCGTGCATAGGTGTTATAGTTGAACATTCACACAACAATTTGAGGTTTTTGACACTTTTGCTAGGTGATTCAATTGGGTATGCAATCCTTGTGACATATCCTACTTTTTTATAATATTTTTATGTTTATATCACATGATTATTGGTGAGAAAAATGGTTTTAGAGGTATTTTTAAGGAAAAATAATTTTTAGTTACATTTTCTTGGTAAATTTGGGGTTTTTCATAGAAATATATATTTTTTCATCTGGGGCTGCCCTATGGCTACTTAATTAATGTTATTGAAATGTAATAGGTCTTAAAAACAAGTTATAAATCTTTATATCCTTTGTTTGTTTCTGGGAAAATCTATTTTAATGGTGTTTCTGAAGCATATGAACTTTAATAGCCATGTTTGTGTGAAAATGGAGGTTTTACAACTATATCACTTCTAAAATTATATGGGGCTACCATAAAACTGATATTATGGTTTCATTGAAAATTTTTGGGCTGAATAAACTGTTTAAGTGAATTTTAAGTATGCACATGGTGTGAAAAGTGGGGATTTTGAGGATTTTTGGGCAGAAAACAATGTGGATTTTTTGAAGTTGTTTTATTGGAAATCAAAATGTTTTGTTGTGTGTTTTGGTTGGTATAAAGTGTATATAGATACTGTATTATTTTTATGTTACAATTAGTTGTTTTTTAAATGAAAATGGGGTTTCTTTGCATGTTGAAATTGTTTGAGCATAAAGGGAGAAACCTGGGTACATTGGTAGGTAGATATGTACTAGTACGACTAGTGATCTAGATGGGTATTGTCCCTGTTTCACTATGAAAATGGATAAAAAAATCTTAGTAAACTATATGGATGATTGTTTTGTACCACTAGGTTATGGGAATGTTCCCTACAAGTGGATCATGAACAGGAAATGATTTGTGACATTGTTACTTTACATCGAGGAAAGAGGTACACATGACCCGAGACTATCTAGTAACATAGGGGTGTCCCAGGTTTTGGTGAAAATTATATTTGTGGTATTTAACCTCATCATATGGTGTGTTTGGATGTACATTAAAGTAACTAATATGTATTATTTTAATGTGTTAACATTCAAAATGTTTTAGTTTGAAAATATTTTTCAAT
Organism: Viscum album; assembly: GCA_963277665.1. Taxonomy (NCBI): domain Eukaryota; kingdom Viridiplantae; phylum Streptophyta; class Magnoliopsida; order Santalales; family Viscaceae; genus Viscum; species Viscum album. Next base: position 1,560,982,170 of record OY728156.1, read on the forward strand.
TGAAAGTTGCATTTCTTGGAATTTATCGTTGTTTTTCCAAACATATTAAAACTGTCTGCTTTTCACCTAGTATTAAAAAATATTGGGAATATTTGGGTGGAATCATATTGGGATAATTATCACACACTAATTTGACCTCGTGGGTGTAAGTAAACTTGGATATGTTTCACACAAGTAACGGTAAAGCCTCAGATGAAGGTTGTTCGTGTTGTTGGTCCTCTCCTATGGTGTAGTGTTGTGAAGACAGCTCATGGGTGATGACCTCTTGTCATGTGGAGTCACTATGGATAGATCTATACTATTTTTATTATTATTTGTTCTTCTTGTACTTTATTTGAAAATATGTATTCAGTTCGGGTTTTTTTATGTCTTGTTTGGCATGAATATTTATGATTAATATTATTGATTGTTTTTAATGTTTTATAATTTCATACATAGGTAAATAATTCCCAAACCAAATTAATTGACACCTAGGTACTTTTGGAAGCCAATGGGGATAGGAAACTCCCTTCGAGCCTTTTAATGGGATGGATTTGGTGCTGGTAATAGTGGTGAAAAGATTGGGTTTGTGACAAATTGTATTAGATGAAGGTCAATGTTTTTCGGTTATATTATTATTTTGGGAAACGTCAGGATAGAAAGAAGCAAGGAATATCAAGTATTAGGGTTTTGGACATGATTAGGGTTCTTGGCCCACAACTCTCATGGAAGACCATGAGTCACCAGGGGATTTTATAATTGATAGATTGACTTAACTTCCAGGTGAGAAGTGAGGGCTGCAGACCACACGTGGGCATATGGTAGGGGTGTATTAGTTGTTTATTTTATTATCGTAATGTGTTTATATAATATATATATTATGTATTTGATTAAAATTTTATGAATTGTGTTATTGACTATTGTTTTTGTGACTGTTTGATTTTGTAGCAACATGCCTCCCTAGAAAGATCCCATGCGCCGATGGGAGGAAGCCGAAGAGAGTTCTCCCACACCAACTGATCAGAGGATAGTTGAGGTCATGGTGTGGGCTATCGAGGATCTAGGATAGGGACCAACATCTCTTTCATCTCTTGTTAGTGTGGATGAGACTGTTCCTCAAAAGAACAAAGCTTGGGGGTTCATGAAAAATAAGCCTCCCAATTTTTGAAGCAGCAAATAACACTAGGAAGGAGAGGAATGACTCAAGGTGATCGAGCACATGTTTGAGTTCTTAGATACACCCGAGGAGCTCAGGGTGAAATGTGACTCCTTTCTATTGGAGGGTCCCTACCATAGGTGGTGGGAATCAGTACTTCAGACTGAGAAGAATGAGCAGATGCACTGGTGAGATTTCAGTGCTTTCATCAATGAGGAGTACTTCTCTTTGGTCTCGGCATATTCTAGGTCCTAAGAGTTCATGGATCTTGTCTAGTAGAATCTATTTGTGATGGAGTATGCTAAACATTTTCATGATGTGGTTTGGTATGCTTCTGAAATCATATCCAATGATCAAGAAAAGGCTTAGAGGTTTGATAAATGATTGCGACCATAGATATACTCCCATATATTGTAGTTCAATTTGAGGACCTATTCTGAGGTCGTTGACCATGTGTGCATGGATAAGATTGATGGTAAATTTAGGGATGGTTTCTCTATGTCAGTATTAGTAGTGGGCAGTGGCACCACTTTAGAAAAGAAAAGGAAGCCTAAGGAATAGTTGAAGCAGGGAGGTGGTAGTTCAGGATACTCTTCCAGTTAGTTTTTGTCTGTAGTTTTTGATGTGAGATCAATCATGTGTCACAAGTGTGGGAATCTGGGGAACATATGACCCATATTCCCATCTCCTCCAAAGCATTGTTACCAGTGTGGAGGTATGGTGCATTTGCAGCGCTTTTTCGGGGTGGCACGTCCACTTACGAGTGGGTCCGGGTCAGTGGCTTCAAGAGGAGTGCCAGCACAATCTGAGCCATCAAGGACTGGGGGATCTCTATTTGGTGGAAGTGGTGGTATTTTTTGGTCATCTTCAGGTTATATTCAGTTTAGGGAACAATAATACACTAGCGGTCTTCCTCAAGCAGAGAACAGACATATCCATGCATCGGATCAGGCACCAGCAAGATCAGAGGCGAGACCGTCAACAGTTTGAGGTACCATCTTGATCACATAATCTATAGATACTTCTATTTTTGATACTGGTGCCTCTATTTCCGTCATTTATGCCCATTTTTTGGGCCCTTAGAATTTTCCCACTAAGTCTCTGTCTTTTATGATCGATTTGGTTACGCTGCTAGGAAAGAAGAAGGAGCAGGGTCTTATGTGCCCATCGTGTGCGCTCTCCATGTCGGGGATTGAGATGGATTGGGACCTCTTGGTATTAGATATGGGACTTTTTGACATGATACATGGCATGCATTGGATGGTACACTTCCAGGAACACATCGATTGCTATAGGTAGTGAGTGAGTTTCACGACACCTGATAGAAGTCATTAGGTTTTTCACGGAGAATGGGATCCTTGGTCAGGTCGCATAGGACCTACACTCCAAGATTTAGGATGTATTATATTATAGTTATCATCACACATGATAGAGGATGATGGTATTTACTCTGATGGTGCACTATCTCAAGTGGTGAATGAGTTTTCGGAGGTATTATCAGAATATTTTTTAGGTTTTCCCCTAGAGAGGGATGTAGATTTGTCAATTGAACTAGCACCAAGAACACAAACTGTATCTCTCTACTTAAATAGCATGGCCCCTACCATGCTGAAAGGAATTAAATATATAGCTTGAAAACTTGGAATTCAAAGGATTCAATCACCTGAGGGTCTCCCCTTGGGTCGCTCTTGTGTTGTTCGTGAAAAGGGCTAACAGATCCCTCTAGTTGTGCATTGACTACCAGAAGAAGGATAAGGTAAATATTAAGAACAAATACCCTTTTATAATATAGATGATTTATTCGATCTGTTGAAGGGGGAAAAGTGGTTCTCAAAAAATAGACTTTCATTCTACATACCAAAAACTCAGGGTGAAAGAGGCAGATATCCCGAAGACATCCTTGCGAAGAAGGTATGGCCACAAGAGTATTTGTTCATACCATGCAGATTGATCATGGATCTAGAGGTCTTTATTGAACTCATGAACATGGTTTTCCATTAGTATATATATTCCTTCATTGTGGTGTTTGTGTATGACATCCTTGTCTACTCAGGATCTGAGGAGGAACATGAACATCACCTGACGATCGTTATGGGAATCATGCGAGAGCATCACCTTTATGAAAAGTTGTCGAAGGGAAATTTTTGGATTAGGGATGTGAAATTTATGGGGCTTGTGATCTCAGGAAAGGGGGTTTCAGTGGACCCTGAGAAGATCAGTGTGGTCATGTCATGGGAGAAACCAAAGAATGTGTTCATGATCAGGAGTTTCTATGGCCTTTTAGGTTATTACAAGTGATTATTTTGGGATTTCTATCGGCTTTCTTCACCAATGAATGTGCTCACACAGAAAGGGGTGAAGATTTTATGGGCCCCACAATGTCAAGAATCCTTCAAGGAGCTAAATCAGTGGTTGAATACCTCCCCTGTGATGATTTTTCTTGAGGCTAGGAAGGGGTATGTCCTCTATTGTGATGCTTCGGGAATGGGTCTTGGGTGTGTGCTTATGAAAAATGATCATGTGGTTGTGTACGGATCTCACATACTTTGACCACACAAAAAGATATACATGATCAATGCCTTGGAGTTAGCAGTTGTGATGCATGCTTTGAAGACTCGGCGTCACTATCTCTTTGGGGATAAGTTTGTGGTCTACTCTGATCACAAAATCATGTCATATATCTTCTTTATAAGGACCTCAACATGAGGTAGCATCGCTGGATCGAGTACTTGTAGGGGTTCGACAATGACATTGTCTATACCCCAGGCTAGGGTAATGTAGTGGATGATTCCATGAGCAGAAGAGTTATAGTTTAGGCTTTGGTAATATCCAGTGATGAGTAGACTTTTATGGGACTCTTTACTCAGATGCTTGTGGAGACTAAGGAGAAAAATGGTGGTGCGTTCTTGGATGGAATTTAGTTTACTCCTCTCTTGGAGTTATTTCACATGGAATTTCTTAGTGATGATATTTGCCAGTTTTTGAGGCAGTTTATTCATGGTGGGGAGATATCCTCTTATTGTTCATTGTCTCCCAAGGGAATATTTTTATTCAAGGACCATTTAGTAGCGTCGTTGCCTCCGTAGAATGTGGTGATACAGGTTATCCACCAGTCTAAGTAGTCTATCCATCCAGGTTCCACCATGATGTTTTATGATGTGTGATGACTTTTCTGGTGGCCTATTATGCTGCATGACAATGAATACATTGTCTCGAGATGCTACACATGCGAGCAATTGAAAACAGAGCATCAGAGGCCCTCCGGTTTGCTCCATCCATTACCCATTACAACCTGGAAGTGATAATAGGTCTCCATGGACTTCATTGTTGTATTGCCTCATACACCTCAAGGTATGAATTCCATTTTAGTGGTCATTGATCATCTGACCAAATCATCCCACTTCATTCCGATCAAAGATACATCTAAATTGGATGAGTTGGTCCGTTTGTATCTTCAGAAGGTGGTAAGGATCTATTGTGTTCCATCATCAGTTGTCTTAGATAAGGACCCCGGTTACACTTCTCTCTTTTTGGAAGACCTTCAGAATGCCTTGTGGTCTCAGATTAAGATGAGCCGGGCATACCTTCCTCAAACGAAAGATCAAATTGTGTGGTAAAATTAGATTTTGGATGACATGCTCTTTGCATGTGTCATGGAAATTGGTGGTTCCTTGAATAGCCATTTTGGATTGGTTGAGTTTTATTATAATAATAGTTACCAATCATCTATTTAAATTTCTCCTTCGAAGGACGTCTATGGTCGGCCTTTTCGGTGAACCTTGTGTTCAGATGAGGTAGGTGAGACCTGTCTACTGGGACGAGTCTAGTGTAGGAGACATCTGAGAAGGTCATGTTGACCAGGAAGAGATTATTGATATCTCAGAGTCTCCATAAATCATATTATAAACAAATGAATTGAGACCTAGTGTTTTCTGTGTGTGACAGGGTATTCTTGAAGGTGGTCCCTCGTCTAGGCCATCATCAATTGGAAAATCAAGGGAAGATGAAACTGCGGTATGTTAGACATTTGGATATCACCAAGCATATTGGAATGGTGGCATATAGTTTGGACTTACCTTCTCAATTGACATCCATCCATGATGTCTTCCATGTCTCCCAGTTGAAGAAATACAACTGGATCCATCCCATGTACTGAATTGGGTGGATTTGGATATAGATCCCAATTTATCTATTTTTGAGCAACCAGTGAGTATAGTGGACTTACAAGAAAAGGTGCTTTGGGGAAATTCTATTCCACTGGTCCAGGTTCTTTGGATAAAAGGGACTTATACACATGAGACATGGGAATAGAAGTTACAGGTTAAGGAAGAGTACCCATTCTTGTTTTCTGATCATGCATTTGGTTGACCTTCCAAGGAGAAAAGTATTTCATGGTGGGTAGAATTATAAAATACATGACTTATTTTAATGGTATTTTTTATTTAATTTCTATTATTTCTTTTCTTTGGGGGTTTCCCAAGAATTTTTATAGGAATGGGCGAGTTTTCATGATTTTTTCCAAACCATGATCCCATTTATAGATTTAAAAAACAATTTTGTTTAATTTATAATGCTTTAATATTTCAATATTTTTCACCCATTACACTAAAAAAATGGTCTCCACTAACCTATTAAAACCACTATATTATTTTGGACCTTTATGAATCCATAATCATGGTGGATTTGGGATTTTATTTAAGGAATTGGGCCATCCCAAAAGCCCATTTCAAGTCTAATTTTTTTGTATATTTAATAAAATATTCATTTCTAATATTTTTCGGTGATTTTTCCTCCCAATAGAAGTAAATATCCCTATCCCTGACCCATGATTATCCTCTCCCTCTTTGGAGCTCATTTCCATCGCGGATTAGGGAATATCTTTTCAAGATTTCTCACATCGTCCATATTTGAAGAGGTAATTTGTTTCATTCATAACTCCATCATTTCTCAATCTATTTCCCTTATTCCAATTACTAAATGAGATTATAATCCTTCTTCTAACATCAATTTATTTTTTGGATGTTTTGAAATTCATCTACTGCTGTATTGTGTGAGATTTCTTCAAATTCCCTTGAGTAATTGGGGTTCCTTCTTTCTTGCTCCCATTTTCCTCGGATTTCTACCCTTATTCTTGATGTTTCCTAATGTACATAAAGTACGGTTTCAAAAATTGGGTTTGATACTGTGTTTCGTGGTCTTAAATTCTGATATTAGGTCTGTTTTATCTCCTTTTTGGTGTGGAGGTGGTGTGGTTGAACTTTCACAGAAACATTTGAGGTTTTTGACACTTTTGGTAGGAGATTCTATTGTATATGGAATCCTTGTGACTTAGACTTCTATGTTTATAGTATTTTAATTTTTATCACATCTGATTACTGGTTCAAAAAAATAGAGGTATTTGTAAAGAAAATGACTTTTTATTGCCATTTTCATGTGAAATTAGGGGTTTTTATAGAAAAATTTTATTGGTTCATTTAGTGATTCCCTATGGATACTTAATTGATGTTATTGAAATGTACTAGGTCTTCAAAACATGTTTTTAATGCTTTTATCCTTTGGTAGTTTCTGTAAAAATCTGTTTTAATGGTGTCTGTGAAGCATATGAACTTTAAGTGCCATGTTTCTGTGAAAATGGAGGTTTTACCACTATATCACTTCTTATATTATATGGGGATTTCTTAAACCGGTATTTTTGTTTCATTTAAATGTGTTGGGATCCCTTTTCTGTTTTAGTTATTTTTATGTATGCACATGGTGTGAAATTTGGGGATTTCGAGGAGTTTTGGGTAAAAAACAATGTGAGATTTTGGGAATTTGTATTATTGAAAATCCAAATGTTTTGTTGGGTGTGTAAAATGGAATAAAGTGTGTATAGATATTATATTGTATTTATGTGACCATTATTGGTGTTTTTATATGAAAATGGATGTTTCTATCATGTTGAAATTGTTTGATCAAAATGGGGGAAGCTCGGGTACCTAGGTGGGAAGATATGTACTAGTAGGACTAGTGATCCACATGAGTATTGTCCTTATTTCACTGATAATATGGATAAAGAAAAAGATAACTAAACTATATGGATGATTTTGGGGGACCACAAGGTTATGGTTATGTTCCCTACTAGTGTATCATGCATGGGAAATGATTTGTGACACGCTTACTTTACACCGAGGTGCGAGGTACATAGGGCTCGAGATTATCTAGTTTCCTAGGGGTGTTCTTGGTTTTGGTGATCATATTATTTTTTGTATTAAACTTTTATAGGGTGTGTTTGGATGTAATTTAGAGCAGAAAACATGTCTTATTTTAATGTGTTATGATTCTGAGTGTTTTAGTTTGCGAACTGGTTTTAATTGAAAGTAGCATTTCGTGGAATTTATTTCCATTTTTTCTTACATATAAAAACAACTTGCTTTTCACCTTGTATTGAATAATATTTGGAATATTTTAGTGGCATCCTTTTGGGTTTAGGATCACACCCTACATACACCCCTTGGGTTTATGTAGACTTGGTTATTTGTGACAGAGTTAAAGGTAAAACCTTGGGTGAAGGAGGTTCAGGTTGTTAGTCCCCTCCTATGGTGCAGTGTTGTGGAGACGGCTCAGGGGTGATGACCCCTTGTAATGTAGAGTAATTGTGGATGGATTTCTATTGGTTTTATTATTTTTTGGACCTCTTTTAATTTATTTGAAACCCCGTATCCAGTTCTGGATTTTTCTTAATTCTTTTTTGTCATGAAAATTTCATATTCATATTATTGATTGTTTTTAATGTTTTATGGATTCATACTCATGTAAATCATTACCAGACCAAATTTGATGATACACGGGCACTTGTTCCAGCCCATGGGTATAGGGAACCCCTATATGGCCTTATCATGGACTAGATTTGGTGCCCGTATTAGTGGCGACCAATTTTAGTTAGTGACAAAAAATATTTCATATACGCCTCACATGTTTGTTCAATTATTTTGATGAGGCATTTATAGGAATGTTGAGACATGAATTCAATAGATTATCTAAGTTTGTTTAACTCAATTTTCAAATGTTTATATAGCTATATTTTACATGCATATATCTTTTTCCAATAAAATCTTCATTTCTTTAAAATATGACTATTAAAACTTAATATTAAAATATTTTATTAAACTACCCATCTAGTAATTATTTATCAAATTTTCAATTAAATATTTTATATTGTATATATTAAAATTAATATTTATATATAACTAAGTTCAGTAATATATCATTTTTTCCTATTTACCAAATGGTACAAAAGCATTTTCATAGTAATATTACCAATCATTGATTTTAAAACACATTGCTAGAATTTTAATTTATTAATCATTTTATCTATTAAATTATAATAATAATAATAAAAAATTATACAAGTTTAATTTTAATTAATATGTATTATTACATTTTTTTCAACTATATTGTATTTTGGATAATTTTTTATAAAGAAAATTTATTTGTTTTATTTTTGGAGATATCATGCCCTTTGAAAATGTCACTTTTCCTATGTTAATTTAATTTTACTCTAACTTCATTACCCAAGTAACATACTCTTACATAGAAACTGTATTACCTTATACATATATTTTATAGTTCATTTTAGTAAAAGAAATTATTTTCTAATAATGTAGTAGTAAAACTATTTCTTGTAGTAATTCACATTAAGAATACATTTAAATTTTATTACTATAGTATTAGATGTGGGATTTATTTTATAAATAACAATATTTCAATTTTTATGAATGTAAATGATAATTATGTTAACATGTAAAATATTTGAATGCATGGTTTTAGAGATAGAGGAACTGATATGTCCCCCATTATCAAAGCTCAAGGAGTGATTCTAGAGTACTCTACGGTGAAAGAAATTTCAAAAAAATAATGAACAATAACCATTCATTAAAATTAAGGGAAATTTAATACATTCTTTTTATTTATCATAACATTTTTATTTAACTATTGTTCTCATTTTGAACATGTGGGTTATATTGAGAATGAAAATTTTTGAGTGATAATTCATGATGTTCAAAAGTTGTGAGGAAACCATACCTAATGAAAATGATCAAGGATATAAATAGATAGATCTTTTTTATGAATGAATACGTTGGAAGATTACACATGCATTTTCATAGGATTATATTCTTCATATGTAAGAGAATTATTTTTTGGGATCTAAATTACCAAATAACACACACACTTTTATACTTATTGATTAACTAAATTTCTAAAACTTCATGATATATAGACATACAAATAGAAAATGACAGTTATATTCTAGAACTAGATCTCAATGTTCCCATTAAAAAAAATTATACACCATTATAGGGTTTTATATATTTTGAACAAGTGTTTCATTTCCATAGCATTCATATTTTTTTGTTGGTTATTTTTTCCTTAGTGAATATGTGGCCTTAAATACATAGAAAATATCAACTACATTCATTAGTGTGGAATTATTTATTTAATCTTAATTTCTTTTCACTGGTTTTATAATTTTCCATTATATATTTTATTAAAAAAATTCCTCATTTAAAATGTTATATTTGATACCATTTACATGATTTTTGGATGTAAACTATTTCAAAACCAAAATTTGATATTTAAATGTTTCGAATTTATTTTTCTATTTTTAGGAACATTTTGTCATAATAGCTTAAAATTTTCAAAATATTAATGTTAATTAACAATGAATACTTTATGTTTTTTTAGAAAAAAAATTTGTATAAGATATATAAAAATAAGAATCATCCATGTTTATACAATCGTGTGAATTTTCTATTGCATACTAGCATGATTTCTATTCAAACAATTCTCACAATTGATCATGTCATGCAAAATTATAATTTCATACTCCCATGAATATTCCATATCTATGAAATATTCAACTGAAATATGCCTACATTTTACACTATATGTGTACTGGTAAATCTATTATTCATACAACAATCAGATATTATGTATACATTAGGCATAAAATGTTTCTAGTTGCATACACGTGTATGCAGACACTGTTTGAAATCAAAGGCATGTGTATATATATAGTATATAGTATAATGAATACAAAATAATAGTCACATTACACCCATCCCTCTTTTATATTCATAGAGTATACAATCATGGTATGAATAAATTATATTCTATAACCTTCATGCAATAAGCAAAATTTTTGTATTGTATGAAATTTCACTATGAATAACCCTATAAAAATTAAAAAATCACTTGACTTATTACAGTATGCATAATAATTATATTGGTATAATCATATTCACAAACCGATATGCATATGTTAACACCTATATATGCATTTATCAATTATTCTAATTAAATCTATATGCGTATTTTCAAGCATTTAGACAAGCCATTCAATTGGTTCAATTACAATAGTATTCTTGATTTTATGACATCCAATTAAATAGTATAATATATGTAATTACTTTATTATTAACCTATGAGTATAATAAAAAAATGAAATTTTATAATATTTAATAATTTAATATTCATTCTAATATTTTTTTCTATTCATACTGTATCTATTCATGAATTTTTTAAATTATTTTTATATTCTTCACAACCGTGAAAATGCATGAGTGAGGGATACTAGTGTAGAATAAGCTACACATGACATTCTAAGGAAAATTTGAAACCTACTATGGTTTTAAATTTTTATTTTATAAACATATAATGATAATAAAATTAAATATAATATACAATCAAATAAATATGAAAATCAAGTGAAATACACTTTGCCTATAGAGAAAGCTCATGCTCACCAATTTTATCGATGATAAAAAGAATAAAAATAATATTTTACCTTATTAGGAATTATTATTAAGTATATTTTTAATTTAAATGATTTTTATTATACCATAAATTATGTTTAGTATAATCTTTTTTATGCATTGGAAAAAAGTGAAATTAATTTTTTTATCTTATTATAATTTGATATTTTGCAGAGAGAAATCCTTCTGTGTAAAAGAAGAAGGTGTGAGTTTTGTAATAAATATAGAAAAGAAATAGAAAAATAATGTTTAAAGATCAGATAAACAATAATTGTTAACACATAACACATAAATTCTGGATTTATTCCATAAAATAATATGAAATGTAATAGATTTAATTTCACGTTATATTACGATGTCTATGCATTGTCATAATATCTTATAGAACTTCCATGAGAAAGTATGCGATAAAAAAGTTTGATACATTATTCTCTAAATAACATATCATAGAATATTTTTACCATTCACTACTATAAAACCAACATAGACAATGCTAAAAATATGGATTGTGAGTTCTAAAATAGCATTGATGAGTTACGTGATTAAAAATTGAAAAACTTATTATTGCTAAAAAAGGGATGAAAAAAGAATCATATGTCAGACCAAAAAAACAATAATAAAGAGTAACTTTTATCAATAGATCTACAACCCCCTAGAAAAGAAAAACAATTTAATGAATTAAAATTACAAAACCTAATTATTGTCGAATTATTACAATAACCAAATTTTAAATCATAAAGACACACAATTCCAATATTAAAAATTAAAAAAATTAATGCATGCCATATTATATGTTCACCATATTAGATTTAAGAAACCATTACATTGAACAAACATTAAAAATAAATTATATCGTAATTTAAATTTAAATATTACATTAAATAAAAACTTAACTACCTTGTTCAAAATTTTAGGTAAAAAAATATTTACAACCAAAAAGTAAATAAATACTCATGTAACATGAAATCTCTAACAACCAATAAACTATTATACAACAACATTTACCTGAAAAAAATAATTATTTTTTAATATAAAAGAAACAAAATATAATTTCAATGTTAAATAATCCATGAAAAATTTCAAATGATGCTTTTGATCAAACGAAAAATCTAATCATATCTAGAAATCCAGGTATCAGATTTAAGTGAGATTGATTACTATATATTGATAAAAACAAATATAATATAATTACCCTATGCTTTTTCAGTAATTTAGGATTTTTTTTTGTTATAGACCCTATACAGATGATTTTTCATTTCATAACAAGTGTAAAAAATATTTAATCATACTTTCTATCATACTGGGATATCTATTCATTAAATTTATGCATGATTGATTCCTATAGATAAAAAATTATTTATTAGTGATTTTATAATGATTCAAAACCAATCCATAATAATCTATTTTGTTTTGACACCTCAATGTGAGATATGTTATATTATTAAAAATGATTTTTCAAATTTTCCATTCGATCATACTTAGAAATATGAGCAAAAAATTGATAATCGATGGATTCCTATAGATAAAAAGTAAACTAAAGAACATTTTACTATGTTTCCATGCCAATCCTAGGTCATATTCTTGGTTTTTACCCCTTGATGGTGATATGTGATTTCAGCAAAAATATAAATGGAAAATAGTAGTTTGGATCATTCTAAGAAATCAAAGCATTAGATTTTTGCTCAAATGATTCTTGCAGATCACAAATGATATGTGCATCACTTTCCTACAATTTCATTTCATCGTACATCCATTTTCTAATTTTTGAAAAATTTATGAATGATACATCATTTTAATAGTAATAAAAACGGTGAAATGGTACATTGGATCATACTAAGAAATATGAGCAGAATATTGATTTTCATTCAATTCCTACATATCAAAAATTTCCCAATGATAATTATCTTAAGATTCCATGAACAGAAGACCTCATTTCCTCAGTTTTTACCTATTTTGAGAGATCTGTTACATTAATAACAATGATAATGTTAAAAGACACATTTGATCATGTTGATCAATTCAAGTACAAATTGATTTGATTTTGATTCCAATATATCATAAATGACAAGATGGTGTGAATCCTATGTTCTCAGGCCACAACGACAATTTTTTTCATTATTATGACCCCTAGACACTGTAGTAATACTGTAGTAGGAGCTGTTCAGTAATGTAGCAGCCAGAAATATTTACCCAATTTGGGCTTTTGGGCCACCGGTTTGGGACTACTGGTCTCAAGGGCCTTCGGTCCATCAAAGGCCTTGGGGCCACAGGGCCTTCGGGCCATTGAAGACCATGAAGTAGCCCAGTTCACATAGAGCAGGCCCCAGAAGAGGATTAGAGCACCAATAGCAGTCATCAGAAGCAGAGCTAACCAGATTTGAAGAATGAGAGGGTATGGAAACCGCCATCGGGACCAGGCACCATGTAGATTTGTTTGGGGAAATGCTAGCCGATCAGCAATGCATGTGGGTAGCTAAAGGCAATCAATGATGCAGAATCTGGGGAGGGGTAGTTCTAGTGGGCTGGTCCTACAGGTCATGTTTTGGGCATGGTATGCCTCTAGGCCTTCGGGTCATATAATACGGGTCATGTCCAGACTTGTGCCTTGGGGCTACGGGTCATGTACGGGTTCCCCTTCATCCCTTAAAAGGGGGATTATCTAGAATAAAAAAAATATGGCCTTTGGGCCATTTAGAGTTATGACCCCTAGACATGTGATTTTTCTTTTATTAATAATTATTGGCAGTATAAAACTATAATTTCCATCATCCTAGACAACATATGCATTCTATTTATGTGCGAGTGATTATTACAAATCAAAAATGACTTATGGTTCATTTCATAATTTTTCATAGCAATATGAAATCTTATACTCATATTTGACATATTTATGGGAGATATGTCATTTTAATAAAATATGAATAATGAAATGGTACTTTGGTACATATTGAGAAATTTAGGGATCATATTGACGCGCAATAATTTTTTCCTAAAAAAAAATTAATTGAGGATTTTCCATTTATGATTTCATGGTTATATGTACTCGTATTTTTTGTTATGATACCATTTAGGTAACCTTTATCCTTAATAATTATATGAATATGAATATAAATATTTTATTATAATGAGAAATCCATTTATTGGATCGATGTGAAAATCATTACAATATATTTATAATGACTTTAGGATCATTGTCCTATTTTTTTAATCCAATATGAAACTATTTTCAAAAAAACTTCCCCTAATATTGTGGTTTTTCTATTAATAATTACTTTTGATAATATAAAATAATATTTTCCATCATACCAAGGATTCCATACAATAGACTGATACTCAATTCATTCCAATATATCCAAAAAGACCTAATGATAATTTCCCTATTTTTTAATTTCAATATATGGTTGTTTTCATGGGATTGACCCCTTGATGGGTGATATGTGATTTTGGTAAAAATAAAATGGTGAAATGAAACATCAGATCACATTGAGAATCTTATGATCAGATTAATGCCTGAGCAATGCCTTAATTTTTTTTCAAAAACACATCTCTTATGTTTTCATGACAATATGAACTCATTTTATAAAAAATTCCTACTTTTAGGTGATTTTTTACATTAATGAAAATGATGAAGTGAAATGATACATTTTATCACGTCTATCAACTCATGATGGTCTTTATGAAATAAAACATTAATTAAAAACATAATAGGAAATCACCTCTCCGTTATTTTTATAGATAGTTTAATATTACTTATCCAAAGAATTTATTTACATATCTATTTATTTTGAAAATATAGTCTTTTTGAAATAATTTTTTTACAACACTAAAATAGGAAAATAAATTCATAGATATTATAAATGAAAGTGTAATTACCTTCCAAAATACATCTTCAGGGATGATAGTTTTTTTACGTAATTTTATACATTTATAAATTTAAAAATGTAATATTTACAATCATTCTCATTGTTTTTGTTTTAGACACTAAAAAAAATTTAATATAAATAAGTGATTTGTTTTGATATGTGTTTTTGTATTGAAATATTATAATATATAAGGTAATATGTATCCATATATATAAATCCACATGCTTCTTGTACTCATTCACCAACCTAAAACAATGTTTCTTTCAATATTTAAATATCACCATATCAAAAAAAATTCCATTAAAAAATTTTAAAACATATAATTCCTTGTTTGTATAAAAAATGTTGATTATAGTGAATTAAAAATTGATAATGGATAGTACTTATATTAATTTTTTGGGACTCCAATATTTGGATCTAAAAAAACATACGGATTATCCAAATTATATGTAATGAGATTCTAGTTCACCCTAAACAATCCAAAATGAATATATACTGAAAAAAATATTTTTTATATGATTTGATTATAGAGTTTTACACCTATATTGTATTCATTGATATGATCATGTCATCAATTATTTTATATTCAAACATTGCAGCTAGTTCACCTATTTTTTATTTCTTTTATATTCAATGTATATTGTTCCATAGAAATAACTAAAGGATTAATGAGTCCATATTTTTATTCTCATGGTTTCCCATTTATATTATTCTGATGTATACTCCTATAGAAAATGTGATTTTTTATTAATTTTAATTAGCATTATAAATAAATTATTGGAATAAAATTTATGAAAATATATGTCATGTATAAATAAAAAATTGAGAATCCTAGCTATTCATTCCATATAATTTCTTTTATACGCTCAATAACAAATGTGTCTATAATAACCTTCCCATACAAATTTTATTCATATTCATTATAATAAAATTTTGAATATTTAAATGTTACACCCTCAATAATATATAATTTTATACAATAACATATAAAAATCATGGGGGGTGTTATGGTATGCTTAGTAGGTCCTTTTTATTTATCAGTTGATCCATAAGATTATTTTGATCCGAACATCTATTTCTCATTATAATTCATCTTCTATAATAATAATGCACATGTCAAACCCCTTTTCGAAAAATTGTTAAAAGTGTTTTCATTTGAAAAAAATAAATAGAGTACCACATGATCATCTTATATCATGATAATTTTAATCTCTAATGAAATGAAAGTTCCAATAGCATGCTTGATTGTTGTAACATCTCGATCATTAAGATGAAAAGGTAGCTCTGTTCTTAGCTCAGGAGCTACCTGAGTCCCCACTCACACATGACCTTTTAGGAGTCGTTTATTTTGTATCATATCTCCTTCGATATTGTATAGTTTACCCCTCTTAATTCGCATATGAGTTGGTGATTATAGATATATATAACAACCACTTTCACCCTATAGAATTTTCCCATAAGAAATTTATTAGTAGTTGTTTGATTCAAATTTTGTGAAAAATGTTGTGATAAAATTAAATACCTTTGGTAGGGAAAGTGGTTGAAGGGAATGACTAGCCTCAAACCATGTGGTTGTGGGTTTTTATGTAGTGTTCATTGTTCTATTTTTCCCCTTTCATCCCTTTGTAACTATTTTACCATAAAACAAAACATGTAAATAATAACTATTATATTTCCTATAAGATCCTACATGTCATTCTTTTTCTTATTTTCGCCCCTATGTTTTTTCCTTCTCGAATCAATACTCATGGTGACACATAAAAACAACACCTAATAT
Source organism: Viscum album (assembly GCA_963277665.1). Taxonomy (NCBI): domain Eukaryota; kingdom Viridiplantae; phylum Streptophyta; class Magnoliopsida; order Santalales; family Viscaceae; genus Viscum; species Viscum album. The sequence goes on from OY728156.1 coordinate 1,560,998,739, forward strand.
GGCCATATTTTTAAGTCTACTTCAAATATACAGCAAGTAGTCATTCTTCTGGAACAAATAAGTAATGATTTTAACATATAAATCATATACAAAAAATATAATCAATAAAAGATATTTTTATGTAATGCTATTATAAAATATAAAAAATTACTATTATATCATACTTAAAAATTATGATTATGATTATTTTGTGTTTTCATCTAATATTTATCCATTTCTATTTAAATTTTACTTATTACATAACATATGATGTCTTATTGATGTTTATTTGTATTTTGATTCATCAATATATATATATATAAAGGAAAATAATTACGTTGTTGTTTTTTTCTACATAAAAGTATTACTATAGATTTAAAATACATTTCATTTTTTATGTTGAAGCATGCCCTATACTTATTTTACAGTAGGCGTATGATTGTTTTGATGCATTGTTTTTATTTTAAAAACACCTTTTTTTCATAAATTACATTTTATGAATAAAATATAATAATATAAATATTATCAAATAAAGTCTTTCTTGTTACATCTCCCCAGAAATTATTCATCCCCATTGAAAGTAATGAAATATTTTCATGTTTTTGGTTTATCATGTGTGAATACATAGCTAGTGGGTGGTGCTTCACTCATCCCTCCACATCCTGGAGATAATTCTTCATTAAAAGTATCTAAATAGATCTATGAGCCTTTCTAGGATCATTAATATGAATCTAAAATAAATATCAAATAATATAATCACACTATGTAAAGGATATAAAAAGTAAATCAAATACTCATTATATGATTTATCATTAAAATGTAGAAATAAAATCATAACATTACCCTTATGTATTCCCAAATGATTGTATTCAATGAATGTATAATTATCTAACTTATATCTCTATCAGATAACACATGCATTCATGTTGTGACCCAAATGTAAATAATAAATATTGACTTATTTAGCTCCATAGGTTGGTTGTACTTACAATTTCCATCCTCAAAATTTATATATTTTTTGTAAGAACCTGACCCCAGTTTCCCAGAGCCGATGCCTTATTTGATTATGTTGGAATACATACAAGGAATAAAACTCCCGAAGGACCAATTAGTTTAGTATTATTGGAAAGAAGATACATAGATAAGTTCAACTTTAAATACGGATAGGACAAACAACAGTAAATTATTGCACTAGAAAAATCATGTCTCCTAGATTATGCTTTCATGTCATTAATAATTTACTTCTTCATGTCCTAAGAAAGGGGTGAGACAAAATGCTAAGAAAGAGTAATAAATACAATGGAATATAGAATAAACATAATACATGGTCAATAATTGAAAACAAATGCCTTTAATAATGAACTTGAACACATTATGGATGAAATATGAGCTGAGTAAATAATGCCATAATAAAACAAAATCATGGGTATTATACTACTTGAATAACCACTTGAAATTCAAATAATAGCATCATAATGTGGTATGTTCATATGTCGAAAATTCTGAAACATTTTTTCAAGGCCTCGTCCAAGACGTTTAATGATTAAGGGCTCAGCTGAAATCCATATAACACATTGGGAAAGACCTTGGCCAATTCCACATCTATTTGTCTCATGAGACCTACCGATGAATAGAGGGGCTATAGTGGGCCCCAACCATCACATAATAAGTCCAATAAATTCCTCATATGATCACAGATAAACATAAACAACATATACATTCATATTGAAACTATCATATGAAATGTAACTAACATTCTCCAATAATTAAACATAAAACACTAATCATTCCAAGTAATATGGTGAATGGTTTTAGGATATATCATCCACAGTAGAGTTATTAATTAACCATTAAATCAAATATGGTATATGAATTCATAAATAATTAAACCTAATAATACATTTGAATCAACAAGTTTACTGAATCAATTGCAATTACACTTATAAAATCATTAAGCAATCTTGGGATAAATACTCTTTTATTTTGAAAAGAAGAGTTATTTTGGAAAAATATTTTTATAATACCAGAAGTTAACCAAGATAGTATTTCATAATAAAATGAGTAATTTTATAAAGATAATGGTTTCCAAAAACAGAATATATAGTGCCTTTGAAAATAGATAAGAATTTGAGAACTTCCCTTGAAACATGCTTGTATTTTGGAAACAATTTTGAATGTTCCTTTTAAAACGTGTAACTATCCATAAAATATGGAATGTTTCTGATTTTTAATCATTTAATACTCACACAGAATTTATGAGGAGTACATAACAATAAATAATAATTTCATTGTGGTAATTTGACAATGAATGTAACCCGAATGAAAATGGGAGTTCAGGTGGAAGTAACCCTTACCTTAACTCTGAACGTGTTCCTCTCTCGAACTTAAGCTCCTAGAATATGAAATTATATTTATTAATAATTTTATTAAAATCCTATTAGACATGTATTTAGTTTATCATAATTCTGGTTAGTTCATTTATGTCTTTATTGATAAGTTATTGTATTGAATTCGGTCGTTCCGGAGTGTTCATTCTCTTTATTTGCATATTTGGTTCCCCTGTTTTTAAGTATGTGCAATAGATGTATATATCCAGAATTGAAATAATATATTTTTTATTAATATAAATAGTTTTTATTTGTCATTTATATAACTTGGTTACATGGAAAGATGATGAATTATTATATATAACCTTTATGATAATTGTTTCGGTTAATTTGTGGGTTTTGATTACTATGAACTCATTTGTCATTATAACTAAATACCATTTGTAAAAAGGGATTACATCATCTTACATATATTATATTACATTAATAATAATCTGTTTCAACCATAAGAAGAATGATTTCATGACCATAATTGAGAATAATAATAGAAATTGAAATCCCATCGTCCTTGAATGTGGAAAATTGACACTTCTCGGATGGGGTTCTTGCTACTAGTATAAAAGAGGGTAAAGGGGGGTGATGATGAAAAATTATTCCACTATCATGAGAACATTCCATTACAAATATGGTATTGCATTCATCATAAAATTTGTATAAGGATAGGTAATAAAAAAATAAATGAACTTGAATGGAAAGACAATGAATTGAAAAGTGGAAATTACCTCTTGAACCAAACATCCTTGAGAGCTTCCTTAAGGGAGTAGTTTTGGTCTTTTTATGAGACCAAGGCTTGATGGACGTGGGATAGTATGTTGGGAGGCTATTTGGAAAAAATTTGTTGAAGTCACAAGTCTTGAGAGGAATGAATGGAAGAGGGAGTGATAGGGGGTTTTATAGTGGAGGAGAGGGGATTTCTTAATATAAAATTCATTAATTTATTATATCTCCTAATTTAAAAGAATAGTGAGTATACCCTGACCAAGAACTGTACTTTTATCATCTGATCCCGAACCTAGTGGGATTACATCAGCAGAACATCACACATGACTCTATAATTAGTGTATTTATCTTAATTTTGCAAAATATGGTATGTCACCATTCATTAAAAAATCAAGTATTTCAGAAAAACCTAAAAAATTCACTCCAACCATTTTTCAATGCGTAGAATCCAAAAATGAAGTACGTTTTTCATAAATAATTTTCTGAATATTATTAATTTAATATTTAATTAAAATTATAATTTATTCAAAAAAACAACAGTTCTAAATCATTTGTTTACTTATTTTAAAGAATAGGTATATCGTACTCACACATTAATATTATTTATATATTATCATATGTAATGTTACTATTTATCAGGGTATGTCACTATTTATAAGTGTATGTTACTATTCATAAGGGTAGGCTACTATGTACCAAATATTTAATGTTTCTTATTGGACTCCAAATAACTTACTGATCGCGACTGTGTGTGTCAGATTTTTGAAATTCACATCACAGATGTGACAAGTTTATGTTTTAAGGGTCACATAGAACATAGTAGTTAATTATGAAGTGATTTCATGTGATTATGACATATTTATAAGAAAGGAATTTCCAAAAAATATTGGGTCATTACATTCTCCCCTCCTTAAAAAAAATTTCACCCACGAAATTTCATTTTACAAGCTAGGCCAAGAACATGTGGGGGTAATTTTCCTTCATTGATTCCTCCAGTTCCCATGTTGCCTCTTCTTACTTATGGTTTCGCCATAGTACGTTGACCAGATTAGTAGTCCTGTTGCGTAGAACATTGTCTATATGATCAAATATTTTCACCGGCTGCTCCTCATAAGAAATATCATCCTCAAACTATAACACCTCTGAAGAGAGTACATGTTAATGGTATGGTATGTACTTTCTTAAGAGGGATACATTAAATACATCATGTACCTTCGATAAGGTAGATATAAGTGCAAGTCGATAGGCCACAGCTCCAACTCGATCAAGGATCTCGAAGGGGCCGATATACCAAGGACTTAGTTTTCCTTTCTTCCCAAACTGGATGACCATATTCCATGGAGATATGTCTAGAAATACCAAGAATCCAACATTGATCTCAAGTTCTGGTTAAAGGTTATCTTTATAACTCTTCTGTCGACTTTGGGCTGCTTTGATATGCTGATTAATGGTTTTAACCTTCTCCGCCATTTCTTCAACCAATTGTGGTCCTAGAAACTTTCGGTCACCGACTTCATCCCCACACGCGGGTGTTCTACACATTATCCCATAAATGGCTTTATATGGTGCCATACGGATGCTCGAGTGGAAACTGTTGTTGTAGGAGAATTCAACCAGTGGAAGATGTTGGTCCCATCATCCCTTGAATTCTATAGAATATGCTCAACATGTCTTCCAGTGTCTGAATTGTCCGCTCAGATTGTCCATCAATCTGAGGAAGATAGGTCATGCTAATGATCAGTTTAGTACTTAAAGCATGTTGGAGACTTTTACAGAACATCAAGGTGAATCTAGAATCAAGGTAAGATACAATAAAGATTGGTACTCCATGTAGCCTTACCACTTATTTTATGTAAATCCATGTAAATTGATCCAATGATAAGTCCTCTCGAATTTCGATAAAGTGAACTGTCTTTGTAAGAAGATCCACAATGACCCATATAGCATTGTTTCCTTTGGATGTCTCTGGATGTCTAGTGATGAAATCCATGGTAATGTTCTCCCACTTCCATGCTGGTATGGGTAGTGGTTGAATCATCCCCTTAGACTTTTTCCTCACAGCCTTCATTTGTTGACATATCATGCACTTTGATGTCAATTCAGCAATCTCCATTTTCATATTGTCCCACCAAACTTTTTCTCAGAGATCTCGATACATCTTTGTGCTACCAGAATCTATAGAGAAATTCGATCTATGAGAATCATCCAACAGTTCTCCTTTCAACTCAGGAATAGCGGGAACACAAACCCTCTTTCAGAATTTCAAAATGTCATCTTCATATGTGAAGTCAGTCATCTTCCCATAATTTATAGCTTTATTTTTCTTTTGAAACTCCTCATAATTAGTGTGAGAACCATTTATTATCTATAGTAAAAAAGGATGGGAAACCATTTGAAAAAGTAGTTATGTGCTTCCTTTCATGATAATTCCCATATCCATCTTTACTAGATCCCTAAACATAGGATCCCTTTCCACTCTCATCTTGTTCAGAATTCCATGGTCCTTTCAAATCAAAGCATCTTCCACCTTATTTTCCTTCCCCTGGTGGTAGTTTATTATGAACTCATAATCTTTGAGTAGCTCAATCCACCCAATTTGTCTCATGTTGAGTTTTTTCTATGAAAATATATACTTCAAACTCTTATGACCTATATATATCTCACATTTTCTCCATGGAGGTAATGTCTCCAAATATTCAGAGAAAATATTATCGCTGATAACTCAAGATCATGAGTTGGATAGTTTTGTTCGTGACTTTTTAGCTGCCTAGATGCATTGGAAATCACTCGATCATTCGGCCTAATGACACAACCAAGTCCTTTCTTTGATTCATCACTATAGATCACAAACGCATCATTCCCCTATAGTAGGGTTAGGATGTGAGAATTCAAAAATAACCACTTCAATTATTATAAACATTATTCACATTATTTTTTCTATATGAACATAACTCCTTTTTGTGTGATCTTGTTCATTGGGTTGGATAAATGGGTGAAGTTCTGAACGAAATGCCGATAATAACCAGATAAACCAATAAAACTACATACCTCAGTTACTTTTTTGGAGTAGGCCATTCTTGAAAAACCTTTGTCTTCACATGATCTATACGTATTACATCCTTAGAGACAATGTGTCCCATAAAGGAAACTGATTAGAGCCAAAATTCACACTTTTTAAACTTCCCGTACAATTCATTTCTTCTCTGAGTCTTCATAATAGTGCGCAAGTGATTTTTATGTTCTTCATAGCTTTTAGTTTACACCAGGATATCATCGATAAAAACCTTGAAAAACTCATCATGATATTCCATGAAAACACTATTCATTAGATACATTAAAACTGATGGTTCATTAGGTAGTCCAAAAGGAATTACTGTAAACTCGTAATGCCCATACCTAGTTCAGAATGCTACTTTTGGAATGTTCACCTTCCACAAAAGTAACTGATGATATCTAGATTGGATATCAATCTTAGAAAATATTGGGCTTAATGAAGTTGATCGAATAATTAATTAATTCATGGAAGATGTTACTTATTCTTTATTGTAATAGCATTGATTTCCCTGTAATTCATGCACATCCTCATAGACCCATATTTTTTCTTAACAAAAAGAACAGGGGATCCCCCTGGATAAAATTTTGGGAGAATAAATCCTTTATCACTCAATTCCTCTAGTTGTTTCTTTAGCTCCACTAACTCCATAGTGGCCATTCAATAATGGTTCTCTGATATGGGTCTTGAACCAGGAATTAAGTTAATGGAAAACTCAATTTCCCGCTCTGGAGGATGTCCAGGTAAATCCTCTAGAAAAACATCAATATATTCTTGAAAAACAAGTACATCTCTTATTTGAACATTATTTTCCTCACCCATAGTTATTTCATTCTCTTCCTCCCCAATAATATTATCCAGTTGAGCTACTAGGGGTGGATCTAGATAAGAATCATGAATTGACTTTTAAACTCTAAAGATAAGAACTCCTTATGATCATCGAAAATTGTATCCTCCTTCTTCATACAATAAATATTTACATCATGGTCTGAAAGCCAATCTATATCAATGATTATATAAAATTCAATAATGGGTATGACAATGAGATCCATAGATATGTAACATTTATATTACCTAATGGGAACTGATTCACAGATCTTTTTTTCGATGATACATTCCTTAGGAGTTTTGACTGAAAAATCCATTGTTAAATCAAATAGGAAATATCTAATATTCTTAGGAAACTGGGATGATATGAAACAATGAGATGATCTAGAATCAAATAAAGCATTGGATATGTTTGAGGAAACAATTAAAGTACCTACCCCCACATCATTATGAACTTCCATATCAGCAGTTGTGATCACATAAGCTTGTCCCTGCTTTCGTGGCCTTTTCTGTGGAATAATTATTTGACACTTTGGAAAATCATTAGCATAGTTCCCCATCTTCTGAAAATTATAGAATTGAACATTAATGTCCTCTTTACTCCCCTTGTTTTCAACAGCAAGATGGCCTTTTTGACCACAATTGTAGCACACTCATTTTCCTTTTAATCAGACACCAGGTTGTTTCCTTCCATAATTATCACAGGGTGGAAATTAAACTCTTCCCTTCTTCCCTGTTTCCTTATTTCCTTTCCCTGAGTTTTCAATAGCCATCTTATATGATTTATTTCCCTTAAAGTCATAAGACTTATATAATTCTATTTCTATCTTGATGGCACATGAAACTATATCTTCATATGATAAAAAATTGGGAGACTAGTGCCCGCCAAAGGAATGGATTTAGGCCATTAATTAATAGATCAATTTTTCTCCTTTGATTTCTTATGTAGTCCATAACATGTCGTTATAACCTTTTAATGTTGGCATCATACTTGGAAACATTTTCATCCTCCTTCTTCCTCAGATTCACGAATTGTCTCTCCATATCTACTCACTATTCACGAGGGAAATATTTTTCTAGGAATATTTTCTTAAAATCCCTCCATTCCATATCATCTATTTCTTCCTCCCCTTTTTGTTTTGGATTAATGACCACCACAGATCTGCATCCCCCTATAGCCGATAAACTACCATGTTGACCTTCTCTCTTTCATTTCATCCAAAAGAAAGAAATATCTTCTCGAGGGAACTTATCCACTGCTCAGCTACAAATGGGTTTCTAGTCCCATTAAATGATGGAGGTATTTTTCGCATAAAGTGATATAGCATAGCTCCTCCATGTTATGGATCTAGATTCTCCATACGGGTAAGCATATTAATCATAACCTGAGTAAGTTATCTTAGTATAGTTATGCATTTCTCAGTACCCATCACAAAACCAGCACCAACATCATTATCATCCATCGGAGGAAAATCCCTACAGGGGACATGTTCGTTTGTGTGGTTTCCATTCCTTCCACTAGGTGCCATATCTATATAATGGCACACACTATATTAGGTTATGAATAACAATGAATAATATTATCTTAAAAAAATACTTAGCATAAATTGAAATCCTAGTCCTGGCTAATCCTGTAAGCACAAAAATACTTTCTTTGAGGAAAATTTTACATTTAAATCCTTCATAATGGATTGTAAAGAAATTGAGAATTATCCTAAGAATATCCCCTAGGAGTTTCATAACCAATAGTGCAGCAAGGCCCGTTTTTGTGCCCAAATTCCAGTTCAATTCTAGCTCACATCGGTGTTTTAGGGTTTTACCCCGAGAAGAATTTCTGCCAGAGCCGCCTCTACCTGCTCGTGTCCAAACATGGATGTATTGCTTGAAAGATCCACATAATATATTCCTTACCAAAATACAAGGAGGTTCATGTATATTTATCCTCAAAACTATCTTAGGGACCCTTCCCAAATCCTGGTTTTCTAAATCTAGTTTCCATGTTTTCTACTAAGCTTTCACTAATACCAACTGTAAGGACCCAACCCCAGTTTCCCAAAGCCTGTACCTTATTTGATTACATTGGAATACATACAAGGAATTAAAATCCTGAAGGACCAAGTAGTTAAGTATTTTTGGAAACAAGATACATACCTAAGTTCAACTTTACATAATGAAAGGAAAATACAACACTAAATTATTCCACTAGCAACATCATGTCTCCCAGATTATGCTTGAATATCTTTCATAATTTACTACTTCATGTCCTGATATAAATAAAACATAAGAAAGGGGTGAGATCAAACACTCATTAAGAGTAGTAAATACAGTGGAAGATAGCATAAACATACGTCTTGGTGAATAATTGAAAACACATTCCTTTAATAATGAACTTTAACACATTATTGGAGAAATATTATCTAAGTAAATAATGTCATAATAAAACACAATAATTGGTATTATACTACTTAAATAAACACATTAACATAAAATAATAGCATCATAATGAGGGAAGTGCATATGCCATAAATTCTAAAACATTTTTTCAATGCCTCGGCCAAGACATGTAAAGATTAAGGCCTCGGCCAAAATCCATATAACGCATTGGGAAAGGCTTTGTCCAATTCCACATCTATTTGTCTCGTGAGACATACCGATGCATAGAGGGGATATAGAGGGACCCACACATAACATAATATGTCCAATGGATTCATAATATGAGTGGGGATAAACATAAAAAACATCTACAGTCATATTGAAACTATCATATGAAATGTAACTAACTTTTCCCAATCATTATGCAAAAAATAGTAACCATTACAAGTAATATGGTGAATGGTTTTAGGATAGATCATACAAAATAGATTTATTCATTAACCATTAAATCAAATATGTTATATGAATTCATAAATTTTTAAACCCAATAATACATAAGAATCAACAAGAGTGTTGAATCAATCACAATTACAATTATAAGATCATTAAGCAATCTTGAGATAAATACTCTTTTATTTTGAAAAGAAGAGTTATTTTGGAACAATATTTGTATAAAACCTCATGTGATGTAAGATATAATTTTCATAATAAAATGAGTGATTTTATAAAGATAATGGTTTCCAAAAATACATTATATAGTTCCTTGGAAAATAGATATGAATTTTAGAACTTCCCTTGAATTAGGTATGTATTTTGGAAACAATTTTGAAAGTTCCTTTTAAAATGTGTAACTATACATAAAATAAGGAAGGATTATGGTTGGTAATAATATAATACTCAATCATAATTTATGAGGATTACATAAGAATAAATAATAATTTCATTGAGGTAATTAGACAATGAAAGTAACTCAAATGAAAATGGGTGTTCGGGTGGAAGAACTCTTACCTTAACTCCGAACGTGTTCCTCTCTCGAACATAAGCTCATGGAATATGAAATAATACTTATTAATAACTTATTTAATATCCAATTATACATGTATTTAGTTTATTATAATTACGGTTAGTTCATTTATGTCTTTATTGATAAGTTATTGTATTGAATTCCGTCATTGCAGAGTGTTCATTCTCTTTATTTTCATACTTGGTTCACTTGTTTTTAAGTATGTGGAATATATGTAAATCTAAAGAATTGAAATAATATATTATTTATGAACATAAATCGGTGTTATTTGACATTTAAATAACTTGGTTACCTGGAAAGAGGATGAATTATTATATAGAACCTTTATGATAATTGTTTCGGTTAATTTGTGGATTTTGATTACAATGAACTAATTTATCTTTATAACTTAATACCATTTGTAAAAAGGGATTACAGAATCTTACATAGGTTATATTACATACATAATAATCTAGTTCAACCATAATAATAATGGTTTCATGACCAAAATTGAGAATGATAATAGAAATTGAAAGCCCTTCATCCATGAATGTGGAAAATTGACACTTCTTGGATGGTGTTCTAGCTACTAGTATAAAAGAGGGTAAAAGGGGGTGATTATGATAACTTATTCCACTATCATGAAAAAATTACAGTACATATCAGGTATTGGAGTCATCAAAATATTTGGATAAGGATAGGTAATAGAAAAATAAATCAAATAAACTTGGAAGGAAATACAAAGAATTGAAAAGAGGAAATTACCCCTTGAACCAAAAATCATTGAGAGCCTCTTTAAGGGAGAGGTTTTGGTCTTCTTATGAGACCAAGGCCTCCTGGATGTTGGATAATAGTTTGGGAGGCTATTTGGACAGAATTTGGGGAAGGCCTAAGGCTTGAGAGGAATTAATGGAAGAGGGGGTGAGAGGGGGTTTTTATAGTGGAGGAGAGAGGGGATTTATTAATATAAAATTCATTAATTTATTATATCTCCTCAAGACAAGGAAAATGAGTATTCCATGACCAAGAGTAGTAATTTTATCATGTCATACTAAACCATGTAGGATTACATCCGCAGGACATCACACATGACTCTATAGTTAGTGTATTTATCATAATTATTCAAATTTTGGTATGTCACTATTCAACAAAAAATTCAAGTATTTCAGAAAAAATCCCAAAAATTCACTCCAACCATTTTTCAATGTGTAAAATCCAAAAATGAAGTTCGTATTTCGATGTGTAAAATCCAAAAACGAAGTCCATTTTTCAAAAATAATTTTCAATATATCATTAATTCAATATTTAATTAAAATCATAATTTATTAAAAACATTACAGTTTTAAAACATTTGTTTACTTATTTTAAAGCATAGTTATACCATACACACACTTGAATATTATTTATATACTATCATAGGTAAGGTTAATATTCATTAGGGTATATAACTATTCATAAGAGTATTTTATAATTCATAAGGGTTGGTTAATATCCACCAAAAATTATGTTTTTCTTATTGGACTCCAAATAACTTACTGATCTCAACTGTGTATGTCAGATTTTTAAAATTCACATCACAGAAGTGACAAACATATGTTTTAAGGGCCACATAGAACATATTAGTTAATTATGTTGTGATTTCATGTTATTATGACATATTTATAAAAAAGGAACTTCCAAAAGAAATATTGCGTCGTGACATTTTCATCATTAATTTATAAATTTTGGTAACACGATGGTGTTACACCAATTGTGCTATTTTTCTTCTACTTGTTGATGCACTCAAAAAAATTCCTCTATTTTATCATTGATCGTTTATCATTCCTTGATATTGGTTGTATCAATATATGGTGAAGTAATATTTAATATGAATAGTTAAATATTTAATTCATATAATGTAAATGTAGTAGTGAACATATACAATTATGAGATAAAAATAGTATTTTAAAAGACATTTATTTGTAAATTGAAATATACTTTTCCTAATTAATTATTTAAGGGATATATATCATCTATTGAAAATCGAAATTCCCTTCGTGTGATATCCTCTTATGTACACAACACTGTAAAGATTAGAACTATCATGAAATGGTATTGATTTGAAAATGAAAGGGTCAACATAAATTAAATTATCATCTAACCCTATAGTTTTTTAGTCTTTAATAGAATTATTAATTAAAATTTATTTTCATTACCATATAAATAAAATAATTCCACTATTGGTGTTCTCATTATGAATGGTTCATCCATTTACCCTTCCAAACATAAACTCGCCTTCACAAAACCCAATTCATTATCTTTAACTACCATTATGTTGTAACACAATTTTTAATGGAAATTTTGCACATGAAATTTTATATAATTCATATATTTTATTTGTTAATGTTTCCAAAGTAATACATATTTGTGTAATTTTTATTCCCTTACATAGTACCAGATACATGCATTGCTTCCAAAATAAGAGTAAATCCACTTTTATATCGTACTATGTTCATTATTCTCCTATGTATAGAATTTATAACATTTCATTACATAATCATTATAAGATAAAACATGTTGACATTGTCTTTAGACTAGCCATAAATGTCATTCATAAATTAAGTAAATAACTCTGCAAAAATATGTTCTCATTACTGTTATATAAATTATTGATTATATGTATCTGATATCAATATTTTTACCATTAAAAAATTCAAATTCCTATGAAATAAATTAAGGATTTTATAAAAAAAAATCCGTCATATTCTTATGTCAAATGTCGAAGTGGTATTTCTCTGGACAATAATGGTAATTGTAACAAAATCACTTTTAGAAATCCTATTGCTGATAAATAATCCTCTATAATGATATTTTACTGCATTATATCAATCAGTACCTAATAGGTACATGGTATAAAATATTATATCTTCTTCAAAAATATATCACTTTGTAATAAAACCTTTTGAGACAATTTAATTTTTGTGGTACCCTTTCAAAATTATCATATAACACTCAATGGGGTACATCCATTGATATTTTATAGGACTAAATAAATTGATCTCTCTAACCATATAAACCATGTAGTAAACCATTATATTAATTAATGATATTGAGATGTACATTTCTAATTCACTCAATATTATATTTATTTCCCTTTCCATTATAGGAAAAACTATTAGGTCTATAACATTATTATAAATAGCATTGATAATGAAATAAATATTGGTTAAATTCCGTTAAATAATTTTAGTGAGAATTCAATATAAATATATCTGCATTAAATATTGTGTCAGAACTTGACATTCATGTGATTTTAGCCCTTTTGACATCAAATCATGCATTGAAATGATATTCTTGATATTTGGTAAAAACCCCATCTAAAACCATTACATTATTTATAATTTTTTAAAACTGATATATCTATTTACCAGAAAGAGTGTAAGCATCTGAAGTAAATTTTTTATCATTCAACCTTCACTAAATCCAACTTTTCCCTTATCCCCATGTCAATCAGGTTCAAAAAAGGCATAATTCCATCATTTATTTTACCATTTTTTATTTAGTAGTGTCTTAATAACAATATACCATTCATTTTTCATTAGGTTCATGACATCATGTAAATGAGTCATAGAAAAAAAATCTATGTATGACAATTTAAATTATCCAATATCATTTTCATACATCATTTCATAATGTTTTTTTGAATAAGCCTTTAAAAATAATTAAAATATCTTCAAATTATCAAACTATTTTCTTCCCATTAATGTAGATGGTGTTGTAGATTTTTTTATTTCCTTTTAATGATATCTTAAAATATTGGTATTTGTATCTCTTAGGTAAATATAGTGATATCCTATAGTCCTGAACTTTTAGGAATGTTTCAACCTAACAATTTATGAACCTTTTTCATAGATAGGAAACACCAATATTTTTTTAATGAAATATCCTTCCATGTTTCCATAAGAATATATGTCAGTTATCATCCCATATAACATGGAACTCATTGTGAACTCCACACTTCTATAGGCATCATATAATGTAAAATTTGTATTCCACATCAATTCCACATCATCTATCAATGGAACCAAATAAACATTTATATAATCATGATGTTTTTTATTGTATATTTATCTTAAGACAACAAAATGTACTTTTATTTCATATAAAAACATGGTAGAAAGTTGTAATTTACCTAATAACCGGCCATGTACTATGCATAATTTTTTTTAACCAAAAGGATTCAGTCCATTTCTAGGAAGGACATGATATAGGTTCCTTGGAAAATTTCCAAATTTATGATAATCATGATCAATATTCTTCCACTGAGTAGATTTTATACGGTGACATTGTTTCCCATCTCGTATTCATGTATTTTCACGTGACATCCATTTTCTAGTTGTCTCCTCACATGAGTATATCTATCTAGACCGTATAATGATTATAAATTACCAACCAATATTTGAAATATCTGTTTTATATTTCTTGTATTGATCCATGCCATAGTTACGGTATTTATTATGTGATTTATAGTCCTTGCTAAATTATTTACATCCTTTTAGACAAGAATATATTATTTCATAGATCATATCATTGAATCTAACATTTGTTCTACATTATATTTTTCACAAATAATCTCATTTTCTTCTGGTATCATATCACTCAAGAGACTAAGTAGTTATATAAAGACGATGTCAATCCATCCACTACGTGTTTAAAAATTATATAGCATTAGTACATTTGAAAATGATTTATATTTTGTATAATTGATATATAATGGTCACTTTTCACATCTCTTTAACCTCTCAAACAACATTAGAAAATCACAAAGGTTATCTTCTCAGTCATTATCTATATTCATTTCTTCACAATGTTTATTCCAGCATTTATATATTTGATCTATTTCATGATAGATTAAACATTCTTCCAATAATTATATACAAATTTATCTGGAATAACAACAATGTCATCATTAAAGAACGATTTTATATGTTTTGTATACATGTTCTTTGAAAACATGATTAACTCTTTAACCTCATACTCATACTGCTTTTTTCATATTACTAGCATCCATACATTTCAAATTTATATAAAACGTATTTGGTTTTAAAAAATAATATTCTAAAAATAAATAAATATATATAAAGAAGCTGTTGATATAATGTAAAATTTATTCTATCCATAAATTATATAAATTATATATTTAAAAAATATAATTATAAATTCCAAAACATACGTATATAAATTATAAAAAAGAATATATATAAAATATATATTTTATAATACAATGTAAAAATATACGTATAAAAAATCACATGTTTTAGAAAGAATAAACACTAATATATTGGGTATATTTTTGCCTCATGTGGAGTAGGTAACATCCCACACAAGGTGATGATATAATGTGATGGGTTTTAATGGAATTTTATGGATTTAAATATAATATAAATTATTTCTTATATTGAAAGTTATAAAAATATATACACACCCATATATAGTCACATCAATATATAGTTACTAAAACATACATAAACAAATATATATATATACAGTTTTACATATAAAATACAAATTAATGTCACGTTTATATATATATGAGAAAATATAATATCTCATGTCTTGTTTCTATAAAAGAAACTATTAATCCTTATCTTATATCATCCTCATTTCAAATATAGTTAGTATATTACCCCAAATTGTAACACAATGAAAGACCACGTTTCCATTAATATTTATAAGTCATATACTTATTTATAACATTTTTAAAATTTATTTTTTATCTAAAAAATACCCAAGAGAGTAATTATCCATATAATAATAAAATGAATTTTCATTCCCCAGAAGCCTATTTATATTTTTATCTAATATCAAGTAATAATTTATTAAAATATTTTATTGAAATCCATACATATGGTCTGATGTTTTGAAGGAGAATTCCAAATAAATAGACTGAAATTTTTTTAATAGTATAATTCAATGTATGAAAATCAAAAAAACCATCTTAGAGTGATTCCATCTATGAGTTGGCCCCCCCAATGTGATGATTTACATAGATACCTTCAAATATTGAAAAAGAACAAGTGATAGAGAAAAATTTCTCAATCAAAACATTTATCTTCTTCATAATCAGTCCAAATGGTTTTAAAACTCAATATTGTTCCAAAATAGCATCAGCAGTGACCTAAAATTTCAATTAAATGAAAAAATCCTTCCAATCATATTCCAAATACATCTCCATACCCAAACGAATAGTGTGGGAATTAATAATTAGTGGGATCTAATTACTGATAAAATATTTATAGATAGATAAGCTAATCACGTAGTGTGTGTCCCGAAAAAACCGTTATAACATCCTCACTGTCATTTCCATCAAATGCACCATAAATATTGATTTTAATAACAAAAAGTTACTGGGATATCTATATACCCATCCTGATAGTTATATATATTC
This sequence comes from Viscum album, assembly GCA_963277665.1. Lineage (NCBI taxonomy): Eukaryota > Viridiplantae > Streptophyta > Magnoliopsida > Santalales > Viscaceae > Viscum > Viscum album. The sequence continues at coordinate 1,561,015,508 of OY728156.1, forward strand.
AAGGATAAAAGATATATTTTATGTTCCAATCAGAGAACTCATCATTTACAAATGGAACCCAAATGTAGTTTGACCGACTGAACTATTTATGTAGAAACTCATTCTTCCAGACCCAAATCATCCACGAAACTAATAAGGGAGGTCAAAATATTTCAATAGAGAGATAAGAGACCAATTATGCTATATTTGATGGTAAATCTATGGGAAAATCAATGAAATCCTTAAGGGTGAGGAGAGTAAATATTAATCCTATAACATGACATTAAAAAGTATGAACTGAATACCTTGGTACACCTATGTAATTGGTGTATTACCAATCCCACCATAATAGGAATTTTTAAAATAATATCAGAGTATCTATCATTAAATCAATAAGTAACCTTATCCAAACACCAACATTACCTATTATCCATAGATAACACAAATACCATATCATGTTTAACTTCAATGACTATTGATTTCATCACCCACAAGCCACCATGCTTTGTAACCCAGGGTTTACTCAATATATTAACCCAATCACCATAAATGATTCTCCAATAATGTCCCTTATTCAATAGTGTATGTGAACTGTCAATATTCTTCATAAAAATCCAAATAATGGAACTAAGAATGAATTCATAAAATCCAAATGAGAATATAAAGAGCATGGAGAACCTGTATTTGCATGGAATTTGGATTTCACGAATGGTGTTTCTTATATTTATAAATAAAAGAATCATTAAATGAAATCAAAAACCTAAAACCCAAAACACCATGATCCTTCAGATCACATAATATATCCCATGTCACATTGTGGGAAATCTTCATAGATTTGTTTGTCTCCACCAAAATGTAGCAAAATCTAAATGAAACTGATCAATAAGTCTAATAGGGAGATTATAATAGAACTGATATATGTGGGGATTGATTGGGATGAAATATTAACAAGACTCTCTTTTCTTGATTTTGAATCCCACTTGGAGGACCAAAACTAAATATTCTTATCAATATTTTCAAAAGTAACTAAGAATACATATTTCATTGATCTTTCAAAAAACATAGTAAGCAAAATTAATTTTTAATGTTCCTACACCTTTTGGATTCTAGATATGACTTGATGATTATATTTATAAATAGGACACACATCTATACAAATAGAGACCTACAATGTAGATGGTTCACTAAATGAATCAATGAACTTTCATTGATATACAACATATTCATAGTAGAACAAAATTAAGCCAACATGGATAGAGTTTATAATAGTATGAAATCCAAAAAGGGGAAATATGGGAAATATGATAGAAAACAATTACATTTCTACATCTGTGAAAAGGTATAAAAAAATTAGTCACATGAATGAATAGTTACATGGAAAAATTCTATCCCTGAAGAAGGTCATGAGAAGTATAAATTCCTTAGGTAATATATCTATTAACCATGAGGTTAAATGATATTTATGAAACACACTGTATAATGAAATCTCCCAAGGGGTTACAAAAATCCATCCTAATAAGCCAAAAGAGCGTAAATTACCATTTGAATTTATTATATTCTTTAGTTATATCTAGTTTCCAAGACATTACACAAAAAATAGAGGGAGATTTATCAGTAATTGAAAAAAATATCATGAGAAATTATGGTGTTATTTTAGATGAGAAATTTGGGAACAAAGGAACTTTTATTTTAAAAAAAATGGGGAGAAACGATCTTCTGTTATAATTTACTAGGAATTTTGAGAATATATAATATGACACACTGAAAATGATTATGGTCTTGAATTACATACCTATAGAAGGATTTTTCACATTGGGAATTAGGTTAATAAGTTTTCCTTAATTAACGTAATGCAATCCTACCTTTTCCAAAAATCATTCATGATATATATGAGAGTAGACCCCATAATATACCAAAAACTCTTGGAGAAAATTCCATGGAACCCATTAGGGAAGTCAAACTTAGAGGAATATCACTTTGAAATATGGAAATTGACAACCTCATTAGTATTTTTATTATATATATAATTACTCCTAGAATATATCACTATTAGAAAGATACAAGAGGTAAACTCACATAATATAAAGAATACCTCGAAAGAGTTTATATCATGAAAGAAAATCAATATAAAATTCTTGATTTTTTTCTCCTATATTGAATCAATTCTTCAATCCGCTTGTATCTACTAAAACCCCTTCAATCCTCATTTAATTTAATATGTGATTCCATGTCCTATATGAACAAGAAAATATCATTCTTTCTGAGAAGAGTATTTATCTCCTTACCATAATCCATAATTTGTGATATCATAGGAGTTGATGAAGGTAGATAATAACATTCAATTAGATCCTTATAAATATAGTTAATATCACTTTCAAAATTACATAATCTAGAGTTTCCCTATTTATTTTGGAAACTATACACCATTCCAACATTAAAACAGAAATAATTTATATAGGAACTTCAGATAGACCTGACCATGCATCCATAGTCATCCACCCTTTTTTATGATTTCAAATATATAAAAAAAATCTATCGCAAAACTTCCACAAAAATCAATTCATCTAAAGATAAATAAGATAATTAATAAAATAATGATGGGATATATGGGATACCTAGAACAATGTAGAAATATATATCAATTGATAAGTCCCTGAGAATCAATTCAGTGTTCTAAAATTCTTATAATCTAAGAATTTCCCCAATACCAAGTGAATGAATTATTATATATCCCAAATCAAACAACCCTAAAGAGCTCAAATAATCATGAAAATCCTCTATTAGAGGAGGTTTATTTAAAAAAGCCCTTCTATTTTCCTTCTGGAAAATAATTTCATTGGAATCCTCACTTACCAATAAGGGGAGCATCACTATTAACAAACCTCAACAACTCCAATGATTTTCAATTTTCTACCAGATTGGGCCATCCATAAAACCCAAAAAGAACCATTTTGGAGTCCAATCATTCATAATTGAAGCTGAAAATTTATTTCTAGAGTATTTTTTAAATACTAGTTCATATATAGAAATAATTCATAAACCACCTGGATCACCATATCCTAAAATAAGGAAAAATACCTTGAAATCCTATTTTAAAGGATAAAATGATAATGTCCTTACATTCCAACATGGATTCAGATAGAAAAACCACACCAAGGAAGTATATCAATCATGGAAAATGGAGTGAATGAACTGGGAATGGGGTTTCAATCCCAAAATATATCATGAACAAGATATTCATTGATGAGGGAGAGGATAATATTCTCTTGTCTGATGAAAGAACGTGAAAAAATTTGGATGAACCAAATATCGAGATGAAATAGATCCCGTGGACTAAATTCAAAAGAACTGATAAAATTAATAAAATATATTTTAAAAGATTATGAGATGTATTTATCTAACCCTAAAATTAAAAAATAATGAAATACAATTGGTTGAAATAATCTTACAATCTAGAAAATCCTATATAACAAAGGACACTAAGGATGAGTCTAATGAGGTGAAGCCACATCGAGAGAGAGAGGGGTGACAGATTAATTATTTTTCAAGTTGGGGATTTAGGGTGTTAGGTGATGAAGGTTTAGGGATTTTTGGGGATGGGGGTTGAGAGTTCTATATAGATTATGGTTTATGTTTTTTTTGTGGCTGAGGGTTCATTGTATTTTCTGGATGAGTGTACATGGCTTTTTTGGGTGAGGTATTATGTTTGTTTTTTTGGTGTGGTATATATGTTTTTTGGTTATAGGGTTGAGGTTATTTTGGGGATGAGGTTTTAGGGTTTTTTGGATAACGATATATGGGTTTTTGGGGTCTAGTGATTAGTTTTATTGGGTTTTTTATAGAATTTTTAGGCTGAGGGATTTTTTTGTGTCTAAGGGTTTATAGTTTTTTGGGGTGAATATTTATGGTTTTTAGAGATTAATTTTTATAGTTTCTGTGAGGGTTTAGTCATTTTGGGGGATAAGGTTTTTTACCTTTTGAGGTTGAAGGTTTAGGTTATTTTGGGTATCAGGGTTTTAAGATATCTTGGGTGAAGGGTTTAGGGTTGTTGGGTTTATGGTTTTTTGGGGTTTGGGTCAGTTGTTTTTTAGGTATAAGGGTTTTTTGGGTGGTGGGTTGATGTTTTTTTGTGGGTTAGGAATGAGGGTTTTGGGCGAGTTTAGAGTTTAGGGTTTTTTAGGGATAAGGGTTGAGGCTCTTTTGGGTTGAGGGTTTAAAGTATTTTTGGGATGAGGGTTTAGGATTATTCTAGGATGATGTTTTATTTGGGGGGGGATGGAGGTTTATGGTTTCATATGGATGAGGGTTTTGGGTTTTTTGGGAATGAGGGTTGACTGTTGATTATTTTTTGGGGATGAGGATTGAGTGTTTTTTTGATGTGGGTTGATAGTTTTTTGGGGTTGATGATTAAAGGTTTTATGGGCCAGTTGGTGACACTTTTTCTATGGATAATGTTTTTTGGTTTTCTGGGGATAATGGTTTAGTGTATTTATTGGATGAGGGATTTATATTTTTTTGTGCATGAGGGTTGAGGGTAATTCAGGCCTAAGGATTTAGGGTTTCTTGGGGACACGAGATGAGGATTTATTGTGGTTGAGGGTTTAATAGTTTTAAGGGATTAGGATAGTTGGGTATTTGGTGATGAGGGTTTTTTTGGGAATGAGGGTTAAGAAATTTTTGGGGATTGGGGTCGATGTGTTTTTGGGGCTCATGGTTCAGGGTTTTTTGGGCTATGGTTTTAGGTTGTTTTGTGGATGTGGGGATAAGGTTTTTTGGGACTGAAGGTTTATAATTTTTTAGGGATGAGATATTATGGTTTTCTTAAATTTAGGGTTTAGGGATTTCTTGGAGATGAGGGTTTAGAGTTTTTCTTCAATTAGTGATTAAGGGTTGTTAGGGGCTATGTGTTTTGGTTTTTTGGGGGTCAGAGGGTTTAATGTCTTTTCGGTATGTCAGTTTATGGTTTTTTGAGGATGAGGTTTTAAAGTTGTTTTGGGATGACAGTTTTGGGGTTTTTGGTGGCAAAGGAATGTGAATTCTAGTGTTGAGGGTTATTTGGGATTGAGGGTTAATTTTTTTCCGATATTTGACGTTATTTTTTAGGTGAAGGGTTTAGTTTTTTTGGGGTTGATGGTTGAGGGTTTTTTTGTGTTGAGGGTTAGATATTTTTTGGGGTGGAGAGGGGGTTGGGTTTTTTGGGCTTTTTATTTTGGAATTTTCAATGATGATGGTTAATTTATTTTAGGACGATGGTTTATGGTTTTTGAGGTTGAGGGTTTGGGGTTAATTCGGGACGAGTGTGGGGTTTTTTGGTTATAGGGTTTAGGGTTGTTTAGGATTCTATTTTGAAAAGAAATTGGCACTAAAGGTTGATGTTTTTTTGGTGAACATTTTTTTTGAGTTTTTGGGATGATGGTCTAGGTTTTATTGGCGATGTGGTTTTAGGGTATTTTTGAGCTGAGTTTATGTGGGTGTTGGGGTTGTGCGATTAAAAGATTGTGTTGGGTGATAGTTTTCTGTTTTTTGGGGATATTAGTAAGGTAGTTTTGAATCTAAGGGTTTTGGATATTTTGGGGCCAACTATTTATGATTTTTGTGGCATTTGGTTGGAGGATTCCTATTACTAAGGGTTTTTTGTTTTTTAGGGATTATGTTTTAGGGTTTTTTGGGATTGAGGTATTGAAAATTTTTATGGCTGATATTATAGGGTATTTTGGGGATGAGGGTTTAGGGTTTTTTGGGGATGAGTGTTTCGGTTTAGTTGGGGATGTGGTTTTAGGGTTTATTGGGGGATAGGTGTTTTAATTTCATTGGGGGATAATAGTTGAGGGTTTGTTTGGATGAGGTTTTTGTGTTTTTTGTGATGAGGTTTTATGGGGATTTCAGGCTAAAGGGTAATGGTTTTATGGGGATGAGATTTCAGTGTTTTTGGGGATGGGATATTTTGAGTTTATTGGGATAATGAATTATGTTTTTTTATGGATGAGGGATTAGGGTTTTTTTGGGGATAATGGTTTTTGGTTTTCTCAATGGTTTTTGTTTTTTTGGGACTGATGGTTTAGGAATTTATGGGGTAGAGGGTTTATCGTGTTTTTAATAAAGAGGATTTAGTGGGTTTGTTTCATAGTGTTTATGGTATTTTGGGGTTGATGGTGTATATTTTTCTAGGATGAATATTTGAGGTTTTTTGGGGGTTTAGGTTTAGGATTTTTTAGGGACAAGCATTTAGGATTTTTTGGATAATGGATTAGGGTTTTTTTGGAGATATTGGTTTTGGATATTTTGTGGTTGATGGTTTATGGTATTTAAGGGCATATGGTCTAGGGTATTTAGGGATTAGTTTTTAGGGTTTTTTTTGGATTAAGGTTAATTTGGTTTTCGAGTTGAGAGTTTAGGATTTTCTATGGAAATGGGTTTAGGGTTTTTTGTGACTATGGGTTTAGGATTTTTATGGGGTATGAGTTTATAGTTATTTGAGGATGAGGGTTTTGTGTTTAATTAGGGATTCGTTTTTTGGGTATTTTTGGGTTAATGCTTCAGGTTTTTTGGGGATGAGTGACTATTATTTTTTAGGGATAAGGGATAATGGTTTTTAGCGTAAATGTTTAGGGTATTTGGGGTTAAGGGTTTAGTGTCCTTTTGGCTGTGGGGTATGGATTTTATGGGGGTGACAGATTCGGGTTTTTTGGCTTGATAGTTTATGGTTACATTGGGGATGAGAGTTTTGGGTTTATTTTAGAATTGGGTTAAGGAATTTTTGGGTTTGAGAGTTTGGGGGTTTGGGGAATGAGGGTTTAGGGGTTTTGGGATGTGTGTTTAGGGTTTTTGTGGGTGAGGTATTGATGTTTTTTGGAGTTGAGGGATTTAGGTATTTTGGGGCTATCGTTATATGATTTTTTGGGGATGAGGATTTATGGTTATTTGGGTTTTACCTTTTATGTTATTTTGGGATTGTGGGTTTAGGGGGGTTTTGCTAGAGGATTTATGTTTTTTTTGGGGATAAGTGTTTAGGGTTTTTTATGATGAGGGTATTTCTAGTTTTTGGACTGATTTTTAGGGTTTTTTAGGTATGGGGTTATATTATTTTTTGAATTGTTGCTTTAGGATGTTTTAGGGAAGAAGGATTATTATTTTTTTGATGTGGGGTTTTTTTTCCTAAGGGTTTGGGGTTTTTAGGGAAGATGGTTTAGGGTTTTTTATGGCTCATCATATAAGGAATCTTAAGGATACGAGTTTATATTTATGGGGGGTTGAGGGTTTATGTTTTTTGGGGCTTATGGTTTTTGGTTTTTTAACACATAGTGATTAGTGTTTTCTCAGGCTTAGTGTTTAGGGTTTTCATGGGATGTGGGTATAGGGATTTCTAACAATGAGGGTTAATGGTTTTTTTGGGTTGAGGGTTTATGGTTTATTGAGTGTGAGGGTTAATGTTTTTCTAAGGGTTACTGTTTAGAGTTTTTTGGGGTCCCTAACTAAGGGTTATCTTGAGATGAGGGTTTTAGGATTTTCTAGCGATGATTGATTAGGGTTTTCTCATGAAAAAAGTTTAGGGTTTTCAAGGGGTGAGGGTTTATGGTTTCTAGGGTTGGGGGGGGGGTTAAAGATTGTTTTTTATGAGGGTTTATGTTTTTATGGGGATGTGGGTTTTGTGTTTTATTGGATGATAGTTTAGGGGTTTTTGGCTAGAGTTAAGTGTTTTTTGGTGATGAGGGTTTAGGGTTTTTAGGGCCATGTTTATAGTGTTTTTTGGTGATGCTGGTTTATGTATTTTTAGGGTTCAGGTTTATGGTTTTTTGGGGATGATGGTTTAGGTTTTGTTTAGGCATGACATATTAGGGTTTTCAAGGCTTTGTATTTTGGCTGTTATGGGGATGGACATTTGTGGTTTTTGGGGATAAGGTATTTGTGGTTTTTTTTTGTGTTTTATATTTTATTGGGATGAGGGTTTAGTGGTTTTTGGGATTAGAATCTAGGGTTTCATTGGGATGGGGGATTAGGTTTTTTAGGGATGAGTGTTGAGGGATTTTTGTTGCTAAGGGTTTGGGGTTTTTCTGCGATTAGAGTTTAGGGTTATTATGGGGATAGTATTCATTGTTATTTGGGTATGATTTTCTATTTTTTTGGTAATGAGGGATTTTTTTGTGTTTGATGTTTTAGGGTTTTCTGGGTTTGTGGTTTTACGTTTTTGGGGGCTGAATATTTAGGGTATTGTGAGCTAAGTAATTAGATTTTTTATGTTTGAGGGATTGGTGTGTATAAAGGATGAGGCTTCTGGGTTTTATAGGGATAATGGTTTTTGATTATTTTTGTCTGAGGGTTTATGATTTATTATAGTAAAAGTTTTAGATTTTTTGGGTATGAAGGTTTAGGGCTTTTAAAGCTGAGAGGTTAGGGTTTTGGGGGGAAGAGGGTTTAGTGATTTTTGGTGTTTATGGTGTATGTTTTTTTAGCAGATGAGGGTCAAGAGTTTTTTGGGGTTGATGTTTATAGTTTTTTGGGTTATATGGTCTAAGGTTTTAGGGGATCAAGGTTTAGGGGAAGTTGGGGATTAAGGTTTATGGTTTTTTTAATGATGAGGCTTTAGGTTTTTTAGAGCTAAGGGTTAAGGGTTATTTTATGGATTGAGTTTTTTGGGGGGGTTTTAGGGCTAAGGGTTTATTTTTTTTGGGAATATTGGTTTATTGTTTTTAGTGATTTGGGTTTAGGGTTTTTTGGGATGATCATTTAGGGTTTTCTTGGGGCAGAGGTATTAGGGTTTTTTGGGGGTTGAGCCTTTATGATTTTTTGGGGCTATGGGTTTAGGGTTTCTGGGGGAAGATGGTTTAGGATTTACCCTGGATGGGGGTTTAGGGTTTATTGGGACTATGTTTTTATGGTTTTTTGGGGTTTAGGGAATAGGGTTTTTGGGATGGGTGTTTATGGATTTAGTTGGAATAATGTTTTAGGGGATTTTAGGTGTGATAATATTGGTTTTTTTGGGGATGAATGATTATGTTCTGTTGGGACAAAGGTTTAAGGTTTTTTTGTTGATGGGGTATTAAGGTTTTGGGGGATCTGGGTTTAGGGATTTTGTGGCGACGATGTTTTAGGTATATTAGGTGTTATTATATAGGTTTTCATGTTTAAGAGGGATTATTTTATTTTGGGACTGAGGTTTTAAGTTTTTGTGTGTGAGGGTTTTGTGTTTTGGGGGATGAGGGTTTAGTTATTCTTTTTGGATAAAGGTTTAGGGTTTTTTGGCCCTCAGGGTTTTGGATTTTTTGTGCAAGAAAGTTTTGGATATTTGGGGGTGATAGTTTAGGGTTTTTTCAGGCTGAGGGTTTAGGGTTTTCTGGGGATAACAGTTTAGGGTTTTTTGGGCAGAGTTGTTATGGTTTTTCTGGGATGAGTCTATTCGGTTTTTTATAGAGGGTTTATGCTTTTTTGGAACTGAGGGTTTATGGGATTTTGGGACGATGGTATAGGGTTTTTTGGCCTGAGTGTTTAGTGGTTTTTAGTTCTTAATGCTTAGTGGTTTTGGGGTTTTTTTGGTTTGTGTGATTGGGGTTATGGTTTTTGGGTAATAGTGTTTTATATTTTTTAGGGATGTTTTGTTATGTTTCTTTTTTGGTCAAACTGTTTAGTCTTTTTCTAGGAAAAATGTTTTAGGGTTTTTGTTGGATTAGAGTTTTCCGTTTTTTGAGGATAAGGGTTTAGGTTATCTTGGTGTCTAGTGTTTGGGGACTAATCAAGATGATATTTTCAGGATTTTTAGGGCTAAGGGTTTTAGATTTTTGGGGGCTCAGCCATTTTTTTGGCTGCGGGATTAGGTTTTTTATGTTGAGGTTTTAGGGTGTTTTGGGAAGAGGGTTTACGGGTTTTTGATGCATAGGGTTTAGGTTTTTTTGGGGTGAGGGATCAGAGTTTTTTATGGATATAAATTTTTAGTATTTTTGGGATGAGGGTATAGGGTTTTTAGGGATGATGGTTTAGTGTTTTGGGGATGTAGGTTTAGGGATTTTTGGGGCATATTATGGATGGATTTTTTGGGCTGATGTATGAGGGTTTTTTGGAGACGATGGATTTGAGGTATTAGGGATAAGGGTTTATGGGGATTTGGGGATTCATGTTTAGGTATTTTTGTTGTTTTGTGTTTAGGGTTTTTAGGGTGAGGGTTTATGGTTTTTTCCGATAAGGATTTATTATTTGGGGGTCATTATTTTTTTAGAAGAAGGCCTTGTGTTATTTTGGAATGAGGGTTTATGGTTTTTGGGGAAAATGGTTAAGGGTTTTTTGGGGCTGAGGGTTTAGGGATTTTGGTTGATTTGGGTTTAGGGTTTTTTTAGGTTGAGGGTATATAGTTTTTTGCGGATGAAAGTTTTGGGATTTTTTTGGGCTGAAGGATTTTTGTATTATTGAGGGTTGAGGGGTTTTTCATGTTGATGGCATAGGTATTTAAGGGGATGATGTTTTAGAGTTTTTTAGGATAGATGGTTTAATGTTTTTTCATTATTAGAATTTAGGGTTTTTTTTGGGATGAGGGTTTAGGGTTTATTGGGATTGATGGTTTATGGTATTGGGGGAATTATGGTTTAGGGTTTTTTTATTAGGGTTTATGGTTTTTTTGGGGCTTGATGTTTAGATTTTTTTGGTGATGTGGGTTTAGGGTTTTATTTTAGAGAACATTTAGGGGTTTTAGGGGTGATGATTTAATGTTATTTGGGGATATTTTTAAATTATTTATGGTGTTTAGGGGTTAGGGTTTTTTTGGTTGAGGTTTTATGGTTTTGGGTGCTCATGTTTTTGGGATTTTTGGGGATGATTTTGTTTTTGGATTTTTGGGGATGAGTGTATAGGTTTTTAACGGATTCGTGTTTAGGGTTTTTTGGGGCCAAGGGTTTGTGGTTTTTTTGGTTGTGGGTTTTGGTTTTGGGGGATTAGGTTTTAGGTTTTTTTAAACGTAGGGTTTATGGATTTTTTCTTCTAAAGATTTATGTATTTTTGGTGCTGACTTTTTAAGGTTTTGTTGGTGTAAAGGGTTTCTGGATTTTTGGGTTGAGTATTTATGGACTTTTTCGGATGAAGCGTTGCGGTCTTTTGGGGATCTGTGTTTAGGGTTTTTGGGGATGATGATTTTGGGGTTTTTGGGAATGAGTGTTTATGTTTTTTTATGTCTGAGGTTTCTGGGTTTTATGGGGTTATAAGTTATAGGTTTTTTATGATGGAGGGTTGAAAGATTCAGGGGACTAAGAGTTCACATTTATTTGGGGTTAGGGAATAGGGTTTATGGGTTTTATGGTTATAGTTTTGTGGGGAAAATGTTGAGGACCATTTGAGGTTTAGGGTTTTGGGTTTTGGGGGGATGATGGATTAGTGTTTTTTGTGGTAGATGGTTTATGGGTTTTGGGGGCTAAGGGTTGTGCGTGTTTTGGCAACAATGGTATACTATATTTTGGGTTGAGGGTTCAATGTTTTATAGGGTTGGGGGATGATAATTTTCTATAAATAAGGGTTGAGCATTTATTGTAGTTGTGGGATTAGGGTTTCATAGGGCTAAGATATCATGTCTTTCCATGGTATAGGGAGGTGAGTTTTTTGGGTTCAAGGGTCCGATGTTAATTAGGGATAAGGGTTCTGGTTTTAGGGATGGTTTTTGGTTATTTTGGATAGGTGTTGGGTGTGTTTTGGGGATAAGGGTTCAAGATTTTTTCATATGAGGGTTTAGGTTTTTTTTGATGATGAGGGTTTATTATTTTTTTGTGAAGAGTTCCAGGGTTTTGGTGGACGAGGATTCAACGTTTTTATGTCAAAGGATTAGGGTTTCTAGTTTGAGGTTTCATTTCATGGGATAAGGCTTTATAGTTATTTTGGGAAGTGGGTTATGTGTTTTATGGGATATAAGGTTCTACTCTTTTTGGTAGACGGTTTTGGAATTTTTGGGGAATGAGTGTTGATGTTTTTTTGGAGCTGTTGGTTTAGTAACTATTGGGGTTTTGGGTTTATGGAATTTTGTTGTAAAGGGTTTATGGTTTCCTAATGACAATTTTTTTGGTTTTATTTGTTTTGAGGGTTTACGTATTTTTGGGTATGAGGGTTCCATAATTTTTTTGGGCTAAGGTTTCATGTATTTTTGGAGCTAAGGGTTCAATGTTTTTTGGGGTTGAGTTTCAGGATATTTTAGGCTGATTATTCAAGTTTTTTTAGGGATAAGGATTCATAGTATAACCGGGTTGAGAGTTTTGGTTCATTTAGGAATGAGGGTTCTGGGTTTTGGGGATTGAGGGTTTAAGGTTTTTTAGGGCTGTGGTTTTTTAGGTATTTGGGACTAATATTTTTTGGTTTTTTTGAGGATTATAGTTTTTGGTTTTGGTGGATCATGGTTTTTGGTTTTTTTGGGTTGGTTGTTTCGTGTTTTTTTAGTTAAGGGTTTTGGGTTTTTTTGGATGATGGTTTGTGGTTTCTTACGGCCGAGGGACTATAATTATCTAGGGATGAGGGTTTACGGTTTTGGGGGAAAAGGTTTTAGGGTTTTCTGTTGTTAAGGGAGTTGGGTTTTTTTGGGATGATGGTTCTTGGTAGGGGATGGGGGTTTATAGTTTTTTGGGGATAAGTTTTTTGTGTTTTTTGGGGTTAATGGTTTAGGGTTTTGGGGGTTGAGTATTTTCAATTTAATGAGTCTATGGTATTTAGGATTTTTCGGTCTAATATTTTAGTTTTTGTAAGGATAATGGTTTAGTGTATTTTGGGGAAGAGGTTTTTAGGTTTTTTGTGTATGAGGGTGTAGGGGTTTGGGGGCTCAGGGTTACAGGTTTTGGGTGATTAGGGTTGTTGGTTTATTAGGGCTTAGGGATTAGGGTTTTTATGGGTGAGGTTTTAGGGTTTTTTGAGCATAATGATTTAGGGGTTTTGGAGGGGGGTGGGGATGAGGTTTTATGTTTTTTGGGTTTTAGGTTTTATGGTTTCTTGGGGTTAAGGATAAAGTGTTTTTTAGGTTTTTTTGGTTAAATGTTCTGGGTTTTATTTGTGTACATAGTTTATAGTTTTTTGGGGATTTGTGTTTATAGTTTGTGGCGTGGGGGTTTAGTTTTTTTAAGCTAAGGGATTAGTGTTTTTTATGGATAAAGGATTAGGGTTTTTAGAGATTATGGTTTATGGTTTTTTGGAGATAATGTTTTAGTGTTTTTTATGCTGAACATTAATGAGTTTTTAGGGATGCGGGTCTAGGGTTTTTTTGGGCTGAGGGTTTCTAGTATATTGGAGATTAGGGTTTAGGGAATATTTGTGTTGTGGGTTTAAGGTTATTTCAGGATTAGGGTTTAGGGTTTCGGGGGATAATGATTTTGGGGTTTGGGTTTGAGGGTTTGGGGATTTTTGGGGCTTATGGTTTTGGATTTTTTGGGCCTTAGGGTTTATGGTTTTTAGGGGATGTGGTTTAAGGGTTTATTGGGCCATTTTTATTTGGTTTTATTGGGGTTGGGGGTTTATGGTTATTTGGGGATGAATGTCTAGTGTTTTTTAGTGATGTGGGTTTATGGATTTTGGGCATAAAATTTTTGGGTATTTTGGGGGGTGACTGTTTTGGGTTTTTTGGTGATGAGGGTTTAGTGTTTATTTGGGATGAGGATTTATGGTTTTTTTGGGAATGAGGACTTTGGGGGTTTTTGGATGAGGTTTTAGGTTTTTTGGGATTGTGGGTTTATGGTTTTGGGGGCTGTGGATTTTGGGTTTTCTTGAGGTGAGGGTTTAGGATTTGTTGTGACTTATGGTTTTGGGATTTTTAGGACATATTGATTATGGACTTTTTGGTTTAGGGATTACTGTTATACTATGCTTGTGGTTTGGGATTTTTTGGGGCTTATGGTTGAAGGTTTTATTGGAATAGTGTTTTGGGTTTGGGGGATTAGGTTTTAGTGGATATCATGCTGAGGGGTTAGGGTATTTTGGGCTGAGAGTTGACAATTGTTTGGGTTGAGGGTTGAGGGTTTATGGGAATATGGGGGGATGAGTGTATGTGGTTTTATGTTCTGAATGGTCAAGGATTTTTTTGGTGATTATGGTATTGGTTATTTGAGTGAGGATAGTTAAGATAATTTTAGTGAATAGGGTTTACGGTTATTTAGGGATACATGTTTAAGGATTTTTGTAATCAGGGTTTATGATATTTTTGTCTAAGGGTTTAGGGTTTTTTGGGGAGCTGGATTTAGTTTTTTTTTGGGTTTGATGGTCTATGGTTTTTTAGGGATGGGAGTTTAAGGTTTTGGGGGGGGTTGTAGGTTTAATATTTTTAGGGATTATGGTTTGGGGTTTTGGGGCTAAGGGTTTTATGTTTTTTGGTTCTTAGAGTTTATGGATTTTTTGTGGAAAAGGGATTTTGGTTTTTTGTGCTTGGTTCTTACCGTTTTGTGGGATAAGGGTTTTGGGTTTTGGGGGGATAAACGATTAGGGTTTTTCGGGTTAGAGGGTTTACTGTTATTTAAGGCTGAGTGTCTATGGTTTTTTTTTCGGCTCATGGTTTACAATTTTTTGTGGGTACATATTTAGGGTTCTTTATGGGCATTTATGTTTTTTGGGGTAGAGGGTATTGGGGGTTTATTTTTAAGTGTTTTTTGGGATAAAGGTATAGGGTTTTCGAGGGATGAGGCTATATGGTTTGTAGGGATGAGGGTTTGGGGTTTTTTGGAATGAAATTTAGGGGGTTTTATTTGAATATGTTTTTGGATTTAAGGGGATTAGTGTTTATCCTTTTTTGAGGATTTGGGTTTTTGGGTTTTTTCTAGTTAAGGGTTTGGGTTCTTTTAGGGTTATGGGTGTAATTTTTTTGGGGATTGGTTTTTGATTTTTTGGGGGATGTGGGTTTAGGTTTAAATAGGGATAAGGGTTTAGTGTGTTTTGGGGAAATATTTTTAGAGTATTTAAGGGTTAAGGGTTTACTGTCTTTTAGTGTTGAGGGTTTAGGCCTTTCTTGTGAAGAGGGTTTAGTGTTTTGGGGATAAGGCGTTAAGTTTAATTTTGGGATGAGTGTTTTTGTTTTTTTATAGATATGGCTTTATGTTTTTTTAAGTTAAATGTTTCATAATTTTATTGAATATGGATTATGATTTTTTGGGTTGTGTCTTAGGATTTTCTATTGTTGAAATTTAGTGATTTAATGGCCTAGAGTTTAGTGTTTTTCTTGGGATGATGGTTTAAGTTTTTTTTCATTTATTTTTTAGGGTTTTGGGGTTTGAGGTGTTAGGGTTTTCTAAGACGTAGGGTGATATGTACTAGATTTTACCCCAAGGAGAATATTTTTTGGCTTGATATGAATTTTCTTCCAAACAATTTTTTTAATTGGGAAAGCCCACACTTTTTGGAAACAATCACAATGGTTGGCCAGCGAGCACTTATATATGGCCAAAAATGACCTAAACACATGAAAAATGAAATATATTTGTAGTTGAAAATTTTATACTTGAGATAAATTGGATAAAACATCATTAAGAAGGAATATTTATACTTTAGTTAGTTTCATCATTAATTATCCTAGGAAATATGGATTTGGGATTTTTTATGTGACCTTTGAGTGCCTACATTCATATCAATACTTTCTGGTTCATTAATATCAATTTTTTGGTTCTTATAATATATCTATGTTATTTTATAATGCATACAATTTTATCCTATTAATTTTGAAGCTTTCTCTAAATGTTTCTGTCTTTATCATTTTTTTGAAAAAATGGTCATATCCATTTCTAGTGAATTAGTATTGAAGTGTGGATAAACCATGTTGGGATGTGTTTCCATTAAACCATGGTTATTGTGATACATTTCTTTTCCTTATATGTGTTACTCATTTCATGATTCCCATGATGCATCAGTTTGGTATCTAAATAATTGTTCTTATGAGTATTTTTTTTAACATTATTCATATTAATATCAAATAAAAAAATTCTCCATAACGTCTCTGAAAAGAATATTTTATACTCTTTTTTCCCATTAAGAAATATATAGAATTCATAAATAGTCCCAAATTACTCAAATTAGTGAGTAACATTCCCAAATGTTGAGATCATGATGACAAGATTCCCCTCCATCACATTGACATCCATTACTTCTTTCTACACATAATAGGCCCAATCAAGAACCATTTAATTAATATTATACAAATGGTTATTATATCATGGATTTAGAGTAGCACATACATAGAAAAAGAATATATAATGAATATAATAAAATTGGATTGAATATTGAAATTCTAAATTTTGATGGGAATATAAATCCATGTGATTTTATAGTTTGGATATGAGAAATAGAATAATTATTTTAATTTAAAAATAAATCTGAAGAGAATAGTTGAAAGGTATAATTATGAAATTTAATGATTAGGAATCTTTATGGAGGAAAGATGTGATTTGACTATGGGAATGTGGTAATAAAGTAAAAAATTTCTTATGGGATATGAGCAATACGATTTTCAGAAGATAATTTTTAACTAGGAATTAAAATAAATTGATTATCTATAAATGTATAGCTTGCGACAAGGAAAAATAATTTGAAGAGTAAATTTTGGAGTTTCATAATTTATTTATGTGATGTGATTTTCCAAAATACAATTATAAAATGATTTCATTAATTTTGGGTATATTAATTGATGAAATTTCACATGTGGTGGAGTTTCAACTATTCTTTTCACTAGATGATGTTCGAAAGTGTGAAATAATGGTGGAAGAGAAAATTTGGACCGAAATGGAACTAACGTTCATGATACATTATATTGGTAAATATTTTAATAAATTTAAATTTGATAATAAATATGGTTTCTGTGATAAGGAATTTGGAAGGATGAATACGTTGGATAAATTGGAAGAGAATGTTATGGACACCCAAAAGGAAAATCCCACTCCTTTGAATATGGGAATCAAAAGTGCATCAAATATCATGGATATTGTCATTATTAGTCAAATTTACCTAACAATATATTTATTATTGTAAATTAGATCTAGGATATTGAATGAAAATCAAATTGGATAATCATAATTACTAAAAATATGGAAATAAAGATCTTGTTGTGGAAGAATTTTATGTCTGTAACATGGTTGTGCAATGAAGAGTTTCTCAAGATCAAATATATCCTCAAGAATATCTATGAGAAAACAAGTTCCAATATCAATACACTATAAATCATTGAGTTTTCATTGTTATTATTTTAGGTGGGAGTTGTAAAAATGTTTCTTCAACAACATAGAGGGTAAATAAAAGATTATAATAGATAACCATACTGGGTATTAATTCTTCAATTGTTGAACACTTTATGAATACCTAATATCAATAAATAGGGTCTGATTTTATTATTCATTAGAAAGAACTTTTTTTAATAGGTATTGTGTTATGTTATTCCAATGGTTGCTTGTCAGTTTTTATTGGTAATGGATTCAAAGATATAAAAGGAATTAAAATATGATGGGAGGATGAACACATATTAATTTTGGTAATTGGAAAAGTATATTACACTTTCTCTTTTAACAACATACCATATTCTTCTAGAAATGTTTTCCCATAAGAACCCAATGGTCTCCTCTTTATTAATAAAAATAAAGCATAGAAAGAAACCCACCAACAAAAATTTATTTATTTTTGATGATTTAGAATTCATTAATTTAGGAAAAGAGTATTTGTAATCCATTATAACATTTTATGGTTGAGGAATATCATGATTTCTTTATAACAAACATCTTGGTGGATTTCCACCACTTCTAGTAATTGAACACTATATTAATATTGTTCCAAGTGAAAAATTCCATAACACACTATCATTTCAGTGTAATATTAATGGAGAAAATTAATTTTAGAAGAAAGTGATAAATTTATAGATAGAGGTTTTATGGGGAAAACCATAAGTATTTGTTCTATTTCGGTATTACTGGTGTAAATAAATATGGTACATATCAAATTTTTATTGATAGTATCTATGTAAATAATATTAACATACAATACTGGAATCCAATTCCATGACTCCATGATATGATCAATGAATTAAATGGGTCAATATTATTTTTGAAGGATAATCTTCATAGTAGATATCACCATACATGAATGAAAGGGATGATTGGAAAACAACATTCAAAATCTAAGGAGGATTGATTAAGGGGGTGTCCAGTCCATTCAATTCTCTAATGCTCCTAGTAAATTCATGTGACCCCTGAATGATGTTTAGAAATAAATTATCGGTAAATATTATTTTTATCAAGATGATATTTTGATTTATAGAAATTGTTTGAAGATCCAGGTGTATCTTCATCAGTAGGTATTATGAATTCATAAGGACCAAATTCTATATATAAAATTAGAAAATTAAACGTTATTTTAAATTAAAGTGGTGTTATTGGGATATGTGTAACTAAATTATGTTTTATGGTGGATCAATGAAGTGGGGTAGAAATCAGGTCCTAGAAACCACATAAATGGTTCAAAAAATTATGAAGTCTTCATGGTTTGGAATGTTATTCTCCTAAATATGTTTCCAATTTTAGTACAATCAATGTACCAGTAAATGGATGCTTGAAAATTAATAAATTTGAGTTGTCTATGGAATAAAATGAATCATTTGAATTAATTATGAAAATTTTATTTGAAAAACCTGTTGTTTCATTACATGATTTTGGTAATTTCTTTGCACTTTTTTATGTTTTTATGGGGTTAAGGGTTAGGAGTTTTTTAGGGGTGAGGGAATAGAGTGTTTTTTTTTGGCTGTGAGTTTCATGTTTTTTGGGGACGAGGTTTTAGTTTTTTTTTGGGATGGTGGTTTTGTGTTTTTTGGGGTAATGTATTATGGTTTTTTTCGGGTTTTGGGTTCTTTGTGGTTTAGGGTATAAGGTTTTTTTGGTGATGAAGGAATATAGTTTTTTAGTGATGATGGTTTATGTTTTTTTAGGGATCATTGATTAGGGTTTTTTGGTGATTACATATCGGGTTTTATAGGAATGAGTGATTAGGGTTTTGTGGTGATTAGGGTTTAGGGTTTTTTGGGGTTGAAAGTTTATGGTTTTTGGGGACTAGGAGTTAAAAGTTTTGACCAGATAAGGGTTTAGGTTTTTTTAGGCTGAGCATTTATGGTATTTTATGGTTTGATAATTAACTATTTTTTCAGGAAGATTTTTTGAAATTTATGAGGATGTGGTTTTTGGGTTTTTGGGGATGTGGTTTTAGGGTTTTGGGGGGTCACAGTTTAGTTCATTTTTAGGATGAGTGTTCTTGGAATTTCGGGAATGAGGGTTTAGGGTTTGGGGGGATGATGGTTTAGGGTTTATTTGGGATGAGGGTTTAGGTGTTTTGGGGTTGTGGGTTTATGGATTTTCATGTATGAGGGTGTAGGTATTTTTCTAACTTTCGGTTTATGGATTTTTGTGGCTAAGGATATAGGGTTTTTTGGGGTTGATGGTTTAGAATTTTGTTGGTGATGTGGGTTTAGGGTTTTTCGGGTTTAGTAGTTATTTTTTTGGGGGATTATATTTTATGGTTTTTGGGGTTGTGGGTATTGGGGTTTTTTGTCTGATCGTTTAGGGTTTCCTATCGACGAGGGTTTAGTTTGTTTTATGTCTGACTGTTTACTATTTTACGTGGATGAGGGTTCCATGTTTTCTGGGGAGAGGATTTAGTGTTTCTTAGGATTTATATTTCATGATTGTTTGGGGTGATTTTTGGCGTTTTGCTGGGGTTCATGGTTTAGGGTTTCATGGGGCATAGCATTGAGATTCATTTTAGGTTTAAGGTTCTTTTTTTGGAGCTGGTGGTTTAGAGTTTTTTGGGGGTAGATAGTTCAGGGTTTCATATGGTTGAGGGTTGATGGGGTTTTGTTTCTAAGGGTTGAATAATTTTGGGGATGAGGGATCATAGTATTTTTGGTCTTAGGTATGATAGTATTCACTGGATGAGGGTTCAAGAATTATTCAGGCCGAGGGTTGAGGGATTTCTTGGGCTAAGAGTTCATGGATTTATAGGGAAGAGGGAGAAGGTTTCCTCGGGATGAGGGTTCAATGTTATTTGGGGATGATGGTTTAGGGTTTTTAAGGAGGTGGGTTTGTGGTTTTGGGGGTCTGGGGTTGTGTGTGTTTTAGGGAGAGGGGTTAGGGTTTATTATGGTTGTGGGTTTAGGGTTTTGTGGAGATGAGGGTTTAGAATTTTTTGGGTCAGAGGCACTAGGGATTTTGGGGATGAGGGTTCAAGGTTTTAAAGATGAGGGCTTAGGGATTCGGGGTTCAAGGATCATGGTTATTTGGGGATATGGGTTTTGGGTTGTGGGGGATTTGGTTTAAGAATTTCTTGGCCCTTAAAGTTCAACTTTTTTTGTAGTTGGATAGTGTTTTTAGGGGATGTGGGTTCTTGTTTCATTGGATCTAGGGGATTAGTGTTTGTTGGTGTTGATGGTTTACGGTATTTTGGGGGTAACAATTCTATGGGTTTTTGGATAATTGATTAATGTTTATTAGGGATTTAGGTTTAAGGAATTTTGGGGCTGAAGGTTCAATAATTTTTTTGGTTGAGGGTACATTATTTTCGGGAAGAGGGTTTAGGATTTTTTGCGGTAGAGGCTTTAGAATGTTTTGGGGATTATTTTTCAGTGTTTTTTAGGGATAAGGGTTAATATTTTTTTGGTGATGAAGGATCATGTTCATTTAAGGATGACGGATTTGTTTGTTTTGGTGATGGAGGTTTAGTAATTTTATGGGATGTGGATTTATGGGTTTTAGGGGATGAGGGTTTTGGGGTTTATAGGGAATAGGGTTTGTGGTTTTTTGATGATGAGGGTTTTGGATTTTTTTTGTTCAGGACATTAATTTTTTGGGGGGTTGAGGGATTAGGGTTTTTTGGGGATAAGGGTTTATGTGTTTTTGGGGATGAGGGTTTATCATTTTATGGGGCTGTTGGTTTAGGGGTTTTTGATTCTTTGGTTTTACTGCATTCTAAAGGATAATAGATTTGGGGTTTTAGCGATGGTATTTCATGGTTTTGTATGAGGGTTTAGCATTTTTTAGAATGAATATTTTTTTGGGAGGGATGGGGGTTTAAGGATTGGGCGCTGATCATTTATGGATTATATAGGATAAGGATTTTATGATTTTTGGGGCTCATTCTCTAGGGTTTTTAGGACATAGGGTTTTGGTTTTGGGCGGGATGATTATTTTGGGTTATGGGGGATGAGAGTTACTAGTTTTTTTGGATTATAGTTTATGGTTTATTGGGGTAGAGGGTATAGGTTTTCATGGGGATGAGTGTTTAGGGTTTTTGGGGGCTAAGGGATTATGCATATTTTGGGAATTAGGGTTTGTGGTTATTTGGGGGGATAATGGTTTAGGGTTATTTGGGGTGAAGGATTTAGGATTTTTTTGGGTTAAGGTATTATGGTTTTCATGGACGAGTGTTTATGTTTTTCTAGGGTAACAGGTTTAGGGATTTTGGGTCCTAGTTTTCATATTTTTTCGGTTTGCTGGTTTAATGTTTTCTTGAGGCAAAGGGTTTATGGTTTTTTATGGCTAAAGGGTCAGGGAATTTATGTCTCAGGGTTTATAGGTGTTTAGGGATAAAATTATAGGTTTTTTTATAGATGGGGGTTTAGGGGTTTTAAGTGATTTGGGTTTAGGGTTTTTTGGGTCTAAGAGTGTATATTATTTGGGGGATAAGAGTATAGGGTTTATTGGTAATAGGGTTTTAAGATTTTTTTTGGATAATGGTTTTGGATTTTAGGGGGATAATGATTTGGGGGTATTGGGTCTGAGGGATTTATATTATTGATGGCTACGATGTTTGGATTTTTTTAGGGATCAGGGATTATGTTTTTTTGGATGCAGTTTTAGGATTTATTAGGGATGAGATTATAGGGTTATTTGGTGTTGATAGTTTATGGTTTTTTAGGGGATGGTGGTTTAGAATTTTTTAGGGAATATGGTTTATGGTGTTTTTGGGTTTAGTACTTAGGGTATTTTTTTAGAATGATGTTTTTGGTATTTTATGGCTTTGGGTTTTGGGTTTTTTGGGGATTAGTGTTTAAGGTTTTGGGGATGAGATTTTTGGGGTTTCTAGTGATGAGTGCTAAAAGTTTGTTAGGGTTGGGGGTTGTGGGTTTTATGGGAATGTGGTATAATGTGTTTTTGAGGTTGATGATTAAGGGTTTTGGGACTTCAGGTTCAAAGAATTTTTTTTTGGGACTAGGTATTCATGGTGCGGTTGGTATAGGTATTTTATGGTGTAAATGGTATAGGGTTTTTTGAGGCTTTGGATTTATATTTTTTAGGGGTGAGGGTTTTGGGGTTTTTTAGCTCATGGTATCGGATACTTTTCGGCTAGAGGTTTAGGTGTTTTTTATGTCTGAGGGTTTAGGGTTTTTATGGTACTGACTATTTATCATTTTATAGTGTGGAGGGTTTGGGATTTTTTAGTGTTGACAATATTTAGTTTTTTTTGGATAATGGTTCTTGTCTTTTTAGTTATGATGGTTTAGTATTTTTTTGAGAATAGGGTTTAAGGTTTTTTAGGGATGATGGATTCAGTTTTTTTTGGGATGAGGGTTGGTTTTTTTGTGGTTGATGATTTAGATTTTTTTGGAGTTGTGGTTCTATAGTTATTTGGGGATGATAGTTTAAGCATTTGGGGGGATAAGGGTTTAGGGTTTTTTTTGGGATTTGGGATTATGTTTTTGGTGGGATGAGGGTTTAGTATTTTTTAATGCTAAGGGTTTAGGGTTTTTCTGGAGCTTAGGGTTTAGGGTATTTTGGTTCATAGGGTTTATGGTTTTGTGGGGCTCAGGGGGTAGGATTTGGGGGGATGATGGTTCAGGGATTTTCTGGAGATAGAATTTTAGGGTTTTTTTCGGTCTTGGGTTTGTGGTTTTATGGGGTTGAGGGTTTTGGGTTTTGAGGGGATAAGGGTTTACGATTTTTTGTGAATGACAGTTTAGTGTTATTTTGGGATGGGGGTTTATGATTTTTTGGGGTTGGTAGTTTAGGATTTTATGGGTAAGAGTTTATAGTTTTTTTATAGACGGGGGTTTGGGGTTTTTGGGTTAAATTGTTTTGCTTTTTTGGGTGATGAGGTATAAATATTTTTTGGAATTAGGGTTTTATGTTTTGGGGGATGAGGGTTTATTTTTTTGGATGACGGTTTATGGTTTTCTGGGATGAGGTTTTATGTACTGTAAGGTATTGGAGTTTAAAGATTTATTAGGTAGTGTGATTAGTGTTTTTCAGGGCTATGGGTTTGGATTTTTCATTGGATCAAGGATTAGGGTTTGTGGAGGGAGAGGTTTCAAGTTTTTTTAGGGTTGAGGGTTTTGGGGTTTTGGGGATAAGGATTTAGTGTTTTTAGGGGTTGAGGTTTTAGTCATATTGAGAGTTAAGGGATTAGGTTTTTCTCAATTGAGGGTTTTATGTTTTGGAGAAATGAGTTTAGGGATTTTTGGAAGAATCATGATATGTTTTATACCGAAAAGGTTTATGGATTTTGGGAATAAAATATTCATATTTTTATTGGATAATGGTTTAGGATTATTTGGGTGTTCTAGTTTAAGGTTTTCGAGTGTTGAGGGTTTAGAATTTTTGGGGCTGAAGGTTTTGGGTTATTGGAGGCTGAGGGTTTAGGATTTTTGGGAACGAGTGTTTAAGGTTTTTTGGGGTATAGGGTTGAGTGTATTTATGAGATGTGGGTGATATTTACTAGATTCAACCCACAAAGAATATTTTCGGATTGATAAAAATTTTAAGCGTACCGATTTTTGGATTCTCAAAAGCCTGCACTTTTTTGGAATCCCACATGATGGTTGGCCACAATGAACTTATACGTTGCCTAAATGACATAAGTATATGGAAAATAAAGGAGATGAATAGTTTCACATTAAATAGGAGAGAGAAAATTTGGAACACTTCATTAAGAAGGATTATTGCAACTTTATTTAGTTGTATCCTTAATTATATTTTGAATGTGGGATTTCTGGTTTTTTTGTCACGATTGAGTGCCCACATTAATTTTAATTCAATTTGTGTCACTAATCTCAGATTTTTTTTTTCTTATATGGTATTTAAACTACATAATAATACATTTAATTCAATCTTATGAATTCTAAGTCTTCTTATGAAACATTATCTGATTACCTCTTATTTTTGAAAATTTATTTATTCATCTCAATTTCTACACAATTAGTCACTATACGTGGAGAAACATTTGATGGTGGAATTTACTTTAAATTATAGTCATTAGGATAAATTTCATAGTTCCATATATCACATACTCATTTAATTATTATGAGGATTCATCATTTTTGTGTCTGAACAATAATTCCTACCAGTCTGTTCTTCCACATTCTTCTTATTAATTTTCAAAAAAACATTCTCCATAATTTCTCTCAATAGATGGTATTGTACACCTATTTGTGAAGGGAAAAATATAAATCATGAATAAATAGTCACAAATTACTCAAGTTATTGAGAAACATTATCATTAGTTGAGAGACTAAAGACAAGATTCCCCTCCATCATAGTGGTATCCTTGACATCCATCTTCACATAATATGTGCAATCGAGAACCCTTTTATTAAGATTATATAAATGGGGATGAATTAATTAATTTATTGGAATATATAAGAATAATAAGATATAATAATGAAGATAATGAAATAGGATTTATGAATAACATTCCATATTTGTATTGGTGTATTAATCTAGATAAATTTCTAGATTGACAGTGTGAAATATAACATTTATTGAAATTTAAAAATTGTTCAAAAGATAATAATTGAAAGATATAAAATATAAAATTAAATGATTATGAATCACATTGGTTTGGAAATATGATGAAAACGTTGGAACATGTTTGGAAAGAATTTTTTTTTCTTATTAGATATTTTGAATATGATTTTGATTATAAGATTTCTTACTGAGATTCATAAGAAAGTGATTTATCTCTTAATGCATACCTTATGACTAGGTGAAAGATTATTTGAAGCATATAATTTGAATATTTATCTTTCATTAATGTGATTTGATGTTACATAATAAAACAAAAAATTGATTCCATGATTTTTGCGCATATTAATTGAATAAATCTCACATCCAATGGAGTTACAACCATTATGTTCACATGATGATGTTTGCAAGAGGGAAATAATGGTGGAAAATAAAAATTAGACCTCAAAAGAACCAACTGTCATGATATATAATAAAGCTACATATATTTATAATGGTATATTTTATAACAAATATGGTCTTGTTGATATGTAATTTTGAAGGAAGAAGATGTTGAATAGTGTGAAATAGATGATTATGGAACAACTAAAAGGAAAATCCAACTCCATTGAATGAGGGAATAAAAAGTACATCAATTGTCTTAGTTATAGTAAACATTAGTACAGTATCACTAAAATTGTAATTATTAGTGTAAAATTTATCATGTTGATTTAGAATACAATCAATGAGGCTGAAAATTGTGGTGATTAATCTAAAAGTGAAGATTGTGTTACGAAAGAATCTTATTAGTGTAACATGATTGTAAAATGATGTTTTTTGAGGATCAAATATTTCTTCAATAATATCCATGATAAAACATGTTGCAATTTCATTTCACAGTATATAAACAATTATTCATGGTTATTATTGGTAGATTGAGTTGTAAAAATATTTGTTCAACAACACCAGTGGAGAAATTGATGCTTCTAATCGAGAATCATCCTCATTCATACAATATACAATGTTTAAACAACGGGTTCATAATTCATGTCAATAAATGGATATAATTTTATATAATTTGAATGAACTATGTTTAAGAGGTATCGTGTGATGATATTCCTAGGGTTTATTGTTACCTTTTTTGGGAGGAGATTAAATGTTATTCAAGGAAGTGAGATATTATAGGAGCATGAAAAGATTTTTATTTTGATAATAAGAAAAAGTATTAACCAATATCTATTGAAGATACACTATATCATTTAAAAAAAAAAATTCATTAAGAGACCAAAGTTATCTTTTATGTTAATAAAACTCAAGTGTAATAACAATCCATAAAAAATACTTGTTTATTATTGATGATAGAGAATTCATTCCATTATTATAAGAGTTATCACAATCAATTATCACTATTTATGGTTGATCAATAAAAATATTTTTTTTTCTAAATGATCACCCATGTAAATTACTGACACTCATAGGATTGTAAGACTATATAGATCTTTAAATATGTGGAGAATTTTTGAATAAAGTATAATTTTAGTTTATTCTTCAAGAATGAGAAAAATTTCATAATCATGTAAATAATTTATGTATTGAGGCATTATGGGGAAAAGAATAATCTAGTGTTTTATTCCATCATTATCTTTGTGAAGAAATATTGTATGTATCACAAGTGTATTGAGAGTAGATCTTTCAATATTATTTCAATAAAATAATTTTATCATATTCCATGACTCATGGATATAATCATGTAATTACATGGGTTAATAAATTTTTTTTTGGTTGATCTTCAATGAGGATACCAACATATTTATATGAATAATGGTGATGAGTGGAAAACAACATTAAAACCCAATGTTTTATTGCTTGAGTTCTTCCATTCCTTTCGACTTCTCCAATTATCCTAGAACATTCATGTGAACTATAAAATATGTTTAGAAACCATTTATTGGTAAATCTTTTGTGGTTTCTCTAGATGATATTTTTATTTCCACCAAGGAAATCATATAATACTATTTGGATTTAATAGACACAATAGAATTGTTTTATATAAACGAAAATAAAAATATAAAACTATAATGTAATTAAAAAAATGAAATGGGTTTGTAAATTTAAACTAATAATCCCCTTAAAAAAATTTATTATAAAAGGATCTATAAATTCCATTCCCCAAAATATCTATACTTTTAATCCAAAGTGGTAGAGAGATCAATTTCATGATCTGAAAAAAATGGGTATTCCTTTGTACATATTCATTTAAAAGATTATTATTATAATTTCATATTGACATTAATTCATTTTTTTAGATTTTTGTAAGGATCATGATCATATCCCTATATATTCATTGAGAAATTACATAAAACAACATGTCCCTACCCTAGGAATTATTTAATCAACATAGATTGAAAGATTATTTAGATTATTATAAAATATAATTCTATTTCATATATAATAATATCACAAACTAAAGTACATATACACTACTAAAATAAAAAACAAGAAAAAATATTGCATAGTCAGTCACAACTATTTTGAATCATAGTTACAATATCATAACATAGTAATTTTACCTTAAGCCTTGGTCACATTTTTTTGGATTCTATATTACAATCTTCCAAATATTTCAGGCTCTACCAAATCTTATACTGTTGGATTATAATTCATTTATGTAATTTTCTTCCATCTATACTTTATTTAGACTTTGAGAAGTTATAATATAAATACAATTTAGATACTAAATTTTAGAATGTGATTATTAATAATGGATATTCAAAAAAATTGATCTAAAAAAATATTCAAGTAAAAAATAAGTATAATAATTTATGAATATTATGATTCATAAAAAATAGGTACCAAAAGTTATCTTTTATAAAATAATTCAATACTTTCACAATCTTGATAAACAGAATACATGACTTTATAACAATTTTAAATAACCAGTAAATACTAAATGAGAATATAAATTCCCATGCTCTTAGGTGTTCACCACAAAGAGTTTTTATCATAAAATTAAATATTTTAAATGAAAACATCATATCCTCTAATATTTCGCATTTCAACCTCTTTATAACAATTTCATGACTTTATATAGATGAAAACAAACTTTTATAGTATTTCTATAACTTTTTGACTCACAATATGAAACTAGAAGACTATTTAATGTAAAAATATATAAATTATATAAAATGACAATAATTAACAATATATTTACATTTACTATGTTTTAAATAATTGAGAAAAATACATATTAAATCATTGTTTTGAGAATATTAAATTTATTTTTTACATTATAGTTTTATTCCAACTCATTAATATCTTTATCATGATATTTTTTTCATCTAATAATATGTTACCTTCTTTTATATGTCTCGAAATCTATCCGTTGATTACCCCCATGATATCCTGATATTCTATATATTGATAAATATTTTACATTGTTTTAAATTCATGAAAATAATCATCTATGAAGTTAAAAATATTTATATTAATTTTAATACTCTTGTTAAATTATATTATATATCATTATATAGTTTTTTAGAACATTTTTTTACTATATGATACACATATAACACTTTTTTTCCAAAATGATGGAGGTCGAGTTGATCAATATATTCATTTTTTTAGATTGTCAACTCATCTCCATTTCTAATTATTTATATCTTGTTGATGCATTTATTTTGATAAATATCTTACAATGGTATCTATTATTATTATTTTGGATGATGTTATAAGGTGACCCTCTTAAAAATTTCATCTATGTTGGCATAAACATTATTCATATACTCATAATTTTCTTCATCTTATTTATAATAATCATCCGTAATTTTTGAGTTTATTTGTTTTTAAATATAAAATTCTACATTCATTCTTTCATTCATTATTCCCCTTATTATTTTATTTATGGATATCATTAAAAAAAAGTAGAAACTAATTTTTTATAACACCATAGGATTTTAAAGAATAAAATTAATTTAAACTTTTTGATATTTTTCATTACACGCAACAATGAAAATTAGTTTTTATATTAAAGAACTAATTTTGGATTTTTTATTGGAAAATCAATGTGAATCAGGAACTACACGCAACATAATATTCATATTTCTCTACACATAACACTGAGGTTAGACTATGTTACCCAAAAGAATGACTTTATTCGATATTTTGTGTAATACACGGGACCAAGTTTAACAGAAAAATAATATATTAATAAAATTATTACTATTTATATAATAATATTTTTATAGCTATTATGTTGGTGGTAAAAAATTTTATTAACTATCTAATGAAAATACATCATTGAATTCATTGGTTACAAATTAATTAGAAATAATTATAACAACCAATTTAATGTAAAGGGAATGTTTTTATAAAATCTAATTAAATTGTCAAAATTGATTTATAACATAAAAAATAATTAAATTATTATTGGTTAAGGTTATTAATGAAATATATATTTTATATTCAATCACTTATTTTTTTACATTGAATTTATTTTATATCCATAAGATAGAAACAAACAGTATGTTATAAATAGAATCTTATATTTTAATAAAATCAATATTATATAATTTTAATGGTCAACCTTTATTAAATATAATTTTTTCACTTTTATATATTTTATAAATCAAAATTAAATTTCATTTTTGTATGTGAAAAATAAAAATTATGTTAGTCTGATATTTGTGAATTTTTCTTTTAAGATTCATTTATTGCTAAATAGGGGAAAATGGTGAATTTTAATTCACAACATCATTTTCTTATAATTTATTTATAATGAAAATTTTATGTTATTTTTTTTATTTATATGTATTATAATTTTATTAATAAAATTTATTTAAATGGGATATATTTGACATATAAATTAGATATAAAATCATAAAAAACTAATGAACATTTTTTATTTCAAATCACACATTGTCATCCAGCATGTGTGATTAATTTTAAATTATCTTCTTCGACTTCTATAATTGAAAATTTTAAAACAGATTCAATATTTAGAATATTCATATTTTATAATTTTTATTAATTTCAAATAATTTGATTCAAAAAATAATACTGAAATTAAATAAAATTAATTTCATTGATTAAGAAGAAGATTAGTTAAAAAATTAACTAAAAATAATCATAAGGGAAAAAATACCTAGAAACGTTTCCATAATCCATTACCTATTCATATTTAGACCATATCCTCCCTTGGATAAAATTTGGTCCATTATTGGAGCCACTTGATATGGGAAAACATGCGTGGAATACCATTTTCCAAAACGTACAAGAATGCACCTCCACATCCAATATAAAAATGCACTCAACACTCCCCCTATAGAAAAATATAAATACCATTTCCTCACTCAAAATATACCCCAATAATCTCCCAAACTCACTCCATTATTCCTAGAAGAATCTCATTTTGAGTAAATCTAACCAAGGAAGCTCTTTGGAGGAAAACTAGAGGAGTAACCCAAAGAACGGGTAACATCCTTCCTCAAGATCCTTTGTTTTATTTTCATTATCCACCCATGAACTATTAATATTCAATGGTTATATAATAACATAATTATCATAAATGTACTGAATTATTTTTATTATAATGTTTTTACCTACACTTATACACACATCCCTCTTATGGGTAATGAACTCACCATTCTTGTGTACCACCTCTCATAGTCAGGAATTAAGATAGAAAATCTATTTTTATGTGATAGGTATTATATATTTATGATTCAATAATTATTATATAACACATACCTTCATAATTTCTATTTTTTGTAAATAAGAAAAGTTCTTCAGGGGATGTGTGGACAACCGCCTATACAAAGTGATGAGATTCATTCAAACTGAACATGGAATATATTAAGGACTGGTTTAGTGAACATATATGATTTATGTGACATATTAATACTAAATTAATTATATAATATATATATATACATATATGTCATTTAAATAATTTCTTTGAATATTATAATAGAATGGAAACAATGTTCATGTGTATGTACAACCTACCGTCCACATGATCTGTGTTTTACATATCACATTTATATATTTTATAGATTATTATAAATAAATATTAAATGAATATATATGATAAATATATAATGATTTACATTCATCAAATAATTAAATCCTGATCTAATAAGTATGATCTTGAATACCGACTTAAAACATACATAATAATAATGTGCATTTTACCCAAAACGTAAAATTAACAAGTCATTGTTAATAAATAGGTAATATAAAGTAATAATTAAATTATATATGGTATTTTATTTAATAATATGGTTCATTGGTATATTTATAATTAAATTTTATTTACTATACATTATTTTTTTAACATATACAAAAAAATCAAGATTAAGTTAATAGAATTTCATCTAACTTTTTATTTTCATGAGATACATGCCATATTCATGGCATAATTAATTTTTGTGGTGTATAAAATCTATATGAAATGTTATATAATTAATTTAATTTTTTTAATTGTATTAAAATACTACCATATGTTATTATTTCGTTTGGATCATGATTTTAATGTTACCAATGTAGTAAGGGTTTTCTCATCTCACCTTTGTTACTCTGAGACTTATGCCTTATTCACAACTCATTTTTTTGTGTATATACATCCCATGAATGATTTATAAGATACATATTACTTAATTTATTGTTATTTATATTTCCATTTTATGATATTTATTATATGGATTTAATTGTTGAAAAGTTACCAAATCCGTAAAGTAATTTTCTCTCAATTTTATTTCTTTGAGATACATGTCATCTTATACACCTATATTTTTATATATTTTATATATAAATACCATTAACATGTTGTATCATGAATATAATTCTTTTCATGATTTATTATGATTTATGTAATTTTTTTTCTTTCGTGGGTATTATGATTCAATGTTACTAAAGTGATAACATTTTATTTCTACGAACTCATCATTTATCAAAATTGTTTACGATTATGTTTTCATTGATGAAATATTATTACCCATATCTTAAGAAAACATGAGAATTTTTGTCAACTATTTTTATCAATGATGTATTCATCTATTAGTCCCGTTTTCAACTCATTAGTTTTTAAGATAATTACGAAAATGTTATTATTAAAATCTGACATTATTTATCCTTACGGTCAGAAATCTGTGTTCCTTCATAACCATGTATGCTAAAAATGTTTTCAATTTTTTAATTATTATCCTATTATCTTTAAAATAAATTTTTACCCGTTTTTTAAAAATGTATAAAATGGTTTGAATTTTAATATTCTTGTAATTTACTAATCAAGTCACTTTTCTATGCTTTTATGGTACAAAAGGAATGTTCAAAATGTACTAACTTACCCACCATCATCAACATCATTTACCTGAAGCATAATTTTTAACGTTACAAGATTTGTTTTTAAGAATTATGTTTTCATGAAATATTATAGTCATTTCTCTTTTTAAATTATTTATTAGAGAAATTTTTTTCAAAAAAAAATTTATTCAAGAAGAGTTTGAAAATATTTTTAAGAATTATTTATATTTTTTCAGTGAATTTAGAAAGAAAAATTTATTAAAAATATTTTCAATATTATTTTTTACGTATTTAAGGAAAAAAATTCTAACATTTTGCAATATTGTTTATATGTTTTTAATGGTTATTTCCATAGAAAATTGTTTTCAAAATGCTTTATGGTTTAAAAAGTGTATTTCATATTGGTAATTATATTTTACTCATGAAATGTTTAAAATGAAATTATAATGCTTTATAAATATAGAAAAAAATTCAAATGGTTTTGTAAAAATAATTTTCAAATGAAGGAAATAATCCTTAAGAAATTTTTCATGTGATTTTTTCAAAATCATTCTCCATCTAAGATGACATACATTAGAATAGTTTTTTTCCTTTTGTCGGGATATAATCTAATAACTCCATTCATATTAATTCTTTAATGGATTATCTCTATATGGAATGATGTTTATAACACGCAATTCCATTCCATGGGTTTTATTCCCTTGAAACCCACTTATTTTAATGGGATATGATTTGATGAAATGATAATGAGACATATCTCCCTTAAATATGTAATTATTTGATGAAATTTTTATGATACCCATTTCATTTCATAGATTATGATTTCATGTTTATGAAACCCATCTATTTTTATAGGTCATAATGAGATAAAATTTTTATTATATTCTGGCACATGTAAGCATTATTTTATTATGTGATGGGGGTGACCTATATCTCCCTCTAATAAATTTGGTAATGATAAATAGTATATAATCTCAAAGGGTACAATGGTTGTAGATCATGATCTAAAAAATGATGGTATACAGGTTGTATCCCAACCCACAAAATACATAGGTATATGGGTTATATCCCAAGAATGAATTTAAGAGGTCACACAAGTTATAGTCCATGCCCAAAAACAGGAGGGTACCTAGGTTGTTATCCCATGAAAAACAAGTTAGATGGGTTATTATCCCAAGAATAACATGCTATGAAGGTATTTTTTGGTAGACTTGACATAGGTTTTTCTATACTTATACATATTCCATTAAAATTGAGTCTTATTCCTATGTTATGATTTCAAGGATTATAATCTTGATTCACTTATGATTCATTTCGTATGGATTGAGAATCTTTATTTCATGTCTCATGATTATGATATATAATATACATGGGATGATTTTTAAATGATATGCTCATGTTAGAATACCCTTATATCCATATAATTCTTTTATGCTTCCTTTATTTACCTTTCCCGAGCATTCGAGTTCACTCATTGTAACATCCCGGTAAATAAAAAATAAGACATTTTTCATATTTATTAATATTTTTGAATTAAATATTAATTTTACTTTAAAGGGTTTGCTATGTTCGATAGCAAACCCAATACGCAACAATGGGTTTCTTTGAAATCCTATGTTGCACACTAATAATGTAATTTTATTATTTTAAATGGTAGTTAATTTATAGTCGTTGTATTGGAAGGAATGAAAAAAACTAACTAAAATATGATTATACATGTCTGTTAAATGTTTTTAAATTTATCCAATAAAAATTATATGCTTAAAATTTGAATGAATCTAATTTTAAGAATATTGTACATTAAAAGGTCAATTTGCTGCCTTTTAATAGCGAACCCTCATTAAATCTAGTTTTGGTAATTTTTATACGTTCTAATTGACCAAATAAAATCCTTCTTTAGAATGGGGAAATCCAAATTTACTATGTGAAAATTTTTGGAATTTTTCTGATAAAGATCATTTTTTAATTAATAGTGAAAAATATTGTATTTTAATTCAAAACTGTGTTTGAATATAATTAATTTTTATGGTAATATTATCTTTTTAAATGATTATAAAGTTTAATTATAATATATTTTTACCATTTCACCCAATTTTGGTCATTGGAATTAATTTCACTTTGATAGAAGACATAAACAAGTGTCAATCTTTTGATAATTATTGTTTCATAAAAACACGCTATTTGATTTAACAACGGAAATTAATTTTAAGATTAATTAATGACACTTTTATTTTTTGAATTTGTAAAAATAAACATCATTTTTGAATTTGGAATATCAAATATAGATTATTCTGAATTTTTTGTATTTTTCTGAAAAACATCAATTTTTTTTGAATAGTGTAACCACTTAGTCGTAGTTAAAAAAATAACATTTTCTTTTAAATAAAAATTTACCACTTATGTGAATTGAATTTCGATAATCCGACATACATGGTTGTTATCAAGAAGTAAAATGTTGTTTAATAAGATGATAATAATTTTTGATGAATAGTAACTTTTGACTTTTATTTACCGCGATTACAGTTAAATAGGGTAATTCAAGGTAAAAAGAGTATTATAATAATTCAAAATTACCTTACCACCTGTCCAAACCATATTGGTTGAGTCATTAATGACAATGGGAATCTTTGGGTCGGTTTTGGTACCCCATTGATCACGTTGGGATTGATAATGACAATTTGGATTAATTAACTTATAGTAAAGGAAAAAAATGACAAAATCAAATATCTTTTAGTAAATGTAATTATTATATGGTGATATACAAATTATATTTTCATGT
The DNA here is from genome assembly GCA_963277665.1 of Viscum album. Classification (NCBI taxonomy): domain Eukaryota; kingdom Viridiplantae; phylum Streptophyta; class Magnoliopsida; order Santalales; family Viscaceae; genus Viscum; species Viscum album. The sequence continues at coordinate 1,561,050,233 of OY728156.1, forward strand.
ATAAATATTAATTAGACAGATAGAAATATTTACTAAATCATAGTATTTTTTATAATTTTCAGACATCATATAATTTAAATTATTTACGACACTATAAGGATGCAATATTTATCTCATTAATAAATTATATAAATAAATAAGAGTATAAAGATTAAAATATTATACCAAACATGACTAATTCGGATTGGAAGATTTTATTTCAACTATGAATCATTTTATCTTCGACATTAATGATTTTTGGATTTTTAGAAACCGAATATCATTATATAATAAAATAATATTTTCACACATTCCTAAAGAGACCCTCCTCCCCCTTATAAAAGGAGAGCACATCTATCAAATTCATCACACCTATAAAACCATTTGGCTCACCCAAAATCTTCCCAATTAACCTCCCTCCATCCCTATCCTCCTCCTAGAAGCCTTACCTTAGGAAGAAGGAACTTCAATAAGTCCTTTGGTTAAAACCAAAAGGAGTTACCCAAATTAAAGGTAATGATTTCTTTTAAATTGTTTTCTTTTACTTCTCCAACCCCTAAAATATTTTTATTACTTTCTTTTGTAACAAAAAAAATATCCTAAATATAATAGTATGTTTTTATTAGAATGATTCTAACTACACTTACACACTCCTCCAACTAATGTATCAAGAACATAAGGTTTCTGTGGATGGAAAACTAACGCCTCACGAAACGATGATTGTTAAAATATCTCCAACCACCTCTCTTGGTGGCCATTATATTGGAAATGTATTTATATATGATATATATTATGTTTATGTTTTCTTTATTATTTTTTAATTTCCATTTATAAGATTCCATTATCATTTCCATTATGGGTAAATGCGATAATCTCGATAGAGGAAGTGCAGACTACCACCCCCTCAAAGTGATATGACTTGTTAATTCCATATGTGGGACGTATAAAGGATGTAGTTAATGATATTATATATTATATTATATATAAAATTATACTGCAATTATAATATACCAATTTATCATTGTGTTTTCATTCCATTAAAATATGAAATAAAAATGAAAGTAGTGTTCATGTGTACGTACGACTTACCATCTCCATTAACGGTGCATTTCATTTCTTACCTATAATTGTTATGTACTATTATAAATAAATTTATCTACTAGATATATATGATATATATGATATCAAAATCATTAATATCATTCTGGATATAATGAACCTTTTACCACATGAATAACATGTAATTATAAGAAGTCAATTTTTGACTCAAGTACCAAATATCGACACAAAGAACATTATTAACTTAAATGATTACATAATGTTTATAAAAAGGTAATAAATGATATAAAATGAATAATAAACTTAAAAAGGTTGTTAATCAAGTATAAATTAACTTTATTTTATTATTTCAGATATTAAAGAACCATCAAGTCAAGTCGGACAAGAGGTAAGGGACTTCGTCTCAATCTTCTTTCATTGAGGCATATTTTGTTTTAATACACGACTTTATTTTATACGCTGTATAAACATCCTTGAATTTGAAAAGGGAATATTTTTCTACAAAGAGTTTTACTAAATGACAAAAAAGAATGTTTCTTTTAACATAAGTGGTGACAATGACCTTTTCCACCGCTGTGAGTATTCTTTGATCTTTGGCAACCTCAGCAAGCCGTAATGTTTTTAAAAGAACATAAATACCAAATAATATTTTATGTATTTTGGTATTGAAAATGGTTTGGATAATGGATTTATTATGTCAATATATTTAAGTGATAAATTGTGAATCAAATGTGGAAATGTTTTCTTTCTTTTATAATTGTTTTATGTGTTAGGATTTTATAATTGTACTTGGAAATTTGACGGGTGGTTACGTGATAAACCAAATATCGGTTGGTTCTGTGAATACCAGGATGGGTGGTTACGTTATAACCTTCAATGCATTGGGTATGGAAGTCAGCCGTATGGCTATTCCATTTTGTGATATATTTGTAAGTCGACCGTATGGTTATTACATTTAAGTATGTTTATGTCCCAAGTTACCTTTATATGTTATGTGTTATTTAAAGGGGGTTTATGGTAATCATTTGGTTACAAAAGGGTAAGTAATGGTATTTTATTCAGTGAATAGTATTTACTACTTCATAAAGGTGAAAAGTATTACTTATTATAAAGTATTCTTGGTTTACCTAATGTTTTGAAAAACTAACAGTTTTCCTTCTCTGTGTATCCCTTACTGAGCTTTTATTATGCTCATCCCGAGTTTTTGAATTGATTTTCACAGGACATAAAGTGGAATAGGGTCATGTATGAGATCAAGGAAAATTCATGCCATATAAAACATGGAACTAGACATGACCCTTTTTTCAAAGAGTTTTTATTTAATAAAAAAATGGAAATTAAGTAAAAGTGTCTTCTTTGTAATATTTTGAAATGTAATAGTTATGTTCTAATTCTCTAAAACTCTAAACCTGAAAATATCCTCAATGTGAATTTTTCATTTAATTCAATATTATGAAATGTTTATGGATGGGTCCTTATAGTTGGTATCAGAGGTCGATTTAGATAAATTTAGGAGTTAGGGTATTGTTAAATCAATGTCCATAAATTAATTTATGGTAATATTGAAAGGATATAGCATTTAAAGATTACCATGTTGCTTCCCCTAAGATATTTCTATTTTCAGAATGGTTTTCCATAGTGGAAATAGGGAAACTATGTATGGACGACATCAGGAGGAAGACAGCCTTCCAAATCAGCACCCTGAGATGGTCAGAATCAGAACTAAATAGTTTGTTATAGTGGTGTCACAATTGACTCATGCTATAAATGGTGGTGATATCCATTCACGAGATCATCCAGATCAACCGCAGAGGAACATGATAGTAGTGGATCATTTCATGAGGCAACATCCCCCATCATTCAGAGGATTGTCTAACCCAGTTCTAGCAGAAGGGTGGAATAAAGCACTGGAAAATATTTTCAATGTCATGGGGTGTTCATAACATCAGAAGGTCAGTCTTATTGTTTGTTGTTTTGATGGGGAATCTGATCAGTGCTGGTTGATAGTGAAAAATATCAGGGATAGTGAGGATATTGATACTCTTGATTGGGATGAATTCAAAATTATGTTTAATGAACAATATTTTCCTCATGTGGTTCGTCTTAGGATAGAAAACAATTTTTAGAATTAAGGCAGGAGGATGACTCGGTGGCTGCTTATGAAGAAATGTTCACTCGACTGGAAAGGTATGCACCAAATTTCATCCGAGATATTAATAGTAAGATAAATCAATTTTACATAGGACTGAAGCAATGATATCAAAGAGAATTAGCCTCTCGTGAGCGAAAAAGTTATGAAAAACATGTCTAATGTGCAGAGAAGGTGGAAATGGAGTTTGTCGATGATCAAGTGTTCTTTGAAAAAAAAAACAGAATAGGACGTCCATTTGGTAGGTAAAGGGTATGAATTCATCAATGAAGCCATGATGTAAGAAAATTAAATATCCAACTATAGAGAAGTGTGGTAAAAAGAATCTTGGAGAATGTTTATCAAAGTATGGGAAGTGCTTCTGGTGTGGTTAGTCTGGTCGTATTGCTCATAACTGTAAGGAAGATAAACAAGAAGGCAATGAAAATCCATTGGTAAGATGTTTTAAGTGTAACGAAATGGGTCATTATGAAAATGAGTGTCCAACGAAGAACTAAACTGAGGGAAAGTAATCAGACTACAAGCAGAAATGGGTGGTGAAATCCTTCGCAACTACATCAGTAGATGTTGGCCCATCAAATGAAGTAGTATTTGGTACACTGTTTGTTTGTTCAGATTATGCCAATGTGTTGTTTGACTCAGGGTCTTCACATTATTTCATTTCTAAGAGGGTTTCTAGTATATTGGGAACTCCATATCAAGATATGAATATAGAACTTATGGTAAAAACACCTGGAGGAAATTTTGAGACAAAAAGAAATTATAAGAACCTTCATTCCCTTGTGTGTGGAAAGAATCTACCTGCAGACCTTATTGTTTTTCCTATAGTAGAGTTTGCTAATATTTTGGGCATGGATTGGCATTCCGTTTATCATGCTATGATTGATTGCAGAGATAAAGAGGTTTCTTTTCAGAAAGATTTACAGTTTGTGTACAAGAATGAACCCTTTATTTGGATAACATATCAGGAAGCTGAGAAACTAGTAAAAGATGGTAATGAATGTTACCATGCACATATTGTTGAAAATAAAGGAACTGTTCAGATTAATGATGTGCCAGTGGTAAATGAGTACCATGATGTTTTTTCGGATGTGTTGCCTAGTATAATACATGATCAGGAAGTTGAATTTGCTGTTGACTTGTTTAATGATGCTAAGACAATTTAAAAACCCCCTTATCAAATATCTCAAATTTAAATTTTAGAGTTAAAGAAGAAATTGCAGGAGTTATTATAAAAAGGTTTCATTCGACCTAGCACATCACCTTGGGGTGCTCTTGTATTGTTTGTTAAAAAGAAAGATGGTTTAATGAGACTTTTCATTGATTATAGAGAATTGAATAACATAATTGTTATGAATAAATATCATTTACCTCATATCAATGATTTGTTTGGTTAGCTCATGGGAGCTAAGTATTTTTCAGATATTGATTTGAGTTCAGGGTATCATCAGTTGAAAGAAAAAGAAGAAGACGTTCTGAAGACAGCGTTTCGTACTAGATATGGCCATTATGAATTTGTAGTTATACCTTTTGGGTTAACCAATGCACCAGCTGTATTCATTGATCTTATGAATAGAATTTCCCAAGAGTTCTTGGATACGTTTTTGGTTATGTTCATTGATGATATTTTGGTTTATTAAAAATGTATGGAGGAACATGAAATTCATTTAAGGGTTGTCTTGCAATCCTTAAAAGAAAAGAAAGTATTTGGGAAACTCAACAAGTGTCACTACTAAAATTAAGACTTTAACAACCATTTTAAACTGTTGGTAAAGGCTTCCCAACTGTTGGTATATAGTATAACAACGGTTTAGAAAACCGTTGGCATGTAAGGCGTGGAAGTATCCCATTACCAACAGTTTTTTGTAAACCATTAGGAAAGGCAGTGTAATTGGAGTATTTCCAATGGATTTACAAACTGTTGGCAATACTGGTAGTTAAAATGTTTTTACCAACAATTTCTAGAAACCGTGGGTATATATTGTATACTAAAAACTATACCAACAGTTTAGAATCATTGGTATTGTTTTTAAATTTCTATTTCCACAAATATTATACCAACGATTGGAAACCGTTGGTAATGTGTTTTCTAGAACAGTTATACCAATGGTTTAAAACCATTGGTAATGTGTTTTTCCAGAACTGTTGAACAACATCCCTCCAGTAGCCCCTCCAGTATACACCTACATAAAAAATATCACAAAAACCACATACAGACTTAAAAAAGCATAAAAAACACCTAAAATAGTGCAAAAAACACATCAACCCATCAAAATATTCCAACCATGTCATGTACTACAATTCCCTATTTCAATCATCATATGACAACAATCATCCAATAGAGTTAATAATAGTTTCAATAACTCAAACATTATTTACACCCATTTATATCTTCAAATGACAACCACTCTTCTAGTAGTAATTCACCTCACCCCTGCACAACCCCCCACGTCCCGATTAAATTCTATTTGGCAGAATAGTCAGAGAAATACTTATTAGAGTTGAATAAGAGTTTGAAATTGGCTCAAATCCCACTTTTTTTTTTCTAATCCTAGATTTGGGTATGTAATGATTTGTGAATAATTTTTCATTGAACATGTATTTTTTATAATACACGGTGAAAAAGTATTTTTTAGGAGTCTCATCACTTATGACCCGATGAGTCAAAATACCCAACTCATGAATAAGAGTTTGCGACTATTGTTGACGAGTGTAAATTTAAGTTGTTTTATTCACTTAAAATGATGTCCTTTTGAAATAAAAGAGAGACACTTTGAGTGGTGTCGGACACACCATGCCTCTAATTGAGATAGGGTTAACTCGTACACATCAAAAATTACCCATGGATAGTTTTCCTAATGTATCAACACAATCTGAATGTGTTTGGTCGGTTTTCCGTATGCCGGTTGTTTTTACTTAAAAGCGTATCCATTTTAAATAAAAGAAAGACACTTTGAGTAGTACTGGCCACACCATGCCTCAGATTGAGGAGGGGTTGACTCTTAAATGTCAAAAATGACCCATGGATCATTTTCCTAAAGTATCAACAGAATACTAATGCATTTGGTCCATTTTCTGTATGTTAGTTGTTGTTTTCACTTAAAATGTTGTCCATTTAAAAGAAAAGTTAGACACTTTGAGTGGTGCCAGCCACACCACGCCTCAGATTGAGATGGATATGACTCGTAAACGTCAAAATTTACCAATTTATTGTTTTCCTAAATTTCAACAGAATATGAATGCATTTGGTTGGTTTTCTGTATGTCAGTGGTTGTTTTCACATAAAATCATGTCCATTTTAAACAAAAGAGAGACATTTTGAGTGTTGGAGGCCACACAGTGCAATGGATTGAGGCGGGGTTGACTCTTACAAGTCAAAAATGACCCATGGATCGTCTTCCTAAAATATCAACACAATATGAATGCGTATGGTCCGTTTTATGTATGCCAATTGTTGTTTTCACTTAAAATCTTGTCCATTTAAAAAAAAGAGAAACAATTTGAGTGGTGTTGAACAAACTATCCCTCAGATTGAGGCAAGGTTGAATTTTAAACGTCAAATATGATCCATGGATCATTATCCTAAAGATTCAATAGAATAAGAATGCATTTGGTCGGTTTTCCGTATGTCAGTTGTTATAATCACTTAAAATGATAACCTTTTGAAATAAAAGAGAGACACTTTGAGTGGTACCGGCCACACATCACCTTGTATTGAGGCGATATTGACTCATACATGTCACAAATGACCCATGGATCATTTTACTAAAGTATCAACACAATCCGAATGCGTTCGGCCGGTTTCGACCACCCCACGCACGCTTTTCAAACCCGCCGAACACCTAAAAACACATATTATGCTGTTCCGTGCAAATCTGCATTTCTTAATGACATTCTGTATCCTTGTACACCTCAAGAATAATAATTCGGGTGTTTTCGTGTTATTTCAAGTCATGCCGATGTCATTCGGCATGCATTTGACTGTTAAACGCATGTTTTGGCCATTTACGACACCCGGAGTGCGTTTTCAACCAGCGCGGTCACACGACACCAACAATTGACATTCTGTCTAGTCGACCATTTCACAATTTACCTACCCTTTGTTGTCGTCCGATTTTATGGCATTCTGAGGTCGTTTGGCCAGTTTCCACCACCCCATGCGCCCTTTTCGAGCGCACCAAACACCTGAAAACACATATTCAGCCGTGTCGTGCAATCCGTGTGTCCGAATGATGTATCGTCTCCTCGTACACCTCACAAATAATAGTTAGGGTTTTTTCATGTGATTTATTGTCATTCTGATGTTGTTCGACATGCATTTGACCGTTAAACTCATGTTTTGGCCATTTACAACCGGCAGAGTGTGTTTTCGGCCAGCGCAGTCACACGACACCTCCGATTAATGTGCCGTCTGGCTGACCATTTCACAATTCACCCACCCTTTGTTTTCGTCCGATTTCATGGCATTTCATGGTCATTCGTCCAGTTTCGACCACCCCATGCACACTTTTCAAGTGCACCGAACACCTAAAAAAAACATATTCGACCATGCAGTGAAAACCACATGTTCTAATGATGTGTCGTCTCCTCATACACCTCAATAATAATTATTAGGGTGTCTTTATGTGATTTCAAGTCATTCCAATGTCGTTCGGCATGAATTTTACTATTAAAAGAATGTTTTGGTCATTTACGACCCGCTAAGTACGTTTTCGGCCAGCGCGGTCACACAACCCATCCAATTGATGTGCCGTCTCACCGACCATTTCACAATTCATCCACCCTTTGTTGTCATCCGATTTCATGGAATTCTGAGGTTGTTCGGCCAGTTTCGATCACCCCACGCATGCTTTTGGAGCGCGCCGAACACCTAAAAAACACATATTCAGCTGTGCCACACAATCTGCATGTCCGATTGACTTTTCATCTCCTCACACACCTCACAAATTATAATTAGGGTGTCTTAGTGTGATTTCAAGTCATTCTGATGTCGTTCGGCATGCATTTGACCGTTAAATGCATGTTTTGGCTATTTACGACAGGCGGAGTGCGTTTTCGGCCAGTCCGATCACACAACACCTCTGATTGATGTTCCGTTTGGCTAACCATTTCAAAATTCACCCACCCTTTGTTCTCGTTCGATTTCATGGCATTCCGAGGTCATTCGGCCAGTTTTGACCACCCCACGCACATTTTTAAGCGTGTCGAACACCTAACAAACACATATTCAGCCGTTCAGTGTAATCCACATGTCTGAATGACATGGAATCTCCTCGTAGACCTCACGAATAATAATTAGCATGTTTTTGTGTGATTTCAAGTCATTCTGATGTCATTCGGCATGTATTTGACTGTTAAACGCATGTTTTCGCCATTTACAACACGTGGAGTGCGTTTTCAGCCAGCGCGGTCACGAGAAACCTCTGATTGATGTTCCGTCTATCTGAAAAAATTTCAATTCACACATCCTATTTTTTCATCCGATTTCATGGAATTCTGAGATCGTTCGGCTTGTTTTGACCACCCCACGCACGCTTTTCAAGTGCGCCAAACACCACAAAAACACATATTCAGTCGTATCGTGCAAACCGCATGTATGAATGACGTTTCGTCCCCTCTTACACCTCATGAATAGTAATTAGGGTGTTTTTGTGTGATTTCAAGTCATTCTGATGTTGTTCGGCATGCATTTGACCGTTAAACGCATGTTTTGGCCATTTACGACACTCGGAGTGCGTTTTCGGACAACGCGGTGACACGAAACCTTCGATTGACATTCCTTCTGGCCGAACATTTTACAATTCACCCGCCCTTTGTTGTCGTCCAATTTCATGGCATTCTGAGGTCGTTCGTTCGGTTTCGACCACCCCACACACACTTTTCAAGCACATCGAACACCTAACAAACACATAATCTACTATGTCGTGCAATCCATGCGTCCGAATGACGTGGCATCTCCTCGTACACCTCAAGAATAATAATTAGTATTTTTTTTGTGTGATTTAAGTCATTCTGATGTCGTTCGGCATGCATTTGACCGTTAAACGCATGTTTTGGCCATTTATGACACGAGAAGTGCGTTTTCGGCCTGCACGGTCACATGACACCTCTGATTGATGTGCCTCCTAGCCAACCATTTCAAAATTCAGCCACCCTTGGTTTTCGTCCGATTTCAAGGAATGATGAGGTAGTTTGTCCTGTTTCAACCATCCCACGCACGCTTTTCAAGCACGCCAAACACCTAAAAAACACATATTCAGCCATAACGTGCAAACCGCATGTCTGAATGACATGTCGTCTTTTCGTACACCTCAAGAATAATAATTAGGGTGTTTTAGTGTGATTTCAAGTCATTCCGATGTTGTTCAGCATGCATTTGACCGTTATACACACGTTTTGGCCATTTACGACACTCGGAGTGCGTTTTCAGCCAGCGTGGTCACACGACACCTCCGATTGACATGTCATCTGGAAAACCATTTCACAAATCACACACCCTTTGTTGTTGTCCGATTTAATGGCATTTCGAGGTTGTTTGGCCAGTTTCGACCACCCCATGCACGCTTTCCAAGCATGCCGAACACCTAAAAAACATATATTCAGCCATGTCATGAAAACCGAGCTTCCAAATGATGTTCCATATCCTTGTACACCTCAGGAATAATAATTATGGTGTTTTCGTGTGATTTCATGTCATTCTGATGTCGTTCAGCATGCATTTGACCATTCAATGCATGTGTTTGGCCATTTAGGACATGCGGAGTGTGTTTGCGGCCATATCAGTCACACGACACCTCTGATTGATGTGTCATCTAGCCAACCATTTCACAATTCACTCACACTTTGTTGACGTCTGATTTCATTACATTTCGAGGTCGTTCAGCCGGGTTTGACCACCCCACACACCTTTTCAAGCGTGCTGAACACCTAAAAAACACTTATTCAGCCGTGTCACGCAATCCACACGTCCAAATGACGTGGAGTCTCCTCGTACACCTCACGAATAATTATTAGGGTGTTTTCATGTGATTTCAAGTCACTTTGATGTTGTTTGGCATGCATTTGACCGTTAAACGCATGTTCTGGCCATTAACGACACGCAGAGTGCGTTTTTCACCAGCGCGGTCACAAGACACGTCCGATTGACATGTCGTCTGGCCAAAGAATGCAAAAATCACCCACCTTTTGTTGTCGTCCGATTTCATTGCATTCTGAGGTCGTTCAGCCAGTTTCGACCTCCCCACGCAGGCTTTTCAAGTGTGCCAAACACCTAAAAAACACATATACAGCCATGTCGTGCAAACCTGATGTCCAAATGACGTTTTGTCTCCTCGTACACCTCAAAATTAATAATTAGGGTGTTTTTGTTTGATTTCAAGTCATTCAGATGTCACTCGGCATGCATTTGACCGTTGAACGCACGTTTTAGCCATTACGACAGGCAGAGTGCGTTTTCGGCCAACGTGGTCACATGACACCTCCGATTGACGTACTGTCTGACCGACCAAATCACAATTAACTCACCCTTTATTGTTGTCTGATTTCAGGGAATTCTGAGGTCAATCGGCCAGTTTCGACCACCCCACGAACGCTTTTCAGGCGCGCCGAACACCTAAAAACACATATTCAGGCGTGCCGTGCAAACTGCATGTCCGAATGATGTGCAGTCTCCTCTTACACCTCATGAATAATAATAAGGGTGTTTTCATGTGATTTCATGTCATTATGATTTCATTCGGCATGCATTTGACCGTTAAACGCATGTTTTGTCCAATTACGACACTCAAAGTTCGTTTTCGGCTAGCGCTGTCACACAACACCTCCGATTGACGTGCCATCTGGCCGACCATTTCAAAATTCAACCACCCTTTGTATGCATATGATTTTAGAGAATTCTGAGGTCGTTCGGTCGGTTTTGACCACCCCACACTCGCTTTTCAAGAGTGGCAAACACCTAAAAAACACATATCCCGCCATGCTGTGCAAACCGCGTGTCCTAATGATGTTTCATCTCCTCATACACCTCAAGGATAATAATTAGGGTGTTTTAGTGTGACTTCAAGTCATTTCGATGTCATTCGGCATGCATTTGACCGTTAAATGCATGTTTTGGCCATTTATGACACGCGAGGTTCGTTTTCGGTCAGCGCGGTCACATGACACCTCTGATTGACGTACCGTCTGAATGACCATTTAAAAATTCACCCACCCTTTGTTGTTTCCCAATTTCATGGAATTCAGAGGTCGTTCGGCCAGTTTTGACCACCAACCACACGCTTTTCAAGCACGCCAAACACCTAAAAAAACATATTCAGTCGTGCTGCGCAAACAACACGTCCTAATGACGTGTCATCTCCTCGTACACCTCACGAACAATAATTAGGGTGTTTCGTGTGATTTCAAGTCATTCTGATGTCGTTCGACATTCATTTGACTCTTAAACGCATGTTTTGGTCATTTACGATAGGCAGAGTACGTTTTTGGCTAGCGTGGTCACACGACACCTCCGATTGTTGTGTCCTCTATCCGAATATTGAACAATTCACCCACCCTTTTTTTTCATCCGATTAATGGCATTCGGAGGTCATTCGGCCCGTTTCAGCCACCCCATGCATGCTTTTCAAGCACGCCAAACACCTAAAAAACACATATTCAGCCGTGCCGCACAAACTATGCATCCAAATGACATTTCGTCTCTTCGTACATATCACGAATAATAATTAGGGTGTTTTCAATTGATTTCAAGTCATTCCAATGTCATTCGGCATTTATTTGACCATTAAATTCATGTTTTGGCCATTTTTGACAGGCTGAGTGAGTTTACGACTAGTGCGGTCACACGACACCTCCAGTTGACGTTTCGTCTAGCCGAACATTTTACAATTCACCCTCCCTTTGTTGTTGTCTGATTTCATGGAATTCGGAGGTCGTTCGGCCGGTTTCGACCACCCCATGCGGGCTTTTCAAGCGCGTCGAGCACCTAAAAAACACATATTCAGCCATGCGCACAAACCGCGTGTCCGAATGATGTTTCGTCTCCTCTTACACCACATAAAATAATAATTATGGAGTTTTTGTGTGATTTCATGCCATTCTAATGTGTTTCGGCATGCATTTGACCGTTAAACACATGTTTGGGCCATTTACGACCGACAGAGTGCGTTTTCGTCCAGCACCGTCATGCAACACATCCAATTGATGTGCCGTCTGGCCGACCATTTCAAAAATCACCCACACTCTGTTTTCGTCCTATTTCATGGCATTCCGAGGTTGTTCGGCCGGTTTCGACCACCCCACGCACGCTTTTCAAGCGCGTCGAACACCTAAAAAACATATTCAGCCATGCCGTGCAATCCGCACATCCGAATGACATGTCTTCTCTTCATACACCTCAAGGATAATAATTAGGGAGCTTTCGTGTGATTTCAAGTCATTTCGATGTCGTTCGGTATGCATTTGATCATTAAACGCATGTTTTGGCCATTTATGACACGCAGAGTGCATTTTAGGCCAGCGCGATCACACGACACCTCCGATTGACGTTCCGTCTGGCCGAACATTTCTAAATATACCCACCCTTTGTTGTCATTATATTTCATGGAATTCCGAGGGCGTTCATCCGGTTTTGACCACCCCACTCGTGCTTTTCAAGCGCACAAAACACCTAAAAACACATATTCAGGCGTGCCGCGCAATTGGCGTGTCTGAATGAAATTTCGTCTCCTCGTACACCACATGAATAATAATTAGGGTGTTTTCGTGTGATTTTAAGTCATTATGATGTCGTTCAGCATGCATTTGACCGTTAAATGCATGTTTTGGCCGTTTACGACAGGTGGAGTGCGTTTTCAGCCAGCGTGGTCACACAACACCTCCGATTGACGTGCTATTTGGCCGACCATTTCAAAATTCATCCAAACATTGTTATCTTCCAATTTTTATGGAATTCTGAGGTTGTTCAGCTGGTTTAGACCAACCCACGCACGCTTTTCATGCACACCGAACACCTAAAAAACACATATTCAGTTGTGCCTTGCAAACCACGCGTCCGAATGATGTACCATCTCCTCCCACACCTCACGAATAATAATTAAGATGTTTTTGTGTGATTTAATGTCATTCTAATGTCGTTTGGGATACATTTGACCATTAAACACATGTTTTGGCCATTTACGACAAGCGGAGTGCATTTTCAGCCAGTGCGGTCACACGACACCTCCGATTGACATTCCGTCTGGCCAAACATTTCACAATTCACTCACTCTTTGTTGTCCTCCGATTTAATAGAATTCCTAGGTCGTTCGGCCAATTTCGACCACCCCACGCATGCTTTCCAAGTGCGCCAAACACCTAAAAAACACATATTCAGTTGTGCCACCCAAACCGCGCGTCCAAATTACGTGTCGTCTCCTATTACACCTCAAGAATAACAATTAGGTTGTTTTCGTGTGATTTCAAGAAAATTCGATGTCGTTTGGCATACATTTGACCGTTAAACGCATGTTTTGGCCATTAACGTCAGGCATAGTGCGTTTTCGGTCAGCACGGTCACAAGACACCTCTGATTGATGTGACGTCTGGCCGAACAATTCAAAATTCACCCACCCTTTATTGTCTTCCAAATTAATGTCATCTTGAGATCGTTCGTCTAGTTTTGACCACCCTCGCATGCTTTTCAAGCGCGTCAAACACCTAAAAACACATATTCATCCATGCCGCACAAACCACACGTCTGAATGACGTGTCGTCTCCTGATACACCTCACAAAAAAATTAGGGTGTTTTTTTTGTGATTTCACTTAATTTCGATGTCTTTCGGCATACATTTGACCGTTAAATGCATGTTTTGGCCATTTATGACACACGAAGTGCATTTTCGGCCATCATGGTCACAAAACACCTCTGATTGAAGTTCCGTCTTCTTGTAAACCTCAAATATGACCCATGGTCCTTGTTCTGATGTTTCAACAGAATCTGAATGACTTTGGTCAGTTTTCCGTATGTCAGTTGTTGTATTCACTAAAAATGATGTCCTTTTGAGACAAAAGAGAGACACTTTGAGTGGTTCCGGCCACACCACACCTCAGATTGAGGCGGGGTTGACACGTTCACATCACAAATGACCCATGGATCATTTTCTTAAAGTATCAATAGAATCCAAATGCATTTGGTCGGTTTTCCGTATGCCAATTGTTTTTACTTAAAAGTGTATCCATTTGAAAAAATGAAAGACACTTTGAGTGGTACAGGTCACACCGTGCCTCGAATTGAGGCGGGATAGGGGGATATCCAGTGGGCTGTCTGGGGTCCAGGGAGGATGGAGGGGGGGCTGTCCGGGGGGCTATACGAGCGGTTGTCTGGGGGCCTGTCTGGGGGGTAGTCCGGGGTGTTGTCTGGGGTCTCGAGTGGATGGTTGGGGCTGTCTGGGGGCTGTCGGGGGTCCAGAGAGGAGGGTGGGGGGCGGGAGGGGGGCTTTCCGGGGTCTAGGGAAGAGGGTGTTTAATGTATCAAAAACTCTATATAGGTATAATACATCAAATTCTGATAGGTCTGCAAACCGCCGCAGAGTGTCATCCTGGAGCAGGGAAAAATCCCGACATTATCGCGGCGTGACTGCGGCGTGACTATGGCATGACCACGTCGTGACCATGTCGTGACCGCAGCATGACTGCGGCATGTTGGACTAGTCTAGCGACATCCGCAGGGCATCATCTTCCGGCCAAGATTCCAAATAAATCCTATGTAGTTGTTGTTCACATTATAGAAACTGATCTTATGTTATAAAAAAATAGACTCATGATTTGGGATTGTGGTATGATAAATATATATATTTTATAATCATTGTTTTTAAAAGTGGTACTAGGTAGTTGAAACTACTGATTGAGATTCAAATTATCACACCCTAAACTATCACTGTGAGTTTTTGTAGACATCATACCTCCGTTGGAGGGGTTTTATTATAAAAACATGACATTATTAACAAATAAAACAATTATATTAAAGAAAACTTATTCAACATATGCAATTCAATATAATTAATAAGAATTAAGAAAGAATCTAAATTCAATTTAAATCATTAATTAATTGAAGATTCTATGAGAGGGACTCTACCTCAAGGGGTGTCTCCCATGGGTGTCTTATGGTGTGTAGTGTCTATCTATGATTTTTGTGGTGGTTCTGTATTATGGGAAATGTGTATTGCGTGGTCAGTTTAATAAATTCATTAGTCAATTAGAAAATACACCCATAGTCAATAGAGATATGCCCACTTTTGATAGAGAATACCATTTAAATAAACAACCTTGAAATCTGAGAGCAACATTTTACTTTTCCAATTCTAACTGCATAATATATGCAACACCATCTTATGTTTTTTGAACCAATCAATTAAAGGGAAAAAACTTCTCACAATTACCCCTAAAATCTCATATAGCATCACTCACCTCAAAACCATTATAGCATCATTAGGCTTCCATATTTGGTCGAAAATAAAGAGTTATACTTAATTCAGAAATATCTATAACAAAGTGGACAAACAGGTTCAAAAATTAAGAGTTATACAGAATTCAGAAATGTAATGGATCAATCTGCCCCTGATCACCATCACTATCACCACTGCCATCATCATCCTCAACCTTGCTGCCATCTATGTCCTCGTCCTCGTCCTCGTCATCGTCCCCAACCTTGCCCTCGGCCCCATCCTCTCCTTCGTCCCTATCCTCGCCCTTGGCCCCATCATCACCCTAGTCTACATCCTCACCCTCGCCCTCGTCCTCTTCAGCATACTCGTCATCACTAGGAACATAATCATCTTGACTGCCACTAGAACTGCCGCCTGGTGCATTGGAAAATGCACCCATCGACGACATAAATGTCCGACAAGCCGTGATGGCCTCTGGTGGAAGTCATGAAGATAATGATTTCATCAGTTTCATAAATTCTTTGTCCCTCAAATGAAATTGCACTTCCAAATATGGAACACATTTATCAGACTTCATTACATGGTCCTTGACCTGTTCCAACTCTTTGGTACTAGAATGGATACCTGGAGAGGACCAATACCCTGTCGGGACTATATTCTTACCATGTCAGTAGCGTACTCGACCAGAGTGCTCCTATCCAAAAACCTGATATAAATGATCGTGTGGCCCAAAATTTTCAGGCTCCTAGGCATC
Source organism: Viscum album (assembly GCA_963277665.1). Taxonomy (NCBI): domain Eukaryota; kingdom Viridiplantae; phylum Streptophyta; class Magnoliopsida; order Santalales; family Viscaceae; genus Viscum; species Viscum album. Next base: position 1,561,066,594 of record OY728156.1, read on the forward strand.
AAGAGCCTCTAAAGTATCCTGTTAAAAATATTAATAGAAATTATTAAATTTCAAAATAGATGTTAAACTTTGAAATAATCAAATTAAAACTTACAATATTTTATTGGGTCGGTTCATTAACCGCATTTCCAAATTTATTTCTTCTACTCGAGGAAAAAAAAATTTCTCACGGGATAAGTCCTTCAATATTCAATTTTTGCTTCTGTAATGAAATTGAAAAAATCTAAAGTTCAAGTATAATCATATATTCAATATTCAATAAATCACATAATTTAAGTAGGAAACAATAAAAAGGGAAATTCTTAAAGAAAAATTATAAACAACTATATCGTACCAGCTGCCTCTCATGGTCTGACATAGTTGTGCACCCCAAAGTGTAGAGGTATTTCTTTGAATCATTGTTTTTTTTTTGTTTTTTTCAGAAGATTCCTAAATAATTTTTAATAATATATAAAATAATATTAATGCAAAATATGAGAACCGTCATTTAAATACCTCAAATTGGATTAATACCTTAAATTTTGAAGTCACCCAATGGGTAATTATTTGGTGATATTGCTCTATCAGGTAGTCATCCACGATAGGTAATGTCTCCAATACTGTGCCCACTCTATCACACCAGCCAACATACAGCTCATTCTTATATGCTCTCCAAAGCTCTCCTAGCTCCTTTAATCGCGTCGGTTATGCACCTTCGCCATCAGGGAAGTTAAACTGAAGCTGACACCTAATAGATTAGTTCATATAAATACAAAAAATACTACATTAAATCCAATAGATTTTTCACCCTTATTTGTGCCCATGCGTTATCCTTGAGTTCTTGTGGCAGATGTATCTAAGAGAGAGGGCTGACCAGTATGATGTCGGAGTATTTGGATAATGTCGCAAAAAATCCCCGACATTCTTTCCCATATTTCCCAATCATCTGTCAATCATCATTGTATTCAACCATGAACTGTGTCTGGAAGTTCCATACTGCACGTAAGCAAGTACGCCCCCTCCCTTGCCTCCTATCAGTAGGTGAATCTGTTATTAAAGAAAAAAATATCAGCACAAGTTATAATAAAAATAAATTTTGGTATAATAGATTGATACTGATATAAATATACACATGGTAGTCAGATCAATGGGCATCACTAGATGTGCAGAAGTTTAAGGAATATCATGTACAGGTGGAGTGTCTCTCAGTGTACGCTCCTCAGCCAGATACAGTGTCGGAGCAGGAGTCGAAGAAGGTGGAATATAATAGCTCAGAGATAATGAACCAGAAGCAAAAGATTATGGCATGGACGTCTGGCCAACTGGTAGTGTAAACATCAGAGGCCTAAATATCCCATGTGTCCCTGATGACACACCAACCCTCATTCCACTGGCGCTCGTACCACCGACCTCAGTACCAGGACCACGAGATGATCATCCAACTCTAACACCACCCCGTCCTACCACCAGACTCTCTACTAGGAGAAATATCAGGCTCCTCATCGGATATCTCTCGTCTAGGGGTGGATCCTGAAATAAGTGTAACACAAAAGTAAGTAGATGTTATTATAAGTTATTGAAATATTTATATTTGAACTAAAATACTCACCACATTGATGAGTGGAGAAACACCCATCTATATCATGCGTTGATTATTTTCTGTCATCTTTTTCCACCGCCTCTCTTAAATAGGTGTCATTTCCTAAAATTAAAATGAATATGGAAGTAATTAGAAATAGATAACTAATGTGTAACTCAAAAAACAAAATATAGAAAAACCATTCTGATAAAAAAACATAAAGAAAAAAAAATATTTATGGTGGTTTAAAGGTAAGTACTATGATACACACTCTGAATGATGTAGGTGAAACATGTAGGTGAGAACACGATAGTATGATTCAATATATTTCCCACCACAACATCGGGTCCACAATCAACTCTAAAAATTGAGCTATTGGATTCATCAAAAGTAATAAATGATTTGCTTCCAATTGGAGTAGAGATAGTGTCAACTTCATCATCACCATCATGAAAAACATGCCGGGGATTTAATTCAATAATTACACCGAATTTAGGATGAAGATTATATTTGATATAAAAAACATGTTTCACCATTGATGTCAATACATATGGTTCATCGGTGGAAAGAGTGTGAGTCATTTCAATAACTCGAAATCCACAATCATCAATAATGGTTCCTTACCTTGTCATTTAATCAAACCATTGACATTTCATCATCGTGACTCAACCATGCGAGTAATAATACAAAATTATTATTTTCTCCATGACTCTATAATAACATACATTTTCAGAACAATGTCTACTATCCGATGAACTGGCATAACAGTCTGCTGTGGTAGTTAGCATAACACCATTATGTTGTGTTATCATGTTTCTTTCTTTGTTCAGTGATAATAAATTTTTATCCATTGATCACAAGTGATTTATAAGAACGAACCATGGTATTAGGACCAAAATCCAAAGCTCTTATTTCCTCAGAAACAGAGTATGCAAGAAAACATGATAGCTAAAATATAAATAAATAGTATACTTAACTAAATATTATTTTTATTTAGTTATTACAGAAATATTTTTACATTCAATTTCAACCAAGCTGAAAACCCTTTTCTATGCAAAGTCTCTTTCTTTCTCAAAGATAAAGAATGATGCTTTCTATATATCAATTATTTATGTTCCTTGTAGATAAAAATAATAATAGTTTAACAAATATTTAAAATTACCTGAGATAAGATAAGAGATACATGTACAATTTACTTAATTTGATATACTCATAGAACATTTCACAATTGAACAACACTGTGAAATGTGCCATCTCTCGCTCTTCAAGGATTAATGTCGTCAATGTATATGATCCCAGAATTCATCCTGTCTAAGAAAGTGATGGAAATCTGTGTTCAATTTTCCCATACTGTTGTTCTTTATTTCTCATTGGCCTATTTATTCTTGTAGTAATATCAGAAAAATACATTGAGAAGAAATCCATACATTCTTGAGACAAGTAATCGTTCCCAATAGAACCTTCTGGATAATTCTTGTTATGAACATATGATTTCAATGTGCACATGTTTCTTTCAGTAGGATACATCCAATGGAAAGCATTGGGTCCTCCATGAAGTAATTCGGTCGGAAGATGGACAGTCAGATGCAACATGCATGTAAAAATGATGGAGGGAATATTTTCTCAAACTCACACATAAATAATAGTGTCTTTGCCAAAAGTTTTTGCAAGAAGGATTTGGACAACCTCTTAGCACAAAGATCTATAAAAAAATAGCACAACTGAATAACTGAGACTCTAACAATATTGGACAAGAGATGGCGGATTAGTATTGGAATCAACTCATGCAAAAGGACATGATAATCATGAGTCTTCAATGATTTCAGCTTCAACTCTTTTCTGTTGACTCGTTTTGATATATTTCTTGAATAGACATTAAAAAATTTAATAGTCTCTAGCACTTCTAGAATTTTTTTTTCAGCAGCTGTCATCACATAAGAAGCACATGGAACTTTCCATTTATTATCACTGATACAGACGTGATGCAATTCTGGTCTGATCCCCTAATCTACCAAGTCACTCCGAGATCATAAATCATCTTTTGTCTTCCCCTTGACATTTATAATAATCAAAAGCAACATTTCACATATATTCTTTTCAATGTGAATTACGTCTAAGGAATGATGTAACAAGTTGGTTGACCAATAGGACAACTCAATGAATATACAATTCTTCTACCAATTGTAACAGGTATCATTGGAAGCATTTCTACTCTTTGTAGATATCATTACACCCTTTGCAAATGAAGAACTGATATATTTCAATTCATTAAGCTCATCAGTTCCAGAAACATGTTGAGGTGGATCGTCAGTCTCCATGGTATTGTCAAATCTTCGACGACTGTTTCTATATGGAAGGCTCATTAGCAAGAATCGTCGATATCCCATAAAACTAAAACTGTGACGATATTTTAGTCTTCTCGATCGAGTATTATTCATACAAAAAGTACATGAAAATTTACCTTTTGTGCTCCATCAAGACATCATTGCATAAGAAGGAAAATCATTGATCGTCCACATAAGTGCAGCATGCATATGAAATATGTCTTTCGAACAAGCATCGTATGTGGGCACACCCACATCTCAAAGAAGTTTCAACTCTTTTATTAAATGTTTCATGTATACATCTATATCATTGCCGGGATCATAAGGGCCAGATAACAGTATACTCTAGAAAGTGTAAGGCTTTTTCATACACTACCATTGGGGAAGGTTATAAATGAGTATGAATATCGGCCATATGTTGTGTGAAGTAAGAATCTTCCCAAATGGATTAAAACTGTCACATGAATGACCTAGTCTCATATTACACACGTCGGCTGCAAATTCAAGATATCGAGCATCAAATATCTTCCATGAAAATCCATCTGCAGGGTGAACCAACTCTTCATTATTCTTTTTTCTCTCTATGTCATGACATCGCATTTTTACTGATATTTCATCAGACATGAAAAGGTTCTGTAATATGGGGATCAATGGAATGTTCCACATTACTTTTTGTGGCACATGCGATTGTGTTCCATCATCTTCTAGCTTCCAACGGGAGGTTCCACATTTGATAAAATCATTTCATTCAGTAGTTTCCTCCCAAAATAAGCTGCAATCATTAGAGTAAGCATGATTTTTTATTGAGAATCCAACTTCTTCAACTAACTTCTATGCCATATAGTGGTTTGATGGAATATCTGCATCTTTTGGATGTAAAACCTTAAAGAAGGTATGTCCTTCAAGAAGGTAAGAATGTAATCAATTGCAGTATTTGAAACCCCATACATAGTTTTCCCATGAAACAGTTGGATTAAAAATTCCAAATTTTTCATTTTACCACATTGCCGATATTCTGGAGTCGTCACAACATCATTCAATTTTTTCACCCTATCAACATCATCATTTTCATTGGACGCATCATGTGTGCTTGTATCGAAACCTTGTTTGATGGATATCCTTTCCTTCTCATGATGCCAAATAAATGGAAACCGATCATATATCAAACATTCCAATTCAGTAATATAATTTGGATCATCAACATTTTGAGATTCCATTTTCTATCAATTGTGATACCACACATAATAGTTTGTTTGGAAAACATATTTGGTTATATTATAGCTAACTACTTCACAACTCAACCGGGGTCCTCCAACATAATTATAACATGGGCAGTGCATGAGACCACTATCTGAAGCCTTATCTAATCCAAAATCTATAATGTTGTTCAAATTATTTTGTCAATCGGTTGAAATCTGATCAGTTTCGTACATCCAACTTCTATCCATTCTGTAAAAAAATTGCAATAAGTCTTTTAAAAGAAATTCAATAATATTAAAGTTCAATAAAAAAAATATTTAGGTAAATGAAAACTGTTTACTTTAAATAAAATCATAACTGACACATTACTTTATATGAGAATCATATTATGAAATACAACAAAATACAGTGTATATAAGAAAATAAGATACATAATTTATAATGCCTATATTCAAGGATTGACTAGTAATTTATTGGAAGTGGATCAAGGAATACATAATCCTTAAGGGTCTTGTTGGGAGTACATGAGTTTTATACTTTTTCTTCTTCAAGGAGATCAGGTTGAGGAGTAGGATGAGGATCACATCAAAAATAGTTATGACCTCATCATGAATCACCTTAACCATGGATTAAAGGATCCTAGGTTTGGGGATATAGATCATATGTTGGTAGGGTGTATTCATTGAATCATGTCCCAATTGATTTTGGAGAGGGACCATCAATAGTTATAGGTTTGGATTTTATTAGAAAAACCTATAAAAATGATATCGAGGAATTGTGACATCTCAAACAAGGATGCCACTCATTAGTGACCCACACCCAGATGGCCACATGGCCTAAAGCCCATATATCAACTAGCGGTGAATAAAAACGTACACATGACCATGCAATTTTGTTTTGTTGAGATATATATCAGAAAGTAAATAATTTAAGGCATGAACAACATTGGTGAATTCTATGATGGTTATACTCCTTTATTATGGGTGCCTTCCTAGTATAAAAAGTGATATAAATACCTTAATAATGCTTTATAACTACATATGAAAATTTTGGCATGAATTTCTAACACTAATTTTGAATTTCAAAAAATATTACAACTGTATGGATGAACCGCTTGATGGTGTAGGAATAAATGATCATGTAATAGAGTAAAATTTGGTTTTATCACCATTCACACATGAAAATGACCCCAAACTCACTCTAGTGGTTCAGGTGGAAGCGCCACTTCATTGAATAACTTATATTGTGGGTATCGTCATCTTAATGTTAAGGTGTGATATTTAAAAGACAACATTTAGGGGTACATTCATAATGCATGAGTATCTTATCATTCCTATTAGGGTAAAAAATTCTATAACTGTATTTATTGCTAACCAATGAAATCATGTCAATAGAACTTAAATTTAAAATAAACAAAGGATAAAATAAATCAGGATCATATTGAACTCTTCAATATCAATCAAAATTATTCTATACAAATAAATCACAACGAAAATGCATCCTTAAATGATATATTGATTGTGTTCATAAGGGGATCATAATAAAAAATACATTGTATAAAAATGGAAAAAATCTAAAATAAATGAAGGCACACCTACCGATTTAGAATGGAAGAACAAAAATTACTTGAATCAAAGATAGATACCCCATTGGAAATTAGAGTTAGAAAACTCTCGATAAGGTTAGGAAGTAGGGTTCGAACCGTAACCTAAAATTATATATGCCTTATTTTTGTAATGGGATCATAATACACACTAGATTTCACCAAAATATAATGAAAAAATCTTAAATAAATTCACACACGTACCGATTTAAATGGGAAGAAAAAATCTAAAATAAATGAACTCACGCATACCGATTTAAACGGGAAGAACAAACCGTTGGAAACTAGACCTGTTGTGGTGGGAAGTAGCATTTGCATCAAGATTTAGATTCAATCCTTCGAGAAGGTTGTGGTTTAGGGAAAACATTTCGAGAGGGTGCATCCAACTCTAGGTTAGGGAAAAAATTTATTGATCTCTGGAGTTGTAGATCGATGATATTTGGGGATTTTCATTCCCAACAGTTTTTAAAACCGTTGGGAATGTTATGGTATCCGAATGGTTATAAAATGTTGGGTAAAAAATCTCCAAAACTATACCCCAACGGTTTAAAAAACTGTTGGAAAAAACATCTTAATTCCTACTATTCCCAACAAATTACTGAAACCGTTGGAAAAAATCACTTCATTATCGCTATAGAAAATGGTTTCAATGAAACTATGGGAAAAACTGAACTAGAATATTGATATACCAATGGTTCTATAGAACCGTTGGTATAGGAGTCTTTTCCGAATGGTTTTTTAAATCATTGGGATTATTTTGTTGGTATAGCTTGCATTTCTAGTAGTGTGTGAGTTTTTGTTACAAATTTTTTTCCCTTGGTCACATTGTTTCAAAAAATTGCATAACTGTTGATCCTATAAAAACAAAAGTCGTCAAAGAATGACCAGGACCCACTAATATAACAAAAATTTGTAGTTTTCTTGGTTTGGTAGGATATTACCGGAGGTTTGTTGAACATTTTTCACAGTTATCTAGTCCAATGACTAAGTTAACTCAGAAAGGTGTTAAGTTCATTTGGACAAAAGAATGTGATGATTGTTTTCTATAATTGATAAGAAGATTGGTGAATGATCCAATTTTGGCACTGCCATCCAGAAATGGTGAGGTTGTTATCTACAGTGATGCTTCGTTGAAAGGAATAGGTTGTGTCTTAATGGAGAATGATTAGGTAATTGCTTATACTTCACGTTAGTTGAAACCTCATGAGTTAAATTACCCTACACATGATTTGGAATTAGCTGCTATTGTTTTTGCCTCAAAAATTTGGAGGCATCACTTGTATGGAGTAAAATGTGAAATATATACTGATCAAAATATTATGAAGTATATATTCACTCAAAAATAATTGAACATGAGACATCGGAGATGGCTGGAATTAATCAAGGATTATGATTGCAAGATCCCTTACCATCCGAAAAAGAAAATAAAGTGGAAGATTCTTCGAGTTGAAAAATTAGTGCTTCATTAACAATGTTACGTTTGGAACAAGATCCATTGGTTTTTGATTTGATGAACTTTGGCAAAGAAGTTGTTGGGGTAGAAAATTGTTCTGTTTTGTATCAGGTGTCATTGAGATCATCTCTATCAAACAGAATAAAGAAATTTCAGAAAGAGGACAGTGAGTTACCGAAAAAGGTAGATTTGGTTTAGAAGGATATGTTTCCTGAATTTAACATTGATAATGATTGTGTTTTGAGGTTTGCAAAGAGATTATATGTGCCTTGTGATTCACAGCTGAAGAATGAGGTGTTATGTGAAGCTCATAGTTCGTCATTTTCAGTTCACCCTGGTAGTACTAAGATGTACAGAGATCTTCGTGAGTATTACTAGTGGGATGGAATGAAAGTAGATATTGTTGATTTTACTATAAAGTGTTTGAATTTTCAGCAGGTTAAAGCACAATGTCAGTTACCAAAAGGAATGCTTCAACTTTTACCGGTTCCAGAGTGGCAATGGTAAAATATATCAATGGACTTTGTTGTGGGACTGTTGAAGACATCTCGAGGTAATAATGAAATCTGGGTCATTATGGATCGATTGACTAAATCTGTTCATTTCCTTCTTATTCGGGATATATTGTCTCTAGATCAAATTTGACGATTGTATGTTAAAGAGAGAGTCAGGTTGCATGGAGTTCCTCTTTCTATTGTATCTTATCGTGATCTCATGTTTACTTATAACTTTTGAAAGGCCTTCAGAAGTAATTGGGTACTGAATTAAAATTTACTACAGCTTTTCATCCTCAATCAGATGGGCAGTCAGAACGAACAATTCAGAACTTGGAGGAAATGTTATGTGCTTGCTCACTAGATTATCAGGGAAGTTGGGACCAACATCTTTCTTTGGTTGAATTTTCATATAATAACATATTTCTTTCTAGTTTACAGATGGTTCCATTTGAGGCATTATATGGAATGTGTTGTCGAACTCCAGCATTTTGGATGAATTGGGGGAAAGGAAGCTTAAGAGACCATAATTCCTATAAGAGATGGCAGAAAAAGTTCAGTTGATTCAGATGCACATGAGAACATCTCAGAGTAGATATAAAAGTTATTCAAATAACCGGAGGAAGGATCTTTCTTTTGAGGTAGGTGATCATGTTTTTCTCAATGTTTCTCCATGGAAATGTGACTCATTTTGGTAAGAAGGAAAAGTTGAGTCTGAGGTTCATTGGACCGTATGAAATTCAAGAGAAAGTTGGATCAGTTGCGTACAGAGTTTATTTACCTCCAAGTTTATCCCAGTTACACAATGTTTTTCATGTTTCGATGTTCATAATGTATATGCCAGATTCATCTCATGTTTTCATCCCAGAGGTAGTTCAGTTGGAAGAGAATCTCTCTTATGAAGAACAACCAGTCCAGATTCTTGACCATAGAGAGCTAGTGTTGCGGAATAAGGTAATTCACTAGGTAAAGGTTTTTTGAAAAAACCATTTGGTTGAAGAGGCAATGTGGGAATCTGAAAATGCGATGAGGGATAAATACCCCCACTTATTTGATATGTGAATAAAATTGTGAGGATGCAATTTCCAAAAGGGGGGAAGGGTGTAACATCCCTGATAAATAATGAATAAGAAAATTTTCATATTTATTAATATTTAGGAATTAAATATTAATTTTACTTTAAAGGGGTTTCTATGTTCAATAGCGTACCTGATACGCATCAATGAGTTTTTTTTTGAAAACCTACGTTGCACACTAATAATATATTATTATTATTTTAAATGGTAGTTAACTACTTGGCGTTGTATAGGTGGGAATGAACAAAACTGACTACAATATGATTATACATGTCTGTTAAAGGTTTTTACATTTATATAATCAAATTTAGACTCTTAAATTGTGAATGAATCTAATTTAAAAAAAATGTACATTAAAAGGATGATTTAACACCTTTTAAAGGGGAACCCTCATTAAATCTAGTTTTGGTCATTTATATATATTCTAATTGACTAAATAAAATCCTTCTTTAGAATGGGGGCATCAAAATTTACTTTGTGTAAAGTTTATCAATTTTTTCGATAAAGTTCATTTTATAATGAATAGTGAAAATATTTTATTTTAATTCAAAAATGTGCTTGAATATAATTTATTTATATGGCTATATTATCATTTTAATTGGTTTTAATGTGTAATTATAAAATAATTTTACCATTTAATCCAATTTTTCTCATTGGAATTTATTTCATTATGAGATTGGGCATAAACAAGTGTCAATATTTTGATAGTTATTATTTCTTAAAAACACGCTATTTGTTTTAACAATGAGAATTAATTTTAAAATTAATTAAATACACTTTTATGTTTTTAATTTGGAAAAATAAACATAATTTTTTAATTCATAATATCAAATATAGCTTAGGCTGAATTTTTTGTGTTTTTCTGAAAAACATATATTTTTGATGAATAGTGAAACCACTTAGTAGTAGTTAAAAACTGTCTTTTTCATTTAAATGAAGTTTTACCACTTCTGTGAATTGAATTTATAAAATCCCATATACGTTTTTTTATCATGAAGTAAATTTTTTTTCAATAAGATGAATATAATTTTTGTTGAATAGTACCTTTTCACTTTTATTTTCTGCAGTTAAAGTTAAATAGGGCAATTCAAGGTAAAATAGTATTATAATAATTAAAATTTACCCTAACACTTGTCCAAACCATATTGGTTGAGTAATTAACGACAATTGGAATCTTTGGGTCGATTTTGGGACCCCATTGAGCCACATGGGAGTGATAATTATAATTTAGATTAATTAGCTTAAAATAAATTCAAAAATGAAAAAACAAAATATTTTTATTAAAATTAATTTTTATATTGTGTTATATCAATTATATTTTAGACTATAAATATTTATTGGAAAGCTAAAATTATTTCCTACATCATAGTATTTTTTAATAATTTTTATACATCATATAATATAAATTAATTATGACACAATAATGATGCAATATTTATCTCATTAATAAATTATTTAAATAAATAAGATTATAATGAATAAAATATTATCCAAACCATGTCCAATTATGATTGGATGAGTTTATTTCTACTATGAGTAATATAATATTCGACTTTAATTATTCTTGGACATTTATAAACTGAATATCATTATATAATAAAATAATATTTTCACACATTCATAAAGAGCCCCTCCTCCCCCTTATAAAAGAAGACCAAATATAACCAATTCCTCACACATCTCAAGACATTTGCCTCATTCAGAATAAGAAAAATTAATCTCCCTACATCCCTCTCCTCCTCCTAGAAGCCATACCTTATGCATAAGGCACTTCAAGAAGTCCTTTGGTTCAAACCAAAATGAGTTACCCAAATTAATGGTAACAATTCCTTTTAAAATGTTTTCTTTTACTTCTCCAACCCCTAAACTCTTTTTATTACTTTATTTTGTAACATAAAAAGTATCCTCAATATACTAGGATGTGTTTATGAGAAATATTTTAACTACACATACACACACCTCCATCTAATGTATGATGAACTTAAGGTTTCTGTGGATGGAAAACTAACGCCTCATGAAACGATGATTGTTCAAATATCTCCAACCGCCTCTCATGGTGTCCATTATGATGGAATTGTATTTATATATGATATATATTATGTTTATGTTTTTTTTATTATTTTGTAATTTCCATTTATAGCATGCCTTTATGGTTTCCATTACGAGTAAACGCGATAATCTCATTAGAGGAAGTGCGGACTACCGCCCCCTCAAAGTGATATGACTCGTTAATTCCATATGTGGGACGTATAATGGATGGATTTAATGATATTATATATGAAATTATACTGTAATTATAAAATACCTATGCATCATTGTGTTTTAATTCCATTAAAATAAGAAATAGAAATGAAAGTAGAATTCATGCGTACGTACGACTTACCATCTCCATGAACTGGGAATTTCATTTCATAACTCTAAATGTTATGTACTATTATAAATACATGTATTTACTGGATATATATGATATATATGATATTCAAATCATGAATATCATTCTAGATATAAATAACCTTTGACCACATGAACAACATGTACTTATAAGAAGTCCATTTTGACTGAAGTACCAAATATCGACAAAAGGAACATTATTAACTTAAATGATTACATAATGTTTATGACATGGTAATAAGTGATATAAATGGAATAATAAACATAAAATGGTTCTCAAGCAGGTAGAAATTAAATTTAGTTTATTATTTAGGAAATTAAAGAACCATCTATTCAAGGCTGACACGAGGTAAGGGACTTCGTCTCAATCTATTTTCATTGAGGCAAATTTTGTTTTAATACACAACTTTCTTTTATAATCTGTATAAACACCCTGGAATTTTCAAATGGAATATTTTTCTACAAAGTGTTTTACGAAATGGAAAAAGGAATGTTTCTGTTCACATAAGTAGTGACAATGACCTTTCCTGCCACCACGAGTATTATTTGATCTTTGGCTTCTTCAACAAGCCATAATGCTTTTAAAAGAAAATAAAAACCATATACTCTTTTATGGATTTTGGTATAGAAATAGGTTTTGAAAATAGGTTGTTATGTCAATATATTTAAGTGATATATTGTGATTGAAATGTGGAAATGTTTTCATTCCTTTATATTTGTTTTATGTGTTATTATTTTATAATGGTAATTAAACATTTGATGTGTAGTTACATGATAAACTAAATGACATGTGGTGCTGTGAATACAAGGATGGGTGGTTACGTTATAACCTCCAATGCATTGGGCATGGAAGTTGGCCGTAAGGATATTCCATTTAGTGATATTTTTCGAAGTCGACCGAATGGTTATTCCATTTAAGTATGTTTATGTCCCATGTTACCTTTATATGTTATGTGTTGTTTATATGAGTTTGATGGTAAAATTTTGGTTACAAAAGGGTAAGTAATGATATTTTGTTTAGTGAAGAGTAATTACTACTTCATAAAAGTGAAATATATTACTTATGATAATGTAATCATTGTTTACCTATTGTCTTGAAGAACTAACAGTTTCCCTTCTTTGTGTATCCCTTATTGAGCTTTTTTTATGCTCACCCCAATTTTTTGATATGATTTTCACTGGACATGAAGTGGAATAGGGTCAAGGATGGGATCAAGGGAAATTCATGCCATCTAATACATGTAACTTTACAAGACTCTTTTATTCAAAGAATTTTTATTTTAAATATAGTGGAAACTGAGTAGAAGTGTCTAATTTTTAATATTTTACAATGTAATAGTTAAGTCCTAATTCCCAAAAATTCTAAACCTGAAAAGATCCTCAATGTGAATTATTCATTTAATTCAACATTATGAAATGTTTAATGCCGAGCCATTATACTCCTGACCCATATATCCTTTCCCTATGTTATTAAGAAAATATTTAAGTAGATTTACTAATGGGGAAGATATTTGGGGGAAAAATTAATGATCCTTCACCAAGTTATAATATTTTCTTCCAGGTTTCCCAAGACACTAAACTATTATGGTCCTTAGGAAATTACTTTTTTAATATACTTAAAATTAATCTAAATTATTGTCATATCCATGTATGTTAATCTTAGTTTACTATAGTTTGTATCAAAAGAAGAAATTATTCAACATTTTGAATCTAGAATGAGAAATATTTGGTGATATTCCTAGGTATGTTTCTAGGGATATGTTTAGGGATGTCTCTGGAGATAAGTCTAAGGGTAAAGAAAGTATAAAAAAATATCTTAGTATTTTGTAAATAGATAGAGTTATTGGTTTAATTGTAATACATCTATTTATGGATAATTAAATTGGATGTTGTTCTAGAATCAATTTACCTAGGAGTAAAAAATCTAACATGGGGTGTCAGGCCTGACTCGAGCATAACCTAGTAAATGATAATGATCCCTACAGCACACCAGGTTTGGAACTCCTAGTGGATATACTTTGGGAATTCAAAAACACTCTATGAACTATCATGAATGATCTAAATAAAAAATTACATTGAATAACAAATTATAAACAAAAAATTTTCATAGATTAAAGGAGTATGTGTCTTGATTTACTCATCATATAAGTGATTTATAAGTATTATGAGGTTTCTTTCTATAATAAATGTTTTTCACACTATAATTTCTTATTTTTAGCAGGCGTGGTAATAATAAATAATGTGGTTAGAATTTAATATGATGAAAAATTTCATAATTCGTATTCAAATGGAATGATCATTAGAGAGAAGGATGGTGTGATCATGCCAAATCAGTTTTCATGGAACATGATTACCAATGTGTACCTTAACTAACTCTCAAACTCAACATGGAAGAGATTAAAGTAGTTTTTTGGGAGGTCATCTAATGGAGACCATGTAGGAATGAAGATTAATTTTCCTTTATATCATGAATGTAGAAAGAATCACCTAATTAAATGTCTTATAGTGATAAGAAGATGTTTTGACTCTAGGAAAGAAGAACAAAAATCATGTAACTTTAAATGATAAAGAGGGTTCTATTAATGTAAAGGATGGGATAATTATACTCCATAATACATCATCAAAAGTTAAATTATGTCATTGTGTGATTAATGGTCATTATGAAAATCGATTACCAATGTTTATTGATCATAAAGAGAATCAGAAAGGTGGTATGAGTAATGGTTATATTGTTGTTGATGATGATATTATAGATGAAATGTGAAAAGAAAAATATATTAAGTAATAATATGTGATATACTTATAATTGATTAAGGAGAAACTATAATAATTGATGATTTATGTATTTTGATTCAAGAATTATGTAATATGAATAGTGAAATAAATATGGATTTTTCAATTTTTGTTTTTTACTAAGGATTTAAAAGAATAAATTTCATGGTTCTAATGGACAAGAAAATTTTATTAATGGAACAGTTAAGCCTATGGGAAACACATAATTAATAGAAATATAACCCTTAATAGGATTCTTATGTTATGATAATGTTTTTTGGATAATGATGTGTTAACTATGAATAAGTAAATTGGACAACAATTTTTACCACAGAACAAATAAAGGACTTGTTGAAAAAGTTGTAGTGTTATGATGGGAAGAGTTCAGAAAAATAGATATAAGTAATTTATCCAATAATCATCAAAATAAGGAAGAATTGATGTTTTACAAAATGATTTATTATAAGTTAGGTTATTACTTTATTTCAGAAGAATACATGATAAACGTATTCCCATGTTTGGTATGTGAAAAATAAGAGATACTTTATTATATATGTGGGATCAATGTTAAAAAATTTTTTTGACATTCTTTCTAATGTTTTGTATTTTTAACTTTCTGGAGGATTATAAGGTTAACAGTTTATGGAATGTTTAAGTAAACCATCAGATGATGTTTGTGGGATTAAAGTATTGTCTAACCACATGAGGATTTATTCATATTGGACAACATGTTCTTAAAACTATTTTTAAAAACACTTGATGATAGATGCACTGGCTTATCTTGGATCTCATGATCAGTTAATGTAATAGGACTGAAAAATTTACATTCATTTTTGTAGAAGAAGGTGAGGATGAAATTGGTCAAGAAACAACAAAGGGAGAGATTATACTGAATCAAGTAAATAAATATTCTCATACAAATTCAATTACTTTAGAAAAATGGATCTTGTATCCAAAATTGTTATCCTAGTACCTTCATTTATGATAAATAAAATAAACCCTTAAATCCGTACATATTTATGGATTTGTGATTTTTAACATTCTCTTAGCCTATTTTTCTATTAGTATCTATCATAACATGATAGTTGTATTTCTCTTCTGTATCCACATTTTCACTTCCAACCAATTTTCTTATTTGTGGAAACGTAATTATATTTTAATTTGGGTAACCGTTATGCATCTAATATTTCCTTTTTATAGGATATTTTAGTATCCATTTTTACGATTTGGGTTTCTATGAAAGGTTATTCCAAATATTAATCCATTTTTAACCTATATGAATTTTTAGGGAGAAATTAATTTTATAGGGGTAGAATCTTACATGTTGAGATTTTGTTAAATTTTTTTAAAATTAATTAAATCTTTTTGATATTTTCGATTTCATGCAAAACTGAAAATATTTTTTTTATATTAATGCCCTATGTTTGGAATGAGTTATATGCCACAAGAAGTTAATCAAACACTACATGAAACATTAATATTATATTTCTATACACTGAACATTGAGGTTTTCTTACATTACATGGAAGAAGAACTTTCATTGATAGCTTGTGTAACAATAAAGACTATCTTTAGATGAATAATAATATATTATTAAAATTATTATTATTTAACATAATAATATATAATGTAGTCATTATGTTGGTTTTTATGAAAATGATTAACTAAATTATGAAAATACATAGTTTAATTCATTTCTTAAAAATTAATTAGAAATGAATATAAGAACCAATTGAATATAAAGTGAATGTTTTTATAAATACTTCTATTATTCCAATAAAATAAATTTTTCCTTAAAAAATTAATTTATTATTATTTCTAATGATATTAATGAAATATATATTTTGTATTGAATAAAATACTTTTTTATATAAAATATATTTGATAGTAAGAAGATTTGAACAAACTTAATAATACACATAAAATTTTATATTGTTATTAAAGTAGTATAAACAACTTTTAATAGAGAGACAACAATAAATATAAAAATTTTAAACCTTTATATATTTAATATGTAATAATTAATTTCAATTTTGATTTTTAGACATAAAATTTAGTTTCGGGTGACTTTTTTTCAGGGAAATTTCATTTTTTATGAAGAGTGAAAAATACTGAATTTTAATTCAAAATAGATTTTCTATCTAATTTAGTTATAAGGATAATTTATATTTATAATTGTATATAAAGTATAATTACGTAAAATATAAATCATTTAATCTAATTCAGTTCATTGGTTTCAATTTCACTATAAAATAAAAAATAAAAAATAAGGACGCTTTTGGACAATTTTTCTTCAAAAAATTGCCTTGTCATCCTTCCTGCGGGATTAATTTTAATTTAATTACTTCCAATTTATATATTTGATTATTTTAAATGGAGTAAATATTTTGAATCGTCATAATTTATAATTTCTATAAATCTACATATAGTTTTTAAAAAATATTAATGATTGTAACTAATATTAATTACAATGATTAAGAGGAAAATTAACTTAATAGGGGACTAAACATTATTCATAAGGGATAAAATTACCTAAAATCATTTAACCAATATATTAAAGGTTTATATTTGGACCATTTACTCCCATGGATATAATTTGGTAAATTAGTGGATCCACTTGACATGGAAAAATCATTGGTGGAATTACCTTTCCCAAAATTTACAATAATGTCACTCCTCAACTATAAAAAGGAACTCACCCATCCCCCTTATACACACCTCTCAAGCACGTTAGTTCGCCTATTTTCTGAAAAATTAATATTCCAACATCCATAAATTGATTATATAATCCCCCCTTCGGGAATAAATTTAACCAAGAATGTTCATTGGTAAAAACCCAGAAGAGTTACCCAAAGAAGAGGTGACATCTTTCTTCTAGGTCATTTGTTGTATTTTCATTATTCACCCCATTAACTCTCTGTTTGAGATGATTATATAAAAAATAAGTATTATGATTATATTAATATGTTTTTATTCTATTTTTTAGAACATCATTGAAAAAAACATCCATATAATGGTTAACAAACAAACCATTCTTGTGTACGGTGAACTACCGCGTCACGAAATGATGTTTGTTTTTTATTCACCACCTATCATAGATGGTAATTAGTATAGGAAAATATATTTCTATATGATATATATATTATATTAATGAAATATTTATTATTTTTCTATTATTACATAACACATACCTTCATTCTTTCTAGTTTTTATGAATATGATAATTTCTTCTAGGCTAGTGTGGACTGCCACCTCCTCAAAGTGATGTGATTCATCAACACTCTACATTAAATGTTTTAAGGATGGATTTAGGTAAATTATATGATATATATTCCATAATAATTATATTTTAATAATATTTTATATATATATATATATATACTTTTCATTTAAATTATCCCTTTCAATATAACAATAAAACGAAAACAACATTCAAGAGTATGTAAAGCCTATCGTCTCCATAAGCAGTTTATTCCACTTCATATTTATATATTTTGTAGATTATTATAATTACATGTACAATAACTATGTATTTTATTCTTATCATATTTTACATTATTTTAATAATTAAATAATGATTTAGGTAACTGGATCAAGAACAATAAGTAAAAATAAACAGACAAATAAAGCATATATTACCCGAAACATAACATTATTAGGAAGTTGTTAATAATGGGGTAATATAAAGTAATAAAAAACCATATATTGTATTATATATAATGATATTTATTTTTGGTAGATATATAACTCACTTATATTAATTATAATTTATTTTTGTACTTGTACAATGAAAGTCAAGACTAGGGTAAGGGAATCTCATCTCACTTTTTATTTATGTGAGATACCAGAAATCTTCAACACTCAATTATTTTTTGTGGTGTATATACTAAACAATGAATGTTCATATCATTAATTTAAAATTTTAATTATACTAAAATCCTTAAATTATTTTATTATTTCATGTGGATCATGATTCTAAAGTTATGCAAGTGGTAAGTGGTTTTCTCAACTCACTTTTATTTCATTGAGACAAATGCCTTATTCTGCACTCATTTTTGTTTTGCGATTTATATACATGCCATAATTGTGTAAAAAAACTAATATAATTAAATTTATTGGTATTTAAATTTAAATATTATGATCTTTCTTTCATGTGGTTTATGGTTCAAAAGTTACCAAATCAGTAATGTAATTGTGTCTCAATTTTCATTCCATTAGATAAATTTCAAATTATGAACCTATATTTTGTGTGGGGTTTGTATAATTATCATTGAAATATTATATCCTGAATATCCTTAATTTTAATTATATTTTATTGTACATGTAATTTTATTATTTCATGGAAATGTTGAATCAATATCACCAAATTCGTAACAGTTTATTGCAACAATCTCATCATCTATCGAGATTGTTTATGATTATGTTGTCATTGATGAAATAATATGACCCTTAACCTAATAAAAATCATGAAATTTATTGTATTGTGTTTATCAATGATATATTTTGTTATTATTTTCAGTTTATAGTCTTTTTGACAAGATATAATATAAAAAAATTATAAAAATCCAACATTATTTCTCATTTTGGTTGGAAATATGTATTCTTTCAAATTCGTGTTTTCAAAAAATCGTTACAAATTTTTTTTTCTATTATCAAATTATGTTTAAAAAAAATTATTAAAATTTTTTTACATATTAAATAATGTTTTTAAAATTAATATCCTTTAGTTTTTAGATCAAGGTACATTTTTAAACTTTTTTTAAGGTAAAAAATGAATGTTCCACATGTATGGACTTACCCGCCGTCATGACCATAATTTCCCTAAAGAATCATTTTAAAGTTTATATAATTTTTATTTATGAAAAAGGTTTCAAATATTATAGAGATTAATTTTTTTTATCATTTTATTCAATGAAATTTTATTTAAAAATGGGTTTATATTCAAGAATTGTTTTAATTTATTTTCAAACAATTGAATATGTTTTCAATAAATTTTTATAAAAGATGTTTTTAAAAATGATATAAATATTTTTTTGGTATTCATGGAAACAATTTCCAATTGTATTCAACATTATTTATATCTTTTCAATGTTATATTTAATAAAAATGGTGCTTAAATTTCTTTATGTATTAAAAACTAATTTTCATAAATGATAATATATTTTCCTGGAGAAATTTTTTTAATGAAATATTAAATAAATATTTATAATAAAATGATTTTGAAATGGTTTTATATAAAGGATTTTTCATGAAAGACTATTTTCCTTTATAAACGATTCATGTGATTTTTTCAAAATCCTTCTCCATATGTGATGACATACTTTGTTAGAGTTTTTTCTTTACTTGGGATGTGATCCTAGAACGCAAATCATATTTTGTGATTAATGGATTATGTCTTGATGTAATGTTGTTTATGACACCCATTTCTCATCCACTAGTTATATTCTCTTAAAACCCACTTCTTTTCCAGATTTATTTTTTGAGGAAATGATTATGGGACTAATCAAATTACCCCAGGTAATTATATGATGAAATGTTTATGGTACTCATTTCAATTCATGTGTTATGATATGATATTTGTGACACCAATCTATTTTTATGGGTCATGATATGATGACACTTTTACTATCTAGTGGAACATGTATACATGATTTTATTATGTGAAGGGTGGGACCTATATCTCCTTTAAATTCATTGGGTAATGATAAATGATATATGATCTCAAAGGGTATATGGTTTATAGCCAAATCAAAAAAATAAGAAGTAACATTAGGTATAGTCGTAGCCGAAAAATTATTAGTATACAGGTTGTGGTCCAAGCCTTAAGGTAAGAGGGTACACATGTTGTATCCCAAGCGTGAAAACAAGCGGGTACATGGGTCATTATCCCAATCCCAATGTAGGTACATGAGAGGTTATCCCAAGAAAAATAAGTTCTGACGGTACTGGTAGATAGAAATTCCGTAATATTTTCTATGCTTATGTGTTTGACACAATTTTCTTGTCATATTCCAATGTTATGCTCTCATTGATTATTCATTTTATTCTCTTATGATTCATGCAATATGAACTACCAATATTTATTCTAGGTTTCATGATTATGATCTTCGATATAAAGGGTATAATCATCAAATGATATGATCATGTTCTCATACCCTTATGTTCACAGGATGATTAAACAATTCCAATATTTACCCTTATAGAGAATTAGAGTTCACCCCTTTCTTATGTTTCCTTTACCCAGGTTATGGAAAATGTTTTTATGTAGAATTTCTAAATGGGATTATCATTGTGGAAATCATTGAATATCTTTCAACAAGTTGGAATATTTTGTTCCATGGTTACAAAGTCACTAAATTATTACGGTCCTTGAGAGTTCCCTTTTGTAATATTCGAAATATTTATCAAAATTGATGTAATATCCATATATATTAATCTTGGGTTTATATAATTTTAAACTCTCATATTTTGAGTATTTCAAGTATTATGATGTATTAAAGATATCTCTGAAACCACATAAGTTTATTTGTGTAGTGTCCCTTGTTTTGGACCAATTGAAAATTCATGAAGGAGCTCAAATTTTAGGATTGGTGTATAGACCATTTTCAGGTTGAATTTCTTTTTTAACACTAATACTGATTCCTATAGGATACAAGTTGGTTTATAGGATATCTGAGGATCATTGAGAGCCCCAAAATTTGAGAAGGAAGATTGGGTCGCTTTCTTAGGAGAAACCTTGCAACCCATTCTACACGGTTTCCCTAACCAATGTTTCTTGATGAAGGGTAGTGCTATTTGCCACATGGTTTTTCCTTAATCACCTGACCCCAAGTTCATGGCCATGAAGTGATTTAGTTCTCTTGGATAGATTCCATTCATATGGTGGGCACAATGTTTAGGAAACCATGTGGCTAAACTGTGAACCATTGTCTGTCTATTTAAAATTACCATTTTACCATTAATGAACTAAAATCTAAACCCTTATACTATTAATATCTTTTCTAGAAGTCGAATATTCCTCCCCTATCATATAAGGCTTCAACCAAGCCTAATCAAGGATTTGATAGATATCCTACAATAACTTTCAGAATCATGCTTCATAAGTTCTTATGGCTTCCTCCATATAGTCACTTCTTTCCTATATCACCATTCTTAGTTTCACTTCATCGTGATTTCACTATCTTTTTGTGGGATAAATTTCATTATTTTTTTGAAATTCATGCATTTCTTCAATATTTCTCATATTATACCAAATAAAGACTCAATTTTATATGTGTGAGTCATATATTGTATAAGGTAGGTCCTCTATATCTTCACCCTCATGTTTCACTGTTCTTTAAAAATGATTTCATCTTCTATGAACCGGAAATACCTGAGGTCACTTTTAATTCATTAATTATTTTCACTAAATTCTACTCAGACAACCTTATGTTGTGTTTGAACCCTCCATTGTATGGTTGATGGTTACAACCTCAATTCGAACCAACATTTAATGGGGGGGGGGTCATTATGTAGAGTGATTTGAACATTGTGTGCGTCATGTGGGATCCACCCCTTTGGGTATGCCATTTTTATATATTTTATTCTTTTTTTGAATTCTATTGATTCCTTCCCTAAACAACCTTTGTATTGGGTTTCTATAAGCCTTGTGATGAAATCTATTTATTGAAGTGAAATTAAATGAATTGTATGGTAATAATGTCTTGTTTTCTATTAAAGACCCTTTATTTAGGTGATATTTTTTCTATGAGAAGAATGTTATGCTTATTGGGTCATTTATTGAGTTGGTGATATGCATAGTACAAGAGACTTATTTATTAATTTAAATGATCAATGGTAATTTCCCTATCCCTCGGTATGATGGACTTGCAATGTGTATTTTCTATTTACATAGAATCATAAATTGCACCTTGTTTATGATAAGACATGTTTATAGACTTGGAAATTTTAGTGATTTAAATTTTAATGGAATAATTTACTTTTTTCAACTCGTGGTATACCCATATTCATTTTTATGGAATGTTGAGGATGGGATCCTATGTCAACAAGGATTCATACGTTGGGGGTGATACTTTCTATATCATGGATGAACTCTCTATGTGTGTCCCTTATAATCCCATGAGTTATTATGGATCCTAGGGGAACATATTTTGACATACATTATTGAATAATGGTTACACCATTCCATATATTATACTCAGACCCATTTTTAATATACTAGGGATGGACAGAGATGGGACATATTTTTCTTACGCCATGACTGATACATTGGATTACATTTAAGGATCACTATGGATAGACTCCTTAGGATTTGGTAAATTTATATTCTCCTAGTGTGATACATGAGTTACATTATATAGTTATACATTTATAGGAATAATATTTCATATAAATGAGATCTATAGATTCTATTTTTAATAAATTAAAGATGTTACGTGATTAAGTTAATGAACATGTTCGCTAATCCAAATCAAATCCCTGGGTTTGGACCTTTCTGGCTGCTTAAATTTGGATGTCCATGTAGTACTTGTATCCCTCTTTCATTGGTTAATTTTGGTTTAGGAATTATATGTTAGGATGACACAGGTATTGTCGAACTAGGTCGGTTGTCTTGGAGGGATCTGACCCCGACATGGCTAGTTATTTATTTTTCATTGCTTCTTGACTACTGATAAACCTAAAAACTATGTATCTTATTTAAAAATTCTAGTATATGATTTAGACACATTTGAATGTGGAATAATGAGTATATCTCACACCATTCTTGTCATACCATTTCATAGGGGTTCCTGATAATATCTTCATGTCTACTGGTCTATGTTTTATTTCTTGTTTTGTGCATTGTACTTTGAAGATTATGAGAAAATGACTGAGCTGGTACTCATGATTCTCATAGACATAGTCTTTACACGTTTTTTATTTTCCAATAATTATACTATCTGTTTTATTTGGAACTTATAATACTTTTAACCTCTTTTAGACAAACATATATTATTGTATATATGGCTCCATATATTTTTATAACATAGTATGGTTATAATCACACTAACCTGTCTCATTTTATTGATACATATTCCATGGTTTTCTTCTTATTATATATTATTGTTCTAACATGATAATGAGGGCATAGTCTCCCCATATTACCACCATCACACTGTCACTGCTAGTCAATAGCCTCTGGAGGGAGGTACACTTGAGGCCATGAGGTGACTTGACTGGCAACTAGTTTGATAGTCATTTGGGTTGGTAAATTACATAGTGCCATCGTAGACTTTTTTCCTTTGTCTTAATATTTTTGGATGGTATACAATAGACAAGAAACATGTTTGTAATTAGAAAATAGTCATGTTTTAGAGTGATAATCCCACACATGGGGAACTGTCCAATTGGCTAGGGATGGGATTGATGTTCATATTGTTCGCTATTATAGATGATTATGAATATACATTGATTGATTGGATTGATTTGAACTAATTTATAATTTATGATATTCATATTTTACCCCTGTCCAGGTATTTCTAGGCTGAATAATTACATGCATCATTATAGACACATAGAGATACAAATATCATACATATTCCATTCCATGTATATTTCATTTCTAGGTTCTTCAAAAAAAATTGTGTACCTTGTGTGTTATTTCCCTTCCGATTATATTCCATACATTGTTATTTTTGTAACAAGTTTTTTTCACCAACTTGTGTATTTTAATTTCAGTCCCCTATAATTTAAATTATCATTCCTTTATTATATTCTATGTTTTAGTTATTTATTTTTACGTAGTATATTTCCAAGATCAATTTACATGATTGTTCCTAGTCCACGTGCCTATTAATTCGTTTAGCATGCTTAATTTTGTACTATGATTGGTGAAAAATTAAAAAATATTATTCCAATTTCCATACATATATTTTTTTAGAGTGTGCTGGAATGTTTCTAGTTTTTGTTAAATGGGATTCAATTTCCTATTTTAAGGTGTATGGGATCTTTGTGCATTGAAAATAGGTAGACTATGTAATAAAAAAATTATTGATTCACATTATGAACTCAAGGAATATTTAATAATTATTAAATAGGGTAAATATTCCTTTATCCTAAATGAATTTGTTGTCGTTAAATAAGAGCCTTTATAGAATTTGTAATGTTTATGAACAATGTCAATATCTGAAAGTGGGGACCCATATAACCAAACAATCTGTATGGGCCTTATATACATGTAAAATGTTGAATGAATATAAATTATTTTTACTTTTAAATTATTGGATACATTATCAAGGATTATACCTATACTACTTGGGCATAATGACTAGTATGTCTACAAATCTAAAATTCACAACTAGATCCATGTAGGTTAGTTGGATCATGTTTCTTATGTAATGAACCACTAAGGGGTTTTTAAGAAGTTTTTTTTAAATTTTAGGGTTTCATTTCATTTGACTCAAATTGTCTAAATAGGAACTTAATCAGTAACGTTTTTGGAATTAAATTGTTTTTATCCACATTGGGGTGTTCTTATGCTTTCAGTTGAGGGGATTTTGATGTTTCATTGTCACATATATGGGTTGGTGTGTAAAAATAATATGAAATCATTTTTGACTAGTAGACATTTAATTAAAAAATATTACCTATATAATTTTGTTCTATATTTAAAAAAGTGCATTAATTATTTAAAATTCCAATTACATCCAAAAGGTTTTTTATCTATATATTTTAATTGACATTTTCTTTCACCACGGGAAAAGTGAATGGTTGTAAATAAATAATGAGTGTTTCAAATGGGGGTCTATGTAATCTGTTACCTAATTATAATGAGATGTTAATAAATAATTAATTCTTAAAAATAATTTTAGTGTAATATTCCTAGTTTTCCTCATCAACTTATATATATGATTTTTTCTTATGAAATGTAATATTATTTATTCAAGAAAACACATTGAAATGTTTAAAAGAATCAGTGTTTATTGGTCTAATGCCTTAAAAGGGAACCTTAAGTTGTTTTTTAGCCTAACCCTTTTGTATGTATTAATAGATGTTTCCTTAGGTAGCTTCCCTAAAATTAGAACATGAACGTTTCCTACAAGCATCTCCCTCTATCATTTGGACAGATATGAAAATCCATTAAACCTAGTCACTTTTCTAGGCAAGACCTCCTTTTGGGTTTACTCTGAGAATTTTTAAGGGGAAATCCTATTGTGGCTAATTCCCATAGATCATTAAATACCTCACTAGTTTCTTAATAGTTGTTTCTCTTGAGTGGTACTGGATGAGTCACTTCTGTCTGATGTGGACTTATTATTACATTGTTTTACTACATCTATTTATATAATTTTTAATTATTTAATTATTATTTTTATAATTTTTGTTAAATTTATGTACTTTTATATTTTATAATGAACTTTCTAAATTAAAAAATTTTTATAATTAATTATGTATTTTTAGTCTTTAAAATAAATATTTTTAATCTTACTTTAATTTATTTTAATTATTTATTAATTAGTTTTTTTAACTTTAATCTACTTACCTTTTTAATAATATGATGTTGATATTAAATAAACATTTTATATTTTTATTTTCCAATTAATTAACTTTGTTTTTAATTTTATAATATATCTTTCAATAAGTTTGATTGAAATAATTTAACATTTTTAATTAATATTTTTTTTCTTGTTAATTAGTTTCGTTATGAATTTGAGTTTATATTTAATAACATAATGTGTTTTTGTTTTTTCGTGTTCATTTAGATGATTAATTAATTAATTAATTATTTTAATCTTTAATATTTTGATTTCAAGTTTGTAGTTTGTAAATTTTAAGTCACATAATTAGTTTTATTTGAATCACTGTTCATTTTCTCTTTAATTAATCAATTCAATAAATTAACTCATTAATATATTTTTACATTTAAAAATTTTTATTAATTAATTTGTTTCAAAATAATTTAATTTTATAAATTTAATGTTTTTCTTTATCTTAATTAAAATTCCAGATTTTATTTTTGTAGTTAACTTTGTTTTTTGTTTTTAATTTTAGTCTTACTATTTCTTTTAGTTTTATCTTCTTAATTTAGTTAATTAATTATTCATTTCAAAGTAAATTGAATTTATATTTTTTTAATAGATTATTTTTAGTTCAAATAATATTAGTCTGTGGTTTTAGTTAACCATTTTATTAAAAAATTTAATTAGGTTAGGTTTAAATTTTTAGTTTAATAATGAAATTCAAATTTTGATCACTATTAGTTCACTTTTTGAAAAACTCCCAGTAATAGCTTGCTACCAATGCCTATGTGCAACAATGTTGTTCTCATGTCGCATCGGCATTAGTCTCACCTCTTTATCGGTTCCAATGATTCACCCCATCAGAGTCTCTCTTTTTAAAACTATAACTCACTTATTTTTTTAAACTCTCAGTGAGTTATTTCCACGTACATTTTTCTTCTATCAGTTTCATTATTCCATTGATTCACTTCTTCATATATTGGTGCCTCACCCTGACCTCACACACCTATCTCTTCTATGAACACTTCAATGTTGTCGGACTTTCCATTCTCCACCCTTTAATCAGTGCCACCATTCTTAGTTCCTTAGACAGATACAGACATTTTCATTCTCATCTATCAGTAACATCACACACTGAATGATCCCCTGTGATACTGATCACATCTTTTTTCATCAGTGTCATTGATCCACCAATTCTCTTTCATTCTCCAATTACTAATCCAGCACCTCAACAGATTCACTGCTTCTCATCCCTATCACTACACAATCCTCTACAACTGCATTCTTCCGCCTGCCTCATCTTCTATTTAGCTGGGCTTCACTGCTTCTACACATCTTTCACACCATCACCACATACACTCAGATTGATCTCCCCATTTAGTTACAATAAAAAACTCATCACAAACTCTTACCAGAATGAAAATTAACAGAATTTCAACCATTGATATACCTCTCATCTGACAATTCCAGACCAAGAGTTTACCCGGAAGCCACTCAAGCTGCTGCTAGTCTCTTGGGTGTGTCGAATGAGGAGGTGTCTGACCATGAGACCTCACATTTCCGGATGATGGAGACTGAGCTGAGGTTGCTGTCCATTGGGAAGTTGCGGCCTTCTATTAAGACCTCAATACCGACCCACTATTGGGAGAGGAACCACAAGTCTCCCATCACCGCTTGGACGAATCCAGTTCCACCGCTGCTCTATTGATGTTGAGCTCATCAAGGATTCCATTACTGGACCAGAATAACTACCACATAGATGGAGCTAGAAACCGAGGTCATCGCTGCTGAAGGATGTTGCATCGCCACTGGCTTGGAGAAGAAACCAGCGAACCATCCCAATGCAGCGCCGAGATTTGGCGGGGCGGGTGGAAGAAAATATAAAAATAAATAAATTTAAAGAAACCCAAATTAAAAACATAACTTAAATAATAACTAAAGTAAAATCATAAATAATAATATTTTTAAATAAACAATTAATATAAGATAATTAATTATAATAAAATATAATTATTTAATTAATTGACTAATAAAAAACTTTATTAAGATAAAATTGTTAATAATCACATCTAAATTAAATTAAATTAATTATTTATAATTTAATGTTTCATATTAAATATTTTTTTAACAAGAAACATTATTGATAAAAAAAATACTATAAATTTAAAATAATATAATTCAATTAATTTCAAATAAGTAAATAATTTATCTTCAAATAATAATAAAAACAATAATTTTAACTAACATTAATAATAGTAATTAAATAAAAATATAAACTTAACTGTTTATTATAATATTTAAAACAAAATTATTTATAATTTATAAATTTAAAAAATTTAAGTTAATATAATTTACAACAAATTCATTAATTAAATAATAAACATCTTAATTTTCAAATTAAATTAACATTATTAAATATATTAAATAAAATATAAAAAATAAATAATTAAATAAAAATAAATAATTAATAAAATCAATAACTAATAAGCCTTTAAAAATAAAATGTATTAATGATTTAAAATGATTATTATTAACTAAATTTTCTAAAGGATACTTTAATAATTAATTAATTAATTATATTTAACTTTTATAATTAAATAATAACTATTTTAATAATTATAACTATTCTACAATAGTTAATACTTTTTAGATTTTTAAATATAACTGCCAACCTTTAATAATGATAATAAAATAGCTTATAAAATAATATCTAATTTAAAAATAGATTAGTTATACTAAAGACTTTTAGTATACTAATAAGTTTAATTATAAATATTTATTTATTTATTTCCTTCACGTTTTTAAGAGCTTTGTTGTGTCTTTCCTCTGCAAGTTCCTTCAAGAGTTGAAACCCCATCCAGATACATTCAACTAACTCATGGGGAGTTAGTTACAAGGGTGTTTCTAAAGTGATGTGTGTTGAGTGAAAAAATGTATGTGTGCAATCAATGTTTAAAGAACCAAAGCATGTTAGTGGAAATATGCCTTGACGAGTAGCAGAAGATAGTGGATATTAAATAAGAGCAAGCAGTATAATTTTATGTAATCATTCCATCCAATGAAGACCTTCATTCCTAAATTCTAAAACTTCTCTCTATTCAGAGTAGATCAATCCGAGTAGGAGTTCTCCGAGATCATGTTGGCTGCCCTAGAGTTGAAGGATCTCATAAGTACAGTATTATTTGGGGAGTTTTTTCCCATGTGTTTCAATTAATGTACTATATTTTTTATGTTTCTAATTACTGTAATGTTAATGAACATGAATTTTAGCTCAATTCTATGGTTCGGGGAGAAATATATGTTTTCCGGTTATTTCTAATTCTTCTTTTTCACTTATCATATAAATGTATTTTGAATTGATCGGAATGATCAATGTTGAAATAATTAAATTTCTCTATACCACTAGTACTTAATTTCTATTCCATGTTTGTCCAATGAGAATGACTGTGGATAAAACTCTCAAAAATTTTAAATTTGTAAAACTTCAGTACTTATGGAGAGTTTGTTCTATTGTCATTTTCAAAGATAAATTTCCACAGTTGAACTTTCTTGGAGTGGCGAACTCCAAGATTGATCAATCTGTTTGGATCATCTCTTAGAGAGGAAAAAAAGTCATCCTTTTTACAGTGGTATATTTCTGAAACATATAAGAAACTATGAATCCTTTTAAATATAGTAGAATAGTGTTTTTCCGCAGTCGTATTTATCTCGATTGTTCATTTATCAACATTCTTAATTTCTGTTACTCTCTTCCTTTAAACATTATCTTGTTTCAATATAGTTTTAATCAAAAACCAAAATATATTTTTTTGGTTTCTTACTAACTTAAAAATTCAAAAAATATAAAAACAGAAGAAAGTTTATCCCTTCAATGCTGAAAATAGTGTGGCGTTTTTATGAAAATTAGAAAATATTTTGTTAATTTTACCTTCCCTATGAGTTCGTCCCTACTATCCACTATACAGTAGTTTGTAGGAAAAAATAAATTATAAACATTGACTCAATTTCAATTATGGTTGTGTCATGTTCTTGGTTCATTTCCCATGGAGGAACGAGTCATTATTTTCCTAAAAAACACATATAAAAAATCTACAAAAAATTGAAAAATTGAAAACGGATATAATATTTGCTTTATTTTCTGCTGAATTGTTAGTATTTTCTATACTACTAAGTTACTATCTGCTTTTCTTTGTGATGTATTCAACTTATTGATACATATTTAATGAACACTAAGTATACCACTGATAGATAGAGCCCCTAATCCTTGAAATATAAATATATTTTACTGCTCTTAGGAAAAAGAAAAAAAATATTAAATGGAGAACATACGTGATTAGGTACCTGTAACAAGCAACATTTTAAACCATCAACATGAAGTCATTGAAGATAATTACAGGCCTAGGATGAGAAAGATCTAAATCCATTAAGTTTCAAGCAATCCATATTCCATTAGGTTATCTCCTAGAGCCAAAAATTATGAGTTTAAACAGTCGCGCATGTAATGTCCCTACCCGGCTCACCCATGAACTGGTGGCCGGACCGATCGCCACATGACAACATGTGCGTCTCCTAGTACACCAAAGACTTTTGAATAACAGCCAGGCTCTAAGGATAGTTAGTGGAGAGACTATACCCTCCTATCAAAGTAAAAATAGTTGACAATATTAGACCATGGATGAAATTGTGTGAATAACGATAAAGCAACAAAAGACATAATTTTAAAATTTTTGTATAAAACAAAATAGCCAACTCCAATGTTGTACAATGCATGCACGTTATGATGGTACAAATATAAAAGAAATAAAAAATAAATCATTCTTTATAAACAAATAAATAAATTATGACTCAATCCCCAAGAAAGATATCCTCGAGCATCCTGAGCTTTCACACGGTCCTCTATTCTCATCTCCCAAATATATTTAAAAAACACAATTCTGCAACCAAATAGAATCTACTCAGGTACCCAAGTTTAATGGTGGCCCAAATAGGGTGTGAGATATAAATCCCAGTAGGTGGGGACCACCATCGTCTACCCCAAATCCATAAAACAATAAATAATTTAAATAGTGTGAAGGCATGTACAAATAAAGTTAGTAGTATAGTGTAAATTTATACCCAAGTACCTACTTCAGGCCTCATCTGGTGTCTAAACCGGCATTATTCATTTCTCATGCATACACAACAGTCATCACACATTCATTTTCAATTATCACATATTCAAGCATCGTTAAATTATATAATCCTCGTTAATTGATATTCATTTTTTAGCTGCATATATCCTTGCATTCCCTTAGACACCTGTATCTCAATAACTTCCTCAGTCGTGCCAGGATCAGAACTATTTTCCATATTCAATAACATTTCATTACATCACACCATCTTAAATTAACCATTTAATTCATTTAATGGACGACCAATTTGACCCATAGTCCAATGTCTATTAATTGGTGCAGAATATCATGTCTAACACTCTCATGAGTATTTTGAGTATCAGTCCTTGTCACAAAACCCCTAGGTATTTCGAGCATCAGTCTATATCCCATAAAAGAATATTTTCATGCATGTTGGGTGTATAACGCTATGTCATTCACCCTGTGAGTATTTGGAACATCATTCCTTATGTCACAACCCGTTTCTCAATCATACTTATATATTTATCATTGGTGTAGAAATCCATGTATAACACCCCAAAACCATCCATTAATTAATTCATAAATTAATTAATCATATTTTTTTAGTTAATTCAACAACTACTTAAAAAAATAAAACTCCAAGAAAATAATTCTAAAATTAATTAACCATTCAACGTATCAGTAGTTAACAATTAATTAACAATTAATTATTCTCAACAGCAAGCAAGTCAACTAGAAAATTAAAACAAAATTTAATTATCACAATTCCTTAACCAATAACATTATAATTAATTTACCAATCAATTATCGTTAGTCACTTACTAATCCAATCTACTATTTAAATATTCCAAAAATATTAATTAGTGAAATAATTAACTAAGTACACATTACCATTAAATAATCCTCAAGTTAATTAATCGACAAAACAAATCCCATCTCATAATTAATTTTCCAAAAAAATAATTATCTCAATATAAATCTCAAATATCTATAATTAATTTACCACAATTAATTATTCAAATCAATTACTACAAAATCACATAATTAATTCACTATTAATTACACAAATTTAGCAAAAATGACTTATCACATTAATTTTTTTAAAAAAGGCAATTTATCACGTCTTTTCCATTTAATTAATTCACAATTAATTAACATGATTCAACAAGGTCAACATCCCTTAATTAATTCAAAAATTAATTAATACTATTCAAGATCCTCATCATCCCTTGAATAATTCAACAATCAAATATTCATCTATGACATAAACCCATCATATATCAGTACAAATAGAATTATTTATGGAAAACTCCAACCATAAGAAAACACGATAGAACACTACCACTGATTTTTGATTTGAAGGAAGCACACCTCGTTTGAGGTGTCTTTTTACAAATATCATGATATTACTTATCACACAAAACATTTATGAAATTTAGCATTTTAAAAAATCAAACCTGTCTAATTCACATTAAGAGGCATTAAATATAAATACCCAACTGTATGGATTTAAATTCTAATAATGGTAATGTATGAAATTTATTAATTCATATATAAAATTGGGGACTTGGAAAGGGACCCAACCATTGGGTTGAACGAATTCACTACCCAGTAGCTTGACATATGGTGACAACCAATCCACAACATGTCTGTTGTCGCATGCACACACACATTCATATATATATATATATGTGTGTGTGTGTGTGTGTTCATGTTGTCTAAAACATTCATTAACAATTCAAAAAATAAATATTAAGAGACCATAACAATTGCAGCAAGGTCTATGCACCAATTTCTATATACCAGGGGCTCAGATAAAATATCATACTTCAAAATAGATGGTGAAAACCCATAATGCTGTAAATTATTTCCTCTGAAACAAAATCGTTGTACTAAATCAGCCCGAACAACATCGCCTTCAACTACGGTTGCTAAACTTGGACCAACAGGTCCCATGAACCCCGTTGCACAAACTTAGAGTCGAAGAAGCAAGAAAACTCAATTAAACCTGAACCTCAGTGTTTCAGTCATGAAAAAAGGAGGGAGAGAAGTCAAATGGAAAACGAGAATCACAAAAAATACACAAACAGACCCACCTTGAAAAGGCAGGCCAGACTTGTAAAGACACCTGAAGGATCTGAGCGCACGGAGAGGAGCTGACAGTGGGAGTGTAGTGCTACTCATAGGGGGAGGGGGCCTGGTGCATGTCACTACTCTAGTAGTGCACCTCCTCATTCATTATCTCTCCATCTACTAGTTAACATCCTAATAAACTAATAAATATAATATATTAATAATAACATTTATTATTCTCATTTAATATAAGGTTTCTGTATTAATTATCCTTTAAATAAATGTTTCGTAATTAATTTTAAAATCCCCTATTAATCAACCATTTAAATTCTTGTAATTTTTATTTAATTAAATAAATAAATTAAAAATAATAACATCCATATTATTATTATTAAATATTTATTTTATTTATATTAAAAAAATAAATTTTAAAAACAGGGTAACCGCACAGTTGACTCGCACATTTTTACTAACTTTGCACAACACGATTACACCCAACTCATCATTTACATGTCTTTTCATCTTACCATACATTGATAACCACCAACTCATCCATAATACATTATTTAATTAGATTTATACACAAAATTTAATTAAATAAATTCCCACTTCATATTATTTAATTAAATTCCCTCAAAATAATTTAATTAAATTAAAAACTCTAACTCATAGTTATTTAATTATTTTTCTCAACATGAATTAATTAAATAAAACCATCACTTCTTAGCGATTAACTAAATTACTATTGATATTGAATTTAATTAAATGAAACCCCCAACAACCCATTTAATTAAAATCATTTCAACCTAATATTAAATTAATGAAACCTCCATAATAATAATCATCATCATTTTTATCATCTAATAAAACACTTCTTTGATAAAACCCAAAATTCAACACTACGCATAAGTTAATTAAATTCCATTTCAAATCTATTTAATTAAATGAAACCATTGTTTCTCAACAATTAATTAAATCCCTCTTTTACATTGATTTATTTATAAAAAACCCAAAATTCTATTATTATTATTCTTCATAATAATAATAACAACCATAACTAATAATTATTATTATACTCATAAAACCATAATAATAATAATCACATTATAATTATTGTTCAACCTTAGATAAAACACAACAACTCTATTAAATAAAAAATATTATTTATTAATTAAACAAATCCTTATTTAATAAAATGCATCTTCATTAAATCTAAAACTCCTCATTTAATTTCACTTAACTGTTACTCGTTATTTAGTTAAATGTTTCTTTCAGATACCCAAAATCAATATTAATTTCAAAAAAATGTTACACCCCATTAATCATGTAATAAAAATATTTTTACATCAAAATAATGTATGATTCCATAATAATAATAATATTGTTATTAATAAATTATTCTATTTAAACAAAAACCACCCATTTATTATTATCTAATTAAAATAAATAAAATATTAAACTGGGTATCTAGAACGAGTTGGACTGCAACCGTGCGCCGCATGTGCAAATCCATTAAAGTGGACTTTTTTAGATCTAGTGCTCCCTAGACTTATCTGTTCACCCATAAATATTATCAGGTATTCCGCCAAGTGTAAAAATATATTTAAGTGTTCCTACACTAAAAATAATGTTCAAGCGATTAGCTTAAAAACCAACCCGTCGATAAATGATATTTTTTTTTGAAAACTGTCATATTTAAACCCTGTTCAAAAACTCGTGGCATTACAATCTACCCACCTTTAACAATTTTCATCCCCAAGAAGCCATCAGAAACATTTACAACATCTTCTACGCTACCAAGGTTGAGAATATTTTTTGTTTGAACAACCACCTTAAATTTCCAAATGCCAAACGTAATTTTAGATAAAAAATAAGTGGAACAGCTATATTCTTTTAAACCCGATCCAAAGATTATTTTACCATTTAAACACTGATATAGAGCATACATATGAGATCATTACAAGGACCTCATTTAATAAAATGGTAGAATATCGATCAACCAACAGAAACTGGTTGCAAATGATTTTGGGGAAAGACATTATGGTCCCAAAAACCCACACTCTCCACTAAACTGGTGACGTTCCATTAAAATAATATGTACATCACCAACTGCATGTACACTAAATTCCTTACCTGGCCTCTGGTGACATTTCTATGTCAAGCCACCACAATGCTATTTAAAAAAACAGACTTACATGTGCCAAAATGAATGAATTCATAGCCCAAAGAAACCACACATCTCGTGTACAACCAAGTTAACAACCACTCATCCAGCCCAACAACATTTACAAATGTAGCGTGGTGTATCAATGAAGATATCTTAGTGACTCCATGATGAGGTCAAGATAGGGGAAATTCTCCTCTCATTCAGAAGATCTCACTAAGAGAAAACCAATGTCACTAAAAAGATTGGTCGATCTACTGTTAGATGACTCTATTCAAAAATCATGGTGTCACATGATGACATGATTATCGAAATCTCTATGAAAAAACCCACCTTTTTATTTTCCATGATGCCGAAACAAAAGATAATCCACTCACCATCATACTATTTTAGAACAACTTGATGCATGTGTGTGACATTCCTCTATCCTCAATCACCACATCAACCATTGCACAAAAAATTTGTAACTTAAACCTATCGGCATGTCAAAACAATCAAGTCCAAAAAATCAACCTGAGTAGTGGGATGAACTTACCTTAATGCCCAAAACATTATATGTATTCTATCTACCATAGGTTATCCCCTTACGAACCATAAACGTTGACCCTCTCTATTGGTCACACAAAATCAAAATCAAAAGGTTCAAAAGACCCTTTTTCATTTTATCCATTTCAGTTAATTCATTTAAACCTTTTAACATTTTAATGAATTTCAAGAAACACATAAGTAATTTTCCATTAAAAATAACTTGGTTTTCAAAACAACACCCTATAAAAAAATTCATACAATAGCAAACATCCTCTTTAAACATTTTACATTTAGTGTCATTTCATTTTTATTAGGAAATTTAGCATCTAAATTCCTTTTACCAAAAACAAGACCTCCAAGGATCCCATTTATTCAATCTGCATTCTTCAAAAAGCAACCCACAACATTTTATTACAATCAAAACTCAGTAGTTTTATATTCATAACATTTTTCAATCATACTATGGTTATATGGTTCAGTCACATGGATATCCATCTACAAGTCAACAAGGTTCCCATACACCTTACCACTGACATTTGCATCTAATTTAAGATATCCAATTTCCATTTAACATTTTAACTTTATCATCCCTTTTAAATATCATGAATACATTTGATACAATTTTTCATAGTTATAAGGCACCCATATAACTTACAACTGGGAATTAGTTCCGTCATTATTGAAACCGATTAAAATTTTCCAAATAAACCAATCATTTAGCTACAAGAAAACATGTCACTACACATTTCTAACATGGATCAACATGCTGAAATCACTAAAACATTCTATGACACATAATTATGGAAAATAAGCATGACATATTATCACTCAAGCATGGTAATTATATCACAAAAAACATGATATCTAAATAGGCATGCTATTTATGTACATGACATGGAATATATTCAAGGCACATAATCTTTATTAGCAGTCATCTTACTAATGAAAAATATGATAGAGAATATATGCATAGAATGTTAATCTATAAGTTCCTAATATGATGCATGTACTGTTACTTCATTTCCATATCAGGGGAAGGTTAATTTTTCAAAATTTTCATAATCAATAAGCTGCGGAAAATATATAAATCACTCATGGTGAAATCATATCAACTGTAACAGTGAACAACATAAAAAGAAATCCAAACCCAAGGCACATGGACATTTCATGTACATTGGGTGATCAGTCTCAGGAATGGCTATTAACCCAAGCATCAACACATTCCTAGTATAATGTCTACCAACCCCAAAACAGTAAGACAATGGAAGAGAAACATGCCTTTGATACCACTATGTAACATCCCGACAAAGCTCACCCCTAAACCGGTTGCCAGACCGGTAGCCACATGACCTCAAGAGCATCTCCTCGTACACCAGAGTCGGACGACTAGTAGCGAGGATCTATGGATAGTCAGTGAGGATACCATACCCTCTTATCAGAGTAAAAATATTGCACAATATCCACAAATGGAAGAAATAGTGAGAATAATGAAAAATCAATAGAAGACATAATTTTATAAATCTTGTATAATAAAATGCCCAACACAAATGTTATACAATATATGTATGTTACGATGGTACAACTATGAGAGTGATAAACAATATATCATTAATTACAAATCAATAAATAAATAAATAAACTATGACTCAAGCCCTGAGGGATATCTCCTTGAGCATGATGAGATTCTGATCGGTCCTCTGCTCCTATCTCCCAATTATATGCAAACATCACAATCCTACAACAAAAGAGAATCTACTCGGGTACCCGAGTGCGATGACAGTCCAAGTAGGGTGTGAGATATAAATCTATGTAGTCCTGGACTACCAATGTCTACCCCAAATCAAAATAATCAATAAATAATTTAAAATATGTAAAGTCATGCATAAATAATGTAAGAAGTATAATGCATCTATATACCCAAGTATCTCCTTCAACCCTCAATTGATTTCTGAACCTTTACTATACTTTGGCATGAATACACAACATTCATCACACATTCATTTTAAATTATCAAACATCCAAGACTCATTATATTATATAAACATCGTTAAATTATATAATCATCATTAATTTATATTCTTTATTTAACCACATATATCTCTGGATTCCCCTAGACTCCTGTATCTCAATAATTGCCTCGGCCGGGTTGGGATTTGAACTATTTTCCATATTCAATAAAAAATCCTTAAATCACACATGATTTTGTTAACTAACTAATTCGGTTCATGTATGAACAATTGGACCCACAATCCAATATAAATTAACAAAAGTAGATTTTCATGTCTAGCACCCTCGTGAGTCTTTGGGGCATCTGTCATTGTTTAATAACCCATGGGTATTTGGATCATCAGTCCAAGTCCCATAAAATAATATTTGCGTGCATGTTGGGTGTAGAACACATCTTCTTACATCCCATGAGTATTTAGAGCATCAATCCCTTTCTTACAACCCATTTATCAATCATATATATATGTTTATCATTAGTAAAGAACACTATGTCTAAAACCCCAAAACCATCCATTAATTAATTCGTAAATTAATTAATCAAAATCCATTAATTAATTCAAAAAATAATTAACAACATAAAACAACCATAAAATAATTCTACTATTAATTAACAATTCAACATCTGAATAGTTAATAATTAATTAACAATTAATTATTCTTAACCTCAAATAAGTCAACAAGATAATTAACTTAACATTTAATTTTTCCAATTCCTTAATCAAAAACATGAAAACTAATTTTCGAATCAATTATACTTGTTCCCTTAAAAATCCAATCGATTATATAAATATTACAATACTATTAGTTAATGAAACCATTAACTAAGTACAAATTACAATTAATTAATCCTTCAATTAATTAATCTAAAGAACAAATCACATCCCATAATTAATTTTCCAAAAAATTAATTATCTCAATCTAAATCTCAACTCACCATAATAAATTTCCCAAATTAAATTATTTAAATCAATTACTTCAAAACACATAATTAATTCACTATTAATTACCTCAATTTTTCCATAATAACTTATCACATTAATTAGTTTTTTAAAAAATTTAATTTATCACATCATTTATATTTAATTAATTCACAATTAACTTACATGTTTCAACTAGATCAACATACCTTAATTAATTCAACAATGAATTAACACTATTCAAGAGCATTATCATCCCATGATTAAATCAAAAATCAAATATTCATTCCATGGAATCAACCCATCATATATCAGTACAATAAAAATGATAAATGGAAAACAAAAACCATAAGCAAACATGATATAAAACTAGCACTACTTTTTTGGTTTGAAAACAGGACACCACGTTTGAGTGGTTTTTGTTAGAAAAACATGATATTTCTTTACACACCAATCACTCATGACATTTATCATTTTAAATCAATAAACATGTTAAATTAACATTATGTGGAATTCAATATAAATACTTCACTAAATGGATTTAATTTCAAATAAAAGTGATGTGGGAGATTTATTAATGCATTTATAAAATTGAGGACTTGGAAAGGGTCCCTACCTCGATGTGGAACCAATTAAATACTCAATAGCTTGACATACGGTGGCAACCAATCCACACCTGGTATACAGTCGTAAGCGTTTTGAAAATAATATATACATATATGCATATATATATATGTGTGTGTGTGCAAGTTGTATAAATTATTGATTAACAATTATCAAAAACAATATTAAGAGACCATAACCAGTGCAGTAAGGTCTATGCACCTACGGTTGTATATCGGGGACTTTGATAAAATATCCAACTCCAAAATATATATTAAAAACGGTATAAATTATTACCTTAAAAAAACATTGACGATCCGATTCTCCACGAACCGCCTCGCCTTCGGCAGCAGATTCTGAAACATGGGCATGTGGGTCCCAATAACCTTGTTTCACAATCTTGGAATTGAATAAAAAAGGAAAACCAATTAATCCTAATCCTTAGGGTTTTGGCCGAGGGAACAAGGTGGGAGAGGAGTCAAATGGCTGATGTGTATCATAAAAAATACGCAGATTGACTCACCTTGACAAGGTGGACAAGACTCGTGAAGACACTGAAAGGATCTGAGTCCGCGAAGTGGTGCCGAGAAGGGGCGTGTAGTGTGCCTCACAGGGCTTGGGGACCTGGTGCATGTCGCTGATCCTATAGTGCGCCTCTACCTTCATTCTCTCTCAATCAACTAGTTAACACCCTAATAAACTTACATATATAATATAATATAAATAATAACATTTATAATTCTCATTTTATATAATGTTTTTACATTAATTAAACTTTAAATACTTTTTTCATACTTAATTATGAAATCCCCCATTAATCATTCAATTAAATAATTGTAATATTTGTTTAAATAAATAAATAATAACAATAATAATAATAAAATTATTATTATTATTATATATTTCTTTTATTTAAATTAAATAAAAACATATTTTAATAATCTAATAACCGCACAGCTGACCTACACAGTTTGACTAATCACGTATAGCTCGATTACACACAACTCCTCACATACATGTATTTTACTCTTACCCTTCATTGATAAGCACTAACTCATAATTAACACATTATTTAATTATATTAATTAAAAAAATTATTAAATAAATCCCCCACTTCATGCTATTTAATTAAACTCTCTCAACACAATTTAATTAAATTAGAAACACCATCTCATCATTACTTAATTAAATATATCAACACAAATTAATTTAACAAAACCTTTACTTCACTTCAATTAATTAGATTAATATTGACATTGAATTTAATTAAATTAAACCCCCAATAACTCATTTAATTAAAATCATTTCAACCACAACTTAAATAAATGAAACTTTTATAATAATAATCGTCATTCTTATTATCATCTAATAAAACACATCTTTGATAAACCCCAAAAATCTCCACTACACATTAGTTAATTAAATTATATTTAACTCAATTTAATTAAATGAAACCACAGTTTCACAATAATTAATTAAATCCCAATTTTCCTTCGATTTATCTAAGAAACCCTGAAATCCATTATTATTATTCTACATAATAATAATAAAAACCATAATTATTAATAATTATTATACTTATAAAACCATAATAAAAATAATAAGCACATTAATTTTATTTTTCAACCTTAGATAAAACCCAACACCTCTATTAAATAAAAATGCTACATTTTTATTTCTGAAACTCCTTATTTAATTAAATTCATTGTCATTAAATCCTAAACTCCGCATTTAATTTCACATATATTTTACTCCTCATTTAATTGAATGTTTCATCGAGATACCCAAAATCCACATTAATTCCACACAAATGTTACAACCCATTAATCATGAAATTAAAATATTTTAACATCCAAATAATTAGATTCACCATAATAATAATAATAACATTATTATTATTTACACATTATTCTATTTAAAAACAATATCCCATTTAATATTATTTAATTAAAATAAAACAAATATTAAAATGGGTAATATTCATGGGTTTGAAGGAAACCATGCGCTACCCATGCATATCCATTTAAGTGGTATTTTCCAAATTTGGTGCTCCCTAGACAATCAGGACACCTGTGAAAATTATCAGGTATTCTCCCAAGTCCAAAAACAAAACCTTTAAGCGTTAAAAACTGAAAATAATGTTTCAAAGCTTGGTTTAAAAACTCACCCATCGATAATTTTTTTTTGAAAACCTTCATATTTAAACCTAGTTAAAAAACACAAGACTTTATAACACATTTCACTACTTCTTTCATTTAATGGACTTCTTAATGAGCACTCTGCAACATTCATTAGATATTTCTACAACATAGTGCAGCAGTTACCTCTTCTAGGACTCATAGATAATGAACTGAGATTGAGAGTTTTTTCTTTTTGTCTTAACGGGAATGAAAAGAACTGGTTTCTAAGCCTAGATGAGAACATTTTTGAGAACTGGGACCAAGTATAAAATTCGTTCATTTTGAAAGTTTATCCCAAAATACATAATGGTGAATTGATAACAAATCTTACTAGTTTTTACAAAATTGATGAAGATGCTTTCTGTGAATCCTGGGATAGATTTAGGGACCTTTTTAGGCAGTTTCCCCATATTCAACTCCCATACCACCTTCTCATGGATACCTTCTATGAAGGGTTTTTATCCTCTAGATAGAATCTAGATTATTAGGCTATATGGGTAACTATATTGATAAGACAGATGAGGATATGAGACAAATTCTCAATAATAATTCCCTTAATTCATAAAAAAAATATTCACGAAGAAACAATTTTTTAACAGAAAGTAAAATTTTATCATTAGTTCCATGAATGGAACTCAAGAAAAACATACAAAAATCAAAATCCCACATCAATATTTAATACACCATAATTGAAAACAAACTATTAGTCAATTCGGTTGTCAAAAAATAACCAATATTTAAGGGAATAATTTTCACAGTGTGGAATGATTTGGAATACTGAAAACTAATGTCCTAATTTTGACATGGCTTCCCAAAAACACGAAAATTATAATTTTGAAAATTATGGTCTTATGTTTTCTCCCAATGATGATCCTTTCTCTAATAATTACAACCAAGGCTATAATAACAATCCAAATCTATCAAGTAAAGATCAAGATTAAGTTAAACAATCCAAGTCCCCTAACTATCTGAATTAACAAAGACCAAACATTCAAAATAAATTAAGGTGTGAGTCTTTACATGATCAAGGTAATAATGATAATCAAATATCTTCCATGATAGATCTAATTTTGAACAAAATGAACTCTCAAGAAAAAAGATTCATGAATTAATGAAATAAACATGAAACCAAATATCAAACTGATAAAATGAAAAATGATGTGAGAATGAAAAATATAGAAACATATCTTTTCCAATTAGCAAGAGATTTGGAGTATAAGGGAAAAGAAATGTTTTCAACTATAACTGAATTTCATCATATAGAGAAAAACATGTGTGTTGTGACTAAAAGTTGGTGATATAGTCAAACTAGTGCTGAAAAAACATACTGAAAAACCCCTAAATGAGAGTCTACATGAAACAGGTAACAAT
Source organism: Viscum album (assembly GCA_963277665.1). Taxonomy (NCBI): domain Eukaryota; kingdom Viridiplantae; phylum Streptophyta; class Magnoliopsida; order Santalales; family Viscaceae; genus Viscum; species Viscum album. The sequence continues at coordinate 1,561,109,938 of OY728156.1, forward strand.
AATCTCTTTTGTACTAAATCTGGAAATTCAAAAAAAGGTCATGAAAATGAAGAAAATATGATTTTTTCACCGCTGACTCTAGATGGAAACTCTTCTAAAAATATTAAGATTAATGTAAAATAAATAATATATGAAGAGGTGGGGGTATTCCTACTATTATGAAATTTTTTTCCACAACCATCACTTTCCCTAAGATGCTAAGACCTCAAAGTAATTCCAGGGCTAAACTTCTTCATTTCCTTAGTCACTTGACAAAACTCCAATTCAACATTCCATTCATTCAGGATTTAATTAAAATTTCATCTTACTTGAAATTTCATAATAAAATTGTTTCGAATAAAAAATACACATAATGAGTTTTCTATTTACAGCCTCATTGAAGAGTGTACAGTTGTACTCCAAAATAAAATACCACCTAAATTGAAAGACCCATGTAGTTTTTTCATCCCCTACACCTTAGGAAATTATGATCAACTCAATCATTTGTTTGATTTAGGTTCTAGTTTTAATATGCTCTCATACTCCATATTGCAATAGTTGAGGTTGGATGTTCTTCAATAGACCACAATCATACTACAGTCATCTGATTGATCTTTTACTCCTCCTGTGGATAGGGGAGATGACCTTCTAGTTTGGGTATGGAAACTTTTTTACCTGCTGAATTTCTAGTCCTAGACATATTGTGCGATCAAGAGGTTCCCATAATCATAGGTAGACCCTTCTTGGACAAAATTGGTGCTATTATTGCTGTGTATTAGGGAAAAATTATTTTTAAAATTGGAGAAAAACAAGAAGAGTATTATGTGTTAATTATTTTCTAAGGACCAACTTTTTTAAAAAACAATTGTTCAATGGTAGAGTTATTATAAGCTAAAAACACCACTAAAATCTCTATAGAATATGAAAATAAATCATTTTTTAAGAAATTAATTTGGAAGTTGAAAATAAATATTTACATGTATCATATGTTGATAATTATACTCAATCACTGAATTTGGAGAATTTTCCAAATCTGGAAAACTATCCAGTTTTTGGTATAGGAGAGCTGTATGTATCTTAACCTAAGATATTTTTGAGTGATATTGAGGGTGAATCTATTGTTACCAACACTTCTAAGAACATCGATGATGTTGACAGAGAACTTTTGAAAAAACTTGATGATTATTATTTAATAAATCTATTAAACCTTGATAAAGAAAATCTGGATAGTGAGCTATCCACTTTGGATAACAGCATTGTACATTCTTAATCAGAATTATTTTTTGAAAACATTTCATCATTTAATAATCATTACATGAGATATGTTGATGAAAATTATCCCCACGGCCTAAGATTCTTCCTTCTAGTGTTGAACCACCCATTATTGAAATTAAACCAATCCATACTCCATTAAAATATTCATTTTGGGTGAGGATTAAACTTTTCCTATTATAAATTTCTCCAAGTTAAAAGATAATCAAGATAAATTGATCCTGGATGTTTTGAAAAAAATTTAATCTACTATAGGGTGCATCATATTTGATATAAATCGTATTAGTCCTTCATTATGCATGCATAAAATTCCTTTGGACCTGGACCATAAACCTAGCGTAGACTGTCAAAGAAGTTAAAATCAAAACATGAAAGACGTTGGGAGAGAGGATGTCATTATGTTGTTGGACACTTTTATCATATATCCCATATCTAATAGTTCTTAGGTCATCCCTATCGAGGTTTTCCTCAAAAGGGAGGTTTTACTATTGTCAAAAAAAAATATTGAAATCCATTTTAGGAAAGTCACAAAATGGAGTATGTATAGATTATAGGAGGGTTAATGCTGCCACAAGGAAAGACCATTTTCCAATCCCCTTTCTTGATAAGATTCATGAGAGGCTTGTCGGAAATGAATATTTTTATTTCCTAGATGGGTATTCTAGTTACAACCATATTCTGGTTTATCCACAGGATCATGAGAAAACCACATTCACATGAACCATTGTGAAATTTTCTTATAGGAGAATTCCATTTGGGTTGTGGGGAGCTCCATACACCTTTCAAAGGCACATGATGGATATCTTTTCCGACATGTTTGAAAGAATCATTGAGGTTTTCATGGATGATTTCTCCACTGTGGGTAGTACTTTTAATACATGTTTAAGAAACATTGAGTTAGTTTTTGAGAGATGCATTGAAACCACCCTTTTTTATAATTGGTATAATTGTCAATTCATGGTCACATAAGGTAATTATTATAGTCATAAAGTGTCAAATAGGGGTCTATAGGTTGATACTACAGAGATATTTGTTATTCAAAAACACCCACCTACAAAAATGATAAAGGTACTAGAAGTTTCTTAGGGTATGCTGGTTTATAATAGAGGTTTATAAAATAGTTTTCAAAAATCACATAGCCCTTTTGTTCCCTTATAGTCTAGGATACACCTTTAAACATTGATGAAAACTATTTGAAGTCATTAAACTTGCTTATAGAAAAGCTCACCACATCACCCATCTTTAATGCACAAGATCCTTAACTTCTTTTTGAACTTATGTGTGATGCTAGTGATGTGGTTATAGGTGTTGTACTTGGATAGATAATAGATAAGAAATTTAATAAGATTTATTATACTATACGGTTTCTAGATGAAGCTCATAGAAATTAAACCACAACTAAAAAGGAGTTTTCAGATGTGGTTTTTTCTCTTGAGAATTTTAGACAGTACTTATCAGGTTCAAAAGTCTACATTTTCACTGGCCATTCTACTTTGAAGTATTTGATGTATAAGAAGTAAACTAAACCCAGGCTGATTATATGGATTCTATTGGTATAGGAATTTGATTTAGGTATTAGGGATAAGCACAGAGCTGAAAACTTAGTTGCTGACCACCTATCTAGGCTTCCTCTTACTCAATCTGAAAATCCTATAGAGATAACCTCTTCCTTTCCCAATGAAAAACTATTCGCAGTTTCTATTAGTTAGTCTACAAGGTATGCAGATTATTCCAACTTCCTGGAAGAATGTGTCTTTCCCAAAAATCGGTCCAATAACCAAAGAATGAAGTTTATTTCTAATCATAAATACTATTTGTAGAATGATCCCTTTCTATTTAGAATTTGTGCTGATTGTATTAATAGGATGTGTGTGACAAATGAAGATATGGTTCCTATTCCTGAGAGTTGTCACTCCTCAACTTGGGGAGGTCACTATGGAGGTGAAAGGATAGGTCAAAAAGTCCTACAATCTAGTTTCAATTGGCCTACACTATTTAAGGATGCTTGGAGCTTTGTAGTTGGTTGTGTCATGTGACAGAGGTTAGGAAATGTGGTTAAAAGCATGAGTTAACCCAAAAGGGTATTGTAGATGTTGAAATATTTTATTTCTAGGGTTTAGATTCCATGGGTCCATTTTAATTCTTTCATGGGAATGAGTGTATTATTATTGATATAGATTATGTTTAAAATTGGGTTGAGGCAGTGGCACTGCCAAATATCCATTCCAAAAGTGTTGTTATATTTGTAAAAAATAACATCCTTTCATGATATAGAGTCCAAGAATCCCTTTTCAATGATAATGGAACACACTTTGAGAAGTAATAATTTATGGATTTGATGAAAAAATATGGTTATGTTTATAAAAATAGTATTATTTATCATCCATAGTCTAATGGGAAAGTGGAAATTTCCAATATAGAGATGAAACAAATACTTCAGAAAATTGTGTCAATTTCTAGGAAGAAGTGGTCTCTTAAATTGGATAATGATTTATGGGCATATAGAACTTATTTCAAGATCCCAATAGGTATGTATCCAAATAGGTTGTTTTTTGAAAAAAAATTTCATTTTCTTCTGGAGTTGCAACACAAGTCTTATAGGGAAGTTAAGGCTCAGAAATTTGATTTCAAGAGTGATGGTGAGAGGAGATTACTTGAACTGAGTAACATAAATGAGATTATGAGGGAGAGTTATGAAAATTCAAGGATTTATAAATAGAGGAATAAAATATTTAATGAATCTTTCATAAATAAAAAAGAATTAAAACTTGGATAGAAGGTCCAACTTTTTAACTCAAGACTCAAACTCTTTCCTGGAAAACTGAAGTCCATGTTGTATGGACCTCTTACTATTCTGAGAGTACTTAAGAATAGAGATTTTTAAATAGTAGGTGAAGAGAAAAATCCCATGTTGGTCAATGGGAAGACTGTGAAACGTTATTTTAGGGATAGATGAAGGGCTTGGCTGCCACACTATACTAGAGAATTGATCATGAATAATGTCTGGCTGATGACTTCAAAACATCGCGCTGCTTGGGAGGCAACCCATGGTTCTTTTTCCCCTTCTCTTAGTTTCATTTTTACCTTTGAATAATCTGTTTCTTATATGCTCTATTTTTTTTTTAAATTTATGTTGTTGTTTTGTTCTTGTTATTCCATTTCTGAATTAAGAATGATGCTGATACTGCGTTAATAAGGGAGTGCAATTCACAAGATGAAGGACTAATGGAAAAAATTAATTTAGGGAAGTGTCTTAATACCTATATTTATTTTTATGCTCCTATTCATTTTAGTAAAAATTCACTGCGATGTCATAGTTACTGCTGTCAGTGAGTCATTGACTCACTGAAGCATCATGGATAATATTGTCAGTGAGTCAGTAACTGTTACTTTCTAAATTTTGGATGCTGGTTTTAAAAATCCAAAATACCTCCCCTAGTTAGAAAATTTTATCTAAATGTGTTAGAGTGTTTGAAAAAAATTATTGTACTAGAAAATTTTGCTACATGTTTTCTAGAAAAATCTAGTACATGTCTTGCATACTTATAATTTTCCGTTCATGTGACTAAGCTAAGAAATAATTATGAATGTTCCTCAATACTGAAAAATAGAATTTCAATGTTGTAAAATCATTCCACTACGAGAAAATAATTGTGTGGGAATAAATGTAGAGTTGTTATGTGTTATATAAAATCTACACTTATAGGTTGAGGTGTAGAGAATTAACTTGTATACTTTACTGAAAATCAAATTGAACCCAATCTATGAACTTGCTTTCACCATTTCACTATGCACCTACACTGGTTACATGTTACTTTTTGAACTTCATTGAAAATAATTATAACTAAATCATTTATTAATACATGTCTTTGTATGTGAATATGCTATTAATTCAGTTATTGTGTAATAAAATATTTTTAAATTTCAATGAAACCCTTAAAACATGTCATAAATCTACTCTATTGAAAATCTATTTTGAACTATAATTGTCCAATTTTTCTTCTCCACTTTGAAATTCATATTTGGGGACAATGTTAAGTTTTATGTGTGGGAGAGGGGGTCAATTATTTACTGAGATAAACTATGTTTAATGATAATCCCTTCAATTCCCACAACAACTTAAAATATTTTGTAAAAATGACTAAATTGTTTCATTATTTCAAAATTTCATCACAGTTTTAGGCTTTAAACTGTTTCCCAAACAGATATTTCCTTAGGACGATTCTTGATTGTTAATTATGAATTTATTTAAATCTAAAATTTATGTGGGTGGATGATTGATGAGTAATCTTACATACTTATTTAATGTAAATTTGGTTTAGGGTTTATTCATTAGTGTGATATGGGAACCTCTTAGTGAAGTTATGATCATAACTATTGGAACTAGATGTTTGATCTTGATACTAGGGGACTCATTTTTCTCTTAATTATTAAATTAATCACCATAGTTATCCAATGTAATTGATTTTTATATGAATATTTTTAAACTAGAGTACTTTTGGCATCTGGGATTCCACGGTGAATCTCTAAATCCCTAGATGTTGGGTGTATTTCTTTTTTACTATAAGCTCTCTATACACTTTTAATAAGTAAGAATGTCTAGTTATCAACACATGATACATGTCATGGGAAATATTAAATAAGGTGTCTAGGGTCCCAAATGAGTTCATTAGGGCGAGGTTAATGATTAATGCCAAATGATGAAGGGGAAAAATTGTTTATATGGGATTCATTTAGGGTGTATCAATAAGGCAATTCACACAAAAAATTAATTATTTTGGAACCTAGGTGAAGTTTAAAGTATAATTTTCCTACTATTTATTCCATAATTCCACATATTTTTAGATTATTTCCACTCTTTAATTTAGATGTTAGATTTTAATTGAGATAAATCATTAAGTTTTATCAAATATGAGGCAGGACATAGTCATTGTGTTTTTAATCAGTGCCTTCTAGACTACCCGTGAGAGTTTTATTTAATCCAAGATTCATTTGAACAATTAATTTTTTAAAGCCTATGGACTTGTGACGATCCTCTATTTTGAAAGTGCAAGACATGTTACATTTTGAGCTGAGTATTATAAATAATTAATAGTTTTTTTCAATGATAATAAATCATGTTATTGTTTAAGGACAAAAAATACTTATGTGTGGGGTAATTTGATGTGGACATATTTTTAGATAGTTTTTCACATCATTTTATTTAATTTTTAATGATTTGATTATTATTTTTACATTTTTTGATAAATTTATCTTATTTTTTATTTTTATAATGAAATGTGTTAATTAATAAATTTTTATAATTAATTATGTATTTTTAGTCTTTAAAATATATATTTTAATCTTACATTACTTTTCTAGTTTAATTATATCTTAATTAGATTTGTTAACATCGATCTTCTTAACTTTTTAATAATTTTATGTTGATATTAAATAAGGATTTAATCTTTTTATTTTCAAATCAATTAATATAGTTTTTAGTTTTATAATATATCATTCAATTGATTTGATTAAAAAAAATTAACTTTATTAATTATTATTTTTATTTTTCTTTCTAATTAGTTTAGTTAATAATCTTATTTTATATTTAATAATCTAATGTTTTTTAGTGTTCATTTTGTTGTTTAATTAAATAACTAAATTTTTAAACATTAATTTTTAAATTTCATTTTTTGTGTTTTTAAAGTTTATGTCACTTACTCAGTTTTATTTGACACATTGTTTACTTTCCATTAAATTAATCAAATTTAATAAATTAATTCATTAATATATTTTTAGTTTCATAATTTTTTTTAATTAATGTGTTAACTAATAATATAATACTTTAAATTGAATTTTTTAATTTAACTTAATTAACAATCATGATTTTATTTTTGTTGTTATCATTATTTAAGTTTTTAATTTTAGTCGTAGTGTAATTTTAGTTTTATATTTTTAATTTTGTAAATTATTTATTCATTTATATGTAATTATAATTTGATTTTGTTTAACATATTATTTTTAGTTCAAATAATTGTAGTTTCTGTTTTTAGTTAATCAATTAATTAAAAAATTTAATTATATTATGTTTTAATTTTAAGATTAATAATGCAGTTTAAATTTTGTCTCACCATTAGTTCAATTTTTTAAAAACTGTGGGTAGCATCTTGCTACTGATGTCGATGTGCATCAATGTCAGACTCATATTGCATCGACATCAGTATCAGGTCTTCATCGGTACCAGGGATGCACCCTTTCAGTGTCTCGTTTTTTTAAATCAATCAGTGACCTATTTTTTTAAACTATCAGTGACTTATTGCCACTGATCTTTTTATTCTATCGGTTTCACACTGCCACTAATCCACTTCTTCATCTATCAGTTCTACATGCTGCCCTCACTCACTAATCCCTTTTATCAATACTTCAACAGTGTTGGTATTTCATTTTTCCACCCCTCCATTAGTGACACACTTCTTTGTTCCTCAAACAGGTACTGTCATTTTTCATTTTCATGTATCAGTGACATCCTGCACCGACTAATACCTTGTGATACCAATCACATCTTCTTCCATCGGTGTCACCGATCCACCGATTCCATTTCATTTTCAACTTAACGATGCATCACCTCTATGGTCTCACCAGTTCCCATCTTTATCTCACCACAATACTCTACAACTACATTCTTCTACCAGCCTTGTATTCTGTTCGATTGGGCTTCGCTGCTTCTACACATCATTCACACCATCACCACATACACATAGCTCGATATCACCATTCATTTTCAATCAGCAACATATCACAAACTCATACCAGCATAAAAATTAATACAATTTAAACCCTTGAAATTCCTCAGATCAAATAATTCCACACTAAGAGTTCACTGAGAAGCTGCTCGAGCTATGACTCATCTCTTGCATACATTGAATGAGGAGAAGTCTGACATGGAAACCTCACGTCGCCAAATGATGGAGCCTAATTCAATGTCTCTCTCTACCGGTAAGCCACTACCTTCCATTAAGACCTCAACACAATCCCACCTCAAGGAAAGGATCCCCAAGTCTTTCACTACAGTTAGGAGGAATTTAAGACCACCACTGCTCCGCTGAATCCAATCTCTCCGAGGAGGCCATCGTGAGACCAGAATAACTACCGCATAGACGGAGTTGGAAACCAGAGTCACTACTGCTGAAGGATTCCATGACACAACTATCTTGGAGAAGAAACCCTCGAATCCTCCCACAATTGTGCTGAGATTGGGGGGAGGTAGAAGAAAATATTAAAACAAATTAAAGAAAAATAAAATAAAAAAACCATAAAATAACTAAATGAAGATCATAAATAATAATAATTATAAATAAATAATAAATATAAGGTAATTAATTTTTATAAAATATAGTTATTTAATTAATTAGTTAATAATAAAATTATTTAACTTTATTAGTTAATAATAACATCTAAATTAAATTAAATTAAATTAACTACAATGTAATTTTTCATATTGAATATTGTTTTTAAGAATAAAATTTATTGATTAAATAAATTACTATTAATATAAAATAATCTAATTAGATTAATTTAAAATAAGAAAATAATTTATTTTCAAATAATAATAAACTTCATAATTATAACTAAAATTTATTATAGTAATTATTTAAAAATATTAAATTAACTTTATAATATAATATTTAAAACTAAAATATTAACAATTTATAAATTAAAAAAATTAATTTAATTTAATTTAAAACAAAATCCATTAATGGAAGAATAAACATCGTAATTTGTAACTAAAATTAACTTTACTAAAGATATTAAATTAAATAATATAATTTCTGAGTTAAATAAAAATAAAAAGTAAATAAAATTAATAATTAATAATAATTTTATATTCAAATTTAATTAATGATTTTAAAAGATTTTTTTAACTAACATAACTAATTGATACTTAAATATTTAATTTATTATTATTATTTATATTTTATAATTAAATAATAACTATTTTAATAATAATAATTTTATTATTTTAATTAATAATAATCAAATTTTAAAATATAAATTTTAGTCATTAATAATTTTAATAAAATAACTTATTATTAACTCTATTAGAGACTTTTAATAAACTAATAACTTTAATTTTAAATATTTATTTACTTATTTGCTTTATGTTTTTAACGGTTTCGTTTTGTCTTTTTTGGGTAGGTTCATTCAAGAGTCGAAACCCCATCCAGATACGTTCAACTAACTCATGGGGAGTTAGTTACAAGGTTCCTTCTAAAGTGATGTGTGCTGAGGGAAAAAACGCATGTGTGCGGTCAGATGTTAAAGAACCAAAGTATGTCAGTGGAAATGTGCGCTGATGAGTTGTAGAAGATAATGGATATTAATGAAGAGAAAGATACATAATTTAGGTTAATCATTCCATAATGCGGAGGCCTTCATTCCAAAAATTTATAACTTATCTCTCTTTGGAGCAGAGGGATCCGAGTAACAGTTTTAGAGATCTGGTGGGAAGCCCTAGAGTTGAAGGAGCTCAGAAGTAGGGCGTTATTTAGGGAATTCCTCTTCCCTCTTGTATGAATTTTGGTACTTTATTGTTGTATTTTGGAAATTGTTGTAATGATAATCAACATGATTGTTAGCTAAATTCTCTCATTCGGGGAGAAATGTAACTCTTGTTGGTTATTTTTAATTCTTCTTTTTCACTTATCAATTTAAAGAATTCAGAATTGATCGGTGAGATAAATACTGAATTCATTCAATTTATTAGTACCACTATTAATTAATTTCTAATCCATCTTAGTTAGGAGATAATGACCTTGGATACATCTCTCAAATGATGTTAAATTCACAAAACATTAGTACTTACAGTGTGTTTTTCCTATCATCATTTTCAAAGATATATTTTCATAGTTGAACTTTGTTGGAGTGGAAAACTACAGGATGGATAAATCTATTTGGCTCATCTCTTGGCAAGGGAAAAGATTTATCCTTTTTGTAGTGTTACATTTCATGACCATATATGTTACTAGGAATCCATTTAAATTCAGTTGAATAATGTTTTTCCTCAGTCGTATTTCTCTTGTTTTTTCATTTATCAGTGTTATTAATTTTTAATACTCTATTTCATTAATTTTTTTTGTTTCAATATAGTTCAGAAAAAAACACAAAAAACTGTATGGTTGCTTACTATTTTAAAAATTTAAAAAAATATAAAAAAATAATCAAGTTTATCACCTCACTGTTGAAAACAATGGGTATTTTTTAAGAAAATTAATTTTTTGTTTCAATTTTACCTTCCCTTTCGGTTTGACCCTAATTTCAAATATATAGTAGTTTATAGAAAAACATAAATTCTAAACATTGACTCTATTTCAAGGACGGTGGTGTAACATTCCCCTATTGGACTCTAATATTTTAAAGTGACACCCCTATCTAGATGAGTGTTTGTTTAATAATTATAGCATTTTTAAATGAATGTGAAACACATAATTTTTAGTTTTTAATGGGTTATACATGCCTTGGGTATTGTTATCTACTTATTTGGTTTTGTGACCCACTTTATTCTCTTTAGTGATGAATGAATACGAAGTTCGTTAGTCGCTCTGATAGCCATGTCATGTTGTACAACTCTGAGCTGATTATTTTGTGTGGTCTATTAGATAAATGAATGCATTTGGTGGTTTGAGCCTATTGATAGTGTAAAATATTTTTTGTTCTACTTCAAAAGCCTCAGTGTAGTATGCATTTTTACACACACTGTTCATCGTGTTGTTAAAATTGTTGGAAAACCTATTAGGTTATGTGGCAGTCATTTGAACATTGTTGTGCTAAGTCTATGTCACAGGTCATCACCAAGGCATAAAGAACTGGGATTATTTGGAACTCAAACTTTTTCCAATGTTTTCTATTATGACTCTAGGGGACCAAGTGTTTTACCTTCAAGATGACTATTTTCTTCTTTTATGAATACTATTGTGGTGAACGTGGACATAACACATGATGAGTGTCATTGATTGTGGTGGATGGAGCATGTACAATGGGAGACAATCCCTTTATATTTAAATCCAATGTTAAGGAAACATCAAAGGTGTGGAGAATGACATAAATTATCATTAAAGGTGGCTTTACATGTATACGAGTGCAACTTGGAAATCCATTTAGAGATATTAAGTTTTGTTTCTGAACACCCTTGGTGATGGTGAGTTTCAAATCATATCAGTGTTTCCATGGTAGGAGAACAAATAATGGGTGTTCGTGTATGAAACTATTAAAAATGATGTTGTCCATTGATGGAATTTGGTAGATTTTCAGGAGCAGTCATGGGTTTCCATAGGTGGTATAGTAGTTGAGATTGTTTAATAGAGATATGGTAGAAGGTATAACCATGATCTTTTAAAATAGTTTGACTGGTAGTGTTTCAAATCCTCTTCCTTCAAGATGTTTGTTATGAATGGTTGGAAACCATTCTAGACACATCTCCTTAGGTGTAAGGGAATGTTTCAGATCTTTTTTGAAATCATTCAAACCCTATTGGGGTAATATTATTTTGTGATGATCATGCCTCCTATATTGACATTGACTATGTATACTGAGAGAGAATTGTTTATATTCCATGCTAAATTTAAAATCCTTTAAGATTGATACGAAGTCCTTATCAGAGTGGTATCCAGAAGCATGGTTTTCCTTAGAAGCATGGTTGGTCCTGATTAATAAATGGGATCAACTATAAGAACCCCATGGATAGAATCATGGAAACCATCTAGTTTCAATTTTAATTGATCCCCAAGACATTGCCACTTTGGAATCAGTCAATGTTCTATATATGTGTACATTTTTCCATGTACTTATGTCTCTCTAATAAGTTTCATTTATGTCTTCCCCTAGTTTAGCTACTTAAATTATTATTGGCGTTTCATAGGATACCCAAAATTGTAGTTGGGCTTAGATGCGGTGTTTGAAGGGTGATGATCCATGTGATCTAGATCTAGCATGTACCCTTGTTCATGATAGTACACGACATCATAAGTGTTTTTTGGACTAGATTTTTCACTAGTAGTTGGATATAGTATTCAAAAAGATTACATGGAGAAAATACCAAGGTAACTTAATTTAAATGCATCTATTTTTTCTTTTGAAATATGATGGATGTCTAATACAAGTGTTTTGAGATTAGTCAGCTGATTTTGGAATGAAATTTCTTCCTCTAGCTTCATTAAAACATGGTTAGTGAGGAACTATTTCAGGAAAAACGTATGGATAAGATGGTTTAAATGTAAATTTCAACCAAATATTTTAATGTAATTGTCAGAATGATTAGTTTTAATGTGGTTGATTTTCGATTGGACATTAGATCAGATCAGGACTTCTATTTTGAGCACCTAGGGACTGCTATTGGAACAAACTGAAAGAAAATTCTGGTGGTAGAAATACCATGATTTAGAATTGATCCTTAAATTCCAAAACATTTGGATGAAGTAGCATAGGTCTGATGGGTATAGTGATGACGTGGATATCATGTATCGGGTAAGGACTTCGGGAGGTCCTATCTCGGTGTTTCAGTTTAGAGAAAAAAGTGTTGTATTGAATTTCTAGAGATTATGTATTGTGTGTTAAGGTGAAACTAAGAGGTACATTGGGCATTGGAAATGAAAAAATCCTTTTCAATAAGTCTTAATGACCAATATAAGTTGACTTCTGTTAGGTCCACAAGGTTGAATACCATGAGAGGGGGGGGGGGTAAAGAAGGGTATGACTAATTTAAAATTAACGCACATTCTAATCTTGTTTCACTGTTAATAAAAACACTATCCTCTCACTTTCCCATCGCACAATATAAACAAAAAGTAAATAATGAACATGACACAAATTTTTTTACTGGGTTCACCCTCACAGGGATACATCCAAGGAGAATACACCGGTAATGTGCCGATGTAACAAATTCACTAAAAGCGCACTTTTGTTTACAAGGTTCGGGATAGATCACTTCTATTCCCAGGCTCACTTCCTTTACAATGTTTAGGGTCAGCTCACTACTTTCCCAATGGTCACTCCCTATTTCTCTCTCTCTAGATCATTGTTAGTGGAGAGGACCACCTTCATCCTCTTCCTTTTCTCACTACTTTGGAAAGGATCCACTCACGGTTTATAGACTAGTAGGTCTCTTCATTATTACTAATGAATGATTTCTATTTTTTATGTAGATGCTATGTTGATGTCCAACATTCATCTACAGATTAATCTCACTTTGCACCAGGTGTACCGGGAAACCCCAAGTTTTACACGCAGACCTTATGGCACCTTGCACGTAATTCCCTTGCCTTATGCAAAATATAATTTTCGCACAACTTCTCTTTTACGCGCAACCTACAAATTTTACGTGTACCCTCAAAACTTCCTGCACATAATTTTCCTTCCTTGCACGAAATCCAATTTTTGTGCAACAAATCTTTTGTGCGCAACTCCATATTTTACGTGAAAACTTAATGTTTACACGCAAATCCCTTGCAAAATTCAATTTCGCACACCACTGGTCAAGTATTCAATGAGTCTTCAACCACCTGAATGAGGGGGTCACTTCATATTTATATGAATAATTGACCCGAGTGCGAAAAAACCTTCTTCCATGCACAATCCTCTTCAAGCACAAAAAACACAACTTCCGTGCTACATCGTATTTCGAGCCTCACTCAAATTTTTTGTGCACCACATGCCTTTGCGAATTTTTGATCTTATGATCTTGAAACACCTCTTACGCGAAAGCTTCATGTCTCTATTACGTGCATCCCACACATATTTTGCGCATCACGTAATGATTTCACACATCACTCCAATTTTGTGCGCACCTCCCTTTTCCAAATACACATCTCTCCTTTTTCCAATTTTCCAGGCCAAAAATTTGGTTAACACTGGAAAATGGAACGAACATGTATCTGCTCATTTGTACCACCTCCAGATCTCCCATTACTTTGTCGTGGTTCTTCAATCAATCATTTATTGTTGGAAGCATCCCATGAACCCGACCAATCACCATTTAATCCCCTTTGTCAATAAAATCATTCACAATGGTCTCCTTGGTCAACAAACAATACATGGTGTCCCACTTTGACAACAAACATAATCACCTAAAAAAGGCTTCAATGATGCCTTGAGGGATTTTTTCTCAAAAATCTCCCCCTTCAGGTTTGTTGAAAACTCTTCTCATAAAAATTTTCTACACTTTGATATCGCATTAAAGCTCTTTCCAACTGCTACCACCATTTGCCTCTTTCTATTCTGATAACATTATATGATTCACATAGCACATACTCTAAGCCCATATGAGCAATGCTTGACATGAGAAACAATTTTATATGAAAATTTCATCAATGAATCACTGCAACTCTGACACCCACTGTTTACACCAAACGGTTACCAATTTTTGTAAATATTCTTACCACATTCCAACACCACTCTTCCTCTTTTATCACGATCATCAGCTATCGCGATATCTATTCTTTGATTGATAACATCTAACATTGTCAGATTTAATACGCTCCCCCTTTCTCATTGGCCCCCATATTTCACTACTTCACTTGTCATCTTCTTCCCATATCAATCATGATGTATCAAATTGCCACACTTGCCACACAGTCTCCCCCTTGATAATTTCCTATTATCTCCCCCTTTGTCAACGAACCCAAAGGTCACTCCTTTGTAGCATATAACAGAGTAAATAACACATATCAGCACATTAGAGAAAAACAAATCATATCTCCGGGAAAGGGGGGTTCCACCTCTACACTCTTTTAATGGTGGGGAATCTACTGAAATCCCAGTGCCAGTCGATGCCTTTCAAACGCTTCCATCGATAATGCCTTGGTCAAAATATCTACAACCTATAGTTCGGTAAGAACATACTCAAACTTAATAAGCCATTTCTCTACCTTCTCCTTGATAAAATGATAATTGATCTCAATGTGCTTTGTCATTGAGTGATGAATTGTTTTTCTGCTGATATTGATAGCACTTAAGTTATCACATTGGATTCTGATCTTAGACTTCACTTCAACTCCCATATCTTCAAGCTAATGCTTTATCCACAATAATTTGGTGTATGCTTGAGTGGAAAAAATATACTCAGCTTCTACGGTTCTTAATGTAATGAAATATTTCTACTTTCTTAACAAAGAAATACATATTCCACCAAGATAAAATGCACCCCCAGATGTTGATTTCCTGTCATCCGCTGAACCGGCCCAATCTGCATCAGTATATCACTATAAATCTATCTGAGATTTTTCACTATATGTCAAGACAAAGACCACCATTCCATTGATATACCTAATTATTCATTTCACTTCAATCAAGTGGAATTCCTTGGGATTACTCTGACATATCACTTCTTGGCATGTGGCAAAAACAATATTAGGCCTTATTGTGGTAAAGTACAACAAACATCCAATAATTTGCCTATATTCTGTGATATTCACTGCCTTGCCATTCACATATTTTGATAATTTCATCTGGGTAGAAAGCAAAGTCTTCATTTCTTTGGAATTATCCAATCCAAACCTTCTCAAAACCTCCTTGAATATTTGGATTGAGAAATGAATGTTCCATTCCTTTCCTGTGTCACCTGAAGACCCAAGAAAAATGTTATCTCTCCAATCATTGACATTTCAAACTCTTTTTTCATAAAATCAGAAAACCATATGCACTGAGCTTCATCTGATCTGCCAAATATTATGTCATCAATATAAACCAGCACCATCATCCTTTGATTACTATCATTGCTGAAATAAAGATTGTAATAAACTCCCCCACGCTGGAAACCATGATTATTAAAGTATTGCTCAATACTTGAGTACCATGATCTTGGTACGTGTTTCAGCCCATACAACGTATTTTTTAGATTGAAAATTTATTTATTATCCTCATGAATGAAAAACCATATGGCTTCTCAATGTATACCTCTTCTTATAGAACCCGATTTAGAAATGAAGATTTTTCATCCATCTGGAAGACTTTGAATGTTCGTTGTACTGCTATGGCTAAAAATAATCTGATTGTATCTATCCTTCAAACTTGTGAAAATGTCTCATCAACATCAATACCCTTTATTTGGGAGTATCCTTTTCACTCCAGTCGTGCTTTGTTTCGAATCACTGCTCCATCTTCATTCATCTTGTTGCGAAAGACCCATTTAGTCCCGATGACGTTCTTATTTGCTGGCCTCGAAACAATCTCCCACAAATGATTCTTCTCAATCTGGCCTAATTCATCAATTATAGCATGAACCCAGTACTCATCTTCAGCTGCATCAGAAAAGAATTTCGGCTCTACCTAAGAAAAAAATGATGTTTACTGTGGTGATTTCATTCTTTGAGTCTGAAATGGAGCTATCTGATCACCAATGAAAATTTTCTTATCAATCTCAGCTTGACTCTTTGGCTTCTTAGCCGATTCAGGTTTTTCTTCCTCTTTCTCATCATCGATATCTTCTACTGAGTAAGCCTCTACCACTTCTACTCCCACTGTGTTTCTTACCTCCTCATTAATTTCATCTAGAAACCGTTTACTTGGTCCTTGAGTATTCTGTTCATTTTATACTATAGTGACACCATTGATCACAAAAACTTTTACCATCCTTTTGTTGAAGAATTTATATGCTATTCTTTTCCCAGAGTAGCCAAGGGATATCCCCTCATCTCCTCGGGACTCAAATTTCCTGTGATTTTATTTGTTGAGAATAAATAACTTACTTCTGAATATTAGAAAGCATTTCAACGTTGGCTTCTTTTCGAGTCACATTTCATACGGAGTCTTCCCTTCGGACACAACATAGACCTGTTCGAAATATAGAATGATGTAAAAACTGCCTCCTTCCGAAATTTCGATGGTATGTTCTTTTCAATAAGAATCATTCTGTACATGTTGTTGATGATCCAATTTATCCTTTCAACTACTCCATTATACTGGGAATTTCTCACTGATGAAACTTGATGCCAAATATCATGTTTCTCAATATTGTCTTCTACTTGACTGTTTGTGAATTCTGTACTGTTATCAGTATGAAAATTAATAATTTTCTACCCATGAATCCTTTCTGATTCCCTTATATACTACATTATAAAACTGAACACCTCTGTCTTATGGGTAACTGTTGATGCTCCTTTCATCATAGAATCAAATGATTGGAAAAGGGGAATATCTGAGATCAAAGTTATTCGCCCTTTGGAAAAATATCAAAAATTGACAAAGGAAGGAATAAGAAGTATGTTGCACAAGGGTCGTGCAAGTTCTACAATGGTCATGCAAGTACACTTGCGCGCCGCAATGTTCGCACAAGTACACTTGCGTGCCCTAAGTGATAACTGCCCGAGGACTTTTCCAGCCTATAAATAGACCCTGTGGGCCCCCCATTTCAGGAGGAATTTTTTCTGGAATCCATATTTGAGTCCCAGTGCCCTAGTATCTTCTCAAAGCTTCTGAAACATTTCTATGGTAATTTATTACCAAGAATAGAAGATCTAAAGATGGGGAAAAGGCCAAAGTTTTGAAACTCATCAACACTTGCGCGTCTGAGTGGTCATCCCTTAAGGGAAATGGACACACTTGCGTGCCGCCTAACTCCTTCAATAGAACTTGCACGCCACTCTTCTGGAAGAACCTCAAGATGATTCTATAGGCTTTAACAAAGATTCGTTCATGTATTACCCTGCTGGATAACCGTCATGCAAGTACCCATGTGTCACGTAGGTATACCTGCACGATCAGGACTTGCGCACCCACGCAGTACCTGCGTGCATTCCAGGACTTGCGCGCCCCTACCTTTTTGGGTTCCTTTCTTTACCATTTAACCCCTCTTCTGCCATTCCACCTCTCCTATTCAAGATTCAGTCCTCAAGACACTCTTTAATGCCATTTATGGCATGATTTCTTGATTTGAATTCCTTACCTGAAAAGAATTCTGTGGAATATCTCTCCAAACCTAGTGATTTACACATCTTTATGTCACCAAAGATTGAGATTTCATTCATTAAATATCATCCTTTAAAATAAGGGAACTCATTAACTTGGTCCACCTTTTCAAAAGCAAGCCCCTATCATAAGTCTCAAATTTGGGGCTCCTTTTCAAGAGTAAGCCGTAGTCTCAAATTTGGGCATCCTCCTCAAGAGTAAGCCCCTACCATACTTCTCTTAACCTGAGCCTCCTTTTCAAGAGTAAGACCCGGTCTCAAATTTGGGCATCCTCTTTAGGAGTAAGCCCCATGTCCTTATTAACCTGGGCCTCCTTTTCAAGAGTAAGCCCCAGTCTTAATTTGTCTTAACCAGTCCTAATTTATCTTTGATCTGGGATTCCTTCTCAGGAGTAAAACCCAATCATAAGTCCTCTCATAATTTGGGCATTCCTTTCAGAATTAATCCCCAAGTTATAGTATTCAAATCTCTATGAAGTACATATACTTTTATAGACACTGTTCATGGATTTCTTCCCTGATGTAAATCCTAATATTCAATTATCTGGGCAGTCATACATACATAGGTCCCACACCATTTCTTATGATTTCATATTTCATGGAACAATTGTATGATCTTTACCAATACCTCTTGTTTCTCACACCGAGCATGACTCACGTGAGTATACAATGTGAAAGTAATTATGACATCCTTCTTTGAGTCATCAATCATAAACATCATACTCCCTTACTCAAACTACGTGGGTTCTGATTCATTTTCTAAACAAATGATATGTAGGTATCCCATCTGTGGGTTCGATCGCAACTCTAAAATAATCAATGTCCTTCTGAATGAAAATAAACATCAAGTGCCCCACTGAGTGGCTTTAAAACAAGTATGGTCATCATAATGACCAAGAGACTTTTATTTATGAAAGGATACCATTGACTAAGAATATATAACAAATACAGATGATTCTATATCGATGAAGAACCTGGAATACATATAAATGATTAAATAAATTTCCTACATATCAATCATTGATTGTCATATCTAAAGGAAAGCTCATTTTATACTTGGTAATGTAATAAGGATTCACGAACATTACATAAATCTATAAAGAGAGTCCCGGAGTAGACAATAATTCGACTAAAAAAGGTGTGATGAGTCCGACCTCCCATCCTCTCGACCAATGAAAATTCATAAGCCTCATCAGTCCATAAACTAATTAGTGCCTAACTTTGGAAAGTAGGTCCAAATGGATGTGGAATCATTGGATGTTTCCGGTTCTACGAACAAACCCGTTACAAACCGATTGGATTTTTTGAACCTTCAATCAAGGAGTTCATCCCTAATTCCGAGGGGAATAAAAAATGGTGAACCCGACATGAATCTGTAACCAAGTAAAAATGATGTTTTACCTATTTGTTAGGCCCCTATTTATATCTCAATGAGAGGTCCAACAAAAACAATCATTGACATATGTGCTCATCCAAAAGAAGTAGTGGCTGAATTTATCTTGATTACGTATGTCATATCAAATAGGCACTGTTTTCCAAGATCTTCTGCATTTCCAGAATGGCTGCACTCATGTTCACACCTGTGAATACCGTTGCTGCAAATGCCACTATTGCTACTCCTGCAGGATCATCGTACGCACTGAGGATGACATCACCTACTCAGCATCTTCAATGTTGGGTATCAAATGAACTAGTTAAGGAGTACCGTCAACACGGTACCATCCCAACACTGGAGGCTTCCCGAAAAGTCCTCCAAGTGAACAACACACACTAGTCATCCAAACAATGATGACCAGTGATGAAGAAGCAGGTGGTGCTAACCACCATCTCCAACCGTTTCGGGTCATTATCCCCGGAACGCAATCAACATCCACTGCCATATTATGTGGAGTTGAATGAGAAGGTCCCTCAGGTCCTTAATTCAAAGAAGTAGGTGTCCTTCCTGAGGGATCCTATCAACAATAACCGCCAGAATCGTGCGGTAGTAATCCCTAAACATGATGAGGGGTCGACTCCAGGAGTACGGCTCAGGTTCTTCGAACCCGAGCAGGCAAGACGAATCACCAGAGGCGAAATCCTATTAACAGTGATCAGGTTATCATCTCTTCCTTCTCTGGAGAAATCCACCAACCTAAATTGGTGGCAAGAAACGAGCATGCACACACACCTGCCCATTTTAATTCTGCTATCATGAAGACTCCTCTGGTAGTATCACGCCAATCCCGCCAAGAAATTCTGGCGGAGTACTATAGGCAGGAACATACACCTGTTCATACATCATCAGCTAGTCAGCAGGCTCGTCTGACTACATATGATGGATCTCTTCAACAACATTTGGAGAAGTGGAATCAACATGAACATACACCTGAAATTATTAATCAAGCTTACCACCAGTCTCTCTTGGTAGCATTCAGAGAAGTCAGTCGGAAAGCTCCGGCGACAATCAAGAGGTAGACTCAACTCTCTTCCCCCACAGTTGAGTACTATCAGGATTCACTGACAGGAAAAGGAGGACAGGAGAAAGCACATACACCTACTCCAATCACGGAATGGACGTATATCCCCGTTCCGGCAGATGATGTCACCAAGCATATTTTACCAATGGTGAAAGAGAAGAAGTAAATCCAGGCTCATATTCTGGATACTTGCCAGTATATTATAACAGCTTCAACAACATCTCAGGGAAAGACACATAAATCTATCCCTACCAGTGGAGTGACACATCAACAGTTCACTCCAGAACAGACACACACATTTGTTCTAGTCGAAGAGGGTTGTGGGTAATACTCCCCCATATCATACGGACAACTGATTTGAGTGGAGATCATCAGCCTAACCAGGACATCTTTCCTGATCAGGAACATACACCTGCTCAGAGCAGCCACATTCATCAACAAGTGGTTTCCAAAGTGATTAAGAAGGCGTCTAAGAAAAAGACCCACCCAACACAGTCAGGAGATCAAGAGTCAATCTTTATCAAGGCCTTTCTTGATGCTGGAGTTCTTGAAGCCCTTAGACAGTTATCTATAGGAATTCAAGATTCTACTCCCTCATTTCTCAATAATGGGAACATCAATTCTGAAGGTCTTCAACAAAAACTTTCTCATGAAGGCTTGCTTCATGACATTTCGGTCTATCTCGAAGTTTCATCTTCAGATAAGAGCCACAGGAACACTCTGTGTGGTCAGAAGAACAAGGAGCAAGAGATATCATCTTTTGTTGTAACATATTATAGTGGTCCTCCCAATGATGATTAATTTTGCTACAGAAGTCCTCTCCACAGTAGTGATGCACATTTCTTGGAAAATTCTCCTGTGGACAATGTAGTGCCGAGAAATCCCTCTTATCTTGAGGCACTTGCAAATGCGAAACCAGTCATGTCTGATGCTTCATCGCTAGAAGGTGAAATACTTTATCAATCAGAAGATAACCCAGGGTGTAGGTCATTCTCTGAACCACCCCTAAGTCATGCATCTTCTAGTTTGATCAATGATTTCTCTACGAATCCTGTTGAATCCAATGAAGAAACAAGGAAGCACCAGCTCTGGTCAAAACTGGTAGAAGAATCTTCATCAAATGATAAAGAGTAAAATGCTGAACATGAGAAAACAATTGGTGAAAGGTGAAGTGCCAGTCATTTTTTGGCCTCTGGATGACACTCAGTATGACATTATAAAAATGTTGACGAAAGATGGAATTCATGATATTCATCTTAGCATATGGAAAACGCTTTGTCAGTTGAAAAAGAAAGTATTATCTTATGATGAATATAAAAATCATCTTAAGATAATAGAAGGGTTACAACGTCAGATTGATTTGGCATCTCTATCAGTCTCTCGATATCTGAAGGCTGAAAAGCAGTAGAGAGCCCTTCAACGTTCATGCCTTGGCGCACTAAGAAGACTGCATCAGTTAATTTCCAATGCCCTGTTACACCCGAGACTTTTATGTGAAATATTTTGTTTGTGTTATATAAATCATCAAATGAATCTTTCACTACACACAACACTAGCTTGGCTTGCTTTACATGCAACCGCGGCCTTCCTTGATAGCTTGCGTCGTACGCAATACCGAGTTTCACTAAACAACGATATACTATTAAAATATTTTTAAAACTAGCCGTTATGAATAGTAATAACCACTTTTTGAAATTTTATAAATTTTATTTTTCAAAATGAACTTCATTTTTGGATTCGGAATATCAAAATTATCCTACAGTGAAATTTTGGTATTTTTCTGAAAACATTCCATTTTTGATGAATAGTGAAACCACTGAGTGGTAGTTAAAAAACTGAATTTTTCATAAAACATAATTTTACCACTTCTGTGAGTGGAATTTCGAAAATCCGAGAGACACGGTTGATGTCAGTAAGTAAAATGTGGTTCAATGTGATGAAAATAATTTTTTGGTGAATATTAACTTTTTACTTTTTTTTACCACGGTTAAAAGTAAGTACGGTAATTAAGGGTAAAATTGATATTATTATTACACTAACACATGTCCTAATTCTATTGGATAAGTGTAATTCTACAAAAAACAACCTTAGGAATAAAATATGACCATTTAGGCCCACTTGGATTAGATTAGGACATTTATTATTAATTTATTTAAAGAGGGGTTAAATAGTTAAAATCAAAGTTTAATAAGTAAATCATTTTTAATATGGGGTTACACATAAGATAAATTCGACTATAAATATTCATTAGAAATCTAAAAATATTTCCTACATAATGGTATTTTATTTGTAATTTTAGACATTAAATAATTTAATTTATTTATGACACAACAATGATGCAATAATTATAATATTAATGAAATATTGACATAATTGATGTTATAAATACCCAAATAAATGTAATTTGAGACTTTTTATGAATTACACTAATTTTTTAGGTTATTATGACATTTATTATTGATTTAAGTAACTTGGTTCGAACAAATCATTCTGTTATGATTTTCACAAAAATCAATTACTAAATATTGTCAAAATTGACATAAAATAGTTTTTAAAACAAATTTTATATTATTAATTGTTATTTTATTCCTAAAAATCAATTGTTCGGCCAAATAACATAGATAATGTTATATATATTAATAATAAACAACTTTGGGTTCTTTTGGCTGCTTATAGTATGTTTATTAACCTTATAGTATTAGAACACAAGAAGACATGGTAAAAGTAAAATTATTTAACTTAATGTTAAATCTAAATGATAAGGTTAAAATAGTAACCTAAACTTGTGTAAATTCTATTGGATGGGAGGATTTCGACCCATCCCCACCTTATCTTCGAAATAAATCAATTTGGAGCTATTTAAAACCGAACATGACTTTATAATAAAATAATATTTTTAGTTTTTCCAAAGGAGCCCCTCTCCTCCCTTATAAAAGGGCACCTACTCCCCCTCTTCCTAACACCACTTTGAGCCTTCAAGCTCAGACAACCCCTGCCAATTTCTTCTATCCACTTCTGTAGAAACATCATTGAGGTTTTTTTCTTCTTCAAAGACCTATTTTAGTGCCCTAAAAGGAGGTCTCAAAGAAGCACTTCAAAGAAGAGGTAATGTCTGTTACCGATTCTTTCATCATTATTTCTTCTTCCACTTATTTTTCATTGGTTGTTTCATTATGAAGTAATAACATAAGAATCAATCATATACTGATATGTTATTATAAGTATGAAACAACCCTATTTCACCATTTATCCATCCTACGGAAAAAGAAATCACCACGCGTGCGTAAGTACGGAATACCGTCTCCACGCCGTGGTGTAATCTATTTTCCACCACCACCTTACATGGATGGGTATAATGGTGTAAATAATGACTGTATATGACTATTATAAAGTGATACTGATTCTTAAATAGTATACATACACTCCGATACAATTCCACGATCATAGGAATGATATCATCACTCATGCGTACATACGGAATACCGTCTCCACGATGTGATGCGACTCGTTCTACCTGATCTTCATTTCATAATGATTATATAAATGAATTGAATGAATGAATATGATATATATTACACTAATAACACTCTGAAAATGAGGTATCTATAACCTAATGAGAAGAATAAGAATTTATTCGACAAAACACGCATAAGAACAAAAAGTTATAAACACCCGAATAACAAGTAGCAATGAAATATTACTACTAAGAAGCTAAGAATATGACCATATGTGATATCATAAAAATAATTATGATTCTTGAATAAGTCAATAACATTAATTAAATAATTATACAGGAGGGTCGGACACGTACAAAGCATATCAGACCTAAGGTAAGGAAAATATCACAATCTCATTTTTATCCGAGATTGTTTATACTTTGGTATTTAATGGGGTGTATTTTATCATCCACATAAATTTTTCCTCAATATTTAATATTATTTCCATCCAACTACAATTTTTTAAATCAAATTTTACCCTTTGGTGAGTTTTTAGTAATTGATATGAAAGGAATCTTTTGTGTTTTTTCGTACGAGGTACTTTTTGACCTTTCCGAAAAAAGTACGAAGAATGTTTTTTTAACTTATACGACATGAATGGATTTTTAAAACATTATTTAAAAGAAGCTTCCTTTACAAGTTTTCAATTTTATTTTTAATCAACTTCTATTAGTTTAGAATTGTATCACATGTTAAGAAAGGAAAAGTGTTTTTGAAGAAGAAATGATATTTTCCCCAAGAATGGAGTTCAAGTGTTTTAAAAAAATTATTTTCCATATATGATAATAAAGGGTTCTGTTTCTATCCCTATTATTAAATTGATTTGATTATGTTGTTATGGAAATATTTTTATGAATTCCTTTATCATATATGAATTGTTTTATGATGTCATGTTGTTCAAGAATCCCATTTTTACTACATGGGTTATGCAATGATGTATGATTTATGATTTTGTGGCACACATAATAATGGTATCATTATGAGATGGGTGGAACCTATATCTCCCTCCAATTAATTGGGTAAAGATTTTATATCTCATGAGATAGACATGGCTGGAATGGTAGGTTATACCGGTTCAGTGAAACATGACTGAAACGAGGAGTGAACTCGGTTCAGAAATGAACTTTGTCCACTAAGATAGTCTTGGAAATGAGTCTGGACTAATAAGAAATGATTATCTATGATTATGTGTGTATTCCACAAAGTTTCATGTTTTATGTTATGATTATTGGGTTCCATTTCACTACTATGATTTTTCCCATGTTATGAAATTATGCTCTCATTTGCAGGTTAAGATTTTCAATAGTTATGAATATGATGTGATTGATATTTTTTTTGTTTACCCTTACTGAGAATTTAAGCTCACCCTTTTGTATGTTTTCTTTCCCCAGGTCAGGAAGAAGGTTATTATGTATGATATTCCAAAAGAGAATATAGATATGATGAAATAAATGGGAGACAATGTAGATGCTTTATGAACCAGTTGTTTATGTTTCCCAGTTTCTAAATACACTATTCCTATACGGTCCATTCGTGGTTTTGTTATATGTTGTAATAAGTATGCTTCAATTTTGATGTATTAACAATGTATGTAAAGTATGGGTCATTATAGTTGGTATCAGAGGAAAGGTATAGTCAACCATTGGAAACTAGGATGTGAAAGCCATAGTAAGGACACTAAGGATAAGTCTAAGCATAGAACACAATCTTAGTGTTTTTGAAATGGCCATGGATAACCTAGGATACGAACTGAAGTGTGAAATTTTATTCATTATTATGTGGTTTTCCTATTATAATTAGTGTTGCTCACACTATTCTTCTTTGTTTTAGTCAATGGCTGGAAACCGAAGGAACCGTGTTAATGTGGAATGCGACGGGAAATGTAATGATTGTCCCCCTGAGCAACCAAATGTTATGGGAGCTGGAATGAAAAATCTTGTAGCCATGCTCACACAACTTTCTCAAGCTATGAATCATGCAGGACTTCCAAACGGGAAAAGGAAGGAGAAACATTCTGTTGAATCCTTCATGAGACAGCGTCCACCTTCATTCAGTGGGTCTACTGATCCATTAGTTGCTGAACAATGGATTAGTACTACTGAAAAGATATTTTTAATTCTTCAATGTTCTGAGCATTATAAAGTCATCTTAGTAGTGTATCGTTTGGAAGGTGATGTTGGTCAATGGTGGAATCTTATTAAGAATACAAGGCAAAGGGATGAAATTGAGTCCATGGAATCGGATGAGTTCAAGAACTTATTTTTCAATAAGTACTTCCCTCGTATTCTTCGAACAAAGATGGAGAAAGAGTTTCTTGAACTGAAGCAAAAGGATGATAAATCTGTTGGTGCCTATGAAGAAAATTTTACAAGATATACAAGGTACGCTTCTAGTATTATTATCAAACCTGAGAGTAAGATCGATCGATTCTTTAGTGGCTTAAAAACAAGTCTTAGAAGGGCCTTAGCCATATGGGAATTCAATAGCTATGAGGAAATGGCTCGATGTGCTCTCAAAGTTGAGATGGAAATTGGAGTAACCCATCAGTCATATGGGTTTGATAAGAAAAGGAAAATCGAATTCAATGTAAAATCTAAAGAGCACACTGAAAAGAAGATGAGCTTTACCTTATGCTCAAAGTGTGGAAAGAAACATGGAGGGAGCTGTCTTAAAGGGACAAGTAAATGCTTGAAATGTGGAAAGGAAGGTCATCAGGCATTTGAATGCCGCGATGATGGGAAGAAGATGTCTAATGATGAAAACAAAGAAAGGTATAGACAGAATGAACCTACTACACTTCAATGTTTCAAGTGCAAGGAGATGGGACATTATCCAAATAAATGTCCTAATCCAAGGTTTGATGATGATGGTCGACGTCAACAAACTCTTAAGGCTAAAGACAAAGGAAAGTCACACACAATTTCTATCAGTGATGTGGAGTACGATAACGATGTGGTGAAAGGTACAAATACCATCCACTCTAAATTAGAAAATGTTTTATTTGATTCTGGATCCACCCACTCTTTTATTTCTGAAGAATTTTCTAAGGGTATCACCATATTACCTCAACAATTAGATGTTGAGTTAGCTGTGACAACACCTAATGGCACAACAGTCACATCAAAAGTTTATAAATCTTCTCTGATCGAAGTTTGTGGGAAAGTTCTTCCTGAAAATCTTGTGATCCTTCCTAAAGTGGAATTTGATGTGATTCATGGCATGGATTGTCTTTGTTTATATGGAGATCATATCAATTTCCAAAGAAGGGAAGTCACATTTCATATTCCAGATCAATCTATGATCGTCTATCGATGCAAGGATGAACATAACCTTCTAGTGGAAATTTCTTCCATTTTATGGGTATTGATTCCACTAAATGAAGTTTATTTATCTCAAATGGTTGGTGCGAAACTCATGATTAAGAATATTCCCATTGTATGGGAGTTTGATGATGTCTTTCCGGAGGAATTACCGGGTCTTCCACCGAATCGTGAAGTTGAGTTTTGAATAGAACTCGTACCGGGTGCTTTGCCTATTTCAAAGACACCCTATAGAATTGCCCCAATTGAGATGTAGGAATTAAAGAACCAACTCCAAGAGAATCTTGATAAGGGATTCATACTCCATAGTGTGTCACTTTGGGGAGTACCTGTTCTATTTGTTAAGAAGAAAGATGGATCAATGCGACTCTGCATTGATTATCGAGAACATAACAAGATCACTATCAAGAACAAATATCCTCTCCCACAAATTGATGACTTATTTGACCAACTATGCGGAGCTCAATACTTTTCCAAGATTGAACTTCGTTCAGGGTATCATCAATTAAGGGTCAAAAGGGAGGATATACCAAAGACAAATTTCCGTACAAGGTATGGACACTATGAATTTATAGTAACGCCATTTGGTCTTACTAATGCCCCTTCTATCTTCATGGATCTGATGAATAGAGTCTTTAGAGACTATCTTGATCAATCTGTGGTAGTCTTTATAGACGATATTCTTGTATATTCAAAGAGAAAGGAAGAACATGAAGATCACTCAAGGATTATATTAAATACCCTGAGAAAGGAGAAGCTTTATGCCAAATTTACCAAGTGTGAATTTTGGTTTCAAAAAGCTTCATTTTGGGGTCACATAATCTCAAAAGAGGGTATATATGTGGATCCAGCAAAAATAGATGTTTTCGAAAGATGGTGGAGACCAACAACAGTAACTGAGATCTGAAGTTTTCTTGGTTTGGAAGGATATTATCGATGTTTTGTGAAAGATTTTTCACGATTATCTAATCCACACACCAAGTTGACTCAGAAAAGAGTTAAGTTTGTCTAGACGGAGGAATGTAAAGAGAATTTCAAGGAGTTGAAAAGAAGGTTATCCAGTGCACCTGTGCTCACACTGCCTTAGAGTGGAGAAAGGTTTGTGATCTACAGTGATGCATCCATGAAGGGATTTGGGTGTGTTCTTATGAAAAATGATATGGTGATAGCTTATTCCTCAAGACAGTTGAAAATCCATGAGAAAAATTACCCAAATAATGATTTGGAGTTAGCTACGGTAATCTTTGCATTGAAGATTTGGAGGCATTATCTTTATGAAGAAAGGTATGACATTTATACTGATCATAAAAGTTTAAAGTATATTTTCACACAAAAGGAGCTGAATATGTGTCAAAGAAGATGGTTGGATCTGATTAACGATTATGACTGCTCAATCCATTACCACCCTGGGAAAGCAAACAAGGTGGCATATGCATTTAGTCGACAAGACCATGCCAGTTTATCCATGATGAGGATCACAAAAGATCCAATATTTATGGATTTACAAATGATGGATCTTGGAATTATAATGGAAGGGGAAAAATCTTATCTTTCTCAAATGAATGTTCAACCATCTATACATGTGAAGATTAAAGAGGAACAAAAAGAAGATGTCGAGTTACAAAAGAAGGTGAGATATGTTCCTGAATTCAACTTTGATTGTGATGGGATAATAAAGGTCAGGAATTGGGTTTGTGTTCCTCCCATCCAAGAATTAAAGAAGGAGCTGCTGGATGAGGCTCATAGTTCTTCATTCTCTATTCATCCTAGAAGCACGAAGATTTTTTGGAACCTGAAAGAGTACTTCTGGTGGGATGGCATGAAAATAGATGTTGCTGAATATGTCTCTCGATGCTTGGTTTGTCAACAAGTTAAAGCTGGGAGACAGAAGTCTAAGGGGATGTTACAACCATTACCCATACCTGAATGGAAATGTGAAAACAACACTATGGACTTTGTCACAGGACTTCCTAAAACATCCAAAGGAAATAATGAAATCTGGGTCATAGTTGATCGTCTTACCAAGTCTGCACACTTCATTGCTATTAGAGAGGATTTTTCTCTGGATCAGCTTGCCAGGATATATGTAAAGGAAGTGGTAAGATTTCATGGAGTACCGCTTTCTATTATATCTGATCGGGATCCGAGATTTACCTCGATGTTCTGTTGAAGTCTTCAGCATACTCTGGATACAGAGTTGAGTTTCAGCACTGCTTATCATCCTCAGATAGATGGTCAGTCTGAGAGAACAATTCAAACTCTAGATGATATGTTGAGAGCTTGCTCTATGGATTTCAAAGGTGGTTGGGATCAATACCCACCTTTGGTGGAATTATCTTATAATAATAGCTTTCACTCCAGTATTCAGATGTCTCTTTATGAAGCTCTTTATGGAAAGAAATGCAGGACACCAACCTACTAGGATGAAGTTGGGGAAAGAAAGCTATTAGGACCCGATCTTGTTGATGAAATGGAAGAAAAGGTCAGATCTATTCAACAACACATAATAGCCGCTCAGAGTCGACAGAAAAGTTATGCCGACAACCAAAGAAAATACCTAGAGCTTGAAGTGGGTGATAAAGTGTTCTTATGAATAACTCCCTGGAAGAGGGTCATGAGATTTGGAAAGAAGGGGAAGTTGAGCCCCAGATATATCGGTCCTTTCGAAATACTGGATCGTGTTGGGAAGGTACCTTACCGATTGGCGCTTCCACTAAATATCTCTCAAGTTCACGATGTGTTCTATGTATCTCTACTGAGAAAGTACATACCAGATCCTTCACATGTACTCAGCTCAGAAGTTGTATCGCTGGAGCAGGATCTTTCTTATGAAGAACAACCGATAGAGATTCTGGATCGTAACGATAAATTCTTACGAAACAAGACCACTCGCTTGGTGAAAGTATTATGGAGGAACCACCAATTAAAAGAAGCTACATGGGTGCTTGAGGATATGATGAGGGAGAGGTATCCTCATCTGTTTGTTACAAAGTGACGAATTTCGAGGGCGAAATTCATTTTAAGGGTGGTAGAATGTAACATCCGAGACTTTTATGTGAAATATTTTGTTTTTATGTTATATAAATCATCAAATGAATCTTTCACTACACACAACACTAGCTTGGCTTGCTTTACACGCAACCGTGGCCTTCCTTGATAGCTTGTGTCATACGCAATACTGAGTTTCACTAAACAACGATATACTATTAAAATATTATTAAAACTAGCCGTTATGAATAGTAATAACCACTTTTTAAAATTTTATAAATTTTATTTTTCAAAATGGTCTTCATTTTTGGATTCGGAATATCGAAATTATCCTAGAGTGGAATTTTGGTATTTTTCTGAAAACTTTCAATTTTTGATGAATAGTGAAACCACTAAGTGGTAGTTAAAAACCCGAATTTTTCATAAAACTTAATTTTACCACTTCTGTGAGTGAAATTTTGAAAATCCGAGAGACACAGTTGATGTCAGTAAGTAAAATGTGGTTCAATGAGATGAAAATAATTTTTTGGTGAATAATAACTTTTTACTTTTTTTTACCACTGTTAAAAGTAAATAGGGTAATTAAGGGTAAAAATGATATTATTATTACCCTAACACATTTCCTAATTCTATTGGTTAAGTGTAATTTGAGAAAAAACAACCTTAGGAATAAAATATGACCATTTAGGCCCACTTGGATTAGATTAGGACATTTATTATTAATTTATTTAAAGAAGGGTTAAAATAGTTAAAATCAATGTTTAATAAGTAAATCATTTTTAATATGGGGTTATACATAAGATAAATTCGACTATAAATATTAATTAGAAAGCTAAAAAGATTTAATACATAATTGTATTTTATTTTTAATTTTTAGACATTAAATAATTTAATTTATTTATGACACAATGATGATGTAGTAATTATCTTATTAATGAAATATTGACATAATTGATGTTATAAATGCCCAAATAAATGTAATTTGAGACTTTTAATGAAATACACTAATTTTTTAGGTCAATATGACATGTTAGTATTGATTTAAGTAACTTGGTTTGAACTAATCATTCTGTTATGATTTTCAAAAAAATCAATTACTAAATAGTGTCAAAATTGACATAAAATAGTTTTTAAAACAAATATTATATTATTAATTGTTATTTTATTCCAAAAAATCTAAGGTTCGGCCATATGACTTAGATAAGGTTATATATATTAATAATAAACAACTTTGTGTTCGTTTGGCTGCTTATAGTAAGTTTATTAACCTTATAGTATAAGAACACAAGAAGACACGGTAAAAGTAAAATTATTTAACTTAATGTTAAATCTAAATGATAAGGTTAAAGTAGGAACATAAACTTTTATAAATTCTATTGGATGAGAGTCTTTCGACACATCCCCACCTTAGATTAGAAATAAATCAATTTGGAGCTATTTAAAACTGAACATGACTTTATAATAAAATAATTTTTTTAGTTTTTCCAAAGGAGCTCGTCTCCTCCCTTATAAAAGGTCACCTCCTCCCCCTCTTCCTCACACCACTTTGAGCCTTCAAGCTCGTCCAACCACTTCCAATTTCTTCTCTCCACTTCCCTAGAAACATCCTAGAGGTTCTGGTCTTCTTCAAATACCTATTATAGTGCCCTAAAAGAGGTCTCAAAGAAGCACTTCAAAGAAGAGGTAATGTCCGTTACCGATTCTTTCATCTTTATTTCTTATTCCACTTCTTCTTCTTTGGTTGTTTCATTATGAAGTAATAACATCAGTATCACTAATATACTGATATGTTATTATAAGTATTAAACAACCCTATTTCACCATCTATCCATCCTACGGAAAAAGAAATCACCGCGCGTGCGTACGTACATAATACTGTCTCCACACCGTGGTGTAATCTATTTTCCACCACCACCTTACATGGATGGGTATAATGGTGTAAATAATGACTATATATGACTATTATAATGTGATACAGATTTTGAAATAGTATACATACACTCTGATACAATTCCACGATCATAGGAACGATATCATCACTCGTGCGTACGTACGGAATACCGTCTCCACGATGTGATGCGACTCGTTCTTCATGATATTCATTTCATAATGATTATTTAAATAAAATGAATGAATGAATATGATATATATTACACTAATTAAATTATGGAAATGAGGTATCTATAACCTAAAGATAAGAATAAGAATTTACTCAACAAAATATGCATAAGAACAAAAAGTTATAAACACCCAAATAACAAGTAGCAATGAAATATTACTACTGTGAAGCTAAGAATATGACCATATATGATATCATAAAAATAAGTATAATTCTGGAATAAGTCAATAACGTTATTTAAATCATTATACAGGAGGTTCGTACACGTACAAAGTATATCAGACCTAAGGTAAGGGAAATATCACAATCTCATTTTTATCCGAGATTGTTTATACTTTGGTATTTAATGGGGTGTATTTTATCATCCACATCCATGTTTCATAAATATGTAATATTATTTCCATCAGCCAAAAATTGTTTAAATCCAATTTTACCCTTCGATGAGTTTTTAGTAAAAGATATTAAAGGAATCTTTTGTCGTTTTTCATACGAGGTACTTTTTTTCTTTTCCGACAAAAGTACAAAGAATGTTTTTTTAACTTATACGACATGAATGGATTTTTAAAAAATTATTTCCAAGAAGCTTCCATTACAAGTTTTAAAGTTTATTTTTATTCAACTTCTTTTAGTTTAGAATTGTATGACATGTTAAGAAAGGAAAAGTGTTTTTGATGTAGAAAGGATATTTTCCTCAAGAATAGAGTTCAAGTGTTTTATCAAAATTATTTTCCATCTAAGATAATAAACGGTTCTGTTTCTATCCCTATTATTACATTGATTTGATTATGTTGTGATGGAAATATTTTTATGAATTCCATTATCTTGTATGAATTTTTTTATGATGTCATGTTGTTTAAGAATCCCATTTTTACTACATGGGTTATGCAATGATGTATGATTTATGATTTTGTGGCACACATAAGATTGGTATCATTATGAGATGGGTGGGACCTATATCTCCCTCCAATTCATTGGGTAAAGATTATATATCTCATGAGATAGACATGGATGGAATGGTAGGTTATACCGGTTCAGTGAAACAGGACTGAAACGAGGAGTGAACTCGGTTCAGAATTGGACTTTGTCTACTAAGATAGTCATGACAATGAGTCTTGAATAATAAGAAATGATTCTCTATGATTATGTGTGTATGCCACAAAGTTTCATGTTTTATGTTATGATTATTGGGATTCTATTTCACTACTTTGATTTATCCCATGTCATGAAATTATGCTCTCTTTTGCAGGTTAAGATTTTCAAAAGATATGAATATGATGTGATTGATATTTCTTTTGTTTACCCTTACTGAGCATTTGAGCTCACCCTTTTGTATGTTTTCTTTCCCCAGGTCATGAAGAAGGTTTTTAAGTATGATATTTCAAAAGGGACTATAGATAGGATGAAATAAATGGGAGACAATGTAGACGCTTTATGAACCAGTTGTTTATGTTTCCCAGTTTCTAAAGACACTATACCTATACGGTCCTTTTGTGGTTTTGTTATATGTTGTAATAAGTATGCTTCAATTTTGAAGTATTAACAATGTATGTAATGTATGGGTTGTTATATGCCCCATCTGGTATTCATGTCAGAGAATTGGGTGTTCATGGAGAACTATATTTCACGATACTCTCCAGTCAGCAAAGCCTGCCGAAATGGTCTCATGCAATGTTATTACACATGGCCAGACACAGTCAATGGGATTTGTTTGTAATCAAAAGCTTTCCCAAGAATAGTCCACAACTAGTTCCTCTCAAAAGCAAGAATACTGAGAAGAAGTTGTTAAATTACTCCTGCATTATGCAAAAGAGAATATTGATCATGCCTCTCATATGGAGCAAGCACATCATCAAGTGACAGAACTGTCAAAAATCATCCAATGGTCTTTTGAACTAGTTGATAAAAGTGGATACAGGTTAATGAATCTAGCTAATTTCCGGACTAAGGTTTGAAAGATCAGGAGAGATTTTAAGAAACTCTCAGACATAGCATTTCAATGGCCACCCCAGCTTTCTAGACTGAGGACTCATTTAAACCAACCCTCAGAATCAACGAATATGATTCGAGAAGTTGAGTGGGAACAGCAGGAACAACCCCAGTCCACCGGACTAGGGACTTTTTCAAATCATCAATCCCCTTCTCAGAGAAAGTCGGTATTTTCTCGATTTGTGAAGAAACCTCAAGAGGAATGAAGATCCAAATTATCAGGAGATTCCCTCCAAATTATGGTTCGTCAAGAAGTTCCTAAGGGATCGAATCAACAAAAGGCAATGTCTCATCAAAGACATGGAAGAAGACAATATCACAGAAATTCTGATAGAAGGGATGCGATGCATTACACATCAATCATTGTCATCAATTCCATTGTTGTTGATCTACTAGATGAGGCTCACTTAGGGGACTCAGATGAAGAGGTTCATACTCACGAAGATGTACGCACCGACACAAATGAATAAGGTGTGCGTACACGAAATCAAAGGGTTACTCAGACGCTTGGTAATTTTTCAAGTAACTAACTTCCCCCTCTCTGAAAAGGATCCGCAAAGGGAGGGGAAAGAATCAGGTTACATATCCTTCCCCTGGAGAAGGCCAATCGCTCTCACTAGAGAAAGTGTTTTCATAATAGGAGGAAGAAATGAAGGAATTAAGGAGTTTGAATGTAGAACTACTTCAGGGTAGTCTTCTTCGTGAGCATGCTGGAGTCAACCAGCTAAGGGAATTTGTTGCAGCTACTGAGATAGGTCATGAATATCCTCCTCTATTAGTATACCCTCATAGGTCTAATCCTACGGGTCAAGTGCAACAACAGTTAGCAGTGATACCATTAGTTGCAGCACCAACCACCACACCTGTCCAAGTTCTAGTCATTGCACATACCCAAGTCCAAATTTAACCGGATGTTTCTCAAAAGATAATAACTACCATTGAGTCATTAACAGCTTGGTTAGAGACTATGGAAGGGAAACATGCACAGGTTCAACTAGAAAATAATGTTTACCCTGAATTGGTAGATTCAATCTCTCCTCAATCCAGTTTTGGAAACTCTGTATTCCCTATTTTCAATGGATCAGGCGACCCTAAACAACATTTAATGCATTACGTATCTTGTTGTGATCCTATTATGGGAACTCTGGAGTAGCAAGAAGCAGTAAAACACAGATGCCTCGTATGGACCTTGCAAGGACCAGCCTTTGTCTGGTATACAAGTTTGCAATCTCGGTAAATTACTGGATGGGAAGATCTCCGTCAACAATTCCTTATTCAGTTCATCTCAACTTTTCCAAATACAATAGTTTTTTATCTTATGAACTGTAAGAAAAGGGAGAATGAAAGGGTCTCAAATTTCATTGCTCACTGGAAGGGATTAAACAAGCACATGTACCTATTTCTACTTCAAAACCATAATCTTCTCGAAGGGCTCCACCTCCTGAGCGCCAACAACAAAGGTCGTTTCGTCCAGATGATCAAAGAGATAAAAGACAAAAACGATTTGAGGATCTGAAGAGAAAAACATACTCTTTCCGAAATGAACAAGTTTCTGGTTACCTCATTTCACTCTGGAAAATAATCTGGGTCAATTTCCAAGGCCTAAGAGGCCAAATAAGGAAGGAGATGAAGACCGTACCAATTATTTCCCTTTTCATCAAATGTTGGGGCATCCCATCCAGAAGTGTTTTGTCTTCAAAGACCTCCTGCAAAAGATGGTCGACTCAGGACAAGTCAAAATGATGGTTCTTCAGCTCAGGTAGCATTTGTTACTGCTACAGTTCTAGAGGAGGAAGGAGAATGACAAGAAGTCAAAAGAAAAAATGCACAAAATTTTGATGATTGGATGGTCAGAAAGACAGTCAACTGAACTGATGCTATTTTGAGAACACAATTAAAGAAACCGATTGTGACTTCTGCAATGAATGTTGCGGCAAAACCCTCTTCGTCAGAGGGAAAGACCTCAATGAAACGACATGATTTAATGAAAGAAAAAGAATCAAAATAAGATGATTATGTGTCAAACCTATATTTCCTTTGACTCTGTAAGACTTCATCCCATGTACTTCAAAGCAACGGGCACCGCCCCACCAAATGACACGACCTAAACAGGCTAATCAGGCAGAGTCTTCATCAGACGAAGAGTTAATCTTCAGTTCTGTTAATATGATTCAATTAACAGATCCATATGCCAGTCGCAGTTTTGATTTCGATGAGCCTGAATTCCATGTATCAAACAGGGGAATAAGAAGAAGTTTCAAAGGCTCAGGATACAGGGTAAAACGTGGATCTTTTAGAAGCCACTATTCCAATTCTACCCCTTCTAGAACTGTGTACGCAGGAGAAACTCGTGGTAGATCCCTTCAGCGAGCTCAGCAAGAACAAGAATTTTCTTCTACCAATAGCAAATTCAGTCCTGGAACAGTTATTTTGGAAGACCGGTTGAAGGTTTCATCTTCTTCCTCTCAGTAAGTAAATGGATCTAATCGGTCTAATCTTCCAAAACCAGGAATATTGCCAACTCCTATCCCAACACAAGATGCCTCAAATACCAAATCATATGCTTCCAAGGTACCTACTAAACCACATATTCATGTTGGGAAACGTATACCTCTGGATCAAAAGTATGATGTATTGAAAAACATAGTCCAATTACCAGCCATGTTATCAATTCTGGATGCTCTGAATCTGTCAAAAGATCTTTGAGAAGCACTCATCGAGGCTTTGTCGAGTCCTGAGGAGTTAGAAACTAATATTGCTATAGCTGGAGTCTATCACATAGAGAATAATCTTTTAGAATTCCATGCAATAATATCTTTTACTGATGAAGATGAATATGATGTTGTTCTTGGGAATATTATACCTTTGTACTTGTCTGGAAAGGTAAATGGCGTAAATGTCCGAAGAGCTTTTATTGACAATGGTTCAGGAGTCAACCTCATGACCATTCCTACACTAGTCGATTCGGCCTCACAGAATCTGATTTATCTCCTTCTACCATGATGTTACAAGGATATGATAAAAATGAGGAAGAACCACTGGGCAAAGTTACACTCAGAACTCAGTTTGGAGATCTTGTATCCAATTCGGATTTCATGGTTATTAATCAAGATTCAGCATTCAACATCTTTCTTGGATGATCCTAGCTACATCAACAAGCAGCTATCCCTTCATCATACCATCAATGTCTCAAATATTGTTTCGATGGTCAAGTTGGGACATTTTATGGCGATAAGGCCCCGTTCAAGACATGTGAGTCTCAATACATTGAGGCGGAATTCTATCACGTGAAGGGAAGGGATAAATTCACAACAAAGGAGAATACCAAAGTTAATGCTCCATATTGTTTATTGAAAATTCCAGTAAATCCATTTACACATGTGAGTACAAATTATGTGTTTCCTATCAGTCAAATTGACAATATAGACCCAAATCAAAATATTCTTATGAAAAGATCCATAATGTCAATTATGACAATCGAGCCAGACAACATGGGAGAAATTGGTAACCCACCAAGAAGTGATGAAAGCACAAATAGTGACTTCTTCATTTCATCTGCTGAAATCCAACAAGTCTATACATCGCCAATTAGGCCATAATAATTTATAGTAACAATGGAGGTGAACAATGATGCCGATTCTCAATCCATCATCTCTTATTTATTACCTAAAAAAGACCCTTCATCATCAATCAGGTTGGAAATGGATGCTTCATCTTCAAGATGTACAAATTTTGACATCTATTTTGATCATGAAAATTATGATTTATCATATACTATGAAAGTAGAAATGGAAGAAATAATACATGATGAAGAAGAAGAGGAAGATCTCAGAGATTCTCCTATAGCATTTGAAGAGGGTATCTCTACCACTGTGGATGAACTCAGAGAAATAAATTTGGGTATAAAAGAAGATACACAGCCCACTTTAATCAGTGTGGCCATGACTCTTGAAGATAAAGAGATGTATATTCCTTTTCTAAAGAAATACAGAGATATATTTTCTTAGAACTATACAAAAATTCCCGGGATTGATCCTGTTGTTGCTACTCATCATTTGTGTTTACCAAAAAAACATTGAGGATTTAAGCAAGCCGCGAGAAGAACACACCCAACTTATGCTTCCAAAATTGAAGCAGAAGTGGATAATCTTATCAAAGATATCTTCATCAGAGATGATCATTATCCCAAGTGGTTGGATAATATTTTCTCTGTAAAGAAGAAGAACGGACAAATTAGAGTTTTCAATGATTTCAGATATCTTAATCGGCATTGTCCTAAGGCTGATTTCCCAGTTCCGATTACAGAATAACAAGATCTTATCACAGGATTGGAATTAGCACTTCAAGAACAAGTGAATCACTTAAAGTTGAAAGGTGATTCGGACCTGGTAATCAAACAAGTCAATGGATATTATGCCATCAGAAAATAAGAACTAATCCCTTTGTATGATTACGTCAGAGAGTTAATGGTGGAATTCCCTTTGGAACTGACATTTTCTTATGTCCCATGATTAAAAAATTCTCAAGATGATGCACTGGCTAATATAGCCACAGCTTTGGGAGATCCAAATCAGGATGAGATAAACATCACTATTGCCCACCGTCATGCAATTTCACCTTATGTTCGAATCAGAACAGAGGAATTTAATGAAATTAGTCCCATTCCTGAACCGTATGGTCATACAATAGTATGGGTGTCACCTATAAGGGAATAACTTCAAAATGGGACACTTACACCTAATAGAGCCAAGAAAGAACAAATATGGAAACATGTGGTCAATTTTACTCCTTATGATAGCCCAAATCACCTAGAGAAAATTCTCTACAAATGTGGTTTTGATGGAGTTCTATTCAGATGCATTGATGGTGAAGAGACAATGGTTGTCATGAAAGAAGTGAATGCAAGAGTCTGTGGTGCCCACCAGTCTGGACATAGACTGTCTGATCAAATTCGAAGGATTGGATACTTTTGGCCTTCAATGATACAAGATCGTGTTGATTTCATAAAGAAGTTTCATTAATTCCATGTACATGACAACTTCATTCAGCAACCTCTAGAGTTGCTTCATACAGCAAAATAATGATGGCTATTTGCCACATGGGTAATGGATGTGGTGGGACCTTACATTTCGGCTACGGCCAAGCAGTTTAAGTACATTCTTACTGCTACTGAATTCTTTTCCAAATGGGAAGAGGCAATACCTCCCAAGGAAGTTAGCTCTAAATGCGTTGTTAGCTTCATCATGTCTAACATCATTACCATATTTGGTGTCCCTCATACCATATTAACGGACAATGGCACCAACTTCTGTTCATCTGAGGTGAAGAAGTTGTATCAAGAATACAATATCAAATCCAACTATTCATCTTGGTATCATGCAGCGGCCAATGGCTAGATAGAAGCCTTCAACAAGACTCTTTCAAATATACTGCAAAAGATGGTGGATAAAGATAAGAAGTCATGGCCTGATAAACTCTTTCATGCTTTATGGGCTTATCGGACTATCACCCACATTGCAATGCAGCCAACTCCATATTCATTGGTATATGGAAAGGAATCAGTCCTTCCAATTGAAGTTCTACTACCCTCGCTCAGATTTTCCATTTGTGATCAATCATCTACAAATGAACAATCTCAAAAGCTATTGAATGAATTGGAACAGTTAGATGAGAAAAGATTGTGCACTTTGCACCACTTGGAAGTTTATCAGAATCGAATTGAACGATCCTTTAACAAAAAAGTTCATATTCATTCATTCACTCAAGGAGAATTGGTATTAGTTCTCAGAACTCCAATGATACCTGGACAGAAACCTCCCATGCTTGAGCCAAAATGGGAAGGACCTTACTCAATACAAAGGGCCTACTCCAATGGAGATTATTCATTAATCTCGATGGATGGAGAACTCATCATCACTCCAACCAATGCGAGATTTTTGAAGAAGTATTTTGTATCAACACAAAATATATTATCCAAGGTTTGGTATGACCTTAAACTGCACCACCATCTAGAAAGATGTTAAACTGCACCATCCACGGTCCATGCATATGACCTTAAACTATTTTCACTTTCGTCCAACATAATGCTAAACTATATTGCCCCTTTTTCATCCAATGTGACGTTAAACAATGTACTCTTTTTTCCTCACTGCATGACATTAAACTGCCTAGTCCCCCTTTCTTCCAACATGAAGTAAAACTATATTGTCCCCATCATCCTAACTACATGATGCTAAACTGTAGGGGACGTCCTTGATACACCCTGCATGACATTAAACTGTACTTTGTCCCTGCTACATAACACTAAATTGTGCAGCACCAATAGTCCTAACTGCAAGACTTTAAACTACATAGTCCCTTTATATGTCCTACATGACATTAAACTATGAATCGTTAAGGTTGTTGTTACCTCTTGTTTCTCACACCGAGTGTGACTCACATGAGCTTAGATCAAACCTCAACCACAACACTCTCTCTGGGCTACTAACCATGTGTAAGTCCCAACAACATCATTTTTTAGGTTGTCATCCCCAGGAAAAACTTGATCATTAATTCATCCTTTAATTGAACTATGCGGACTTTGATCCTTGCCTTCCAGGCTGGGTACGTAGGCAACCTCCCAAGGTTCATTCCCAAAACCAATCTCTTCACATCAGTTCACCTCCATCTGATATGATTTTTATTTTTGAAAACGCCCCTAGAATCAATATCTTTACATTGGTTCACTTTCATCCTTGTTATACGACGTTAAAATATACAACACATTTGTCTAGTATGACAATAAACTAAAATATTCTTTGATACCCTCACCTGAGAGGGAACCATTATTTACATTGATTTTTCAATCATGTTTTATTTCAAAGTCTACGTGCATACATGGAAATGGTCGAACCTTTTATCTAGGGTTAAACCATCATTGCACTAAAGTCCCCTTTCACCCTTCACATGTACGAACCAAATCTGTAGAGAGGGTATTTCTATAACTACATGGGATTGATTCCCATCCTTATGGGATATGTAGGAACGTTTGAGTGTCCCTCTAATCCAACCCCATGTCTTTGGGCCTAACCCCAAATTCCTCTTTTAGTCCTCTGGCTGAAAAGTCCCAATGAAAACAGACATTGTGTATTTATTACAATGGTCCAAGCTATATGACCCTAAACTAATATCTATAATCCTTTTTTATCTCACGAAGTTATACTGTAGTTTAAGAAATATGTATGGCTTGATTCCCATCCTTGTGGGATACGTAGTGAAGTCCAACATTTCCATTTAGGACCCAGCCACAACAAGATTATGGTTAGCATTGATCTGTGTATCTCTATATACATTGGACAATACCCATCTTTATGTGTCATAATACTAACCTTAAACATTTTCAGATCTTTATAGCCCTTTTCATGACTTCTAGTCAGAAAATGTAAAACTTCTGAGAGTTCTTTTTCCTGACTATGCAGCACGTGCCCTTAGGCGGCCTTGCATAGACAGTCTACATAATAGACTTTTCAGCCAAAAGATATTATTATTTGACAATGCATCCAATGCCCTTAGGTGGCCCTGCATAATTCAATCCTCTAACGGGTTTGTTAAATAATGGTAACTTCCTTCTTCAGAAGAAATACTATTTTGTCCTATTTGGTCTTAAATGACAGTATGTAGGGATCCGCTAAAATAGCCATCCTTAACATATTTGTCCCATAACCTTTTTCATGATCTGAAAGTATTCATGTCTATGGTTTATAATCTCCTTCCCTAAATTTGGGTCAGACCTTCATAGGAGTGATATCCATCCATTTCTTCGATAATCTTGTTTGGAAATATCTTCTCCATATTCAAGTACCTCTCTCCATAGAGAAAACTATATACTTTGGAAAATTTTAATCTCCATAAACATTCACAGGCTTTTAGCAGTAGAAAGGTAAATTTTTGAGAGTTATTTTTCCTGACTATGCAGCACGTTCCCTTAGGCGGCCTTGCATAAACAGTCTATATAACAGACTTGTTAGCCAAAAGATAATATTTATTTGACTATGCAACCAATGCCCATGGGTGGCCCTGCATAATTCAACCCCCTAACGAGTTTGTTAAATAATGGTAACTTCATTCTTGGAAACGACTTCTTATAATGCATTTTAGAAATTTTTCATATCATTCCTCAGGATCAAATATTCTTATGTTATAGTTTACATATTTTCTGTCATACATGAGTATGGTACTATGTTTTCAGATGAGTTGTCAAGGAATTGAGTCAATTCTAATTCATTTTGGTCAAAGCTATATCAACCTTAAATATTATCCTTTTTTATGACCGACGTGCATGACTTTAAACTGCCCACAAAAAATAAAGGAACGCTGAATAAAAGTCAAGTTCTAGGTCACTAAACATTCATTTTGTATGATTTAGGTAATATTGAGATATTAAAAGGTTCAAAGTTTGTAAGGTTTTTTACATTAATCCTAGTAAAAATCAAACTATGATTACTAGGCCCATTGGTTTAAGTATAATCTAAAGCAGATAGAAAAACAGAATTAAGGTACAAATGATTGAAGGTGAAAGTGTTTTTCATTGATGCACAAAAGTTAGAAGGAAATCCACATACTGGAGTCTCTTCTATTTTTTCAGGAATTACAAAATACTTTCAACGTAACTCTTCATTTTATTTATGGCATCACGAGATTCATCAGCATCCACCTGGCATCCATTCATTCATATGGATACCATAAGAGATGTAGTGATACCATCTCTTCTTGGAACAATTGTAAAAGAATGTTCTTTAGAGCGGTATGAGAAAATTCTTTGCTGATCAAATAGTGACTCTGTTTCTGTCCAAGAGACATGGAGGATGATTACATGAATATGAGAATGAAGCATTGGAAGTAAAGAGACATTTTGAGAGAGTACTCTTTTCAGATATTGCTCTAATGCCATGTTTGTCTTCTCTCCACCAACCGGCAACCGAAAACATTTCATCCCATGGGTTTTCCATTTTTATATCTGCAAGGAAATGACATGGAGGAAGAATTTGGAAGTTCACATCATTGTTGTTTCTCTTAATGCATAGAATAACCAAAATAGATGAGTAGTAGTGCAGCTGCATCTCAGACATATAATTATTTGCATCTGTAACATTGACTCCTTGCAGATGAACATGACCATATAGAGGCAGGTATATGCTCTGTGGGAAATTAGGATGATATTTCTTCATGTACATAGCCAAATCTAGGAGAGTGCTGTCGTAGATATCATAGTAATCATGGACAATGATGTTCATCATATCTTTAATACGCTTGCTAGCTAGTTCATCAGCGATTCTTGTTCTAAGATCCATTGACTCTGCATAAAAGTTGTGTAAATTAACTTTTAAGTAAGTTTATTTTTCATAAAATTTGTGAAGGAATTTCAGAAAAAATGGGAAAGGCATTAAGGTGTGCAAGTCTAAACGTGGAGCACAAGTATGGATGTGTCACGCAAGTGTTAATGTTCCGTGCAAGTTTCTGTCGTGCAAGTATCAGCGCGCGAGTCCTATTACCTTGACAGCAGCTCGACGATGAAGAAAACAGCGGAAAATGGGAGACTTGCGTGGCAAAGGTGACCTGTGCGGCGAGAGCTCGAGAATCTGGAATTCAGATTCTATGCGCAGCAAAGGATAGCGTATTTATAGGCTTGGATACCCACCTGCGCGCCTACACCCAGCGCGCTTTATCCATCAAGCTCCAGCCCTGCGTGACTCGAACCTGCGTGCTAAGTGTTTGCACACTGAACACTTGCGCACTACCTTTCCTTGATTATTCTTCATTTCCTCAGAGTCAAATCCTCTATTCTCTACGAATCCAACTCTGAGGGGGAATTTTTTTTGATGCTCCTTTTGTAACAAAATCTAAATATTGGAAAAGGGGAATATTTGAGCTCAAATTGATTCAGCCTTTGGAAGAATATCAAAAATTGACAATGGAAGTAATAAGAAGAATATTGCACAAGGTTCCGAAAGTTCTACAATGGTCGCGCAAGTACACATGCGCGCCTGAAGTTATAACTGCCCGGGGACTTCTCCAGCCTATAAATAGACCCCGTGGGCCCCCCATTTCGGGACGAATTTTTTCCGGAATCCAGATTTGAGCTCCCGGCGCCCTAGTCTCTTCTCAAAGCTTCCGAAACACTTCTAAGGTAATTTCATACCTAGAAGGGAAGATCTAAATATGGGGAGGAAGGCCTAAGTGTTGAAACTCATCAACACTTGTGCGTTTGAGTGGCCACCC
Organism: Viscum album; assembly: GCA_963277665.1. Classification (NCBI taxonomy): domain Eukaryota; kingdom Viridiplantae; phylum Streptophyta; class Magnoliopsida; order Santalales; family Viscaceae; genus Viscum; species Viscum album. The sequence continues at coordinate 1,561,154,746 of OY728156.1, forward strand.
CTTAAGTGAAATGGCCACACTTGCACACCGCCTAACTCCTTAAATAGACCTTGCGTTACACTCTTCTAGAAGAACTACAAGATGATTCTAATGGATTTAACCAAGATTCGCTCAATTATTACCCTGCTGGTTAACCGTCACACAAGTACCATGTGTCACGCTTGTATACCTGTGCGACCAGGACTTGCATGCCAATGCAGTAGCTGCGCGCCTGCCAGGACTTGCGCGCCCCTGTCTTTTTGGGTTCCTTTCTTGCCCATTTAACCCCTATTATGCCATTCCACTTCTCCTATTCAAGATTCAGTCTTCAAGACACTCTTTAATTCCATTTATGTCTTGATTTCATGATTTTACTTCCTTATCTGAAGGGAATTATGTGGAATATCTCTCAATACCTAGTGATTTAAACATCTTTATGTCACTAAAGATTGTGATTTCATTCATTAAAGCTCATCCTTTAAAATGAGTGAACTCATTAAACAGGGCCTCCTTTTTAGGAGCAAGCCCCAGTCATAAGTCTCAAATTTGGGCGTCCATTTCATAATTAAGCCCCAATTTCAAATTTTGGCATCCTCCTCAAGAGTAATCCCCAACCATAATTCTCTTAACCTAGTCCTCCTTTTCAAGAGTAAGTCCCAATCTCAAATTTGGGAATCCTCCTTAGGAGTAAGCCCCAAGTCCTCATTAACCTGAGCCTCCTTTTCACGAGTAAGACCTAGTCTTAATATCTCTTAACCAGTCCTCATTTACCTTTGATCTGGGATTCCATCATAGGAGTAAAACCCAATCATAAGTCCTCTCTTAATTTGGGCCTCCTTTTAAAAAGTAATCCCCATGTTAGAGTATTCAAATCCCTATGAAGTACATATACCTTTATGGACCATGTTCCTGTATTTATTACCTGAAGTAAATCCTAATCATCACTTATCTGGGTAGTCATAAATACATAAGTCCCACACTATTTTTTATGATTGCATATTTCATGGCACAATTTTCTGATCTTTACCAATTCCTCTTGTTTCTCACCCCGAGCATGACTCATGTGAGCTTAGAGTGTAAAAGTAATTATGACATCCTTCTTTGACCCATCAATCATAAACATCATACTCCATTACTCGAACTACATGGATTCTGATTCCTTTTCTAATCAAAGGATACATAGGTATCCCATCTGCGGGTTCGATCCCAACTCTAAAAAAATAAATGTCCTTCTGAATGACAATAAACTTGTAGTGCCCCACTGAGTGTCTTTAAAACCAGTATGGTCATCATAATTACCAAGAGACTATTATGTATCAAAGGATACCACTGAATAAGAATCACTAACAAATACAGATGATTCTCTATCAATGAAGAACCTCAAATACATATAAAAGATTCTCTAAATTTCCTACATATCAATCATTGATTGTCAGATCTAAAGGAAAGCTCATTTTATACATGGTAATGTAATAAGGATTGACGAACATAACTTAAATATATAAAATGTGTCCCAGAGTAGACAATAATTCCCCTCAAAAAGGTGTGATGAGTCCGACCTCCCAGCCTCTCGACCAATGAAAATTCTTAATCCTCCTCAGTACATAATCTAATGAGTTCCTACCTTTGGAATGTAGGTCCAAATGGATGTGGAATCATTGGATGTTTTCAATTCTACGAACAAACCCGCTAGAAACCGATTGGAATGTTTGAACCTTCAGTTAAGGAGGTCATCCCCAATTCCAAGGGAAATAGTAACGAAAAATACTGAGGCCATTCTACTATAATCATCAATGAAACAGACATAGTACGTTTGCCCATTTATACCTCATGGTGAGATAGTTCCACATATATCAGCATGCACCAATTCGAGCACTTGGGTTGATTTCTATTCCCTTGGCCTTTTTTTCTTTCTGATGATCTTCCCCTGTTGGCAAGCATCACATGTATGTGTATGATCACATGAATGTTTGGGAAGGTCTATAGCAACATCAAACTTTACCAGATCATCGATTGATGGTTGGCATAGATGTCCAAGTCTCTTAGGCCACCGCTGGTTTTCATCTTCACAAGATAAAAGGCACGCATCTTCTTCCCCACATACAAGGTAAAGATTTACCTTTGTCATTTTTCCCTATAGAAAAACTGTTCCATATTTTTCTTTCACAACACACATCTTCTTGGTTAATTGTATAGTGTTCCTAGAGTCACATAGTTTACTGACACTGAGAAAGTTATGACTAAGACCCTCTACATCCAAGACATCATCATGTCTCATCTCTTTGCCCCCAAACATGGCCTTTCCTGAGCCAACAATCTTCAGGCCTTCATCGTTTCAAAATTTGACTACTCCTTCTTTGTCATATATTATGCTTGTAATAAGATCCTTATTGTCTGTCATATGAAATGTGCAACCACTATCAAGGACACATACACCAGAGCGATCTGATTTCTCAATGGAAATTTCTGCCACCACATCCGTCTCATTGTACTTTTTCTTGGTTCATAATTTTTCCCTCAAAATTAGCATGAATTGAGACTTCTGTTCTTTCACAGAGTATGATGGACCAGCTTCATCTTGCAATGTCGAAATTCTATTCAACATTTTTAACTCACCTGTTGGTTTATTTTTCTATTACATGCGAACATTTTTATTCTTCTTTGGCACATTTCTATGTATGGTTGATGTGCAGTACCTAACCATGTGCACAAATCCTCCGCACCAAAAACAATGTCCGTCGAAATATGTTCTAGAAAATCATTCTCTATTGGACTGCCACCACTGTTCTTGTTCCCTTAGATATCTCTTGGAAATGGAACACACATACTATGAATGTGCCATCTTTCCACAACAATAACAATTGATATAAGGTGAATTCCTTCGTGTTACTTGTGCACTATGAGTTTCCTTTTTGGATTTTTGAATATTCTTATTCTATTTTCTGCCCAAATCAACCTTCAATCTTGGAGTGGATTCTTGTTGTCTGACATCCATATTTTCAGCTTTTTTTCCAATAAAGCCCAAATTCGGCCTTGGCATCTGGGATCAATTGCTACTTTATTCATGCTGAACTACTAGCCTGCTCTTTCTTCATTTCTGTCATCTGAATGGCCTGCTTTTTAGATATCATAATGGGGGTTAAGAGTTTTTCTTGATCCTTCAGTTTTCATCGCAGACTGACCAATTCTTCTTCATCTTCTTCAATACACTTGACTTGATCATTCACTTTTCTATTCAAGCCATCGATCTCCATTTTCTATTCTTCAATTTTGTTCTTATACTCACGAACTGATTCTGAGTTCACTGGTGTTGATAACTTGAGTTTCTCAATTTATTCCATCAACACATACTTCTATTCTTCCTTCTGTTGCATATAGATTTTGGCATCATGAACAACATTGTTAGATTTAATTGTTTTGGCCCTCCAAATATCTATCTCTTCAAGAGTATCCACTAACTCAGCTTGCATGTCAACTCTTACCTCAACTTCTTCATCTTCATCATGACCTTCGGTTTCATTCTTATCTTGAGAACTACCGATGATTGCCACCATAGGATTTTCTCCATGAACTTTGCAATTTTCATTCTCCCCTACCCTTTCAACCATAGACTCATCTGAACTATCTATTTATTGTGAAAGAAGATTATTCTTCTTGAATGAATTTCTCTTGAACTGCGTTTTCCCTTTCACATAGGCTGAAGATCTCTTCTTAGGAATTTCAACTTCATCATCATCATTTTCTTCTTTAAAATTTTTGGGGCTCCTTGACCGAAGATTTCCAACCTTTCCACATAAAAAAAGCAATTGGAAGCTTCCCTTTAAACATTCCTTTTCCTCTTTGAAGGTTTGAGGAGAAGAATGGAATCACCTCATTTGAGTCTTCTTCTTCTTGAGAGTCTTTAACGATGAGCTTCTTCATGGCCTTAAATTCCACCTCCATGGGTTTCCCCTTTTCCATAGCATCATTTTCATCATTATTCATTTCATATGCAATAAGGGTACTATGCAGGTTATCCAACATCAGCTCTTTTGGGTATTTATCTTCCAAGACTGAGACTTTTAGAATAAACCGAGGTTGAAGTTTACTCAATATATGCTTCACAATGTTTATATATTCGATGAATTATCTAAGACCCCACATGTCTTCCACAACAGAATTTACCCTGTTGAAAAATGCATCAATAGATTCATTCGTTCTCATTCTCAGATCTTCATATTTGTTCCACGGAACTTGCAGTTTTTCCTCTATGACTTTTGAATCCCCTTAATATATGTTCAAAAGCTTTTCCCACATAGAATGTGACGTTTTTCATGGAATCGTCTTCAATAGATAGCATTTGATAGGGCCCCACCTAAAGCATTAATACCCTTTGAGTCAGCATCAATCTCCCTTCTACCATCATCTAATAATGCTTCACTGTTGATGTAGGCTAAGATACCATGCATAGCTGCTGAATACACATCCATTCCCAATGATCGGAAATAGTGTTTCACTCAATTCTTCCATATCTGAAAATTACATCTGTTGAAGATAAGAATCCCTTTATGATTAGTGACCTCCATTGAGAGAAGAACGAATATCAACCTTTTGCTCAGATACTAATTGTTAGGTCCACAAGTGTGAATACACTGAGAGGGGGGGGGGGGCTGAATCAGGGTATGAATATTTTTAAATTAACACCCGTTATGATCTTGTTTTACTATTAATAAAAACACTCTTCTCTCTCTTTCCCATTGCACAATAAAAAACAGAAATTAAAGCATGCATGTGACACAAAAATTTCTACTTTGTTCACCCTCACTGAGCTACATCCAAATATCATACACCAGAAATGTGCCGATATACCAAATCCACTAGGAGTGCAATATTGTTTACAAGGATTGGGATATATCACTTCTATTCCCTGGCTCACTGCCTTTACAATGTTTAGGATCAGCTGACTACTTTCCCAAGGGTCACTCCTTATTTATCTCTCTCTAGATCATTGCCGGTGGAGCGGATCACCATCTTCCTCTTCCTTTGATCACTTCTTTTGAAATTATCCACTCACAGTGTATATACCTATAGGTATCTTCATTATTACTAATGAATGATTCCTCTATTGTATGTAGATGCTCTGTTGAAGTCCAACTTTCATCCGCAGATGAATCTCACTTTGCACTGAGTGTACTGGGAAACCCCAAGTTTTATGTGCAGACCTTACGACACCTTGCGCGTAATTCCATTTCCTTGCATGAAATAAAATTTTCGCGCAACTTCCCTTTTATGCACAACCTCTAAATTTTACGCGCAAATTCAAAACTTCCCTGCGCATAATATTCCTACCTTGCACGAAATCTACTTTTCGCACAACAACTCTTTTTCATGCATCACTTTATTTTATGCACAAACATAATGTTTACACGCAACTCCCTTGAAAACTCCAATTTCATGCACCACTACTCGGGTATTATCTAAATCTTCATCCACCTGAATGAGGGGGGTCACTTCATATATATAGTCATAATCGACCCCGGTGTAAAAAAACCCTTCTTCCACGCACAATCCTCTTCAAGCGCGGAAAACACATCTTCCCCACCACACCGTATTTTGCACCTCGCTCCAATTTTTTAAGCACCTCATGCCTTGGCCAATTTTTGATCGTCTGATCATGAAACACCTCTTCCGAAAAAAAATTCATCTATCTATTACACGCATCCCAAACATATTTCGGGCACTGTGTAATTATTTCACGCATCACTCCAATTTTGCGTGCACCTCCCTTTTCCAAATACACATCTCTCCATTTTCCAATTTTCCGGCCCAATTTTTTTTCAAGCCCTGGAAGATGGAGAAAACTTGTATCTCCTATTTTGTACCACCTCTAGATCGATCATTTCATTGTCGAGGTTCTTCAATTAATCATGGATTGTCGGAATCATCCCTTGAACCCGAAAAATCACCCTTTAATCCCCATTTGTCAAAACACTCATACACCATGGTCTTCTTTGTCAACAAATAAGACATGGAGGCCCAAATTTTCAACAAACACAATCACCTAATAAATGCTTCAATGATCCCTTGTGGGATTTTTGATCAAAAAAATATGTTCTTTATGTTTCCCTATGGATTAATTTGGATGAGAAGTCTTCATTTGGGGAGATAGAAGTCTCTCATTTTTTTCATCCGAACAAAAATTCCCGAAGGATATTTAATTTTTTATGTTGGTTCACATACCATTTGATTTCAATATAAATTCTATTTTTTGACCCTAATAATGATTCTGTAGGGAGACAAGGTGATTATGAGGGTAATCTGGGCTTGTTCAAAGACTGAAGACCAAACTGTGAAAAGGAAGACTGGGCCACACGATTAGGATAAATCACTAAGTTGATCCCTCATAGTTTCCATAACTTGTGCGGCACGAAGAGGTGGGGTGATAGGGGATACATGTTTGGTCTACAACTATGTGACCCTAGGTTCATGGATATGCAGTGATTTATGTTTCTTGGATAGATTCCATTCACATGGTTGGTATATAGTTTGGCCAACCATACATAAAAATCATGCACAACAATCTTCGTGGGTAAAAATGAAATTTTACCCTTAATGAAGCTAATTACACAGCCACCCCTATATTATCCCTCTATTTTAGTGGTTTTTTTCCTCCTCCCATCTCACATCAGACTTCTCCCAATCCTAACATTGGCTTTGATCGATATCATTTATCTATTTTGGGAATAAAATTCCCTCAACTCCTATTGATTACTCTCAGTATGCTCTTCGTTATTCTTTATCCTTTCTTATTTTCACTTCACTGTGGCTACTCAGTCTTTGTTGAAGCTAATTTGACCTGTTTTCATTGCATTAACCTATTTGGTTGATTTCCATAAAATCAGACCATCTTAATCCTAAATTTTGAACGTTTGAGTTGTCCTTGGTATAAGGTAGGTAGTCTATTAAATTTCTTTTATGTATCATCATTATGATAAAATGTCTGTAAGTTTCATACGCTGGACTTACCCATTGTATATTCTAATTCATAAATTGGAATAACTACATTTTTCTTAGACTGCCTTATATTGTGTTTGATCCCTTCTTGTTATGGTTGGAGGTTATCAACTCAACCTGAACAACCCCTTTAGGGTGGGATTATAATGTAGCATGAGTTGAAAATTGTCTTCCTTATTTTTGATCCACCCCATTGGGTGTGCTATTAATATATATTTATGCTTTTCATGAATTCAGTCAATTCCATAAATGAAGCCCAATTTTAGAGGGATTATTTATGCCCTGAGAGGAAATTTGGTTATTTAAATGAAATGAAAATAATTGTATGATAACAGTGTCATATTTTTTAATAAAATCCCTCTTTTGAGGTGCTCTTCCTTCTATGAATTTTTTTATGTTTATTGGTTTTTTACGTAGGTTGGTGATACTCTTAGTATATCAACCATATTTTGAAATTTATATGATCAATGTGATTTTCTTTCTACCTTGGTATGAAAGACATTTAATGTGGGTCACCTATATATGTTCCTTCTTACATTGACCCTTGTTTATAATATGTCATGGTTATAGAAATATATTTTTTCATGAATTAAATTTTAAGGGAATAATGTATTGTTTGTGCCTCGTGGATAATCAGATTACTTACGGAATTTCATGTGCTAGATCATGAGTCCATGAGGATTAATACATAGGGGTTGATACTTGTTATATCATGGATGGGATCACTATTCATGTTTCCCATCTCGACAAGATTGATTCAAATTACTAGGGGATAACCCATCGAAATACTCTGTGGAATGATGGTTACACCCTGACATGAGTGATACATGGACCCCTTTCTAAGATTCTAAGGATTTACTCAGAGGGGATATATTTTAGATATGTTGAGAGTTATACTTTTGACTAAATTTAGGGATCACCATGGGAGGAATCTTATGGATTTATTAAATTTCTATTCTCCAAGTGTGATACATTATTTCGTTTATAAGGTTCAGCTTGGAAGAGAACATGATTTATTATAAATAAATACTTGAGATTCCCTTTTTAATAAGTTTATGATGTTATGTGACTAAAATAAAGGACACAACTTCCAAGACAAATCAAATACCTCGGTTTAGTCCATTGTAACTCCTTAAATCTTAGTGAACCTTTATTACATATATCCCTTTCAGACATGCTACTCTTGGTTTAGACATTTTGTCTTGTGTTGAAGTATGTATTGTGGGGATAAGTGTCTATGAAGGATACGAGCCTGACTTGGCTATTTATTTATTTCCCATTTCTTCTATAATTTTTTTACACATTCACACTATTTATTTTATATTCTTGGACCAATTTTTTATTTAGACATAGTTGGTGGTGGAATTATAATATATATCACATCCTTCTTGGGTTTATATTGCACTGAGGTACCTCAGAATATGTTAATGTCTACATGTCTCTATATTATTGATTTTCTTGTGCATTGTATATGGGAGTTTAGGAGCATATTACTATGATAGTACTCATGATACTCATGGAGTTACCATTTGCGATTTTTTTACTAGAATTGTACTTATTGTTTTATTTAACACTTCTTATACTAATATATTCATCTGAACGTGCATACATTATTGTATATTTTCCGCAATCTATTTATATTAGTTATTTTGTTTACCTTTCGTTACACTTTCTAGTTGTATTTATAAAAATTTCATTTTGTTCTTTATATGATATACATTTATTCCCCACTGATCATTAGTGTATATTATACCTACCATACCACCATTACACCGTCACTGATTTTTGGCGGTCTTTATCATTAGAGGAGGCACGCTTGCAGCAATGTGGTGTCAAGTCTATGTACTAGTTTGATAATTAGTTAGGTCAATATGTTATAATTAGGAATCACCTGATAATGATATTATTGAAGAGATCTAAAAATTATGAATGATATTATGATAATATTTATGATGACAGAGGTACTATATATGAATGATCATTATCAATATTTGAATATACTATTGATTCTCTAAATGAATTATCTTTATCTCTCTTTTTATAGGGGAATATGAAAAAGATTCAAAGGATTATTATCTAGTAACATGTACAATAATGCATTTATATTTCCTAGGAATTTTAGGAACGAAATATTATTTCATTAATATAAATTCTTCCATTTTATTATCTAATTCCCTAATAGTTAAAAATGGTTTAATTTCCATTGGTTTTTATACTTTTAAAGACTCCTTATTTATATATTATACACCCTTATTTCTCTCATCATCTTCCGTTTTCTTCACAATATAAAATTTTATCATTGAAAACTCATCTTAATTCATCACTAACTCAGACTTCTTATTTTTTATCTCATGTACAATCTTTTAAAATTTTTCTTCAATTTTATTTTTATATTATGTGTAGATTTTTTGAGCCTTACATTTTTGAAGTCCCAAATTTCACTTTTATTTAATTATATTTGAATCCATATTCTATTTTATATATCAAAGTCCTAATGATTTATATATTTTTATGTCATTAGTCCATATTATATAACAGTGATTCTGAGCTATTGAGTCTAGTCCTAAGAATTTTGATTTTTATACCACTAATATCTTTTGAGGTTTCTTTTCTAAGATATGATTATCACATTTCATTATGATAATGATGGAAGAATCATTTCATCTATATTAAAGAATTTAAATTCACCTCCTTTTGTTCATTAATGAACTGAATAACTAATTTTTATTAATTATATCTTTATTATATAGGATCTATGACATCTTCATGTATATTGATGATCATTACTTTCATAATATTGGTTTCAATTAGTTTCATATTGAATTTATTTTGGATATCGAAAACACCTTACAATTTATGTATCCATGAATAGAAATTCTACTATTTAATTTTTTTTCTAATAGTGTATGGTAACATGGGTTTCTTATTAGTGGTACCTCAGAATAAGAATCAGTCGAGAGGATGAAATGTTGATACCATCATACCCTTTCTGTGGGATTTATTTCCGACACCAGGGCTCTCTTATAGGTGTAGTAAATAATCATGAATATTTCCCAAACTCTCAGTATGGGACATTTTACCCCTTTACTAAGGATTTATCAATAAATATAAAATACTTTAATAGCTATACTTATCAAAGATTATCATTATTTATTTAGAAATCAATTCCTCTTAATATATTGGTGTTGTGGTTTAAATCCATAAAGTTGAGTACTATTTAGTTTATCTCCCCCTAGTGATTAGGTATGTGTTTATGGTGTTAGGTTCTTACACATGGTCACTCTTCTAATGTAACATCATGGAAGGAATCAAAATTACCATAGGATGGTGAAAATAACTAGATATTTCATACCTTTTAAGGTTGCGTGACAAAGATCAATCCATGAAATTATGTCTCATTTGATATGTAAGATATGGTAAAATATTCTTGTAAATGGTTTGTGTGGGAATTAGAAATGTGCATCCAAGTTTGGAAGGCCTATAAGAGGATATTTTCCAATGTGGTTCGATTTGATGATTTTCAAGAGGTAATATGGTTATTTGGGTCGATAATTACCACTACAAGTATATGTCCCAAGGAGAATAAAATGATAATACCTATAGAGAATATGGATTTTTAGGAAAGGTGGTATAATTTCAATCAGATTAGATATTATGATGGGATGTTTGAAATTTTGGGGAATGTGTTTTAATGAGGAAACATGTAAATTTATTAAAGAGGATTATAGACCTATGAAGATAGAATTTTATGGTGGATTATGTTGGGTTGGAAGTTCTGTGAGGCATCTAATATATCATTCTTGATAGGAATCAAAGATGATATAGTTTGTGGTGCACATTTTAAGGTCATTTGATTAGATTTTTCCATTTAGTTTAAAATATTTTAGTAAGGAAATTTTCATGATGTTTTATATCACATGACTGAGTTATTTTCCACACAATTTATCTTAATATTTGGTGGACTTTCACACCATAAAAGGTGTGACAGAAGAGTATTTAGTGGGATTTACCCATATGAGGCAACCCGAGAATACCAAAATCCACATAGTCATTGGTTGAGGCTTGGATGGATGGGTATTATACATGGAAGTAGTATTAATTGGGGGAGATAAAATCTAGGATTGAGGAAGAAACTTGGACATAATATTAAAAGAAATCCAATGTAGGATGAATATTTATTATACTAATTGCATGATCAACATAGATCTTTAAGTCCACATGAGACATGTTTGTTCAAAAAAATAATAGATAATATAATATTTAAGACATTTTAGCATCATGTACAATTAAAATTTAATTGGGATAACACATCAAATCTACCCTTTGTGAGTACCCTTCGATAACGGAAGTTTCTCCCAATAAGAAACATATTTGGTCTTATATCTATAGGGGAATCCCATCATCCCATATTCTATATTATCCATAGGTATTGTGGGGTATAGATATAGGAGGAGTATACCATCCATTAAAAAATACTATGGTCTTATAATAATAATTATACCTCAAAGGGAATATGGCCTTTTGGGGATGATTTTTTGGGACATTTCTATTGGAGATACCTCATTCTGTATACCAGGTCTCTTTGAGTAATACAGAACACAACTATTGAAATAAATGAGAATAAACTAGTTTATTCCAGATAGAGATCCATAATATCATGGGATTCCCTAATTTTGAACCCCATTGAGAGTTTTAACTACCCATGAAGATAATTCATGTGCTCTTTTTTATCATGTGATCCAATTTTCAAAGGTGTACATGATGGAATGAATTACCCGATGTTGTGTATGTGGGGTATTTGGATTCTTCCTTGATAGAGAGATAAATAATTAGTTAGATTGGGTGAAGAGGTACATTATTATGGAAGATAGGAAAAACATGGTACCCTAAAATTGAATAAAGGAAGAAGCTTATCCCAAGTGATGTAAGAAAATATATGTTCTTTAGTGAGAGATAGAAGGATGAATAAAATCAATGATACATGGGAGGGTATGTATTTTTTTCTATTTGAGGTTGATCAATGAGGTTTACCCCATTTTTGGCGAAAATTAGGCTTCATGTAATTGGGGGAGAGGAAATTAGTTCCTCCTAGGGAGGGGGACAATTTCTGTTCACCCTAATGAGAGAAAAAAGGTAGTTTTCCCTTATAAGGGTGATCAAGAGTCGTAACCTAAGTGATACCTTGGATAAGTTGATCCATATTTCTATTATTAAGAAGTGGTGTTTCGGGTGAAAAAATATGTGCTTTATAACCCTAGTTTTAGTGGATCTCTATGGATGACTTTGTATGGGAAACACAAAAGTGTACAGATGGGTATAGATCCATCTCCCTAGTGTTGTTGGAGTAGGGAGGAAGATATTTATATAAAAGTTTCCTAGTGTTTCAAAACATTGGGGATCTTTGATACACCCACTTTTGGTTAATTTCCATCATTTTATGGTTTAACGTGATACCAATAGTGATTTGAATACATGGGGACGAGACTGTGGCAAATAGAGATTCAAGGTTTCTCATTTTCTTTCAAAAGGTCTCAAAAAATGAGGCCAAGGGTCCTGTTTATTGTAAATTTTATTAACATGGGTGAAAGAGTTTGGATAAGAAATCAATGTACTCAAATGTTTTGTTTACACATTGCTTAAAAACGTTGTGGGTGTGCGCACGGTTCACTTTCACGTATGTTTTTCATTAATTTTACGGATCCTTTCCAATCTTTGAGGGACTTTCCTCATCATTTTTCCTTTAAGTACCTTATGTATTCCTCATCCTTTAATGTTTTCATCCTTTTATAAATATGACCACCATGAAAGTTTCTAATCGTGATAGAATCTAGTTGGATCATAGAAGAATTAATCCCATGGTTACCATTGCATTGGAATTAGAAGAATTCAGGGATATATGGAAATCCTTTCACAATTATATGATGGCTCTCACTAATTTCATTAGCTGGTATGGTGTTCCTATTATGTGTACAATTGCAACTGACTTTTTTTCACCAAATACTTGTGGGTTATTTTTTCATGCTAGTTATTTTCACTATTATATTGTGTATGTGTCGCACACAATGCATATAAATAGAGGATATGGGGGGAGGTCTTTTTTCAAACCTTTTCTAAATATTAGAGAGAATGATTTGTGACTGTGTTCCCAATTGGTTCATGCTACATTAAGGTACAAACATATCAATGTGGTTAAATATAATTAGTGCATCTTTTTAGTCATATATGTTGGATAAATTCTACCACAAAGGCTTTATATTATGGTCCTATGAAATGTAAATGGGTAAAGTAATTGGGGGAATGATATTGGAAAACTTATATGTACATAGTTAAAATTTCCCCCAATGGTTATTACCTTCAACTAGGGTTTTCTCAGTGTCTTATTCTTAGTCTATTTATCTTGAAATTTTTCTTATTTATTGTGAAATATAACAGACCAGACCACAATCATTATTTCATATGATGATAATGATTCTAATGGAAAAGTGGTTCTTAAAATTAATGGACTTCACTATTATCATCAATGATATGTTCTCTTATAGCGTCTTGGAAGAATCATGATGTAAATCATAAAGATTATACTATGTATGAGATTCTTCCACTGAATAGGAATTATATCATTATGGATGTGCTTATCCTAGGGCCATATGCTTATATGTCATGCTCTTGGTTCATAATGTAACCTAACATAACTAGAGACAAAATTCCTATCATGGGACATTATTGAAATTGAGTAACTCACACTGTGTTATAGATGCATCAATATATTACATAGCAAGACACATGACATCAAATTTCATTATCCCAATATACAAATATACTCACCCATCATTTTGTCTTCTTCAAATCAATCAAAACGCTATAATGTTGAATGTGATTATCATGTTTGGGTAGTTTTAGGCTTGAATGGATATGATCATACTATGTGAAAAATATATTCAATGAATTCATTAAATAACTCAATGCATTAGAGATTTTTGATTCCTTTTGGATTTCCCATACATATTTTTATATGAACTGATGTTTATTCATAGAGATAAAGAGCTAATGGATCTAACAGAATTGTACTTTACACCTAATTCACATTGATGTTTGTGTTAATATTTATGATATCTAAAATGAATTTTGAGAACCCCTACATTCGTAAATATTTGAATAAATAACTATACTAAAGGTGACAGGGATGGATTCATTATGGATGCTCCATCTAGACCATGACTTTGTTATGATTAAATAAAATATTATAGTGAATGAATTGTAACAACAAGTTAGCAATAATTTTAACTATGGATGGAGGACTTCATAAAGTCCCATGTAAAAGAAAAAATTATCATTCCATATATTATATATATCATAATTGAAAATTGGTATATCTTAGGAAATTATTGGCCCTAGATAGAATAGGGTCTTTATGAAGAGTGGGGTTATAGTGTTAATCGCAAAATACCTACTTGGACCCGAGTGAGAAAATTTTAGCACTATAGCTGAGAACATATTTGTTCCCAGTTCATGATTCCCACAACAGTGTTATACTAGGTTTGTTTTCTTTTTGTCCATGTTGGAAATTTTTTTACATGTGATATTAGTGAATCTAATGATGGAAATTATTCATCATATTTACTACACATTTATATGGGGAAGGCTTGCTTCCATATATCTGGTCTATTTTAGGTATGGTGGCAATTTGTTTATTTTTTGAATTAAACTTCATTTCATATGGTGATCCCCTGACTCGGATAATTTTTTATAATTGCCATGAAATGTTTGATGCTAGATTACATATGATCCCATTGAGAGATATTTTATCTTAACATGAGTGTATTGTGAGAACATATCTAATGATTATGTGCTTTAAAGGTATTTACACCAGTTCAAGTGCATTCAATATCCAATATTTTCACCAAAAATTGATGTTCCTCTTGAGAATCTCCCTATGGTGGAAAATAAGTGAGTTAATGACAAAATATGAATTCTCCTGAGTTAAAATATAATTTACAATTTAGAGTTTTCTTATTTCATTAACCATTAGATATTACCGCACTTATATTTATTCATATCATCAAACAATTATATAGGGTTGAGTAACTTGGGTTGACATTAAACTAACTATAAGAAAAGGGATGTTGATAAAAGGACTCATTATGGGCATAAAAGTGATGAGGATATAGATTCACCAAGACATCCTCAAATATGAGTTACATATATACATTATTTGGAAAAGTAAATGTGACATGAGTTTTGTCTAATATGGTTGATTTATCATCACCAATAAGAGACCCAATCTCTATCTACCAAGACTTCAGTTGTTCTAGAGAATCTAAAAAATAATTAAAGAAAAAATAACCTAATTCTTCCAAACAAAGGTCTGATTTATTATCACACTATTTATGACATGAGGCTACCGAATTTTTGTAGAATGGGTCTCTATCCTCTATCATTTTGGATTTATGGGTGTTCCAATAGATGTTGGTTTCATTCCTCAACATGATGATATTAAATCAACAAATTATTTTAATCATGATACAATCACTATAGTGGTGTAATCATTCATCTCATATATTGAAAATAGAATTTATAGTAGAATTAGTGAGATACCCACCATGAGATGATAAAAGATATAATGGACTAGGGTATCATTAAATGGATAGTCACCTAATCCATTGATGATTTAGAGTACTATATCAATCATTATGATTTCACTCTCATAAATTAATAATTCCTTATGATTTGAAATGTATTCCAACGTGAATTTTTAATTCAATTTACTGATTGAGGAAACAATGAAATAACCAATGAAGTATCCATGGTACTCTATGACTCATAGTTTCTTTGGATATGATAGACACTATTCTATATAGGTAAGGGAATTATCCCAAAGTCTAGGACTCATGAATGTCGAGATATAGGGAGGTTATTCACACTTACCCCACCACAAACTGAGTTTTATGGGATGAAAATTTTCCTTTCCCCATCTAAAATAAATTAATTATATGTAGTAAAGTCACAAGAAAAATGTTTATTTTTGAAATGGAATGTTTTCAAAACTTCCCTTGATTTATTTTACATAGGTATGTGTGCATTCACATAATGACATTGTTGATTTATCAGGCACATAGTCTACCTCTCCCTCTTCTATTACATTATCCATAGTGAGCTCTCTACACACTAACAAGGTTTCCAGGGATGAATGTAAGATCTATACTGAGAAAATCATAGCCATGATGGGAAACATACCAATAGTGAAAACCATGCATACTCTTTTCAATGATGTAGGTTGAGAAGATTCATCTTTGAGAACTAATCAGAATTTTGATTTCATGTAATACCTACTTAACCCATTTTTTATAGATAGATATATAATACTTCTAGGGTCTCTTAAAACATTGGATGACTACATGGAGAATTGATATACCATTTAATAATAAACCATCCGTGATGGATCTAGAAAAAAATTGGGTTTACCTAATGAAATGAGCATAGTTTCCATTGACCATTCAACCACCCCCAATTGAGCTATCCAATAATTGGTTCTTCCAAGGAAATACATGTGCCTCCTCACATTGGTATTCGTCAACTTGAGACACATGTAGATCATATTGAGGGAGAGGCTTTCATAGGGTTCATTTGGGGATCAATGAATTGTCAGAATAAAGTGGGAAATGAGAATAATCCAACATAAAGCATGGTTTGGATTGTTTCAATAGTCCATACTCCAATCATCCCCTACAAGGAATCTCATATCAGGGGAAATGATTCTATAGGTTTTTTCAACTGATGTGCCATTAGAAAAATTGGCAATCTTATCAATAGAGAGAGGTGAGTATTCATTTCATATTTTTATAAGATTTCAATTTATTTCCATGAATGTATCTATTTATATCCTTTCATTATCACAATCGAATTAGAACATTCCGTACTCAGAATTAACAGTTTTCACACCAAAGTAGTCTGATTATATGAGGGACAGTTCTATCCAACGTCGGTAGAATTGAATGGAATTAAAATATCTATTACAATTTTTAATATTTCCCTTAGTGATTTCATCCTAGAATATGTCCCAAAATTTGATATTGAAATTTAATTTGATAAAGGGTCATTAAAGTTCTCTCTAATTTTTCATAAATGAGATTTCGAGAACAAATGAAGGCTAGTTTATAAGATCCACATAACAATTCAATGTGAGTAGATACAGTGACTACAACATCAGTTCATCTACATGGGATGCATATATTTCCAATGTTGATATATTTTTGATAATATAAATATGATCCTCAATGTTTTGTACAAAAACTCGAGGGATGGAGTGTCACTTCTAGAGGTAGAATCAAATGTTTTTTCTCAAAACACTGAGCTCCAATTAATCAATATGAATCCCACTATGTTGGTGTATCTTAAAAAAATTTGAGATTGATTAAAATTTTTATAAAATAAATATCTCTAAATGAATCTATATTCCTCCAAGTAGGAGATGAAAAAATAAAAAAATATTTTATAGGAATTCCAGGTTAATTGGACCTGGGTGGTTTTCAGGGCAGGTAATATTTACCATTCTCAAGAGATAAAAATTGTAAACTATTCCAAATTTTACATTAAAATTTATGGTGCCAAAAAAAATACATGAACAAACTATAGGAGTCCTTAGAGTAAACTTTTTTAATGTTTTATTTTGATTTATATATTCTCTATGTTAAGGATTCTACTCTTATTCTTTGATCAATGAATGAAAACTGATTTCCTCTTAGGTGTGTATCATAGATAAATATAGGTTAAAATATGATATCTATTACAACATAGGTTTTCAATTTAGATAAATAATTTCAATATATTCATGGATACAAAATGGATAGAGGCATACCCAAGTCACTATAAAACATGATTTTGTCCATTTGAATTAATTATTTCTTCTTAGGAATGGATCATAGATGGATATAGTCACAAATATTTTCATATTAATACCAGAGTTTGTCTATTATGATCATGTTTTTCACTGTATATGTTGATCACATATCGATGTATGTATAAAAAACATCACCATTATAGTAGTGTTGATTAATTCAAATATTGGATGAGATTACACAATGAGATGGGGACCAGAACATTAGAATTTGGAATGACGATTTAAATTTTTTAAAGGGTGTGGTTACCTTTATGAGTTGTATTTTTCATTTCTCATTGATTCTCTATAATAAAATTTGAGTGATTAAGGATCAACTCAGTGATCTAAATTTTTCTTAGATCAAGGGTCTTATTGTGCATAACATTACTTCATCTATGGTCATAATATAATCCCTACAAAGTATGAGTAAGATTTTTTCACCCAAAATTTTACATAAGCCGCTTATTAGAGAGGCGAAGTGGTAAATGAATTATCTTTTTCTATGTTTAAACCTTTTTTGGATTCAACCATTCATGTTTTGATCCATTAAAATTTTAAAGGGTCAATTTTTTCATGATTACATATGATTATGACCCATGATCAAAGAATATACTTTTTTATCATGTCTCTCTTTATAGGTTTTCAGTATAGTGAGTTTCATTTTTGTTTCATTATATACATTATGTCTATGAAATATGGATCATTTTAGATATTATTTAAGGTCATATGGTTTTGAATTTATATTTCTATAGTTTAAGGTTGTATAAAATTTAACATAATAGGTAGGACAATCCATCTAGAAAGGAAAATGGGAAAACCTGATGATAATTGAGGGCATATTGATACAAATATACAATACTAGAAAATAGGGATTTTATTTTATGGTCATGAAGATCAGATTATTATATCTTGGGTTTAGGGTCCCGACAGGAGGATTATCAAATTCTAAAGAATAAAATGTCTCCTTCTTTATTTTAAAATTAGTACAATAAATGAAGGCATAAAATGATGGATATGAAATACAATTTAATAATTGTATTATGAGTTGGGTAAAGAGTAGATCAAGGATATTGAGTCAATGATTATGAGATAAGAAACACATATTAGGGATGACAATTGGACATTTTTGTTTTATGGATTCCACATCAATAGTTCAAGTTTGTACAAATATTATAGGGGCTCGTACGTGAGATTGATATAATATTATTTCATGAAGCCTTGATAAGTGATGCATATTCCTGATCCAAATTTGTGAATGTATGTATAACAAAATCAAGGATTCCATTGGAGTCCATTAGAATAATTACTGATAGTTGTGATATATTTTTGACGATTCAAAACAATCATGAAATTAATTATGATCATTAATGTGGGAAATTCAAGTAGGGTTTTCGTACTCCAAAGGTCAAACCTCTACATATTGAACACATTATTGAGGTGATGTTTTGGAACAAGAATGATCTTTTTTTTCTAGACCAGTGGGACCAATGCGTTTGGATTTGATTTTTCTAGGTTTATGTGGTCAAAAACACATCATTTATTTTATTTTTCATTTTAATTTAATCTCTAATTTTATACTTTATCTTGAATTATTGATCATTATTGAGTAGATACATGAATTATAGTTAGTCTTCCCATTACTGATTTTTGGCTAGTAAAGTGTTATGTTCCTTTAAATAGTAGTTTATGGTACTATTATATGTACCGTATATGGATTGAGTATAAGGAAATATAAATTTTATCTATGTTCAAATAGTTTTCATTCATGATATAGGGACCATGTGTGAAGGTGAGGTATGTAACAATAGGCTAATTAGGGGTTTAGGGACGAGAATACCCAAATACCTTTTGAATAGAGTATGATGATGTTTTAAACCATAGATTTATATTCATAGATATAGATTGATGATAATTGATGGGTACACAAGGCGATAATCGTTGATCATTTTTTGAATAATGGGTTCCAGTATGATTCCATCATTGAAGACATAGAGTAGGGGACCTTTCTATTAGGACTAAAAAAATGCTTCATGTTGGTAGGCCAGATTGGGGGATCATATGTTGTTTAAAAATTAGAGCATGCATTCCTATGTTTGATTGAGTGTCCTTTAAAGGAAGATGTATTAATTATTGATAGTATTGAATGTTTTGTATTAATCTGACATACTTGGTACATGATGTTTTATTTATAAAATAGAATTTCCAAAAAGGGAGATGGAGGAATCCCTAACACAAATTGACCATAGTTTATCTATTAAAATCCATTTGAAAGGATGGAATATGGGTCATTATGTATGAATGAGTCTAAATAATATTATAAATAATATTTTTTATACATCTCTATGTATCTTAAAATTTATTGAATTGGGATGATTATAGTCATTATATTTTCCATGTGTAGAAAATGAAGGCTTTTACATATACTAATTCATTATTTTTATCTTTAATATACAGTAATACAATACAATTATTGAAAATTCCCATTGTCATTTGTAGACTAGGTTCATAATACATTAAAGGAAATCTAAATAATAGAATACTTATTTTATTCTCCATAGGGATCCAAAAAATCTAGTTTATCTCATAAAAATGCATAAGGTAACATTTGGAATAAATAAAATAAATGGGTGGACTAAAAATCCAAATAATATAATAAAAATTATAAGGAAAAATAACGTGTGAGTCAAATGTATGACATGATATCATAAAATAGAAGACTCTTTTGTAATCAAATGGGATCATAAAACAAATAACATTATATTATAATTTCATAAAAACCATGGAAATATAACATTAATAAAAATTGATATAAACAAAAGTGAAGAATAACTACTGAGACAACATCACATTGTGTAAAAAGTAGCATAATGGATTAGGATCACTCCCTAACCCCATAAATTATGTCCTATGAGACTAAAATATTACCTAATAAATTAGAAAAATATATAATTATTGACTAACCGATGACATTCAGATCACATACATTCATGTGTTTTCCACATAATGAAATCAATCACAAGTTACAGACATAAGAATTACCCCGGAGAATAAGATGGGTTTTATATTATTTCATCATATCATAATAAAAATAGATTTCATAAAGAATGAAATTGGTAAATGATCAAAAAAATGTATTACACCATAAAATTAAGTGATATTACGATTGGTATTTATGTAAGATAGATATACACTGAATTTTGAAGTATTCTATACTATTAAATAGAGAAATAAATCTCTTAAATTTTACAGGAAAAATAATATTTGTAAATAAATATTTAAAACTAAAAAGGAGGTTCGAATCATTGATTTTTCCTGATCTTGGTTAATTTTTTTCATTCTATATAAGTACGAAAACATTATATTCAATGTTTTGTAAATAGGATAAGAAATTAATCATTCAAGAAATGATAAGAATATTCCTTCCAAATAATTTTTAAAAAATTGAAACATGGGTAAAAATTTATTTAATGCATCATTTGGAGAAATTGAAAAAAAATCCTTAAAATAATTTTAGCAAGACTCAAAATTGTATAAAATTGATTTTCATCCAAATAATGATATAATGTCATCATTTCATAAAAAAATTTATTAATCATTTCAAGTACCATAGGGACGAAAATGATAATATTACGTGAAAAGGTAACGAATAACCATTTTCTAATTAAATTTAAGGGTTTTTTTATAAAATGATAAATTAAATTCCTTTAATGTAAATTCAATTATGGATAATCCCGATTAAAATGAGATTGAAACATAATCCCTTTCCACCATTATATCTATTGAATGATAAACCCTATGAATGATGTATATGAATTATCTCTTCGAATACCATTTATATTGAATGATTAATTATATAATATATAAATGGGAAATACATGCACTGTATAAAATGAATTGGGTACATGACATTAACATAATCCTCAATGATGGAAAATTGGGGTCTGTCACAGTTTTGAAAAAATCATAATAAAAACCACTTAAAATAGAATGAAAGATTGAATTTTGACATAAAATCCCATGAATAATAATAATATAGGATTTTAAATATCCAATTTGGATTATATACAATACTTAAAATAAATTAGGTGCAACAAATATTATGGGTCATAAGGAAGGAAAATTTGAGACAAAATCGTTACCTTGAGTCGATACTTTTCGTGTATGTACATTATCTCTTTTATAGGAAACCTATATCAATTTGTTTCATAATATTACTTCCATGATTTAATAACTTAAATTTAAATCTTTTATTTCATATATTTTAATGAAATATTTGTTAACTTAATCAATTATATATTTGTTGAGTGTTTTGGGGATGTTCAATTTAAAAATTCTATATGATATTGGTGTGTTGAATGTGGTCAAAGGGGTAATTTTTACATCATTTATAGAATAATAATCAGAATATAATTATCATTTTTAAACATAAAATGTTGTTTTAAAACAATCCATGAAATATTGGTATGAAAAATGAATTTGTTGCAATTATGGAGACTATAGGTCATACATATTCATTAGTAGGGAATCCATTTTCAAAAATCATGATGGAAAGAAGGTATGTGTAATTTTAAATTTATAGAATAACAATTACATCATGAATAAAAAATTATTTCATTAAAAATAGTGAGATATAAAATCTATGTGATGTGTAATAAAATACGAACCACGTTTCTTCATCATGTTAGAGTCCTCTGTACAGACAAATGATGTTATCAATTTTCAATGAATGGTATGATAAAATAAAATATTATATATAAAATTTAAAAATTTATTAATATTTCATTAATATCATATATAATCATTAAATTCTCCATTATGAGATTAATTATAAAGAGAATATGGAAAATGAATGACATTGGTTTATGAGGCGGTAGTTCTTCGTACAGACAAATGATGTTTTTGTTTCCATTAGATAGAAGTGGACAAGAATGTTTGACAATACATTGACATAATAAAATCTCATTATAAGGGATATAATTAGGTTATTATATTATTCGGATTGGGTAATATTTTATGGATGTGGAAGATTAAATAATACAATGATTCTTAGTTATGAACAACACCTCTTCATTGGGAAACCTCTTTAGGATTAAAGATAATTCCGCCCATGATTTTTTTTTGATAAAAAAGGAATCTTGGACATGTGGATTGAAATAGGTAAGATATTTTTTAGGTAATTGGTTAACCAAAAGTATTTTTAAGTGTTATGTGAAAAGAAGAGGATGTTCAATTTTATAAGCAATAGGGGGTGCAATTTTTTTAAATACCCAAACTATTCAATAATGGGAAGACACAATCTACAAAATCGACTTAAAAATTAAAAAATAAAGGATTTTAGTGGTTATATAATTGATCCAAACTCAAAACTCAAAATATAAAAAACAAACATGTTACTTCATTTACCTCTTTAGTTTATCCCGTGGTAAATAAGTTTTTCATTTCACCATATCAATAAATTTTAACTATTTTAACTATTATTTATATAAAAAAATTAATTTGACCTTGTTATATAATTTTAATTATGATTATTAGAAATAATTAATCCATTTTATCAAATTAAACTCACCAAAGTGGTGTAATTTAATTTTAAATTAAACCCTAAAAACATGTCAAAAAACAACTTTCAAGAAATTTATTTTCAAACATATGATAATCTAACATTAACTACAAGTGTACTAATCATAATTATAGGAATTTATATTTATGTAAAAATATATATAATCTACAAATTTATTTTAAAACATTCTATATTATCATTTATTTTAATTAATTAAAAAGGATAGTCTTTATGCACTTAAATATGATTTTTTAAAACCACAATTTTAAGAATAAAAAAATCATTTACCAAAACCCTGAAAATTTCCTATTAAAATGGTATTAAATAGATTATTATAGTTAAAGTGGTTATTATTAATCTTTTATAACAAATAAAAAATATAATTAATCTTTTAAATTACTTAATTTATTGAATTTATATGATAGTTTTCAAAAAATTGTAATTTTAACAAATCACTAAAACAACAATCTTTTCAAAAATAATCCAGAACTATCACTATAAGATAATTTTGATATCATGATTATAAATATTATATTTATTATATAAAATAAAATTTATAAATTTTCAACAAAGAAATTTTAATATTACCTAGAAGACAAAAAAAATTTGTAATAAAAATAAATTCTTGCAGTATAAAATGGAATTTTTAAAATTTCGGTACTTATTTGAAATGAATTTATAAAAAATTATAGATTATAAAAATACTTTATAGATATGTTTATAATTGGATTATTCTTATTCTGTCCTATAATTTTTACTGTTATGTTATTACAGTCGTATTAAAATAACAAAATTTTAATAATATATTACGGTGAATTTAATCATAGTTTTGCATATTTTATACACTATTTAACACATTTTTATATTAAAATCTCAAGTTCTTATATTATACACCCTTAAATAAATTGAATCCTCACAATTTTAACATTTTCTCAGTAATAATGGTTTTAAAATTTGGAAATTCCTTTTGGGAAAAGCCACATCATTAAAAAGGTTAATAAATCATCCTCTTAAAAGAGGGAACAAGAAATATGAAGGTCATCTAAGATATCAGAAAAAATAGGATTCCACATAAATAGAACATTGGTGGGAAGTGGAAATACTGATGTGGAATAAAATATAGAATTATTGTGAAGAATGATATATATCATGTATTACAATAATGTCAATGATCTAGAGAAAGTTAACAACTATAAAATAAAAAATATTTGATGAGTTTAAATACCAATGATTCATCATATATGAAGGTAATAAGGTAAGATTTTTTTTTCAAGATCATTTTAATATAGTTGAGGTATTATTTTAAAATTACGATAGGGAACACCATAAAAAATACATAAATGATATATTTCTATTTTATATAGACAATTTTATCCATTGGTTATGCTTTGATAAATTTACACTTTACCTTTTAATATAAGGAATGAATATCCAATATGAATTTTTTATTTATAATGTACAATATTTAAAGTTTAATAATTCATAAGATCCATAAAAGTGTAACAATTAATACCTCATATCATTAATATAATCAATATGGTTAGCATAAATTAATGTAATACCCAAAATAAATATGAATATACTAATATCCAAAATTCAATAATAAAACCAATGTGTTAACATTGATCATTACTCTAATAAATAACCCCATACCATAAAGAACCTCAACATGAAATAAGGTTTTAACCTCAATGGTTATCTCATACCATTCAACTTACACCTCTAAAAACACAATGAAATTATTCTAAAAAAATCCTCTAATATAAAACTAAAGGTTATATATATCATATCACAATTAAAGGATTCCAAAAATATCCTTAATCAGCCCAAAATTTCAAAAATTCAAAACATATTTGATCCACTATTATATTTACCAAATTAATCTTAATATTTAGCTATAAAATTTTTTATTTAGAAATAATGTCACACTAAACATTAAATCATAATGTACTATGGTAGGAACTACACCATTATCACCCTATAGTTTTTGTTTCAAGCCCTATGGGTATAATGGATGCGAAAAGTTATCACTTATCTTGAAGGTTTTCTTTTTTTAAAACTATGTAAAAAAGTGAAAATCCTATTCAAAATTCACCGTGATTCTATAATGATCTCATGAAGTTAATGAACAAGTTATAAAATGAGAATATTTCTGAAGTAAATTTTTTAACCACTATGGTTTTCTATCCAAAACATTCATTTCCACAAAATCAAATAATTTTATTTTAATTTAATTGACACAACATCAATCACTATCAATGATATCTTTTACTCAATAATTTGATTTTCCATAAAATATCACCTTAATATTAAATCACCTTTATAATTCATTAATACCATTCAAAATATTATTTAAAATTTTAAAGGAAAAACTATTGCAGAATGATCTTTAGAAGTTTCGTGATACTTATAACCATAATATTGTATATAACAACACTTCAACAACACAATTCTAAAATTTCAACAAATTTAATAATCAGTAATTACACTTTAATGATTTTGGTAACTATTACCATAAGATTAAATCCCTGGTTTATAATATTAACTATGATAATGATGAATATCCCCACATCCTTGACATCAAACTATTAATGGTTCCTTAAGTTAAATTTAATTCCATGCATCGTGTAAATTGAACTCTTTATTTTCCAATGGGATTTAGTTTAGTTTTTCCCTCCTTTTATATGAATAAATAATGAACCAATGTTTTAAAATAATTTTCTATGTTTCCTATTCCTATATTTTTTTATATGAAAGAAATTTATTTATTTTTATTTATCATATTTTACACATACAATTCCATTTGTTGACATCATTCTCTTCTTTAATGTGTTATGAAATTCAACTATGTTCGAGTTTTTAATCAAAATTTGGGATATCTCATTTGGAATGATAATGATATGTATAACTACGATTTCCATTTTTTAGGAACATCATTAGGAAAATCATTATATTTACCATCATATTTGGTTATTATCATCCTTTCACCCACTTCTATCCATTAACAAAAAATAATTAAAGAAAGGTGATGATAATGAATTAACATAGAAAATGGAAGATTATAAACCTAAAAGGTATAACATAAAATGGTACATGTATCCAGAAATATGAGTCTTTAGTTTTAAATAAATTTTATACATGTTAACAGTTACTATTGGGTTTTCTAACCTAATAATTTTTAAAAGTCCAGAATAATGTTTCGGGTGATGTTTATGAATTTCCCCAAAAAACCTCGTAGGAGTGTCAAAGTAGTTGTAAAATAATACCCAATATCACACATAAGGAAATGATAGAGTCTATCTAAAGGCACATTTTCAATGTTATTACTACTTTTTATGACTATTACACAGTTACATTTACCAAATGTATCTAGACATTGATCTAAATTCTCAAAATCACTTTTTTTATCCTTTACAAAAATTCATGCATATTTTCCTAAAAATTATCCTTAGACTAATCCCTAGGGTTCTAAATAAGGTTTTCTCACCCTAGTTTAAAATGGTCAACTAAAAATTTTCTAAAAAAATGTAATAGTGACTGATCCCTTATCATCATATTATTCAATGATATTTTTAAAAATTATCCATTAATAGAAAACAATGATCGAAAATGGTCAGTGTCTTTTTAGTAATAGATTTATAATACATTTAAAGGAAGATAAATATTGTAAGCCTTAATTTATTCTCCATAATGAAATAAAAATCTATATTACCACTTAAAACTACTTTGGATAAACATGGGAAGAGATAAAACAAATGAGTGATCTGAAAATCATAGAAAGTAAATAAACTTGATTATGAAACATAACATGTGGGTCAAATCTATAAATTGATAATATAAAATATAAGTCACATTAGTAATAAATTAAGATAATAAACTATAGAAAATTGTATTATAAGACCATAGATACATAATAAATGTGGAAGAAACCTAAAACATGAAAAAAAAATTTATGGAAAACCGTTGAGACAACATCACATGGTGGATGTAGTTCCATAACGGATTTGGTTCACTGCCAAATCCTATACATGTTATCTCATGGGAGTAAAACAATAAAAAATTCATTATAGGGATATATAAATATTGGCCTTCCCTTGAAACTCATATCATGTAAACCAATATTTATTCAACATAAATAATTAAATAATAATGCATAAACATAAGAATTACCTAGGAAAAGAAATTGGGTTACATAATCTTCGCGCATAAAATAATCAAAGGGTTTTTCATAAATATTAAATTTTATAAATGATTATAAATATTTTATTACATCATCAAAATAAGAGATATTGTGACAATTATATATTTTATATACATTTATACATTATTTATAAGAATTCCATTACATTAATGAGAGATATAATTGGATTTAGATAAAGAGTGTGGTTATAACATGATGAAAAGTTTGGTTTAGAGATATATCGTACATGAAATCTAAAAATGTTTCAAATATCATAGAAAAATTTTTATCTGGAATGATCCTAGGAAACATGTCATGTAATATTCAATTCACATAGTGGCCATCATGCTGGGTAATATTATACATGCCAAATAAGTTAAAAACATTCCTTTTACACTCTTGTAAAAAGTTTAAATAGTATCTTGTTTAGAAAATGATAGAAGAATACGTTTAAACCATTCTTTAATAATTCACGAATTTGGTAAAATTATTTTAATAAATCAGTAGGTTTATGTTAAAAAAATTCAGAAAAATATTTTTAAAAAACATTGATAGGGTATAAAATGGATTTCTGAATGACGAGTAAAATAAAATCATATTTTCATAAAAACATTTTTTCAATAATTTATGTACCAATGAGGATAAAATGGTATAAATAATTTAAATTTTTATTAAAACTCAATGTTTAGTAAAATAAAATGGGATTATTATACAATTATCAAATAATTTCCTTGAATTGAAATTTAACCATACATATTCGTGATTAAAATGAGATTGAACCATAACCACATACCTCTTTCATATTTTTTGAATCATAAATAAAATAAATTAACTAAATTAATTGTAACATATAATACCAATAATTATTTTTGATTCATTATATACTATTTTAAGGGGAATTATACAAAATATATAAAATAATTAAGGTTCATAACATTAAAATATTCCTTAATGAAGGGAAATTGAGACGATGTCCTCTCAGTATTGAAAAAATATTAATATATGACATTTAAAATATAGAGATAGATTTAAGATGAAGTTAATACACCATGAATAATAATAAAATATTATTTTGAATATTATTTTTTATTATATACATCATTTAAATTAAATTAGGTTTATTAATGAACATATGTCTCAATGGTTTATATTCTATGAAAAAACCCTTACCCCTAGTCTGAAACTGTCATGTGTGTCCAATATCTCCTAATAATACTCTTATAAATTTTTTATTAATAAAAATTTCTATGTTAAATAAATTATATTTATACCATTTGATTAATTTATTTTAATGACATATTTAATTACTTACCCAGTTATGTCCATGTGAGGTGTTTTGAAGATGTTATATTCAAAAATGGAAAATGACTTTGGTGTGTTTAAAATGGTAAAATGGGATATTATTCAATCATATCTAGAAAATAAATCATAAAATTATTATAATTTTTATACAAAAAATATATTTTTTAAAAAAGACATGAAATAAGGTCATGAAAAATTAACTGGTTTATAATCACTAGGATAGTAGGCTACCAGTATGCATGATTAGCGTTTCCATATTTCAATAATCATGATTGAAAGAAGGTATTTTATATCTTATATTTACAATATGATAATTAAAAAAACGAAATAGTATTACTTTTTTAAAAAATATATCCTATTCCATCAATTCTATGTGGTTACAAAAAATGAATCACGTCACATAATGAGGCTGTAGTCCTCCATACACACGAACGATGTTGTGATTTTTCAATAGATAGTAAGGTAATTGAAGTAAATGGTATACTAATTTTATTTAATTATTTATATTTAATTAATATAATATATAAGAAATAAGTCCACAATCATTAATAGTCTTTATATGTGATGATGGAAAACAAATTTCAATGGTTCAAGATTTGGTAGTTTATCATACAAAAGAATGATGGTTTTGTTTCTCCATTTATAGAAGAGGATATCGATATAGGTTATTAAAGAACTTATTAACATACCTTTTCATGGGACGTATTAATTTCATATGTCATAATGATTTATTTATATTTTAATTAGGTGGAAGAGGAAATAAAATGTAGTTTTTCAGTTAATAATGATACCTCTTCTTCGAACAACCATTTCAGGATTATACCTATGGCCTCCCTAGATTGTTTTTTTGATCAAACTATAGACCCTAGTATGTGTCTATGTATGAATGTAAGTTATTTGGGTAGGTATTTTTCTATAAAATTATTTTCAATGTGTATAGAAGAGGATATGGGGTTACTATTTAAAAATGTGAGGGTGTGACATGTTTTTAAATACCCAACACTATTAAAAAATGGGATGTAAATCTCAAGAAAAGTGCCTCAAAAATTAATAAATAATGTATTTAAGAAGTGATATAGTATAGAAAAACCTCAAAAAATTAAAAATAAATAATATTTTAACATTATATTCCATTTATCTCTATAGTTTAACCCTTAGAAAACCAGCTTTACCATTAACCATGGTAAATAATTTTTATCATTTTTACTATTCATTATGAATTAAAATTAAGTTATAATTATTTTATAATAGTATATATTCTTAGTAAATATATTTAAAAAATTTTATAAAATTCAATGAAAATAATTTTAATAGCATAATATACAATTAATTTCTCAAAACTTGTCGAAAAATAGGTTTTTCTCAAAAAGTATTTTTCAATCAAAGATGATCTTACTTTAACTATATGAAAATTGATAATAATTATATGAATTTAAGTTAATATTAATAGATATATATATATATATATATATATTTCATTTAAAGATTTGGTTAATATTATATATTTTAAATAAAAAAATGTAGAGCCTTTATGATTTTAATAGAACTTTGCAAAAAACCACGATTTAAATTATAAAAATAATATTTTAGAATAGTCTTGAAAATTTCTGATAAAATAGAATTTTAATATTATCATGAATAAAATGGTTCATAATTAAATTTTTATCAAGTATAAAATATAATTTATCTTATAAATTAAATTATTTTTTTTAAATTAAATGATAGTTTCACAGAGAGCATTTTTTGTACTATTCACTGAAATACAATTCTTTACAAAAAAACCCCATAATTTCATATTAAGATAATTTTGATATTAAGATTTAGATAATTATGAGAATTTTATAAAATAAAATTTATAATTGTTATATAAATTTTTTTTCATATCTCTTCTCAAAATTAAATAAAACCATTTTTGTAGAAAACAGATTTTTTATTCCTAAAATAACATTATGGAAATTTGAGTACTTATTTAATAAGAATTAATCCACTCATTAAGATTTTATAAAACCATTATATATATTTAAAATAATATGGTTATTACTACTACTAAAACTAATTTTATTAGCTACATTCTATTGATCATAAATAAATAATAATATTTTAATAATATATTGATATCCCCACATGCGTCGTTAATTCCCATCGGGTTACCGAATTTAGAAATTTATAACTTGAAACAAACAAATCACTAAACTATAAGATTTTTTCATATTGAAAGTCTAAGGAAGAACCCACATAAATAGTATTGGAGAAATTATTAACTAAATAAAATAAACATAAACTAATACTGATTTAAAGAAAATAAATCTAAACATGAAAGAATTAGATTGTTGAGAAATTCGGGAGAAAAAAAATATAGATAGGGTGTTGGGTAACAATTATTCTTGGTTAATGAGGTGACTAGAGACAAGACCAATGGTCAAGGTTTACGTATAAACAGTAGAACTCATATTAAATAAATTCATTAAATCAACTAAGGAAATGGTCATTCTGAATGAATGAATGAAATTAAACCTCATCCCTAATACTCGCTCGCAATGCTCATGTAAATGGAATTAGGAAAGATATAGAATTGAATATAAGATATGAAATCCCAATATAAATTGAAAATAAATATAAGATACCTCATACATTCAATTTCCTTTCATCACGTATTCCATGAAATGAATAAATCACTCTCTCATGCTAACCACAAGCAGGCGTTGAAAAATAATGAAATTAAAATCCTAAATAAGTGACAAAAACAGGTGAACATTCATCTGGTGGTGGATTCTCATTTAGATCCATCAAAAAGATATCCGAAATGGGGTGGATGAGGGTGATTTTTATAGGCTCTAAATTAGATCTTCCTGACACATTACACAATATGTAATAGAATTACACATCGTGTAGTCCTGATATGTATTTTCTTCTATGTGACTGAATCTCAAATAAAACTCATACACTAATTCTCATTATTTTTAATAATGACTCACGATGGTTAATCAGCTTTCACAGTGTGTAATAGCTTCAGGACATGTCCTGGCGGCGACCTTCTTCTCTGATAATGTCACGACATGTAATGATAGTACACGTTTTGTAATCGTGGTTCTTCAGTTTCAAGCTCCTGTTTATCCAAAATCGAGTGTCATAGCACAGGAGAATAAAAGTGGCATGAAGGTTCCTTTAGCTCATATTTTCAACCCTTTTAATTCAGTTTTATAATATTCATTTTTCACACCAAAAATAACAAAACAACTCAAATCATCCCAAAATTGTCATGATTTTTTATTTAAACACAAAAAACAACACATTAAACACTCTTAAAATATATTACTTACATATACATATCATAAACATGTTTTGATTAACCTCGGGGTTATATTTTGTATAAGATATCAAACATATTGTCATTTTAAAATAATGGGGTGTTACAATAGGGTCTCTACATTGTTCTTGCTGAAATTGAGTGGAGGCATGTTTGATATTTATGAATTTTATTAGACACCCAATAAACTGTATAGCTTCACATAAGGCGGTGTGCCTTAGAATGATCTACTAAGATTGCAGGTGGACCCAAAAAAAACAAATTATTTAGGGTCATAATAGAAATTTAATCCAAGATTAGGGTTTTCTATTACCTATTATATGACAAAGATCTAGCTCCTATATTAGGAAATTATGTCATATGATATGAATTACTCTATTTTATTTATTGAAATGTAGATTGAACTTGTTTTTGTGAAAATTAACATTATGTGAAATGGACTTAGGGGTAGTGTAGATTAACATCATATGAAAATTACTCAAGCCACTTAGTTTAATGTGAAATGGATGGGATGAACATATAGGTAAATTTTTCATAGGTTGATCCATACATAATGTGATACAAATTCATATAATTGTTGAGTCTATAAGGTATTTACATTAGGATGAAGCATAAATAAGTGCATGAAATTTTATATACATATTGGTGTCTAAATAAAAGAAAAATGATGTAAGACCCCTTTTTGGATACCCTACATAAGATATAAAAACACCACTTGGTTATTAAACGTGATAGAAATTTATGATTACATTTCATAGATGAGATGAGTTTTCCATGGGATTTGTAAATGGTTCTATGATTGACTATCTAGTAATCACTATTTATCCTATAATTATGATAATCAAGAAATGTAATGTCCTTGAATGGTGGAATCTATAATATAGTCCCATGGATGAATAATTACATGATAAAGGTTCTTTTATAGATAATGCTCATTTGTTAGAGGGGGGAATATTCTTTGAATCCATATAACATTATAGTGGGAATGGTGTAAGAGATCTATACATCAATACATATCCTTTAAGAGTAGGTAAAAATCCACATGAGGTTCTCAAATAGCATCTTCTGTATAGATCAATCACATACAGGGAGAAGAGACATGGATTCAACATTTACAATGGGTTATTGAGAATTTTCAAAGTGGATGGGGAGACCTGAAAATTAAGGTTAACGGGGATAACAAATTTTGATAGTTTTTTTCTTGGATCTAATATAGGAAATTCAAATTTCCCTATATATCCTATAAGATTTGGAATCAATTCAAATGTAGTTTTGATGAAAAAATGATCGCCAAATAAATTTGGGTAATGGGAGGGGATGGTGAATTCCTTATTTTAATGAAGAATAAAATGAAGGATAATTATCTATTATGTCATCTCTAACGAAACAAATTTATGAAAATGAAAACCAATAGACCAAGATCCTCTTGCATGAATCTGTCTTTTATGTATGGGAACGGGTCTTAACAACAATCTACATTGAATAGTTTTAGCGTCCATGTATGATGGTCTATATGTCATATAGTTTATTTAATATGACTAAGAATATATTATTTTACTCTACTGTCTATTAGAACAATTCATTCTAAGACCACTAATCTCATTTTATTCATGATCAGTGTCATATACAAGGGATAATTGGTAGATTTTCTAAATCACATGGGTGTATATTAAATGTAACATGTGATGGGAATTTTATTCTTTATTCAAGTATTAAAATGTCACATGGATTGGTATCTCATGTAAGTTATATTATACACATAATGTGAATCTCAATAAATGGTTTGTGGTCCTGGTT
The DNA here is from genome assembly GCA_963277665.1 of Viscum album. Lineage (NCBI taxonomy): Eukaryota > Viridiplantae > Streptophyta > Magnoliopsida > Santalales > Viscaceae > Viscum > Viscum album. The sequence continues at coordinate 1,561,188,734 of OY728156.1, forward strand.
GATTGGATATTATGAAAAATAGTTTAATGATATAAAAATAGGATAATGTGGTCTAATTTTTCTATGATATTGACTCAAAATTATTGAAAAAAAGGATTAATATTTCCAAATGGATATAGATGTTATATGGGTTTAATAATAATTATTCCATGTACAGGTAAATAAAATTGAACCATCCACTTTATACCATCCAATCTAAGAATTGTAAAGTTATAGTGGACATGATAAAATGTATTTAGTTTAAATTGATTAAAAAATAAAAATTATCTATTATTTAATTTCATACACAATGGAATGTAATATTATATTGAAAATTATTATAGTGTGGATAATACCATGATGTTTTCATCCTATAAAAAAGGTGATATGTTTCATAATTTAAAGACTAGTAACAGGGACTAGGATATTCAAAAATTGACCGATTGATGTGTGGGTTAAAATTCCACCATTCTGTGTTACACAATGTAGGATCAATGAAACCCTATGTAAAAAAATAATGGTATTGATATTTTGTAAAACCATGTTTAGATATATGATATTATATTAATCAAAATAGATATGGATCATATTTAAATTAATAAAGCAATATCTCTCCTTAGTATAATTCCATCAGGAAGTTGAGACATTATAGAAGAGGAACAAAATAGTAAACACAGAGAAGTTATGTTTTTTTCAAATTCATGACCAACACTAGTATAGGAAATACAACATACCTAAGTATCTTATGAAGGTGGAAATAATGAATCATTTTGTTCATTATGGGTAAAATTCCTGCTAATATTTTTCTCTTACATTGCTAAAAGTGAATTTATCTCAGCATTGTATTATGGATGAGTAATACTATGTAATGTGAATCAATACAGATGAGTATCATATATTAGAGATGTGTGTGTTCATGTTTTTCGAATACAAACCCAAATAAATCACTACTATATAGTGTGGCTTTAGAATCAAATTATATTTTAAAATGGTTAAACAGTTATACTTTATTGGGTAACAAATTCGGTGGCATCACTATGAATCCAATAAGGATATGAATCAACACAGACAAAGATTGTAACATACCTAGTAAATAATGAGTAATATATTTTCATATTTATTAATATTTTTGGATTAAATATTAATTTTACTTTAATGGGGATGCCATGTTCGATGGCGTACCCGATACACAACAACATGTTTCTTTGAAATCTTACGTTGCACACAACATTCAGTTATACTGAAAATAATAATAATATAATATTAATATTTTAAATTGTAGTTAATGAACAGTCGTTGTAATGGAGGGAATTAACAGAACTAACTACAATATTATTATACATGTTTTTTAATTTTTTTTCATTTATCCAATAAAATGTAGGGGCTTAAAATATGCATGAATCTAATTTAAAGCATGAATACTCTATTATTCAATAAATGGTAGATTTAGCGCCTTTTAATGGTGAACCCACTTTAAATATTGTTTTGGTTAATATTATATGATTTATTGGACAAAATAAATTTTTTCTCTAGATTAGGGACATTAAAATTTACTTTGGTTAGATATTTGGTATTTTTCTAATAAAGTTCATTTTTTGGTGAATAGTGAAAAATACTGTATTTTAATTCAAAAGTGCCTATTAATCTAAATTATTTATATTATTATATTATCTTTTTCATTGGTTTTAAAGTGTAATTATAATATATTTTTACCATTTAATCCAATTTTGGTCATTGTAATTAATTTCAGATTGAAATTGGACATAACGAGTATCAATCTTTTGATAGATATTGTTTCTTAAAAACACGCTATTTGTTTTTCCAATGATAATTAATTTTAAATTATTTAATTTGACTTCTATTTTTAGAATTTGGTAAAATAAAAATCATTTTTTAATTCAGAATATCAAATATAGCTTAGGCGGAATTTTTGGTATTTTTCTAAAAAGCTTCAATTTTTGATGAATAGTAAAACCACTTAGTTGTAGTTAAAAAATTGAATTTTCCATTTAAATGAAATTTTACCGCTTCTGTGAATTTAATTTTCAAAAATCTGACATATATGGTTTTTAATAGTAAGTAAAATGTTGTTCAATAAGATAAAAATGATTTTTGGTGAATAGTAACTTTTGACTTTTATTTACCATGTTTAAAGGTAAATAAACAAATTCAATGTAAAAAAGAATATTATAATAATTAAAAATTACCTTAACACTTGTTATAAGCTTATTGGATGAGTAATTTTCGACCATGGTAATCCTTTGGTGGATTTTGGGACCCCATGGAGCAACTTATAAATGATAATGACACTTTAGATTAATAAATTTAATGTAAAGGAAAAAATGACATAAAAAATCATTTAGTAAATTAATTTTTATATGGTGTTATATAAGTAATATTTTCAAATTTAAATATTCATTGGAAAAAAAAATCTTATACTACATCATGGAATTTTTTTCAATTTTTAGACATCAAATAAATTAAATTATGTATGACACAATAATGATGCATTGTTTACCTCATTAATAAATAGTTTAAATAAATAAGATTATAAATTTTAAAATAAAAAATACCAGTCCAATTCTTATTGGATGATTTTATTTCTACCATGAGTCATCTTATCTTCAACTCTAATGATTTTTGGAACTTTAGAAACCAAATATCATGATATAATAAAATAAAATTTTCACACTTTCTTATAGAGCCCATCCTCCCCCTTATAAAAGGAGACAATTTATATCAAACTCCTCACACCTCTAAAGACTTTTGGATAGTCCAAACACAAACCAATTAAGCTACCTACATACCTCTCTTACACTTAGAAGCCTTAACTTAGGAAGAAGGCACTTCACGAAGTCCTTTTGGTTCAAACCAAAGGAAGTTATCCAAATTAAAGGTAACAGTTTCTCTTAAATTGTTTTATTTAATTTTACTTCTACAACCACCTAAACTCCTTTTATTCCTTTATTTTATAGAAAAACCAACATTATAAATATACTAGGATGTTTTTATGAGATGGATTCTAACTATACTTACAATAACCTCCATCTAATGGGTGAAGAACATAATGTTTCTTTGGATGGAAAACTAATGCCTCACGAAACGATGATTATTTAATTACCTCCTACTGCCTCTCATGGTGGAAATTATGATAGAACTATATTTATATATAATATATATTATTTTTATATTTTTCTTTATGATTCTGTATTTTCCATTTATATCATACCTTTATGGTTTCCATTATGGGTAAACGCGATAATTTCATTTGAGGAACTGCGGACTACCGCCCACTAAAAGTGATATGACTTGTTAATGAAATATGTGGGAAGTATAAAGGATGGAGTTAATGATATTATATATTATATTATAATGGAATTATAAAATAATTATGTATAATTATGTTTTAATTCCATTAAAATATGAAATATAAATGAAAGTAGCGTTCATGCGTACATATGGCTTACCGTCTCCATGAACGGTGCATTTCATTTCATACCTCTAAATTTTATGTTATATTATAAATACATATGTATACTGGATACATATGGTATATATAATATCTAAATCCTGAATATAATTCCGGAGAAAATGGACTATGGACCACAAGGACAACTTGTAATTATAAGGAGTCCATTTTTGACTCAAGTACCAAATATCGACCAAACGACAATTATTAACATAAATGATTGCATAATGTTTATAACATTGTAATAAGTGATATAAAAAGAATAATAAATTGAAAAAGGTTATTAATCATGTAGAAATTAACTTTAGTTTATTATTCAGGAAGAACACAGAACATACGAGTCATGTAGGACATGAGGTAAGGGGATTTCTTATCTCACTTTTAATTCTGTGAGATTTCCATTGTTCGCCACTTATTTTTTGCATGTGGTGTAATGTATACTTCCATTGATATATATTATCATGATTATATTTATATCCATGGTTTTGTGTGATTTATTTTGTGGTTATTATCTGTTTTTCATACGACTCGATTGATTACAATGAGGTAAGGGGTTTTATCTCACTTTTTTTCCCGTGAGATTCATGCTATATTTTCCACTATTTCCTTTTATGTGGTGTATGTACTCCCCATGATTATAATATTTTTGTAATATAATATCATCTATGAGTATTTAAATATTCATTGTATGATATTTCTTTCATGTGGCATATGTTTGGTAATGTACCAAATCAGTAAGGGAACCTTTCACCCTCCACTTTTTGAAAGACTTCTTTTTGATATTCTTTTAATTTACATATTATTATCATGGGATATGTTATCATATATCGTTATTGATGGAAACATTATGTCCAAGTGTTGAGATTCCATTTTTATCTCATTAACTCATTATATGAATTTTAATGTTACACCGTTAGGCAGTCGAATGTTTACAAGGGAACTTATTAACCCAATTTCAATTCTTTGGGTTCAACATGTACTTCTTGAATATGTCGTCCTATGAATATGTGTGATTGAAATATGATTGTTTTACACTTAATATCCACTTATATTGGGTGTATTTATTTTTTTCACACATAATTATGTTATTGATTTATCTTTAATTTAAGGATACCATCTTTATAAGGGATTCCATCTAAATTTACATTTCCATTGAGACTTCATTGTTGTTATGCACCAATTCACTTTTATATGGTTTATATACTACCCTTTGACATATTATATCATGAATAAATTTATTTTCATAATATTACAATGTTCAGATTAAATGTTATTACACAATAATTTGTATTCAAGAGTCTCTAATTTTGTTAAAAACTCTTTAACTAAAATATCGTTTTAAATGTTTTAAAGATTTATTATTTTAAATCATTCTTTTTAATGAACGTGTTTTAAAAATGGTTTTCAGTATTTATTTATATGGAAATTAATGTTTTAAAATTATAATTCCATTAAAATATTCAATGTGTTATGGGACACTTTGATTCAAAAATCTAAATTTAAATGGTTTATGAAAATGAAATGATTACTTAAATATCTTGAAATTACTTATTGTCATTTCAAATGAAATGTTATTAATGAAATGTTTATATTTTAAATATTTTATTTTTTATGATGGTAATTGGACATTTTATGGGTGGTTACGTGATAAAAAATATAACGGGTGGTGTTGTGATAAACCGGGACAGGTGGTTACATTATAAACTCCAATGCATTGGTTATGGAAGTCGGTCGTATAGCTATTCCATTTAGTGATATTTGTTGAAGTAGACCTTATGGTTATTCCATTTAAGAATGTTTATGTCCCATGTTACCATTATATGTTTTGTGTTCATTATATGGGTTTTATAGTAATCCTTTGGTTACAAAAGGGTAAGTAGTGATCTTTTTTTCAATGAAGAGCATTTAATACTTCATAAATGTGAAACGTATTAATTACGTTAAAGTATTAATGGTTTACATGTTGTTTTAAAAATATAATAGTTTTCCTTTTTTGTGTATCCCTTACTAATATTTTTATTCTCATCCCATATTTTTTAAATTTTTCTCATAGTACATAAAGTGGAATAGTGTCATGGATGGGATCTAGGAAAATTTATAATGTTTTAAACATGGAAATAGACATGTCTCTTTTTCTTCAAGAGTTTTTATTTTATGAAAAAACAAAAACTGAGTATAAGTGTCTACTTCATAATTTATTAAATATAATGTAATACTAATGACCTAACTCTCTAAAATTCTAAGCCTGAAAAAATCCTCAATGTGAATTATTCATTTTATTCCTGATTATGTAATGTTTATGGTCGGGACATTATTGTTGGTATTAGAGGCCGGTTTAGATAACTTTAGAGGTTAGTGTGTAATTTAAGCATAAGAGACATAACCACAATGGTTAACATAACAGAAAGATTCATAGTTATTTTAGAATTGATAAATGGTTATAACATATTGGGGTGCAAAATGAAAGGTATTAGACAACCATTGAGGATAAATTCTGTTATGGTTATTTTTGAGGAATTTTTCTCTTTTTTTGCAATGTTATGAAATTTTATAGTTTTTGAAAAAGGGAAACACGTAGACCGTGTGACAAACCATCACATCAGACAATGCTCTGGGAATCGAACCCACAACCAAATTGCGATTGAGATTTATCGCATACAACTGGACTATGTGATGTCCTTGGTTAGTATGGCTAATTATTTTATTTAAATGATTTTATTGATCAATGATAAGTTTATTTGGGATTATATGTTTTATCTAATAAAAATTCTTAGTATAGAAAAATGATTGTAGAGACCCTAATCTTAACGTACATGGACATTACATTACTTTTGAGGAATACTTAGTACATAACAAAAACACACACACAAGGATCGTAATAGTTTAGTGTCTTTGGAAACTCAGAATATAATCTTCTAATCGTGGTGAATGATCTTCAACATCTCCCATAAATATCTTCCCTTTTTTTACCTAAAACATTTCTTTATATCCTGGGGAAAAGATAACATAAAAGGGTGAGCTCAAATGCTCAGTAAGGGTAATCAAAAGAAATACAGATCACATCATATACATAAGAACATTACTTTTGGAAATCTTAACCTATAAAAGAGATCATAATATCATAACATGGGAAAAATCATAGTAGTGAAATGTAATCCCAATAATCATAACTTAAAACACGAAACTTTGTGGCATACAAACATAATCATAGAGAATCATTTCTTATTAGTCAAGACTCATTGCCAAAACTGTCTTAGTGGACAAAGTCCATTTCTGAACCGAGTTCACTCCTCGTTTCAGTCCTGTTTCACTGAACCGGTTTAACCTGCCATTCCAGCCATGTCTATCTCATGAGATATAAAATCTTTACCAAATGAATTGGAGGGAGATATAGGACCCACCCATCTCATAATGATACCATTCTTATGTGTTCCACAAAATCATAAACCATACATCATAGCATAACCCATGTAATAAAAATGAGATTCTTAAACATCATGACATCATATAAATATTCATATAAGATAAAGGATTTCAAAAAAATATTTCCATCAAAGCATAATCAAATAAATGTAATAATAGGGATAGAAACAGAATCCTATATTATCTTAGATGAAAAATAATTTTGATAAAACACATGAACTCCATTCTTGAGGAAAATATCCTTTCTACTTCAAAAACATTCTTCCTTTATTAATATGTCATAAAATTTTAAACTAAAAAAGGTGATTAAAAATAAACTTGAAAACTTGTAAGGGAATATTCTTTGAAATAATGTTTTTAAAATCCATTCATAAGTTAAAAGAAAACATTCTTCTCATACTTTTTTCGGAAAAGTCCAAAAGTACCTCGTACGAAAAAAACAAAAGATTCCATTCATATATTTTACTAAAAACTCACCGAAGGGTAAAATTGGATTTAAAAAATTGTAGGTGGATAGAAATAATATTACATATTGAGGAAACATGGATGTGGATGATAAAATACACCCCAGTAAATACCAAAGTATAATCAATCTCGGATAAAAATGAGATTGTGATATTTCCCTTACCTTAGGTCTGATTTGCTTCGTAAGTGTCCCAACCTCCAATATAATGATTTAAATAATGTCATTGACTTAATCTGGAATCATAATCATTGTTATGATATCATATATGGTTCACTTATGACTTTATATTACCCGTTCTTTTCTAAATTCCATGTTAAAGAGCGTTTTGGGTAAAATAATTTCATTTTTCTTCCGTGTTTTGACTTGTAATAAATCATTTGATTAATTAGATCATGATTAATTAATTCCAGAATATAATACATGATTTATATATAATATATATTCAGAATATACATATATATAATAGATTAGTAAATGGAAATAAATACACTGTTCATGGAGACGTTTGGCCGTACGTACGCATGAATGCTATTTTCGTTTCCTTATTGAGTTTAATTGAATTAAGTAGATGACATACATATATATACACATAAATACAGTATCATTATTATGTCATATATTTCATGATTACTTATTATATATACTTTATAATCATTCATGAATGGTTAACATGGAGAATGTAACTCATCGCGTTGTGGAGACGGTAGTCCATACGTACACACGAGCGATGATATCGTTCTCATGATCGTGGAATTGTATTGAAGTGTATTTATACTATATCAGAATCGGTATCACTTTACAATAATCATATATAGTTATTATGTACAGCATTATACCCATCCAAGTAAGGTGGTGGTGGAAAATAGATTACACCACGGCGTGTAGACGGTATTCCGTACGTACACACGCGCGGTGATTTCGTTTTCCGTAGGATGGATAGATGGTGAAATAGGGATGTTTCATAATTATAATAACATATCAGTATATTAGTGATACTGATGTTATTACTTCATAATGAAACAACCTAAGAAGAAGAAATGGAAGAAGAAATAAAGTTTAAAGAATCGGTAACGGACATTACCTCTTCTTTGAAGTGCCTCTTTGAGATCTATTTTTAGAGCACTAAAATTGGTCTTTGAGGAAGACCAGAACATCTAGGATGTTTATATGGAAGTGTAGAATGGAATTTGGCAGGTGTTGGTTGAGCTTGAAGGCTCAATGTGGTGTGAGGAAGAGAGGGAGGAGGTTCCCTTTTATAAGGGAGGAGAGGGGCTCCTTTGGAAAATCTAAAAATATTATTTTATTATAAAGACAAATTCGGTTTTAAATAGCTCTAAATTGATTTATTTCGAATATAAGGCTGGGATGGGTCGAAATCCTCTCATCCAATATAATTTAGACAAGTTTAGGTTCCTATTTTAAACTTATCATTTAGATTTAACATTATGTAAAATAATTTTACTTTTACCGTGTCTTCTTGTGTTCTTATACTATAAGGTTAATAAACTTACTATAAGTTGCCAAACGAACCCCAAGTTGTTTATTATTAATATATATAACCTTATTTATGTCATTTGGCAGAAGCATATATTTTTAGAAATAAAATAACAATTACTAATATAATATTTGTTTTAAAAACTATTTTATGTCAATTTTGAAACAAATTAGTAATTGATTTTTGTGAAAATCATAACAGAATGTTTAGTTCGAACAAAGTTATTTAAATCAATAATAACATGTCATATTAACCTAGAAAATTAGTGTAATTCATAAAAATGCTCAAATTATATTTATTTGGGTATTTATAATATCAATTATTCTAATTTTTCACTATTATGGTAATTACTGCATCATCATTGTGTCATAAATAAATAAATTAATTTATTGTCTAAAAATTATAAATAAAATATCATTATGTAGGAAATCGTATTATATTTCTAATTAATTATTAAAATCGAATTTATCTTATGTATAACCCTATATTAAAAATTTTGTAATAAATAAACTTTGATTTTAACTCTTTTAACTCTTCGTTGAATTAATTAATAATAAATGTCTTAATCTAATCCAAGTGGGCCTAAATGGTCATATTTTATTCCTAAGGTTGTTTTTGGTCGAATTAAACTTATCCAATAGAATTAGGACATGTGTTAGGGTAATAATAATATAATTTTTACTCTTAATTACACTATTTACTTTTAATCGTGGTAAAAAAAGTAAAAACTTACAATTCACCAAAAATTATTTTCATCTCATTGAACCACATTTTACTTACTAACATGAACCGTGTCACTCAGATTTTTGAAATTCCACTCACAGAACCGGTAAAATTAAGTTTTATGAAATATTCAGTTTTTTTAACTACCACTTAGTGGTTTCACTATTCATCAAAAAATGAAAGTTTCCAGAAAAATACCCAAAATTTGGCCTAAGCTATATTTGATATTATGAATTCAAAAATGATGTCTATTTTATCAAAATCAAAAAATATCATTTGCATTAATTAATTTAAAAATTAATTCTCGTCGTCAAAACAAATAGCGTGTTCTTAAGAGATAATAACAATCAAAAGATTGACATTTGTTTATGTCTGGTTTAAATGTGAAATTACATCCAATGACCAACATTGTATTAAATTGTAAAAATATATTCTAAATATACTTTAAGACCACTAAAATTAATAATTTATCACTATTAATTATTTCGATTAAAAAAGTTGTTTTTAATTAAAATTTAGTATTTTTCCCTATTCATCAGAAAATGAATGTTATCTGAAAAGTACCAAAATTTCACCCTACGCTAATTTTGATATTCCGAATCCAAAAATGAAGTCCATTTTTAAAAATAAAATTTACAAAATTTCAAAAAGTGGTTATTACTATTCATAATGGCTTGTTTTAATAATATTTTAATAGCATATCATTGTTTAGTGAAACTCAGTATTGCGTACAACACACGCTCTCGCGGAAGGTAGCGCTTGCGTGTAATGTAAGGCAAGTCAAGGATGGGTGTTATGCAAGCTTCTTTTGGTGTAGCGTAAAACACAAGAAATTAATGAAATTAAAAAGAATATTTTTCATAAAATCTCGGCGTGTTACATTCTACCCCCCTTAAAATGAATTTCGCCCTCGAAATTCGTCGGGGTTATAAGTAGTTTACTACTTGAAATTTTATTTAATAGAAACCCACATAGTAAAAAGGAATACCTAAACTTGGCTTTAAAAACTAATGTATGAAATGTAACGGTTACCCAAATTAACTAATCACTGGTTTTCCACGTAGGAGAACATAGGTGAAAATATTGATATGGAAGAAAAATCTAACCATCATGTTCTGATGGAGAGTGGTAGAGAACATGGCTATAAAATAGCCAACAATCACAAATCCATATATTTGCGATGATCTAAGGTACCATTTTATTCATCAGATATAAGGTCACTAGGACATCATTTTTGGTTTTCAACATCATTTCCCTAAAGATGGTGAATTAAAAGTAATACTTACATGATTTTGGTACAAGTTCATTGTTGTTCCTGCTTTGAACAATTTCCACTTCATATCATAATGAAATGAATTTGAATTTGTTATTCATGAAATGTTAATAGATCATGTGATAGAATGATGTGTCATTCCATCTGTTTCAAACAAAAGGTTAGCAAAAGTTATCAAATATACATAAGTCCATCTATGGCGAGGTTAATCATATACGATTCCAAAAATGAACTTATACTTCATATATCATATCGCGTAATAAAATAAAACTAGTTTCTACTAACTAGGGACTTCTTGTAGGCCACTGGTAGGCGATAAAGGCCCGTCGCACTTAGGTTGTGGGTTCGATTCCCACAGCCTTGTCCGACACGATGGGTTATCGCCCATCCTGCAGGTTGTCCTTTTTCTAAAGATATATTACTATAACATCCCATCAATAATATTGAAAAAAGTTTTATCCTAACTTATTTCCAACATAATACATTCCAATATTTTGGCTTATCTAAAATACTTCGGTCCAATCTCATAGTATAAAGAAAATGATTACTTGAGATGTCACATAACAATCACGTGAATTCCATCATTTATCCCCCATATATCATAAGATATATCTTGTTGGTCCAATTACAAACAAGTGAATACCTTAATCATGTATTCTCTTGAAGAATAAATACCCATTAATTGAACCATAATGAAAACATGAATGCAGTCAAAAGTTAACTCTTTCCACATACCAAAATCCAAAAATTCTATATACTCAAACCATGATATATCCTTCTCCTTATATTAGTCATGAGCTCATGAATACGGTCAAAAATTTCATTTTCTCGTTTTCCTTTCATTATGCGCATATCATCTTTTTTTTCAAAAATATCTCAATCACATTCTATGGTTACCGGTACCATTGAAAACCACAATTGACCAATACATAAATATTCCAATATTCCACGATACTATATACAACATTATTTTGGAATCCCATTACATAAAAATTTAATCATTCCACCACATCGTTGTCATATTCAACATCGCCAATAGTGATCGCATGTGACTTCCCTTTGTCCTTTTCCATAAGTGGTTGCTCATGTCGATCATCACTAACCCTTGGATTAGGGAATTTATTAGCATAATGCTCCATTTCCTTGCAATTGAAGCATTGAAGTGTTGGTGGTGCGTTCTCTACAGTCTTTTCTTTATTCACATCATTAGAAACCTTTTTTCCATTACTTCGACACATAGCTGCTCGATGACCTTTTTTTCCACACTTAAAACATTTTCTAGTCCCTTTAAGACAATCTCCACCATGCTTCTTTCCACACATTGAGCATAATGAGACATTCATCTTCATTTCACCATTATTCTAATATTTCTCCTTGAACTCCATCTTTCGTTTCTTGTCAAAACTATGGGATGGATAAGTAACACCAACTTCTATTTCTACCTTGATAGCACACCACACAATTTATTCATAGCTACTGAAGTCTCTTATAGCTAATGCCCTTCGAAGATTTGGTTTTAAGCCACTGAATAATCGATCAAAGTTACTTTTAGGTTGGATGATAAATCCATATGCATACCTTTCAAGACTTGTAAAATTCGCTTCGTATATACCAACAGATTCATCATCCTTTTGCTTTAGTTCAAGAAAATCCACCTTCATCTTTGTTCTAAGAATACGAGGGAAGTACTTATTGAAAAATAATATTTTGAACTCGTCCCATTCCATGGACTCAATTTCATATCCTGGCCTCGTATTCTTGATAAGATTCCACCATTGATCAACATCACCTTCTAAACGATACACTACTAAGATGACTTTATCATGTTCAGAACATTGAAGAACTGAAAATATCTTTTCAGTAGTACTAATCCATTTTTCAACAACAAGTGGATCAGAAGACCCACTAAAAGAAGGTGGATGTTGCCTCATGAAGGACTCAATAGAATATTGTTCTCTTCTCTGCTCATTTGGAAGTCCAGAATGATTCATATCTTGTGTAATTATGCAATATGATTTTGCACTCCATCTCCAATAACATTTGTTTGTTCAGGAGGACAATCATTTCATTGTCCATTACAATGATCAACACAGTTCCTTCGGGTTCCAGCCATCATCTAAAACCCAAAAAGAATAGTGTGAGAGGTAAAAATCATATTTAAGGGGGAGTAACTTCAATATCTAACATCTTTGGTTTAATCTAATATCGTTACCATTGTTCTATGACTATATCCTATACGTATACTTATCCTTAGGGACATCACTAGACATACCTTAGAAATATCTCTAGGGATCTCACTAAAGTTCTTGCATCCTAGTTTCCAAAGGTTGACTAAACCATTCCTCTGATACCAACTGTAGAGACCCTAATCTTAACGTACATGGACATTACATTACTTTTGTGAATACATAGTACACAACAAAAACTCACACACAAGGACCGTAATAGTTTAGTGTCTTTGGAAACTCAGAATATAATCTTCTAATCATGGTGAAAGATCTTCAACATCTCCCATAAATATATTCCCTTTTTTTTACGTAAAACCATTATTTATATCCTGGGGAAAAGAAAACATAAAAGGTTGAGCTCAAATGCTCAGTAATGGTAAACAAAAGAAATATAAATGACATCATATACATGAGAACATAACTTTTGGAAATCTTAACTTGCAAAAGACATCATAATATCATAACATGGGATAAATAATAGTAGTGAAATGTAATCCCAATAATCATAACATAAAACATTAAACTTTATGGCATACACACATAATCATAGTGAATCATTTCTTATTAGTCAAGACTCATTTCCAAGACTATCTTAGTGGAGAAAGTCCATTACTGAACCGAGTTCACTCCTCGTTTCAGTCCTGTTTCACTGAACCGGTTTAACCTGCCGTTCCATCCAAGTCTATCTCATGAGATATAAAATCTTTACCCAATGCATTGGAAGGAGATATAGGTCCCACCGATCTCATAATGATACCATTCTTATGTGTTCCAAAAAATCATAAACCATACATCATAACATAACCCATGTAATAAAAATGGGATTCTTAAACATCATGATATCATAAAACAATTCATATAAGATAAAGGATATCATAAAAATATTTCCATCACAACATAATCAAATCAATGTAATAATAGGGATAGAAACAGAATCCTATATTATCTTAGATGGAAAATAATTTTGATAGAACACTTGAACTCCATTCTTCAAGAAAATATCCTTTCTAGTTCAAAAACATTCTTCCTTTCTTAATATATCATAAAATTTTACACTAAAAGAAGTTGATTAAAAATAAACTTGAAAACTTGTAAGGGAATATTCTTGAAAAAATGTTTTAAAATCCATTCATATGTTAAAAGAAAACATTCTTCTCGTACTTTCTTCGGAAAAGTCAAAAAGTACCTCGTACGAAAAACAACAAAAGATTCATTTCATATCTTTTACTAAAAACTCACCGAAGGGTAAAATTGGATTTAAACAATTCTATGTGGATGGAAATAATACTAAATATTGAGGAAACATGGATTTGGATGATAAAATACACCCCAGTAAATACCAAAGTATAAACAATCTCGGATAAAAATGAGATTGTGATATTTCCCTTACCTTAGGTCCGATTTGCTTCGTAAGTGTCCGATCCTCCTGTATAATGATTTGAATAATTTCATTGACTTATTCCAGAATCATACTCATTGTTATGATATCATATATGGTTCACTTATGACTTTATATTACCCGTTCTTTTGTAAATTCCATGTTAAAGAGCGTTTTGGGTAAAATCGTTTCATTTTTCGTCCGTGTTTTGACTTGTAATTATTCATATGATTACTTAGGTCATGATTCCTTAATTCCAGAATATAAAACATCATTTAAATATAATATATATTCAGAATATAAATATATATAATAGATTAGTAAATGGAAAGAAATACACTGTTCATGGAGACGGTAGGCCGTACGTACGCATGAACGGTGTTTTCATTTCCTTATTGAGTGGAATGGAATTAAGTAGATGACATACATATATATACACATAAATCCATTATCATTATTATGTCATATATTTCATGATTACTGATTATATATACATTATAATCATTCATGAATTGTTAACGTGGAGAATGTATCTCATCGCGTCGTGGAGACAGTAGTCCGTACGTACGCACGAGCGATGATATCGTTCTCATTATCGTGGAATTGTATTGGAGTGTATGTATACTATATCATAATCAATATTACTTTACAATAATCATATATAGTTATTATGTACACCATTATACCCATCCAGGTAAGGTGGTGGTGGAAAATAGATTACACCACGGTGTATAGACGGTATTCCGTACGTACGCACGCACGGTGATTTCGTTTTCCGTAGGATGGATAGATGGTGAAATAGGGTTGTTTCATACTTATAATAACATATCAGTATATGAGTGATACTGATGTTATTACTTCATAATGAAACAACCTAATAAGAAGAAGTGGAAGAAGAAATAAAGTTGAAAGAATCAGTAACAGGCATTACCTCTTCTTTGAAGCGCCTCTTTGAGATCACCTTTTAAGGCACTAAAATTGGTCTTTGAGGAAGACCAGAACCTCTAGGATGTTTCTATGGAAGTTTAGAATTGAATTTTTCAGGGTTTTTCCGAGCATGAAGTCTCAATGTGGTGTGAGGAAGAGAGAGAGGAGGTGCCCTTTTATAAGGGAGGAGAGGGGCTCCTTTGGAAAAACAAAAAATATTATTTTATTATAAAGACAAATTCGGTTTTAAATAGCTCCAAATTGATTTATTTCGAATATAAGGTGGGGATGGGTTGAAATATTCTCATCAAATATAATTTATACAACTTTAGGTTCCTATTATAACCTTATCATTTAGATTTAACATTAAGTAAAATAATTTTACTTTTACCGTGTCTTCTTGTGTTCTTATACTATAAGGATAATAAACTTACTATAAGCATCCAAAAGAACCCCAAGTTGTTTATTATTAATATATATAACCTTATCTAAGTCATTTGGCCGAACCTTAGATTTTTAGGAATAAAATAACAATTACTAATATAAAATTAGTTTTAAAAAACTATTTTAAGTCGATTTTGAAACTATTTAGTAATTGGTTTTTGTGAAAATTATAACAGAATGGTTAGTTCTAAGAAAGTTAATTAAATCAATACTAACATGTCATATTAACCTAGAAAATTACTGTAATTAATAAAAAGTATCAAATTATATTTATTTGGGTATTTATAATATCAATTATTCTAATTTTTCTCTATTATGGTAATTACTACATCATCATTTTGTCATAAATAAATAAATTTATATAATGTTTAAAAATTATAAATAAAATATAATTATGTAGGAAATCTTATTATATTTCTAATGAATATTTACAATCAAATTTATCTTATGTATAACCTTATATTAAAAATGTTGTAGTAAATAAACTTTGATTTTAACTCTTTTAACTCTTCTTTGAATTAAATAATAATAAATGTCATAATCTAATCTAAGTGGGCCTAACTGGTCATATATTATTCCTAAGGTTGTTTTTTGGTCGAATTAAACTTATCCAATAGAATTAGGGCATGTGTGAGGGTAATAATAATATCATTTTTACTCTTAATTACACTATTTACTTTTAACCGTGTTAAAAAAAGTAAAAAGTTACTATTCACAAAAAATTATTTTTATCTCATTGAACCACATTTTACTTGCTCACATCATCCGCGTCTCTAGGATTTTTGAAATTCCACTCACAGAAGTGGTAAAATTATGTTTTATGAAAAATTCAGTTTTTTTAACTACCACTTAGAGGTTTCACTATTCATCAAAATATGAATGTTTCCAGAAAAATACCAAAAATTAGGCCTAATCTATATTTGATATTATGAATTCAAAAATTATGTCTATTTTATCAAATTCAAAACATATCAGTTTCATTAATTAATTTAAAAATTAATTCTCGTCGTCAAAACAAATAGCATGTTCTTAAGATATAATAACTATCAAAAGATTGACATTTGTTTATGTCTGGTTTAAATGTGAAATTATATCCAATGACCAACATTGTATTAAATTGAAAAAATATATTCTAAATATACTTTAATGTCACTCAAATTAATAATTTATCACTATTAATTATTTCGATTAAAAATGTTGTTTTTAATTAAAATTTATTAATTTTCACTATTCATCAAAAAATGAAAGTTTTTCGAAAAGTACCAAAATTTCACCCTAAGCTAACTTTGATATTAAGAATCCAAAAATGAAGTACATTTTGAAAAATAAAATTTACAAAATTTCAAAAAGTGGTTCTTACTATTCATAACGGCTAGTTTTAATAATATTTTAATTGCATATCATTGTTTAGCGAAACTCAGTATTGCGTACAACACACGCTATCGCGGAAGGTCACGCTTGCGTGTAATGCAAGGAAAGTCAAGGATGCGTGTTGTGCAAGCTTCTTTTGGTGTAGCGTACAACACAAGAAATTAATGAAATTAAAAAGAATATTTTTCATAAAATCTCGTGGTGTTACAATGATTTTGTGATTAAGTGATAATGGTTATATTGGAAGACATTCTCTCTTTTGGGAACACTATATGATTAAATAAAATAGAATACCTTGGGATTTAAATTGTGGAGTTATGGATATTATTTTTGAATAATTTATATTGATTTGGGTTAATAATGGAAATGATTAACATATCATATGGAATATGTGATCATGTTAATTACACTTCAGTATGAAACTTTAAGAGTAGTCGATATTTTTGGGGATACATATTAAGATTTACTGTGGAAGACTACGTGATTTAAATATTTCTAAGCTTTGAGTTTCAAAAATAGTTTTCATTATTTTGATGAATTTTAATGAAAATTGTGTATTTAATGGTATTTTTTGAACTTTGGGTACTTTTTGTTTAGTTTTTGAGATTAATAGTAGTATTTATTTTAATAAAGGATTATCCTTTTGCTGGATTATATGATCTCATACTAACCATTTTGGTTTTAGTTAATATCTAATGACAAGGTAAATATATTGTTCATATTTTGTGGATTTTTTGATTTTATCAAAGCTGATTATATCATATTTAATGTGAACCAGTCATCCTGAATACTCATCGTTTGGAGGAAATATGAGTTTGTGTTAGACATCTAGTAAAGGATGATATTCTATATTACAAGTAAGTATGGTTCCTTATGTTTTTAGTTAATCTCATAAATAGATTACTCAATGAAAAGTAACTTAGAAAAATGTTGTCTATTAAATTTTCCTTTTGGGTAATCAAAGACTGTTTTTTCCCATCACATGTTTTTGATTTTCTGGTGGCTAACATTCTCCTAATTATGTTTTTTATCACTCTTCATCAGAACATGGTGGTTTGTTTTCTCTTCCATATCCATGTTTTCATGGAATACTAGTATCCGTTATCTTGGGTGACCCTTTTACTTCTCTTTATTTCTATTAATGTGATATATTTGTTGACTCTTTTTCCAATGTGGGACATTCAATTAAGTTTCCAAGACCTGTTTTAAAATTGTGAGGACGCAATTTAAAAAAGAGGGGAAGGATGTAACATCCCTGGTAAATAATGAGTAAGAAATTTTCATATTTATTAATATTTGGGAATTAAATATTAATTTTACTTTAATCGGGAAGATATGTTCGATGGCTTAACCGATACACAACAACAGGTTTCATTGAAATCTTACATTGCACACAACATTGATTTATATTGAAAATAATAATAATATAATGTTTTTATTTTAAATGGTAGTTAATTCCTAGCCATTGTAATTGAGGGAATGAAAAGAACTAACTAAAAAATTATTATACATGTTTTTTAAATGTTTTTACATTTATCCATTAAAAATTAAGGGGATTAAAATATGAATGAATCGAATTTTAAGCATGAATACTCTAATATTCAGTAAAAGGTTGATTTACTACCTTTTGATACCGAACCCTCATTAAATATAGTTCTAGTCATTTTTAAATGTTATATTTGAAAAAATAAATTTTTTCTCTAGATTTGTGACATCAAAATTTACTTTGGGTAGATTTTTTGTATTTTTCTGATAAAGTTCATTTTTTATGAATAGTGAAAAATATTATATTTTAATTCAAAAGTGGCTTTTACTATAAATTATTTATATAATTATATTATCTTTTTAATTGGGTTTAAAGTGTAATTGGAATATATTTTTACCATTTAATCTAATTTTGGTCATTTTAATTATTTTCACTTTGATATTGGACATAAACAAGTATCAATCTTTTGATAGTTATTGTTTCTTAAAAACACGCTAATTGTTTTGACAACAAGAATTAATTTTAAATTAATTAATTTGACTTATATATTTTAAATTTGGTAAAATAGACATAATTTTTTAATTTGGAATATCAAATATATCTTAGGATTAATTTTTGGTATTTTTCTGAAAAGCATCAATTTTTTATGAATAGTGAAACCATTTAATAGTAGTTAAAAACGGAATTTTCCATTTAAATGAAATTTAACCACTTCTGTAAATTGAATTTTGAAAATCTGACATACATGGTTTTTATGAGTAAGTATACTTTGGTTCAATAAGATAAAAATAATTTTTTGTGAATAGTAACTTTTGACTTTTATTTACCATGGTTAAAGGTAAATAGGGAAATTCAAGATAAAAAGAATATTATAATAATTAAAAATTTCCTTAAAACCTGTCATAACCTTATTGGATGAGTAATGGGGGACCATGGGCATCCTTGGGTGGATTTGGGGACCCCATGGAGACACTTATGAATGATAAGGACACATTAGATTAATTAATTTAAAGTAAAGGCAAAAATGACATAATCAAAAAGCATTTAGTAAATTAATTTTTATATGGTTATATATACGTAATATTTTTGACTATAAATATGATTTGGAAATATAAAAATATTTCCAACATCATGGTATTTTTTTTATAATTTTTAGACATGATATAAATTAAATTCTGTATGACACAATAATGATGCATTGTTTACCTTATTAATAAATTGTTTAAATAAATAAGATTATAAATATTAAAATAACATCCAAAACCTATCCAATTCTTATTGGATGATTTTATTTATATCAATAGTCATCTTATAATTGACTCTAATGATTTTTGGACCTTTAGAAACCGAATATCATTATCTAATAAAATAATATTTTCACACTTTCTTAAAGAGCCCATCATCCCCCTTATAAAAGGAGGCCATTTCTATCCAATTCCTCACACCTCTCAAGCATTTTGGATAGTCCTAACTCTAAACCATTAATCTCCCTACATACCTATCTTCCTCCTAGAATCATTAACTTAGGCATAAGGCACTTGAAGAAGTCCTTTTGGTCTAAACCAAAGGAAGTTACCCAAATTAAAGGAAACAATTTCTCTTAAATTGTTTTCTTTAATTTTAATTATACAAACACCTAAACTCTTTTTATTCCATTTTTTTATAGAAACACCAGTATTATTAATGATCAAGGATGTTTTTATAAAAATTATTTGATCTACTATCACAAAAACCTCCATCTAATGGGGGAAAACATAATGTATCTGTGGATGGAAAACTAACACCTCAAGAAACGATGATTGTTCAATTACCTCCTACTGCCTCTCATGGTGGACATTATGATAGAAAAGTATTTATATATGATATATATTATTTTTATGTTTTCATTATGATATTATATTTTCCATTTATATCATACGTTTATGGTTTCCATTATGGGTTAACGTGATACTTTCATTTGAGGAAGTGCGGACTACCACCCCCTCAAAGTGATACGACTCGTTAATGCCATATGTGGGACATATAAAATATAGAGTTAATGATATTATATATATGATATTATACTGGAATTATAATATAACTATTTCTAATTATGTTTTAATTCCATTAAAATTTGAAATAGAAATGAAATTAGTGTCCATGCGTACGTATGACTTACTGCCTCCATGAACGGTGCATTTCATTTCTTACCTCCAAATGATATGTAATATCATAAATACATATATATATTTATATAATGGATATATATGATATATATGATATTTAAATCATTAATATCATTCTGGAGATAATGGACTATTGACCACAAGGACAACTTGTAATTATAAGGAGTCCATTTTTGACTCAAGTACCAAATATTGACCAAACAACCATTATTAACATAAATGATTGCATAATGTTTATAACATGGTAATAAGTGATATAAAAAGAATAATAAAAATTAAAAATGTTCTTAATCAAGTATAAATTAACTTTAGTTAATTATTTTGGAAGAACACGGAACATACGAGTCAAGTAGGACACAAGGTAAGGGGATTTCTTATCTCGCTTTTAATTCCGT
Source organism: Viscum album (assembly GCA_963277665.1). Lineage (NCBI taxonomy): Eukaryota > Viridiplantae > Streptophyta > Magnoliopsida > Santalales > Viscaceae > Viscum > Viscum album. Next base: position 1,561,209,956 of record OY728156.1, read on the forward strand.
GATATTTCCATTATTCACCATTTATTTATTACATGTGTTGTAATGTATACTTACATTGATATATATTATCATTATTGTATTTATATCCATGGTATTGTGTGATTCATTTGCTGGTTACTATCCTTTGGTCATACGACTCGATTGATTAAATCGAGGTAAGGGGTTTTATCTCACTTTTTATTTCTGTGAGATTCATCCTATATTTCCCACTATTTGATTTTGTGTTGTGTATATAATCCCCATTATTATACTCTTTGTGTAATATAATTTCATTTATGAGTATTTACATCTTCATTGTATGAACCTTATTTAATGTGGCATATTTTTGTTAAGTTACCAAATCGGTAAGGGAACCTTTCACCATCCTCTTTTTGAAAGACTTCTTTCTGTCATTATTTTAATTTTCATATTATTTGGTTGGGATATGTTCATATATATTATTATTGATGTAAAATTTATGTCCAATTGATGAGATACCATTTTTATCTAATCAACTCATTTTCTGAATTTTAAAGATACACTTTTAGGTTGTCTAATGTTTACAAGGGAACTTATTAACCCAATATCAATTCTTTGGGTTCAACTTGTACTTCTGGAATATGTTGTCCAATGAATATGTTTGAATTACCTATGATTGACATACACATAATATCCACTTATACTGGGTGTCTTTAGTTTTTTCACACATAATTATGTTATTGATTTATCCTTAATTTAAGGATACCATCTTTATAAGGGATTCCATCTCAATTTACATTTCCACTGAGACTTCATTATTGTTATGCAGCAATTCACTCTTATATGGTGTATATACTTCCCTTTGACATATTATATCATGTATCAATTTATTCTCATGATATTATAAAGTTATGATGAATTGTTATTCCTCAATTATTTGTATTCAGGAGTTTCTAATTTTGTTAAAAACACTTTAACTAAAATATTGTTTTAATTGTTTTAAATATTTATTATTATAAATCATTATCTTTAATTTCCATGTTTTAAAAATTGTTTTGAATATTTTTTTATATGGAAATTAATGTTTTAAAATTATAATTACATTAAAATCTTCAGGGTTTTATGGGACAAATTGATTCAAAAATCTATTTTTAAATGGTTTATGAAAATGTAATGATTATTTCAATATCTTGAAATTAATTATTGTGATTTCAAGTGAAATTTTATTAGTGAAATGTTTATATTTGAAATATTTTATTTTTTATGATGGTACTTGGACATTTGATGGGTGGTTATGTCATAAACCAAATGACGGGTGGTGCCATGATAAACAGGGATGGTTGGTTACGTTACAACCTCCAATGCATTGGGTATGGAAGTCGGCCGTATGGCTATTCCATTTAGAGATATGTTTTGAAGTCGACCATATGGTTATTCCTTTTATGAATGTTTATGTTCCAAGCTAACTTTATATGTTATGTGTTCTTTATATGAGTCTTAAAGTAATCTTTTTGTTACAAAAGGGTAAGTACTGATCTTTTATTTAGTGAAGAGTATTTAATAGTTCATAAATGTGAAAATTATTACTTATGTTAAAGTATTCATGGTTTACAAGTTGTTTTGAGATACTAAAATTTTTCCTTTTTTGTGTAACCCTTACTGAGCTTTTTATGCTCATCCAAAATTTTTGAAATGTTTTTCACAGGACATAATGTGGAATAGGGTCATGGATGGGATCAAGGAAAAGTCTTGTTGTTTTAAACATGGAAATATAGATGTCAATTTTTCGTCAAGAGTTTTTATTTGATGAAAAAATGGAAACTGAGTAGAAGTGTCTACTTCCTAATTTTTGAGATGTAATGTTATAGTAATGACCTAACTCTCTAAAACTCTATGCCTGAAAAGATCCTGGATGTGAATTATTCATTTAATTCCATATTATGAAATGTTTATGGTCGGGTCACTGTAGTTGGCATTAGAGGTCGGATTAGGTAACTTTAGAGGTTAGGGTGTAATTTAAGCATAAGTGACATAACCATAATGGTTAACATAATAGAAATATTCATAGTTATTTTGGAAGTGATAAATGTTTATTACACTTTGGGGTGAAAAATGAAAGGTATTAGATAACCTTTGAGGATAAATTATGTTATGGTTATTTTTGAAGAATTTGTCACTTTTTTTGGAATGTTATGAAATTGTATAGTTTTTGAAAAATGGAAACAATTAGACTGCATGACAACCCATTGCATCAGAAAAAGCTGCGGGAATCGAACCCACAACCAAAGTGCTATTGGGATTTATCGCCTACCACTAGACTACGAGATGTCCTTGTTTATTATGACTAATTATTTTCAGTTAAATGATTTTATTGATCAAGAATAAGATTATTTGGGATTATATGTTTTATCAAATGGAAATTCTTAGTATTGAAAAATGATTTGGTGATTAAGTGATAAAGGTTATTTTGGATGACATTCTCTCTTTTGGGAACACTATATGCTTAAAGAAAATAGAATAACTTGGGATTTAAATTTTTGATTAATGGTTGAAATATTATTTTTGAAGAATAAATGTTGATTTGGGTTATTTATGTAAATGAATAACCTATCATATAGAATATGTGATTTGGTTAATTACACTTCAGTATGAAACATTAAGAGTAGTCAATGTTTTTGGGGATAAATATTAAGATTTACTGTCGAAGACTATGTGATTTAAATCGTTCTGAAATTTGAGTTTCAATAATAGTTTTGATTATATTGATGAATTTTAAGTAAAATTGTGTATTGAATGGTATTTCATGAACTTTGGGTACGTTTTGTTGAGTTTTGTCGATTAATAGTAGTATTTATTTTAATAAAGGATTATCCTATTGGGGGATTATATGATCTCATAATAAGCATTTTGGTTTTTGTTAATATCTAAAGACTATGTAAATATATAGTTTATATTTTGTGAATTTTTTGATTGTCTCGAAGTTGATTATAGGAAATTTAATGTGAACAAGTCATCCTGAATACTCATCGTTTGGAGGAAATATGAGTTTTTGTTAGAAATATAGTAAAGGATGAATGTCTACATGACATGTAAGTATGATTCCTCATGTTTTTAGTTATGCTCATAAATTGATTACTCAATGAAAAGTATCTTATAACAAAAACCTTGACTATTAATGTTTCCTATTGGTGAATCAAACACTATTTAACCCATCACATGTTTTTTATTTTCTGGGGGCTTACATTCTCATAATTATGTTTTCTATCACTCTCCATCAGAACTTGGTGGTTTGTTTTCTCTTCCATATCCATGTTTTCCTGGAATCCTATTATTTGTTATCTCAGGTGACCTTTTTAATTCTCTTTATTTCTTTTAAATTGATATATTTATTGACTCTTTTTCCAATGTGGGACATTCAATTAAGTTCCCATGTCCTGTTTTAAAATTACGAGGATGCAATTTCTAAGAGGGGGAAGGATGTAACATCCCTGGTAAATAATGAGTAAGATATTTTCATATTTATTAATATTTGTGAATTAAATATTAATATTAATTTAATGGGGATTCTATGTTCGATGGCGTACCCAATACACAACAACAGGTTTCTTTGAAATCTTACGTTACACAAAACATTGAGTTGTACTAAAAATAATAATAATATAATATTATTAATTTAAATGGTTGTTAATGCCTAGCTTTTGTAATGGCAGGAATGAATTGAACTAACTACAAAATTTTTATACATGTTTTTTAAATGTTTTTACATTTATCCAATAAAATTTAGGGGCTTAACATATGAATAAATCTAATTTTAATCATAAATACTCTAATATTTAGTAAAGGGTCGATTTACCACCTTTTGGTAGCAAACACTTTTTAAATATAGTTTTTCTAAATTTTATATGTTATATTTGACAAAATAAAATTCTTCCCTAGATTTGGAACATCAAAATTAACTTTGGGTAGATATTTGGTATTTTTCTGATAATGTTCATTTTTTGATGAATAGTGAAAAATATTGTATTTTAATCCAAAAGTGATTTTAAATCTAAATTATATATATGATTATATAATCTTTTTTATTGGTTTTAAATTGTAATTAGACTATATTTTTATCATTTAATCCAATGTTGGTCATTTTAATTAATTTCACATTGAAATTGGACATAAACAAGTATCAATCTTTTGATATTTATTGTTTCTTAAAAACACGATAAATGTTTTTACAACGGGAATTAATTTTAAATTAATTAATTTGAAATCTATGTTTTTTTATTTTGTAAAATATACGTCATTTTCTAATTTTTAATATCAAATATATCTTAGGCTAATTTGTTTGTATTTTTCTGAAAAGCTTCAATTTTTGATGAATAGTGAAACCCCTTAGTAGTAGTTAAATAACTAAAATTTCCATTTAAATGAAATTTTACCACTTCTATGAATTGAATTTTGAAATTCCAACATACATGGTTGTTATTAGTAAGTAAATTTTTTTCAATAAGATAAAAATTATTTAGGTGAATAGTAACTTTTTACTTTTATTTACCACGGTTAAAGGTAAATAGGGAAATTCATGGTAAAAGAAATATTATAATAATTCCAAATTACCTTAACACTTGTCCTAAACTTATTATATGTGTAATGGCCGACCATGGGCATGAAAGAGTCTATTTTGGGACCCCATGTATTCACTTATGAAAGATAATGACACTTTAGATTATTTAATTTAAAGTAAGGGAAAAAATGACATAAACAAAAATCTTTTAGTAAATTAATTTTATATGGTGTTATATAAGAAATATTTTTTTCTATAAATATTAATTGAAAATATAAAAAGATTTACTACATCATGGTATTTTTTTTATAATTTTTAGACATTGAATAAATTAAATTATTTATGAGACAATAATGATGCCGTGTTTACCTCTTTAATAAATCATTTAAATAAATAAGATTATAAATATTAAAATAGCATTAAAAACCTATCCAATTTTTATTTAATGATTTCATTTAGACCATGAGTCATCTTATATTCTAATCTAATGATTTTTTGACCTTTAGAAACCGAATATCATTATATAATAAAATAATATTTTCACACTTTTCTAAAGAGCCCACCCCCTTATAAAAAGAGACCATTTCTAACCAATTCCTCACACCTATCAAGCCTTTTGGATCCTCCAAAATATGACAAATTAATTTCCCTACATCCCTCTATTCCTCTTAGTATCCTTTCTTTAGTCATAAGGCACTTCAAAAAGTCCTTTTGTTTCAAACCAACGGAAATTACCCAAATTAAAGGTAACAGTTTCTCTATAATTGGTTTCTTTAATTTTACTTCTAAAACCCCATAAACAATTTTTATTCCTTTTATTTATAGAAGAAACAGTATCCTAGATATACTAGGATGTTTTAATGAGATGTATTCGAACTATACTTACACACACCTCCATCTAATGGGTGAAGAACACAATGTTTCTGGGGATTGAAAACTAATGCCTCACGAAACGATGATTGTTCAATTATGTCCTACCACATCTCATGGTGGCCATTATTATGGAACTATATTTATATATGAAATATATTATTTTTTTTATGCTTTTGTATTTTCCATTTATATCATACCATTATGGTTTCCATAATGGGTAAACGCGATAATTTTATTTGAGGAAGTGCAGACTACCGCCCCCTCAAAGTGATATGACTAGTTAATACCACATGTAAGATGTATAAAGGATGGATCTAATGATATTATATATGATATTATACTGGATTTACAATATAACTTTTTATAATTATGTTTTAATTCCATTTAAAATGAAATAGAAATGAAATTAGCATTCATGAGTACGTATGGCTTATCGTATCCATGAACGGTGCATTTCGTTTCTTACCTCTAATTTTTTTGTAATATTATTAATAAATATATATAAGGGATATATATGATATATAAATCATCAATATCATTCAGGATATAATGTAATATTGACAAGAAGGACAACTTGTAATTATAAGGAGTCCATTTTTGACTCACGTACCAAATATCGACCAAACGACCATTATTAACTAAAATAGTTGAATAATGGTTAAAACATGGTAAGAAGTGATATAAAAATAATAATAAACTTGAGAATTTTTTTTAATCATGTAGAAATTAACTTTATATTATTATTCAGGAAGAACTCGGAACATACGATTCAGGTAGGACACGAGATAACGAGATTTCTTATCTCACTTCAAATTCCATGAGATTTCCATTGTTTGCCACTTATTTATTGCATGTGGTTTAATGTATACTTACATTGATATATATTATCATGATTCTTTTTATATTCATGGTATTTTGTGATTAATTTGGTGGTCATTATCTTATGGTCATACAACTCGATGATTACAACATGGTAAGGGGTTTTATCTCACTTTTTATTCCCGTGAGATTCATTCTATATTTTCCACTATTTCCTTTTGTGTGGTGTATGTACTTTCCAGATTGTAATATTTATTCAGTATAATTTAATTTATTATTATTTTCATCTTCATTTAATGATCATTCTTTCATGTGGAATATGTTTTGTAATTTACCAAATTGGTAAGGGAACCTTTCAACCTCCTTGTTTTAAAAGACTTCTTTATGTTATGTCTTTTAATTTACATCTTATTATATTGGGATATGTTATTCTATATCCTTATTGATGTAAAATTTATGTCCAAGTGATTAGATAACCTTTTTATATCACCAAATAATTTTCTGAATTTTAAGGTGACACCGTTAGGCTGTCAAATGTTTACAAGGGAACTTCTTAACCCAAATTCAATTCTCTGGGTTCAACTTGTACTTCTTGAATATATCATACTTTGAATATGTTTGAATGACCTCTGATTTTTTTTACAATTAATATCTACTTATATTGGGTGTATTTATTTTTTTCACACATAATTATGTGATTTATTTATCCGTAATTTATGGATACCATATTTATAATGGATTTCATCTCAATTTACATTTCAACTGAGATTTCATTGTTGTTATGCACCTATTCACTCTTATATGGTGTATATACTTTACTTTAACATATTATATCATGAATACCTTTATTATCACGATATTATAATGTTCTGATTAAATGTCATTCTTCAATTATATGTATTCAAGATTCTCTCATTTTTTTAAAAACTCTTTAACTAAAATGTCGTTTTAAATGTTTTAAAGATTTATTATTATAAATCATTATCTTTAATTTCCATTTTTAAAAAATGGTTTTGAGTATTTATTTACATGGAAATTAATGTTTTAAAATTATAATTCCATTACAATATTCAAAATTGTATGGGACACATTGATTCAAAAATCCCTTTTTAAATCGTTTATGAAAATGGAATGATTATTTCAATATCTTGAAATTAGTTTTTGTGATTTCAAATGAAATCTTATTAGTGAAATGTTTACATTTGAAATATTTTATTTCTTATGATGGTACTTGTACATTTTATGGGTGGTTACATGATAAACCAAATGACGAGTGGTGTCGTGATAAACCAGGACGGGTGGTTACGTTATAACTTCCAATGCATTGAGTATGGAAGTCGGCTGTATAGCTTTTCCATTTAGTGATATGTGTGGAAGTCAACCATTTGTTTATTCCATTTAAGTATGTTTATGTCCCATGTTACCTTTACATGTAATGTGTTATTTATATGGGTTTTATAGCAATCATTTGGTTTTAAAAGGGTAAGTAGTGATCATTTATTCAGCGAAGAGTATTTACTACTTCATAAAGGTGAAAAGTATTACTTAGGTTATAGAATTCATGGTTTACTAGTTGTTTTGAAAAACTAACAGCTTTTCCTTTTTTGTTTATCACTTACTGAGATTTTTATGCCCATTCAATGTTTTTTAAATTTTTTTCATATGACATAATGTCGAATAGGGTCAAGGATGCGATCAACGAAAAATCATGATGTTTTAAACATGGAACTAGACATGTATGTTTTTCTTCAAGAGTTTTTATTTTATTAAAAAAATTGAAACTGAGTAGAAGTGTCTACATTTTAATTTTTGAAATGTAATGTACTAGTAATGACCTAACTCTCTATAAATCTAAACCTGAAAAGATCCTCAATGTGAATTATTCATTTAATTCATGATTATTCAATATTTAAATTTGGGTCCTTATAAAGATCTTATAAAATAGTCATTTATAACTGTTTGGTTAATTTTGAAATCTGCTTTCCAAAAATAATATTCGTTTTATAAATATAATTTTCTTTAAATTTTAAATTTTACTTTTAAAATAAAAAAACACTTATTGAAAATGACCGGTTTTTGACAATAACAGTTTTTAAACACTAATAATGATGACATTTGGATTTTGAAAAATTTTAAGATGATATATATATTTAAAAAAATAAATAAATAATAATATTTTATTAACATATTATATTTTTCAAAAAAAATCAAATAATATAGAAAAATAGATTTCTTAATTGATTTTGATTATTATCCAAAAATACTCTTTGAGATTGAAAAATCATTTACAAAGTACCAATAATAGAAAAAAACATATTCATTATTCGATAAAATAATAATGTACATAATCATATTTCTAGTGTAGTGATACATATCCCTTTATTACATAATCATATTACCTAAGATTAAGGTGAACCATGTTGGGTCTTTCATTGGGTCATTTGGTGAACATGGTTTGGGTTGAGATCTCTCAAACCTTGAAATTCTCTCGTAATCGGTTTATCTCATTCTTATGTTGATGGATATCTGCTTCTGATTGGTCTAGAGAAAATCCTTAAAATTATATCTCCCTCATATGCTCTAATAAATGGGCTTCATGGGGTTTGATCCTACTAGTTGAGGAAATCACATCATTTTTTGTGTCAAAACGATTTGTTAAAACCCTATAATTATACTAGTTATGTGATCATGGTTCAAAATCTATATTATCAATGGTAATTATACACGAAGATTATTTAAATACAAATAGATATGATAAAAAAACGAGTCTATGTATTTTCTATATCCCTTATACATTTAATTAAATCAAACGAAATGGAATTTTATTCGTAAATGTTCATGTCCATAAATCCTACCCCCTTAAGAAATTTTCTCTCTAAAATTTCTTTTCCTAAACTATAACAAATTAAGTTAACCCTTCTTCATCACATCCTCTAGTTCCCAAAATTTTTCTTCAAACTTGTAGTTTTACAACATCACCTTAACAAGGGGCATCATCTTATTTCTCTAAATTTTTTCTTTAAGATCTAAGATCATTACTGGATGATATTTATAGGAAATTTCATTCTATAATGGTACTACCTCTAGATTGACTACATGTGATGGGTAGGGTATGTACATTATTAAGATTTATATGTGTAATACATCATTTACTTGATATAGTATTGGTGAGAATGATAGTTGATAGCCCAATACTCCACTAAAATCATGGATCTCAAAATGGTCGATGTACCTGTGACTGAGCGTTCCATTTTCCCAAATCTCATCACTCTCTTCTATAGAGATATATTAGGGAATAAAATATCTCCAAAATCATACTCTATGACTCATCGAAAATTTCTATCATTTCATTTTTGTCGACTCTGAATAGCTTTGATGTGCTGCTGGATGGTATTAACCTTCTGCACCATTTCTTCATCCAATTCTGAACCATGATGTTTTCATTCCCCAACATCATCCCAACATATTGGGGTTCTATAACTCATTCCATAATGGGATTCATCAGGGGAAATTTGGTTTCTCGAGTGGAATATGCTGTTGTAAGAGAACTCATACAAATAAAAATGTTGGTCACATCTCCCTTTGAAGTACATAAAACATGATCTTAACATATCTTGAAGTGTTTGGATAGTATTTTGAGATTGGCCACCAGTTTGAGGGTGATAAGATGTACCAACGTTCTGCATAGTGGTTAGAGCATGCTGAAGACATTTCCAAAACATGATTTGAATCTTGTGTCTTGATCAGATATAATCAATAGCGGAACTTTAATTATCCCGACTACTTCTATAATGTATATATATGCTAGTTAATCTAGAGATTAAACATCTCAAATATAAATTAAGTGTACTGTATATTTAATATGATCCACAAAAACTCCGAGAGCATTGTTACCTTTTGATGTGTTCAGATGTCTAGTGACAAAGTTCCTAGTTATTTTCCCATTCCCTGTTTTTATGGGTAATTATCGTATCATCCAATTGGGCTCCTGCCTTTAATCATTCACTTACTGACATATTGGACACATTGATTTATATTCTTTTATATCCTTCTTCATGTTATCCCACCGACAATGATCTCAAAGATCTTGATAAAACATCGTGTTTCCTGGGTGAGTTGACAAATTCAAACTATGTGCATCATCCAAAAGTTCATTCTTTAACTAAATATTTTATGGAAATCATAATCTCAATCCAAACCGTGAAATTAATTCTTTATTGACATTGAACCTTGAGGGTTTTAATTTTCTGATCGATTCCACTTTCTTCTAAATTCCAACATCTTCTTTTTGAGATTATTTTATCCTTTCCAAAAGAGATGGATTATAAATCATTTTTCAAAGGATTGATGATGTTATTATCATTAAGATTCCCATGATAATATTCTTCTATGACAAGAAGATTTGATCCTTCTCAATTCTCATCAATGATAGAATTTTTGGGTCCTTTTACATTAGATTATTAACCATCTTGATTTATTTCTCTGGATGGTAGTGGCTTTAATAGTCATAACCCTTGATGAACTCAAACCATATTCATTTTCACAAATTCACATCTTTCTGTGTGAATATATATTTTATACTTTTGTGATCTGTATATATTTTACACATATCCCCAAACAGATAATGACACTAGATTTTCATTTCATAGATCACAACTACCTCTCTATATCATGTGGGGGACATTTTTTATAAATAATTTTCAACTACCTTGAGGTATAGGTAATGAAATTGTCATTTTTCATCAAGACACATCCCAATCCATTCTATAAATCATCACTAAAAATAATATAAATCTCCCCACATATGGTTTTTGTGATCTCAGGTGTAGTGATAAGCCACCATTTCAACTCCATGAATCTTTCATCACGTTCTTCATTCTATGAAAATTTTAATCCATTCTGATTTAGATTCATAAGATGGTTTGATAATCATGATTAATTTCTCACTAATCAGTGATAAAATCTAGCAAACCTAAGGAAACTATAGATATCATTCATGGAATTTCACCTCGGCTATCCATAAATTTATTTTTTCTAGGAAGATCCACTAATATTTCATTTATTGTTATGATATTTTCCAATATTGTGAATTATTTCAACTAGAACTCACACTTCCTATAATTTTCATAGTTCTTATCCTTCCACAATGTCTTTACCAAGGTTCTCATATTCTCTTCATTCCCCTACATGGATTTTGATTATATTAGAATATCATCAATAAATACAACAACAAATTTTTCATCATAATCTATCAAGACTCTATTATCATGTCCATAAAGATTATTGGAGAATTAGTGGGTATGAATGTAATCATTATGAACTCATAATTCATGTACCTTGAATGAAAAGTAGCCTTGCGAACATCCTCTTTCATCACCCTTACATGGTAATATCCTGACCGCAGATCCACCATCAAGAATTATTGTTGTTCATGTATGTGGTCAAAAATTTTACCAATTCATAGAGAAGGGAACTGATTCTTTATCATGATTTTGTTAAGCTAAAGATATTCAATGAAAACGAGAATTGACCCATCATTATTCATGACAAATAGGATTACTTCACCCCATGGTGATTCACTTAGGAGTATAAACCCTTTATCCAAATTCCATTGTAGTTGTTTCATTACGTCCTCAAGTAACACAATAGCCATTCCATATGGATCATGGATATTAGCAATTCCCCATGTATAATCTCGATCAAAAACTGAACATTTCTCCTTAGAGGAAGACCAGGACATTCCTTGGGAAACACATTAGCAAATTCCCTCACAATTTGTAATGTCTTCAAAGATGGCTCATTCCATATATTCCATAATTTTAGATAGATATGATTTATTATAGGTTGATAATATCCAAGCATGAGATAATTGTTCTAAATAGGATTCCTCCACCTACTTTCATTTATATAGAATTAGGGGTCGATTTTCCATATAGTGAGTGATTTTATTATCATGGCAATTTATGTTTTCTCTATATACGGAAATCCCATCCGTAGAAAAAATTGTATAAAATTCCACCAAGGTAAGTATTAATAGGTCCTTCATAATGATAAATCAAAAAATTGTGATACGGAAGGCATTATATACATATGATGAAATAATTTCGGCATTTTCTATTTTCACCGACATATCTACATTCATGATTTTGGTGTTTTTTTAATTCTTATACTAAACATTCAGGATATAAAGGTATGATTAGAACAAGAATCAAAAATTACGTTCTCATTTCATGAATAAATAACAAGGGTACATGTCACCACTTTGTTGTCGAGATTCACATTGTTGGTAGAGATGGAAAAATATCTCCCTTGATTTTTCGGAGGATATTGGTTATCTCTAAAATCCCTTACCTTAGGGCACTGATTATCAATGTTCCCCAGTTCCATGAAGCTGTATAATTGGACAATGTGTTGACGGTCGACCGAAGTGTTTCTTTACTTTTTCACAATAGAGAGTTTCTCTTGTTAGAAATTATTAGATAGGTGACCACCCATCCCACTCCAAAAGAATTTTCATGCTCCTTTTAGGAAAATTCGTGGATTCTTCTTCCCACACCATTGCATGTGGTATGTTGAGATTTCATAGTACCATTAGTTGTCTCTATAAGAACACTAGAATTAATCTACACTTTCTGCTTCATGATCATTCTCCACCACTGATATGCTTCACCCTTCATATGATAAACATCCAAAATAACCTTCTCTTTTTAGTAACATTGAAGGATTGAGAAGATAATTTCAATGGAATTAATCCATTTTCCCATGATTAAGGGGTCATATGATCTATTGAATGTAGGAGGCCTTTGTCATAATAGGATCTCCCTTGTGGGTTTCTCTCTCTTAATGAATGGTGGGAGCCCCTCCAGGTCAAGGATTCTATTCAAATCATGAGTTAAATGAGAGAGTATTGTGATAATGTTTTCGATTCCCACCCCCATTAGGATGGGTATCTCATTGGGGAAATCCTAGCATAGCCCTTCACATATGTTGTTAGTATGTTTACTTCTATTTTAATCCATTGGCTATAATAAAAAAAAATTTAAAGATGGTAATTTTATATAGTTAAACACATAAAGGGGAATCCAATGACATTAAAGGGGTAAAATATAAATTACATTTATCTCATTGACATATGAGTTTCTAGGCTCCAGTCTATGTTATCCATGATCTAATTCCTTAGTTATAATATTATGTACATTTTGTTTGTTCCCACAGTAGTATTTTGTAATGAGATTTTTTAATTTACTAAAGAACATTCCTTCTGTGTTTCAAAAAAAGTTTGCAGTATGGCTCATTGTCATGTACCAGGTTTCCTCGAGTCAGGTCCGGAACACCTTTGTAAGAGTTGTTACTCATAGGTACATCTGTTCCAGAACAACACCCATTTTTAGTATATAGACAGGTATGCATTTTTATGACAAACCCCTTACTCAATACTTACCAAAATTGTGGGATTATTTCTTACTCTTAGTCTTATCCTTAAGGGATTTTACTAGGTTTTTTCTAATCATAATCCAAAAAATATCTAAATCGATCACCTGATACCAACTATAACAACTAGGCTTTTTATTTCATATTTAATAATGATTTATTAAAACAAATCATTTTTTATAACTCATAATATCACGATATATAGTGTATTTGTGGTTCAGGGACATTTCATAACAACTTAAATAATTAAATACAACATCTTAATTGAAAGTTTCATTCACAAGACCAAATCATTACTTAATACTTAACACTACATGGGATAACCTTACGATATACATAATAAATTGGTGACATATAAATCATATTAAGGGATTAAACATGGAGTAACATGATGATGATAGTATATTCTATACAAGTTATAACAATGAGTCATAATAGATGATGAATAATATGGCTTGATATAGCATGGTAATCATAACATAGGAAATATGGAAACAACATTCAACATTATATTAGTATGATTCAAGACGCATTTCACATAGATGAGAATGGGTCATGGATAATTTCACATATAGGATCATGATTCAAAACTCATTGAACATGACATATCATGATAACAAACATTAGCCAATCCATTGGAGAGATCCCAGGGGAAACCCTTCATCATTATTCTATTCTCATGCTTAAGTGTGCCACATAGATTATACAAGAAGGATTCATTAATCATCACAATTTATTTCATTATCAAGGAAATTATTAATATAAACATTTAGATCCACAATAAATAGTTAAATGATCATAAAAGTGATTACCCTTTATCAAAAAATGGTCATGGTATTCACTACACAATTATTTTGGCATGGAAAATCATTGTGCAGTTTTAATAGCATCAAGACATAACATAATAAATCATGAAATGGGTTAATGAGAGATAAAGTTGTATCTCATAATATAGAAATTAAATGGTCAGTAAAAGAGACATGGAAATACATTTCCATATATAATTAATTAGATATAGAAGGCGTAACATAATTAAAAAACTTGAAGAAAGGGGAGAGAGGAAATAAACATTACAAAATTTATGTATAGTAACAAGTGTAAAGGAAGGCTTAATGAGAGAGAAAGGGTCCTCTCAAAATTTATAAATCTTAATGAATTTATGGGGGAAGTGTGAAAACATACCCCATATTTAGTAATTTAAAATAAAATGGCATAACAAGACAATGAAACTTTGGTAAAAATGAGAAAGGAAAGAATTCTTACTTGGATGTGTAACTACAAAGGCTTGGGAGAGGCATATTGAATGCTTGGTGAACATTGGGAAGACTCTTGTGAGTAGAGGGAAGAGTTTGACCATAATCAAAATAGTTCGATTGAAGATTAATGGCATATTGGGTGGGTTTATGTAGGAAAAGAGGGGGATATTATTATTTTTTGGTTTTGGACACTAATTAATGAAATTTTCAAAACTATAAATCATAACATGGTTTTTCCCATGTTTATTTGTAAAATTAATGTGTTTTACATTATTTTATTTTCCTATGGTATAATGTTTTTAAAATATTTCCCTTTCTTATGTGGAGGTGAATCATAATCTTAAAGAAATGAATTTAAGATCAAAATTTATATTATATGTGTTGGACGATTCATAATGGATTATAAAAATAAATAAACTAAAAATAAAACCAAATATTTTTAATACCAAACATATGTCTGTCCATATATACATTTTATCGTATCTATTTCATCTTTTGGGCCATTATGATGTCATAAAACACACTATATATTTATACATTTTTTAGTGTTTCCCAAAAAATTAAACTATCTTAGAAAATTAGAAAAAATCACCATTAGATAATTTCAATATCCTAATTCAAAAAATAATATACATTTTCTCTAAATAATTACCAAAATTTGTGACTTTTTAGTTTCAGAATAAAAATCAATAGTCATTGAAAATGACAGGTTTATGACCATAAGAGTTTTCAAACCCTAATAAAATTATATTTGAATTCATAAAAATTATATGAACAGTTATATATATAACATGTAATTTAACAGTAATATTTTATTATAATATTATTTATTTAAAAAAATAAATAAATTAATTCATCATAATAGATTTTTTAATTTAATTTTAAATATAATCCAAAAATATTAATTGTGGTTTATAAATATTTTTCAAATTAATAATAATAGAAAGAAAATGTATATATTACTCAATAAAAAAATAATGTAAATAACGTTATTGATTATATCATGATACATATACCTTTATTATACAAGAATATCCCCTAAGAGTATAGTGCGTGTTGGTGGGGCTCTCAGGGGACGATTTAGTGAACATGGTTTGGGTCGTAATCTTGATGAGCTTGAACTTCTCCTATAGTCAGTTTTACTCATGCCTAAGTAGTTGGATCTTATCTTAGGCTTGGCTTGGGTAAAATAAAAAAATTATATCTCCCTTAGAAACTATGATAAATGGGATTTATAGGGCACAATCCTAATTATTGAGGACGTCACTTCCTTTTTATATGCCAATAAAATTTGTTTAAACCCAATATTTATACTAGTCCGTTGACCACAATTCAATGACTATATCATCACTGGTAAAGATACTTAATTGTCATTTAAATACAATTAGATATAATAAAACAAAAATATTTAAATTTTTTCTACATTCATTATATATTTAATTAAATAAAAATAAATATAATTTTATTCATAAATGTTTGGGTCATTACGATATTATTATTAATTTTTATTAAAATTCATGTAATTTGATGTATGGATGAAAAATATGAAGAGTCATTCAGAGGGTGTGGGGTCATAAGATTTGTGTGTCATAAGTGAGGTAAAATTTATTGAATATATCAAAAAAGGTTGTATCCCTTTCTAGTTAATGATGGGATATATATATAGATATTTGATTAAAATTTAGTTATCAGATTAACTCCATTGGTCATGGTAGTTCACCGAAAAGTTTATTTTATGAAGTGAATGAATGATAAGTCAAGAATAAAATACTAAGACCCTAGTATGTGTCCTACATGATGAGATATCAATACAAAGGTAATATATTTACCAATGTAATTCATTGTAAGGTTCATTTCATTGATATGTAAAATCCATTATTTCTTGGTTCCTGGACATGTTACTAAAAATTGATCATTGACCATTGGTAATGTGACCAAAGACCACTAATAATATTTCCAAGAGTGTCACAAACTTCCAGTATCTATAATCTCATGAAATTATATTAAATTTAATATTAAGTATAAATATTATTCTTGTATTCTGGAATAATAATTATTCATCTCTTATTTTGTCAAATAATTTCAATCATGAGATAGTTGAGTCTAGAATATGTGAGTTAAATGTTATCTCTTTTTATTATACATAAAATAATAAATAATTTTTTGGTTATTACACAGTTTAGTGAATTGATTAATATATAAATAATTATTTAATTATATTAAGAGTGGAATAAATAATTATTATAGAGGTTAGGAAATATAATATTTTTTTAACTAATAAATAATATTTATTTAAGTAAATATTTAATTATTCACGGTTCGATAAATACTCAGAATGACTGATACATTGAGTTATGGTTCTGAAAATTAATATATTTAATTTAGTATAACTTAAATAAAAATTTAATAAATATTTGTATTCTTTATTTAAGAAATTATATTTACATATATTCTTGTCATATAAGATAATGATAATGTTTTTATTAGATATGTAAAATTTCATATAATGAATATTTGATAAATTGTTATTGAACAATTATCAAATATAAAACCCACCTATATATTAAAACTTATATCATTTTTTATAAATATTGTTTTTTTTAATATCAAAAAAGACTAGATAATTCTCTTAATACCTAGAGTGAGAATCCTTATATCTCCTTCTTAAGAACATGGAGGGAAAAAGTGTAGTCCTCATTGCAATCAATAGTAAACAACAGAAAGTATATGGTTCTATGATTCCAAGACTCATAATTATAAGAACATTTCTTGAAAATTTATAGAGAATTTGAGGCTAAAACTATAATAATTGTTTCTTATATTTTCCATAATAATGATGAAATTAAAAAAACCATGTCATAATTGATCAAGAAGAATTATCAAGTTCAAGTTAATTATTATTTTAAATGTATTATTAATCAAATTTGGGTACACTCTATAGAATATTTTGATGTTTCCATACTCATTTTCTTTTGGAAATTATCCATTGAAACCAAAATAAATGTAAAATTAGGCATTTTCACACCACATACACTATGCCATGAAACATTTATGTGGCAT
Source organism: Viscum album (assembly GCA_963277665.1). Taxonomy (NCBI): domain Eukaryota; kingdom Viridiplantae; phylum Streptophyta; class Magnoliopsida; order Santalales; family Viscaceae; genus Viscum; species Viscum album. The sequence goes on from OY728156.1 coordinate 1,561,227,908, forward strand.
CAGATTAGTCACATTATAATAAATATTTTTTTATTATTTATTTTAAAAAATTCATTTTAAGATTTCTATTTTTCACTTTCAAATTTTTTTTCATGATGAAACTATTAAGATAATATCTTAGTCCAATTTTTTTGGATATGAACATGTCTAAAACCAATGAACAATTTCATAAGATCCCCTTTGGAGGCTCCAAGGATACTAGTTTCTGGAAATAGTTTCTTGATATATAATGATAAATAACAGAATATTTAACTGTGGCTAGAAATATATAGTTTGAGCTAGGAGAATCACAACAAACCATGTGCATTGGTATAGGGTGTTGTTAAGCACAACATATTGACTGATAGTGTTGCACAATAATTATTCTCACTTGATGTTTATCTAGAATACATGTATTGTAACCCCACATGGATTTATACCCTCTTAAACCACAAGATGATTTTAGGTCAATGATACGGTATCATTACACATCATGTATTATCATCAAGCCGAGAAACGTAGCTAAAAATGATTTACATTGCTTGTATCTTGTTTTATAAGTTATGTAACATGTGAAAACCCATGCTTAATACACATCTATATATTAATCATGTTGTATGGGTGTAGAGAAGAGGGTTATATTGACTATATCTAGCTATTCAAACCATTAAACATGTTAGAACTCATGCATGGTACATGCCAATTCATTTATGAGTGGGTTTCAACATGAGGATAATAGTTGAAAAAAATAAACAAAAAAAATCAGATAGATGTGCATGTGTGGGGATTGGTTTCATTTGTCCATAAGAATAATGTATGTGATTTTTCATCATGGGAAGTTGATATAAATGAATATTAATTATTATCTATACAAATTATTCATCTTCTTGACTTGTAATGGTAGTTGTACATCGCATAAACATCATTATAATTTTGCGAGGTACGTGTCGTGATTATTTATTAGATGCCATGTTATCATAAATACACCATCAACTATGGAACATGACCCATGTAATTAAACATTTTATATATCATGACATACCATGTGGGAATAAATTATGTGTAATTACACATCACAAGAAATAAACCACAAGAAACTTGAGTTACATTAAAAATCATGTTATTTCACACATCATGTTAGTATAAATTCCATACATGTATTTAATATGATGCATTCGAAAGATGTATTCTTCCTTCTATAGTACATGTTATGCCTATCAGGTCACTGGTATATTTTATTTTTATCTTTTTTTATTTATTTATTTTCATCAGGAGTTCCCTAGTTGTAACACACCATGACATTAAAAGAGAAACACCATGTTCGATATAATGTTTAAAACAAAAAACCATGATTAGAACTGAATATAACTCCCAGATAATTTAAGAAATATTTATTTAAATTCAATATCATTAATAGATTATGATATTTTCAATGACCAGTTTAATCAAAACATGATACTCTATTAGAATATTATTATTTATATATGAAGATTAGAATCTATCAGTTTAAGTGGTGGTTATAAATAGAAATAAATAAATTAATAAAATTCAATGGTTTACACATGTATTAAATAAATTAAATGGTTATCTATTTATTAGATAAAAATAAGAACCATTTGAAAGATAATGTATTTGGTTATGAAAAAATGTATTTTTTTAAAGGTGGATTAATATCTCTCTTCAAAAATAATGTAAATTTAATTTTTACCTATTTTATAAAACTTATTTTAAAAACTAAAATTAATTTTCTTAATCTATATTTCAAAATTATCATTTGGTGATGTTTTGATAATTTTGTAAAAAGAATAAATTTTTTAAAAATAGTTAAAAATGATGATTTTTTTGAAGATTTATTTTTTTATATTATTTACAAATATAAATTATATTTTAATATTTTTAATTTAGAGTTAGTTAAATTATATTACATTTTACCTAATTTAGGTTATTGGATTCAATTTCATATTTAATTGGGATGTGATAACATTCTAGGCTTATGTAAACATTCTAATTGGTGTGGTTTAATTTGAAATTGAATTCCACCACTTCTATTAAATGAATTTTAAAAAAAGGATTCAAAATTTGGAGTATAAATATTTCATATTATATATTAATATAATCCTAATTTTTTTCCCAAAATGTATGGTAAAAATAAGAAGAATTAATTATTGTGGTTATGGAAAAATTTCATCAGTAGGGATTAAAATAGTAATATAAGAACAAAAAATGACCTAACAATTATCCAATACACATTTTATAGCCATAATATGAGCTTACGTGCTCAAATTATTTAGAAATACCCATTTTAGGCTTTTGTTATGATAAAAATATGGGTTTCACTTTATCTTCTCAAAATTTCTATGTATGTCCTTTCCCCAACTAATAAAAGGCCACACCCTATCCACCCCTCTTTACACCTCTAAAACTATTTGGTTTGGGAAATTCCTACCCAAATACTTTAAAAAATTCTCACCCCACATCTGATAGGGAAGAAATTTAATATTAATCCCTCCTCTGATGTATTTGGGTATAAACCTAAATAGTCTCTCCAATGATATGGAAAATTCTCAAATGTGCGTATTTGTATAATTTATTCTCCCACCTACATAAAATATTCAAAAAATATGATAATATAATAAAACCAATATATGATATATATTTATAGGTTATTTTGATAATATAATATCCTAGAGCCATCTAAACATCATTTAAATTGGAACCACATCCATCGATCATGTGTATATAAGACTACACCCTCCCGAACCAATTTTATTTTTTCAATAACCACCACTCATGGAAAGATATAATGATGTATTTAACTTATATATGTCACATTTTTAACATTATTATTTTAAAACCAGAGTATATTATGGTATTATTCTTTTTAAATTAAAATTATTAAATATCTTACAATGCACGCTACACCGGGCTTAAACCAACAATGATGTACTATTAATATAGTTCAGTAAATTGACAATAATATTATATCAATTATATTGGATTGAATGAAGTGTATTAACTAAATTAATAAATATTTATGCCATATATTAAAAAATGAATTTAAATTCATCTAATTTATTATATAGGAATAATATAACATTGAATCCAATTTTTCACATAAAAGCTTTATTTTATAAATGTAGTTTTCAAACTTTTGATGGTGAATTTATTTTAATTTTTTTTATAATTTTATATTTTTAATTTGAAAAAATTAAATTCTTTTTTATATTACAATTTATAACGTTTCATATGATTGTTTTAATAGTAATGGTCTGATAAGTCTCATTTATTTGATGAAAATTGAAAACTACCACATTTTAATTGAAAACTGATTCTTTTCATCACAAAAAATTATAATGTTAAATTATATATTAAATCAGTTTTAAAGTAAAATTATATAAATTATTTATCTATAAATACAATATATTTCATTTGAATCATTTTTATATTTAATATAGATATATCAAATTATAATCTTCTAAACATTTTTACTTTAAAAATATACTTTCTTGATTCATATTCCATATTAATTTTAAATATATTTTATCCACTAAAGTGGTTTGAATTTTTAAAATTACATAACATATTTGGATTCAATATTTCAAAGTTAGATAAATGGATCCCTTTTATTTTAAAAAAAAATTTATAGTAAATTTATTAATTTTTATTACCATCATTAAGGGTAAATTAGGGCATTAAGGGAAAAAATAATTATGAGAAAGATTATAAAATTACCCTAAAACATATCATAATTTTATCATATGAGTGAGTTTGGACCAAAACCATAATTCTCACAAACTTATGACCTATATTATTTATGTGGATGAATTTAAGTCCCTTATAGTATTTTATTTTATAAAAAGTCGCACTTGTCATAATAATGTTTTTAATCAACACAACATTTTTAATATATGGTAATCTAGAAGCTATGTTATTCCATTAATATTCCCTCTATAGATAAAAGTTTTATCATCATAATGGTAATATATTTGGAATTTTGGGAAGAAATTGTTACCTTAATGGGTTTCACAATAATGTTCGAATTATTATTCAATTAATAGAAAAATAAAATAGAAGATATTAAAGATATTAAAATAAAAATAATTTGAAATCACTAATGTCATTCATAAAATTTCTAGATTACAATGTCATATTAGGTATTTCTATAATCACTTTATTTAGTGATATCTTTTTCTATTGATTTTTTTAAAAGTCAAAGTGATTAATTGTGTCAAAATCGACTTTAATGAAATTTTAAAATAAATGATATTTTATTAAATAATATATCTTCCTAATAAATATAAATTCTTCCAAAGGATTGGTATAAGGTTTAAAATATCCTAAATGATCCATTTATGGGTCGTTTTTTATTTTATAGTAACTATATTATCCCTTAAATAGTAAAGAGTTATGTAGTTATGGTTAGAGTCAAAGGAATTAAATACGTGTTAAAACAAAAAGGTAGGTGTATAAACATGACCTAAACAAGTATATAAATTTTTGGATTAATATTATTCTCCCATTATCACCGTAACATAAAATGGTTGTTTCTTAATGAAAAAAGTTTCCTGAAAATTAATTATATATTATTCAAATCTATGGTAGTTACAGAATTTCTCTCTTTGTATTTAATATAATTTATTTATCAATATAGGGAACACAATAAATATTAGAACAATCATAAATTTCATTTTTGATCTTAAAGAAATTATTTTAGTAATATGAATTTATAATTAATTTTTATAAATTATGTAATTACGTTAAATTCATGTGATACGATAAGAAATTATTTGTTTAGTTAACTTGAAAAATAATTGATTTTAAAAATATTAATTTTATATATTTTGAATTTGTTAATGTCTATAAAAAAATTTATAGATCGAAATAATATATCAGAGAAGTTTTAAGGAAGTATACTAGAATTTCCACTTTTTCAGGTTGTATTTCAAGTAAAATTAAATGAATATTATCAAATAAGAAAACAACAACATTTTATTGAATTGATATTATAATAAAACTACATACTAATCATAAAAATATTAGATAACATAAAAGGGGATAAATTATATTCAATAATTTAACCCCATATTAATTTATTAAAAATTTGTATTTATTTGACTTAATTGTATCCAAAGAATATAGCTCTAATATTTAAATTACATTTTCCTGTATTTGGCTCTAATATTTAAAGAGATTCGAAAAATATTCCCTAATGTCAACTATAAAATAAAAATCCTTCCTTACCTTATTTATATAACATTGACATATACATGTTGACCTACCCTATATAATTTATCTTATAAAAATACTTGGCTAGATCCTTGAGGTTATGACCCTTCAAAAGGATCACACCATATCCCTTATGAATTGATTAAATGAAGTCTGACAAAGCAGAGGTAGTCATCTTTTCTGAGTATTTCTAATTTATTTTTTATTCCACTTTCTATTAATTTGTTGAAATAAAATATCATATATATTCTGAATTGTTTTTTTGTTTATGGATTAACTATATTCTTCCTATTTATTTATCCTATGAAAAATGAAATCACATCGTGTGTGTATGTATGACTTACCATCTCCACACAGTGGTTTAATTCATTTTTAATCACCACTTCACAAGGATGGCTATAATAATTGAAATAATATATATATGTGTATATATATGATTATTATTTAATTATATTTTTCAACAAATTCAATATAACTTCCACTTCAATACCAGTTCAACTGTTTAGAAATGATATCATCGCTCGTGTGTATGTACGACATACCATCTCCATGAAGAAATGTGATTAATTTTACATATTCAACATTAAAAAATGGTACACATAATGTATTTAATTATTAAAAAAATCTTAATTTTGACATTATTATTATTTTGGAGATTCCGAATCTATATCCATTGCAAGATAACCATGACTTTAAAGTGAAAATACTTCAATTACATATCCATTGAGGAAATCAGACCTGTGGTAATGGTTTATTTCATAATGTCATTATTTTTTTGAATTGTTTCTATTTTAGTATCCATTAGAAAATACATCAATTACATATCAATTTTCACTACAGTTATTTTAAAAAACGTTTTTAATATTTCCATATTAATATTTAAATATATTTTTAACCTTATTTACCTATTTATAATATGGTTTTAAAAGAATATTTTTTATTTTTTTACCAAACAAGGTTCTTGATGATTTCTTTGAAAACATATAAGTGAATTTTTTTAACTTATAAGATATTATAATATTATATCTCCCTCAGGTTTCTATAATGTTTTTAATATTACATTAAAATATTATAAAGATCTTGTCAATGAAAATTTTTTCTTTTATAATTAGACATTTTTAAAAAAATAATTGATTTACAAAATTACAAAGGGTATTTTCTTCAATAATTTTTTAACAATATAATTTAAGGTATTTTCATATATATCAACATCCCCTATTTATTATTTTGTTTCATTTATTTCAATATCATATGATACCATATTCCATTGATGCATCATTTGGTCTCATCAGAAAACCTAGACTGGGTTTTCCCCAAGGCCTAACCTATTTATAAGATTCTTAGCATGACACCTCAGTGATGTTATATTTTTGGTGTGAATGCTCAATAATATGTTTCGTATGTACAAAATTTTACATCCCATCATTATGAGATTATTTATTTATTATTATTTTAATATAATATACATGGTAATGTTTTCTTTCTCCAATGAATATTTATATGGAATTATGTGATATAATTTTATTCCAATCATATTATTTTCATTTTATTAATTGAATTGAATGTGTTTTAGTTATTTAAATTTCAATATTTGTTATTAATTATTTATGATAGCTTCTTTTATATATATAACCTTACTAAGCATTTGAGTTTAACCCTTTCTTATATTTTATTTTCCCCATAAATCATGGAAGTGTGGTATGACTTTTATAAAAAGATGTGGTAGTGGGAATAAAATTATTATTGAAAATGATTATTTCATAACTTTTGTTTTCAAATTATTGGTAAAATCATGTATGTGACTAGTTAACCATGAATACCAAAGTATTCATTCCTTAGTGATTCGATTCCACATATCTTATGACAATATAATAAAGTAAGGCACCATATATAGGCTACTGCAATTAGGGTCATTACAATTGGTATAATTTAATGTTTATTAGAAACCTATGAAACTATATTAAGGAAATAATATATTATAGAACATTTCCATAAGATATATTTTAAGGATATGTATCGAAAAATAGCTCAAAGAAACCATATTTATGACTAAGAAATTAATTATGAAAAAAGTTTTCAATTTACATTATTTATTTCACTATTTTAGGGATTATAAATTATGTTTCCTAAGGATATGATCTAATATATTCTATATCATGATTTATAAATTTCCCCTAGAAGAAAGAATGTGCCACACCTAGTTTTTCATGTATTTGTTTTGATCAGGTTCTTTGGCATTATCGATCATTTTCAAGGGTTTTTGGTGAGATTAATGTTTATTTTTGAAGTTCCATCTTTTTCTAATCATCATAATTTTTGTTCCACATTGCTTGATTTGGATTTTTTTGGAGAAAGAGTGGTTACATCATAGTTTGGGCCAAACCGTGAGCCCATTTCCATTTTTAAAAACATTTTTTTTCTTTTTTAAACCTTTTTTTGAAAATTTTTCAGCCATTCTACATGTTAATTGGCCTACCATAGCATATTAAGACCACCATATCCTTTTTGACCCTTTATGAATTCACAGTAATGGTGAATTTGTGTTATTTATTCAGGTATTGGGCTAGCATGTGGGCCCATTTACAGTTCTAAAAAAATATGTTTCTTTTAAATCATATTCATTTGTTTGATAATTTCTGGTAATTCCATATACCGCTCGATCCCATGAACCCTAGGCAAACCCCCATGTTCTATTTTCCCTCTTTGGATCTCATCATAGTCTCAGATTACAAAATAACATCTCAATGTTTCCCAAATCATCCATATTGAAAAAAGGTAATTTGTTTCATTCATAAATAATTCAATTCGTATTATTTTACCACAAATCTTCTTTCCCTAGTTCTTACAATACTTAGTAGATTCTTCAAGAAGTTCTAATCCATTCCCTCCCCTCTATAGATGTAGATCCAAGGGATGATGAAGTGTTTTTGATTTTCCAATATGATATTCCTTCTCTATTCTCCTCCCCCTTCCTTCTCCTTCCACATTAATTTGGTTTAATGTTCTCAACTTATCATGAAAGGCCAAGTTTTATGTTATCCTATGATTTTTAATCAGTTTTTGGTTCGTTTAGGGCGGGACTTTATAGGCATAGAGTGTAGGGAACTGCAGTATGTGATATCGGGTGTGCGTTTCCATTCCACTATGGTTTTGAGGTAGGTTTCCAATTGCACATGTTCTTTTTATTTGGGATTCATATTTCTCATGGTATTTTCATTCTCTAAATTAGTATTGGTTTATAATCCTTCTGTAACTTTATTTTGTCTGAAAAGTGGTTGTAATGTCGTGTTTTGGGAAAAAATATTGCAGTTTTATCATAAAAACGCACACAAAGTGTTTTATTAAATGACCCATTATCCTTCACACCTAATTTGTGACGTTTGGAGCTTTTTTAATGGAATTTTAAACATATTTAAGTATATTGATTAAAATTATGGAATGAAATTGGTTTTTTATTTATTTTCAAGAGCTTAAAATAAATTGTTTTGTTTATAAGTGTATGTCATTTGTTTGGTAAATTGCCTGGTTGGCATTAACGTGTTAGGTGTGATTTAAAAATTATTTATATGGATTTTTAAATGAATTGAAAGAATGAAAAATGGTATTTTTGGGTCCTTCTCTGTATTTCCATGGTGGATTTGGTTTTACAAAAAAATTTGTTTTTCTTGACAACATGTTTTGGCCCGAGTTATAAGGAAATCGTTTATTTCACATTTTTTTGAAAATGGTTGTGTTTTGAATATGTAACATGAAATTTTTAATGGATTTATGAAAGATGATTTTTATATAAATGGATTGTACACACCTCTTTAATAAATGGTATATTTTAACTATTTTCAATGTTAGTTTTGAGAGAGGCTTAAAGGCCCATTTGGAAATTTTCTTGTAAAAATGGTTCCCATGTGTATTTCATATTTTATATTTTTGGTCTAATTCGTAGTCCAAAAAATTGATTTATTATATGGTTTTGGGATTAAAAATATTTTTTGATATAGAATTTTTGGGTTTTTTCCCTTAAAACTTCATTTTTGAATGGATTTTTTGTGCAAGGCCTCGTTATACTTCTTAAAATTATTTGATGAAAATTTATGGTTTTTATTGATCCATGAAAGAATTGTGAGACATGTGTCTGGGATGTTAGATTTTTTTATGATTTTTAAATTTAATATTCATGATCAAATGGTATTTTATATATGTGTCATTTTTTTATCACAAAAAGGGAAAACCCTAGTATCTAGGTGTGAAGAGATGTACTAGTCTGCTTGTGATCGGGAGGGGTTGTGTCCCTATTTCACGTAGAAGGATTGAAAATGACTACACTAACTAAAAAATGATGATGATGATGATGGGTAAAACAAGTTTATAAATTATTCTCCTACTATTGGATCATGTTCATGTGAATGGATATTTTTATGGTTACTTTTACACTAAGATATGAGGTACCTGAGGCCCACAACGAACTAGTGCCTTGGGGTGTTCTAGTGACTTGTGCTCATTGTCTATTTTGCAATCACAATCTTCATATGGTGTGTTTAGGTGGTACATTCAAAAGTGTGTGTGATTTATTTAATTTTTTTCATTCTTTAAATCATCCCTCTAGAAAATTATTTTCATTTTGAGGTTTCACCACTTTGAAAAATTGTTATTAGGATTCTTGTTTGTAAAACATGCATGTTTTTGACTGATACTTATTATAACATAGAAACCTCATTTGGAAAAAATATTTTTATATATTGTATCTTAAACATGAATATGATGTTTATTTTATTTTAAATGATACGCATTGTGAATATAATATCGAGCTAACCAACAGATTTTTAATACTCACAGTTATATATTTTATTCTATTTTTAGCCCTTTTGTATGATTCAATTTGAGTTCGGTTTCTTTGTGTGATGAGTATTCGTTGTGTTGGAGAGTGACCAATGGGGTCAAATGGTTTCAGTGTGTTCATCTTGTTTGGTCGATTGGTTGTATTATTTATTTTTACTTTTGTTTTCCTATATAAATAATGTTCATTACAATTTTATATAAGTGGGTATTAGGATTTAAATTCTTTCGGCTATTTTCATTATTCTTTATATTAGGGAAAATAGTCCCCTTTTCAATCTAACTTTTTCCCTTGGTGCTTGTTCCCATCCCAGGATGATCGGGAATTCCTCTTGGGACTTGTCACGATGTGGCCCGGGTGACTAGTTTAGGGTTGACCCAAACTGGTGCCTGACAAAATGGTACAAGAGGTTGGTCGGCTCCTAGAGTACCTTTCTTTTAGATCTATCTTTATTTTTTGGGGATGTCAAGGTAGATAGATTAGTAATTCCTGGACATGTGGGTTCGGTTCGAGAAGAGCGTCACAAACTCTTTCTAATTCCAACCCCAGGGTGTCGATGAGAATTTCGGTTTTATTAGTGTCATTTGTTCTTATGGATTGTTTGGTGTTGGGATACGACAAGGGGAGTTGAACTAATTTTCTCCATGAGGTAGAAGGGATAGAAACCCATGTGGAGCCTAGGAATGGTCATAATAAGGCTCTCTATGTTATTTATGTGTTTTACGTATGGCTTCCAACCATATGGTCAAGTCACCCACCGACCCTAGTTCCATTTTGTGGGTGTCAAAGAATTTTATTTAATTTTGAATTTAGTTTTGAAAATCCTGGTGTGATAATAGTCAAAATAGGTTTTAAAGGAATGATTTTTTGGGGAAAATTGTAAATTGGGTTTTGAAATTTTAATATGAGAAAGGTTTTGGAATGTTGGGTTTTTTGAAAAAAATCTTGGGGAAAAGAGGAAATGATTTAACTGGATTGAATTTCCTTAATAAGTACATATGGTTTCTTGAAATGAAATGTTAGGAATCTCTGTATTATTTTAAATCTATTCTGACATTTATTTTTAATGGGGTGTTTTCATTTGTTTAAAAGTGTAAAGACTTGGAATTTCCATGTAATTTTCATTAAATATATGAGAATTTTACGAGTCCGTGAAAATCGACGACGCGTGATTCTGAGGCCCGGTGTGTCTGGAATCAATTTCTAAAGTTTTTTTCGGGTACATTCAGTAAATGTATGAGCCAGTTTTTATAACTTCTAAACCGGTGCACAAAATTGAAATCTGAGGGCAACGTTTAACATGCAATGCCAGTATTTGCTTAAGAATACTTTCACCTCGATGACAGTTGGTCGAGGGTGAAAGTTAGTTATTGGGTTTTTTGTGGGAATAATAATATAAAATAAACACGTGTTTTATATTATTTTATATGTTATAACTACCCATGTGGAAGTTGGAGGCAGGGACCATCACAACATAACATCCAATAAGAGGTTATGGTGGTGTATCCAACCGAACGTATCCTCCCACGAGAGGTTACTGTGTGGGGACCACCAGGGAATAAACCCCCTATTAGTGGTGGGAGTGGAAAACCTATCAACTCCCTTCATTAATGAAAGATAGCCTCTTAAACTCCTCCACCTTTATTGTTCCCATGCACATGACACTTAATGGTGTCAACCATTCCCCTCTTTTAATTGTACCAACCTCATGAATTAATTACGTGGAGCCAACCTAATTAATTCATCCATTTTGAATTTTTATGGAAATAACTTAACAGATTTTATAATCAATTATTCTTGGCTACCTATTATTTTGTTGGAAATGGAGAAAATATATTTTGAGAGAAAATATCTCAACAATAAAGAACTAGTTTCTCCAACAAAGAATGAAGAATTTTTTTTCCATGTAAGAACACTGGTAACGAGAGTCTTCGACTTCTTCCTCGGATGAATCTTGTGGAAGAAACCAACGTGGGACATCTTCGACGACCGACCTTCCCTCGTCATCATTGTCAACTAACCGACACACGAGCTCAGGATTGGAAGTGTGTGGCATATGCGACAAATGATGACAACTCCGTCTTTATCCTCGCGACTCTATCAACAAACAATGAACAATGGTAGGGGTTTAATTTTATTTAAGTATTATTTATTACCGTGTTCTACCATTCATTGAAAACGAAGAATGACGGTGTATTTCTTATTGTTGGTGGGTTTTTGAGCTTCATTATTGTGAACCACTTGCTATCACCCTAAACGCAAAGGGTGTGGACCCAACCAATGTGGTATGAACCCTACACCGATCTCCTATGTGGTGTTCTTTGCAATGGAGGAAAGCGACGTCAAAGGCGACGAAGGAAATGGTCACCCTCCCTGCAGCCTCTGAAACTTGTGATGCCCCTATGCTGCTCCTACGCACTAGCTGAACTGGTCCCGCCACCCCGGGCTGAACCACGCTTCCCGACAGCTTCCCTACCACTCTGGCCGCACCGCCGCTGACGACGCCGACCGCCGGCCGAACTGGCCCGAGCCACATCGCGCCCCGGCTGTGCCGCCTCGTCGGCCGCACCCTAGTGCCCCAGCCGTGCTGCCCTCGGCCGAACCGACCACACCATCACGGTGCCTCGACCGAGCCGTCCTACTGGCCTTGTGCCGAGCCACCCTGCGATGTACCTTCGTGACGCCCTCTATGTCGAACCACCCACGTGGTTCCCTCGGGGCCAAACCAGTTAGTACCCTCGTGACCGGTCCACGCTCCCGCTGTGATTCGCGGCCCCTCGTGGCCTACTAGGGAAGGGAACAGTGGGCAGTGATGAACCTAACAGGATGTCCCACCCAATGGGCCGCGACAGTCCCAATGAGTCAGGCTAGGCGACTCGGACCGGGTCGGCCCATACCAGGTCAGGTCGGGTCGGACTAGACGCGGGGCCACTACGACCCTTTACTTCCTTTGGCCATATCATTGGAACCAGATGTCCATCTGAGGAACCATAAGTGGTGCTATTAATCATGGTGCATAACTATCCCTTTGAATATACCCCACTAGATTTTGGGGTATAGTTGATATACAGTCAGGTTGGATCATGCACGAATCCAACCGGCCCCCCTTAGACTAAATGGATAATAACTCACAGAACGGGCGTCCGATTGACGCTCTATCTGTGGAATTGAGACCCCTATGACATGGTGGAAATTTGAGATACTTCTTCATGGGACTTCATGATATTTGGACTATCGACTAGTAACCCATGGAGCAGATCCTTCAGAGACAAGTGGGCATAGTACAGAGAACTAGTTGATGACTGAGACTTGACCGATGTTGACTGAATGAATCGGAGTGACTCAACTAGCCTAGTGGGGAGCGCCTGGTTGTGGCGGCAGACCCATGGTGGAGGAGTGCCTGGTTTTGGTGGCAGACCAGCAGTACTCGACCGGAGGAGTACCTCTACAGGATATTAGGGGGAGCACCTGGTTGCAGCGACAGACCCATGGTGGGGAGCGCCTTTGTGTGACGCAGCTATCCCCTGGTTCTCAACAAGAGGAGTACCTCAACAGTTCAAGGTTAGTAGGAAGAACCTTGGTCTAAATGCAGGCCAACTGTATTAGATAGAGGAGGAGTTCTCTAGAAGCCGAGGTTTCAACAATGTGAATAAAATCCTGGTTGAGATGAGTTAGTACTTTTGTGTTTTTCTCATGATTGAGATGGATCACTTGATAATATAGATATATGTATGGGAATATACCTAAGTAAGTTTATCTATTGATTTCAAGATTTTTTTTATCCTTGTTGGACTTTGTGAGATCTTGAGGGTCTTAGGGTGCCTACTGAGTATCGTTATACCCACCCCTACACAGGATATGCCCACACCTTGTTGTGTTGGTTGCAGGCGATGGAAAATGGTGACTCAAGCTGAGAGTACTGGGACTGGATGGCACCTAGAGGCGGACCATACGACGAGTCAGTAGGCAGAAGAGATTGACAGACGTGGAATGCTGAGGAGGCTATCTTTACCTACCCTTCAGGTGGGAATCCCGGAGGATGATCCAGTAGTAGTTTTTCCTTTATTCAGTTGTACTTGTACTTCAGTTCCTTGTACTTTTCAGTTGGTCTTGTATTTCCGACCACTTTTACTTTTCAGCACACTTTTGTTATACAGTTTACATAGTGTATCAAATCTAGGTGTTCACTCTGTTGTGTGCGTTTAAAGGTTATAATGGAAATTACATCCCAGTTTTATGGAATTACACCTTTGGTGAAAGTTTCCAGCCCCTAGCCTATGGAAGGCGGGCTTTGGGTAGTCACGGAACGGGCTCCGGGGGATGGGTTTTGACAAATTGTTATCAAAGGAATCAGCTCTACTGCCGAACATACGACTCAGATATTTCCTTTCTATAAATAAACAGTGTTAAGGGTATTGGGTTTGTTTCTCAGTTCCGGGAGTCCAATGTTGGTGCGGCATCCGACGCATCCATACACCAGGTCCCTAATTTCTGATTTTTGACTTGGTGCAAAGAAACACTGATTGCGTGCGTGTTTTTAAAATTTTTCTTTAACGTCAGATCAACCAAGTAAGCTCACCAAGTAAAATCTTTTGACCATTTCACATATGTTTCTTTCAGGATACCTCCCCTTGTACAACCAGCTAGAGTCCCGAGATTTGTACGCACAGATAGCCCACTGAGCGACGAGGCCTCGGTGCATGGCCCTTTTCCAGCAGAGGCACCAGCAGTACCACTCCCCGTTGGGCCACCGATGCCACCAACCCCAGCAGTAGATGATGTACAACTCTTGAGCATGTTTCATGAGTTCCAGCACCAGAGGCCACTAAAGATCAGGGGAGAGATGAACCCACACAAGGAATAGGATTTCCAGGAGGCTCTGGTGAGAGTCTGCTGATGGGTAGGGACAATAGCTGACTTCATGGTGATTCTTGCTTCAAGCCTTCTACAGGAACCTATAGGCAGATGGTGGAGATTTATTCTCCATGTTCATAATGAGATGATGCTCCTATGGGCAGACTTCAAGAGCCTATATCGGGCAGAGTTTGTCCCAACTACTCTCTGTGCAGTGCACATTCAAGAGCTACTTCATCTGCACCAGGGAATAATGACTATAGCTTTGTACTCAGCGAGGTTCAAAGACGTCTCACGCTACTCCACAAATATGGTATGAGACCCATTCTTCAGGGCTTGGACTTTCGAGCATGGAATCTGAAGAGATATCAGAGCTTTGGTGATCTCACTTAGCATACTGACGCAGGAAGGGGTGTTAAAGAGAGCCCTCCTAGTGGAGATTTTCATTTCTGAGTGGTCTTCAACAGTGAGATAAACCACCAGTCGACACATAGTTGAGTCTTCTCCAGCTGGAAGTAGATAGAAGTCGTAGAGTTCCAGGAGGACCAGACCTACAGGTGGATGACTGCATGACTGGCGGTCAGTTGTGCGGGGCACCCAAGGCAGAGACATACATGCCAGGAGCTAGCAGTGTTAAACATGCGGCGGGCAGGGTCACATTGCTCGTGACTGTATGACCCTCCATACGGATGATCAGAATATAGGAAGAGGACTACCCAGGTAGAGGCATAGATTCAATCAAGGTAGTTCTCAGGGAATAGGAGGATGTGGTAGAGGAGCTGGTCTTATAGCTGGCGGTGGGTGAAGATTGGAAGTGCTACCGCCCCCACCCTTAGGATGTCCACCCCAACTGTAGGGAGCAGGTGTATAGGGGAGAGCTCAGATCCAGTCAGCTGAGGCCTATGATCACATTGCTCTGGAGATGATATGAGGTACGATCTGTGTCTACTCCACCATTACTTCAGTACTTAAAGACAGAAGTTCCAGTCACTCTTTCATTGCCACTACCCTAGTTTGGAGCTCCGAGATTCCGACAGAGCTGTTGGCTCAATCCTTATCGCTAGAGACTACTATGGGAACAAACTCAATAATTACACACTGGTTTTGGTAGTGTTAGCATACACTATGAGGTGAGAGCTTCAGCTAGGATATCCTAGTAGCGGCGTCGAGGACTTACGACGTCATCTTGGGTATGGACTGGTTATCTATAGTCCATGCTCATATTGAATATATTAGGTGAAAAGTACAGTGTATCCATATGTATGGGAATAGGTTTACATTAACTAGTTATATGGGAGAATTTTCAGCATTAGATGGACTTACTCGGAGGAGAGAGTAGTCGATCACTCATCAGTTTGTAATCCTTATCCTCAGAGCAGTTGATGTGCAAAGTCTGAGCTATCCTGTAGTAGTGGACCAGTACACGGATGTCTTCCCTAATGATGTTCCATGTCTACCCCATCATATGGATGTCGACTTTTACATTTAATTGTACCTTGGGAAGCACAAATATCTACACCAGCATATTGGATGGCTCTTGCGGAGCTTCGCGAGCTATGGGTACAGCTATAGGACTTGCAGGGGAAGGGATTCATACAGCCCAGTGTTTCTCATCGGTCAGTCCCAATTCTATTTTCCAAGAAGGAGGATGTGAGCCTGAGGCTATCTGTTGACTATCAGTGCCTGAACTAGGTGACCGTGAAGAGTAAGTACCGCCTCCGGAGGATCAATGACCACTTTGATCAGTTGAAGGGAGCACGATGGTTCTTGAAGATAGACCTCAGATTAGGCTATCATCACCTGAGAGTTTGAGATGTGGATGTGCAGAAGACATCCTTTAGATGTTATTTTGGACACTACGAGTTCTTGGTTATGCCATTCTGCGTAACCAATGCTCTAGAAGTGTTCCTGAGACTCATCGACAAGATCTTTCAGCCACACCTCAATCGTTTTGTCATAGTATTCCTCAACGAAATTCTGGTCTACTCAACTGCTGAGGAGGAGCATGCCTATCACTTGTGGGTAGTACTAGACAATACACTATGAGACCACTAGCTTTATGGTAATATCTTAAAGTTCCAATTTTGGATCAGAGATGTTCACTTTCTTGGACATGTCATCTCGGAGGCTAGAGTTGCAGTAGATCCATTAAATATTGAGGCGGTATTTCTTGGGAGCCACCCAAGAGTGTGACAGACGTATATAGTTTCCTAGGTTTGGCTGGTTATTACCAGATATTAGTACCAGACTCTTTCATATTTTCATCACCACTATCATCCTTGACGAAGAAGGGGCAACCATTTGTGTGGTCATAGAGATGTTAGAAGAGCTTTCAGGAGCAGAGGCTGAGGTTGACTAGTGCCCCCCATTTTGAGGATTCTAGAGGAAGGCGTAGTGTATGTAGTCTACTGCAACCCATCAGGAACCAAACATAGATGTGTCCTGAAGTAGGAGTGAGCAGTGATCACATATGGTTCACGACAGCCAATATAGCATGATCCGAACTACGCTACCCATGACCTAGATTTAGCTGCAGTTGTCTTCTCCTGGAATATGTGGAGACACTATCTGTTGGTTGAACGTTTTACCGTGTACTCTGATCACATGTGTCTCAGGTATATCTTCTCTCATAAGGACCTAAACATGAGACAGTGACATTGACTTGAGATTCTTCAGGATTGTGACTTAAAGATATTCTATACTCCTGGGAAAGGGAATGTTGTTGCAGATTCACTCAGTAAGAGATCTGGTATACAACTGCCTGGAGAGGCAATAGAGCAGCTGGCCACATTGTAGATATCCTTTGTGGATAGAGATGGAGTAGATTTATTTTGGTCTCTTATAGTCACCTCCCCACTTCTTCAGCGATTTAGAGAGGCACAACATGGGGATGCAGATTGCGAGACACGATGTGCTGGGATGTCCATAGGGCCAACACCTGGTGGATTTTCTAAAGGTGGGGAGCACATCATCCTTTTCATAGGACGTACTGTTGTACCAGTGTCACTTCAGGAGGAATTTTTGAAGGAGTTCCAAACATTCCCTCTAGCATTACATTTAGGAGTGGCGAAGATGTACTAGGATCTCCGACGACAGCACTGGTGGCCATGAATGAAGAAGGTAGTTGCAGAGTTTTTCTCTGTATTTCTCACTTTTAATCAAGTGAAGGCAGAGAACCAGGTACCAGTAGGCCTGGTTCAACCTTTAGAGGTCCTAGAGTGGAAGTGGGCTGTGATATCCATGGAAATCATGATGGTTATTCCACGTACATCTAGTAAAAATGACCATATTTGGGGGATCCTTGACCGACTCATCATGTTGGCCCACTTCCTACCGATCAGAGAGCAGAGTTCAGTAGAGATCTTGGGATGCCTCTATGTGCAAGAGATTTTGAGGCTACATAGAGTTCCTTCGATTATTGTATCCAATCGTGATGCAGGATTTACCTCCCGGCTATAGAAGGTGTTCAAGGATGCTTTCAGGACACAACTTAGTTTGAGCACCACCTTCCATCCTCAGACGGATGGCCAGACTGAGAGCACCATTCAGACCCTCGAAGACATGCTGCGTGATTATGTCCTCGACTTCAGTTGCAGCTAGGAGGATCACTTACCTTTGGTGGAGTTTTCATACAGCAACAGCTATCACTCTACCATTAGGATGACACCTTTCGAGGAATTGTATGGGCGACCTTGAAGATCACTTTTTTGATGGACAGACCCAGGGGAGTCAGCTCTAGTGGAACCAGAGATGATACGGGATACCACGGAGAAGGTGAGGATCATCCAGGAGTGGATGAATACTACATAGAGCAGGAATAAGTCGTATGATGACAGAAGACAGAGACCTCATGATTTTTAGGATGGAGACCACATCATTCTACATGTATCGCCATGACGTGGTCTATACATATTTGGCCGAGGCATCAAGTTATCGATGATATTCATCGGGGATTTACAGGTCCTCAACAGAGTTGGCGAGGTGGCTTACCGCTTAGCACTTCATCCTTAGTTGCACTGGGTGCATGACATCTTCCACATATCCCAGTTTAGGAGATTTGTGCACAACTCTTCTCACATCGTCGACCATGGAGAGATGGATGGCGACAATGGGGAGAATTTTATAGAGGTTCCAGTAGAGATTGAAGATCAATAATAGTAGGTCCTTCATGGACAATCGATACATTTGGGGCACATTCTCTGGCAGCACGTGAATCTCATGGAGGGCACATTGGCGCGGGAGGCTCAGATGCATGCTCAGTACAACAACATGTTCCCTTAGTTTGAAAAGTGGATTACGGGGACGTAAAGCCTATGGTGGGTAGAATGTAAAGACCTGAAATTTACATGTATTTTTTTAAATACATGAGAGTTTTACGAGTCAAAAAAAATTGATGGTGCATGATTCCAAGGTCTGGTGTGTCTGGAATCACTTTCTGATGTTTTGTTCGGGTACATTCAGAAATTGTATGAGTGTGTTTTTATAACATTTGAAATGATACTCATAATTGAAATCTGAGGGCACCATTGAACTATCAATGTCAATATTCTCTAAAGAAGTCTTTACCTCGATGACAATTGATCGAGGGTGAAAGTTAGTTTTTGGGTTTTTTGGGATTATTAAAATAAAATAAACCCATGTTTTATTTTATTTTATCTATTATAACCACCCATGTAGAAGATATATGTGGGTACCACCTCACCTTAACCTACCTTGAGAGGTTATGGTGGTGGGTACCATTTCAACCTAACCTCCCATGAGAGGTTACCTTGTGGGTACCACCCCTGACTAAATCCCTTATTAATGGTGGGAGAGGAAAATCTCTAAAATCCCCGCATTAATGAGGGAGATCCTCTTGAACTCCTCCACCTTTATGGCGCCAATGCACATGCCACTTAATGGTGTCAACCCTTCACCTCTTTTAATTGTGCCAACCTCATGAATTAGTTACGTAGAGCCAACTTAATTAATTCTCCCAATTTGAATTTTTATGCCATTGACTTTATATATTTTATAATATATTATTCTTGGCTACCTATTCTTTTGTTGGAAAAGGAGGAAAAATATTTTGAGAGAAAAGCTCTGGCCAACAAAGAACTAGTTTCTCCAATGAAGAAAAAAGAACGTGTTGTTCCAACGAAGAACAACAAAAAGGAGCATCTTTGATTTCTTCCTCAGAAGCACATTGCGGAAGCAACTGAAGTGGGTCATCTATGATGACTGACCATCCCTCCTCATTGTTGTCAATGAACCGACGCACAGACTCAGGATTGGAAGTGAACGACGAATGTGATGAATGAGGACAACTATGTCTTCTTCCCCATGACTCCGTCAATGAACAATGAACAAAGGTAGGGGTTAAAATTTTTTAAGAAAGATTTATTCCTATGTTAATCCTTTCTTTAAAAACAAAGAAAGGGGGTGTTTTCCTTATTGAGGCTGGGTTTTTGTGCTTCATTCATGTGATTTGATTTCTATCACCGTAAATGCGAAGGGTGTGGACCAAAACAATGCGGTCTGACCCCTCTGCCAATCTTTTATGTGGTGTTCTTCTAAATGGAGGAAAGCGACGTCAAAGGAAATTATGGAAACGTATGTGCTACCTATGGCCTCCACAACCCGTGCCACCCCTGTGATGCTCTAGTGCCCCGAGAGAACTGGCCCCGCCGCCCCGGGCCGAACCGCGCTGCCCGTCGACTTCTATCCCGCCCTGGCCGCACCGCTGCTGACCTCACCCCTACCGGCTGAACAGGCCCGAGCCACGTCGCACCCTGGCCATACCGGCTCCTTGGCCGTGCCACCCTCTCCAGTCGCGCTGCCCTCTCTGGCCACGCCGTCGTCGCTAGCCGCGCCTCCCTCATCGGCCATGACGCCCTCGCTGGCTGCACCACCCTCCCTGGCCGCGCTGACCTCACTGGCCTCTCCCATCGGACTGTTTCCTTGCTACCCCCGGATGAACTGGCTGCACCCTCACAGTGCCCTGACCAAGCCAGCCTCCCAGCCCCAGGCCGAGCTGCCCCGAGCCACGCCCTCGCGACGCCCTCCGGGCCGAACCACCCACGCGGTGCCCTCTGGGACAAACCGGTCTGCACCCTCATGACTAGTCTGCGCTCTCACGACCCTCTGTGACCCTCGTGGCCTGATGGGCTGGGCCGAGAGGGCCGGGCATAACCTAACGGGCCGGCCTGCCCAATGGGTCGGTCTGACTTGGTCAGAACGGACCTAGGCCCACGACGACCCTTTACTTCCTTTGGCCATATCTTTGGCATCAGATGTCCGTCTGATGAACCTTCAGCGACGCTGGTAATCTTGGAGCATGAAGGTCCCTTTGAGTATACCCCACTAGTGTTTGGGGTATAGTTGAGATACAGTTAGGTTGGATCATGCACGAATCCAACCAGGGCCCCGGGACAAAAAGACTAATAAATCACATACCTTGCATCTGATTGACATACCGTCTGTTGCGTTGAGACCCCAATGATGTGGTGGAACTTTGAGATACTTCTTTGTGGGAATTTTTGATAGTTGATTTATCAACCAGTAGCTAATGGAGCAGATCCTTCTAGATATGAGCAGGCAGAGTGCGGAGACCAAATAGCTGGCTAAGAGTTGACGATTGCTAACCGGTTGACTTGAAGTAACTCAACTATCCCAGTGGGGAGAACCTGGTTGTAGCCTAAGACACATGGAAGAGGAGTGCCTGGTTGTGGTGGCAGACCCGTGGTACTCGATAGGGGGAGTACCTATGAAGGATATTATGGGGAGCACCCGGTTGTGGCAGTAGACCCATGGTGGGGAGCGCATCTGTGTGACGCAGCAGACCCTCATTATCCACAAGAGGAGTTCCTCAGTAGTCCAAGGTTACTGGGATGTTCCTTGGTGTCACGGTATGCCCACTGTACTCGATAGAGGAGGAGTTGTCCCGAATATGAGAATTCGACATTATGAATAAAATCTTGGTTGAGCTGAGTCAGTATTTTTTTGTTTTCCTCATGATTGATATGGATCACTTGATAACTTTGGATTATGTATGGGCAAACAACTAAGTAAGTTTATTTGTTGATTTGATTATTTTTGTTTTATCTTTGTTAGACTCTGTGAGACCTTGAGGGTCTCAGGGTCCCTAATGAGTATCATTATACTCACCCCTGCACCGACTATGCCCGCACCTTGTTGTGTTGGTTTCACATGACGGACAATGCGGATTGAGGCTGAGAGTACCATGACTGGACAGTACCCGGAGGTGGACCTTACAACCAGTCGGTACATAGAGGAGACTGACAGACGTGGAGTGTCACAGAGGCTATATTTACCTATCCTTCATGTGGTAATTCTAAAGGAAGACCCAATGGTTGTTTTTCCATTCTTCAGTTGTACACGTACATCAGTTCCTTATACATTGTAGTTGGGCTTGTATTCCCGACCCTGTTTACTTTTTAGTAAACTTTTGTTATATAGTTTATTTAGTGTTTCATATCCATCTGTTCACTCTGTTGTGTTCATTTACTAGTTATAAAGGCAATGCCTTCCCAGTTTTAGGGAATTACACCTTTGGTGCTAGTCGCCAGCCCCTGGCCTATGGACGGCGGGCTTGGGGTAGTCACAGCATGGGCCCCGGGGGATGGTTCATGACAAATAGAGTTTGAGTCTGATTAATTGTTCTTGGAAAAAAAATTTGGGTGGCTGGTGTTTTTTTAAAAATGGGTTTTGGCTTTTGTCATCTTTAGATTATGAAAATAGACCACGTTGAATTTTTGAAAATGGAAAAGGTATATTTGGAATAGAATGGATGTTATTGGAAGTTATATTAAATAAAATAGGTTGGGTTTTTGATTAAAATTTTCTTGTTGAAGTGTGGTTTTTTTATTGTAATATTAAAATGGTTTTTCATTTGGTAGTTAATGTTCCTTTGGAAAGTGAATGATTTTTTTTTGGAATGATGATTGCTTTTTTTCCTTTGGTGGTTTGATGGGTGCTCACATGCATTGTTTTATGGACATATGGATGAATGGCTACTATGGAATGGTTTTTGGGAGCCTGGGGTGGCACAAAAATGTGCATATTAGTGATACTTGATGAAACACCTTTGGTGAAATAGAAAATACACAATGTTGGTTTTTAAAAAATGTGTTTTAAGCTGGAAATTTGTTTTTTTTGTAAGATGATGTTTATGTGGGTTTCTTTTTTATGTTTTAAAAGTGTGGTTTATTTGGCATGCTTCCTCGTGATCTGGATGTGATTTCATTTGATTGTATTGAGATGGTATCTTGTTTGTGGATTGATTTTGAAGCAATGTTCAGTGGGTTTCTAAGGATATTTTGGATGTTGTGATGTGGCCATAGATGGTTCTATGTTGGTTAGACGTCCAGTTGAATAGCCTACAGATACATTAAAAACCTTAAATTCACATATTCACATGACACATCAAATCGTTTGAAGAAATACCGTGTTTTTTGGGCTTGATTTTAAGTAGTTTCTTATTTTGATAATTATTTTAGATTTAGAAATTTTGTCCGGTTATGTTAATATATTTTTTCATATTCCTTGTCCATTATTCTTCTTGTTTTGAGTGAGATAGAATGGTTTTATGTATATTTGAGTTCCAACATAGATGAGGGTGTGTTGTTGAGAAATTGAGTTTCATGGGGTGTTGTGGTTTGTATCTCCTAGCTGCAGTTTAAAATATCCTTCAAACATTAGGCTTCAGTCATGGGCCTTTAGATGAATCTTTTCACATGGTCAGAAATCTCTAGAGGCATGGGGAGCTTAACTAACCTCATGCCTTCAACATCGTGCCATGGAATTTTTTATGTTTTTTTTGTGGTTTATCATCAATGGGATTTTTCTCTTTTTTCCCAAATAGCGTGGTGGACTTACCCATCATGTAGTGTCTATGGTTATGCCATCTCAGATGTGGGTTTCCAAACAATGTCCATGTGTAGACCACCAATGTTAATTTAGTGTGGTGTTAGATTTACCTGTTTGTAGGTGGAGAGTGTTGGGTGGTTTCTCTATTTCTTTTGTGGTTTCAATGGCCCAACAATTAGGTCCCCTTCTCTTCCCTCCCTGAGTGGTGGTGATTTTGATTCGGGCCAAAAGTGTTTTCCCAGTCCTTTTACCCTCCTTTTGGGAGCAGGTGGTTAAAATGATCATATTGTAACCCTATTTAATTGGGTTTGTAGGTTTTTTTGGGAGAGTTTGGGAAGGCATGTGTTGGTGAGGCCCAATTCTAGTTCATGAGGAATTCTTGTTTGTTCATTTCTAGTCAGTCTCTAATGGTGGGGAGACCAACTATGGGTCTCAAAGATATTTCATTTAAGGATTTTTTGGATGGTAACTATGATTCAGTGGAATGGATCCCATTCCCCCCCCCCCCCATGTCATTGGATTTCATGTGTTCACTTTGGATTGGGTGAACATTGGGTTTATTGGTATAAATCCCAACAATCATGTTCTTCTATTGGTTGTGTAGGTGGTGGCTTGATCATTCAGTTGATTCTCATGACGTGGTTAGGAGTTGGTTTTTTGGTTGAGGAAAGAGGCCTAAGTTTAATTAATGGTGTATGTAGTTTCATTGGATTTAGAAGCTGGATCATATTGATAAGGAATCCTTGGTTTATGATCAATTGGATATAATATGTTTTGGCCTTCTAGGGGAAGAAAGCTATTATTGTTGGGAGAATTTTCACACTAGGTTTATCATGTCCTTATTTTGATCTGGTTTAATGAAAATACTGATCCATTTCCTAGGTTTTTGGTGAGATTAATGTATATTTTTGATGTTCCATCTATTTCTAATCATACTACATTGGGTTCCCCATTGTTTTTTCGGAGTATTTGGAGAAATCTTGGTTACTTCATGATTTGGGCCAAACCATGATCCCATTTCCAGATTTAAAATAAATTATTTAATTTATAAATACTTTGTATTCAACATTTTTCACCCATTATACTTTCCACCTTTCCCCCATTAACATAATAAATCATTCATGTCCATTTTTACCCCTTAGGAATTCATATGCTTGGTGAATTTGGGTAACTTATTCAGGTATTGGGACAACCTGTGGGCCCATTTCCAGTTTTTAAAAAATTTATTTGTTTCTTTTATATCTTATTTATTTTTTAATAATTTTTTGTGATTCAAACTCCCACTCATGAAGATGAACCCTAGGCGCACCCCCTGTTCCATTTCCCCTCTTTGGAGCTAATCTTAGTCTAGTTTTAGGGAAAAATTTCTCAATGATATTCATATCATCCAGATTTTTAAAATGTAATTTGTCTCATTCAAAAATCATTAAATTCATACTATTTTTTGGAAAAATATTATCTACCTATTTCATCCTGACCATATGAGGATCTCCATGAAGTTCCAAGACATTCCCTCCACTCCATGGGTTTATATCTAAGGGAAGATGAAAATTTTTCTAATTTACAAGGTGAGATTACTTCTCCATTCTCCTCCCTCATCCATATCCTTCCACTTTCATTTGGTCTACCCTTATTCCATGGCCATGAAAGACCTAGGAATATTATTTCTAGTTATTTTTTATTGGGTTTTTAGTACTGGTATTCATATAACTAGAGCACTGGGAACAACAATGGGTGATATCGGGTGTGTGCTTCCTTTTCGCCATGATTTTGAGGTAGGCTTCCCATTGAAAATGACCATTTTATTTGAGATTAATATTTTCATGGTATTTTATCCCTATAAATGTTATTATTATTGTTTTATAATCCTTTAGTAACTTTATTTGGTGTGAAAAGTTGGGATTATGCCTTGTTTTTTGTTAAACATAGTGTTGTTTTGTCATAAAAGTGCACACTATGTGTTTTCCTAAATGTTATGTTATATTTTGCACTTGGTTTTTGATGTTTAGAACCTAGTTTATGGTATTGATAATAGGTTTTGGTATATTAAATAATATTATGGTATGTAATTAGTGTTTTATTCTTTTTCAAGTGTTAAAAATAAATTGTTTTCTTCCAAAGTGCATGCCATGTGTTTGGTTAATTACTCGATTGGATTTTATGTGTCATGTGTGATTTAAAAATTATTTTTATGGATTTGTAAATTAATTTTACACATGAAAAATGTTATTATTAGGTCCTTATATGGATTTCAAAATTGGTTTTGTTTTACAAACAATTGGGATTTTGTTTACAAAATGTTTTGCCCCGAGTTTCCAGAAAATAGCAGGTTTCATATTATTATGAAAATTGTTGTGTTTTGGATACGAAAAATGAGTGTTTTAATGGATTTATGAATGATTTTTGATATTGTATGTGGTTTCCATATACCTCAATAATAAAATTTAAATTTTTACCACTGTCAAATGTTAGTTTTTAAAAAGGATTAAAGGTCCGCTAAACAGTTTTCTTGTAAAAATGGTTTCAATGTGTATTTCATGTTCTCTCTTTTGGGTCCATTTTATAGTCCATAAAATTGATTTATTAAATGGTTTTGGGGTTAACAAATCTTCCTTTATATGGTAATTATTGTTTTTTTCATTAAAGGATCATTTTTAATGGATTTTACGTACAAGGGCTTGTTATACTTCTTGAAATTGTTTAATGAAAATTTTGGTTATTTATTGATCATTGAATGAAATATGAGACATATGTGTGGGATTTTTGATGTGTGTATGATTTTTAAACATCATATTAATGATAAAATGGTATTTAATAGATTTGTAACTTGTTTGGGCACAAAAAGAGAAAACTTGGGTATCTAGTTGGGCTGACATGTACTAGTATGCTAGTTTTCCTGAGGGGTTTTTCCCTATTTTACATAGCAATTTTTACAATGACAACACTAATTAAACTATGATTATGATGATGTTGGGGACTTCTAGGTTATAGATTATTCTCTTTCTAGTTTTGTGTGTCCACAAGAATTGATATTTTTAATTCTTAATTTTACACCGAGATACAGGGTACCTAGGGCCCACAACGAACTTATGCCTAGGGGTGTTCCTATGACATGTGCTCATTGGGAATTTTGTACTCCATACAGGTATATCGAATGTTTAGCTGGTAAATTCATCATAATTTTGTTATTTATTTAAAATTCAATATTATTTAAAGCATCCCTCTTGAAAACTATTTTCATTTTGAAGTTTTTTCTCTTTGAAAATTTGTTACAAGAATTCTTGTTTATAAAACTGGAAGGTTTTTTTCAGATAATTATTATATCATGGATCCTCATTTGGAAAAAGTATTTTTAGATATTTTATCTCATAGATGAAATTGATGTTTCTTTTATTTTACATTATGGGAAATGGGAATGTAATATTGGGAAAACCTTCTATGTTTTAATAATCATGCCTATAGTTTTCCTTTTTTTTAATCCCTTATGTATGTTTCAGCCTGAGGTCAGTCACTTTGGGTGACGAGTATTCATTGTGCTGGGGAGTGAAAAGTGAGGGCACATGGAGTTAGTTTGGTCATCAGTTTTGGTCGGTAGGTTGTATTTTTTTGTTTTACTTTCATTTTCTTTTATAAATAATTTTCAATTAAATTTTCTATAAATGTGTATTGGACTGTCCATTCTTTTTGTTGTTTTCCTTATTGTTATTATTTGGTATAAATTATTACCTGTTCATTCTAATTGATGCCCATGGTGCTTATTGTCATCCTTGGAGGATCGATAATGCCTCTCATGACATATCATGTTGCGGACCAGGTGACCGGTGAAGGGTCAACTCAGATTGGATCATGATAGAAATGGAACCACACAATTGCAAGTGATCCAAAGGGTAAGAAGGGTAATATATTTTATGGCCTTAAGACAATATTTCAAAAAGGAATAGTCACAAAAACATTATCATGATATTATGACATCATATCATATTCTAAAAATATAGAGAAATAGTTCTCTATGTATTATTCCTTCATGGCAAGGCAGGAGATTAATAGGAAATATGGGAAGAAGATGGATAAAGTGAATAAGGGAATGACATACTTTACTACATGTGATAACTGTGGAAATAATAACATTGGGAAATTATTGAAAGCATTGGGTGTTTATTATAAATACAGAGAATAGGTTCACTTGAAAAAATAATTCTAAGGTTTGAATAAAAAACAGGATATTCAGTGTTTCCAATGTTGCAAAATGTGTCATTACACAAATATATTCCCCATGTGTAAAAGGAATAAACCAAAATAGAATATAATAGATAATCCTAGAGTATATTTTATTGTTGTAGAAAAAGTGTAATGATTAATTTGATTTTTTTGGATTTATAAATTATGTTAATTGAGTGATTTATCAATGATGTTCTGGTTATCTGAATTATAAAATATACAATTATTGAATTGTAGTACTTCTTTGTTAAGGAATTGAAAGTGTGTGTTGAATGGAAATAGAAAATGTGATTCTATTGATAGTTCCAATTCATGTAAAATATATGATTGTGGAAAATATAACTAATAATATGATCCTGCTGTAGTGACAACTTTGTTGGTATAATGTGATGATTGGCATGGATAATGAAAATTGGATATTGATGACTACCTAGGAACTGATAATTGATTTGTTGGATAACTTTTCTATACTATCATTGGGTGAGTTTTCAACCTTTTCAGATTTAAATAATATATCCAATAACATGTTTTTTACATGATTAATAATAATCAATTCAAGTTTTTATAGGGGTTTAAGGTAATTCTATTAATTACCTTATATGAAGAAAATACATGAATAAGTTTTTCATATTTTCTATATGGGATAATAATAGCTGAATTATGTTTGTAGGGAATATAATATTATATTGATTTTTCAAATTTGTTGGCCTTCCATCTAAATTTTTGGTCATTGAATTTGGAAAAAATTATTTTGAATGAGTCGTAGGGTAACTAATTATCGAATGGATTTAGTTTAAATTGGGATATTATTGTTTGAGGTTATAGTATGATTTATCATAATACAGAACATATTATAACCATTTTGAGTTGTATAAATATTTATAGGGTGAAGGAATTACATGTGGACCGTATAATTAATTAAAAATTATTCATTTAATAAAAAATCATCATCAAAATCCATTTACTGGCATAAGAAATAAATTGGAATAAATCGAAGAACAACCAAATATTGAGATTATTCCTATTACATTATAATAAGTAATTTTTTTAATTTTATCATTTTATTATATGGATTGTAAAAGAATACATAATCTATATCTAATTGATTTTTCCAAAAACCATTACTTGTATACTTTTCTCTATGATAAATAAACGGTCTGGTAACAGATTACAAATTTTCTGTTTTGTGATGGTTAACATTCTAATAACCAAGTTTTATATCACTATCAATCAAAACATGATGGATTATTTTCACATATATGTCCAGGTTTTCACTACCCACTTATTTTATCAAATTATAAATCCCATGTTTGTGGTGACCTTCATAATTACCTTCCCTCTTATTAATATCATGTTTTATTAACCTACTTACAGTGTGGGTTTCTAGCAAAAGAATTTTCAAATATCCACCATTTATTTTTAATGATAAAATTCAAAATATTAGGACACAATTCATTGAATGAGTGGATAATTTAACACCCAAGTATTTTACAGAATATCATTTTTTAATTTAACTTTTCCAAAAGATTTTATTACAGGAAACACTGAGCATAAAAAAACCATGATATATTATTAATATTATTATTTAAAATGAAAATTATCTACAAGATGTTAAAATGGTAGGAATGAATATTATTAATCAAATTATTACTTTTAATATTATATATTCAATAATGTTTTTACATTCATCCAATTGATTTGGTAGGCGTGTGATAATAATAAATATAATTTCAAACATAAAAGATATATTTTTCAATGTTTAATTTCCTGCCATTTGATGGCTCACTTATTTTAAAAATAATTTTTGACATATATAAATTTTATTTTAAAAACTCTTCCCTCTTGTTTATAGTGTAATTTGAAAAATTGTCTTTGGGAGATTTTTTTTCATTTTTATGATATGTTCCATATTTTAGGAATAGTGAAAAATAACATATTTTATTTGAAAAAAGATATTTAAAGTAAATTTTTATAGTGTTAAATTCAATTTTAAATTGGTTTTAAAGTAAAATTAGATCAATTATAAATATTTCCCTCTAATAAAGTTCATTGAAATTAGTTTTATACTATATTTATATATAAAAACATAGGAACCTATTGAACATTTTGGCTTTAAAACTACATTTTCTCACCGTGTCAACTGGATTAATTTTTAAAATAATTTTATCCACATGTGAGTTTTGAATTTCAAAAAAAGGATACAACATTTACATGACAGAGGTCTGAATTTATTTAATATTCCACCTTTATTTTTTCTATTATGAGAAGTAACATTATTAATATTTATTACCATAATTAATGGTAAATCATGTAATAAAGGGTAAAAATAACTATGATAATGATTAGAAAATTACCCTAAAACATTTCCTATTTTTTATCAGTGATTATTAAAAAAACCATCCTTTTCTAGAATTTATAACTACTTAGATCAACTTGTATGAATTTATTCTATTTATAGTATTTTATTTAAAAAACCAAACTTATCACACTAATGTTTTTAATAATTATAAAATTTTAAATATTTGTTCATCTAGAAGATATGTTTGACCATAAATTGTCCTTCTAAATCTATAATATTTATCTTTATCATGGTAATGTTTTTTAATAAATAAATAATTTAACAACTTTCACAACAATGATGCAATAATTATTCAATTAACAGAAAAATCAAATAAATCATATTAAAACTATTAAAATTCATACAATTTATAAGAATTATTATCATAAAAAACCTTCAATGATTATAATGACATATTATTTATGTAATAAAAGTGATTTTTAAATGATATATTATTGTATTTACTTTTGTTTAAGTAAAAGTATTTAATTGTGTCAAAATTGAAATTAATGCAATTTTAGTATAAATAATAATTTACTAAAGGATATAAAATTAATTAAAATAATAATTTTAGAATTTAATTATTATTAGGTTTGACATTTAATGAATGAAACATTCATGGGAATTTTTTAATTTTATATTTTCTACATTAACCATCTAGGATTAAAAATCCATGTTGTCATGGTAAGAGTTAATGAGATTAAATAATGGTTAAAATAAAATGATAAGGTTATATCCATGAGATAAATAAGTAAAAAATATTGGATGAATATAATTAGACACTTATTACCTTAATATATAATTTCAGTTGTTTAATTCATACATTATAATGAAAATTAACTATATATAATTTAA
The DNA here is from genome assembly GCA_963277665.1 of Viscum album. NCBI lineage: Eukaryota > Viridiplantae > Streptophyta > Magnoliopsida > Santalales > Viscaceae > Viscum > Viscum album. The sequence goes on from OY728156.1 coordinate 1,561,259,077, forward strand.
ATCAATGATTTTTACAAAAAGTCACATTATTTGTATTTAACATATATTATATGTCCACATGGGGGAACAAAATGAGATGAATGAAAATAAATTTATATTAATACCTTAATGAAATTAATTAATTTATATAAATTTATATTTCTTTTTTATAAATTATATATTTACCTTCAATTCTTTTGAAATTCGTTTATAGTATTAATTAGATTAGCATAAAAACTAAATAATTTATTTTAAAAATATTAATTTCGGTAAATTTAGGATGATTTATGGCATCTAAATTTTTTTATAGTTCTATAAAATATAATAGTGTTTTTTTGAAGCATTATATTATAAATCACACTTTTTTTATGATGGATTTGAAATCAAATGAACTGAATCATATCAAATTTGGCAATAATGATATTTTAAAGAATTAATATTCTATTAAATTATTTAAATAAAAAATAATAATAAATGGTATAATATATTTCTGAAAACATCATTCCCTATTGATTTATTGGCCATTGTTATGTAATTCTCTCTATATTAGACTTTTATATTGTAATATTTTGAGAGTTTCCAAAAGTTCCCATAACAACAATTATAAATGTATACTCTTTCATTCACATCCTTACTCCACATTAAGAAATATATATTGACAAAACCCTAAAAATTTACCTTTTAAACATACTTGGTTATGTTATAGATGTTATAATACTTCCCAAGTATCATCTCTGAGTCCCTTAAGAAGAGATAAATGGAAGTCTACCGAAGAAGAGATAATCGTCTTTATCACCTCTTTGAAGTTTCTTTCTCCTTCCACATCCTCTTAATGTTTTTATTACATATTAAAATAATAAATATAGTATCATATATATGATTATAAGATATTATTATTATTTGAAAACTATTTTCATCTTTTAATCCATCCTAGTAAAAATGAAACCACCACATGTGCTTACGTACTACTAACTGTCTCCACATAGTGGTGTAATTCATTTTTCATCACCACATTAAATGGAAGGATATAATAATTAAAATAATCTATACAAATAGTAATTAAGAAATAATATTGATTTTGAACATTAATACACCATAAACTTACTTAGCCTTTCTATCATTTTAAAATAATATCATAGCTCGTCCGTACGTACGGTTTACTATCTCCAGTAAGTGATACGATTTATTTTCTATGTTCCACATTTAACAATGGATATTGAAATAAATTTAATTATTAAATATCACATTTATGAAATTAATATTATTATAGGCATGTCAGATATATGGTTTATGACATTCAATAAAAAAGTAATTTGAAAATGAGACATGTAACACTCGAAACAGTGTAATGAATAAAATATTATTAATAAAACATTGGTAAGATGATATATGTGGATAATATATGATATAATAAATACATATATGATTCTAGTATAAGCTAATAATATTTTTAAAACCACTATATGGTAGATTCATACACATACAAAGGAAATCAAACATATGGTAATATATTATTTCACAAACTCAATATTTTTCATGATTGTTTATATTTAAGTCTCCACTAGGGAATATTTATCATACCTTTCCATGTTATATAAATATATTTTAAAAAAAATTAACGTTATCCTATGAATATTTGAATCACTTTTCACCCTTTCTTTACTTTTTAAAAAATTGTATTAAGGGAATTTTTTGTTGTTTTCCAAAAGATATTCATAATAAATTTTATAACAAAAATACTAAAGTAATGTTTTTTAACATATAAGCCAGGAGTGGATATTCCTTCCATCATTAAGACTTATAGTTATTTATTTTCAATTATAATATTAAAAGGTTATTTACACTGAAAATATTGACTATTATAATTTCCCATAATATTAAAAAATAAATATTCTGAAAATGAAAATGGATATTTTCCTTATGAAATTTTCAATGATCTCATTTAAAGTATTTTAATATATACCAACATCAATTATTGAATCATGTGATTCATTGTTTTTGATCTACTATGAAACTATCTTTCATGCTTTAATAAATGGATTAAATTCATTTTTTCTGTGGAAATATTGTTATTCCATGTGACAATTCATTGATTTTGTTAATTTATTTTGATTCAGTTTTATTATTTATTTATGTGATGAATGCATTGGACATAGTAAGTGAACTGTTGGGCCCACTATATCCCCTTTATGCATTAGTAGGTATCATGAGATAAACTAAAATAGGATTTCCCCAAGGCCTAAACCATTTATAAAATTCTTATAATGAAGCCTTCATGGTGTTATATTCATAGTGTGAAGACTCAAAAGTAGGTTTTCAATGTATGATATTATGAATTGCATCATTATGATATTTATTATTGATTTATATGGAATTATTCTATTAGTAAAATATCCATGGTTAACTTTTCTATCTCCTGGGATTTTTTATTTATCATTATTTGATCATATTTTATTATCTTTATATTATGATCATTTCATTGATTAAATAATTTTTTTTTAGTTATTTATATTGACAAAAATCTTATTCTTTATCTATTTAGCTTTCACTATATACAAACCCTTACTGAGCATTTGGGTTCAACACATTCTTATATTTAATTTTCCCCATGAATCCAAAATGTTCAATATAATTTTTGTGAAATGATATTCTATATTTAATAAAATTATTCTATAAAAATATATGTTTTAATTTGATTTTTCAAATGTATTTGAAAATAATGTATTTATCTAGTTTATCAAGACTACAAAACTATTCAGTTATTTGGGATTCTATTCATTGTATCTTATGTCAATGCAATAAATTAAGGTACGAAATATGGGATATTTGGGTTAGGGTCATTAAAATTATACTTCTAGAATTACGAAAGAACATATAACATCTTAGTTTCCATCATGTGGGGGATATAATAACAACAGTCATGTGTATAGTGGATTGTCGCATCACGAAACGATATGATTTGTTTTTATCTTATGATCTACATGGAAGGTAGTGAGGGTAAAATTAGTGAATATATTTGATATTTTTGACCAAAAAATACTTTTATAAATATAATATCACATATAACTTATTACCTTAAAATCTGTTCGAAAACAATAACGTCGCTCGAGCATAAATGTGAACTTCTCCATGCACTTAACAATGAGAAATGTTTTTCATTTCAGTTTTACATGGATGTTAGTAAAAATGTATATGACTAGCATAAATTATATAAAAAAATAATAATGGTATAATAAAGATCAATTAATATTTATTTTCCACTTATTCCACCTATTGAGATAATTGGAAATATCGTTCATACATACCTATGGATGACTATCTCAAGGAATGTCGTAATACATTTTCTTATAAATTTATTACATTAAAATAAATAATAATATATTGAAATATATGATATTTATATCAATTTTAACTTTATGGATATTATATAACTAGTATAAAATTGAATGAAACAAAATTATAGAACTAAAACATACATGAAAACGATGCAATTTTCACCCGAAATATTGATTTTAACAAATAATTTCAAATAAAATGCAGATAAATTACTATAATTAAATAATATTTCGTACAATACATACGATTATGTCTACATTATATATTTATAATAAACCAATATTTATTACAATGTATTTTTGATGCATACAAATGATATTGAGCCTCTGGTAAGGGTTTATCATCTCAATTTTACTTACTTGATACATATAACAAATTCAACAATTATTCCTTTTTGTGGTGTATATACTTCCCAAATTGATATTTTAAATCTTTACTCAATTAATATTAATGTTATTGAACATTTTATTTTTTGTTTTTTCTTTCATGGAGCTCATGATTCAAAAGATTCCAATGTTGTATTGGATTATTCCACAATCACACCGTTATTCAGTTATTTTTGTTTAAATCTCCCTTAAGGGAATTTTTTTAGTGCTATCATAAATACTATATTTACTTATAATATATTTATTCATTAAAATTTGATGTAATATTAAATTTTTTTGACTCTTTTTTACTGAAAATGATCGAAAAAATTTTTATAAAAATTCTGACGTCAATTCTACATTTAATCAAAAATCCATTTATACCAAAACGATTTTTTATAAAATGCTTTTAAATTTTTTTGAATTTTATCCAACCTATTTATTTAATAATTTTTTAACTATTTTTTCATTGTAAAAAAAATTCGAGGGGAATCATCATTCCATTTTGCAAAGAATCCCTATTTGGATTTTAACAACAAATTGAAAGGAATATTTATTTTAGTGCTATCATAAATACTATATTTACTTATTAGTATTATATTATGAAATCAAACCATTATTGTAATTACAATATACTGGAGATAAATTTAATATATATTAAACATAAAAGTTGGTAAGAAGGTTTATGATTAGTTTTAGTAGAGATTTACAATTTTATTGTCATTCACTATATTATTCTAGATGGTTTATGATTATGTTTATTTTATTGGGGTATGTATTGTCATTTCATATCTTATGTTACCAAAAAAAAATTTATGTTGATTATAAATCACCACTTTCATATATGTAATTAAATAAACATACTATGTGATGGGTGGGGGAATTTATAGATATCCCTGTCAATGCATCAATTCATCTTATGAGACAAATGAGTTGGAAAAATTGGAAAAGTTTTTTCTACCAAATTTAAACTATCATGTGAAAGGTCTTGAAAGTATGTTCCGGATTAATGGAATTATGAATAGCCTCATTAATATATTAGTTATTAATTCCATTCTATTAGTCGATTATTTTGAATACCCATGTATAATTCTCAATTTTATGTTATTATTCATATGGATATATTTGATTATCATTTATTTTCTCCAAATTATGTTCAATTTACGGATTAACTGGAATGTGTTTATGTATTTTACATTTCAATATTGATTATACTTATTTATTCAAGATAGATTCCATAGAATGGTTTCCCTTACAGATCATTTGAGTTCACCATTTTATTATGATTTATTTTTTCAGGATACTAATAATTATTTTGTGATTGATATACTGGGATACAGTATGAGGAATTATAGAATTCATAATGATTACACATTGTGTATTTTACTAATTTTCTTGTGAATTTAGAGTATATTTATAGTTTTAAAAGACTATTATACTATTTATTACTTAAGATGTGATTCCTTTTATCTTATAGAAATGTAATAAAGTAACCACTATCTTTGGGGAACTAGGTTGAGCGTCATTACTATTGGTATTGGAAGAATTTTAGTAGACAACATGTCAACTGGGTTGAGTAAATCATAGATTAGGGAACATAACCCTATGATATAAATGGATTATAAATATACAAAAACATTATAAATTTTTTAAAATGAATAAATTATGAAGTCTCCCTAGAAATACATAATTTTCTAGTTACTTTAAGTGAACATGGTTCAAGAATAGATGTACCTTGGAGTAATAACTTTTAAATTGTCATTCTATGCTATAATTAATAATTATATGCTACACAACTATAATTCCTACTAAGAACCTAATTTGAATAACCTGGGAGATATTTTTTTGTTTATTCAAATTTTATTTACAAACTATCCTGATAGATTTGAAAATAACTTATGATTATATGTCATTCCAAAAGAAACCATGTTTATGAATATTAGATTATCCTTAAATAAAATTTTAAATTTATGTTAAGTGTTTGACTTGTATTGGTATTACACATTATGATAAATAATGTTATGATCTAATATAGTGTATGTTAATTTTCAGAAATGGAACCTTTAATAATGAATTATAAACATATCAATTCATGTTATATAAAGAGTAAGGATAATAATTTGATTGACCGGATAAAGCCGCACTTTTAAAGGAAACTATACTCCAAAAAATTCTCATTTTATAAGAAAATAGTGTATTGTGACATCAAGATAGAGAAATTATTCTACACATATTATGGATTTGTAGATAATTATGATAAGAAGTGTAGGAATGAAAAAAAATGGATAATGGGAAGAATATAGAAGAAGCATTTTCCTACAGGTGAAATTATGGAATAAAAGTCCCTAGTACTTTCATGAAGGGAATGAACATTTTCTATAAGTGTGTAGAGAATGACCACCGTGTTTGGGATTTCATGGGAAGCAATGAACTTTCCAGTGTTTTGTGATTAAAATTTATGTATATGAGGAATTTCACAAATGACTACCCAAATAATCAAGGTAATACAACCAAGAAGTGGCTAAGGGATCAGGGTTAAGATTATCCTATTACAAAAGATGAGGTGGAAAAATTAACGAGCTTCTTTATGGTTTCAAGAATTTACATGTAGAAGTATTTTATCAATGATATTATAGTAAAAATATTTATGAATTATTTATTCATTTTACTATAGTACTTTTTCTATAAGTATTTTAGGACATAGGTTAAATGTTACCAATGACCAAGAAATGCAAATTAGTGGCTTATTGTTCTTATTATAAAAAATGTAGTTGACATAAATTAATAATTAATATGTGAACTAAGTTTATATAATAATTGAAAATTTATGTTTTTGGGAATATATTTTTTATCTTGAAATTGGTTAGTGATATGACAATTTATGTCATCTTTATTAGAAATTATAATATGTTTGGATTTATTTAATATATTTGGTAACATGAGATTTTAATTTTGGAATATTTTATGTTATTATTATGTTCTAATGTTCATCAATGTATTCACATATTTGTAATGAGACATTAAGAGATACTTTATATTGTCTAGGGAATATAATTTAGATTTAGTGGCTTTCCTTCAAAAAATGGACATTGAAATTTGTCAAAAAATATTTGGATGAGTTTTTGGTTTAAATATTTATGGAATGTATTATCTTGATGTTTGGGTATTATTATATAACATTTAATAACCTTTTTTGTCTTGGAAAAATATATCGATAATGTAGGAGTGAATATTTATTCTTTTATTGAGATATTGATATGTTAAATGTAAATTTTAGTTCTTCAACCATATAAATTATTATAGGATATTAATTTCATAGAGTATGAGTGAGAATGTGAAATGGTCAAAGAAAAACCAAATGATTAAATTATCTGTATATTTTATGTTATTATATATCACAATGGTAATGGAATCCCGCCAATTAAAAAATGAAAGATAATGTGAAAAAAATATTTTCCTATTAATTTAACTATAATTAAATCAATGGTCTTTTAACTCATAACTAGTTTTTTGTTCTTTGGTGTTAAAATTTCCCATGAAAATTTTCTATATCACTCTCTATTAAACCATTGGTATCAGTACTCTATTCTATGTACATGTTTTTAATTCCCATTAATACACTTCTATATGAAAACCTATTGATGTGTTATTTTTGATGAATATTGTAGTTCACATTCTCTATTATCTAAATTAATTTATATTAACACCTTATATGATGTGGTCTTCTAAAAAAGTTATTTTCTAATGATAAACAATTAATTATTGGGATCATGATTTAATTTTGATGATTTAATGTATTTATGAATGTAGAATGTAACACCACATTATTTTAAAAGAAGAACATCATGTTTGACAGAATTTATAACACAAAACCCATTATTATAAATGAATATAACACCCTATGATTTTTTGAAATATTCATTAAATTTAATCTCTTGATATTTTGTGATTCACGCAACATTGGGTTTAAATAAAATACGATACTCTTTAAAAATACTATTATTTAAACAAGACCATTATAACATAACCCTTAATATGGTGTGTATCAATAGTAATAAATAAAATTTGAAGCATAAATCTGTTAAACATGTATGAAATAAATTGAATTATTATCAAATTTTAAGAAATAAAAGAAGAATTATTTTCAAGAGAAATAAATGTTTTCTGAAAAAAATGTTTTTTTTATAAAAGGTGGATTAGTATCCCTTTGTGCATATAATATAAAATTAATTTTTAACACATTTGGAAAATTTATCCAAAAAATAAATTATTTTTTGAAATCATAATGTCAAAATTAAATTTGTAATGATTTCTGAGAATTTTATTAAAAGAATACATTTTTTATAAATACTGAAAAATATAGGTTTTTATAGAAAACATAATTTTGATTTATATTATTTACAATGATAAAATATATTTTATATTTCTTAAATATAAAATTATTTAATTAAATTATTTTTTAAATAATATATTTTAGTATAATAAATTTTATATCTAAATTTTATATTAAAACACACTTTACTTATGATAATTGTTTTTGGGAAAACCACTATTTCGTTGTGCTTTCAGATTAATTTTAAAATAAATTATCCCAATTAAATGAATTAAATTTGGAAAAATTTATTCTGAGTTTTGAATTAGAATAATTTATATAATCTAATATGTTAAACATAATTTTTTAGTGAAATGATTTGTGAAAAACTTTGGTTAAGGTTAAAATAGGTATATCAGGGTTAAACTAAGAAGATAAGTGTTAAAATGAACTAGGACTTGTAAGAACCCCATTTTAGGGAAATATTAACACTGTATAACCTATATGACTACATATATACCCTTTTTGGAGTCTTTTGGAATGCAAAGAATGGGGTAATGAATTTATCATTTCAAAAATTCCATCTGTGTCCTCACCCCCACTTATAAATGGCCGCCACCTCTAATCCCTTCTCCACACTTCCAACCCCATTTTGTTGACAATAAATATCTAAATACCATCCAAAAATAACTCCATGAATCATATATGACATATTGTTATTATAAATACTTCTTAATAAGGATTTTGTTATAAACATAAATATGGTCTCCAAAGAAAATGTAATATTTTCAAATATGCATATTTGATTTATTTCTTCTTCCACATCCTTCAAGCATTATTTAAATTTATAATATAATAACAAAAGTATCTATTTTATGATTATATGTTGTTATCATAGTGGAATAATTTATATCCATCTCCACATCTTTCAAATTGGAAACATAACCATCCATCGTGTGTACCACACACAACCTACGAATAAATCCATGTAATTCGTTTCAACCACTGCCATTAAAAGACGAATATAATGATAGATTTCACATATGAATATGATATTAACATTTTTATTTTAATTATATAACTATGATACCAAATATACATTCTCACTATCCATTCATTGGGGGATACAATAACGTCCCTCGTCAGTGAGATGGACTATGCCTCGTGAAGCGATGTGATTCATTTCCCACATACAAATTACATGGATGTATTATGGTTAAAATTAAAAGTAAATATTTTAAATTTATGACAATAAATACATCTCAAAATATTATATCACATAAAAATTATTAACTTTCTATCAATCTGAAAACATTAACGTCGCTCGTGCATACATGTGGACTAGGGCCTCTACATAGCTATGTGAAATGTTTTCCATTTGATTTGTCCATTTATGGTAAGAATGATTTATTTGATTTATATAAATTCTATATATTATATAATAATAGAAATATAAATATTAATTAATATTTATTTTTCTTTTGATCCATTAGTTAAAAAAATGGAAACAATGCTCATTTTTATGTACGACATACTATCTCCATGAACAATGTAATCCATTTTATACATCTAACTATACTAGATTACTATATTTCATATATAATAAATATATGATACTTATATCATGGTTAAAATTATGTATTTTTGTTAACCATGATCAAAAAAATGACAGAAATTATGGAACTAAATCATACATTAAAGTCGTTTCAATTATCACGAGAAATATTAATTTTTACAAAGAATTGTTAATAAACATAGTAATAAAAGACTACTTGTAAATAATATATGGTATTATATATATATATATATAAGTATGATTATGTAATATAAGTATAATAAGCCTATATTTATAATACAGGAGTTTCAAACACATATGAATTAAGTCAAACCTGTGGTGAGGGTTTCTAATCGTATTTTTACTTCTGTGAGACATATTCCAATATTTACCACATAATCATTTATGTATTGTATATAGATAACGTTTTGATATTTTATATCATGAATAAATTTATCATTAGGCTATTTATTTTTTAAATTTCTTTATTTCTTTCATGGGGATAAGGATTCAAATGTTATCAAATTGTTAAGGGTTTATTTCACAATCTCATCATTATTTGGGATTGTTTTTGTTTATGTCACGATTGGGGAAATTCTTTCTTATTTATTTAACAATACATATTAATTTACTCAGACTCATTGTATTCATCAAATTTTCATGAAATATTTCCTTTTTATAATAATTTATAATTAAAAAAATTAGAGAATGTTTTTAAGAAATTTTTAATACATTTATGTCTACATGGAAAATCTATTTTATTTATAATAATGTTTTATAAAATATTTCCAAAAATATTTCCAACATTATCCAAATTATTTATTAAAGAAATATTTTTCAATTTTTATATTTTTATTAATTTTATTAAACGAATATTCATGTCATATTTTAATCAAATATCATTTGGATTTTAATAAAAATTCTAAAGGGGCCATTATTTTAATGTTTGTGGAATAAATATTATTTTTCCACCATCATAACCAATCACTGTTTTAAATATTATTTTACAATTTTTTAATGGTTATTGTCAAATTATTTTTTGAAATATTTTTATAAAATGGGATTTCAATGTGCAATGGTTATTTTACTTAGGATTTTTTTGAATGAAATTTTTATGGTTTTCCTATTCATAAATGACATTAAAACTTTTTTGTAATTATGATCCATTAGGGATATATTTTATTGATATCATCTTTATTATTCTCATAGATTTTTTATTATCATTATTTCTATGGATGTACAATTTTGTAACCCAATATCATATTACTCTATATTCTTTCTTATGATAATGTTTATATGATTGGATTAATTATTAACCTTTTTCTATTAGTTTTTCAATATGAATGTTTATTTTGATTATTATTATCCACTTTTATATGAGGAATTAATTGTAATTAGTAATTTATTAGTGGGTCCTTGTTATAGATATCCCCTTGATGCATTGAAAGTTCTCATGAGACAAATAACTTTTCCATAATAGATGGGTTTCTACAAATAGATTTAGAGTTACTTATAAAATGACATTACTGTGTGTTTCAGAAGTCTAGTATTATGAATTACATTATTTTTAGATTATTTATTGATGTCTATGTTCTTTTTAAATTAATTATAATATCAATTGATATGTTTTAATATTATGTGAATATTTATATGTATTTATTTGATCATTATTTATTTCATCAAATTTTTAATTATTTAATTTATTTAAGGGAATTTTTTGAGATTTTTTCCTTGTGATATTGATCATAATTATTTATTTTTCATATCTTTAACTATATTTTTACCCTTAAAATTAATCTAATCCTACATATTTGTTATGTTTTCTTTATTCCTAGGGCACCAAGATGTTTTTTTTGATTGATATACATGGATACACTATGGGGAATAAAGTATTTCTCAAAGAAAAGTCCTTTTAATTTTATTTTATCGATTTAAATGTGATTTTAAAGGATGTATCTACCTTAAAAACACTATAAAACTAATCATCCATTCATGATATGATTATATATATTTATTATTCCAATTTAGTAATGAAAATATCAAATCTGGGCTGCTAGGGTCAGGGGAATTATATAATATTTGGGGGTAGACTATTTTGGTTTTTATAGAAATTGACCTAGCACATAGTCAGTTCATAATAATTAATAAAAATGTTTAAATATATGTGAGAAGGGTTTTTTGGGGATAGTTCATTATTGAACACTATCGACATGATTTTCCTAAATCTATGGGAGTCTCTAGGAATCGTTTGAAAAAGAATTTGGGGAAAAATGGATTCCAAGTGTTTAGTGATTAGTTTTCTTAACCATGTGGTCAAACTGTGTAGACACTAGATATCATGAAACACTTATAAATCACCCTTTTACCTTGAATGATTTAATATAAAATCATTCATTCACTCTCCCCATTCCCTGATGGATCTCCTTCTTAATCATAGAGATATAGTTTCCTTCATTTCATTGTAGTTTTATTTTGGGAGTGGGTAATTTATATTTATTTAATATAGATATATCTTTATTTTCTCCCTAATACACCCTTTGACTTAATTTTTTTTACTTCCATTTAGTGATGATACCCTAGAATTATATATTGGATGTTACCAAGTTTTTAAAGTAGTTGTTTAATGGGGTTTCATGGTGATTTAGGATCGTGATATCTTGTTTTCTTAGTTCTAGTGGTTTTCACTAAAGGTGATGAGTTTTTATCTTGTTTCATGGTACATGTCTTTACCTTGTGGTTTTTTTCTTATTCCTCACTGTAGTATTTGATATCTTTTTTCTCAATAACTTTTTGTTAAAATTATTTAATGATTATGGTTTATCTATATTTTATTTTATTCCTCGAATGTGATGTAAATTTGATGATATAAAATGGATTTTTCAACATAATTGGTTTGGGTGCATGTATGGTGTTTTTAAAAATACATCAAAGAGGTTTTATTTGTTTTAATGGATTTGTAAAATAAGTTTTGAAACGTTTTTTCCTTTTGATTGATTATTTATGTATTTTCAACAGCTGAGGTTCATTGGAGTGGAACTTATATTAATTTATGTTAATATTATTTTTTGAAATTTGAGAGACCTAAGGAGTTCTTGGCATAGACAATTTGAATTCCCAATGTAGTTTTTAAACTAATTATTGAATATTTCTCTTGTGGATCGAGAGAGCCCATTAGGGGAATATTGGGGCATAATGAGTTAAATAAACTCTCATAATTTTTTGTCTCACTTATCTAACTAGTGAACTTATGTTGGACTAAGTCATGATAAAGCTCAAGGTATAAAGCCCATGATGCTTGATTCATGTTCCTTTTTTATTTACATTCCTTTTATGATTTTTTTCCAAAACCCATTTTTTGATATGTAATAATGATTAATCTTATTATTACTGAATTTTGACGGATTAATATTTTTTATTCTATGTGGATTCACATTATATTGTATATTCATTGTTTACTTAGGATTTTGCAATGATAGTTGGTTCTGAGAGTGACCAAATTGTTTTAAAATGAAATATTTTGCAAGATAATTTTTTAAAAATAAGTTTTTAATGAAAATTATTATTTTTTTTCATAGTTAAATATTTTTTTTAATGATGTTAACGTATTAGGATTTTCATCACATTCAACAAATTAATCTGGGTGCATGATGACTTGGTTTTGTATGAATCAAGTAATGTGAAGGGTATAGAGACCCAATATTTTAATATAGATATATTACACCATTTTATATGAATATTAAATAAATTAAACAAAGACCCACATAAGTACTAAAATAGTTTTGTGTCTTTGGAGATAACATACATAATATTCTATTTTTCTTGAAGAACCTTAAACATCTCCCATAACGATTATCCCCTTTAGTAAAATTCACAAAAATACCCTACATAAAACCATTCATCATAACATTGGGAAATGAAACATAAGAAAGGGTGATATCAGTTTCTATGTAATGGTAAACAAGGATGATATGTAATCATAACATGAAATTAAGGGTATGATAACATGAGAAAAACATTTTAAAACCATACCTCACGTATCAATTTTCCTAATCAAGAGACGTGTTGTAAATATTGGTAGTCTATATGACAAGAAAAATGAAGGAAATCAATAAACATGATCCATGAGAACATAAAATTATAATAAGACATTGAATAGTGGCATATATAATCAGACAAAATCATATGCCATGGATACCCACCATGGTATTCATAACAAGTTTGGCTTGGGATAACCACATATGAATCTAATGTCACGACCCATCCTCGGGGCCTGTGCCGTGACTACCCCAAGCCCGCCTTCCATAGGCCAGGGGCTGGTGACTAACACCAAGGTGTAAATCCCGTTAAAAAGGGAAGGCATTGTCTTTGTAATGTAAACAAGAACCTCAGAGTAAGCAAGTTGAATAAGTAAACACAAAGTAAACACTGGTACAACAGTAAGTGCGGAATAGTAAATGGGCCAGTATACAAACCAAAACTGAAAGTAAAGTACAACTCGAAAGGGAAAACAACAACTGAAAAGTAAAAGCCGCTACGCCGATCTATCCATTGGAAATCCAACCTGAAGGGTGGGTACAGATAGCTCCACTGCTCCTCGAGTCCTGCCGTCCGCTCCGAGTATGTCCCGCCCAGTGGTCCACCTCGAGGTACCGTCCTACTCCACAATCCCCCACCACGTTCAGCGCTGTCCGTCGTCTGCAACCAACACAACGTAGTGCAGACATAGCCCGTGCAGGGGTGAGTATAAGCTACTCAGTACGAACCCCGAGACCCCCGAAGGTCTCCCAAAATCCACAAAGGATAAACCACAAAGGAAAGATAAAATCATGAAGTAACAACCTACACTGCTTAGGTATATTCCCATACATATACCTAAGTCATCAATTCCAGTACGCTCCAACCTCCGAGCCCAAGTACAACCCAGTCCACATAGGAAAGTATACGTATTCCACATAGGAAAGAAAAACGTAATCCACACAGGATAGCACAACAAAATCCACACAAGAAATCAAACAGGTTTCATCTCACACAGGTATACTTCTTCGAAGACGATAGAGATGATCACTGATCCATCTAAGTCGTCGGACCCACAAAGGAACGATAGGTAATAACCCCCGCAAAGACCCACATAGGATCGGTAGGAAACTAACCCCCGCAAATACCCACACATGATCGGACCCACACATGATCTGTAGGCGCTAGATCACACAGAACCGATGAGAGATGACCCACACAAGATCGGACCCACACAGGATCGGTAGCACTGATCCACATAGGATCGTTGAGTGCTGTAGTCGTTGCCGTCGAATCCACTGAGGATATCTGTACAGTCATCGTTGCAGTCACAGTAGCAGTCGCAACAAGCACTAGGGTTCCCGCACACTGAAAGCTCGTTCGGGAGGGTTCGCTCCACGAGCTGAGAGGCTAATACATCAACTGACACATAGTCTAGAGTTGATGTATCCCAAAAGTACCGTATCATCAACAGGAACTCAACGTCGTAGACGGCGCGTCAATCAGACGCCTGGTCTGAGAGTTATTGGCTTTTTCGTCCCAGGGGCCCGGTTGGTTTTTAAGGAAAAACCAACCCGACCATACTCCACATGTGTCGAAACCTCGGGTAGAGTAAGCCAAAAGATCCGTCTCACTATGAGGAAGTCAACAAGGTCGACGGCACGTCAATCGGAGGTCCGTAGCTCAAGATATGAGCGTTTCTGCTCCGAGGGCACGGTTGGTTTCGTGTATGAACCAACCCGGACGAACTCAAAGTATTCGGAAACCTTTAGTGCAATATACCGAAATGACCTCCTCGTTCTACGGATTTTGTCGCCGATGACAGTGCGTCGATCGGAGGTCCTTAGCCCGAGTTATGGGCAATTGAACCCAAACGGTCCGAAAATGAGGGTTTCGGGCCCGGACCGACCCGACCCAAGACCCCCCGGTCGGCCCAACCCGGCCCAGCGCGGCGCGTGTCGGCCCGGCCAGGGCGCGGCCCAGCCTGGATGACCGCCCAGGTGGCCGGTCCGGCTGGGCACAACGCGCCCAGCGCGCAGTCCGGCATGCTGAAGGCCGATCCATTTAGGAAAGGGGGGGGGGGCTGCCCCCCTTGCGTAACCACGACTCCCCCCATTACTGAGGGACATTTGAAGTCCGTCTGGGGGAATTTAATTCCCCGGGTCCTCCCCTTCCGGCCGGCCCGACCTGGCCAGCCGGTTCCTGCTCAATGGGACCGGTGATGGCCGGTCCCCTTCCAGCTCCGACGCCAGTGGCCCGGTCCGGCCGCCGGTCACCTTACTTCGCCGCGACCCAGAACCGGCCATGGCCCTTGTCGTCTGGCATGGTGCGACGACATCGCGCCCCTCTGTCGTGGTCCCGCTCCGTCCGTGGTGTTTTTCGGTGTCTCCAATGCGGCGCGACGGCGTCACGTCCTTGTATTACTTCGTGGTGCGGCGCGACGACGCCACGTAATTCTTGCGGCAAAAACCTGCGTGGTGCGACGGGACCACGCCACTTCCATTAAAACCAAGAATTTAAAAAGAAAAAGAAAAAAAAATTAAGGAGGTGGGTTGGCCGTGTTTGTGCGGTCCCCCCCCCCCCCACTTGTGTTAATCGATAGAAGACGGTTAAATTTCACAAAGAAATTCAGGAATGAAATCATGAACAAATTATTTAAAAACAAACCCCTACCTCGGTTTCAAGAACGGTGCACGTCAATGAGCCGCGGAAGACGAGCATCATGGAGGTCGGGTGTCGCGGAAAACGAACGTCGATTCCATTGACGTTGAGGTGTGTTTGAAGAGGAAAAGTCGTTGGAGAAGAATGTCGTGGAAGAAGTTCTCCACGTTCTTCGGCAGAGATGTTCTTCGCTAAGGACGGTGTTCTTCGTCGTAGTCTGAGATGTTCTTCACATTCTTCGTCAAAGATGAAGAAGAATAAGACTTCCACAAACCCTTATACCTATCCTCCCAAGTCTCCACCATAAGAAAAACTAACCCCAAAATAAAAAAATCCTCGCACTTATTTTATTAACCCAACATAGGTTTTTGAATTTCAAGAGTTTGAAAATTCAAAACCCACATTTAACTCACTTAAGTATTAACATAAGATGTTATAAAATTAATGAGGAGATAAGTTAGCAAAAATTAAATGGGGGGGGGTTTAGAGGGGTTAGGAAAGTGAGGGGTTGGGCTCGTGTGGGTCCCACCCTACCTTATCCTCTCAAGGTTGGTTATCACAAGTGGGTCCCACTCCCAACATCCTTACATAGGATAAAAATACCAAGTGGTAAAAATAAAAATTGTTAAATTTATATTTTCAACTACCACAAAAATTAATAAGTTCCCTCATGTAAACGCAACTCCGAAACCGGAGTTCCTAAGAAATTACCGGCGCTACGGTTCCATCGGTGCCCTCGGAATTCGATTTCCAGCACTGGTTCTAAAGTTAGAAATTCCCGCTCGTTCGTTCACTGAACGTACCAGAGCTAAACATCGGATAGAAATTCCAGGCACACCGGGCCTCGGAATCAATTTCCGTCTAAAACTGCGTTCTTGTAAAATTCCAAAGAAAATTAAGAAAAAATTTCCCTTGAATTTTATGGGTCTTTACCTTACTCCCAACTCAGGGATTTACGTCCCCATAAAGATAAATCGAAAACTAGGGAAACAAATGGGGGTACTGAGCACGCATCTGAGCCTTACGCTCCCATGTGCTATACTAGAGGTTTCCATGCTGCCATCTGATGCGTACTAGAGGAATCGACCTTCCACGTAGGACCCGCTCCTGTCGATCCTTGATTTCCACTGGGACCTCCGCAAAAGTCGCCCCATCATCGACGTTAAGCTCCCAGTGGTCAATGATATGCGTCGGGTCGTGCACGTATCTCCTCAGCTGAGATATGAAGAAGACGTTGTGCACCCGGTGCAACTGAGGAGGTAGATCTAGAAGATAAGACACCTCTCCAATCCTACTGAGGACCTGGAACGGTCCGATGAAGCGTGGAGACAACTTGATGCCTCGGCCAAATCTCCATAATCCACGTCGACGTGAGACACGCAAGAAGACGTGGTCTCCAGCCTCGAACTCTAGTGGCCTCCACCTCCTGTCAGCATAATACTTCTGCCGGCTCTGAGCTGTCCTCATCCACTCCTGGATGACCTGGGCCTTCTCTGTCGTGGCCCAGACCATCTATGGTCCCACAAGTGCTGACTCCCCAGGGTCTGTCCATCAAAAAAGAGATCTGCAAGGTCGGCCATACAACGCCTCGTACGGTGCCATCCCGATGGTGGAGTGGTAGCTGTTGTTGTACACAAACTCTCCCAAGGGTAGGTGGTCCTCCCAGCAATGAACAAAGTCGAGGACACATGCGCGGAGTATGTCCTCGAGAGTCTGAATGGTCCTCTCCATCTGACCAACCGTTTGAGGGTGAAAGGCTGTGCTCTGACGTAGCTGCGTCCCAAACGCCTCCTAAAGCCCCTTCCAAAGCCCGGAAGTAAAGTGAGCTTCTCGATCAGAGACGATAGATGATGACACATTGTGAAGCCGCACAATCTCCTGAATATAAAGTCATCCCAAGCTCTCTACTGAGCCCTGCTCTCTGATGGGTAATAAGTGAGCCGACTTGGTGAGTCGGTTGAAAATCACCCAAATGGAGTCGTGACCTCTTGAATTGCGTGGAAGTACAGTCACGAAGTCCATAGATATTCCTTCCCACTTCCACTCCGGAACCTCCAAGGGCTGTACCAAGCTTGCTGGTACCTGGTGCCCAGCCTTCACCTGCTGGTAGGTGAGGCACCGAGAAACGAACGCTGCCACAACCTTTTTCATGCACGACCACCAGTGCTGTCATCTGAGATCATGGTACATCTTCTCCACTCCGGGATGTACCACCAAGGGAGAAGTGTGAAACTCTCTCAGCACCTCCTCCCGTAAAGAAACTGGTACCAAGGTACGTCCTCTGAAAAGGATTTCGTGCTCTGCTCCAAAGGAGAAACCATCAGGTGCCAGTCCTGAAGATATCTGTGCACGCCGCGTCTCACAGTCAGCTTCCCCACGTTGTGCCTCTCTGACCTTCTATAGTAGTGGAGTGACTTTGAGAGACTGAATTAAGGCTGCTTCATGTCTATCCACAAAGGATATATGCAAAGCGGCTAGATTCTCTGTCGCCTCCTCAAGTATCTGAATGCCCTTCCTCCTGCTGAGAGCATCGGCTACTACATTTCCCTTCCCAGGATTATAGACTATGTCAAAGTCATAGTCCTGGAAGAACTCGAGCCATCGTCGCTATCTCAGATTCAGATCCTTCTGAGAGAAGATGTATCTGAGAATCTGATGGTCAGAAAAGACTCTAAAGTTCTCGCCCATCAGATAGTGTCGCCATGTCTTTAGAGCGAAGACCACTGCTGCTAACTCCAAGTCATGGGTAGCATAGTTCTTCTCATGCGGCCACAACTGACGTGATCCATAGGCGATCACTTCCCGCTCCTACATTACGACACTACCGAGTTCGGTCCCTGATGCATCGTAATAGACTACGTACACTACTCCCTCCTCAGGCAACCTCAAGATAGGTGCGCTGGTCAATCACTGTCTCAGCTCCTAGAAGCTCTACTGACATCTGTCAGACCACACGAAGGTTTTCCCCTTCTTTGTCGAAGCTGAGAGTGGTGCCGCAACTCTGGAGACGTCTGACACAAATCTCTGATAGTATCAAGCTAGTCCCAAGAAACACCGCACCTCCGTCACGCTCCTGGGTGGTTCCCAAGCTAGCACTTCCTCGATCATTGCAGGATCCACTACAAATCCCACCTCAGAGATAATGTGCCCCAATAAGTGGACCTCACGTTTCCAGAACTGACACTTCGAGAGCTTTCCATAAAGCTGGTGCTCTCGGAGTGTGTCTAGTACAACCTGTAAGTGGTAGGCGTGCTCCTCCTCAGTCGTCGAGTAAATCAAAATGTTGTCGATGAAGACCACAACAAATCGATCTAGGTATGGCTGAAAGATCCTGTTCATGAGGGCCATGAGCACTTCTGGAGCATTGGTTATGCCGAAGGGCATAACCAAGAACTCATAGTGGCCATACCAACACCTGAAGGCCGTCTTCTGCACGTCCTCGTCTCGAACTCAGAGCTGGTGATAGCCTGACCAGAGGTCTATCTTCGAGAACCATCATGATCCCTTGAGCTGATCAAAGAGGTCATCAATTCTCGGTAGCATATACTTGTTCGTCAATGTAACCTGGTTTAGGCGACGATAGTCGACACACAGTCGCAAGATCCCGTCCGCCTTCTTGGAGAACAATATCGGGGAAGCCTAGGGTGAAACACTGGGTCGGATGAACCCCTTGCCCTGCAAGTCCTCCAACAGTACGCGTAGCTCTCGAAGCTCAGTGGGGGCCATATGATATGTTGGAGTGGATATCGGGGCTGTCCCAGGGTATAGATCAATATTAAAGTCTACCTCTCTGCGAGGAGGTAGCCCTGGAACGCCGTCGGGAAAGACGTCCGCGTACTGATCCACCACTACAGGAAAACTAGGACTACGCACGTTAACAGCTCCTAGGACGAGGCTAGCCAACTGATGAGTGATGTACTGTCTTCTCCTCTGCGGTAGTCCATCTTGTGCTGCGAAGGCTCCCTTCTCGCCAGTGAAGGTGAACCTGCTCCCGTCGGTGCGTACACAACGCACCTTGTGCCTAAAACAGTCAATCTATTCATGGACCGTAGATAACCAATCCATGCCCAAGATGACGTCGTATGGCCTCGACGCCACTACAAGAAGATCCCAGCCGAAGCTCTCCCCTCCTAGATTAGGCTCACGCTGCCGGCACCAGTGCGTAATCGTCGAGTCTGCTCCAGTAGGAGTCTCTAGCCGTAATGATCGAGCCAACGGCTCTGTCAGAATCTCCGAGCTCCGAACAAGGGCAGCGGCTATGAAAGAGTGACTCCCTCTTGTGTCTATAAGTACTACATCTATGGTGGAATAGACACAGATAGTACCTTGAATCATCTCGGGTGCATCGTGGTTGTAGGACTCTGCTGCCTGGAGCTGTGCCTGTCTCTTCCCGCCAGCTCCCTGTGGTCGGGGTGGACGACTTGGTGGTGGTGGTGGTATAGCCTCAAAGCATCGCCCACCACCTGCTGCTCGGCCAGCTCCTCTGCCTCGTCCGCCTGCTCCTTTCGGACCGCCTCGGTCGACCCTCTGCCTCGGTGGGCCCTCAACCGTCTACTTCTCCTCTGAATGGCGAGTCGGGCAGTCACGAGCTATGTTGCCCTACCCGACGCACGAGTAGCACGGTCTGCCTCTCGAAAGACTGACTCCGTGCTGTGTGCCCCGCACTCCTGAGCCAGTGTCCTGAGTTCGTCTGCCTGAGGGTCTGGTCTGCCTAGACCCATGAGTCATTCGTCAGCTACCTTCTCGCAAAGACTCCGCTACCTGACGCCCTGCGGTAGGTCTCGCTGTGGACTCAGCAAGAAAGCTCTCGATCAGAAGGGCTCTCTCAAGTACTCCTGCCTGAGTCGGAATGCTGAGGGAGATCAGAAATGCCCTGATCTCGTGTCTTAATCCCTGCTCAAAGGTCCGGTCCCGGAAGAATGGGTCATGTACCATGTCGGTTGAGTAGCGCGAGAGATCGGTAAATCTCTCCGATTACTGGGTGACCGTCATGCTGCCCCGCCACAGCTGAAGAAGCTCCTGAATTCGCACCGCACAGAGGGTGTCTGGGATGAACTCCGAGAGGAAGAGGCTCTCATAGTCCGTCCAGAGAAGAGATGCCTCATTGTGCACCTGGAGCATCAAGCTCCACCATCAGCCCGCTTCCGCGTGCAGTAGGCTTGCTGCGAGGATCACCATGAGGTCTGCTGGTGTCCTCACTAACCGAAAAAATCTCACTACTACCTCCAGCCAGTCCTCAGCTGCCTGGGGTTCCATCTCCCCGCGGATCCTGGGCGGTCGCTGGTGCTGGAACTCATGCAGTGCACTAAGGCGACGTGAATCATCAGCGGCTGGGGCTGGAAGCAACGGTGGCTCGGCGGGTAGAGCTACCGCCAGTGCCACTACTGACAAAGGGCCCTGCACCAAGGCCTCATCGCTCGGTGGGCTATTCTCACACTCGACTCTCGGAACCCCAGCTGGCTACCGTCAAGGGGCCATCCTGAAAAGGAAACAGGTGTGCCACGGTCAGAACAATATACCTGGCGAGCTGATACAAAGTAATCACAATGAAAACTTGAAACACACACGCAGTCAATGTTTTCATGCATTATGTCGGAAATCAGATGTCAGGGTCCTGGTGTACAGATACGTCGGCCGCCGCACCAACACTGTACTCCATGGACTGATAACCACACTCAATAAGCTAAACACTACTGCTTCACATAGAAAAATATCAGAGTCCAATGTTCTATGGTAGAACCGAACTCCTCTGATACAAATTTGTCACGACCCATCCTCGGGGCCCATGCCGTGACTACCCCAATCCAGCCTTCCATAGTCCAGGGGCTGGCGACTAGCACCAAGGCGTAAATCCCAGTAAAAAGGGAAGGCATTGAATTTGTAAAGTAAAAAGCACCTCAGAGTAAGCAAGTGGAAAAAGTAAAAACTAAGTAAAAATAGGTACAACAGTAAGTGCGGAAAAGTAAATGGGCCAGTATACAAACCCAAACTGAAAGTAAAGTACAACTCGAAAGGGAAAACAAAAACTGAAAATTAAAAGCTGCTACACCGAGCTATCCACTGGAAATCCCACTTGAAGGGTGGGTATAGATAGCTCCACTACTCCTCGGGACCCGCCGTCCGCTTCGAGTATGTCTCGCCCAGTGGTCCACCTCCAGGTACTGTCCTGCTCCAGAAGCCCCCACCACGATCTGCGCTGTCTGTCGTCTGCAACCAACACAACGTAGTGCAGGCATATCCCTTGAAGGGGTGAGTATATGATAATCACCAGGAACCCCGGGACCCCCGAAGGTCTCCCAAAATCCACAAAGGATAAACCACAAAATAAAGATACAATCACGAAGTAACAACCGACACTGCTTAGGTATATGCCCATACATATACCTAAGACATCAATTCCAGTACGCTCCAACCTCTGAGCCCAAGTACAACCCAGTCCACACAGGAATGTATACGTATTCCACACAAGAAAACAAAACGTAATCCACACAGGATAACACAACACAATCCACAGAGGAAAGAAAACAGGTTTCAGCTCACACAAGTATACTTCTTCGAAGATGATAGAGATGATCACTGATCCATCTAAGTCATCAGACCCACAAAGGATCGATAGGTACTAACCCCCGCAAATACCCACACAAGATCGATAGAAAACTGACCCCTGCAAAGACCCACACAGGATCGGACCCACACAGGATCTGTAGGCGCGGGCTCACACAGAACCACTGAGCGCTGACCCACATAGGATCGGACCCACATAGGATTGGTAGCACTGATCCACATAAGATCGTTGAGTGTTGTAGTCGTCGCCGTCGAATCCACTGAGGATCTCTGTACAGTCGTCGTCGCAGTCACAGTAGTAGCCACATCCAGCACTAGGGTTCCTGCACATAACAAGCTCGTTCGGGAGGGTCCGCTACACGAGCCGAGAGGTTGATACATCAACTGACACATAGTCTAGAGTTGATGTATCCCAAAAGTTCCGTATCATCAACAGGAACTCAACGTCACAGACGACGCCTCAATCAGACGCTCGATCTTAGAGTTATTGGCTTTTTCGTCCCAGGGTCCCCGTTGGTTTTTAAGGCAAAACCAATCCGACCGTACTCCACATACATCCAAACCTCGAGCGGAGTAATCCAAAAGATCTGTCTCACTAAGAGGAACTCAACAAAGTTGACGGAACGTTAATCGGACGTACGTAGCTCAAGATATGAGCATTTCTCCTCCGAGGGCCCGGTTTGTTTCGTGTACGAGCCAACCCGGACGAACTCAAAGTATTCCGAAATCTTGAGTGAGATATAACTAAACGACTGTCTCATTCCAATGATCATGTCGTCACTGACGGCGCATCGATCGGAGGTCCGTAGCCCGAGTTATGGGCAACTGAACTCAAATGGTCCGAAAATGGGGGTTTCGAGCCCGTACCGACCCGGCCCGGGACCCCCCGGTCGGCCCGAACCAGGCCGACCTGCCCCAGGTCCGGGTTGGGCCGGCCCGGATGGGCGTGGCCTGGCCCGGCGCGGCCCGGCCTGGCGGACCGGCCTAGTGGCCGGTCTGGCTGGACACATCGCGTTGTCCGGCTCGGCCGAAGGCCGAGCCCTTTAGGAAAGGGGGGGGGGGCCTTGCCCCCCTTGCATAACCACGACCCCCCCATTAATGGGGGCCATTTGAAGTCCGTCTGGGGGAATTTAATTCCCCCGGATCCTCCCCTTCCGGCCGGCCCGACCGGGCCGGCCGGTTCCTGTTCAACGGGACCGGCGATGGCCGGTCCCCTTCCAGCTCCGACGCCGGTAGCTCGGTCCGGCTGCCGGTCACCTTGCTCCACTGCGTCCTGGAACCGGCCGCGACCCTTGTCGTCCGGCGCGGTGCGACGGCACCGCGCCCCTCCACTGTGGCCCCGCTCTGCCCACGGTGTTTTTCGGTGTCTCCGACGTGGCGTGACGGCGGCGCGTCCTTGTATTAATTCGTGGCACGACGCGATGGCGCCGCGTAATTCTTGCCGCAAAAAACTGCACGGTGCGACTGCACCGCGCCACTTCCATTAAAACCAAGAATTCAACAAGAAAAAGAAAAAAAAATTAAGGAGGTGGGTCGGCCGTGTTTTTGCGCCCCCCCCCCCCCCTTACGTTAATTGATAGCAGACGGTTAAATTTCACGAAGAAATTCAGGAATGAAATCACGAACAAATTATTTAAAAACAAACCCCTACCTTGGTTTCAAGAACGGTGCACGTCAACGATCCGCGGAAGACGAGCGTCGTGGAGGTCGGGTGACGCAGAAAACAAACGTCGATTCCATTGACATCGAGGTACGTCCGAAGAGGAAACGTCATTGGAGAAGAACGTTGTGGAAGAAGTTCACTGCATTATTCGGAAGAGATGTTCTTCGCTAAGGACGGTGTTCTTCGTCAGAGTCTGAGATGTTCTTCACGTTCTTCATCAAAGTTGAAGAAGAAGAAGACTTCCTCAAACCCTTATCAATTTCCTCCCAAATCTCCACCACAAGAAAAACTAACCCCAAAATAAAAAAATCCTCCCACTTATTTTATTAACCCAACATAGGTTTTTGAATTTCAAGAGTTTGAAAATTCAAAACGCACATTTAACTCACTTAAGTTATTAACATAAGATGTTATAAAATTAATGAGGAGATAAGTTAGAAAAAATTAAATGGGGGGGGGGGGGTTGAGAGGGATGAGTAAAGTGAGGGGTTGGGATCTTGTGGGTCCCACCCTACCTTATCTTGTCATGGTTGGTTATCAAAAGTGGGTCCCACCCCCAACTTCCTTACTTAGGATAAAACTACCAAGTGGGAAAAAAAATTGTTAAATTTTTATTTTCAACTACCACAAAAATTAATAACATCCCTCGTGTAAACGCAACTCCGAAACAGGAGTTCCTAAGTAATTACCAGCGCTGCGGTTCCATCGGTGCCCTCATAATTCGATTCCGGGCACCGGTTCTAAAGTTAGAAATTCCCGCTCGTTCGTTCACTGAACGGAACCAAGCTAAACTTTGGATAGAAATTCCGGGCACACCGGGCCTCAGAATCAAGTGTCGTCTGAAACTGCATTCTTGTAAAATTCCAAAGAAAATTAAGAAAAACTTTTCCTTGAATTTTAAGAGTATTTACATATGATTTGGTATTGGGATTATATTCCATTCACCTTCCTTTTGGATTGTAACAACCTCTCATGTAACCTGTTT
Source organism: Viscum album (assembly GCA_963277665.1). Classification (NCBI taxonomy): domain Eukaryota; kingdom Viridiplantae; phylum Streptophyta; class Magnoliopsida; order Santalales; family Viscaceae; genus Viscum; species Viscum album. Next base: position 1,561,284,511 of record OY728156.1, read on the forward strand.
CAGGCTTGGGATTTTCTCTCATGTACCCTTTGATCTCATATAACATTATCTGTTACCCAATTCAGTGTATTGTGATATAGGCCCCAGTAATCACATAATGGAAACTATATATACATTTTCCACATGATCATAAAACATTCATCATATGAAAGCTCAAAAAAGGTTTCATAAACATTTAATCATAACATAACATATAGAAAAGAATTTGGTTTCATTATCGTTTCACCATTTCATCAAAGTATAATGCATTAAAAACGAAATGAGTTTCATAATAATTTTATTATCAGATAACATGTGTAAGAGAAAAGTGTTTTATAAAAATATTCTAATCATAAACAAATCCCATCTACAGAAAACATAAAAAATTGTATCCTTTGATTGTATCCCTAATAGATAATAAGTAACATAAATTGATATCATATTATATAGAATTTTTTTTAAAGATCACATTGAATTTTTTATGAAAATAATCATTCTTTTAAAGTCAATTTCTGAAGCTAAACAATATAAAATATAATGAAAATCCTTTTATTTCAAAATAATACTTTAAAACTATTAAATATGATTTCAAAATAAATCAGAACATTTATTGAGGAAAATATACTTTTCAATTTGAAATATAATATTTTGAAAGTAAAAAATCCTTTTATAAATCCATTTTTTTGAATATAAACATTAAAAAAAATCCAGGAAGCATCAAATAATAAAATAGTCATGGGAATGGGAAATTTTTTTCATGTCGTACACATGAAAACAATAATTGCATTCACATTTTTGGTAACATCCAAAAATGAATACTTTGTAAAGTGACATGTAGATTCTATTTAAAATAATTCAAAAAATTAAAAAATGGTAAGAAATGTATTTTTAAAATCATTGGATAATAGTAAAACATTCCAGAAACCATTTCTTTACAAAACTTTTTTGGGAGAAAATGGATTTCTGACCAAAGAGAGAAATAATGTTATATTTTATTTAAAAACTTCTCAATTAATTTAAGTACCAAATAGTGGAAAACATTATTATTAAATGAATATTTAATTAATTACCGTATTAAAATAAAATTAATGAGAATAATTGAGAAGTAGATCATACGATTTCAATATTATGGAGTTAATCATAACTAATCTCGATAATGGATGATATTTTAAATTAACTCCCTTAACACATTGGTTACATTTATAACATTATCTACATGAATTAAAGATCCTAAAATGGAAATTTAATACCCATAATTTTTAAGATAAGATCCATAAAATAAGATAATGGGTATTATATAGACTTCATAAAAGAATGTGGTGGTGAATATATCATGTGACTAAAAAAATTTAAAAGTGAGAGGGTAATCCCATACAAAATTAGTAATATTTGAATCATAATACCAAATAACGAATAAAAACAAATTCAATATTAAATATTATAAGAATAATAAAATTATTGATATAACATTTCAAAGGGCTAGTATATATACACCACACAAAATAAACTACTAGTGAGTTGAATATGGCTCCCAGATGTAAAAGAGTGACTAGAAATCCATTTATAAAAGTCTTGACTTACTTCATAAACATTCAAACCTCATGTATAATTAATATTAGATAATAATAAATTTATTTCAAATCCATATTTATATATAGAATATCATATATGATTTAATTATGACCATTTATTTCCCATTTATTAATAATTCATTGATAAAATCTTTTTTTTAGTAATAACTACTTTTTTGTATATGTTTTGATTTGATATTTTTAGTCCAATTATATTGAGCATGGTTCCATAAAATAGCCTATAAAAATAATGAAACAATTATCATATTTAAACATCAGTTATACTTTCAACACAAATCAGGATAGTTGGCTTTTAGAAATGAAGTATGTTACAATCTTGGAGATGGTTGGTTCGACGTACTCATGAGTAATGTTTCCATTTTCCAACGATCATTAAGAAAAAGAGATAGGTAATATTTTATCCTTAAAAATTTATAATAATATCATAAGTAGAATATTATTTTTTCAATTATTCTTATAAATATCATCCACGTTTTTTGGTGATGAATAGAGAGAGTCACAACACTTCGTCAAGGTCATAGTTTGCACATACAGGAAGGATGTTAAGATATTTTGGTTAGTGAAAATGTACTAAAGAAACTTATATATATTATTTTTATAATGATAAATATTCCATATATATTAAAATTATGTTATCTAGATCAAATATACTCATTTAAGGTTTCCTTTTTTATCTTCCACATAAATCAATAGTGAAAAGAAATCACATCACTTCATGAGGCGGTGGTATGCCCTACACATGAGCGAGGTTATTGTACCCCCTACAGAATATAAATTTAAAAGGAATATATTATGCAATGATTGAATAAGTATAAATATGTTTAAAATATAAAATATATACTTTATTTCCTCCAACCTACCCAACTTTGTGATATGGTAATGGAAAAAATGAAAGGCGTCAGTTCGTGAGGTGGTAGTCCTCCGTAAACATGAATGGTGATTTTGGTAACTCATTTTATAGAAGGACAGATGGTTTTAGGTCATAAAATTAAATAAAAAATTTCTTAGTATATGTAAGATACTGTTTTTATTATATCATACTATTTTAATAATAATTTAAGGAGGTGGAGGATGAAATAATATAAAAACACTCATTGAAGAACATTACCTCTTCTTTGAGTATCCTAATTAGGTTTGAACCAAAAACCCTAATATGATGGATTTATGAAACAAATTTTTTCATTATGATGATATTATGGAACGTTTTAATGGATTTGGGTAGGTATTTTCTGAATAAAAAGGTTTTAGGGTGTGAAGAGATGTGGAGAGGTTGTGGAATTTTCTTTGTGAGGTGAGTGGAACACATGTAATTTTTTGAAAAAAAAGGTGTACCTACATTTATATCATGAAAAATGATTCCAAAATGGATTATTATATTGAATAAAACATTGTAGGGTTGAAATATATCTAGAAAATATAAATTAGATAAGCTTTTATGTAATTTTAACACTTATCTATTTTGTTTAACATCACTGTAAACCCATTTTTACCTTAATTGTAGTAATTAATTTTTGTTTTTTCACAATATATTTCCCCAAAATTTATATATTCCTAATTATATATTATAAATTTTTCTAATACCAAATATAAAATCAATTTTTACAAAAAAATTGAAAGATTCTACAATATTTATATTAATACCAATCCCATATAAATGATTAGAAAGCCTATTTTTCGAAGAGACAATGTTCAATTGTTTACCGACATTTTATCTTAGAATTCATATGAAAATTATTTAAATGTCCTAAAATATATTAATAGATATATATTTTAATTAATTTTCATTTATAATATATTTTAAATATAATATTACTTTATAAATAATTTAAACAAAAATAATTTTTTCAATTATAATTCATTATTTTTCAATATTAGTAAAAAAATAAAACCTTTTCAAAAATTGTAAAAAGATTCTCCATAAAAAAATTCTAATTATGATTTAAAAAATGAAAATCTATTTTTAAAATCAATTTTATTAAAGTTTCAAATATAATCCTTTAAAAAGTGTCGAAAAGGCGACAAAATGATTTTTTAGAAAAATGTTGTTTTTAAGGCTAAAGTTGGATTTATTCATATCTCTTAACAAGAAAACACATATAATTAATTTTAAACAGTATATTAAATATATTATATATAAATATAATTAATATAACACAATAATAGTGATTATTTATTTTTTTAATGTTAAACACACTTGTACACGTAGAAATTGTTTTTTTTTCTAAAAATGATTTCCTTTATTTTCAAATAGTTTTTGCATTCATTTATATTTAAATTATCAATAAAGAATTCATATTATATTCATTATTAGATAATATATTTTAATAATTTAGTTAATTTTCTTCATACACACCATCCAATTGTCTAGGAAATATTTTTCATATTAAGTAATAATATTTTAATAGTATGCAAGGTTTTGTTGAAACTTGGTGTTGTGTGGAAAACAAGCTAAACTAAGTATTGTATATAATGAAAGACAAACTAATTGTTTTCCATAAACCAAGATAAAATTATTATTGCATGTAATGAATTACAAACTCTATGTAATGTGTAGTGTAAGATAAACTCGGTTTTGTGTGTAATGCAAGAAAACCCTAGTTTAGTGTGTAACACAATATTTAAAAAAAATTTAATTTATTTGGAAAAATATATTTCTCAGAATCATATGGTGTTACATTATACCCCACTGATAAAAAAATTCACCCTCAAAATTCATCTTACTTATCCGAGGATTATCATTGGAAAATTCTTTCATAGAATCCCACATCGTACAAATGAACAATAGTTTCACCATTTAAAAGGGAATGTTAGAAACTTAAAGGTTTTATAAAGTATCTGAACACTACGTTTCCACATAAGATAACATTGGTTGGAAGTGAATATTTAGAGATTGAATAAAAGTGTCAATAATTATATATATTTCTACAGATTACTGATCTCAAGAAGTTAAGTGATCAATAGATGGTTAACAACAAAAAATCACATATGACAAAGAGGCATTGAACATGTCATTTATATCATGAAAAATGATAGTAATATGAAAAAATTTTATTTAAAAATATTTTTCTAATGTTGGTGAATTTTTATTAGAATCTATAATCACTATTTGTAGTTCCATTTCATATGAAAAATTGCATCCTTTGGTTATTCAAATAAAAATTTCCACATCATTTATTACTCTATGAGTTGAATTTTTTCATGTCTGAAGCATTAAAAATATTAATAATAGATTTATAATTCATTCCATCAATACATAGTTGAAATTTGTTTAGTACTAGTTATTCAATATGGATAAAATCATCATATGGTGAATTAATATGTTAATATCTAAAACCCCATCAAATTTTAGACCGAAACCATTCTATAAATTTATAACTATACAACCCTTCCAAATGATTAAAATCCAAATCCTGATAAATAAGGTCACAGAATTAATAAAAAACATATCATTAATCCCCAAAAAATATGAAGTTGTTGTTAATTATAAAATATCAAACATGTGAATTTCATTATAATGTATTATCTTGAAACATGGTATTTGCATAAATTTCCATAACAGCTTATTTAAAGCATACATTCTTCCTTACTCCATAAATAAAACACATGTTATTGGATTTATAACTTTAATCCAGAAAATGTTATAAACTGAATCACTGATAACATAAATCACTATGTCAAAAAATAATTAATCAGTTCAAAGGTAAAAATTACTATTTAATATACTTTATCCATATCAATAATCTGTTCATACAAACTAAAATCCATTTTCTCAACCTAAGAAACATATTAATGGTTAAATTATTTTTATAAAAATATCATTGTGCCACTAAATCACATATTTAGTACATCAACAACATTTATCATAATTTTTTAAATTCCAAAATGAAAAACTTATGAAAACAATCCTTATATATTACATGACTCATAAAAAATATTTCATTAATTCTAATCGACAATTCACTTAAATAATCCCACTTCTTCCTCAAATTAGTAAATATGCTTCTCTGTCTTATTCATTAACAATTTTTTCACTACATATGTCATCTTTCATCTCTTCATCATGTGTAATATGACCATTACTCATAAAACATTGATGATTCTCTTCATTATCTTACCCATTATGACATATATTTTCATAATTACCATAATTTTCACATTTAAATCATTCTATAATAAATGATACCTTATAGAGACCATTATTATTATCCACCTTTCAATCGAACTATTCATTTTTCCATTACAATTAATTTTTTGTTGTCTTTATTTTCTATATGAAATACATCGTCAAATCCCTCTAAGACATTCCCTTAAGTGCTTATTATCACATTATCTATTTATAGGAAACTTAATCTCGTCTCCTTAATGTCCTCCACTAACCTAACTCTCAGAAAATTATATCATTATCATCATTGGTGAGCCTAAGAGTTAGTTAAGGTGAACATTGTTATTCATGTTCCATGGAAAATTATTAGGCCTAATTACAATATCATTTAATCTTTCAACCTCCCATTTAGTTGCTCATCAGAAAATTGTCTGGCACATTCAATGTTAATATAGTTTTTTTGGTTTTCATCCAGTGACTAAAACCAAAAATCACATTGTGATCAACTCTAACTATAAGGGGAAACCAAATAACCATTAAAGTTGTATATTTAATGTCTGAATCAAGAAATAATTTTTTTAATATAGATATCCTTAGGTTTATCCATGGCCATTCCTATTCAGAATATATCTAAATACTTCTTAATAGTACATAATGAGTTTGATAATTTTTAAACCATATCCCCAAGGAGTCTCAAACCAGGATTACTATAATTCCAACTTTCATATACCTTTTAAATATCGAGTCTATATCAATGCACCATTTTTGTATTATTACTCTTTATTAACTCATTTCTATATCCACATATACTTTTAGTATCTTTATAGGGATTTAATTTTTTTGAAACCATGTTCTCTATCCTCAACCATAATTATAGGATAGTTTTTCAAAAATTGGGTCATAATTATAAAAATACATAGACATATCCCTAGACATATCCTTAGATTAATCTTTAGGGATATCACTATTTTTTCTCATTATAGTTCCAAAATTGAACGAATCATTTCCTATGATAACCACTATATAGACCCTATATTTTCATTCAATGATATTACATATTTTTATATGAATATTCAATACATTACACAACCACCGACTAAGGACAAAAATATTTTAGTGTGTTTGGATACTAGGTACAAAATATTCTAATTTATTGAATGATCTTCAACATGCCCCATTACTATCATCCTCTATAGTAACATTCATAGATGCACCCAAGGTAAAAACATTATTCATAACCTAGGGAAAGTAAACTTATTAAAGAATGATCTTAGATGACCAGTAAGGGTAAATAAAGGAGATAACCAAGCATAACATGAAAATATGTGTTTGAGAACATTAAATTATCCCTTCAAACCCCTACCCATCATATGAATGATCATAATAATGTATAATGACATCATGATTTCTAGTTATTAATACATTAATCATAATATAAATCAATGAACATGAACAATGAGATCAGAAAATTTTCATATGCAATCGAATTTTCACATATACATAAGAAAACAAAATATTATGTCAAGGATACCCACTAATACATTAATATCATGTCAGGATTAGTTTAAACACCAATAAACCTACATTAGGCTTGTAATGACATCATGTGTACTGACTTTTGGTCATGGGATAGCCCCTCATGCACCCTCTATCAGTCATGGGATAACCTCCTGTGTACCCTTTGTGCTTATATAACATTATTCAATAAATTATATATTGGAGGGAGATATAATTCCCAACCATCACATAATATAAATAATATATATGTGTACTAAAATGTAAAAAAATAACCATCATAATAGAACCCATGCAAATAAATGGGTTTCATAAGCATTCTATCATAACATAAACTTTATGAAATAAATAACATTCATAATTATTTCATAATTTCAAAAAAGAATAAACTAGAGAAAAATGGGGTCCACATAAGAATGTTATCTTGGTATAACCCATGGAACATAAATAAGTCCCATAAATATCTTTTCATCATTAACATAATACAACTAGAAAAATAATAAGAATGTTATCCTTGAATTATATCCCTAATAAAGAATAACGAACATCATTGGATGTCATATTTGATGTAAAATTATTTTAAAATACAACATAAAACATTTCCAGAAGAATATATTTATTCTTTGAAAATAAAAATCTAAAACTAAAAAATATAGAATTTTATGAAAATACAGTTCTTTGAAAATAACTATTAAAATCTTATAAAAGAAAAAACTAAAATAAATTTAGAACATTTCTTGAGAAAATTAATATTTTCATTTTGAAAAAATCACATTTTTAAAACATATAAAATTTTCAAATAATATAAATTTGATTGTAAAATTGATTGATAAAAAAGGAATCATGATATATAATAATGGTCATGATGGTTTGAACTAGCTCTCACATCATAATCATTAAAACAATCATTTCATACACATTATGAGTAAAAGACAAACAGGAATATATTAGAAAATGATGTAAATATCCCTTTTAAAACATTTTTTAAAAAGAAAAAAATTGTTTAAAGGTATTTAAAAATAACAGTATGAAAGTAAAATATTTTTAAATTCATTTATGTGATAACATGTTTCTTTAATAAAAAACATTTTGGAACCAAGAGAGAAATAATGTTGTATTTCCTTAAAACATATTCCAAATTATTTTAAGTAAAAATGAGTGTAAAAGTTTACTAATTATTGAATATATAATTAATAAAAAAAATTAAATTAATGTTATTTTAAATTAATTATACTTAGATCATAATATTTCTACATTTCACACTAAATCATAAACAATCCCAATAAATGATGAAAATGTAACAGAAAACAATTTTCAATTTGGTAACATTTCAATAATAGTCCTCCTAATATAATGTTTAAAAAAATTTTATTTAATCTATATAATTTTCATTATAATCATCACAAAATCCATTCATTTCAATTATAAAAACCACGTCAAATTAATTGGTTTTGAATATATCATGTGTTATAGAAAAAGTAAAACATGGGAGGGTAATCCAATATTGATTTAGTAATATTTTCAATTGAAATAACACAATAAAGAATTAAATAAGATGAAACATTAAATTTCATGAATATTAGTATATTCAAGATATATCATGTCAAAGGGGGAGAATATAGACACCAAGAAAATTAAATGAGTGGTGGGTTTTCATATGTCTCCTAAAAATAAAACAGATACAAGAAATCCCTTACCATAAGAAATAACGTCATCCATACATGTTTGAACCTCATATATAATAAATATATTTTATTATACATATTTAACATAACCATAATTATGTATATCATAAAATATATAATTACTTACTACAATTTCATACTCATTTATTAAAAATTCCATGTTAAAATCACATTTTGGGTAATAACTGCTATGTTTTTCGTATAAGTTTTGATTTTGTATTTTCTATCATAATAAATTGATCCCGGTTCCATAATCTAAATAGTAATAATCAGGAAAAAATTATTTTTTATACATAAATTATTCATTTAATACCAATCATTTAATATATTTTGGAGAAATAAAGTATTGTATGATCATGGATATGGTAGGTAGTACGTACACTTGAGTAGTGTTTCTAATTTTCAATGAAAATATTAAAAAAATGGTAAGTAATATTTCATTTTTAAACAATTATAATAATATAATAAATAACCTAATATTACTTTAAATCCACTTAAAAATATCATTTCATTTTTTTACAATGATAACAGAGAATCACATAACTTCTTGATGGCGGTAGCCCAAATGTACATGAATGACGTTATTATCTTTTAGTGAGTAGAAAGGTAAGAAATAAAATTATATATTATTTATTTTGAATGAATAAAATTTCATGAATATAATAATTATTTCATTTTTATCACATACATTCATTAACATAATCCATATTATCTTCTATGTAAAGCGTGATTGAAAAACCATTGAAATTGCTTCATGAGATGCTAGTCCTCCATAAACACTAGTGACATTATCGTATCCTTATAGAATCTAATGTAATATATATATATATATACATAATATCCATCATCATTCCCAATTGTGAGAGGTGGTAATGGAAAAAAATGACATTCGTTCATGAGGAAGTAATTAGTCGTACACATGAATGATGATTGTGTAACCCATTTAATGGAAATGGAAATGGAAATATTTCATAATAATAATATAAAAACATATAATTATATTATTTATACATATTATTTTATACAATAATGGATTAATAGGAATTTAAGTTTGTTAAGGAAGAAATAATATAAAAATGCTCATTGAAGAATGTTACATATTCTTTGAGTATCCTCATTAGGTTTAAACCAAAATCTATCCTAGGAAAGACATAGGATGTAGATTGGGCTTAAAGAATGAGACGAGTTATATTGGGATTTATTTTTGTAGGTCATTCCTGAACTAAAATGAATTTATGTTGTAAATATGGTAGGAGATGGGGTTGGTTTTTTTTAAGTAAGGTTAGTGGCACAATTTTAATTTTTTCAAAAGAAAAAAATGCCCCCACTTTTTTGTCATACAAAAATATTATGAATTGTTCCATTATTGATAATAATACATTATTGGGTCGAAATATTATCATAAATTATATTTTATATAGGTTTTAGTTAATTTTAATGGTCATCTATTTATATTAATCCCTCTGTAAGTCTATTTTTACCTTAACTATGTTAATTAATATCTACTGTTATCACTATTCGTCTTGGTCGAAAAATATGTTTATATAATAATATATAATAAATAAATACAATTTAATATATATAATAAAATTTTCATATTTCAATTCATAGGAGTGCAAAATTATATATAAAAATTAATCATGTATACTGAACATGAAAGCGAGGTTTTCAAAGAGAAAATAGTCCAATGTTTACAATGTTTTTATATAAAAATTCAATATGAAAATTATTAAAATGAACTAAACTGGATTAATATATATATAATTTAATTAATTTGGATCTATAATCAATTTAAATTATAATTTGACATTATAAATAATTTAAATGAAAATAATGTTTTCAATTAAAATTAAATATTTTCCAGTATTAATTACAAAATTAATATTTTCATAAAATTCTCAAAAAATATCTATAAGATAATTTAATGTTATGATTAGAAAAATAAATAATATTTTTCTAAATTATTTAAACAAATTTATTAAAAAATAGTTTTTACAAAAATTCACAAAAAGGTGAAAAATCAAATATTAACAAAATAGAGTTCTTTATTATATAATTGGATTTATTATTATATCCTATCTAGAAAACACGTAAAATTAATGTGAATAATTATATTTAATATATGAAATATAAAATTAATTAATATAATTAATCAATGTGATTTATTTTATTTTATTTATGTAAAACACACATAGCACATATAATATGTTTTATAAAGGATTTCATTTTTCATAATAGTTTCATCTTTATATATAATTAATTGGTCAAAAAGAATTCATTTTATATACATGTGTGGTTAATATATTTTTATAATTTAGTTAATATTATTCCAAAACACCTTTAAAATGGATTAGATATATCCTTCATTTTAAATAATAATATTTTAATAGCATTTTATGATTCATTTAAACTCAGTGTTCCATGGAATGCAGTGTAATCTTGGTATTATTTGTGACATAAGACAAATATAGTGTTTCATGTAGTGCGAGGTGACTCAATGTTTCCTGTAATTAATGATAAACTAAATGTTCCATGTGTTATAAGTTACACATAGTGTTGTGTGTAGCATAAGATGAACTCAATGTTGCTTTAAACATAAAATATCAAAAATTAAATTTATTCAAAATAACATAATTTCAACAAGTATTCAGCTTTAATATAGGATACTATGTATTTTGGTGTCTCTTTTTTTAAAAAATTTCATTGGTTGGTTTCTTATTCTGGTATTTAATGATATCATGGATTTTGGCTCATGTTGAGGATTTTAAGATTTCAGCGTGGATGTTATGTATCAGCCTCACCAACCTTGATCCCAATTTGTGATTTTGTGTGTGTTGACTGGTGAGTACTGTGTAAGTCTCTATTTTTTAATTATTAATTTATTTTTATTGTGTTTTTTCTAATAGTAGTTAATACATATTCTATATTTTGCTGTTATATATTATTTGATTAAAATAAGGAATCAAATTCCTTTTTTTATTATGGGTTACTTGTATCCGGGAGAAAATATCATCATGGATCGAAAGGGTGGTGTGAAGAAGTGCATATACATATCTATATTGTGATAAAACTCTTGTTTTATTTGGTGGTTTTTAATTATTTCATTTAATTAATATTTATTTTATATTATTCGTTGATTTTATGTGTTTCCCTACTGGTTATGACATCCTATATAATAATGTGAATTATTTACCAAAATATTTATTTTCAGGTTGAAACAAAGAGGGTAACTATAGGGAGGTTTATGGGGTTTATATTCTAGAAATATATATTACAAAAATTCATTATATTCCATGATCCTTCTAGAGGAACTTATCATGGTTCTCATATGGTTTTCCAAACCATGAAACCAAATAGTTCCCAGTGAAGCAATGTTTATGGTTTTGATGTTTTTAACCATTTAATGATTGAAATTATTATTAATATTAATATCAGATGATTCAGGGTGATTCAGGGGATTCAATGTGATTTAATTTTTCCTGATTTAAATTTAATATTGTTTTCAATGGAATTTATATCTTGTTATTTATATATAATTAATCATATAAGTGCCTTTTGTTAGAGAAGTGGGGGATCAGCGTAGCATTCTCCATAAGAAAACCCACCAATTGACCCCTTATGTGTTTGATCAATGATCTAAACATACCAATCCTTATGTTAAAATGGTGTAATGTATTATTCAATAAATTTGGAATATTAGTAGTTTTAAACCATGAATAATTCTTTTTATTTTCATTAGTACAATGTATCCCCAGATTCTATGGATTGGACTAAAAGGATTGAGTGTATCTTCTTATTTTGAAAGATCTGTTTGACCTATAAAGTTTGATTCTCCACTAATATGCTGAATTAATAGGAATGTAGTAGTGTAAATATATAGTTTTAAGAAAATATACAAGAGTATCAAACCTATAACAACTTCAATAAGTTATTTAGTAAGTATTTCTATCCATAAAGAATACATTTCGGGAGGGGTCATGAATTCATGATTATGGGGAAAAGATGCTATTTGGTGATGAAATATTCTATATTGTTTCTTAAGTAAGTTTATTTGTCTCTGTATCTCATCGCAAAAAGAATAACTTGAGACTTGATAATTTTAAATGTTTCATAAGTGGGACAACCTTGACCCTAGTATCCCATATTCAGTGATAACATTATTACAATGGAAATAGATTCAAGTGATAATTCCATGATGGGTCAAACAATATAGTGGTCATGAAAAACTAGATATTTTCTTTCTTATCACATTACATTTGATAACATGAAATAGTAAATAATATTTCCAAAAATTCAATATTACTACCTCTTTTATATCCTTTTATATCAATCATAATACACTTCCAAATAAATTGGGGAAAGGAAATAAAATAAAATGGTGAGATTGGATTCTCAGTAATGAAATTTGTATAATGAAAGATATCATAGAATAAATTTTCCATGAAAAACATGGGAGGAATAAGTAATCATAAAATATTTCTAGAAAAATAATCAAATGATATCATCGTATATCTAGTGATAACATAACTATTCGAATAATTAGATATAAATTAATAAAATATTTCATAATTATGGAATGAATAAATCCAGATATCTTGAACTAATTATTGAGGACTCATACCAAGAGACTATAAAAAAATGGTAATAAAAAAGTAAAATACCCAAACCATTTTGTATCATGATACCTACCGATTCACTGAGGGTCTATTTATATCTTATCCCCAATTGTCACATAATAAGTCAAATGCATTAATCATGTGAATAAATAATAAATCTTAATCAGTTTGCCTTAATAATAAATATCCATCCAATTTAAAAGAATATGAATATGTAATTTAAATACATTCTCTTGTAAAAATGATTATAACCCATCTAGTTAAATACATTGTTAGATATTATTAGATTATATCCTAAAAAACATGAGATTTATCCAAATATTGTGACATCGATTGACTTTGTTTTAAAATATCACATTAATGTTTATTGAGGAAAAAAGATTTTCCATTTATAAATCCTGTAAATAGGATCTAAAAAATTATAGAATATTAAGAAAAGGAATTTATTTAATAAACATAAAAAATTATAGATAAGTCACCCTGAAAAAATATTCATTGAAGCATGAAATATTGTTTGTGTGACAAGTGTTTTAATAAAGATTCAATTCATACAATTGATAAAAAAGTCCCTCATTTAGAAATTGAAAAAAGATTTAATTTAATTATATTTCTATAAAATCAAAAATGGATAAAATCTACCTTAATAAATATTTTTATAATAGTAAATTCATTCATGAATTCATTTTTATTGAAAATGTGGACATGGAGGAAAATATTTAGCACAAATTAAAAAATGAAGTTGGATTTCCATAATTACGGTATTATTGACATTTCAGTACTTAGTGAGAGTATAATTAATGGTTAACGTGTAATTTCATTAAATAACTAGAGGAAAATTGAATATATGTTGTTTAAGATAAAAATATCATATAATTCCCCCAATCAAAATATTATTATAACTAATCTCTAATAATAATGAGATTGTGAAATAAAACCTTAGCTCGGGTCTAGCTCACTTCATATGTAATTTTTTACCCTTGTATAATAAATTAAAATTTATTTTATATATATACCAAATCTATATAAATAATAATGATATAATATATTCTTCACTTATAACATTTCATCACTAATTTATTAAAAAATTCATTATTAAAAACATCATTTTTGAGTGTTGACTATTTAATTTTTCAAGAATGATTTTGTATGGTTGTTAGGAAGCTTACAACTTTAAAATGGTTTCATTATATTCAGAATGTTCATGATGATATAAAATTCTCATATATTAATTAAATTTATTAATTTTTTAAAATGTGTTTATTAAATATAAATTATGTTGCTTCATGGTGGTGGAAGTCTACATATATGCACTAATGATGCTATAAAATTTTAATGGGTGGAAGGGTTAGAAGGTAAGTAATATATTTTAATTTAAAATCATTAATATTTCATAAATATACTATATATTCATTATTTCTATCTTTATTACACCTCATGTAATGTGTTGATCAAAAAAATATTACAATGTTATGTGGAGAGATTATGCCGTACAAACACACAAGCGGCGTTTCAATTTTCTATAGGATGGAATAGAGATAAATAAGGGGTTTTCTATCAGCCTAATTATATTTTAGTATATGGATGATATTTTTGTAATATATCATAATTATTATATAGTATTTTACAGAGGTATAAGAAGAATTAAAATTAAAACATGTTTAAAATAGTTGCACATCTTCTTTGGAAAACCTCATATTTCATACAACTTAAGCCTTATATGTTAGTTATATGATGATATAATAGCCAATGTTCCTAGGGATAAAAGCTTGGAAGTGATTTTATTAGTTATTTGTAAATATAAAAGGCTCAATAAGTGTGAGGACGACAGGGGGTGTGGTGGCCATATATAAAAGAATAGAAGGGATCCCTTTAAATTACATAAAATATTATGTTAATATAAATTTATGTTCATCTTCACGTTTCATAATAATGATATATTTCAATTTTTGGATGAATATATTTTTTAATATTTTCATATATTAAAATATTCACATTTGTTTTTTATTTTTTATCCCTTATATCACAATTTTGACCCTAGTAAACCCTATTCCTGAATACATCAATATAAATGCTTTTAGTCATCATTGGTCCAGAAATTTTATATAAAAAGGAAAATGACACATAAGAGGATAATGGTTTAAATTATCAACTATATCCTATGGACATGGCTAAAAAATATATTTTTAGGAATTTTAAATATTATAATAATTTTATATTTATCATAAAATACTAATAGGGTAATTTTCATGTCTATTTGAATATAAAAAATATCAAAATAGTAATGTAATTCAAAAATAAAATTTTATAATTAAAAAATAATGTATATGTGTCTAATTAATTAATGGAAGATAATAAATCACCCAAAAAATATTACATCATATGTTTTCAAAATTATATTTTTATTTTTCAACCGTTTTATCAAGAACTATATCGATGGTGCATAAGAATTTAAGGTAATTAACGAATCATTAAATAATAATAATAATTTACCATAATAAATAATTTTACTCGTCTTAAATATAATATTTTATTCCCATTAATTATATTTTATCCATGTTATAAATGATTACATATAAAAAATATGCAAAGAATCATTTTTAGAATGTTAAAATACATAGAATTATATAAAGGTATTTACCAAGGAAAGATGGCTTCCAAATTCCATATTTTTATTTTTTGAATGGGGAGGTAATATTCACTCATAAAATTAAATATTTTCTAGTTTATGAATTTTTTGAATCCTTATTTAATATTTTTAACCGCGTTCTACCCATTTTACACTTACACTGATGAAAATGTTTTTTAAGTCTAATATTCTTTATGTCCAAAGATAAAGTTTACTTATCAACCAAATTTAGAAATCATGATTCAAAATTAAATTCCATTTTATAAAATTAAATCACTATAATTTGTATAAATTACTTTTCATATAATCCCAAAAAAACATGATGAAAAATAATTTTCCATAAAAAAAGCATTTCATTGTTCGATAATGTTTTTATACCAAAATTAAGTATAATTTTAATTTAAATAACATTAATTAGTTTATTTTCAATAAAAATGTATTAATTTCATTTTAAAACCAATCAAAAAATGTACATTTTTAAATACATGAAAAGTAAAAAAAAATCTAAAAAATTGGTATTTTAACCATCGTTGAAAAATCAACTTTCTCTTAAAAATATCAAAATTTCACCCTATGGTATATTAGATATGCTAATTGAAATAATTATATCCTTTTTATAAAATAAAATTTATAAATTATTAATAAATTAATTGTAATATTATTTCATAAAATTAATAAAAATCATATCCGAAGAAAATATATATTCGAACCATAAAATTATTTTACTAAAAATTTAATTCTAATTTACTATATAGTAGTGAGAAAAATTATTGAATATGACCTATATCTATATTTATTTATTTATTTATTTACTCATATTTTTTCTCTGAAATGTCAATGGCTATGCTAAAATGGTAATATATAAATACAATTTCATTCAAAAAAATTTTTATCTCAATGCTGCATTTGTTACATTCTATTGAATATAGTGTTTTTAAAAAGAATATATAAACTAAAATCCTAGATTATTTAATGAATAGTATTATTAAAAAATTAATTATCAGCCTTTTCTTAAATATTGATGCTGAAGTTCCTGACATTTAGGTTGTAGATGTTGATGATTTAATAGGGGATACATGTCTTAGTGAGATTCCTTTTGCTTCTAGTGGTGCCAATAATTCTTCCCCTATCCAGAAGAGAAAGTGGATTGAGACTTGATGGGGGATATAGTGGCGGTTATTAGTTTTCATCAGATTTTTATCTCATAGTTTCATCAATGTGTAATTATTTTTACTTATTTTAGTGTATAAATTATGGAAACACAAGAAATCACATCCTATAGGCTTGGATTATGTGCCACTAGTGTGGGAGTTAAGGTCATCGTCAGGGATTTTGTATGAATAATTTATAGGGGAGAGGATGTGTTTCTTCATTATAAAAATGTTCATATATACAATATAATTCATATATGGTTGGGGGAACTCAATATCGTTAAAAATGAGATTATTATCTGGTTTTGAAGACACGTTATTTTCATTATTCATGGAATCTTTATGAAGTAGATATTACACCTGAGGACTCTAAAACAATTCTATACATTGTAGGATATAAAATATTTATTTATTTTTCAATTTAGTTTTTCTGTATTTTATATTTTTTCTTTCTATTACATAATCATGTTGTTTATTATTATATTTTGGATTATTAGTAGACTTGAGGATATTTATAAAAATTCTATCTTTCCCAATGGGAATGAAAAAGGAGAAAGGTTTTATGTTATAAAAATTTCTTGTTTGGACTAATAGATTAGATGTTTTGTGGGACTTCCTCATGTTGCACTAGGATGTTTCAAATATCACCATCAATGTGGATTGTATGATAATACTTAAATCTATAATTTATTTTTATCATTTTGTGGTCCACTTTCTATCTCTTCATGAGAACACGTTAATAATCCATGTTTCAAGGACCATAGGTCATGGAGGGAAGCACCCATTGTTTTTTTTGTGGAATTGATCTTTAGATAGTTATCTAGGTAGTTAATTCATTCCTTGGAAAAGGGAAAATATGGTTGTCTTTGGGTGTCAATGGATCGATACCCTGAGGTATTTTCATATGATTTATCTTGGTTTTTTCCATAGTGAATTGTTGAGCTCACTATTAACTTACATCATATGATGATCCACATTTATTTACCATTATACGCTATCAGTGCTTCCAAGGTAAAATAGATAAGTATTCAGTTGGAGGATCTTGAAATTAAAGAAATTATTAATCCATGAGTTTCACTATGGGCGTCAGTAGTTTATTTTTTAATGATAATTGATTAGAGCCTCCAAATTTTCATCGTTTATTGAATCATTAATCAGGTGAACATTGGGAATTAATACCCATTTCCTCGAAAAATGAACATTTTGACCCGCTCAGTGTAGCCCGATGTTTTTCAAAAAATGACCTATGGTCTGGTTATCACCAATCATAGTTCCAAGAATATGTTGTTTATATGACCTATTTTAGGATATATTATGATTTTTTTTTATTTTTTATGCTTATTGTTTATATTAATACTCTTTCTTTCTATATGAATTTTTTAAATTAAATTTTTTAGGTGTTTTATGGACTCCTTTATGTCTTTTTGATTATATCATGTAATACTCTAACAAAGTGGAGGACCAGGGAGACCATCTGCATTTTTTAGGACCATTAAAAAGGATCAATAATGTGTATAGATATCAAAATTACAGATCTTGATCAAGGAAGTAATGTTTTTGGGTCATGTAATTTCTAAGTAATGAATT
Organism: Viscum album; assembly: GCA_963277665.1. NCBI lineage: Eukaryota > Viridiplantae > Streptophyta > Magnoliopsida > Santalales > Viscaceae > Viscum > Viscum album. The sequence continues at coordinate 1,561,303,364 of OY728156.1, forward strand.
CCATTAGACCCTGAGAAAAACCAATAAGTAATTTCTTGGGAGAGGCACAAGAATGTATTTGGGATATGGATATTCTTGATTTTTGATAGTTTCTATATGTGTTTAGTTTGAGACTTACCCTAAATAAGTTATCCCATGAAAACATTGACTATGAAAGGAATTATGATTTGTTAGTGTGAGAAGTTCCAACAGTCCTTTTAAGAGTTTATTTTTTCTCTGAGAATCAATTATAGATTCAGTTCATCTTGATATTTTCTACCCTAGGTAGTGTTTTTTGATGACTCAGATATGTGGATGAGGTTTGTGGTTATTTAGGATGATAATATGGTTTCCAATGGATCTCATCAGCTATACACGCCTGAAAATAGGTTCCCAACACATGAATTGGGATTGGAAGCATTGATGAATGTGTAAATGTGATAGAAACAATACCTCTCCAAGGAGTATTTTATAGACTATTCATATAATATGACACTAAATTACATCCTAACCCAGATGAAATTAAACCTTAGAAAATTAAAATTGGTATATTATCTTTAGGACGTTGATTTTGATATTTCCTATTCCCCCAAGAAATGGAAGATGGTTGAAAATTATTTTAGTAAAAAGTTACAAATCCATTTTGGGAAAGAATCTATATATGAGTGGTGTCTGGTGAGATTTTATTCATATCAGAGTCCATAAGTGGCATAGGGTGGAAAGTGGGTTTTCTTGACTAGTGCCCAGGTCACACAATCTCTCAATGACCATGTTTAGTGTTCGAAGACATCTTACCCTAACATCAAGTATATTAGTAGAGTATTAGATTATGGGGTGGAATTAGGTTATTGTTATTGATCTCCCAATGATGATATTTTATTCAGGATGTGATGATTGTTTCCTTTAAACATGTGGTAGGAGGCATTTCATAAGGCCCACTATTCATAGTTTTTTCATTCACCTTGGGGATGCCGAAATGTATTATAATATGATAACTAGGTATTGGTGTTTTGGGATTAGATGGTCAGTTGTCGATTTTGGTTCATGATATTTTAGCTTCTATAGGATAAAATATGTGTATCATTGAATTTTAGGGTTTCATTAGCATATAACTATAGTGGTGTGGATGTGGGATGAGGCCTATATAGATTTTAGGATAATTCTACATATAACTACTAGTGGGAATAATATGATTTGGGTGATTTCAAATTGCATAACTAAATCTTACCACTTTATTCTAATTAGATTATAGGAAAAGGTGGAAGTTATTGAGCTGCATTATTTTTAGGAGATTATTAGGTTTTTTGTGGTACCCTCATCTAATGTTTTTGAAAGAGATTATGATTTTACCTCCTTGTATTGGGAGGGTCTCAAGGATTCCATGGGAACCTACCTAAAGTTAATAATGACATGTCTCCCCAAAAATTAATAGTTATACAGAGTCTTCTTTCTATGCTCTTGATGATATTATTTTATCTTGAATTATTTACTTTTGGGGTTCTTCGAGTGGAATCTACTATTGATTGAGTTTACATATAACAAAATATAGTAATAACAAATAGAGATAGACCTTTTGCAGTGTCTTATTGATGATTTTTCTAATCCCAAATTTATTGGGTGTTGTTGGATGAGTGTTACTTATTGGGACTATGACTTATCTATAAAAAGAATAACAAATTATAGTTGATCCAGAAAATTATAAGTAAAACTCAAGGATTATAGGAATCATTAATGATTCATCTTTAACACCCATTAGAGTTATAGGTTGGTGATCAAGTTATTCATTGAGTATCTATTTGTTTGGACAATCCTCTCTTATGAAATAAGGGGAAATTGGCACCACAATATATCAGGAAATTTTATATAATGGAGTTTCCTGAAAAGTTATCATATTATATGGAATTTATATCACAACTAACCTATAATTGTGATGTCTTCCATTTGTCTTAGTCAAAGAAGTTCCATCCAAAACAATCTCATATAATGTAGTGGGAATGATTGGAGTTAAAAGCTAAAACGACCTCCATTAAATGGGCTTTCTGTATCATATATTAACCGAACAAGGTGATATCTAGTAAAAAACAAAATTATTATCTATGAGTTTGAAGCATGGTGTAAATATCCACAATTCATGGGAGAATAAAATACTCAAAGGAATGTAGTGGACTCTTCTATTTTTGAATGCAGAATATTACAGAATTTTTGGGGGATGAAAGTGGCTTGACTGGGAGAATTGTTACACCCATCAATTTTCTGGATAAGGTTTAGTTATTTAGTTAAATGTGCATAAAATTATTATGAGTTGTGTGTTATATATCAGAAAAATTTAGAGAATCAAAATTGACCCATGGTTAGAACATAGTTACTAGTAATGAATTAATTAAAAGTTCAAGAGTGGTGTTTGGGGGAAACCTCATGTTTTCATTATATAATAACGGTTTTTCAAAATATGTGGGTTTCTCCTGGAACCATGTTACCTTTTTGGGATAAATTTTCATCCCACATGGTTGGTACAGGGGTTTCCTAAATATGATTCCAAATCATGTGTCCTGTATAGCTCATTACATACATGGAATCTATACTTTTTACCTTGATTCATGTAACCTCCAATCACCCATTCATTCTCTCCATTAAAAAATAACCCTCCCTCCCTAATATAGACCTATTATTAATTTAATTTTAGGGTGTATTTCCCATATATTTGGGTTATTTCTCTTGTTGTAATATTTTTTTATGTTCTTTTTCTCCCTTATCCACAATTTTTCTTCCTTAGTTTTCTACTTCCATGGTGTTTTGAAACATTAAAATTCCATGGGGTCCAAAAATTTGATTAAGGATGGATGATAAATGAGGTTTATTATTGATTTTTATTCGTGGTAATATTTCATTTTAATTTCTATATGTTTATATCAATGTTTTTTATTTTTTATTTATTTTCAATGTGGTGTATCTACCTTCTTGTGATTTTCCATGAATCATCTTTAGTTCTTTATTTCCATTGGTTTGTATCATTGAAATTCTTTTTATTATTTTTATGATAAATTTTTATCTATTTTTTATTTAATTCCTTGAATATTTATTTAATTTGATGGCTTTAAATGGATCTTCCTATGGAATTGGTTTTTGATGGATAAATGGGGTTTGGAAACAGACCTCAAAAATGATTGAGTGATTAAAAAATTTATATATGATATTTTGAAATATTTTTACCTTGTGATTGATTGTTTATATATTTTGGGAATGTTTGGTTCATGGAATTTTCACATATAATGGTTTTTGTGAATTTAAAATGATGGTACATTGGTGACCATATGTGTGTGGGTGGCATCGAAAATTTCAATCCAAATCCTAGGTTGTGATCATTGCAAGGGAGTGCTACTCGGGTGGATTTAGAAAGCACATGGGATTAATATAGGGAATGTTGGAGATCTATATTGGTCCAAAATTTCTTTCTATCACATAGATGGATAGATAACCTAGGTTAGACTATGACATCTGAGACACTAACATTTAGGTTCAATAATGCTAGCTTAATATGCCTTATTTGATTAATATGCATTAGTATTTATTCCCAAACAATATTATAGGATATTTGAATATTCTTATGTTTATTATTATTTCTTGTTTGGATGGATTGGTCTTTTAATTCCATGTGGATTCACATTCAATTTTTAAATCGTGTTTATTCGTGTTTTTAGAAAAATGTTTTGATTTGAATAAAACTATATATATTTCTACAAAAAACTATTAATATTGAAATTGTATCAAATATGGTTTAAAAATAGACTTATTTGTTTTATGGGATAAAGATATATCATGATTTATAATGGTATCATAGTGTGATTTTCCTCTCACACAACACATGCCTTTTATCATATAAAAATATGGTTTTTTAAGACACATTTTAGGTAACAACACTATATTACTCGGTGGATTTTTAATTACAAATGTCTTTGATTGGATTGGTATAATGGGAGATGTTGTTCATACATATTTTGGTCATGGGGAATAATTTGGGTTTTTTATCATTTGGTATGTTATTCATTAGCTTCACTGGACTTGACCTTGTCATGTGGTTTATTTATGTTGAACAATTTGTAAACTGTACATGTATTTTTTATTAATTATAAAGTGGTGTTTATTACAGTTTCCACAATAGGTTATTATTCCATATAATTATTTTGGATATTTTATATGTTTATGATTGTCTATTATATGCATTTTATATCCATGTTTTGGATACATCATGTGGTACTTTCGAGAGATATTCATTCTATTGTTATTTGGATGCCAAGGATGAAATCATTCACATTCATTTATATGATGTTATTTTTGTTATTTTATTTACCTTTTGGTGTCTTAAATGTACCTCAAACCTTCTAGTGATCTGATTTGGGTGATTTTATGTGTCAACTAATACCAATTGTTAATAATACATTCCATTTATATATTGAAATGTCATTAATTAATTTAATCTGATGTATAAAGGTACAAACCATCTATGCACATAAATACTACCCTTACACTTAAATTTTAAAATTAGAAATTAATTATAATTAAATAATAATATTGGATCAAAATCATATCATTTCTCAAGGAATGTTTGGAAAAAATATTAATATAATTAGATATATAATTAAGTATTTGATTAATTCTAGTGTATTTTCTATAATTAAAATGAGTTTAAATAAATCTTACATATACTAAATATATTTTTATTTTATGTCTTTATTTATCATGAGATTTACTGACCTATGTATGGTTTGATATTATTTAATTTAATTAGTTTATTTTTGGATTTTACATGAAAATTTTATTAATAAATTATATGTTATGATATGTGAATCAAACCTCCCCCTTATATTATATATGTACTTGTATTCCTGAGTACTATCTTATGTAATCCTAAACCCGTAGTTCCACACACATATGAATCATAAAAAAATTATTAAGAATGGAGATCCAATTTGAGAGGTGTAAGTATAAGATCTGAGGTAAGGAGAAACTAACCATGGATAGAAAAAGTTTAATGGGGGAATGATTAAATTTTATCCAAGAATGGTATTAACGCTTTTTCATCAGGTTTAAGGTTATTTTATCTCTTATAAATAAAATAACCATTTTATAAAAGTTCATGATCATATCACATGTTTATTTTATATTCTAGTGAATATTTATTTCTTTATTTATGTGATCAAGAGTTAATTTGGTTGATTAAACACAGTCTAATAAAGTAAATAAATTAATATACCTATAATATAAAAATAAAATAAAATTATTCTATCAGACATTGTTAACTAATAATATAAAATCACTATAATATTAATAATTATGTGAAGAATATAATAAATAATATTTATGCATATGTTTAAAAATCCCTCAAAGAAAGTATATGTTTAGAACGCCTTCGATTACATGAGATAAAATGAAAACATAGATCAAAGTACTAGCACGACCTTTGTTGAGATACTTTCACTCATCTTAGATTTTTTAATGAAAAACACCAAAATATCTTAACTAATTAAGAATCATGAGTTTTTTAAATCACAAGACATGGTGTAACTTAGTGTTAATAATTGACTAATTCTCTGTATTAAATTTTAGGATTGGGTTGTCCACTTAATAGATCCAGGAGCTATGACTTAAGGTATTTCCAAGTAAAACTAACCCATGTACCATTAAATAACATGACCAATCCCTCCCATTGGTTATTTTAATGTGAATATTGATCATTTATACAAGAATATCAAAGAGTCATGATATTACAAATCAAATGATAAAGGCTATTGGGAATTGATAAAAAATTTGAGTCTAATAAAAATAGACTTATTACACCATAACTACTAATAATTGAAATTTAATATAATATTCTTAATCATATATATATATATAAGAAACAAATATATAGAAATACATGGATATCTACTATGAAAATAATGTTTCATCACCAGAAAAAATTTCTAAAACTAGTGCATTCACTTATGCAGTACACTATTATAAGAAAATTTTTATTATGTACCTGAATCTCAATGTTGTAATAACACACCTCAGCTAGTGATAAAAGGTGAAAAGGATTATAATAACTGATATGTAGAGGATGATTTAAATATATATTTCATATTTTAATATAATATAACCAACGATGTAACGACCCGAATCCGAAGCCCTTCCACTGGCGCCCCGTACCCGGTTCGCCACAAGAGCTCAAGCACATTTCCCCAAATGCCAGAGGATACCGACTAGCATCGAGGTCCTTGGTGAGTCATTGGGGAAACTATGCCCTCAATTGGTAAAGTATGCAGTGAAATAATAAACATACACAATAGAGGAAGTAGTAAATAGCAGGCAACAACTGAACTTAAAGTAAAATCAAGGTCTGATATAACAATGCTGCAGGATGGTACATGTGTCTATGGAAAGCAGTAAGCATGAAAACATGCTGAAATACAACTAAAGCCAAAGTACTAGAAGTAAATAGTTACTCCAGCAGCATCGCAGGCCAAGACCCGGTCTGATGCTCTCCAACTTCGACTAGCAATCAAGTACCTAAGGTAGAAGGGCCACAATCCCTACCTAAACCTGTAACCATATAATCTTTTTGGGCCAAAAAGCAGGACCCAAAAAGGGTGTGAGACTAATCCCAGTAAGAAACCACCATAAGATTTGTGCCCTACTGTCAGTGAGTGATATAGAAAAAGCAATGGTAAACAATGCAGCAAAGAATTTTACCAATTACCATTCACATTCATTTAATTACACATACAAGGAAAATCAGCAATGTTTCTTATTCCAAGATAAGAAAGTAACACAGAAGGTATCTAAAAAGACTACCTAACACAATCAGAACAAAACCCAAGATTTTTCTTTGGCTTGGTGGACTCGTCACAACCAACCATCAAAATTTACACTGACTCTCTCGGTGTCTTAAACTAGTAGACCCCTATAGTCTTGTTTTCAAACAAGGCACAGGCACTCTAGGAAGCTCTTACGTCAATTCCCCTATGGTCCTGTAATAATAAATACAGACTCTCTAAGGAAGAACTTACGTATAATTATTCCAGTGGTGTCGATGCATGTGTAAACTAAGAACACTCTTGGGAAGCACAATGTCTGATTCCCATTGGTCTTGTGTACGAAACTAAAACCAACAGACCCTCTAGGGAAGAACATAATCATCTATTCCCTATTTTATCTCCCGCAGTAGGTTGTGACGTCCCTCAGCAGTCCATTTGTGCGTAATCGACCATTAGCAGCCCTAAGTAAGTTAAACAACATCTTGGCTAATAGCAAAAAAAATGCATCCACAAGCATATAACAGTAGGAAATACATGCAATCTAGTCATCAGGCATACTAGCAGTGCAATAGAGGTTCCCTCATAGGAAAACCATTCCAAATAGGAAATAACAACAAAAACAATGGAAAACACCCGTGGGGTGATCCTAAAACTTGCTAACAACAAATATTAATCATATAATAATCTCAGTCATACAAGCAATCTAAGGAAGATAAATAAACAGGGTCAAAACCCTAACCTGAGACACCTGATACATGGGTATCCAGAATATTTGCACCAAAAACTCAAGGAAATTCAACGTAGGGAAACAAACAACCTACCTCAATCCTTGGAGATCGATATACTTGAACATCGGCCAGTGAATCGGCCTAGAATGGAGTAGATCATCAAAAACGTCGAAAAACGCTCAACCTCAGATAACTCTCGTGAGAGGAAGAATCCGGAAACGAGGATAAAGGAGATCCAATAACTCACCGCTGTGATTCTTCTGCAATTCACAGTGTTTGATTCGGACAACCGGCGACAGATCGGTGGCTCGGAGAAGAATCAGCCTCCTCAGACGTTCTGGACAGAATTAGGTGGAGAAGAAGGTGTTTACGAGCTATAGGCATGACCCCGGTCCAATTAATGAAATAAAAATAAAGTACACGGTGTGTACATATTGATACTCGACGTGTACTTCAATTTTCCATACCCCGAAATAACCGTCCTCCACCTCACACTTATACACCGTGTGTGTGGCCCGGACACGGACAATCACACGACATCGAGTGGCAGAAGAGTACACTGCATGTACTCATAAGTTACACGGTGTGTACACTGAATATTTCCCGGTACATGCCGTGTGTGTGGCCGAGTCTCGGCCAACATACGGCTTAGAGTGGCCTAGGAGTACACGACGTGCTCATAAAGTACATGGCGTGAACTCGAAAATTTTTCCAGAGTCTCCATTTTTCCTTAAAATACCTGTAAAAGTGATCCGTACCTGAAACTGAAGCTCTGGGTTCTTTCAAACTTCCCCCCTTAAAGAAATTCATCCCCGAATTTCCCTAGAAAGCCGTAGATGAAGAAACCTCGAAAAAATATGGCCACTGTGCTCTCATATCAGCCTCCCTCTCCCAAGTCTTGTCCTGTATACGGTCGTGCTGCCATAGCACCCATACCAGAGGAACAGACCAGCCACAGAGAAATTTTGTACTACGATCAACAATCTTGATAGGATGCTCCTCGAATTATGCATCCTACTCCAACTCAACCTCCTAGGGTTGTAAAACATGAGACGGGTCGGAGAAATACCGTCGAATCTAAGAAACATGAAAGACGTCGTGCATAGCCAGGTATCTCTTAGGTAACTGAAACCTGTATGCAACCAGAAAGACTCTCTCTAGAACCTCAAATAGCCCGAAATATCTTGGTGAAAGCTTAACCTGTCTCTGAATCCTCTTGTGTCCCAACCTCGGCGCGACACACATGAAAACCTGATCCCTGACCTCGAACTTCAGAGGTCATCTCCGCTGATCAGCATAAGACTTCTGTCATGACTTCACTGTAGCCATCCTTTTCTGAATCAGCTCTATCTACTATAAGGTCTCCTGAATAAGACAAGGCCCCAACAAAGCCGCCTCTCCTGTCTCTAGCCAGCATATGGTTATCAGCATGGCCTACCATACAAAGCCTCGTAAGGTTCCATCTGAATAGTCACCTAAAAACTGTTGTTGTAGGAGAACTCCACCAGAGGAATATGCTTCTCCCAATAACTACCAATGTCTATAATTCATGCTTAGATCATATCCTCAAGCACCTTGATTGTACGCTCAGACTGGCCATTAGTCTGGGGATGGTATGCTATACTCAAAAATACCTATGTAACCAAAACCCTCTATAGCCCCTACCAAAAGTGCGAAGTAAAACGTGCATCCCTGTTTGAAACAATGGAGTGTGGAACTCCATGCAGACATATAATCTCCTAGATGTACAACCGTCCCAGCTCATCAACACTGAAGGACTCCTTGATTGGCAAGAAGTGTGCAACATTCGAGAGTCTGTACACTACAACCCAAACCACATCATTTCCTCGAGGCGATCTCGGTAATCCTATCACGAAGTCTATCATGAAATAATTCAATTTCCACTCAGGAATGGGTAACTGTTGAAAATGTCCTTCTGGTCACTGATGCTCTGCCTTCACCTGCCGACAGGTGGAACACCGCATAATAAAACCAGCCACATCCTTCTTCATACCTGACCACTAATACTGGCGGTGCAAGACTCGGTACATTTTGGTGACACTAGGATGAACTGCCTAAGCTGGGGCATGAGACTCCCGCATCATGTCCTCACGTATGTCTGCTAAAACCCATATGCGTCCATGAAAACGTAGCACCTCGTCATCTCCCACTGTCCACCCCGGAGTAGGGTCTCTATCTGACACACCCTCCCATAGGACGAGGCCCTTAGGATTTGATAGCTGCCTCATTCGAACTCAATCAAAAAGTGTAGAGGTAATAGCTACGGAATAAAGAACAGTCTGACCCTGTCTGTCGTGTACCTCCAGATGCATCTCAGAGAATATATCCATGATCTACCACTCACTGCTGGCTTCCTGAACTGCCTGCAACTGAGTCTTCCTGCTCAGTTCATCCGCCACAATATTTCCCTTCCCTGGCGTATATGAAATCTCAAAGTCAAAAGACAATAGGTACTCGAACCACCTCCACTGTCTCAGATTCAAGTCACGCTACACGATGATATACTTGATGCTCTTATGGTCAGTATATACCACGAAATTCTCTCCAATGAGATAGTGCCTCCAACAATGCAAGGCATGAAGAACAGCAACCAACTCCAAATCGTTTGTAGGATAGTTCTTCTCATGTGTCCTCAACTGCTGAGATCCATGCACGACAACACGATCTTCATTCATAAGCACTGCTCCATGACCTATGCCAGATGCATCATAGAAAACTGTATAACTCTTGCCCGGCTCTGGCAGAACTAGAATCGGTGCTGATGTCAATCTCCCCTTCAGCTCCTGGAAGGCTGAGTCACAGACTTCTGAACAAACAAACTTCACCCCCTTCTTAGTCATTCCCATCAACTGTGCTTCTAGGCGTGACATGTCTTGTATAAACCTCCTGTAGTAACCAGCTAGCCCCAAGAAAATACGTACCTCGAAGACGTTCTTTGGATGCTCCTAGGTGACTACTGCTCTCACCTTCTCTGGGTCTGCTGATACTCCTGTCTATGAGATGACATAACCTAGGTACTGAATCTAATCCATCAAAAGTGGAACATTGAGAGTTTATCATAAAGCTGATGCTCCCTTAGTGTACTCAAAACGATATCAAGATGGGTTTCATGGTCGTGTCGAGTGTGAGAGTACACCAAGATATCTTCCACGAAGACCATGACGAAGGAATCCAAGTAAGGATGGAACACTCTGTTCATCAGTGCCATGAAAACTGCTGGAGCGTTCATAAGGCTTAACAGCATAACAGTATTCTCGTAGAGGCTATTACTGCTCTTGAAGGCTGTCAGAGGTATATCTGAAGGCCTAACGCGTAGCTGATTATAGCCGGATCTAATGTCGATCTTTGAGGACACCTAAGCTCCCAGGAGCTGATCGAAGACACCATCAATCCTCGACAAGGGATATCGGTTCTTAACTGTTAACTAGTTCAAATTCCCATTGTCCACGAAAAGACATAAGGTACCATCCTCCTTCTTTGCAAACAACATAGGTGAACCCAAAGGGGAAGTACTGGGTCAGATGAAACCCTTAGCCTGTAACACCTCCAACTGCTTCTTGATCTCTTGAAACTCAGGCATAGCCATCCTATAAGGAGGTATGGATACCGGTGCGGCTCCTGGAAGAAGCTCAATCGAGAAGTATACCTCACACTCCGGAGGAAAACCCGAGAAGTTTTCTGGAAAGACATCTGGAAGGCGGTCAACCACTGTAGGAAAATCCACCTGAGAGGTCCCCTGATCATCCAGGTATAAACTGGCAATATGGGTTGTAACTCTTCCCAACCCATGATGCTCTAGTCCAGCTCTTCTTTCCTGGACATCCCATTCTCCCTTGTGACGAAAAGACCTGCCCTCTGGTGACGTGAAACTCACCCTGCGACGATAACAGTCGACAAAGGCATGAAAAGGAACTAGCCAGTCCATTCCAAGAATGACATAATAACCTGTAATCTCCATGACATAAAGATGCCACACGAAGTGACACCAACCAACCTCAAGGGGGGCACTACCTGCATTGGCACACATTAATATTTCGATGTCCCAATGGAGTGTCTTGTGCCGAAGTATCCTCAGAAGTAAGGACAGTGAGTCTAAGGCTCTCCACAGTGTGCACAGAAATAAAGCTATGAGAAGCTCCAGTATCAAAAAGTGCAGAAGATAAAACTGAGGATACTAGGATAGTACCTAGAACTATGGAAGGTCCAGGATCCTGCTCCCGATGAATCTGCTCTAAAACAAATGTCTGGCCAGTACCGCGGCCCTATGTAGCAGCCTGATATCCCTGAGCTGATCCCCCTTGAGCCTAACCACCATGTCTGCGACCTCTACCCTGGCCTGAATGACCTAAAGAAATCCATCCCCCAGTCTGTTGTGGGACTGGTAATCCTGCTCCTGAATGAGGGGTAGCAAAAGACCCTCCTTCACTAGCTGCAGAAAGAAGAACCCTGCAAAAACGTTGCAGATGACCCATCATGCCACAAGCTCAGCACTCCACTGGATCTCTCGGGAACTGAGGCTTCTTATGCCCGCTCTTTCCACACTGATAGAATAACACTGGGTTTCCAGAAGGAAGATCCCGTCCTCCAGAAGATATACCTCGCTTCCTCGAGTCACCTCCAGTAGACCATCGGTGGCGCTTCCTGCTGTCAGTATGAAACGAATCAACCTTGGGTACTGAACCACCCTGGTCCACGGCTCTAGTCTCTTACATATTTCTTTCACCGATCAATGCCTGGTTGACTATCAGAGTAATAGAAGTCAACTGGAAAATGTTCCCCTGTGAACTGATCTCTGGTTTGTGGCCTTCCTCAAACATCCTCACCAAAAACAGCTCGTCATTTCCATTAATGGGAGCGAAATGCTGTAACTCAGTGAAGCGGGAGGAATACTCCATAACCAAAAGAGTACCTTGCTACAAGTTCAGGAACTCCCTGGCCCAGTCGGCCCTCAGCGTCGCTAGATTGAAGTAGTCATAGAACGTATGCTGGAATTCATCCCAAGCCATAGTTTGCTGGCGCCCTGCCTGTGAGACTACATCCCACCATCTCTTGGATGAATCTCGCAACATGTAAGTCATGAGCTTCACCGGTCTTTTTGGGGGTGTCTCCAGATGCTCGATGATGGAAAGCATGGTTTCTAGCCATGACTCTGCAACCTGAGGTCCTCCATCCCCTATGAATGTGGGAGGATGCGGCTGCTGGAAGACTCACGTCAGCTCTGCCATAGACGGGGAAGGATGCTGAGCTCCCTGGAAGGTCTGTATGAACCTCATGAAACCCTATCTGAACTGAGCATCCAAAAAAGTGTCCTTAATCACTGTAGGTGCCATATCCGGAACAATCGGCGGAACTACAGGTAGTCCTTGTTCTGCCGTATCAGGCGTAGGGTCACTACTTGGTTCCTGACGTGCAATGGGAGGACGTCTTGGTGATATAACCCTGAAAGCTCAAAAGCACACTCCATATTTAGGATCAAAAAAGATAAAAAACACAAGAGTACAAAATGTTAACGGGACAGAGAAACACATAAACTTTAAAAACTGAGCTACACGACGTGTATTTAAACTACACGACGTGTTTTTTAAATCCATTTATATGGCATGCAATTCTGCCACCATTGGTCATGTAACATTCCAGACTACATGGCGTGTTGTCCCCAAAACATGGCATGTACCTAGAATCCACTCCCCTACCCAAGACTCTTGCACAGCTAACCTTCATGGTCCTCCAAAAACTAGACTACATGGCATGTGCACTGAGGACACGGCGTGTAGAAGCCAGGCTTCAGCCGTCCATGTAACAGGTTACATGGCCGACCACACGGCTAACCCCTTACACATCGTGTTCTGAATAAACACGGCGTGTATCGGAAGAGATAACACCGACCCGTGTTGTTCGTGACACGGCCGAGTACCTAGAAGAAACCTACACGGCGTGCACTACGTGATCTTCCCCGACCCGTGTTGTTGGCGACACGACCGGGTACACGATTGACTACCACACGACATGTACTTAAGGTACACAGCGTGTCCCCAAAGATTTTCCGACACCCCAAGTTTTTCTTTACACAGAGAGTAACACGGTTTAAAAACTACATGCCATGTATAAAAACGTACACGCCGTGTATTATGGGTTTTTCCAGGCAGTAGCTCTGAAACTACTCCGAACGCCAGAAACACTGAAAAACAACCAGCTATGTGCCAAATTATTATCCGTGGGGGCCCATACTCACCGCTAATCAAAGCTTGAAATCATCAAAATACTTACAACAAGTAGACAACATAACAAACAATGATCCGCCAAATTCAGATCCTCGAGGTCCCATAACACCTCCAAGACTAGAGCTTGTCGCCCATGCTAAAGAAGTTTTAAAAGAAGTAATACTCTATCAGCGCAACAAGTATTTTTATCACATCAAATACCACAATGGTATGCATAATCTATCATGACATCTATCACAACTTCACAAAATTCTAATGCACCCTAGATGGCATGGTAAAATCCATGACCAGTGATTTCCAACCCGGTGCCTATATGATGCATGAGATGGCACACCCTCATCTCATCAAGTTACAACCAAATAGAACCATAATCATATAAACTGTAACAACACAAAGCCTATGCATCACCCAACGGTGAAATATAATAAACTATAACACTTGGAAAAACTGAAAATTACAATTACGAGGTAATATAGCTTTTCCCATTACACAGGTTAATTACTCCCGGGTACAGTTATGTACTAACTACCCAGTTCTTCCTATCCCTGTCTATGGTCTAAAAACAGTAAAGCAATAGATAGAAGGAAAACTCCTCTGATACCACTTTGTAACGACCCGAATCCGAGCCCTTCTTCTGGCGCCCCATACCCGGTTCTCCACCAAACCTCAAGAGCATTTCCCCAAACACCAGAGGCTACCGACTAGCAGCGAGGGCCTTGGTGAGTCAGTGCCGAATCTATGCCCTCATTTGGTAAAGTATGCAGTGGAAGAATAAACATACACAATAGCAGATGTAGTAAATAGCATGCAACAACTAAACATAAAATAAAAGAAAGGTTTGATATAACAATGATGTAGGATGGTACATGTGTGTATGGAATGTAGTAAGAAAAAAACATGCTGAAAGACAACTGAAACCAAAGTACTAAAAGTAAAAAACAACTCCAGCAGCATCGCGGGCCAAGACCCTATCCCATGCTCTCAAGCTCCGACCAGCAATCAAGTACCTGAGGTGGAAGGGACACAATCCCTACCTAAACCTGCAACCATATAATCTGTTTGGGCCGAAAATCAGGACCCAAACAGGGTGTGAGACTAATCCCAGTAGGAAACCACCACAAGAGTTGTTCCCTACTATCAGTGAGTGATATTGAAAAAGTTAAGGTAAACAATTCAGTAAACAATTCTACCATTTACCATTCACATTCATTTAATTACACAACCAAGGAAAACCAGCAAAGTTTCTTATTCCAAGATAAGCAAGTTACACAGTAGGTATCTAAAAAGACTACCTAACACAATCAGTAAAAAACCCAAGCTTGTTCTTTGTCCTGGTGGACTCGTCACAACCTACCATCAATATTTACACTAACTCTCCGGGTGGCTTAAACTAGTAGACCCATATAGTCCAGTATTCAAAAAAGGCATAGACACTCTGGGAAGCTCTTACGTCAATTCCCCTATGGTCTTGAAATAATAACTACAGACTCTATATGGAAGAACTTATGTCTAATTCCTGTTGTGGTCTCGATGCATGGGTAAATTAAGAACACTCTTGGGAAGCACAAAGTCTGATTTCCATAGGTACTGCTTACGAAACTAAAACCAACAGACCCTATAGGGAAGCACTTAATCATCTATTCCCTCTTTGATCTCCCGCACTAGTTTCTCACGACCCTGAGCAGTACAGTCGTGCATAATCGTCTGTTAGCAGCACTAAGTAAGTTAAACATCTACTTGGATAATAGCTACAAAAATGAATCCACAAGCATATAATAGCAGCCAATACATGCAATCAAGTCAACATGCATACTAACAATGCAATAGTGGTTGCCCCATAGGCAAACCATGCCAAACGGAAAATAACATCCAAAACAAGGGAAAACACCTGTGGGGTGATCCTCAAACATGCTAACAACAAATATTAATCATATAATAATCACATGCATACAAGCAATCTATGGTAGATAAATAAACAGGGTTAAAACCCTAACCCGAGACACCTGATACATGGGTATCCAACACTTTTGCACCAAAAACTCAATAACATTCAACGTAGGGAAACAAACCACCTACCTCAATCCTTGGAGATCGATTTACTTGAACCTCAGCCCGTGAATCGGCCTAAAACGGAGTAGATCTGCAAAAATTTCTAAAAACGACCAACCTCAGATAACTCACACGAGTGGAAGAATCATGAAATGAGGCTAAATAATAACCAAGAGCTTACCGCTACGATTCTTATGCAATCGATGAAGTTCAATTCAGACAAACGGTGACAAATCGGTGGCTCGGAGAAGAATCGGCCTCCTCGGACGCTCTGGACGGAATTAGGTGGAGAAGAATGTGTTTACGAGCAATAGGCATAACCCCAGTACGATTAATGAAATAAAAATAAAGTACATGGAATGTACTTGTTGAGTACACGGCGTTAACTTCAATATTCCGTACCCCGAAATAACCGACCTCCACCTCAGCCTTACACACCCTGTGTGTGGCCCGGACAGGGCCAATCACAAGGCTTTGAGTGGCAAAGGAGTACACGGCGTGTACTCAAAAGGTACACGACGTGTACTCTAAAATTTTCCAGGTACGCACCGTGTTTGTGGCCTGGTCTCGGCCAACACATGTCTTAGAGTGGCCGAGGAGTACACAGCGTGCTCATAAAGTACATGGCGTGTACTCTGAAATTTTTTCGAGATTCTCCATTTTTCCTTAAAAGGCCCGTAAAAGAGATCTGTACCTGAATCTGAAGCTTCAAGTTCTTACAAACAAGATGAAGATGAAAAATATATAATCTAATTAATACACTAGGATAGCTCATCACATTGAACATGAATAAGATAAATAAAGGGTAAAGATAAATGAGATTATCACTAAACTATACTTGTGTAAACTGGAAGACAAGAATGTAACAAATGATATTTCTTTCAATATGTGGATGTAAATCAATTAATTTGGGAATTTGGGTTTCCATATCCATAATAAAATATATATTAATATTAATTTATAATTTATAAAAACTTTCTTCATTATATACATTCAGAATTATAGAATTAACTATATAGAGAAGTAGGTGAAGAATATTTGGACAATGCAATTACAAGATAATAAGGATTTGTGGGACCATTATTTCTCACGACATATGGTGAAGAAAAATCTGTAAAAAGTGTATAATACAATTACAAGTATAAATTTAATTTCACCTTTACAAATTCATCCAATGAAATAAATTTTTATTGTGTAGAATTATAATTTGAAGGTTACCTTCTTCCCAAGTCATATGAAATGTCACTAGAATATAAACTACAATGAACTGAAGATGATGAAACTATAATATTATAATTAAGGTATATTTACCATTATATATACTAATTATATTAACATGATGGTTATTATATACTTCATGTAAATAACATATATATTTTTCAAATACAGGATGAAAGGATGTTTCTCAAAATTATATGATGTAATGTAATCACTCTATGATGTTAAAGGAGGGTTATTACTATGAAATATAATATATGATCATAACATATCATTACATGAAGATTTATTCTTGTAATTAATATTTTTTGTATTGATTATTACAAAAACATTTATATGAAGGAGAAGTTCTAGATATAAAGATAAATTATTTCATGATTGAAATTAACGTTGTTATTGTATATCATAATATATAAATAGTTTTATAATACCTGAATCATAGATTCCCATTATCATTAATTAATAAAAAAATATAAAATATATGTCTTGAATATTACCTAATAGTGGAAAGATGATTATTGGATAAGTAAAATTAAAAGAAATAGTCAATAATCTTCCCAGAAGGGTGTTTATACTCGTTGGAAAAAAAATAATTAATCATAGAGAAATAATTATTATGTTTTATGATAATAAATAAAATTAAAAAATAAGGTTCACAAAGATAAAAACATTCCAGATATAGTCTATCATGATACATGTGAACAATTAAATGGATAATCATGTAGTAAATTCATATACTCTATGAGACCCTTTTACGATATTTTTTTAATGTTATGTGAGTAAATGTCTATAATAAGTAAATGATATATGATCTTTCAGGTGGGATAGTCAGAGAATATATTAATCAATAATTCGTCAATCATTTAAATATATATTGGAGAAACTCCTAATCTAAAATTACCTTATGCACATAAGGGTGAAGATGGTTGTAAAGTGAATATCGATGATGAGCCTTATAAGTATAGAATGTATTTAATAAAATCATTTCAAAGCATATTTCAAATATATAAGTGATAATATTTAACCATACACAATTTATATTAACTAATTTATATCATATAAGTTGTAATATGAATGAAATCCAATTTTCTTGATCATTGTTTTTATATGAGCAGTTTGGAAAAGATATTTTTAGAAGAATAACGTACATCAAGTAAACACTAAGTAAATACTAGATAATTAACATAAATGAGAATTATTATGATAATATAAAAAATATTGAAAGGAATCAGTCAGATTATTGTGTGTAAATTAATAATATGAATGAAATTATATTTTGAGAGACCAGTAGAAATTTATAGTTTAATAAAATTTTGTCTCTAGATGAACAAGAGTTGAAATAAAAGTATTGAACTTCACAGGAAATAATGGGACAATTTATTCTACTAACATGTGATTTGTTGGAAAGTTTAAATTAATTTTTAATTTTATAATCTCAATGTTTTTTGATGTATTTTGGGATAAGAATAACATGTAATATGAGGGATTGTTAAATACTAATGAGATAAGATTGAAAGTAGGATACAAATTCATAAATAATCACTATATACAAATATAAAGTTCTTCATTTTGGAGTTTTAATATGTTCCTTGGATAAATGTAAGACCACTGGATGGGGGATGGGGTGATTCCAAAATCAATTTTTATACATTATCAAAAAATTTCATAACTAGATATGGATGATTTTCCAAACCTATGAAACATGTTGGAGTTATGGTCCCATAAAATATAATTCTAAGCCTCACATTTCATGTGAAAAAAATTAAAATGAGATCAAGAAATGACATATATAGGTTTTGGTATGAATGCCTACTTCTTTACATGTTAGTTATCCCCCATCACATGGATTATTATACAAACTTCTTTTAGGATTACAAAGGCATAATCAAAAACTGGTTATACACAACCAATACTCAATCCCCCACCTAGCCCTGGTTATATTACATTCCCATTCTCAATCCGATTATTCTTTATAACATTCCATCAATCTATGATAACTTCTCTGAAAACCATGTCTCATCATTATGAATCATGCCTTCTAAAAATAATTTGTACAACTACATCTTAGAATATTGTAATGATGAATTCATAGATTTATCCATCCAATCACATTACCAAGATATATTCAACCATATCCTCCTATGATCGATAAATATGTGTATAACCAAAAAATAATCATTGTACAACCACAAAATCATTTATTATTCTTCATATGGACACAACCCAAACATTTAATCTTAGACCTATATCTGATAAGAACTTTTTCATCTAGTATGTTGGGTAGTATTATTCATGTGACTTAAAAATTCTATTCGTTCACTTTTTTAAATCTCCCACTTTTTATTTCTATTTTTATACAAAATTCTATCTATTATTCATGGATCTTGATTACCTTCGTGATTTTAGGAACTCTAGGAAAAACATAGCATCATCTGACATTTGTAATGAATGTTTTGTAAACTCTATTTATAACGTTTCTTACACCACATAACGAAATTTCCTTATACTCAAAAATAAATGTTTCCTATATAACTCCAAAGAAATATTTTCATAACTCTATCGATAAAAACATATTAAAATAGTAATAAAAAATTAAACTAAACACACCTTGTCACAATTTCCTCCCACTTTGTGTTTTTCTCCAACATCAAAATAGAACATCAATGATCATAAATTTAAATATGTGTGCTCAATAAATTCTCTAAATATTATATTGTAATTTATTTCTTACATTATATTACTTCTACCCCCTTGAAGATAATAAAATTATAATGGTTACATAAGGATCATATCATCTCATCTTCCTTCATCTTAGATTTTTAAAATATCTCATTGATAGAACAATAATATCACATGAGTTTCGTTACAAATATCATTTATCTAAATATATACAATTCCATATGGGAGAACCTGTTATAGAAAAAAGATTTTATAATGAAGTAAATAAATGTTCTCTATAACATAACTTCAATATAATACATTCCATAATCTTTTTCAAAAATCAGTATGTTAGGATAAATATGAAATAGTTTTCTAGGGAAATCCTAAATCCATTATAAAAAAATACTAATATTATAAGTGTATAAACCGAATTCCCATGATATCTCAACATTAATAACATCATAATATTTTAATACATGTGTGATACTCGTGATTTATCTTTACCTTTTCTCCCACTAAAGTGTAACAGACATTTCATTATCATGGTGGTATCAATGTTCAAGGATGTACTTATATTCGTACTTTGAAAATACTATAGTTCTCAACCATCTTCCATAATACATTTAATTAAATTTCAAACAATTTGGTATAAGTAATTACTTATATTTGGAATAAGGAAGATCTTCAATGTTCTATAAATGAAAAATTCATACTAAGAGTCTTCTATCAATCTCAACTTCTTCTTCTACTACTTAAAAATTTAATGCGATGTTCTTTTTCTCTTCTAATGTATATTTTGTTAAGATGAATCAATTATCTTCTCTTCATCATTCATAATATATTTCCAAACATGAATTTTTGACATAATTTTCATGATTAGTTCTTCAGTAGGTAAGATAAGAATATACCATTTTTTAATATTCCCATCATCCTGACACCGCATGTGTTTTATCTAAATCTTATCAAAATTTCTCTGATTTTATGAAACCTATTTATTCACTATTTATTTGGAATAATTTTATCCTCCTCCCATATTTTTATCCAAGGTTATTTTATCGAGAAAAATAAATTATCACTCGTTTTTTTATATTTTAAATTTACTACCCAATAAACTTTCATTAATTCCTTTCATTTATTATCAATAAAAAGTTTCATATGTGTCTCTATTGAAGATTTGATATTATTCATTGTATAATATTTATTCTCAGACTATTTAAAATCTCATGGAAATTTTTTTCTTAAAAAATCCTTATAATTCCCCATTATTAATATATGTTTCCTAGTAATGAATTTTTGTCTTAAAATAAGATTGGTATTTTATTTAAATGTCCACAAATCTAAAAATACCCTATTAATAATGATTATTAAAATTGATCATAAAAGTAGTCATAATATTATTATTATTTCATTATTACCAAATGAAGGATTATTTTTTAAGGATGTTCTTTCTTATTGAAATATAAAATTTCTATGTGGTGGATGATTTCTCACAAATTTTATAATTTAGACATGCACTGTTATAAAATGTTTAATTACATTGAAAATTATTGGATAGATAAAAGAACAACTTATGTTGAACCTTCTATTCACTACATTGAGAAGATTGATCATTAACCTCAACTGATTCGGTGAAGCATTCTCTCCTCTTTCATAAATACCATTGTGTTATAAGAAACATTGATCATGATTTTTAATATAATTCATCTTCCTCAACCAATATTTCTTTAATATCATTTACCATCTACTAAATTTCCATTAACGTTATCCTATTATGAATACATTCATCCATAATTTTTTCTACATTGTTTAGATTCTCCAATTTTGATGATGTTTTATTCAAACAATTATATTTCCATTTAAGACCACCAAACATAATTTTATATGAAGTAATCACATTAATAATTATGTCCTTATTTTTTATTCATTCACCATTCTAAAAACTTATCTCCTTAACATCATTTTTAATTGCATTCTTTTCTTAATAAGTTTTTTATGTTTCTTTATAGAATATTCCAATTATTATTTAATAATATAATCAAATGGTTTCTCTATTTTCAATAATTATCATTTTTTGATGAATCAATTTCATTTCTTATGTGTTCAAGGAAGTTTATATTACAATAGGATTCACTGATGTTTGAAGAATCGTCCTTTTATATTGTACACAAAATAATCTACTCTTATTATATGGGAAAATTTTCTTATATTTCTTCCACTTCTATTTATGAGACCTATTATCTTATTTTTATTATAATTCAAAATACTTTTATGTATTAGTAAGAAAATATCCAAAAATTCGACTTTATAATTTATAAAATCATTCAAACATATTTATTATTTATCCATATTCTTAAATACTATTGTTCTTCACATCTCATATTCTTTGATAATATACTAAATTTCATCCATATATAAATATTCTAAATCATATAAAGATGACACTTTTTCCTAAAAAATATTGCGAATGTTTCCAATCAATTTCTTAGTGATAATATAATCTTCCAACTTCTCACTGAAATAATTAATATTTCTGATTATCTTATAATGTATATATTAATAATCTATTAATAATCAATCTTAATATCATAAATAATTATACTCTAGATGTATACCTTAATTTATATTACAATTTCATTTCCTTCATAAATAATTCTCACCTTATTAATAAAAATTCCCATTTAAAGCCACCTAATCATTGAATAAAAATTCATTGTGAGAGACATCATCAAAAAATTATATGATTTTTAATTAACATCAAAATGTCTCTTATTAGTATCTATAATACAAAATTGTAGAATGGGAGGATATCCCATGGTTTCTATATATTTAACTTCAAATACAAGAGATAATAGGTTGGGTAAAACATATCAATCCATCTATGATAGTTTCTTCCATAAAAAATGAAAACATAAATATTATTTAATAAATTAAAATTCTAAATATTTAATAGTTGAATATTCTATTAGGAACCTTCTTAAATTCCAATTGAACTTACATGTATCAATATAGGATCATTGAGAGGGGGGTAGTGGGGAATTAGTTAACTATTTTTCTTTTTCTTTTTGTTATATGAATTTTTTTCAACATTATAATGAAACATTTCCTAAACATTTAATCCTCTAAAAGCTAAAATTCAAAAAAAAATTATTATCCTCTAATTTCATATGAACTATATATAATGATAGATAACTAGATGATATTTACATGGTTTGGTGTAATGGACACACTCCTTCCCGTGTTGTTTATTCCCCATGCCATGGATTCTTTTAATAACTTCTATCTGGAATTCATTGTTAGATAGAATAATGTGTTATTCCAATAGTAATAATTCATCTATCTTACCTTGGTTCTAACTAAATATAAAAAATAACATACAATACATTTATTTCTACACAATTTTATTAAAAAATTATCCAGTTCCTAAAATAATTGGTTTTACCCCCTATGTAATATGATTTCTTAGTAACATGTTATACAGTCATTTACAATCTATTTTTGTAAACTTTTCTATCACACTATTTAAATATATTTTATTCCACCACAACATGGCCAGATAACCTTCACCTGTGTAAAATATTCATGATATTCAATAAAATATTACGATTATGTTATCCTTGAAACATCTTCTTGATCTTAGGATGATATAGATATGCTCAATATGGACTTTTAATCACTTCATCCTATAATAATTCATTATCAATTTTCTTGTGATAAAATCTATGTGGTATTCCATCTATATCATGACAAGTCATGTATGTCTCTATCTAATGCTCTTGAATATTCTTCACCATGTTGGGATATGTTAAATTCACCTTGATCTAATTTTACCATTCAATGCTTCTCTATCTAATGAATAATGTTTGGTCTGATGCACATTCATTAATAATGTATGAAATTTATTGACTTTAGTCTCTGTTATACTAATGGATCTTAGTCCAATTGACTTTTTATACCCTCTTAGTCTAATGTTTCTTCTTAAAAAAAGTAGAATATTTACTAGATACACACAGTGAAAAATCATGTTCACTTCCACTCCTATGAATTGATGAATAGTGTTCATAAAAATTATCAATAATATTTCTCCTATTTAAGTAGTTTTACAATTTAGAGAATGGGTGGGAACTCATAAATCATTTCTGGATTATCTGAAACTCAAATTTCTTATATCCAACTAAATTAGTTATTGGGGACACTTCTCAACTCTTTTTGAAGCCGATTGAAAGGTCCTCAATTTTCAAACATTATTTAATCCCATTATAATGTATCTTATGAAAAAAAATCTATAACATTTATATATAAACAAACATTGAATGTTTCTCTCAACAGCATAATTATTAAGGACTTTACATAGTTTATATAGATCAATTTATAACTACTTTGTATGGTACATATCAATCTATTTACTATGTAAGGACTTATCTATTGGACAATATTCCATCAGTATTATCCATATGATGAACTCACAACCTTTAAATATCTAATTTAACTCAATTATGTTTCCCTATTTTATGAAACCTCTATCAGATAAACTCAAAAAATGGTTTTACGATTAAATACTCTATCTTCTTCCAGTGGTTCTCAGTACTACTATAAGGCCCCAACCTTAAACCGTACTTAATCTTGAGTTATTACAAGATTACACATTGAGGATCTTTTCGGGTTTAGAGTTTTAGAGAATTATATCATAAAACATTCATTACATTCCACATATAAACAAAGTGGTTACATAAAGATAGTATTCTTCATTCCCATCAATGGAAACACATTTAAAATAAAACATGGATTATTTCTTGACACTTCCTTGACACTATCATCATATCATGTACCTTTCCCTTGACCTGTGAAAAACATTTCAAAAAAACTTGGGATGAGCATAAAAAGCTCAGTATGGGTTATAAAAACATGGAAAGGAAACATGAGTTCATATATACATAAGACTGAAATCATACTTTACCCATAAAACATAGGCACTTTATCATACCTCATAAAATCATGAATAAATCAGAGAAATCATAAGACATAAAGGTAACTTGAGGCATTCATAACATTCTTACGTAGGGAGTAACCCTCTTGGTTACGTTTGGAATACCCATCACAGTATATTCCCTAAAATCTCTTCGGAGAAACCTTAACGTTTCACTCCTTCGCGTTACCCAATGCATTGGAGAGCTATATTGGGCTCACCCGCCCTTAGTTTATCATGGAACCACCGGTCTTCATAATAATTCCCAAGAACCATAACATAATCGTATCACATAAAACATGCATAAAGGAAACATAACATTTCCACATTTCAATCACGAGATATCAATACAACACATTGATATAATAAAAACATTATGAAAGCCATTTTCAATACCAAAGTAAAACATGGTATTTATTTTTCGTTTTAAAAAAAAGGTATGTCTTGTAGAGGAAGCCGAAACTCAAATAACGGTCACGACGGCGGAGAAGTCGTTGTCGCCGCATACGTATGACAAAAACATTCCCTTTTGTCATTTAGTAAACTCTTCGTATAAAAAATATTCCTTTTGAATAAACGTAAAAGTCAAAGGGGTTTATACACCATATAAAAGAAAGTTGTGTATAAAATAATATATGCCTCAATGAAAGGAGATTGAGACGAAGTCCCATACCTCGTATCCGACTTGACCCGACCGTTCTTTAATCTTCTGAATAATAAACATGAGTTAATCTCTACTTTCTTATGAATCTTTTTCAAGTTCATTATTCCTTTTATACCATGTTATGAACATCATGTAATCAGTTAAGTTAATAATGTTCATTTTGTCGGTATTTGGTTCTTAAGTCAAAAATAGACTTTTACACTTACATGTTGTTAATTTGGTCATAGGTTCGTTATATCCAGAATGATATTAATGATTTGGATAACATATATATCATATATATTCATCATATACATGTATTTATAATATTACATCACATTTAGAGGTAAGAAATGAAATGCACCGTTCATGGAGACGGTAAGCCGTACGTACGCTTGAACGCTACTTCCATTTCTATTTCATATTTTCTGGAATGGAATCATAATGATATAAGAGTATATTATAATTCCAGTATAATAACATATATAATATCATTAACTTCATCCTTTACACATCCCACATATGGTATTAACGAATCGAATCACTTCTAGGGGGCGGTAGTCCGCACTTCCTAAAATGAAGTTATCGTGTTTACCCCTTAATGGGAACCATGAAGGTATGCCCAAAATGAAAAAAAACAGAAGATTAATGAAAAAATAAACATATTATATATCATATTTAAAAATAGTGATATCATAATGGCCACCTTTGAAGGTGTTAAATGAGTATTGAACAATCACCATTTCGGGAGGCAGAATTTCTCCATCCACGGAAACCGTATGTTATTTAACCATTTGATGTAGTTGTGTGAGAGTGTAGCTCAAATAAATCTTATAACAACATCCTTGTATATTTAATATACTGGTGTTATTATAAAATAATTAAATAAAAAGATTTTAGGGGGTTGGAAAAGAAAAATAAAACAAATGAACATGAGAGAATGAATTACCTTTAAAAGTGTAACTCCTTTTGATTTGAGCCTAAAGGCTTCCTTTGAAAGGATTATGCACAAAGGGAATCCTCTAGGATGAGGAGAGGGATGTGGAGAGAGTAAATGGGCAGGGTTTGGCCGAGCCAAAGGCTTGATGAGTGTGTGAAATGAGGTAGAGGTGGGGGCCTTTTATAAGAGGAGAGGAGGGGCACTTTTGGAAAGTAAAGAAATATTACATTATTTGAAAATGTGTTTCGGTTTTAAAAGGTCCCACATTGATATAATTCGTGGATAAGGTGATAAGGGTTCGAAATCCACTCATCCAATTGGTTTTTTCTATGTGTAGTTCATAGATTTTACATTATCTTTCCATTTTATTTAAATCATCAAATAATGATGTCATCGCTGCATCATTATTATGTCATAAATAATTTAATTTATTTAATGTCTAAAAATCATAAAAAAATACTATGATGTAGGAAATCTTTTTAGATTTCCAATTACTATTTATAATCAAATATCTGATCTTTATAACCCCATGTGGAAATTGTTTTCGTAAAACGTATTATGTTTGTCTCATTTTTACTTTAACATTTAATAAAAAGTTATTTATGTCATTTCCAACCAAAATGTCTCCATGGGGTCCCCAAGTTGACCCATGGCTTGTCTTGGTCGTCCATGACAAAAACAATAAGGTTGGGACATGTGTCTAGGTCATTTCATATTATTAAAGCATTATTTATACCTTAAACTACACTAATTACCACTAATCGCGATTACAAACTTAATAAGTTACTATTCACCAAAAAATTATTTTAATCTCATTGAACCACATTTTACTTCTTAATGACAACAATTTATGTCGGATTATCAAAATTCAATACACATTAGTGGTAAACATTCATTTAACTGAAAAATCAGTTTGCTTGATTACCACTTAGTGGTTTCACTATTCATCAAAAATTGAAGTTTTTCAGAAAATTACCAAAAATTCACCCTAAGCTATATTTGATATTCCGAATTCAAAAATGAAGTCTATTTTACAAACTTCAAATCATATAAGTCACATTAATTAATTTAATAATTAATTCCCGCTGCCAGAGCAAATAGCGTGTTTTTACAAAACAATAAGTATCAAAAGATTAACACCAGTTTAAGTGTAATTTCAAAGTGAAATTGATTCCAATGACCACCATTGGATAAAAGGGTAAAAATATATTCTAATTTCACTTCAAAACCAATTCAAAACATAATCTAATAATATAAATAAATTAGATTAAAAAGCAGTTTTGATGTAAAATGCAGTATTTTTCACTATTCATTAAAAAATGAACATTGTCCGAAAAATACCAAAAATTCACACAAGGTAAATTTTGATGTCCCAATCATAAAGAATAAGTTTATTTTGACAAACATAGTTTATAAAATTGTCAAAAGATAGATTCAAAAATGGTTTGCCATCAAAAGGTATTAAAACAATCTTTTATGAATATTAGTTTATTCCATGCATAAGATTGTATTTATATTCATTTTAAGCCTCTAAAACACTATCTTAATCATTAATAGACATGGATAAAAATATCTATTATTCATTACTTACTTGGGATGTTACATCCTTCCCCCCTTTAGAAAACTGCGTCCCCGCAATTTATTTACTTATCGAATAAATGGGGGTACTTATCCCTCATTGCATTTTCAGATTCCCATGTTGCCACTTCAATCATTTGGGTTTTCCACAAAACCTTTACCTGGTGAATCACCTTATTACGTAACACTTTCTCCCTATGGTCAAGAATCTGGACCGGTTGTTCCTCATAAGATAGGTTCTCTTCCAGCTGAACTACCTCTGGACTCAAAACATGAGATGGATCTGGCATATACTTTCTCAACATTGAAATATGAAAAACATTGTGTACCTGCAATAAACTCGGAGGTAAAGCCACTCGGTATGCAACTGATACAACTCTCTCCAGAATTTCATATGGTCCAATGAACCTTGGACTCAACTTTCCTTTCTTACCAAATCTCATCACACTTTTCCAAGGAGATACCTTGAGAAAAACATGATCACCTACCTCGAAAGATAGATCCTTCCTTCGGTTATCCGCATAACTCTTCTGCCTGCTCTGAGCTGTTCTCATGTGTTTCTGAATCAGCTGAACTTTTTCTGCCATCTCTTCTACCAATTCTGGTCCCATCAACTTCCTTTCACCCACTTCATCCCAGAAAGCTGGAGTTCGACACCGCTTCCCATATAATGCCTGAAATGGTTCCATCTGTATACTGGAATGAAAACTGTTATTATATGAAAACTCAACCAAAGAAAGATGTTGGTCCCAACTTCCCTGATAATCCATAGAACAAGCTCGTAGCATATCCTCCAATGTCTGAATTTTTCGTTCTGACTGCCCATCTGATTGAGGATGAAAAGCTGTACTAAAATTTAATTCAGTACCCAACGACATTTGAAGGCCTTTCCAAAAGTTATAAGTAAACCTGGGATCACGATCCAATACAATGGAGAGAGGAACTCCATGTAACCTGACTATCTCTGTAAGATACAAACGGGAAAGTTGATCTAGAGAGAAAGTATCTCGTATAGAAAGGAAATGAGCAGATTTGGCCAAGCGATCAACAATAACCCAGATTGCATTATTACCTCGAGATGTCCTTGGTAATCTCACAACAAAGTCCATGGATATGTTTTCCCATTTCCACTCTGGCACTGTTAAAGGCTGAAGCATCCCATTCGGTAACTGCCGCTCTGCTTTAACCTGTTGACATGTCAAACACTTCACAGTAAAATCAGAAATATATCTTTTCATTCCATCCCACCGGTAATACTCCCGCAGATCTCTGTACATCTTAGTACTGCCAGGATGAACTGAAAACGGAGAACTATGAGCCTCACATAACAACTCATTCTTCAACTGTGAATCACAAGGCACACACAATCTCTTCCCAGATCTCAAAACACAATCATTATCAAAGTTGAATTCAGGAAACTTACCTTTCTGAACCAGCTCTACCTTTTTCTACAACTCACTATCTTGCTTCTGTGCTTGCTTGATTCTATCTGATAGAGAAGATCTCACTGATACCTGAAACAAAACAGAAGGACTTCCTGCACCAACAACTTCTATGCCAAAGTTCATCAAATCGTTAACCAAAGGATCACGTTCTAACCGCAACATTGTTAATGAAGCATTACTTTTTCGACTCAAAGCATCAGCCACATTATTTTCTTTTCCCGGATGGTAATGAATTGTACAATCATAATCCTTGATTAATTCCAGCCATCTCCTTTGTCTCATGTTTAACTCTTTCTGAGTGAATATATACATTAAACTTTTGTGATCGGTATATATTTCACTCTTTACTCCATACAAATGATGCCTCCAAATTTTTAAAGAAAAAACAACAGCAGCTAATTCCAAATCATGTGTAGGGTAATTTACCTCATGAGTTTTCAACTGTCGTGAAGCATAAGCAATTATCTGATAATTCTGCATTAGGATGCAACCAAGTCCTTTCAATGAAGAATCACTGTATATAACAAACTCACCCTTCCTGGATGGTAGTGCCAAAACTGAAGCATTCACCAATCTTCTTTTCAATTCCTGAAAACAATCATCAAATTCTTTTGTCTAGATAAACTTAACACCCTTCCGAGTTAGCTTAGTCATTGGACTAGATAACCGTGAAAAATTTCTAACAAACCTTCGGTAATAGCCCACCAAACCAAGGAAGCTACGAATCTCGGTTACATTTGTGGGTCTTTTCCATTCTTCCACAACTTTTCTTTTTGCAGGATCAACAGTTATTCCATCTTTAGAAACAATGTGACCAAGGAAAGAAATTTGTTGCAACCAAAACTCACACTTGCTGAATTTCCCATACAGTTTCTTTTTTTTAAGGTTTGCAAGATAACCCTTAAATGTTTTTCATGCTCCTCTTTACTTTTAGAAAACACCAAAATATCATCAATGAAAACCACCACAAACTTATCCAAGAACTCATGGAAAATTATATTCATTAAGTCCATGAATACAGTAGGTGCATTGGTTAGAACAAAAGTCATTACTACAAATTCATAATGGCCATATCTCGTATGGAACGCGGTCTTCAGAATATCTACAACCTTTACCTTCAGCTGATGGTACCCCGATCTCAAGTCAATCTTTGAAAAAAACTGAGCTCCCTGGAGCTGATCAAACAAATCATCGATATGAGGCAAAGGATATTTTTTCTTAACAGTGATATTATTCAAGGCTCTATAATCAATACAAAGTCTCATAGAACCGTCTTTCTTTTTAACAAATAAAACAGGAGCACCCCATGGTGAGGTGCTAGGTCTAATGAAACCTGTCTCTAATAAATCTTGCAATTTCTCCTTCAACTCTAAAAGTTCAATTTGTGCCATTCGATAAGGGGGTTTTGAAATTGGCTTAGAATCCGGAACTAAGTCAACAGTAAACTCAACTTCCCGATCTGTTATTATTCCAGGAAACTCATCAGGAAAAACATCAGGATACTCATTTACCACTGGCACATCATTAATCTGAACAGTTCCTTTATTTTCAACGACGTGTGCAAGGTAACATTCATTTCCATCTTTTACAAGTTTCTCGGCCTCTTTATTTGTTATCAAAAGTAAGGGTTCATTCTTGTAAACAAACTGAAAGTCTTTCTGAAATGAAACTTCTTTAGCTCTACAGTCAATCTTAGCATGGTAAATAGAGAGCCAATCCATACCCAGGATAACATCAAACTCTACTAGAGGTAGAACAATAAGGTTTGCAAGTAGGTTCTTTCCACAGATAAGGATAGGAAGATTCTTATAAATTCTTTTTTCCTCGACATTTCCCCCAGGTGTTTTTACCAAAAGTTCAGGAGTCATTTCTTGAGATGGTATTCCCATTTTACTAGAAAAGGTTTCAGAGTTGAAAGAATGTGTAGACCCCGAATCAAACAACACACTGGTATAATCTGAAAAATCAAACAAAGTACCTGATACAACTTCATTTGGTGGCCCGACATCTGCTGAAGTAGTTGCAAAGGATTTCACCACCCCTTTCTGCTTGTAGTCTAACTGCTTCCCATCACTCAAGCTCCTTGTCGGACACTCGTTTGCATAGTGACCCATCTCATTGCACTTATAACATTTCACTAACTGTAAATCAAATTTGTTCTTACCTTCACCTTGATCCTTTTCAGTGCAATCATGAGCCTTATGTCCCATCTTACCACATCGGTAGCAGTTCCCAGAATTCAGAAGACATTCCCCAGCATGCCTTTTGCCACATTTATCACAAACTGGAAACTTAGTTCTCTTACCATCAGACTTTTTTGAAGAATTCTTACCTTTCTCCTGCCACCTCGGTCTCTTCTTCTGCTGGTTGTTATAGAAAACTCGGTCATCGGCAAACTCCATTTCCACCTTCTCATCACATCAAACAAGCTTTTCATAACATTTAAACTCACGAGAAGCTAATGCCCTTCGATATTTTGGATTTAATCCTGAGTAAAAACGATTGATTTTACTATCAAGGTCCCGGATAAAATTTGGAGCATACCTTGCCAATCGAGTGAACCTTTCTTCATAGGAAGCCACTGATTCTTTCTCTTGCCTCAATTCCAAGAATTGATTTTCCATCCTAAGTCGAATAGCCTTAGGAAAATACTTCTCAAGAAACATACCTTTGAATTCATCCCAGTCAAGAGCATCAATCTCATCGGCGTCCCTGATATTTTTAACCATAGACCACCACTGATCTGCTTCACCCTCCAAACGGTAAATAGAACGACTAACCGTTTGATTGTCTGAACACCCAATGACATCAAAAATCTTCTCCAGTGCTTTAATCCACCCTTCAGCTAGCACAGGGTCAGATGATCCTCTGAATGATGGTGTATGTTGACTCATAAAATGTTCCACCACTAACATGTTCCTCTGTGGTTGGTCTGGCTGATCTCGTGTATGGATACAACCGCCATTTATCGCTTGAGTCAACTACCCCATTACTGCAACAAACTGTTCAGTTCCAATTCCGATCATTTCTGGATGCTGATTCGGAAGGTTATTTCCTTATGTATGCCTTCCTAGCACTGCTTCCCTGTTTCCTCTGCGGAAAACCATTCTGAACAAACATGTCTTAGATGAAGCAACATGGTAATATTTAAATGCTATATTATTTCAAAAAAAAATTATTTTTTGATAATCATTTAATAGAATTCTAACTCCTAAAGTTATCTAAACCGACCTTTGATACCAACTATAAGGCCCCAGCCTTAAACCTTACTTAATCTTGAGTTATTACAAGATTACACATTGAGGATATTTTCGGGTTTAGAGTTTTAGAGAATTAGATCATAAAACTTGCATTACATTCCACATATAAACAAAGTGGTTACATAAAGATAGTATTCTTCATTCCCATCAAGGGAAACACATTTAAAATAAAACATGGATTATTTCTTGACACTTCCTTGACACTATCATCATATCATGTACCTTTCCCTTGACCTGTGAAAAACATTTCAAAAAAACTTGGGATGAGCATAAAAAGCTCAGTATGGGTTATAAAAACATGGAAAGGGAACATGAGTTCATATATACATAAGACTGAAATCATACTTTTCCCATAAAACATATACACTTTAACATACCTCATAAAATCATGAATAAATCATAGAAATCATAAGACATAAAGGTAACTTGAGGCATTCATAACATTCTTACGTAGGGAGTAACCCTCTTGGTTACGTTTGGAATACCCATCACAGTATATTCCCTAAAATCTCTTCGGAGAAACCTTAATGTTTCACTCCTTCGCGTTACCCAATGCATTGGAGAGCTATATCGGGCTCACCCGCCCTTAGTTTATCACAGAACCACCCGTCTTCCTAATAATGCCCATGAACAATAACATAATCGTATCACATAAAACATGCATAAAGGAAACATAACATTTCCACATTTCAATCACGAGATATCAATACAACACATTGATATAATAAAAACATTATGAAAGATATTTTCAATATCAAAGTAAAACATGGTATTTATTTTTCATTTTTAAAAAAAAGGTATGGCTTGTAGAGGAAGCCGAAACTCAAATAACGGTCACGACGGCGGAGAAGTCGTTGTCGCCGCATACGTATGACAAAAACATTCCCTTTTGTCGTTTAGTAAACTCTTCGTATAAAAAATATTCATTTTGAATAAACATAAAAGTCAAAGGGGTTTATACACCGTATAAAAGAAATTTGTGTATAAAATAAAATATGCCTCAATGAAAGGAGATTGAGACGAAGTCCCATACCTCGTATCCGACTTGACCTGACCGTTCTTTAATCTCATGAATAATAAACTTGAGTAAATCTATACTTTCTTATGAATATTTTTCAAGTTAATTATTCCTTTTATACCATGTTATGAACATCATGTAATCAGTTAAGTTAATAATGTTCATTTTGTCGGTATTTGGTTCTTAAGTCAAAAATAGACTTCTTACACTTACATGTTGTTAATTTGGTCATAGGTTCGTTATATCCAGAATGATATTAATGATTTGGATAACATATATATCATATATATTCATCATATACATGTATTTATAATATTACATCACATTTAGAGGTAAGAAATGAAATGCACCGTTCATGGAGACGGTAAGCCGTACGTACGCATGAACACTACTTCCATTTCTATTTCATATTTTCTGGAATGGAATAATAATGATATAAGAGTATATTATAATTCCAGTATAATAACATATATAATATCATTAACTTCATCCTTTACACATCCCACATATGGTATTAACGAATCAAATCACTTCCAGGAGGCGGTAGTCCGCACTTCCTAAAATGAAGATATCGTGTTTACCCATAATGGGAACCATAAAGGTATGCCCAAAATGAAAAAAAAGCTTAAGGAAAACATAAACATATTATATATCATATATAAAAATAGTGACATTATAATGGCCACCTTTGAAGGTGTTAAATGAGTATTGAACAATCATCGTTTCGGGAGGCATAATTTCTCCATCCACGGAAACCGTATGTTCTTTAACCATTTGATGTAGTTGTGTGAGAGTGTAGCTCAAATAAATCTTATAACAACATCCTTGTATATTTAATATACTGGTGTTGTTACAAAATAAGTAAATAAAAAGTGTTTAGGGGGTTGGAGAAGCAAAATAAAACAAATGAACATGAGAGAATGAATTACCTTTAAAAGTGTAACTCCTTTTGATTTGAGCATAAAGGCTTCCTTTGAAAGGATTCTGCACGAAGGGAATCCTCTAGGATGAGGAGAGGGATGTGGAGAGAGTAAATGAGTAGGGTTTGGCCGATCCAAAGGCTTGAGGAGTGTGTGAAATGAGTTAGAGGTGGGGGCCTTTTATAAGAGGAGAGGAGGGGCACTTTAGGAAAGTAAAGAAATAGTACTTTATTTGAAAATGTGTTTCGGTTTTAAAAGGTCCCACATTGATATAATTCGTGGATAAGGTGATAAGGGTTCGAAATCCACTCATAAAATTGGTTTTGGCCATGTGTAGTTCATAGATTTTACATTAACTTTCCATTTTATTTAAATCGTCAAATAATGATGTCATCGCTGCATCATTATTATGTCATAAATAATTTAATTTATATAATGTCTAAAAATCATAAAAAAAATACTATGATGTATGAAATCTTTTTAGATTTCCAATGAATATTTATAATCAAATATCTGATCTTTATAACTCCATGTGAAAATTGTTTTCGTAAAACGTATTATGTTTGTGTCATTTTTACTTTAACATTTAATAAAAAGTTATTTATGTCATTTCCCAACCAAAATGTCTCCATGGGGTCCCAAAGTTTACCCATGGCTTGTCTTGGTCGGCCATGACACAACCAATAAGGTTGGGACATGTGTCTAGGTCATTTCATATTATTAATGCATTATTTATACCTTAAACTACACTAATTACCACTAATCGCGATTAAAAACTTAATAAGTTACTATTCACCAAAAAATTATTTTAATCTCATTGAACCACATTTTACTTCTTAATGAAAACCATTTATGTCGGATTTTCAAAATTCAATACACATTAGTGGTAAACTTTCATTTAACTGGATAATCAGTTTGCTTGGTTACCACTTAGTGGTTTCACTATTCATCAAAAATTGAAGTTTTTCAGAAAATTACCAAAAATTCACCGTAAGCTATATTTGATATTCCGAATTCAAAAATGATTTCTATTTTACAAAATTAAAATCATATAAGTCACATTAATTAATTTAATAATTAATTCCCGCTGCCAGAGCAAATAGCGTGTTTTTACAAAACAATAAGTATCAAAAGATTAACACCAGTTTAAGTCTAATTTCAAAGTGAAATTGATTCCAATGACCACCATTGGATAAAATGGTAAAAATATATTCTAATTTCACTTCAAAACCAATTCAAAACATAATCTAATCATATAAATAAATTAGATTAAAAAGCAGTTTTGATGTAAAATGCAGTATTTTTCACTATTCATTAAAAAATGAACATTGTCAGAAAAATACAAAAAATTAACACAAGGTAAATTTTGATGTCCCAATAATAAAGCATAAGTTTATTTTGACAAACATAGTTTATAAAATTTTCCACAGATAGATTCAAAAATGGTTTTCCATCAAAAGGCAGTAAAACAATCTTTTATGAATATTAATTTATTCCATGCATAAGATTGTATTTATTTTCATTTTAAGCCTCTAAAACACTATCTTAATCATTAATAGACATGGATAAAAATATATATTATTCATTACTTACTTGGGATGTTACAACTACACTATGACCCATACCCTTCATATAAAACCTCTGAATGATGACTTCAAAATATCTATCTGGTCATTCTTTTATAAAGACATTATTAGTAACATATTTATAATATCATTCATTGAAACACATCATGTACCTCAGTTTTATGTTCATATGTATGAATCCACTTATATTTGTTTCAAACATACATGAATTTCACTACATGGGTTTCCTTCACATCTCTCCACCAAATGATATCCAAATTATTCATTCATTCCATCATTCATTTGTCTATATATTGTAACATAATTTGTTTCAGATTTATAAACATATAAATATGGTGACCATTTTTCATCTAGTTGATAGACTAATAATGATATATTTCATCCATTTATATTTTTACTTTACCATTCACTACCAAATGAACCATTATTATATTCCTTCAACTGACCAAAACTTATTCATTCTATTTACCTAATTATTCTTTATACTATCTATTGATATTCGACATTTGTATTGCTACATCATAGAATGTTTTAATGTCAACTTCCTAAATTTTTCATATGATACAATTGTTAAGATATCCTCCCTCTAATCATCCTGTGATCGATAAAATTTCATCCATCTACAACATCAACTTCATAATCCGCAACATCATTGCTCATTTTACATATAAACCACACTCACATTGTATCTTGGGACTCCATCTGATAAGAAATTCAACATTTGGTCTGTCTGGTAAAATTTTTCTTGTAACTCACACATCCACTTATTTCACTTTTGTGTATCTATCCGTTTTTATTCATCTCTTTGAACATATTAATAAAAACTATTCATGGATCATGATTACCATCATGGTGATAGGAACATAATGTGAATCATTGCATTGCCTAACTTTCTTAAGGAATATTTTTGAAACACCATAGGGAAGGATACTTACTCCTCATATGGAATATTTCATTAACACACATAAGGAATGTTCCTTACACAACTCCAACAACATCTTCTCATATAATTCCATATAGACAAATAGTCATATATTTAAAATAAATGAAACCAAACACACTATGTAAGAATAGTTTCTATAGTAAATATAAATCCATTAGGGGGTATTCAAGAGGAATTCATACATTGATTTTAATGCTAGAACCGTAAATGTTCTATTTATTGGTAAAATTCATATTAACACCATCATTATAAATGGAATCATTGTAGAAGATTTCTATATGACACTACTAGAATGGTTGACAACAATAATTATTCCAATATGTTATTTATGTTACAAAGATCCCTTTATATATTAAAGGAAGCATTATGACCATGAGATATTCATTTTTATGAATCTATAAAAGAGTTTTGACTTATTATGAATTAATGTGAGACTTATGTATACACGTGGTTAGAGGGAGAACTATTCTTTTCCAATATAAATATATTTATACCATATAAATAAATGGTCAGTCTCAAATTTAGATAAGAAAAAGATGAAAAATATTTTTATATGAATTACATAATGTAACAACATAAGATATATAGAAAATGATCTATGAATAAACTAAGCTAAGGATTATTATATCATGTAATAATATATACATGGAAAATGTATTAATATTCAAAAAATATAATAATTAAATGGAAATTTTTTTCCTATGATACATGGTGTAAAAAATACTTTATAATATTTATTAAAGAACAAGAGGATATTTAATATAGGAATATTACTATATACACATAGTCGTTTTGAGTATTTCAAGTAATCTAGGATATGTATAATGAATTGACAGTTGTTATATATCGATCATGGTGGGACAAAATCATAGAGAACTAAGAAGAATGTATAATATAGTATTTAGAACCATCCAATAGTACTTGAGAAACAATAAAGGATATGTTCATGATACTTAGGGAACTTGGGAATACTATTTATCAATGGAATACAAAAAATATTATACCTTCAAACAAAAGTTGATTATATGTATTGATGAAACATTTTGTAAATACAAAATAGAATATTATTAAAGATAGATGTAGACGTATCTACGTTGAATGATTATGTTACATCTTTCAATGCAGCTTAATAAGGTGTTTTACAATGACTTCTTCCATATTTTTAAATTTTATCAATATATTAGTGTATTTCCAAAATAAAGTTCTTGATAAATTCAAAATATCAAACTACCCAAGATTTCATTTTTATGGATGTGGTTGAAAATTTAAATTCATGATGATATCACTTCATAAGGGATGTTATCAATGGGTTTAGTATAGAAGATGAAGAATAGATACATAAAATCTACTATGGCCCAATATCTGTACTTGTAACTAAAAAAAACAATGACTATCATAAGAGATATAACAAGATGTTAGTAATAAATTGGAATTATTACAAGTAAGATTTTCTTAAATTCGGTGACCTATAACTATGTGGATTTGTACTTTTTCTTATTATAATATTAATATATATATTATCACTTTATATTTATTCATTTTTATAACATTAGTGTAATATTTTCAGTAATCAAATGGAGAATGATTTTTAAATATTTGGTGGTCAAAAGTCATTAATACCTATTCTTATGATGTTCACACTTGGTAATAATTAAAAAAGGAGGTTATTTGGTCATACTCAGTAATAAGAATTCTATATGTTTTTATGTCATAAGATATTACAATTTTAAAACACATACATTTTCCTTAGAATTTTTATTATTATAAATTTTTTAAAAAAATCATGAACATTGATTTACAGGTGAAAATCCTGACTAAATATGATCACTGTGAGGTAGTATATATTTTTTCAACATATGTGATATGAAACTAATTAAATAATTTATGTAAGGATTTTATTTTATTTTATAATTGAATGAGATATATCTCCCACTTTTATTGATGTAGAACTATCCGATTGAATCCATGTCCCCTATTGTTCATTAATAAGTTCATTTTATAATGTAAAGGAAATATAATTCAAGCATATATGATTATAACACAAGAATGAATCATTATTGATGAGATACGAAGATAAAAGGATTATATTACAATATCTCATTAATTAATATGTTTTTTTATGGAATTAACTTCTCTCTCTATGTGGGGATTCATGTGTTTCTATATTCTGATCTTGGACCTTATGTTAGTTTACCTAATGTCAATGAAGAGGCCTATACGGTAACAATGTAAGAGTGACCAGAATATCATTATATTATGTTTGATTTAATGTTAAAATGGAATATTATTATTTTTAGGTGGGAAAATAATTAATCAATTATTTTTGATTGTATAATTATAGTCCCCATATAATAGAGTTTTAAATATGTGAGTTTAGTTTTATATTTATTTTTATTTTTCATAATGAAATAAATAATAATTGTAATATTCACTAGTTTAGTATAATTAATACTATATAATATTTTATTTATTAATGTGAATATTAAAAAAATATTTCTTCATAAGTTTAGTAAATATATGATAAAATTATTTATTAACTGAAAAAAAAATTTCATTAGGTAAATAATTTATTTTCCATGGTCTGATAAAAAACAAAGAGGATTAGAGGGTCGAGTTTAGAGACTAATGGAAATGATATATATTATTTATTATATTTTGAATAAATTTTTAATTTTTAATTATTAATTTTAAAATATATATATATATACATGTCATAAAAAATACAAAAAAATTATTATTAGAGATTTATAATTATATATAATGATTATATAATAAAGGGACATTTCAAAATTATTAATTAATGACCCAATGTTTATATTGTAAATTATATAATTTCAAATAAATATTATTATTATTCACAATAAATTATATCTAGATAATTCAATAAATACCTATATATAAAATCATCCTCCCTCTCTCTTAAAAACATAAAAAGCACAAAACTATCAATTATTTCGATCAACGATGAACAAAGTGAATCACAAGGTTCCTCCACCATAGAACTCTTAAAAATAATAATATTGATTAAAAATTTATGGAGCCCATATAGATACAACTAGGAGAATCATTCTTTTATTTTGTAATCTAATGATGACATGAGAAGAGACGTGTCAAATTTTATAAAGAAGAATCATCTAATTTGATGTAATTATTATTCAAAATAATAATTACAAATTAAACGAGAAAATATTATTTAGGATATTTTGGGGATTCCTTTATAAATTTCATAAAAAATTTCATTTAAAAATAATTAAAAAAAATTGGGCACCATCCCCCACCTTTCATTGTTCCATATAACCTTTACTCACCACAGATAGATACATCACATATTCCCATGATCTAAGCTTACAAACTCTATCAAAAACTAACATGTCCTCATTCAACTTCTTAAAATTCCTTTATGTTATAATTTTTTCGTATGATATACATGGAAAAATATATATCCATGTATATATATTTATAATATTGGTACCTAATATTTTGTAGTAAAATTAATCAACTAAAGACTTAAATACACAATCATTATTCGGACAAAAAACATTAGTATGTTTATATTTTGAAACCTTCATTAACTAAATTTTATTAATTTTATGAATAGTTATGTACCTATAAATATATTAATTATTATATCTAAATGAATATGGTTATCTTAAGAAAAATTTTATCATGTTCCTGTGGTGAGACATAAAGGAAAAAATGGGACAGTTTCTGAAAATAATTAAATTGCATATATTTCATTCTAGAAGATTAATATCCTACATAAGAAATAGACTTTGTATGTCTTAGGTAAGTGTAGCATATTCTCTAATTTTTTCATTTTGGTGGTAAAATTATGTAAGTCCTTTTTTAGGATTTTTATTTTGAAATTTAGTTTTTAAACTTCATTCTAATATTCATTTGGAAGAAACAATTATATAGTTTTTTAATTATATTTTGAGGTTATCTTTGAAATATACTAACTTTTATTA
Source organism: Viscum album (assembly GCA_963277665.1). Taxonomy (NCBI): domain Eukaryota; kingdom Viridiplantae; phylum Streptophyta; class Magnoliopsida; order Santalales; family Viscaceae; genus Viscum; species Viscum album. The sequence continues at coordinate 1,561,344,299 of OY728156.1, forward strand.
GAAATATATTTCTTTGAATGGTTATATTTTTTTGAAAAACATTAATATGATTTATCTAAGTCACCCACATATTAATTTATATCATTAATTTATTGAGAATATTAGTATTCCTTATCAAAATGATAAAAAAAATGGATCAGTATTTAAGGATTGAATATCATTTTCCAGGAATAATTTTTCATTTTAAAATTTATTTTTTAATAATGAATCAGAGAGTTTTATTATTGTCTTACCTATCCAAATTACTTCTAGATAATGAATCAGTAGATCCAATCCATGTTTTCTATACTATTGTAGTCCTTATTTTTTGTATATTTCTTCAATCATCTAGAATCATTATACTCTCTTTGGATCCTATTTCCTAGTTTCTTACACTTTTAAAATATAGTATCAATATAATATTTACTTATAACACCCGGATATTTTTGAATATAGTTTTCAATAAAGTAATATTCTGTTTGAAAGCATCCCCCACAGACAGCAATGAACTAAAATGAGAGGGGACATATTAGATGAATATTATTACAGAGGTAATGAGCATAATAAAATTTTAATATAATAAAAATATATTAATTGAAAAAAATAATAGATTTTGAGAATAAATAATTAATATAATTAATATTGAAAAAGATTTTCGTTATCAAAAAACATTTTTTAAAATGTGGATTATATATTATCCTAGTAAAATAGATTTAATACTTAAAAAATGTTATTATATTTTAACTAATATATTTAAATTATTTAAATCAAATATTTATATAAAATAACATTAAAAATATAAAAAACATCAATTAAAAAATTATTTAATTTATTTTTTCGTTGAAAAAAATATATTAATTTTAGAGTTGTTTTTTAAATTCACATAATTTTTAAATTCATAATTTCAAAACTAGATTAGGAATATTTTAAGCAATATTTCTAAAATTTTTGAATTTCATGGTGAATAGTGAGAAATTAAGATTTTTCCAAATACAATGTTTATGATAATGTCTTAAAGAAAAAAAAGAATTGAATGTATATGGATTTTCTTAGTTAAAAAATATATATTTATAAATAAATTTATAACATTTAAAAATAAAATTTTGAATTTTTACAACCAATTTTTAACGTTTTTTAAAATTATTGAACACTTATATTAAAAAAACCATTTGGTATCATTTGTATAATTATGTTTTTTGATGGTGTAAATTTGTTCTCCCATTCTATTAAAGCCCCATATATCTTTTTTTTAAAATAAACAAATTAATTTCATATATAATAAAGAATAAATATGATTTTATCTTAATCATAATTTACTAGAATTAAAATACAATTTTGATGAAATGGGATTCTCATGTTTTAGGTGAAAATATTAAAATTAGTTTTTATCATATTAATAGATTTATTTTATAAAATGAAAATCATATTTGAAATCATTAGATTTAAATAATTTAATATTTCACATTTTATTTTTTATATTAAAAAAAATTTCTTGGGTAAATATTAGCTTCAATGATAAAAAACAAAAAATGAAAAGTTAAAAACTATAATAGTACATGACATAAAAAATGTTTTAAAATGAATATATAAGACTTTATTGAAACTAATCCTCACAAAACTCTACATTGGATCAAATTTTCATTTTAATATTTAATATTCCATTTATATTATACAAAAATTCCACTCTAGTAACTTAAAAATGGATCCATCACCACCCCACATCTATTCAAACCCCAAAAATCATATATTTGACAACAAATTCCCAAAATAATTAAAAAAACTCCTATTAACATTATAATGTATTGAATCTTTCCAAAATATGACTTCTTAATTCCTAAATTCATTTTAAAAGGGATATCTTTGATGGTGTAAGGTAAAATTCACTAATACTCTCGTTTAGTTTATTTTCCTTTTTTTATTATTCTACCTTATATGATTCTAAGATACCCAAGATGAAATAATAACATTATTATAATATGAATAATTAATTTTTATTATCATTATGGGATATCTATTTTCTACCTTCCTCCAAACCATTTAAAAAATGGAAATGTTTCTTGTGTTATGTCTGAACTACTACTTCGAAAAGTGATGTAATTAGTTTTTATTAATAATGTTACATTACTAGTTTAAATGTATAATATATTGAATTAATATTATAATTATTGAATTATTAATACTATTGAAATATAAAAACTTTCTTACCTTGTACATGTTCTATGGAAAATGAGAACAGCACCTGAGCGTACATATGGGCTATCACCACCATGACTATGACATATTTATTCCTTCATAAAGTTCTGTATTCCTTATGAAACACCCAAGATTCTATTTATCACTTCAAAACCTCTAAATAAAATCATTAATATTATGAAGTAATTATACTGTTCCAAAAGAGTCAGTTTCTTAACCATAATCACCTGTAGATTATAACTTGATCTAGTTTGAGTCCTTTTAAACACTTACATGAGAAATTTTATAAATTTATGTCCTATATTATTATAGAATATTATTTGAAATTATTATTAGAAATTAATGTGACAATAATATTTGATTTATTTTTCTATAATTTTTATACTAATATTTACTTTATTATTATTGTACCAGCATTTTATACAATAAAAATTACTTAAACAAAATCGTTGCCAAATTTTTCATCTTGAATAATAAAAAATAATAATATTAAAATGAATTTAAAATATTTAGAATTATTATTGAACATCTATTATAGTACCTTTAATGATATATAAGTAATGAAATTTCTACCTCAGGACAAGTATCAATAATTCCTCAATGATACTAGTAAAAAAAATTAATTAAAGATAGTAACATATGATGAAGAAAATAATATAGAAAGAAATAATATATTTTGAATAAAGAGTAATAAATTAAATTTATAAAAGGATATATTTATAAATATGTTTCAAAAATATTTTATTAAGAAATTTTTTATAATGAAGGTTAGAGAAAATTCAGATATATGGGTTTAAAGGTAAAAATGTTTCATCAAAATTTTATTTAATTGTGAAAACAATTATATTGTGTGCATAATTTTATTTAAATGGTTTTTATATTTAATAATAAATATATAATAAATTAATCATGTTTTATTCATAGTATTTTGTGTTTAATTTCAATATATAACATACAATGTGTTTCAATTAATATTTTTCTCAGTAGTAAGATATTTTCTTGACACAAATACTTTTCTTGAATCATAATTATTCCTATCTGAAAATGGATTTACAATGTAATTTTTTGATGTACTATGATTTTAATATAATTAATTATCTCTCATGGGAAAGGTATATTTATAGTCCAAATATTTTATCATAAAAAAATTTATTTCTCCAAAATTATATCTTTTTTAAGAATAATTATAATCCTTTTTAACGACGGTGTCTCATCTGTACATATATTTTCTCTTCACAAAAATGCCTCACATAATATTTTGGAACCCAATAATGTGTTATCTCCTATGAAAAAATATTTCTATTTAGTTATTTTGAAAATTATCTTTTTAACACTTTTAAAATGTTGTTTTCAATAAATCCCTTCTAAAATAAAAAAATTCATTTTATTATTATTGGTTTTATATTCCTATGCATAATTCCTCCTAAAAATGATTATATATATTCCAGTCCCCAATTATGGAATATTAATTTTAAATTTACAAATTTTCAATTCCACATTCTAGAAATGAAATTTTAATATGTCTCCTAAAATAATATTTTATTTTTCTTCAATAATTTATTTCAAAAAGCCCTTTTATTATATATCTCACTATTAGCAAAATTATATTTTATTAATCATCCTTATGATGTTTTTGAATTATTTTCAAAATTAATTTTAATATAGATGATTTTAAAAAAACCTAAAAATATTATTTTATTTTAGAAAAGTAATAGTTTTATTTTAATAAATTATTATTTACTCTTAGAGGTATTTTAAAGGATTATATATATAAGGAAGAATCATGAGTGTTTCTCTACATTTTCAGAGAATGTTTTTATATCGACCCCAAACCCAATAACATAGATCTTGTGTTCAAATTTATTTTAATTTAATAAGATAAAAGGAATCAGATCCTTAAGGGCCAAATATTTTAGTAGTATTTGTAAACTAGATACATACATGATTCTCATATTACATTTGACAACATAAGTTAAAACAAATTTTTTTCCCATAATAACATAATAACCACTATAAATTCCTTTAATATTAATCATAGTACACTTCATTGATTCCTGGGAGAGGGTAAAAATTAGGGTTACATTAAATGATCTGTAATGGTCATGTACCAAAGATGTTATCATGAATCAATAAGAATAATAAATATGGAAAGGTAAATAAACAAACACATGTTCTATTTAAATGACATGACCATCCTGATAAGATATGAAATAGTCAATATAGAGATGTAAATAACTAATAAAACATACTATTTAATTAATAACTAATAATAAAATTCATCAATGGAAAATATCATAGAGAAAATATCATGGATAATAATAATAACTAAATTCTCTATGAATAAAATGCTTAAATATGAAATGTTATGATCTCAGGAATCATGATACCTTTTCCATAAAGACAATTCAAAATATTATTTAAAACTATAGGTTTAAAATTGTTTAATTATAGTTATTAATTTCCCTCATGAGACTACTAATGTATCTATGGGATATATAAATCAAACCCTACCCATCACTGCATATCCAAACCATTCCCCATATATTGGATGATTAATTTAATTCATTCAAGAATATTACTTATAAACATATTTTCTTAATGACTACTGAGTACAAAATTATGAATATTTTCTAATTATTTAAATAAAATTCAATGGAAAAATCATATGAAAAAATTATATATGGTTTAAGAAATAATCATATCCCTGATATAAAGAATATGGATATCTACGAGAAACACCATATGTGAATATTATATAGTATTAGGGAAATAATTATACCATGTCACAAAATAATATATATATTCAAGAATGAAATAAGTGAAAATGTTATATGGATTATGAAATAATCATATATATGATACACAGAATATGGACAATTATGTGTAATAAATTATCACAATAAATTCAATTTTTAAAGGAATGTTAAAAATTAAAAAAAATTATGAGTACGAATGTAAATAATTTATTTAGTAAAAATTACACATACCTGCCATAAAAATAATAATTATAATATTAATATAATGTATACCTCATGGATTATGAGTAAAATAAAAGGTTTTTGTCGATGATGGTTCGATATAACATAAATATCGTTTAAAACATTTTTAAGAAAGTGAACCTTTTTAGTTTGAAAATATTTTTCCTTAAAAAAAATGTAACAAACAAAATTAATATAATATTATTTGAAAATAACCATTGAAACATACAAAATAATATGAAAAATAAGGAAAGGTAATGATGGCTGGAAATTCTGGTCATACTATACAGGTGGAAAAAAGACTCCTTTTACATTTTTAGTAAAATCCTAACATGAATTATTTTGATAACGACATGACGAATCATTTATTTTGTTTTATTGTAAAAATGTATAGAATGTATTTAATAAATAATATTCAAATTTTCAAAAAAAAATCCAAAAATGTATTTTTAGAAAAAACATTTCTGATCAATGAGAGAAATGAAATGAAATTTTATTAAAAACATTTTCTCTACATTTTTAAGTACTAAAGAATGTAAAGACAATATTATTACCTATTAACCCCATGAATAAGTGTATTATAAGTAAATTAAATGGATTATTAGCTAGTGATCAATTTTTCCATTAATTGAAATTCATGTATAATCAATCCTGATTAAAATGAGACTCTGAAATAAAACCATATAAAGATCATAACATTGAAGTGAATAATAATAAATGAATAAATTATGTGTATAAAATTTAAATCCACATAAAAAATTTAAAATAAAGCATAAATGTTTCAAATTTATTTACACACATAATCATAATATTTTTAAGAAAATGATGAACTAGTATAACCAAAATAAAAGAAATTGAGTTAATTAATTCTTTACAAGTTGGTAATTTTGAAGTAAAATACCCTTAGATGAAATAAATGGAATTAAAACTGAAAATAACATGAATTATTAATGAATCATTATTTTATATTAAAAGGGGAAATATATACCCCATATAAATGAAATTTGGATCATAACAATATAATATTTCTCAATAATGGTAATTTGAGATGAAGTCCCATACATTAAACTTCATTTTCATTGAATATGATTTATCTTCCTATATATTGGATTCAATGATGTTATCAACATATAATATGACTATATTAATATCTATAATATCATATATTATGTTTTTATAAAATCTTATAACATTTTCATTACTAATTCATCAATATTTTTTATTAGGAAAAATTACCACATAGTAACAATGATGAATTTTTTGGGTTGATTGTGTTTATGTAAAAAGAGGGTTTTCCATGATAAGTTTTATAGTTCTAGACAGATCACTGAGAATCCATTGTTTCCAAAATTCCATTAAAATAAAAATGATGCTTTGATGGTGGTATAAAAAGATCATATACAAGGAATTTCCATTTTCTAATGTTTTGGACATTTTCGGTTCCAAAATCTAGAGAACAGGGAAAGGTGTTTTTGAAAAAGGATGTTGTGTACGAGATTTATGGTGATTCATAAAGTAACATGAAAGGAAACATTTAATATTATTATATGAAATTATAGAAATGTAAAAAAGTGCACAAATGACTTGGAAGTGTGTGAAAAATGAGTTTGCATGAAAGAGACTTATGTTCCCAATGAGACCACAAATTAGGTTTTCTGCAGCCGAGGAAATGTTGCGTGTAAGGTAGTTCGTAGGAAAAATCTTGCATGCAGGGTCAGAAATTCATATAAATAACTAGGTACCCCAATAATTTTAGAAGCCAAACCCTTATAGAGAATTTGGGTACTGAATCATGTATTAATTATGTGAAAAGGGAGTTGCATGTAAGAAGAGAGTAGTGCATAACAAGTAGTTTCCACACATAAAATAAAAGTTGTTTGCAATTTATTTTTCTACAATAATGGAAAATGTTTCATAAAATGTGATAAATAAGTACACAAGGCACTCAAATGTTCTATGTAGGATATATATTTTCAGGTAATACTATGGTAAACGGTTATTCATCAAGTGGATTATAGTGGAACATGATGATACACTATATGAAGGGTAAAACACCTTGATTCTACTGATTATGAGGATTCTTATGAAGGAGCAGTGAGAACACATCAGTTGAGAGAGTAGTGAGATTTCAATTTGTTTTAGGATTTAAAATAGGAGGGATCGCGAGTATTCCCCAAAATTTGTAATAATCATTGCAATTTTAGTTTATTTGGTACATAGACACATTACCATTTTATTCTAATTGGATATAGCCTAGTGAGGGTGAACTACATAATATTGATGTGTCTTGTGTATGCTCTCACTTTTGTTCACACATTGGTATATTAAAGATTGAGAAGGGTGTTTTGTTTAACTAAAATACAAGATACGAATGGGTATTTATTTAAAATTATACATCCTTAATCCCCCCTATGGGTATTTAACAGACTTGGGAAATCTTTTTTATTGATTATTGTGCTAATTACCTTGTTTTCCCATTCATAAATTTACATAATAGATACAGTTATTCTGAATATTTTGTTGTTTAATCATCTCCAGAATAATAAAAATGAAATAATTATAATACTTATGCATCAATTTTACATTTATTACAAATATTGAATGATGATGTTTCTAAATGAAGTATATCACGATCATGTAGACGGTTGGTTATATGTATATATAAGTAACATTTCCAATTTTCAATGATCATTATGGAAAAGGAGGTCAGTAATATTTTAATATTATAAATAATAAAAATATCATACATACTATATTATTTTTTTAAATATTCTTATATACATAATTCATGTGGTGTAGTGATGAAACGAGAGTCATGTCACTTCATGAAGGTTGTAGTCCACACCTATAGGAACGATGTTATCATCATTAAGTGAGTGAAAAGGTCAGAATGAAAATGATTAGTTAAAATTTAATAATTATTAATATTTTATTCAAATCAAAAATTTTTCATTTATATAACATATGTTCATTATCATTATCCTTAATACCTTACCTGTATAGCATTAGTGAAAAACAAATCAGATCTCTTTGTTAGGTGATAGTCATTCATACATATAAGCAACATTTTCTTATCCCCAAGAGAATAGAAATTATAGTAGTAATATATAAAATAATGATTGAAGAGGTATAATTATTTTATAAATATCATATATATATATATATACACACACACACACTTTATATTCATCATCATACCCAACCGTGGGATGTGTTAATGAAAAATTGAATGGCATTAGTTCGGGAGCCGGTAGTCTGATATACAAATAAATAATGATTTTATAACCCATTTGAAGTATTTGGGGATGGTTTAAGGCCATTAGAATAACATAATAACATCTAAGAATTTTTTAGATACTGAAGTTATTATATCATCATGTTTTAATGATAATTAAAGGAGGTGGAGGATGAAATTAACCAAAAATTCCTGTTAAAGAACATAACCCCTTCTTTGGGTAACCTCTTAAGGATTTCACACAAAAAATATGAGGAAATATTTATGCCAAAAATAATAGATATACGATGACATGAAATATTTTTATTATATGATTTTGTAAGGTCATGTCTGAGTAAAATGATTTGAAGCTGTGAACAGTAGAGGATAGGGGGAGGCATTTTATAAGTGAGGTGAGTGGAACACTTGTAATATTTAAAATGAGAAAGATGTTCCTACATTTTTCACATTCAAAAAGAGTAATACATGAATTAATTTAAATATTTATATCTGTGAAGGTTTTAATAAATCCATAAAAATATATTTTATACACTTTTTTATGTCATTTTAACCATTTTATTTTTAGTTCAACACCATGGAAAATCTAATTTTACCATAACCACAATAAATAATTTTTAATGTTGAACCTATTAATTATGGTATAAAATTATGTTTACCTTGTTTAGATAATATATATATATTCTAATTAAAAATATGGAATCCATTTTTCCAATAAAAATCATAGAATTGGAAAATATATAATTAAAATTAATCCTACAAATGCGGTGATAATGAATGTTTAAAAAGGAAAATGTTCAAAATATTATATTGTATTTATAAAAAAATTTGAAATGAAAATGATTCGAGTGGTCTAAATTAGATTAATATATTTATAATTTAAATAATTTATCTTTATAAAAAAATTAAAATATATTTTCTATTTAGAAGTAATTTAAATAGAATGGCAGTTTTCAATTAAAATTCCATATTTTTCATTATTCATCAAAAACTGATACATTTTAGGAAAATACAAAAACAATAAAACATTGATAATTTTATATTATTATATCAAAAGTGATGATTATTTATGTAAATAAATTTATAACATTGGTAAAATGTTATTTTAGATTATTTCTGCAATGTGCGACTAAACAATATTTTAGGAAAATATTGTTTTTTCAGAAAAAATTTCTTTTTCAATTAAAATTTTCGTATTTTATTTTTAATCTATAAATTACCATAATTTTTATAATTTAGTTAAAAATTGTAACTAAATATAATTTAACATCTTGGTTATAGTGTTTTACCATATTATAGTTCATTTAGAATCGATGTTGTGTGTTCCACACGCTATCGATGAAATTAAACATAAAAAATATATTTTGTGGATTTTTTAATACAATTTTTATTTGAATCATAATGTATTGAATAAAATGTTATTATTTAAAAATATAAGGGCCTTAAATTCTCCCCAAAAAAAATAAATTTCATCCTCTCACTTTAAACTTAATATTTATATTCCAAGGTTTCACATTTGGAATTACCATTATTGACAAACCAAAATTATAAAAATGGTTATTAAAAAATATTCATAATAATAGATATAGGGATGTATAAAGGTATTATGTAATAACACATAACATGGTATCCAATATAGATAACATTGGTATAATGTATTGATATGGTCATAGATGAAAAGTGTAAATAACTATATAGAATGATAGAGTTTATTGACGATCAGATATTAAATGGTCAAGGGAAATTTAGAGACCTCAAATCCTTAAATCTAGGATGATATATAAGACCATATTATTAGATATATATAATGTTAAATAGATACACTTATTTTTTCCAGTTCCTTTTCATAAATTTTGGGTATTATTTTACTATCTAAGAAAATATGGAAATATATTTCATTGATATATTTCTATTTTGTAATTACAATTTCCTCATTTTGTTGTTATTTGATAAATTTATACTTCATATCTCACTTAATGATATGAAAAAAATAATTTAAATCCTGAAGCACTAATATTCACTTTTAATGGATCAGAAGATACAAAAACGAGGGAAAAGAATTTAAATATGTTTATAAACATTTTACATATCAAATATAGTTAGCATATGTTATCCAATATAGTACATTAATCTCAAAACCTAATAGTAACTCCATTAGATCTTAATTAATATTTATTTTTTTAATTGTTTACTACAAACAATGAAATATTAAACAAGGCATCATGTATTCAAGTGGTGGGCATCAAAAACTTATTATCCAATGGTTGAGGCTTCAAGTTCCATTTCCTTTCTAGACATGATAGATTGTAACCCAACAAGTAGGTTCTCAATTTTCTAAGACTATATTAATATAATTACAATGGGGTTCACTTCAAATATCTATATTTCAAACCCATTTTTATTTCCCCATATAGATATATCACCTTATACTCACCCCTCCCTTACTCTCTCTCATCATGGGTGGTTCCCCTCCATATGACATTCATTTAAATTTTTATCACTTGCATTAGAGATCCTAGAGAAATTTTACCACTCATATTCTTTCTATTTGAGTTGTGTTTAACTTTTATATTGTATTCCAATAGTATTGGATAATATTACAAATTTTCAAGGAATTTATATCGTTTCTTATTTTCAATCGATTTAGACCAAACTAAAGGTTATATTAGATGAGGGGGGATTTCTAATTATAAGGTATGTGGTCCCATTAAATTAACCCATTGTGTAGCTTTGTTGTGTTCATTTGTAGTGAAACTTTGTTGGATTCTCAAGAATTAACCAAATTGGAGACGTAATGTTATCAATTATTATTTTCCATCATTAAATGATATTTTTACATGTTACATCATTTTAAAGTGAACCCCTTTGGAAGAACAATATGTAATGCGATGACTTTAAAATTGGTCAGATAAGTTTTATTTTCATCTATGGTAGATTTTATAGAATATGTTAAATGTATATTTATATTTGTATTATTTAAAAAGGAATTTTTTAATAATTAAATGGTTATGAAATGGGATTTCACACCCATTGATTTTATAATGCAATTGAAATTTCAAATTTCATAATCATGTTTTTTAAATGGTAATTCCCTTATCATGTAATGATATTTGGGTTTAAATATTTCCACGATTTCGGGTACTAAAATGTGAAAAAATGATTATGGATCATAATAAATTTGGTACATCTAAATTTATTAATTTTTTTGAATGTTTTAAAGGAATTCCGTATAATGGTAATTGGTGGATTAAATTATGCAACAATATCTGAAAATTTTGATTTGATGTGAAATCATTTGGAATGCCGTGAAGTGCTCCTTGGATTGTATATATATATATATATACATTTGTTACATTGGAATATAAAGTTGAGTACTCAAATTCCATATGACACTTGATGGATGGGAATGATGGAATGATTTCTCTTATCCTAGGTGATTAATAATGAATTTCTATGTCTACTAGTTGTGAATATACCCATGTTATACTTGAATAGTAATAATGATGGGATGGGTGCTCGGATTCTATGGTAATTCCTAGATGAGTGTCTGGATTCTATGTGATTATTGATTATTTTAAAATTCCTGTAGGAGAGCATATATTCAATGGGAATTTCCAGATGATAACATGGTATATATTTGAAACTTTTAGAAAATATGAATTCTAGAATAAACCCAAGGTTCTATATGATTATTTACAGTTTTCATGGTCTATGAGAACTATTGAAAGACACCTTAACACTAGACAATGGATTTAGAGTTGATCGGTGTCATAGACCTAGGGATCAACAATTTTATTTCTCAAATAATTTTTGATCCTCACACTAAGACATTTGTGAATTTTTTTATTTTTATTAAATGGATTAAAATTATTAAAACATTTACATTTTTCATTTCTATATATACTTTTATTTCAAACTTATTATTTTTAGGAGGTTGTTCCATATAGCCTATGGATTTTCACTGATACCGATTCAAGAATCAATTTAACATAAAAACCATATAAAATATCCCTATTTGGTCACTAGTTAAGGGTTTTTGGTATTTATCAATTTTGATGATATTAAACTAGGTATGTTATAATAAATATAGATGATGGTACCCTAGAGGACTCATGACCAATATGGATTTTGTTTGAGTCGAGTTCTATTTTATTATCTTATTATTTATATGTATATCCACCCATGTGGTATCCATGACTTGTATAGAATAAGCATTATTATAGCATTTTTATACTCTTATAATTAATAGCACTTTTACAACTTTTTCTATACTGGTTACTTTGATAACTTTATATGAGTGTCATTACTTCTATTCCTATAGATTCTCTCACATGAGGCCATAATATGCCCATGATAACTATAATGTCAAGATATTAACCTATATATTTTACATAAATAAATAATATGTTTAGTAACTTATCCCACAAAAATATCTATACTTAAACAAAATCATGATATATTTAGATATATAAATAAATATTTAAGTATAAATGTTCTGAAACCAGCCCCTTTTTTAACTGTAATGAATCTGATTTACCAATTTATGAATTATATTTATATATAAAATGAAGGATACTGTTTATATGAAAAAAATTCAATTAGTTTAGCTAAAATGTTTGATAATATCATTTATTTTTTAGAAATGTATTTTTATAAAAAAATGCCTTGTATTTGATAAGAATTTCATTATAAAAAATATATGATTAATGATGATAAATTATTCTTTATTTTAACAATTTGTTTACAACACTTTAGATGATAAATGATGTTAAATAATTATAATGACCCTTAATATTTGAACATGATATTTTACAATAAAAAATTTACACTGTAATTTATGATATTATTAAAAAATTGAATTATAAAATATTGTAATTTTAAGTTTTATTTAAAAATTAACATCATTTTTTAATTCATAATATTAAAATTTACTTGGTATTAAAATTTATTTCATTCAAAATTTGCCTGTTTTTAGTCAAAAAATTGTGTTTTCATGAATGGTGTAACTTGTATGAATTTACCATTAAATAATAAATACATGTAAATTTATATAACTTTATATAGAATAAAACATGAATTTTAGTATATAACTTATTCAATTTAATATATTATTTTAACATATAAAACCTTTAGGAAAAATATTTTATAACTAATTAAAATTTTATTTCAACATAAAAAATATCTACATGTCTTTTTTTGAATCATATATTTTTTAGGGATATTCGATGATTTATTCCCTTTTAATTATTATATCAGTGTTTTTCTTATAATATTTTAAATTGTGTCATCAAAATTATTATCCAAGATAATTTTTTCTTATATATAAATTTAAATATTAAAAAATTATTTATCTAAAAAATATTAATATGTGAATAAGTATATTTAATTTAAAATTTAAAATTTCACACCATTATAAATTTTAATTCATAAAAGGATTTTGAAATCTAAAATTAGAAGTTTAAAATTAAAAAAAATGAAATCTTAATATCATTCATTAAAATTAGTTACTAAGGTGAAAACTAATTACCAAGGTAAACGTAAATTAAGGTATAATGTCTCAAAAAGGAGTGGTTGAGGTGAGATTTTACCCCAAAAAATTGTTATATTAAATTTTACCATTATGTGTTCTTAAAAACTCAAATATAAACAATAATTTATTTAATGTTTAAGTGTTATAAATATAACTATACATTCAATCTCTTATAAAAATATAACATCATCACCACTTAAGACACACAATTACATAAAATTTCTCCTTGAAACACAACTATTATTCTCTTTATAGAATGTTCTCGAACATTAAAAATATTCTGGTCACAATTATTTATCATAAATCCTTCATTTTGAAGGATGATTCCATTGAAAATTCAAGACCTTGATGAGGATAAGGTGTGTTCATTGAAACTCGGACTAGGGGAAATGGATTTTCTTCTCAATTTATTATTTTTGAGTGATGTTTGGTTTTATAAACCTATTTTCATTTATATGGTGTATATAATACCTATTTTGGAAATCAAGTATTAGAAAACATGTTAATCAGGGTATCTAAATTTCCATTATAATCCCTCACCATAATGGGGTTTTCATTAAAAATGTTTCTATGTATATCAGTGTATTGTTGTATCAAATTTAAATCCCATAACACATGTTTATTCTCTAAACCATTATTCAATTTCAATGGTTCAAATAAATTATTATTTTTATTTTTTTCAAAAACCTTTTATATTTAATTATAGGGAATGTATGATTTGAATTTTTGATTCTCAGGAGGCTTTGATTCAATAATTTTAGAGGATATAAAGGGTTTTTGTGAATCAAATGTCTTTATTTGGTCATAAAAACTATAATTGGACTATTATCTATCAATAATGATCAATTTGAACCTATAATGATGTCATGTCATGTTTCCACCTTATTTTTTGTAAAGCATCTTTGAGGAAAAAGTATTCTTTCTTGATTATTATATTATTTATTAGAGATTCATTTATCTTAAAAATAATTTACATTCGAGTATTTTTCTTCCATACCTCTATTTTCAATAACTAGATATGTTTTTTTTTCATAAAAGAAATTCAATTTTTTTATCTCCAATGATCGTTTTATCCCCTTTAATCATTTTAAAATAAAGGTTCCATCATCCATTTAATAATGGGGATTTAAACATGGTTAATTAAAAATATTCAAAAGGTATTTATATCATTTAAAAATAAAATTTTCTATAATCCACCCCAAATTTTATTTTTATAAATTTTATATGATTATTGGGATATTTTATTTGTAACTCTTTTTAAATTTTCAAAACTATATTCCTTCTCTTCACAGGAATTCTTTTATATTTAAATGTTTTAAAATTATATTTGAAAATTGTGTTACGTTCACTTTTATTTACCATCATTTGATAACATATCATGAAATGATATTTTTATCACATTATATATGTTATTTTGATATTATTTAATTTGGAATTTCGGAGTTGGGATATCTATTAATTTCTTTGGGTTATGTTATATGTTGACATGAATGGTTTAAGAAACCCATTATTTTTTTCATGGGTTCATTAAGATGTGTTTCTGTTTGATTTTATATGGAACACTTATGTATGGTTGATAATGGGTGGGGTACTATATAACACACCACTAAATTGGTTATGGTTTCATATCACATTAAATGATGAAATGTTCTATGAGTGAGACATGGGAAGCTCTCGTCACACGTTTTTTTGTGAATGAGATGTGAAAAAATTATTTGACATGTTTTGTAAATGTGATGTTAAAGGATTTTTTATAAGTATTTTTATACTTATGATGGTTCCAAATTTACACATTGTATATCATGTTATTCCAATTTCTCATTACGAAATTAATTTCCATGAAATGACATGTTTTCATCATTATGAATTATTTCAATGTATTCCTCAACGTGATATTGTAATCACACGTTTTGTGATCATTGATATGTATTTTGAGCCATTATAAAAGATTTAAATTTCCCAAATCATATTTTCATGATCTTATGTTTTATAATTATCATATGGGGTCCAATAATCTTTTATTCTGATATTTATGATTTATATGTATTTTCCTTAATGTTTATGATTCAAAATATTATGATATGATATTTCTTACTAGGTATCTAAGATCACATCGTTCTTATTTATTTATTTTCCCATGATAATGAAGATATGTATAATTTATGGAAAATCAATATGGGTGTACAGATGAGTTTATTTATTGATAAAATAATATAGATTTTGATTCTTATGTATCCTATCTTGAAGAAACTAAAATTTTTGATCCTCTGGTTTTATGGACTATTATGAGATGTATTATTCAATCTGTTTAATTGTTATACTATTCAAATAAATCATTCCTTGGGTTTATTTATTTTTTATTAGAGATGGGTTTATTTATTTATAGAGATTTGTCTTGTTATTTTAGTGATTATTTTTCATAACCTTAGTGAAAATCCTAGTGATGAGTCTAAGTATAGTTAGCAATCATGAAATATTGTTACATTATTTGGTATTTGTTTTATTTATAGAAAAAATATATTTATCGATTTTAAAATTTTATAAAGGCTCTAAAATAAATGTACATAGGGGTAATAAGCCTGAAAAATGACATTTGGGTATTAACTCAATTGTTTCATGGTGCGTCACAAAGTGACTTAACTACACACCTTGTTTGATACTCATAGGGTATATAATTTTTCTGATCATATTCCATTTAATATGTGTTATGAATTATTTATTTCCCCATTATATTTTTTGGTTTGGTTTAAAAGCAAAAAAAATCAAACATAATATAACTTTCCCTAATGAAGACTGATATAGTTTGACCGAACAGAACTATGGGACAATGTAAAAATGTAACAAAATTATAGGTTTTAAGGTTGAATTAATTTTATGATTATGACGCTTATTCCTTATTTATAACAATTATTCATTCCTGTAAATCATATTGATATTATAAATGGATGAAACTAGATTGAAATATGGGTGAGAAGATAACACAAGGATTACCTTAACAAACAATACATAAAAATCAGAGTTGTAATGATAAATCATTCAATATTAATGGAATATGATTAACATTGTAAACATATTCAAAGTACCAAGAAAAAATAATAATATAAATATATAATCATTTGATGAATCATGTAATGAATATAATGATTTAAATAATGATCAAATTCTCAATTGTCAAAAAAATTTGAAATTCCAATGGAATTCCCTCAATAAGAATACAAAATTCATTACGTTTGGAATAAAAGGACATTAATAAATAGAAATCCCAAAAAAATAAATATTCTATAAAATTCAATTGAATGAACTACATTTCATCCTAATATACAATTAATAATAAAATTTATTACGTACGGGTAACGTGGAACTATCAATGTCAATGCCCTAATCCAAGGACTAAACATGATGATGAGCATCTCCAACCTCCAATACCAATAATATATTTTAATACCTGTTAAATCAATAATTTAGTTGGGAATATTTATATATAATGTACAAGAAACCCTCAAACCTAGACATAAATTTTCCGTGTTGTAATTTGAATCTAGGAATTATAGTATATGTAAGATATTTTATTAGAGAATTGAATAAAATTTTAAATTATTTTTTAATCAAATAAAAATTATAGTTTTAATATTGATATATTCTGTATTAATGTTTATTAGAGTTTGAATCTTTTTATTATCCCTTTTGATGAACATAGGGATATTATAAAAATTATTGACTATTCCAACATAGATTCAATATTAATTTCAAAAATATGTGATTCACATTTTAAATCTCTGATCAACGTATGATTACCTATAACTTTTCAGAATACTATGAACACTCAAGGGTAAATAGTAAAAATTCGTAATTGGACTAAATAATTGTAAAATAACTCAATATTTTGATATGAATCTTTGAATAAATATATGTGCTTAATAATTCCACAAGAATTAGTATGGTCTATACCACATTATAAATTAACATTCGAGTACTAAATATCGTTTAAATACCCTTAACTTTATTTATTAGTACGCGATAATTAAATTTATAAGAAAAAAAAATCTATTTAATCGGGAAATTATTTATGGACCCATTATTTCATTTTATAATTTCCATTAATGAATTATTTGTTTGAAAACACCCCCTTATACAACTCCGAACTTAACCAAAATAGTGACATGTGAAGATAAAATTTAAATATTTATTTATGACTATTAAAAAACATAGTAATTTAATTTCTAAGATTTAATAGGAGTAACATATTTAAGAGTCATATGTATGTAGAAAAAAGGACACCTCTAATATGAAAAAAATTCTATTAGTTTACCTAAAATAACATATAATTTCATTTAATGATTCAGAAATTTTTTTCATATTATTTTTCTATAGAATTTTCATTTCTATTTTATGAAACCTATTATTATTAATAATAAAATATATTCAATATAAATAAATTTTTAATGCTAATTTTGTTGTTAAATATTATGAAATGTGAATAGAAATAGTTAATATTTTAATTTTTCATATTCTAGTAACAATAGTTTTTTATTATATTTTATGATTTTATTAAAAACTGAATTTATTATTTATATAATCTCAAATAATTAAAATTAAATTAATATTTGAATTCCTCATATAAATATATCTTATTATGAATTTTCATCTTTTTCTAAAGGGCTGGATTTTAGTTAAAAATTTAGTTTTCACAAAACCTGTAAATTTTATGCCTTTAACATTACATAATAATGACATATAAATTTATATAAACTTTTACGTAATCAAATAGGAATATTAGGAAAGAAATTATTAATAATAAACTATTATTTAATCTAAGAATCCCTTTCAAAATGATTTTTATAACTGATTGAAATGTCACTTTAATATAAAATTATATTTATCTGATGTAAATACCAAAAACCTAATATTATATTTCTATTGGTTACTTTGTAATTTTGTTATAGGATATAAGGAATAAATTCCAAATGGACCAGATATTTTATTAATCTTGGTAAACAGGAAGAAATCTAGAAATTCACATTATAATTAATAGTATAACAAACTCAAAGTGTTTTCCTTGAGTACTCTATTATTCAACATAGAGTATCTCTTCATATCAAGCCACAAAAAATTCCTGGTGTCATGGGAATAATAAAAAATATAAAGTGGTGAGATATTATTATTAGTATGTTTATGAATATAATGAAATATATCATGAATAAAAAATCAAAATCAATATTTTAAGGTAAACAAATGAAAAAAATGTCATTTAATCAATTTACTGAGCATAATATGGAAGAAATAATCCATGGTCGAATAAATCCATATAAATAATAATTTAATGTTAAAACTTATCCATGGATATTCTAACTAGTTGAAAGATAACATGAAATCAATAACTAATCTCAAAATGGCTGAATTCAAAATGACAGACATTTGTATCATTATGTCAAGACCTTTCATAGGATAATTGAAACTTGTTTGTATAAACCCTTTTAATTTTGCTAACATATTTATCTCATGCGACTATTTGATAGATTAAGAGGATATTTATAACCTTGTTACACAATTTACTTACTAAAACCAATGAATCCTCATTTGAATGGGGTGAAACATAATCAATATAATAATTCATTTTGAAAAACTAACATATGAAATGTTAATATATACCCAAATCAAATAAATATAACCATAGAACTTCTATAATAATATGGTAAATGGTAATAAAATGTTCTTCCTTAGTCAAAATAATCATTAAAAATCCAGAAATGAATAATTATGATATCAATATAACTTATCCACTATGGATCATTAGTACATTTAAGGGTTTATGTCGCAAATAAATAGAAGTTCTATAAAATGACATTTACATTATTCTTGAGGAAAATCATCATTTCACTTTGAAAATCAATTTTTAATACAAAAATTTAACATGTTTTTATTAAAATACATTTATTTGAAAAAAAAAATTAATAATTTTAAAATAACCTCTCTATCATTGAGTAGTTATGATTGTGGGAAAAAAATTCTTCCTATAGAAGATAATAAATTATTCCTTCCACTTTTTCTGTAAAATCTCAATAAGAATTTTTTGGGAAATAAATTTAATATTCCATTAAAAAATGAAATAAAAAGTAAAAAATTATGTCACAATTACCTTCAATAAATCATTTTTGGAACATAAAAAAACATTTTCTAATTCAATTTTAGAAGTCATCATTTTGGAAGAAAAGGATTTTCATAAAAAAGGGAAATGAAGTCATATTTTCTTGAAAATATTATTTCAATAATTTTATTAAATAAGTAGTGTATAATTTATAAAATTACTTTTAAATTTCATGAATAGCCATAGGATATGTAAATATACAGGGTTTAAGATATAAATACAAAGTGATACTCCACGAGAGACTTAAACAAAAACAATATGGAATAATGATGAGATTATAATATAAACCCTTAACACATTAGAAACAATTTAATCATAATCAGAAAGAAAAAAGTAAATTTAAATGAATATTTAAATAACAGAAATGAAAATAGATTCATGATATAACATATCAAATGTGTAAGTATACAAATCACATAATGTGTGTATGGAATATATCTTATTGATGTAAAGGTGAGATGAGAATCCCATACCCAAGGATTAAATTCCTTTGTATGTGTCAAATCCTATTGTACAATAAAAAATGGTTTATTATGATTAATTAAAAATTCATAATCAAATATTTCATACAATATAATATTTAATTATTGCTTTTATTATCCATTTAGTAAAATTTCATTGATAAAATCATTGTAACAGATGATAATTGCTTCATTTTTCGTGTATGATTTAGTTTGATAATTTTGGTACTTCTTATTTGATCATGGATATATAATATACATAATGTTAATCCAAAAATAAATATAATATATATTCATTTTTTTTGTATTTATTTCATTCTATAAAATTTAAATATTCAAAATGGATTACACTATTCATTGATGTGGTAGGATGTACATACAGACATTTGTTGTTTCTATTATTATTTATATATGGAAAGAGAAGATACTAAATATTAATTGATACTTAAAGAATAATTATTATTTCATATATCTCATTCATAATAATCAAATACAGCCTTATAACCATCCATTGAAAATTAAAATAAAAAACATTTCGCATTTGTACGTGGAGGTTGAAGTTAACACATGCGCATGAGCATCCTTATTGTTTTCTAATAGATTTGAAAGGCCGAAGATAGATCTGATTTTAAATTTATATCATTATTTTTATGTCATAAATATCATATAAATTAATAAATTTTTACCTTAATACCATCCATTAAGTGTAATAAACTAATGATTCCCACCGCTTCGGGAGGCGGTAGTCCACCATACACACAGGAAACACTCTCATATCTCTCATAGAATGAAATGTAAGAAGGTATATATGATATAATTATTAAAAGTGTATTATAATTCCATTAATATCATATAAATATGTTTAATACATAATTATATACATACTTGAAATGTGGTCATGGAAAACAAAATATATCTATTTATGAGGTGGTAGTCTACCAAACACACAATAAATAATTTCTTATAAAATTTGATTAAAAAGGAAAAGAAAATGAGATCATAAATTAAAATAATTACATATAAATTTAATTTAGATACAATTTTTTATATTATAAATTTGTAACATGTTTTTAAGGAGTTGGAAGAAGAAATAAAAGAGATACGTATATTTAAGAATTTTACATCTTGTGTTAGGAGCCTCTTTAGTTTTATACAAAAATAATTATTCAGATTGATACCTAATAATAATAAATCCTATAGTATGTCGGGAGGTAATTAATGAATGGATTTGGGTACATATTTGATGATATGTTTTGGATGATTGTACAATAGAGGAGTGAGTTTGTCCTTTTATAAGTGGGGGAGACGACACATATATAATTTTTGAAAAGATAAAGTGATTCCCATGTTTTCCTCATGCCAAAATCCCCAAAATTATCAATTATTGATCCCCATAGGTGATAAGATTTAAATATGTCCATAAAATTTGTTTTGTACTAGTCTTGTGACATTATTATTCATTATCCTTTTATTTTAACCCATTGTAAAACCATTTGTACCTTAATAATGATAATTTATTTTTACTATTTTCACTATTAAATATTGTAAAAAACTATTTTAACCTCATTAGATAATATATATTTTTATGATTAAAAACATGGAATCCATTAATACATGTTTAATTCAATGAAAATTAAACTGTAGTTTATTATTAAACCACATACACGAAGAAATAGCAGTTTTTCGATAAGAAAATTCTCATATGTATAGAAGGTTTTACTAAAATAATCACTATAAAATTCGTTTAAATGACATAAATTAGTTATATTTAAGTATATTTGATCTTATTTTAAATTAAAAAAATTAAAAACTATTTATCTTCTAAAAAAATATTAATGAAAAGGAAATTTTCAGTAAATATTAGTATTTTTCACTATTCATCAAAAATTTAATCGATTCTGAAAATTCTAAAAATTCACCCAAAAGATAATTTTAAAATTTATATTCCCAAAAATAAGTTTATTGTTTAAAATATAATTCCTAAATTTGGTAAAAAATAATTTTAAATTCTTTTTTCAAAGAACGACTAACTTGCCTTTTAGAAAAATACACTTTTTAAGAAACAATTTCTTTTATTATATATTAGTTCTTATTTTATATCTAGAATATATATAACAATTGTATTTATTCAATAAAATTTTAAAAACATTTAATTTTCATAATTTCATTATTATTATTCATACCCTCCATCTAATCTTTTTTGTTATAATGGTCATGTTTAGATAATATTATTTTAATAGCTTATCATATTTCATTTAAACCAAGAGTCATATGCATCAAAATATATTGATGTGATTGAATTTAAAGAAATAAATTTTAAGGACTTGGAGTGTTATATAACCTTATAATGTTGATATTTTTTGTCACATATGCTATCAAATAAAATTTTTCTCTTTAAAACCTATGTTAGTTAAATTCTATCCCCATTAAATAAAATTTCCCCGCATAATTTAATATTAATACCAATACAAAGAGCTCAAAAATAGAAAATAACTTTTATGGAAAACAAAATCATCAAAAGCATTAATAAAACAACCTCTTTATATTTTATAAATATAACTATAAGGGTCATCTATCATAACATCATATTAGGATTCCAAGTAAAATAATGCTGTTGAGAAATCAAAATATCGAGATGGAAAATAATAATAACGTCCAAGGATTAATAGAGGGTTATAGAGAACATAGTCATGAGAGAGTTAAACCACATAAAAAATAGTTATTTTAGGAGTTAAAAGATCATTGATTAAATATAAAATAATACTATGGGATAAAATATTTGTCTTGTGATCATTTTTCTAATATTGACAGTTTAGTTTACCATTTTGAAATAAAGTAAAACAAATACTTACAATTTCAGCCTTTTTTATTCTTAAATCAATTTTAATTTTATATATTAAAAATTAATTGAATATCATATAGGAATATATTTTTTCCTAAATATCTAAAATTAATAATGAAATATTATTAGCTTAGTAAATTAATGGAATGTAATTTCTCCTATATTTAGATATTTTACAAGACAAAAATGATTATCACAAGTTACACAATAACACCAAATATTTAAATTAATACATCAGTTAAGTATTTAAACATAATACTCTCACAAAATATGTCTGATCAAATTCAATGTCCCAAAATTTAGAAATACTGTCACTAAATTAATATTATATTCCTGAGAGAATATAAAGTGGATGTTAATGAAAAATAAAAAAAACAGTGAATCCCTTAATCAGCATAAAACTTGAATGAAAACATAAAAACTTCCAAACATAAAATATCATGTTTTCAAATACATTCCTTAAATTTAAACATGCAGTAATCTCTACAAAAATAATACAAATAATCAAATCACTTAATTACTTCAAGGTCATCAATACTGACCAATAAAAATATCATTATCATTATTATCTAACTATAGATAACATATTAATGGCTATCTTCCATCAATAATGTGTTTTAAAATATGTCTGACTTTCTATTGAATCACTTTTCTTGGTCATTTGTTTTATTATTCATATACTCTAAAATCCCAAAAGAGAATGTTCTAATGATCAATCCTTATATATTTAACAATTCATATAACCACAATATCATTGATTAAATACTTCTATAAAATAATTATTGAATCCAAAAATAAGAACTTTAATCTTCACAAATCATATATTGTAATATAATATGATTAGCCTTGATACCTTAGTTTCTTCTATGGTATATCACATTGATTCTGGTAGAATTCATTTATGTATTTCCATGTCTCTTTGTAGTTTAAACTATAAGAATTGTATCTTATTTTGTTCCCATCAAATAACAATCATGGTGGACTTTTTCTCTAAACTTATTGAAATCTCTCATTCCCCATAGTAAAGTATCCAAATTTCTCCATCATGAATTATCACATGTGAGAAATCCCTTCATTCCCTTCATCCCTATACCCAATTTTCATTATCCTATTATTCATTAAATTACCTCTAAATACATAAATTCTCTATAATTACTTCTATGACTTCAAATAAATTTATAAAATTTTCCCACATGATAAGAATGTTTTGGTGACTATTTTTAATCGAAATATTTTCATAATCCCATCAAATAAATGATGATCCTTACTATTTGGATTATGTGCATTGATATTGCTCCCATTATATCTTCAAAGTACCATTTCAAGAAATTTTAATACATTAGATTAGATTAACACATTATGTATCATAACGTATAATAAAAAATATAGACAAACAATTAACATAAATTGAAATAGTTATGCAAGGAAAATCTCATAATCCTACATTTGGTTTCATT
Source organism: Viscum album (assembly GCA_963277665.1). Taxonomy (NCBI): domain Eukaryota; kingdom Viridiplantae; phylum Streptophyta; class Magnoliopsida; order Santalales; family Viscaceae; genus Viscum; species Viscum album. The sequence goes on from OY728156.1 coordinate 1,561,369,116, forward strand.
GAGATGATTTCCAAATCATAAAATATTTTTGAACACTTCGTAATGATTTTTAAAGAAAATGTGAGTTAACCTAATTAAATCCCCTATGAGTGTAAAACTTGATATGTAATATGTTTTATTGTTGTGTACCAGGTAATGATTAATTCAAGCCATGGGTTCCTTTTTTGAGTTATTAATCATGGGTACATATGTGCAAGGGCCACATTCACTTTGAAGTATCCATGTAAAGATGTATTTATGGGAAAACCATGCAATCTATACCACACAAGAACATAGGGACATTAAACTATATTTATAATCAATGTATATCAATGGGTAATGTTTCTTAATTGATGTTTTCCGAAATCTAGTTACAAAGGATTTCGATATACTTTCTCTAATACCAAATGTAAATACCTCAACCCCAGTAGCCTGGGGCTAAAGGTTATAGTATTACAATGGCATAAGAATCATATAATTACATCCAAAAGTAATGAATGGATAAATATTCTTTATAAATTAGATATATACTTGAAATTGAAATTATAATTGAAAAAATAAAATACACAACATATTTTTGTAGAACATAATTATTTTCCATAACACATATTAGAATATAAATCACGAAATAGATCCTGGTATCCTTGAGAAAGTAAAACATAAGAAATTGGTGATGTTTGATTCTAAATAATGATAATAATATGGAGGAAAATATCCTTAATGAATAAGTAAAATAAAAATGACATGGTAAACAACCAAAACACTTTCCATTTAAACAATAAACTCCAAATAAAATGGTTGAAAAAAATTAATGATCAAATTAATCTATATAAATAATCAAATAAGCATAAAACATATCCAAGAATATTATTAATAATATAATAATCACATGTAAATCTATTGTTAATCCCATAATTAGGGAATTCATAATTCTCAACATCTGAAACATATTATCAAGACTATTCACAATGTAGTTTAAATATGTGAGTATAAAGCCATCTAATTTAGAAGAATTATTTGTCTTAAAAGACCTGTCGATGAGTCAAGGGTCTATCTATAGCCTATCCCAATTGGTTACTAAGTATTTCTACTTAATTAATCTTATAAAATGGGATAATATTAATAAACCTAAACATTCATATTGAAAAACTTAAATATGAAATGTTATTACTTACCCCAATTATATAAACACAATCATAAACAATCAAAAATAATATGGTGGATAATAATAAAATTGTACATCCTTTTTCAAATTGGTCAAGACCATAAATTTAAATAATGAATATTACATCAGTACATAATATCCCTAGTGTATCATAAGTAAAATAAATTGTTTATGTCATCAATGAATAGAAATACCATAAAAATGACATTAAAAATATCATTTATGAAAATAAAAATTTCACTTTGAAAATAATCTTTTAAAAAAAATTCATAAAAAATTTTTAAGATAGACATTGAAAACTTATAAATAATCTCTATAGAATTTTGTGGTTATGACAGTGGAAAAATTTTGTTCTGCCCATACATGTTAAAACAAAGATTATTTCCATATTTTCAATAAAATCTAAACGGGTGTTTATTGGAAAACGACTTAATGATTCCTTTCAATAAATTTTTTATAAATTCATAAATTAGTAAAAATGACTTTAATAATCCATTTATAGATGGTTGATAACATATTTTAAAACACTATTATAAAACATGGTTTTGGAAGAAAAAAGACGTCTAATTGAAGGGGGAAATGAATTTAGATATTTTTAGAAACATTTTATCTATCAATTCAAGTAAAAATACATAAAAAGTGGTAATACAACATGATAATTTAATCAATATCCAAGGGATGATAATATATACTATTTTTATTATAAAAATACCAAATAATTATCTTATTGAAGTCTTAAATAAAAATAATCATGAATAATGATGAGATTGTGAAATAAAAGCTTACCAAATTTGGTAAATTTTAAATCATATTCCCAATGAATGAAATAACATAAAATGAAAAATTATATAAAATTCCTATAAATATTTTTATATATAACACATCCAAATGGTAAGTATAAACACCACACAATGAAATAAGTGTTGAATATAGCATATGTCTCATAAAATTGATTGTGGGACGAGAAACTCGTACATCAAATTCAACATCATTTATATGTGAAATAACCAACTATATAATAAATATAGGTATATTATAAATATATTAAACAACTATAATCACATATATCATACCATATATTACTTTCTTATAGTCTTTTATATCCCATTTATTAACAATTATTTGTTAAAATCACTATTTTGTGTGCTAATCACATCATTTTTCATATATGTTTTAGTTTCATAATTTTAGTTGTTTAAAATTTATCATTGTTAAATAATCTATATAATTTGATTAATTATATTAATATCATAAATAATTATTATTTATTTAGTTATATACATGAACCTCTCTTAAATTTATTCGAAAGATGGAAAAAAGGAAAATAAATTTTGATTCAATTTTAGAAAATAATTATTATGTTATATATATTATTTATATTAGTCAAATAAATCATTATTACATTCAATCTAAAAATAACAATAAAAACATTTCACATCGCTACGAGGAGGTATTAGTGCACACATACACACAACCAACATTATTTTTGCCTAAATTATTGGAAGGTATAATTTTAATGAGATAATATATTTAAATAATTAACCTTATGACATAAATGATATATATATTCATTAATTTAAACCTTACTACCTTCCATGTAAATAGTAAGCTAAAAAAAATAAAATCGCTTCAAGAGGCAGTAGTCCACACTACACATGAGTGATCTTATAATATCCCTCAAAAATATAAATTTAGATTTTATATATGATATCATAACTATAGAAGTATAATAACATCACATTAACCTATAAATATATTCAATTCATCATTATATTCATCTTTTCATGGTGGTGATTCAAAATGAATTAAAACAGTTCATGATGTGGTTACTCTCCTCACACATGATCATTTGTTTCGCTTCCAATTTATCGGAAGTGGAGATGGATATGGGTTATTTAATTAAACGAATTAAATATTTGTATATATTATATAATGGTGTTTTTATATTACTATATTTAAAAAATGTTTTGAAAGACGTGGAACAAGAAATAAAACAAATACGCTTGTGTAATAATTTACCTCATTTTTAGAGAGATTCTTTAGGTTTATGCCTAAATCATTATTAGGGGTATTTGTAATCAAAATAATTAATATATAATTAGGGGGATGGAATTAAGGATTTTATTTTTTATTTATTTTATAAGATAAATGTTTTTGAATGTATGAAGAGGGGAGGGGAGGGGTGAGATTTTATAAGTGGTGGAGAGTACACACATGGAATTTTTGAATAGATGAAGTGATAACCCCATATTTCTAAATCTAAAAGACTACAAAATGTGTAATTATTGAACAATAATGGTTATATTATATAAATCTAATACCCAAATGGGTTTAAAAAAAATTAATTTTAACCCCTATCTTTTTAGTTTAACACTCTAGAAAACCCATTTTTAACATTACTGTAGTAATAAATTTTTAATATTTCCCTATTAATTATTGATATAAAATTAGGAATTATTTATTATATAATATATATTTTCTGGTTGAAAATATGTAATCCATTTATTCAAATTAAATTCATATAATTATATGAATTCAATTTAATATTAAACCATAAACAGAATAAAATATATCATTTTCGAAGATAAAATTATCTGAAGATTATAAGTTTTTAATATCAAAATTCAATATGAAATTGATTCCAATGACCTAGTTCTGTAAACTTTTAATACAACTAAACTATATTAACATAAAACCCAATTTTAATAAAATAACTTTTTATTCAATATATATGAAAATTAATTTTTTAATAAAATTTAATATTTTTTACTATTCATCAACGAATTCAACTGTTTAGAAAATTATCAAAAATTTAACCAATAAATATTTTGACACAATGATATAAAAAATGAAGTTTATTATTTCTAATAATTTTATAATAAAAAATAAAAATTAATTTTACATATTTTGTGCATACCGTGACAAATCCACCTTTTTGAAAAATAGATTTTTCAGAAAACATTTCATTCTCTTTTAAATGGTGTTTTTAATTACAATAAATATATAAACATTGAATATATTTTATACGTGTATAAACCATATAATTTTCATAATTTAGTTATTAATCTTTATAACCACCATCTTAACGGTTATGATGGTCACATTTAAAAAATAATATTTTTAATAGAGTATCACCTTTCATTTACAATAGGTGTTTCATGCATTGTAATATGTTAAAGATATCTAATTTTATAAAATATATCATTGTTTAATGGGGTGTTAATTTATCTTCTAAGCATGGTGTTTTATGTCATACCTATTATTAAGCATGATTGTCCTCTTTTAATATTGCATGGTGTTACATCAAATTAGTTAAAATGTCAAAATCATTATTTTTCCTTAAAATAAATATATATAGATAGAAATTATATACAAAGGAAAGATTAAATTATCCTAAAATACCAAAGTCCTAAAAAATCTATAAATCACATAATATTATTTTAAAAAGGATTTATTTATGTGTTTATAGACCCAAAATCATTTTCCTTTCCTATTGTTTCCATTTTTACCCTTTTACCCTTAAATAGTGGCCTTAAGTAAGTAAAAACAAAATTGTTTTACATAAAAATACCCTTTCATTCATTGTATAAGAGTAATTTGCACAACCCTTCAGGACACCCAAGTACCTATAATTTCTATTTGAATCTGTGGAATTTTTTTTCTCCTCTACCCTATCCAACATTCAATATCTCTTGGTCACCATTATTTTGCATAAATCCTTCATTTCCCATGAAACATTCATAGAAAATTCTTTCCCCTGATTCGATTAATGCATGTTCATTTATTTCAGGACAATAGGTAAGGCATTTTAATCTCATATTTCTCTCTTTGATACTTTTTTTATATTAGGCACCTAATTTAATTTTTGTGGCATATATACTTACTATTTGATATATTATTCCGTAAATTTTCTTTTAATCGTTGTATTTTACACTCAATAGAAAGTCATATATTTCATGGGGTTCTGATTCAAATTATATAAAAGTGGTAATGGTAAATTTACCTCAAATTTAAATCTATTGAGACATTATTAATCTATAAACCATGTTACATTTTCAATTTTGTGACTCCCTATTGTAATATTATATCCGGATCCATTTATAGTTTGTGATACTAAAAGTCATATTAAAATTTAAACCTCTCATGAGGTTATGTTTCAATAATTAAAATATTTATTTTTCTTTTTAGTGACTGTAATATTTTCCTTGTGTCAAAATTACTCTTATTTGACTATTAGCTATCAAGGTTGATCAATTATATCCTAGGATGATGATGCGTCGTATGGAAATATATGTTCACTAGATTTTCTAAGATTAATATTTTTCAACTTTTCTATTCTATTTATCATGTTATTCCAAATTTTTAAGATGAATTTCATTTACATGAAATTCTTTATAATCAACGTTATACCTTTTTTTAATGTACTCTTAACCAATATATCAGTAAAAAATTGTTTTATTTTTATTGATATAGACTATGAACACTTGTATAACATTTTTATTTCCTTAAATTTATTGTTATGAAATTAAGTTTTATGATTATTATCTATAGTATTGTGATATTTTATTAATATATTTGTGTCTTCATTGTATTCATTAAAATGTTTGTGATTAGACTAATTATTATATGTTTTTTCCATTATGATTTTTATATCACAACTTTATTATGATTATTCTCTCTTGGGGTTATAATGATAAGTATAATCAGTGTAATTCCTAGAATGGTTTCAATAGGAGGTTTATTATAGAGAACTAATCCAAGATTAATATGCTTATGTTTATAATCTCTAATACAAAAACCTTGTAGTCCTTATATTGTGAAAATTTTGGTGAGATATTTTATATAAATCATGATATTATGCTATATATGATAATTTTAATCTAGTTCACCATAATAACCTCATTTCCCATCCACATATTTCTAAGGCCTATGACATGTGGCAAGGCATTCCTATGTCTGTATGTCCTGCCAACATGGAAAACTTGTTCACTAGATTCTTGGGTAGGGCATTAAAAAGTAGTTTTATAGATATTTTTATTTTTTCAGACTATTTGGGCATGGTTAATTAGTTAATATTAATGTATTTGGGATTGATAATGAGCTCATTCCTAGTAGTGGTTCACCCACACATTGTAGAAGCCTAACATTATAAGGATATGACTTGTTGTTCTTTAAATTTCCCTTGTTAAAGTTAAATTAAATTTTAACATTAACTGAAACAGTTTTTTAGTGATGTTGATAGATTCTGGGATTTACACCCTTGGACTAGTATGTTATCATGGTGTTAGTGAATTATTAGAACAGTTCATGTATATTCGGATTCACATGACATGCACCATGCTAGGTAAATTTGATTCATATATTGATTTCAATCTTTTTGTGATCTATATTTGTTTATGATTATGATATCTTATTGATATAAATATAATTTATGTCTAAATGTGGCCTATATTATTTGCGTAATATGGGTTATAATGTATTCTTTATACAACAACATTTACAGTGTTTTCCATATACAACTACTATTCCATCTTACTCGACCAATTCGTCAGAAGATTTCATGATATATGGGAAGATATAAATGGATTAGTGAGGGTGTTGATTATATAAGGTTATAGTAAGAAATTTTTTTGGTGTTTTCCCTTACATAATGTGAATTATTCCCTATTTATTCAAGCCTTAAAAGTGCGGAAATCTTCATAAATCTTAGAGATATTAAAGGTACAATATTTAATGGAAAAGAAGTATACATCTCAGATGAAATTAAATAAACGTGATATCATATTTAATTGAAAAATATTTCGATTAAAGAATAAAATATTAATTAGAATGATGGAAATAATTGTTCACTGTAGAAATGTAGAGACCTTATGTGTTTGGATTGACCGTGTTTAGGGTAAGTGGGGCTTGATGTATAGCATGATTTTTTATTACACTGTGTAGGGTGTTTAGAATTCCAAAAGCCTCATAGCCTTCAAGGGGAATCCATGAGAGTTGTTAACTATGTATTATGATATTAATTAGTGGTGTGAGGTGTATATAATTAGGTCATATGTGTATGGAATGTTTGGTGGATTTAGGATGTGATGTAGTTGTGGTTGAGAACCTATTGTGGTGGGTCATTTGTCTATTCCAGTCTGATATGCATGGTAATTTATATTCTTGAAGATATCATGTTCTTTTTTCGTATTTTTTTGTGAAATATTTAAATTCCATATAATTATTAGAATGAAACCCAGGATAACATGTGGTTATGTTCTTTTTTGTGTTACATGTGAGGCATCGAGAATGTTTTGCGGGGGTATTTAGGTTTCCCCTAGTTAGTAAAAATTGAATATCAAGAAAATGGACTATTTCTAAAATAGGTGTGAGAGACTATGATAGTTTATTCTCCAATTATAACCCATAATTTTGGTTGGTTATGATTATCATAGTTTTGGGTGTGACCCTTGGGTCATGGTTAAATTGGATTCCACCAAAGTGAGAACCGATGTCTGCTTGAAATTTAGGTGGTCTATATAGATTAATGCATTTGAGGTGAGACCATGTGTATAGAATCATTGAGGTGGTGTAATGAGTGGTTTAAAATATGAAAGCACCTCGGGTTTGGAAAAATGGGTTTCATGTTGGGTGTATAGGAATGCAGGGTTCAAGTGCCTAACCTTGTCGATTTTATAGGATGCTTCTAGTTTATTGGTGTAAATAGGGATGGATACATGTAGTTTCAAGATAACACTAGGTCATGGGTGGTTTTGTGAAGGAACTTGGCATAACTAAAGTACTCAATTTTGAATACACGTATCATATGTACTCTTGGTTAAGTAAAATGACATTTTTCTGAAAATGGTCAATGGTTGACAAGTGATAATCCGATATGGATATGATGTGGATCATGGGATCACGAGTCTAGCTATGTGATCAATAGGGGAAGGAGTTTACACCCATTTTATTTATTAGAATCAAGTATGTCTTCATCAGTAACTTGGGTCCCTACAGAGATTTAATTCAATGATTACCCATGTATAATTTTAGTGTTGATGTCCTTAATATTGTGACATTATCGATCCATGATATTTCAGCTGGTAAGGTTTTGAAAGGATGAAATATGTGTCTTTGGAAGAGAAACACACATAAAGTACATAGGTGAACTATTGGGGACCGTATTTGGGGATGATTTATTAGAGATAAATATGGTGGGGATATACATTTTCATTAAGTATGTAATGTCCATCACATTGAAATGTCTTTGGAGGGTTATTGAGGATATAATTCTTGTGGAATAGGGACATATGATGATATTAATGGAGATTATTCCTGAGACCTTTTTGTAATGTCTAACCATTGTATTTAGTGAAAAATGGAATAACCTCCACTATGATTGAGACTTTGAAAAAGTTTGATTATAAAAGAGAAACTCGTATTGTGGGGAGCATAATTTCATTTGTCTCCATGTGACCCACCTGCATGAAATGTAATTAGATAGTAGAATGGACATTTATATGGTTGTTATCAGAACAGAGGTTGGTGCATTTGTGCCATTAATGAAATTAGGATTCATCTAGTAATTTTAGTGGTCAATTTTGATTAATTGTTTGAAAAATTATTAGAATATTTTTTTGACTTTGTAATGAATCATGTGACCTATAAATGATTATATTGGTCTCACACCAATGGACAGGTTAGAGTATGGTGAATAGTTCGAGATGATAGTGTTTGTAATATAGAATTTCACTAGAAGGTTAAGGTTAGACCATCGAGGCTCACTTGGATTGAACATGGGATACCTCTAGAGATAAGGGTATTATGTTTGGTGGATGTAAGTGTGTATCGTTGGAATAATAAGAGCATTATTGAGATTGGTTGGCTAGCATTTTAATTATGAAATGACACAAGGAGCTATATTTAGCCTTATTAGTGAATTGAAGGGTAGTTTTAGAATACCTTTAGATTTTTTAATTTATATAAAAAGTTGATATAACAAGTAGTGGTATCTGATCATTTTGATAGAGGTTTTTTGATTGATATTTTCCTTATGCTCTCATAAGATGTTGGGTGGCATGAGTCGGGTGTTGAAACAAGTGAATAATTTTTAATTTGATAGGTATACTTTAAAATTTGGCTAGATACGTTCCTGGAATATCTAGATTGTTTGGTGGAGCCTCTACGATGGTGGTATTTCAATTTTTTTCTTTAGAAAGGGGGTGACAGTTGGTACCATTGTTAATCAGTTCTCTAGAGTTTATTGAGATATGAAAAATTAGGAATCATTCTTAGTTGTTTGGTTAATTTTTGTGAATAAGTTTTTGTAGGAAACATCTAATTTAGTGAGATTTAAAGGTTTAGAATAAGAATCATGATCCATGTCCTATGTTTGGGTGCACCATAGGATTGTTAATTAAACCATACGATGTTACAATTGTTTCTCAGGATAAATGAAAATCATAGAGCTTTATTTCACTATTTTATGATAATACATGTGTATGATCAGGATCCAATAACCATTTATATTTCATTGGGGATGTGTTTTAAATGTTATTTTGGAATTCAGTATTTGAACACAGACATTTGAAATCAAACAGATGACATGAGCAAGTTTGGTGATATAGATATTCGGACATGAGGACCTATATGGAAAGATAAGGGTTATTGTGGTTAGTTTATAAAACCTATTTGTTTGGATGAGCGTTTATGTTCTTGGAAAATTTGAATTTTGGGTTTGGATGAGTTATCATTTTTAAAATTGTGTTTTAGATTATAAATTTTAGAGTTGGAACATCTTAATGGAGTGTTTTTATGTGGTTTTTGGACCAATATGTTCCTTGGGTTCTCAAATAATGCTTGGGATCTTTGAGTTTGGAAATTATAATTTCAACGTAAAGACCCCAAGGTGAAATTTTAGTGATAACCATTCACACCAATCATTTATATTTTTTATATAAACACATAGGTTCATTAAAACATGGGTAGGCATGAGATAAATCATGAAAAATAGTATAATAAATTTTAGTTCCATTCTGTATTTTTCTTTCATGGGTTCCTAAACTTTGTGTCATATCAAAGAAAAATGGTGTGATCTAGAAATTGATGTCGTCATGGTTGTTTCATGGTTCAGAAAACAATATTCCCCTTTAAATAGATCAATTTTTAAAAAAATACAACATCAACCTTTATTTTTCAATAACTATTGGTTTCCCCCTTTGTCCATAACTGATCATTCTCAAAACTCTATTACTCTCATATCCTTTTGGGTGGTTCCCTTATGTATTAAATCAACTTCATATTCTATCACATTTATTAGAGAGCCTATGGTAAGCATGCCTCTCTTCTACCTTTTATTTTATTTTTCAATCCATTTGTTTTGTCTAATATTCCTTGTTTTATAGGTTTTAGTTTGGTTTTACAATTTATCAAGATTCTGGAAAAACATTCTATAAATATTTGATGAGTGGTATTCACTATATATAATATCTTTGGCCCTATTATATAAACACATATTATTAAATTTGATATTCAAGTACTTAGGTATCATAGTCATAATGAATATCATGTAATTAACCTAATTTAAAAAATTATTTTCAAAATTATCATTTTTAGTTATTCGATGCCAGTTTCACATGATTAATGAATTAGAAATAGAAACCCTAGTGAATAAAATTATGTGACTATTTAAACCTATAATTTGTTAGATAAGTACTGTGTTCATCCATGGAAGAATAAATTAAATTTGTTAAAGATAATCTTAATATTTATTTTGTTAAAATCGAATTATGTATTAATTTAATGGTTGAAAAACATAATTTCAAAACCATATATGTTGTAATTTAATTGTAAATATAAAATAATAAATTAGGAAAATGGTAAGAACCTTTTATGAAATTAGATGTGGATTTTAAAATGACATGTATTGTGGGCATAGAAATTTGGAATGATGATTTTGGATAAAAATGTTTAGGGTAAATTTATATTAATAAAACATGATAAAAATATAAAATGGATTCATTATAATGTGAATTTTTGGATTAATTTATTAATGATAAAACTAAAATAGGATTTGATGTATGATTATTAAGAATGTAGGGATGAGAATCTTTAATTCCATGGAATATATATTTATATATATTATATATTGGAATTCTTGGATGAGTGCCTAGATTCATATGATAATCGATGGATGGGAATGTCTGGAAGATAACTAAGATAATATGTTTTTAATAATGACTTTGGAAGGTTATAATGAGTTCCCAAAACCATGTGGTATTCAATTATTGGGAATGTCGTGAAGAATTCATGGGTTTAATGTGAATTTGATATGAGAATCTACATTCCTGTGATGACTAATGGTTAGGGAATGGAAGGATGAGTGCTCAAATTCCACTGGAATTATAGGATTATTTCTTATATTCCATTTAATACTTTATTATACTATGAATTATAAAATAAACCCTTGATTCTATGTGCATACTTTTGGTCAAAACATTCATCAAGACATTCTATGAGTCACCCCAGCAATGGAAGAAGATGTTAGGGTTGAGAAGAGTCATGATCCTCTGGGTAAGAAATAAAATATCCTTCTATAATTATCATCACAAAACCATGAAATCAATGGTTTATTAGCTATTTTTTTGTTATTTGAAAGTTGTTATGATGTTTATATTGAGAACATCCAAATGAAAATTTATTTTAGGCTAGTTATTTTGAGGATTTTTATTTGAAGTGGACTATTGATTTTTACTCACACCCTACTTGGTCATCCATGGAACATGGTTACCCATTTAGACATCACAATTTTTTCAAAGGTTATATGTATAGTTAAAGGTCTGATGTTGGTGATAGTAGTTGGATATGTTAACATGGGCATGACTGATAGACTATGTAGGACTCAGGATAGGGATGGAGTGTGTTGGAGTTAATTTTTACTTTCATATAGTATTATTCATATGTATGATCATACAATATTGTATTACTAACATGTATTGAATGCCCATTAGTATTCCATTTTGATATTATGGTTATTTTTGGCACATAAACTGCATTGTCTAAGACAGTTATCTAACTTAGTTTATAAGTTTTTGATTACTTACCCAACTAAAGTTACTATAAAACTATGAAATAATCTCCCCAATGTAGTTTTATAGTCCCTCACCACTAGTTGGAATCCTATATCATACAAAGAGGCACTCTTGAGTCATTATGGCATTTTGTCCTAGGGCCCAAGATCAGTGGTCTTTTGGGCGGGGTGTTATAAATATTATGTCACATTCTTTATTCCAAACACATCATGGAACTAAAATGAAACATTGATATATTATAATATAATTATTAAGTTATAATATAACTATTTAATTATCTGTTATAAAATTATGTAACCATATTAGGAAATATATGAATAAAAATTAATGAAACAGAATTATATATTAGAAGTATTCTTTATGATGCTCATTTATTGGAGCTTAGGAATAAGGTAGTTTATCTAGTGTTTTCTCAAGAAAAAATTCAATCCCAACTCAAAATATTATGTTATTAATTTATTCTCATAAAAGAAAAATTTAATTTTATGGAAATTTTCATCAGATTAATGCTTGTGGAATCCCCACCCTTGACTACCAGCATAACACACCTTATGCATAGATCTTACAGAGAGATCTTAAGGTTTTACGTAAATACAATTTTGGATGATATAATCTAGTAATTATTAATGTAATAAGTTATTTACCTCAAATATTTTATACGTATCACCTTTTGAAATTTAAAATATAATGAAAATTTATTTTACTATAAAAAAATTTTCCTTTAAATTCAAATTTTAAATGAAATTTTTATAAATTTTATATTATAAATATAAAGATGAATATAATTTTTGTGCATGTAACAAAAAATTTAAATAATAAGAATTTTATAGATTTATGTGATATAATTATTTATGAGAATATTAATAAAATTATAAATTTGGTAATATTTTCACAACTATAAAACTATCCTGATTTAATTTTCATTGCAATAAATCTCATTGATAATATAAAAAATATTATAATAATCATTTAAAATTTCTATGTTGTATTTTTAAAACCCCTTTTTATCATTTTGGAAACATTAGTAATATTTTACTCAAAAATTTGCTTTATTCATTTATATTAAAATTATAGTTTTCATCACTAATTGAAATTAACCAAAAAAATGTATTTGATATTTTATATTAATATGATGTAATTATTTAATAAGTTCAATGTCATCTTTGAGAATAAATTATGATTACTAAGATCAATTTTGATTTCCATGATAATTATAAAATAGAAATTTTCAATGTATTACTTCATTAATATTATGTTATTTTTATATAAAAATTTATAATAATACATTTTCCAATATGAATATAAAATAGATTTATAAACTATATTTAAATAAAATATAAATCCTTAATTTGGTAATCAATACTAAATATGATTGAGAAAACATAATGGTGAAAAAAATACTCAAAACATTTTTTTATATATATAAAATGTCTAAACATAAAATTTACCTTTATCTTAATTAAAATTTAATTATAATAGTTGCATATAAATTATGTTTTATCCAGCTGAATTTATAAATATTTTTTATTTAATATGTTCATTCAAATATTATTTACCTGAGTAAAAACCAGTGACCCCTCTAAAAAACCTAAAATTAAAAAAACTGAATTATAACATGTTTAAAACCTTTTTGTAAATGCATGTTTGTAGATTTATCAACCCATTATCGCCCCAAGAACCATTATTTTTCACATTATGATCAATTTATATTTTAATAGCGTAGTAATCATACTGAAAATTAAAGACTTTTCTAAAAAGTTAAGTCTTTATTATATGCAAAATGAGATAGTTGTTACACCCCAAGATATTGGAAAATAAATATTTTTCAAATAAATTTAATCATTTTGATATTTTTTTACAACTAAGACATCTATTTTATATTTTTTTATTTTTAATACTTAGTTTAGTTTTCATTACATGCAACACTGAGTATAAACAAAACGTGACATTCCATTAAAATATTATTATTTAATATGATAGTTATTAACTAGACATTGGAATGGAGTGTGTGAATTATATTAACTATGTTATGAAAATATATGGTTTAAAAATGTATATAGAATAAATTATTTAGTTACCAATTTATTTGAATTGAAAATAATAACTATTTGAAGATAAAGGAAATCTATTTCAGAAAAACAGTTTTTATGGACACAAACTAGTTTTCATTGAATAAATTAAGAAGTCATAATTACATAAATTATTTTAATGAAATTTATAGATTATATATTTTATTAATCTATCATCCTTCATATTAATTTTTTTACAAAATAAATATTAAAAAATCTAATATTATGATTAAAAATTGCATTATTCTAAAACACATTTTTTTCGCCTTATGCGCACATATTTTAAAAAAAAATTCGAAACATTTATAAAATTCATTTGAAAAAATAAAATTTTATTTTTAATTAATCACTTAAAATAAATTTTAGGTGAATTTTTTAGAATTTTTTGAGAAGGTAAATTTTTTTGGTGAACAGTAAAAAAATTCTGGTTTTTAATAACAATTGTCATTTGTTTTAAAGCATTTAAAAAAATAAAAATTGTTCTAATATGGTTATAAATGTTAAATTAGTTAATATATATATATATATTAAGCTATTATATGTAATTTTATTAAATTTCAAATAAAAGTTTTATATAAAAACTTTTCAAACATTTGAACATTTTCTCTCTAGTAAATCGCTTTTTCATCATGTCTATGAGACTATTTTTAATTTAAAATTTTAGAATTATCTGAATTGAAATTTATAAATGGATTCCATATTATTAATATGAATAAATTATATTATATTATATGGTCAAATTAATTTATTATAATAATTTAGAGTAACAATACTAAAAATTAATTACCACAGTTAAGGTATAAATGGGTTTTCTATGGGGTTATACTAAAATGATAAGTCTTATAAATAATCCAAAAAATTTTAAAAAAACATTGGATAGAAATATTTCAATCATATATCTTATATTATAGATAGTTTTTCGGTTTTTTAGCCTTGTTTCTTGTGAAAACGTTTGGTACACCATTAGTTTGTCAAAAATTTAAACAGTGCCTCTCACCTCACATATAAAAAGCAACCCCTCTCATCTCATCTTATAAATTAAATAGAATATGGATCTTCCAAAAAACCAAATATCTTACTTAAATACAAAATTTAATCATATAATCCATATTTTTTTTCATAAATCCATCATAATATTCATTTTTTATAACCCAAATGATATTGTTTGAAGAAGTAATAATGTCCCTAATCAACCTGTTTATTTTATTTCTTTATCCACATCATTAAATGATAAATAAAACATGGTTATATGATAACCAAATAATATTAAATATTCATATATATTGTTAAGTTAATTTACATACCTATATCCTTCTCATCTACCACACAATGAGTCATGAAACAATCATTCATGTGTACAGTGGACTACCACCTCCCAAACCGTTGTTATCTTTTTTCCATGACCACCTCTCACAGATGGATATAATGAAGTATTTTTTATTATAATTTGATATTTATAATATTATTATTATTTTTAAAGAAATATATGATATATTACTTCATACAATCCATTCCATGGGAATACGATAATGTTGTCTGTGTGTGCGGCAGTCTACTGCCTCACGAAACAATATTATTCATTCTTCACATATACCTTTCATGAAAGGTAATATGGTTAGGATTAAATAAAAATAGATTTTATATAAATGATATAAAAATTATTCTATATTGGTAATATGTTGTTGAAATTTATTTCTTTCTATTCGTTTAGAAAATATAAATAGCATTCATGCATACGTACGGTATACTATCTCCATGAACTATGTATTTTCAGTTTCTATGACTAACATTTGTGGATTCATCTAAATAAATATATAGTGAATATATATAATATTATTATCATTTTTAACATTATGATATTATCCAACTATGATCAATATAAGAGGATAAAAAAATAAATCAATACATACACGAAAAACACAGTTGTTTTTCTACATACATGATTTTAATGAGGAATTGTTAATAAGTGGTAAATAAAAGGTCTTAATTAAATAATATAGTAATATATATATATTGTAATTTCATGGAATTTAATTCCACTAAGGATTTCCCCATGATTAGTAGGCCATATTTCCTCAATCACATCTCCCCGAATAGTCGAGGATACCAACTAGCAGCGAGGGCCTAAGGTGTGTCCATGGAGAGAATATTATCTCATTATTAGATTGAATCGCATATGATCATTATAATTTAACAATAGAAAATACGGTAATTTTTATAATTAATATATGTATATAGTAATCCTATCATAAGAAGAATAAATTAATAAGTAACTGAAACAACTCATACACATATACAAAAGCAAATGCAGATATTTCATGCACCTATTAAGCTAGAAACATGGATAAAAAGAAGAAAACTATAATAATATAAAAAACTAGCATAATTTAATCTAATAACTATTCCAATAATCCTAAGATCTATTTTGGTCATCTGCTACTAGCTTTATCATAATATACAAGCAATCAAGTGTTTGAAGTGAAACACATCCCTTTTTCAACACCAGCATACATATGATCTACCCGAGTTCGAATGAATCCCAAATAGGGTGCCAGATATATCTTAGTAGGACACCACCAACGGTGTCTATGTCATCATGTACATGTAATATAAATTTAAATAGTGTTAAATCATTCATATATATATAAGTAAATCTGTATATTAATATAAATTCCCAAGTACCTGCTTTCGACCATGGTTGGGGTTTGAACATGTAACCTGTTCATTAACTAATTATGTTATAGTTTATATAAATTGGTCATGTGAGGAATAGACATCCCTAATATCACTTCTTAATAGTAATAGTATATTTTCCATGATTCTAAAAGGAAAAATGTATTGAAAATATCAATGGAACTGATCCATGTTGAAAACAAAGGGATCTAAGACCTCAATCTCAAGGGTCGCCAAAAATGTAGTAAATGTAGTTTAAATAAGGTGTAAGAGTGTAATATTTGGAAAATCATCCAAGTAATTCTACAATAGTAATGATTAGGCCGAGACCAAGGAATAAATCAAAGATAAAATGGGAGAAGCAATGGCTAGGTCAAAGGATGTAACCAAGGAACCTCATGTCCATATAATCCATCCTAGATCTGAGGAGTGTCTCCATGGAATCCTGTAATAGTAATGAAGGGATTCTATTCTATCGTACCAGACATCCACTAATAAAAAATTATTGTGTTCCAAGGTGGGTCTCAACTATGGAAACCAACATCTTTGAATCTAAATGTCATCCAAGATTGCTGAAGGCATTCCCTTGGGAATCCAAAAGCTTACTCGTTTTGACCACCCATATATATATGTAAAAGTTTATATTTATATAATTAGGAACCTCACGTTAGATTCATTTAATTACATAGTTCATCCAATAATCATGACACTTAATAAGTCATAAGTTTGAAGACTGGACTTTCATTACTGTGATAAGGCCAAGGAGGATGCAACCATATCATTAATTCATTTAAGCCATGATTATTTACCATGGATCAAATCAAAACCTTCCAAAATGTGTGGAATGGGGTGCCATGGAATGTAACCAACATTTATTTCTATTCAAATTGGCCAAGTCATACAATTACATTATACATTCAATTTAGATTAGGATTGATTGATTTAGTGAGATACTTACCTTAAGTGGGTAAATTGTTGATAAACAAGGTACAATCCATTTAAGAAATCATTATTTAATTAATAAGTAAAGTCTTACTATTATAAGGGTCAAGCTGAGATAATACCATGTGATGGATAAAAGATGTCAAAATACTAAATACCAAATTATGGTACATCACTCTACGTGGGGTGGTAGATGTTTTGGATGTAACCACCAACTATGAATAAAAATTATGACAAGCAATATAGAAAATGGTTCTAAAGATTATAAGTAATGAATATAAGATTAAAAAATTTCACCTAATGAAGTTGGTGCGACAACAATAAAATTTATAGAATGAGGAATATTGAGGAATGGGTTATAGACCTCCTACCTCATATTCATATGACTATCCCTGTTCAGTACCAGCTTCTAACATAACTTGGAATATAAGAGATCTAAATAACATATCAATGATTTAAAATTGGGTTATATGAGCCTACATATAAATATATTCATTTATATAAAGAAGAATTAAAAAAGATTAAAAATGAATCAACAACATATAGCCATGGATCCAATGAGGTGAATGGATATCGATTCGGACTTCGGATGGATAATCGATCTGAAAAGATAGAATTTATCAGTTTTTTTTCAAAAGAGGGAACATATGGCCACATACTACTAGAAATATAAAACTAGGGGAGTGTTTTGTTTAATTTTATTTTAATGGTAAAACCACATTTATTCCAATAAATTACCTTTCATAAGGCTTCACTGAACGGATTGGCTAAACCATGTGAAAATCATTCATGACTAGATGTAGGAAGGGACACACCACATTGTAAGGCTACACACTAAGGGAAACCAAGTACCAACCATGAGAAATGATTTTGAATTTTTTTATTGTTTTTCCATAGCCCTGAGGCCCAAGTCACATGGTTAAGGAAAATTGTGTGCCTTAAACTAGACCACTCTCCAGCCTCGAATGAAAAAAAAAATATAAATGTGTCTTGAATGGAATGATTTATATTGACTGCGTGATAGGAATTTTATCCCAAAATTTTGGGTTCTGGGATCCGAACAAGGCCTAGACACCCCTGAAACCTTCTCTAACCCCTTATTAATATTTATTATGTATATAATAAATCATTAAGATAAATATTTAAATAATCTATACCTAAGTATAAATATAGGTTCTTGCAGTCTTCCCCCATTAATGAAAATTTTCCCGGAGGTCACCTTCGAAAGTACGTGAAACACTCCCTGAGAACAAATCTTGCCACCGGGCATGTACATCAGCCTACCACTCCCAAGTCTCATCCTATACATGGCCTGCTGTCATAGATCATATACTATATGGATAGGCCGACTATGGATAATCGTCATTATCCAGTCAATGATTCATACAAGATACTCCTTAAAAGAAGCATTGGCATCTAGCTCAACTTCCTCAGGATTAAATTTATGTGAAAGGTCATGATGATACTGGTGAAGCTTTGAAACATAGAATATGTTGTGCATGGAACGATACCTATGAGTTATCAAAAAACGATAGGGTACTGGCCCAACTCTCTCTAGAATCTCGAACATTATGGCTAATTACGGTGAAATATTTCATTTCGTCTATATCTATATATTCCCTACACTATGTGATACCCATAAGAAAATATGATCTTCGATCATGAACTCTAGAGGCCTTCCACAGTTATAGACATACGATTTGTGTCTACACAAAGTAGTAGAAATGATCCTTTGAATTAGTTGAACCTGCTCTAATACTCCTGAAAAAGATAAGGACCTAATAATCCTTCCTTACCAGCTTCTTACCAGCATAGGGTTGAATAGAATGACCTGCCACAAAAGGCCAAAAAAGGATAAATCTGAATTGTCTCCAATAAGGTACTATTGTAGGAGAATTAGATAATAGGGATATACTTCTACCAAGATCCACTAAAATAAAGGTTGTATTATCATAGCATATCATGTTGAACATGTATCATATGTTCCAATTGTACATTGGTTTGTGGGTTAGTGTTTGTGCTCAGAACCACCTATGTACCCATATCCTTTTAAAAGACCGTCCAGAACCATGACATATAACAGGAACCCCCATCTGAAATAATAGTATGAGGGACCCCTTGTAGTTGTATGATCTCATAGACAATATGATATTCCTTTCTCATCAACTAAGAATGTTTCATAGATAGGAATTAAGTGGGATACATTTATCAGTCAGTCAACAAGTACCCATACAATGTCACTACCTCTAGGATACCTAGATAACCCGACTTCAAAGTCCATGGAAACATATTCCCATTTCAATTAAGAAATAAGAAATAGCTAAAAAAATCTTATAGGACCCTAGTCCTCCACCATCACCAGCTGATAGGTGGAACAAATATTGATAACCCATGATATTTTACATTTCATCACAAGACACCAATATTGGCATCACATCTCTCGATACATCATGGACGTTCCTTGATGAACTACCCATTGAGAAGCATAGGACTCTCACATCAACTCATATCTCAAATATATAGGATCCCAGAAATGACCATGTATACAAAGGATGTCTTCTCTGTCCACAAACCAATCTGGAGGCGTGTTATATCTTAAAATACTATCACATAGAACCCAACCCTTGGGATTTAAAAATTTTCTGCTCTTCACCTTCATAAGGATGGAAGATGTAACTATCAAGGTTGAGAGTTATGACTTCTTCTGACAATCATGAAATTATAGATTCAATGTAAAAAATTTGACCATCAATTTTAATTCATCTCTGGATTCCTATATGATATATGCCTGAGCATTTCATCTCCATGCATTAGCAAGCACTTTTCCATTACCAGGTGTATAGGCAAGCTCACAATTGAATAATGAAAATATTTAACCATTATCTGTTATCTAAGATTAATATCACATTGTGTGAAGATATACTTTAGGATCTTGTGGTTTTTATAACCCACAAAGGAATCACATAATAGATAGTTTCCCCAACAACAAAAGTAATAGAAAATTAGTGCTAGATCAAGGTCATGTGTTGGGTAATTTCTCACATGAGACCTCAACTTCCATGATCTGTATGAAATTAATCAACCACCTACATCATCACTGCTCCAAGGATGATTCATGATTCATCATATAACATAGTATAGCCTCTTAAATTGTTTTGATGATTTACTATCGGTATCAAGACAAGCCACCCTTTCAGCTCCTGAAAGGATTCCTCACACACACATGACAACAGGAAATTAACGCCCTTCTTTGTAAGAATAGTAAGAGGTGCAGAAATGAATGAGTTATTTGGTATGAAATTCCTATAATAAATATACAACCCGAAGAAACAACATATATCAAACATGTTCTTGGAATGCTCCCAGAAAACCATAACACTCACATTCTCTCGCTCACCACAGACTCCTAGTTTTGAGATAATATGATAGAAGTTTTAGTCTTTGTCGATCTTGAAGTGGAACATAGAATACATGGCATAAATATTATACTCCCTCAGCTAAAAAAAATGACCTCGTGGTGCATATCATGGTTTCTACAAGTGTGATAATACACGAACATGTCATCTAAAAATACCATGTTATAAGAATCCATATATTGGTGGAACACCCAATTCATCAGTTCCAAGAAAGAAGAAGGAATGTTTAGAAGACCAAACAGCCTAATGAGGTACTCATATAGACCATAACTACTAATAAAAGTAGTAAAATGAATTTATTGTTTCAGAATTGAACATGATCATAGCTTGATCATAGGTTGATTTTAGATAATAACCTAGCTCCTCTGATGTTTCCATAGAGATCATATATTCTCGGATGTGGATAATGATTCCTACCCATAATATGGACATACTATTTTTAATCCATTCATAGAAGATGGATTCAATCTGACTTCATGATGAAAATTATGGGTGAACCCCATGAAGAAGTATTGGGAAGTAAAAAATTTTGGCCTCTAAGTCCTCTAACTACAACATGAACTCATAGAGCTCAGTAGGTACCATCTTGTTTAAATGAATAGAAACAGGAAATTCTCTGAGAATGATCTCAATCATAAACTCTACCTCTTTCTTGGGAAGTAATCTAGAAATACAGATAGGAAATTCATCCCTAAAATGATATTTAATTGGAGAGAATTTATATTAATTTGAACCATGATCCTCTATGAATATATTAGAAATATGGTTGATCACTCCACCAATTCCATCATGATTTGGTCCTGCGATACTATCCTGGACATCCCACTCATCCATCTGCATATAACTGTTTCCCTCTCATTATGTAAACGACTCCCTATAGAGATATTAGTCTATGAAATCATGATAATGAACCAAAAAATACATCATGATGAAGACATATAATCCCCTAATTTTGTAAAAAATATGTCATATAAAAAGGGTAACTTCTTACCCCAAGGGGACAGTGACTACATTGGTGTTTACTGTCTAACTGTTCTTCCAATGGTGAATCAAAGGTCATTACACAATAGTAATAATCTATTTAAATCTTAAGAATTTACACAATAGATAATGAGATGAAAGAGTGGAAACATGGGTATCAAATAAAGAATAAAATATAGTGGTGGATACTAGAATACTACCTCGAACTGTATATGGTCTTTTAGCATAATCCTTGGGTATCGATTGTAATGAATGAAACTATCTAAATCCATTGACCTATGAAAAAAATAGACAACAAATATCAAAGATGATTTTTGGAACTACTCATGATCAATAATCTGGATTCGACAAACACAATCTCATCCTCATCCAATCCTTCTGGCACTACTCCAATAATCCTCCAGATGTGGCATAAAAGAACATTCACTTTAAGGTGGAGTTAGTGTGGATCCTCTTCTACTAGAAGCCAGTGGAATTTTCCAATAGATTCTATGTCGATGCCCAATATGACCTCAAGATAGACACTCCATATGACCTCTCTCACACTAAGGATTTAATTTCTCCTCTCATCCACACTGGTGACACACTATTGAGCCACCAACACTGGTACTCTAGCCACCACCGCCCTGAAAAGAAACCTCAAGACAACATTTCCTGCCAATAGAAGAATTACTAGCCTCATGCATCACTATTCCTCTATGCCTTGTATTGTCAACATCCCTCAAGATGCGCTTAGTGATAAATTTGTAAATGACTATTTCAGAAAAGGTAGGTATGATGAAGGAAATGACATGAGTACATATGGAATACTAATTCCCATCTATAAGCTTCTAAATCGTGAAAGATCATCATCGTCTTTATGTGGTTAAAAGAGGTATAACTTAGTGGAAAAATATGAATATTCCATAACTGAAATATAAACCTACTCAATATGCATGAACACTCTAGATTTATTATCACCCAGTGTATAACAAAATAGCTAATCAATATAAGAAATGAGTAAATCATCCCATACCATTCCCTAATGGAGACCAATCTAGGAAATAACATTCCACGAATACATGGCTGAATAATTTAGAATGTAAGTAGAATGATTGATCCTCCACAGTAGCGGAGTCTTCAAATGTTCAATGATCGGAAGGGTAGCCTCTAGCTAAGACTCAGTAGCCTATGGTCCACCATCCCATGAGTTGGTAGGAGGATGATGTAGCTAGAACACCAGTGTCAGATCATCCATTGTAGGTGTGGCCATAGATCACCATGCTTTGAATACATCACATGTAGGAAACTATCAAAAACATGGGCATTAGTGCACAAATACGGTATAGTAGTTAGTGCCTCAAGTGGCACTCTAGGAGGTATGATTGGCATCTCAGGGCCTACCACATATGAAAAATGTTTTCCATCACTCTCTTGAAACATGGTAAAAGGCCATCATGGTGGCATTGGTCTATAAATTCCCAGAACACACCTCAGAAGAAGAATTAATAAGAAATAAAGAAACACTAGAGGAATATGATCATAATAAAGACTCATTACCTAAAGAATTTTACCTCAACTACCCGCTTACGAGTCCATGTATCAGTATGTGACCTTTTATTAGTTATAGGTCATCCAGTTGATTATGTTTCAACAATAACTTGCCTCATGATTTATTGGAAACAATTTCATTTAATTTACAATTTAATTACCATGTTCATTGCTTCACCTTTATTGAACATTACAATAATGGATAAGGATGTGGAATCATTACCTTTAAATATATATCAAGTCTCACTTTCAAGTTGAATTTGTTTATTTCAATATATTCTAGTTCTTAATGAATGGATATCCATTCCCAGTGAATTAAATCACATACACCATGACATCAAAATTGAATCCTAGTAGTTTTTATTCTAATGGATTGACTCATAAAATTGGAAATTCCAACTCACGAGGGACCATAACACCAAATTAATTGAAACTAATAATAACTCAATCGCAAAAAATGAAGATCACATGCATACTATAGATACCATAGTATCACTCAAAAATAAAAGGCATATCCAGAAATGAATATAGTGAAATTGATATATATAACATGGAAATATGCATGACATGTTAATTCTAGGTCCCAATAATGATGCATGTAAAAATTCTCCTTGCCTTCATTTCATCAAACTAAGGAAGAAATAAGACCCCAATTAGAATAAAAATCAACAACACCACATAACATGCGAGTTGAAAAATAGTGAAATGAAATCAACTATAATTGGAAAAAACATAACAACAATTTTAATTCAGGAAAAAGGACCTTTACTCAGAACATGAGTCTTTTATGCCCAATCATGGGTTATGGCCATGTTCCAAGCATTCTCAATCTCAAATATATTGTCACCAAATAGAAAATCAGGAATAGAACCCCCTATAATATCACTTTTTGACATCCCAAACTCAGATTCCATTAAAGAGTTCTTTTATCCCAGTAGGCCACATGTCCTCAAGCATATCTCCTCAAATGATAGAGGCTATTGACTAGAAGCGAGGGACTAGGGTGTGTATGTGGTGAGACCATTCCCTCATTACAAGTGTGAATCACAGTGGATCAGTATTATATAACAATATGAGATAAGGTAAATAGTGGAAGAAGTATTTGTAAATAGATTACACAGCAGAATAAGAGTAAATTAATAAAATCAAGTAACAAAAACTCATATACAAAAGCGAATGATGATTTGTTATGTATTTATAATGATAGAAAACATGAGTATAAATAATTAGAAAATCATGATCTAAAAAAGATGAAAAGGGGAATCCACAAACTATTCTATGAATCTCAATCTCTAGCATAGTCATCTACTACTAGATCTATCATAAGAAACAAGGAATCAGGTCTATCAAGAGACATACTTACCATTTTGAACACATGCATACATATGATCTTACTAGGTACCAATGGCACATGGATATGGTGTGAGATAAATCTCAATATCTCACCACCAATGGTTTATATAACATCATGTATGTGTAATATAATCTAAAACAATGTGAAAACCTGCATAATAAAAGTAATATAGTACAGAAATATTGTAACACCCTAAGATTTTACGCTATGTCTATTTTTTAAATTTATATTCATTGATCGTTTACCATACAAAGAACACCAAGAAAAAATGATATAAATTAATATATAATTTTGGATGTTATCACCTATCCATTGGAAAAACATAATAGAATGAGACTATGTAAATCATTAAAATATAGTTTACACTTTTTTATAAAATGATTACACTGGTTACCAATTAATTAGAAATGGAAATAAAAATAAATTGAATATAAATGATGTTTTTTTATAAAAAAAAATTTACATGACCATAATGGAATTTAATATTAATAAAATAAATTTATCACTATTAGTCAATGATATTGAGAAAAATTTATATTTTATATATTCAATAAATGTTTCTATAATCAACTAATAAGTTTTATAGGCTTAATATAAGAATAAAACCAATTTAACACATACAAGACCATATTTTTTCTACAGAAAATTAAACAATATTAAATTTGAACACTTGTTATAAAACTAAATATTTATAATTTTATAAATTATATTGAAAAAATTAAATTTAACTTTTCAAATTTGATTTTAAAAAATATATTAGGGTTAAATTTTGGTTTTTTGATGATAATATTTACATTCTGGTGAATAGTTAAAATCCTAATTTTTTATAAATCTATCATTTTATTTATATGAATTTTATTTATATGATTTAAATAGAAACTTCACATATGAAATTGTAAATTAAATTTATGTATCTTATAACTGAATATATGTTGTATTTATATCATATAATAAGTAAATAATTTTTTTATAATGACAGATTGTAACGCCCCGACCCCAGCTACCCGGAGTCGGTGTATTACTTTGTAACATTGGCATGATCACAAAAGATCAAGTCTTGAAAGACTGATTAGTTTAGTAGACTTGGAAACACTAGATACATTCGTAAACGTTACATTACATCATAAAGTGAAAAACTACAATAACAAAGTCTCCATAGTCTACACTCATATCCTCTTCTAACTATCCCTGCAGGTCATTCATAAAATAATTTTTCACATCCTTGAAAATATTAAAACATTGAAAGGGGTGAGCTCAGATGCTCAGTAAGGATAACAATAATGCGGAAGCTTTCATAAATAAACATAAACATTTAAGGCAATGTATAACTAAAACAAAAGCCATTTAAACATGTACATCAACATAATATGGAAAAATTAAAATGAGATAATGCCATTTACTTCTTCAAATGGATATTCTACTGGTCGAATAATCACATGCAATATCAATAACCACTTTTATAATGATGGAATGCATAATGCCAGACATTCTAAAACATTTTGTGAAGGCCTCGGCCAAGACGTCTAAAATGATTAAGGCCTCGGCCAAAATCACAAATCAAATGGGGAAAAGGGCCTCATCCAATTCCACGTCTAGTTGTCTCATGAGACCTACTGATGCATCGAGGAGCTATAGCGGGCTCCACCCGTCACTTATTAAGTCCAATGCATTCCTCATATGAATAGGTTTAAACATATCATAAACCATAACATAATCGTATCACATAAAACATGGATAAAGGAAACATAACATTTCCACATTTAAATCACAAGATATTAATACAACACATTGATATAATAAAAATTCTTTCAAAACCATTTTCAATACCAGAATAAAAGAAAGTTAAAACTTTGTATTTATTTTTCATTAAAAAAACGTGATGGCTAGTAGAGGAAGACAAAACTCAAATAATGGTCACGGCGGCGGAGAAGTAGTTGTCGCCGCATATGTACGGAAAGAAAAACATTCCCTTTTTTTAGTTTAGTAAAACGCTTCGTATAAAAGAGATTCCTTTTGAATAACATAAAAGTCAAAGGGATTTATACACTGTATAAAAGAAAGTTGTGTATAAAACCAAATATGCCTCAATGAAAGGGGATTGAGATGAAGTCCTTAAAAAGATCCTTTTTAAAATAAAATAGATCTATTATGTGTATTCACTATAGGTACATATAAAGAAAGTAAAAATACAAAATAGGACATAATAATATCATGACATAATTTGAAAGTAGGAGATTAACCCAAAGAATGGAAGTTGGGTTAAGAAATTCCCTTACCTTGCGTCTTGTCATGACTCGACCGTTCTTTAACCTCCTGAATAATAAACTAGAGTTAATTTCTATTTACTTAAGAACCTTTTTTATTTTCATTATTCCTTTTATATCACTTATTACCATGTTATGAACATTATGTAATTATTTAAGTTAACAACGGTAGTTTTGTCAATCTTTGGTACTTGATTCAATCAATAAACTTCTTATAATTACAAGTTGTTTATGTGGTAGAATATCCATTATCTCCAGAATTATACTCATGATTTAGATTTCATATATATAATATATCTCCAGTATATACATTCATTCATAATATTATGTAACATTTAGAGGTAAGAAATGAAATGCACCGTTCTTGGAGACGGTAAGCCGTACGTACGCATGAACGCTACTTTCATTTATATTTCGTATTTAATGGAATTAAATCATAATTATATAAAGGTATAATATAGTTCCAGTATAATATCATATATAATATCATTACTCCATCCTTTATACATCCCACATATGGCATTAACGATTCACATCAGTTTGACGGGGCAGTAGTCCGCACTTCCTAAAATGAAATTACCGCGTTTAACCATAATGGAAATCATAAAGTATTCCATAAATGAGAAATACAGAAGAATAAGGAAAACATAACCATAATATATATATCATATATGAAAATAGTGTCATCAAAATGTCCACCATTATAGGTGTTAAAAGAATTTGAACAATCATCGTTTCGTGAGGCAGTATTTCACCACCCACAGAAACAGTATGTTATTTAACCATTAGACGAAGGTGTGTGTAAGTGTAAACCAAATAATTATCATAACAACATCCTAGTATATTTTAGATACTGGTGTTGTTACAAAATAAAGGAATGAAAAGAGTTTAAGGGGTTGGAGAAGCAAAATAAAACAAAACAAAATTAGAGAAGACATTACCTAAAAAATCTGGTAACTCTTTTTGATTTGAGACAAAGGCTTCCTTGGGAATAATTATGCCCAATGTGAGGCTTCTAAGAGTAATTGGGGGATGTTGGGAGAGTATTTGGGCAGAGGTTGGCCGAGCCAAATGGATTGAAGGTGTGAATAAGGTGGGAGTGGTGGGGGCCTTTTATAAGTGGAGAGGAGGGGCACTTTTGGAAAGTAATGAAATATTATTCTATTATACAATGATTTTTGGATTAAAAAGGACCCACAATTGTATAATTCGAGGCTAAGGTGATAAGGGTTCGAAATCTCCTCATCCAATAGGCTTTGGACAAGTTTAAGCCTTGTATTTTACATTATCTTCTCATTTTATTTAAATCGTTAAATAATGAGGTCATCACTGCATCATCATGATGTCATAAATAATTTAATTTATTTAATGTCTAAAAATTATAAATAAATACTATGATGTAGGAAATATATTTATCTTTCCAATGACTATTTATAATCAAAAATATGACTTGCATAACCCCATGTAAAAATTGTTTTAGTAAAACATTTCATGTTTGTGTCATTTTTTACATTAACATTAAATAAAAGGTATTTATGTCATTTTCCAACTAATGTGGCTCCATGGGGTCCCCATGTTGACCCATGGATATTCTTGGTCGTCCATGGAACATCCAATGAGGGTAGGACATGTTTCAAGCTCATCTCATATTATTAAAATATTATTTTTACCTTAAACTACACTAATTACCTCTAATCGCGATTAAGAACTTAAAAGTTACTATTCACCAAAAAATTATTTTAATCTCATTAAACCACATTTTACTTCTTAATGACAACCATGTATGTCAGATTTTTGAAAATCAAATCACAGAAGTGGTAATATTTCATTTAAACGAAAAATCTATTTTTTAACTACCACTTAGTGGTTTCACTATTCATCAAAAATTGAAGTTTTTCAGAACAATGCCAAAATTTCACCCTAAGCTATAATTGATATTCTGAATTCAAAAATGATGTCTATTTTACAAAATTCAAACATATAAGTTGCATTAATTAATTTTATAATTAATTCCCAATGTCACAACAAATAGCATGTTTTTAAGAAACAATTTATATCAAATGATTGGCAATTGTTTATGTCCAATTTCAATGTTAAATTAATTCTAATGACCACCATTGGATAAAATGGTAAAAATATATTCTAATTATACTTTAAAACCACTAAATAGTATAATTTATCACAATAAATTATTTTGATTAAAAAAGTTGTTTTAAGTATTTTTCACTATTCATAAAAAAATTGGAAGTTCTCAGAAAGTTACAAAAAATTCAACTTAGGATAATTTCGATATTACAAATACAAAAATGAAGTCCATTTTGAAATATAAAATTTCTATAATTTAAAAAATTTGTTATTACTATTCATAATGGCTACATTGATTAGTCGCGGTGTGTTAGAACTCGAACTTGCGTACAATGCAAGCTATTGCATTATTGAATGAGAAGCGTATCGTGGAAGCTCGGGGTGTTACATTATCCCCTCTTTCAATAAATTGCGTCCTCGCAATTTGAAATATTTCTTTGAAAATAAAAGGTTGAAAAGAGAAAATACCTTTGAGGAAAACCCACATCAGGAATAAGATTAATAAAATTTAGCCTTAATAAGAGGGAAAGGGAAATGAAAAAGTCAGCACCCAATTATGATCTCGAGTAGGAGAACATTGGTGGCAATTAAAGACATATAATTGGAGGAAAAACGTAAATATTTGTTGGGATTGATTGAGGTCATTAATCACAATCAACTGTCAAATTGAGGGCCTCAAAGACTTCAATCTATGTTGATTTAAAATATCATCAGTTCAACAAGACATAAGGTATTAGGATAACACATTTTTTTGTTTTAATATCCCTTTAATAAAGTTTAAGAATTAATTTATTCATTGAATAAGAGATAGGTATATATATATTTATGCTTGACAATTAGAGTTTCAAACTTCAACTCATCTTTCACTCAAAAAGATAATAAAAATAAAAAATATTATACTTATCCTAATTGTATAAGGTTCCAAATGTTAACACATACCATTTAGATTAGTAAAATTATTTTGTAATAACCAGGGACTTCCTGTAGGCTAGTGGTAGGAAATAAAGGCCTGTCGCACTATGATTGTGGGTTCGATTCCTGCAGCTTTTTCCGATGCGACGGGTTATGCCCCACCCTGCAGGTTGTCCTTTTCCTAAAACTATAGTATCATAATATTCCAAAAATAATCTTCATAAATTTTTTAACCGTAAAAAATTCTATCCAAAGATCAACTTAATCCACTCCAACCTTTATAATTATCCAATATACCTCTGCCCAGACTTTCTCTAAAAGGTATCTTAATTCCAAAATCAATTTATCGGATTCCCCAAACAAAGTAATGTTTCTCTTATTGTCACATACTAAAAATATAATTACCTTCATCATATTAAAACCATACTGAAATCAACAAGTATTGTAGTACAATCCTTATATATATATATCACATTATTCTAATAACCAGAATATAATCCATGAGTCCAAAGGCACCAATACATTAATTATTTTTCTTCAACTGTAGTAACAGCATAAGATTGTCCTTGATCCCTTGGCCTTTTCTGAGGTAAGTTTCCATAACGCTTAGGGTATTCATTTTCATAATGCCCCATTTCCATACAATTGTAGCATTCAACATTGATAGCCGCTTTCTTTCCCTTGCAATCACGCGCCTGGTGACCTTTTTCCCCACATTTATAACAAACTCCCATTCCTTTTAGACAAGTACCAGGGCGATTCTTCCCACAATTATCACATAATGGAAAATCCTTCTTTCCCTTTTTCCCTTTATCTGTCTCTTGTTCCACCGTTCTCTTCTTCTCTTGCTTTACTTTGTTATCATAAGACTTAGAGAATTCCTTTGCTGTCTTGAT
Organism: Viscum album; assembly: GCA_963277665.1. Taxonomy (NCBI): domain Eukaryota; kingdom Viridiplantae; phylum Streptophyta; class Magnoliopsida; order Santalales; family Viscaceae; genus Viscum; species Viscum album. Next base: position 1,561,400,451 of record OY728156.1, read on the forward strand.
AGCACATGAGACAATATCTTCGTATGTTGAGAACGATTGTGATACTAAAGCTCGACGGAGAAATGGTTTTAACCCATCAAAGAAACGATCAATCTTACCTCTTGGGTTACGTATATAATCTGTAGCATACCTCGCTAACCTTGTAGTGTTGGCCTCATACTTTGCGACATTCTCATCCTCCTTTTGTTTCAGACTCAGAAATTGCATTTCCATATCTGCTCTATGGTCATGAGGAAAGTATTTTTCTAAGAAAAGATCTTTGAACTCCCTCCTTTCCATATTCGATATTTCATCATCTTCCTTTGTGTTTTTAATCAATGACCACCATTGATCAGCATCTCCAGTGAGGCGGTAAACTGCCATGATAACCTTTTCCCTTTCACTACTCCCCAAGGTGTGGAATATTTTCTCTAAGGATTTTATCCATTGCTCAGCTACTAATGGATTTGTACCCCCATTAAATGTTGGTGGTTGTTGCCTCATGAAGCGGTCTAACATTGATCCTCCACGTTGCGGATCAGGGTGCTCCATACGAGTAAGGTTATTATTCATAACCTGAGTGAGTTGTCCCAGTATGGTAATAAGCTGATCAGCACCAGTTGTATCTCCATCTCCACAATAATTATCATGAGCTGGAGGGAAATCCCTACACGGAGTGAGTGCATTGATACGGTTTACATTCCTTCCACTAGGCGCCATTTCTAAACAATGGCATAAACTATATTAGTTTATAAATCAAAATACATAATTCCATACTTGTAAGATACTTAACATAAATTGAACTATTTATGGATATAATCCATAATCCTAAAAAGGTTTTATTTTAGGAAGTATATATTCATAACCGTTCATAGTGGTTTGTAAAGAAAATGGGAATTATCCTAAGCATATCCCCCGGGAGTGTCATAACCAAGAGTGCAGCAAGGCCCGTTTTCGTGCACCAGTTCCCGTTCGAGTCTAGCTCAAAGCGGTGTTTTCAGGTTTTACCCCTAGGTACATCTGTGCCAGAGCTGCCTCTACCTGATCGTATCCAGACATGGATGTATTGCTCGGAAAACTCACAAAATCTCTACAATAACAAAATTCTAGGAAGTTCTTCTATAGTAATCCTCAAAGACTATATTTGGGCTATGTGCTCTAATCAGAGTTTATCTAAATCTAGCTTCCAAGGTTAGTATTAAACTGCCTCTGATACCAACTGTAATTCCCCGACCCCAGCTACCCGGAGTCGGTGCATTACTTCGTAACATTGGCATGATCACAAAAGATCACGTTTCGAAAGACCGAGTAGTTTAGTAGCCTTGGAAACACTAGATACATTCGTAAACGTTACATTACATCATAAAGTGAAAAACTACAATAACAAAGTCTCCATAGTCCACACTCATATCCTCTTCTGAATATCCCTGTAGGTCATTCATAAAATACTACTTCACATCCTAGAAAATATTAAAACATTGAATGGGGTGATCTTAGATGCTCAGTAAGGAAAACAATAATGCGGAAGCTTTCATAAATAAACATAAACATTTAAGACAATGTATAACTAAAAAAAGCCTTTTAAACATGAACATCAACATAATATGGCAAACGTAAAATGAGATAATGCCATTTACTTCTTCACATGGATATTCTACTGGTCGAATAATCACATGAAATATCAATAACCACTTTCATAATGATGGAATGCATAATGCCAGACATTCTGAAACATTTTGTCAAGGCCTCGGCCAAAATCACAAATCAAATGGGGAAAAGGGCCTCGGCCAATTCCACGTCTAGTTGTCTCATGAGACCTACCGATGCATCGAGGAGCTATAGTGGGCTCCACCCGTCACTTATTAAGTCCAACGCATTCCTCATATGAATAGGTTTAAACATATCATAAACCATAACATAATCGTATCACATAAAACATGGATAAAAGAAACATAACATTTCCACATTTCAATCACAATATATCAATACAACACATTGATATAATAAAAATGCTTTCAAAACCATTTTCAATACCAGAATAAAAGAAAGTTAAAACGTTGTATTTATTTTTCATTAAAAAACATGATGGCATGTAGAGGAATCCGAAACTCAAATAATGGTCACGACGGCGGAGAAGTCATTGTCGCCGCATATGTACGGAAAGAAAAACATTCCCTTTTTGTCATTTAGTAAAACGCTTCGTATAAAAGAGATTCATTTTGAATAACATAAAAGTCAAAGGGGTTTATACACCGTATAAAAGAAAGTTGTGTATAAAACCAAATATGCCTTAATGAAAGGGGATTGAGACGAAGTCCTTAAAAAGATCATTTTTAAAATAAAATAGATCTATTATGTGTATTCACTATAGGTACACATAAAGATAGTAAAAATACAAAATAGGACATAATAATATCATGACATAATTTGAAAGTAGGAGATTAACCCAAAGAATGGAAGTTGGGTTAAGAAATTCCCTTACCATGCGTCTTGTCATGACTCGACCGTTCTTTAACCTCCTGAATAATAAACTAGAGTTAATTTCTATTTACTTAAGAACCTTTTTTATGTTCATTATTCCTTTTATATCAATTATTACCATGTTATGAACATTATGTAATTATTTAAGTTAATAACGGTCATTTTGTCGATCTTTGGTACTTGAGTCAATCAATAAACTTCTTATAATTACAAGTTGTTTATGTGGTAGAATATCCATTATCTCCAGAATTATATTCATGATTTAGATGTCATATATATCATATATATCCAGTATATACATCATTCATAATATTACGTAACATTTAGAGGTAAGAAATGAAATGCACCGTTCATGGAGATGGTAAGCCGTACGTACGCATGAACATTACTTCCATTTCTATTTCGTATTTAATGAAATGAAATCATAATTATATAAAGGTATAATATAGTTCCAGTATAATATCATATATATAATATCATTTACTCCATCCTTTATACATCCCAAATATGGCATTAATGATTCACATCACTTTGAGGGGGCGGTAGTCCACACTTCCTAAAATGAAATTATCGCGTTTACCCATAATGGAAATTATAAAGTATGCCATAAATGAGAAATACAGAAGCATAAGGAAAACATAAACATAATATATATATCATATATGAAAATAGTGTCATCAAAATGGCCACCATTATAGGTGTTAAAAGAATTTGAACAATCATTGTTTCGTGAGGTAGTATTTCGCCACCCACAAAAACAATATGTTCTTTAACCATTAGATGAAGGTTTGTGTAAGTGTAAACCAAATTAATATCATAAAAACATCCTAGTATATTTTAGATACCATTGTTGTTACAAAATAAATGAAAGAAAAGAGTTTACGGGGTTCGAGAAGAAAAAAAAAAAAACAACATTAGAGAAGACATTACCTAAAAAATCGGGTAACTCTTTCTGATTTGAGACAAAGGCTTCCTTGGGAAGAATTCTGCACAAAGTGAGGCTTCTAGGAGTAAGTGAGGGATGTTTTGAGAGTATTTGGGAAGATTTTGGCAGAGAAAAATGGCTTGATGGTGTGAATAAGCTGGGAGTGGTGGGGGCCTTTTATAAGTGGAGAGGAGGGGCAGTTTTGGAAAGTAATGAAATGTTATTCTATTATACAATTATTTTCGGATTCCAAAGGTCCCACAGTTGTATAATTCGAGTCTAAGGTGATAAGGGTTCGAAATATCCTCATCCAATAGGCTTTGGACAAGTGTAAGCCTTGGATTTTACATTATCTTCTCATTTTATTTAAATCGTTAAATAAGGAGGTCATCGCTGCATCATCATGATGTCATATATAATTTAATTTATTTAATGTCTAAAAATTATAAAAAAAATACTATGATGTAGGAAATATTTTTAGCTTTCCAATGACTATTTATAATCAAAAATATGATTGTAGAACCCCATGTAAAAATTGTTTTAGTAAAACATTTCATGTTTGTGTCATTTTTTACATTAACATTAAATAAAAGGTATTTATGTCATTTTCCAACTAACGTGGCTCCATGGGGTCCCCAAGTTGACCCATGGATTTTCTTGGTCGGCCATGGAACATTCAATGATGGTAGGAAATGTTTCAAGCTCATCTCATATTATTAAAACATTATTTTTACCTTAAACTACACTAATTATCTCTAACCGCGATTAAGAACTTAAAAGTTACTATTCACCAAAAAATTATTTTAATCTCATTGAACCACATTTTACTTCTTAATGACAACCATGTATGTCGTATTTTTGAAAATCAAATCACAGAAGTGGTAATATTTCATTTAAACGAGAAATCAGTTATTTAACTACCAGTTAGTGGTTTCACTATTCATCAAAAATTGAAGTTTTTCAGAACAATGCCAAAATTTCACCCTAAGATATAATTGATATTCCGAATTCAAAATTGATGTCTATTTTAAAAAAATTCCAAACATATAAGTTGCATTAATTAATTTTATAATTAATTCCCGTTGTCACAACAAATAGCGTGTTTTTAAGAAACAATTTATATCAAAAGATTGGCAATTGTTTATGTCCAATTTCAATGTTAAATTAATTCTTATGACCACCATTGGATAAAATGGTAAAAATATATTCTAATTATACTTTAAAACCACTAAATAGTATAATTTATCACAATAAATTATTTTGATTAAAAAAGTTGTTTTAAGTATTTTTCACTATTCATAAAAAAATTGGAAGTTCTCAGAAAGTTACAAAAAATTCAACTTAGGATAATTTCGATATTACAAATACAAAAATGAAGTCCATTTTGAAATATAAAATTTCTATAATTTGAAAAAGTGGTTATTACTATTCATAACGAATACTTTGATTAGTCGCGGTGTGTTAGAACTCGAACTTACGTACAATGCAAGCTATTGCATTATTGAATGAGAAGAGTATCGTGGAAGCTCGGGGTGTTACACAGATTATGTGTTGATATTTGTGTGAAACATAAATTCCTATTTACAATATTATAAATAAAATAATTATTTGAAAGACTATTTATTTTAATAAAATATATTAAAAATAAATATATTTTTTGTATTATATTTATAATATAATATTATTAGAATTTAATTTGTCTTTCATAGTGTCATAAAATTGGTTATAATATTAAAATCACTATTTTTTGAGTATATGATGACATTTTTATGAATTAAATTTCTCATATTTAGAAAAGTATTTTCTTAAAGTGGATTTAATTATTGAATTAAAAACATTGATAAATAGTTTGGTTTAATTTTTTGTATTTTTCTAAAAGAGTTGATTTTTTGTGAATAGTGAAATAATATAATTTGCGGTATTAGATAGAGACGTGAATCAATCTGTCGTGTATTATATTTGGATGATATAGGATCCATTATTCATATATCACATGAAATGTTAATTTTATATAGTCACAAGAATTAATATTATTCATATCCTTGATATAAAATAATATATAAATGAATTAAAAAACACCCCTCTCATCCACTATAAATAACACCCAGCACCATCTCTTATCCTCACGCTTACAAAGCCTTTATGCTTTTCCAATTTCTTCAAAATACCTCTCCTTAACCTCTCCCAAAATTTTATATCTTTTTGGTATCACCCAAATGACTATTTCAAAGTTCCTTAATGAGGTTCTCAAGGATACAAATTCAAAAGGTAAAATCCCCTTTCGTTCTTTTAATTGTCTTTCATTTTCTTTTATTTTTTATCCTTCCTTCTCATTGATTGTCCAAAGTGACATTAAAACTACCATATATTTTATATAATTAATATTTATTATGTTTATGGTATATCTAACATGAATTATATTCCCTTTCTTTTTTTATTGTAAAAATGAAAACATCGGCTGTGAGGTGGCTATTTAGCACCTTCGTGGATGATGAGTTTTTATTTTTCAATAACAACATCAAGAATAGTAATAAGACCATTTTTATGTCTAAAAAATAATTAAATATGTCTAATTGTACTTATTTTATGTTATGTAAATAGTATATATACATAATATTATTTCATAAGAAAAAACTATTTGGTGATGATCAAACAATTTCTAAAATAATCTAAAAGTTTTTCGTTAATGTTTTATATAATGAATCATCCTCATATTTTGAAGAAAAAATATAAGACCATTAAATTTATTTTATTTTCATTAATAACATATAATTTCAATTCTACATAACTACATCCATTTTACATGATTGTTCACACATATATTTGAGTGAATCAATCGTGAAATCCTAGGAAACGAACACTCACAAATGATGAAACTGAAAATTATAGCTTAACAAAAGCTATAAATAAATTTAATAAAATAAAAAAAAGATTAATTGGTTCTAAATTATACTATTAATTAGTCTAATTTCATTATCAAGGATGTTATGCACAAGTGTATAATGCATTCAAACACAAGGTACGAGTGTTCTTGTCTCACTTTTAATTCTATGAGTTATGACTTATTCACCACTATTTATTTTTTTGTGGTGTATTTATACTGACCAATGATGTATAATTTCATAGAAATATGTATATTAATTGTGTTAAATGTCTTATTTTATGATCATTAATTTTATGGGGCACATGGTTTGACTATTTACAAATGGTAAGGGTTTCTTCCTAAACCTCCATTTTTCATCTGGTTTATGATTTCTACCTCTTTACCCCAATATAATTATTATTTTTATTTAATTATACTATATTCTATTTATATGTTCCAAAATAATTTTTCTATATCATTTTATCTTATTTTTATGTTAGAATATATGTTTTATAAGATTTCCTTTTCAATTCATCCCGATAAGGACGCCCAGTTAAAGGGTACTTACTAGATTTTTAACCATTATAAAGTGTTAAACATAATTTTTTTAAAAAAATATTATTTTTTATAAAGGAAAACATTTTATCATTAAATATTACCCTTTTTCCTTTCGAGTTTTATATGAAATTATTCCTTTTTCTGTTTTAAAGGCTCTTTAGTATTTTTCCACAAACCGCAGTAAAGCAGATAATTTTAATAGTGTCCTAAAAACTATTTTTACAAGATTTAACAAAAATTTAAACTATTATATTCCTAAAATATAATTTCCATCTCTCACCCTTTTAATTTATGGTATATATATGTTTTATTATAATTTTATGACAATTAGAAAAAAAAATTCCAAATGAACTCTTCTTTTTAAAGAAAGAGGGAATTTCCTGTTAAAAATTTGTGAATGATTTTATTAAATTAATTTTATCTGTGATTATGATTAAAATATTTCAAAGTGGTTTGGGGAATATTGATTTAAATATATTTTATTATTCGCTAGATAAGAATGCATTGTCCATAGAAAGGGATAGGTAGGTCTCGCTATATCCCCTCGATGCATCGGTAGTCTCAGGAAACTATTTATACCATGGTTTTACAAATTTTTGTGTGGTGTATTGGTTGATGGCTTGATAGTTTTTTATGATTTCCAAAATTATTAATTTCCTTAATATGATACTAGAAATTTATAGCCCATGCTATTATTCTAATGTTAAAAAATCTATGGTTATTCTTCATTCTAATGTGATTATTTATGGAAATGTATAATCACCTTTTATTCCTACCATACTATGCTCTTGATTTTGTTTTAATGAAATGTGTTTTTATTTATTAACCATTTTTTAGGTTAGTCTATGATATATTTAATTATATTGTTTACCAATACTGAGCATCTGAGCTCACACTTTCTTATGTTTTATTTTTTCTCAGGATGTGAAGATATATAGTATAAATGGATTTCTAGGATTATCTAGGAGTTTAATGGTGTTTCCAATGGAGTTATTGTATTTTTTTCATTCATGTTTTAATTATGATTTACCTATATATCTAGATTGACAAATCTACTAAACTATTTTTTATTAATAAATGATATTTTTTTTATTATTATGAAAATTAAATAAAGGAAACTTCAACAAGTTACTGGGGTTGGTTTCCTTACAGTAGGTATCAAAGGAAGTTAAGAAGAAGGATTTGAAAGTTGATTTAGAAAACATTGATTAGGGACCATAACATAATATATACATTGAGGAGTAAGATAGAATAACATTCTATAATTTGGTTAAGGTAGATATTATCTGGGTATTATTAGAAATATATCTTTTTCTGGATACTATAAGGTGACGTGGTTCTAGAATAGATGTACATAGGCATAACAACTCCAACAAGGTGCATTGATCCTGACTCTACGTAACCTAGTACATGAAAATGGACCTTACTACACAACTATTTTGACACTCCGAGGATATATGATTAGAATAATTAAAATTTTCTTCATAAACCATTATGAATGATATAAAATTAAACATGTCTTCAAAGAACACATGTTTAGGTTTATGAGATTAGCTCTGCATAAATTTTCAATTTTTGTTAATTGTTTTTCTATATCATGATTATAAATTATGATTCATAACATAATTTAGTGTATGAAATTATTTAGAAATGGGACCTTGTATAATGAATTGAAAAATCACCAATTCACATGATCTAAAATATATTAATGATCATATATTTTATGGTCTTATTCCAATCTTTTGAAGGGAAGAAGTCTCCCAAACATTCTCATCATTTGAGGATATATTATCATATGATATTAAGATATAGAAGAAATATTATAAGTCTTATGGAATTAAGGTAATGCAAGAGATGAAAATAATAGTAGACCAAGAGATGAATAGAGGGGAAATGGAAAGAAGGATTCTCCCACATGTTATTATAATGGGAAGAAACACCTCAATACTTTCTTGAAGGGTATTGGAGTTTTCTCCATGAGTGTAGAGAAATGTCACTAGGATCATTAAAATAAGAGAAATAAAATATATGTAAAAGTGAAATGTTTCAATAGTAAGTAAATGGGGCTCTACACAAATTAATATCACAAGTATCTAAGAAATATATCTCTGAAAGAGCAATGGGATCAATGTTAATCTTATGCTGCTGCTCTATTCAATGAGAAATAATTAATTTATTTATTTTTTGTATTAAAAAATAATTTTATAATACTCAGGTTATAAAAATCATGAGATATATGTGGATTTTATTATAGTTTTTATTCGTTCTAGATTTGGAATCATGCATGATATCAAAATGGATTTATGTGATCAAGGTATTTGTATATTTGGTATTTGATATTTAGAGTAACATTATTTTGTTTTGGAAAATATTATTTATTGATGATTTTTGAAATTTGGGGAGGTTCATTCAAAAAAAATCATTGAATGTGGAGAGACATATTTTGGATTAATCTTAAGGATTAACTACTTATTGAATTGATGAAGGATATTAATGAAAAATATTATTGTATGATTTTTGATATTGGATAAACGATTCTTACCTTATTATATATGAAAATCATTTAAATTTTAATTGAATGAATTAAGGACCACAAGATTCATTAAAAGTTCTTTAGTCATGAGAAATCCATCTTGAACATTCATTTCTAGGTGTAAGGTAGGAAGTGAAAATAGACTGAAGCACAACCAAAGGGTTAGATTTTGACATTGAAAGGAATCAAGTAAATTATTATTTTCAAGTGGTTCTCTATATAGTAAATGAAAACCTCTACTCTATGAAAATTATTTTGAAACAAAAATGTCATCCGATTAATTTTTTAGAAACCTATGGTCCTTTAAAAAATCACAGATTTATGGTTTTGTGATAGTATACTTTTTAATGACCATGTTCTCTATCACCCTCCATCATAAAAAGATTGTTATATTTCATTCCCATACCCATGTTTTCACTTCCCACTAATTTTATCCTATAGGAAAACTGAGTTTTGTAGTGACCATCACATTTTCCTCTCCCTACATTTAAGAGGATGTTTTATAAACACTACTGTAAAAGTTCCCTATGCACATGGTTTGAAACCATGGGGATAGCACACGAAAGTGTCAGTATAGTCTATACACATGGTTTCATGAACCATGGGATACCGAGGCTTTAGGAGAGGTCTTTACCCATAATTTTCACATAACCATGGGTATAACCGAGGGAAATATTGTAATACCAATGGTTTAACTAAACCATTGGTATTTATCTATTCCCATAGTTCTAAAAATCATGGGAATGTATTTTTATAGAAATATAATATACCCATAGTTTAATTAACCATGGGCATAGATGTGTCTGGGACTATTATATATTTCCATCATTATACAAACTGTGGGAATAGATTTTCACATAAATCTAATATACCCATAGTTCCTTAAACAGTTGATATTGATACTTCTCTTTGATGCATTAGATTCCAACCTTCCTGCTTCTTTATACTTCTAGCTATGGCCTTCCTTCCTTATTCATTATATATTTTACCTATAAAAACAATAAAAACCTAAATAGAATACAACCCAGTTATAAACAAAAATTTATATTCAGACCAGGAAGAGTCAAATAACACCCCATACACATCCAATACTAAACATGAATTCTATATGGATAATGTAGAATGTAACTGGGTGAACTAGGAACATTTTTACGAGTTTAATATTTAATATGAAGTCCCCACTATGAGTTTATATGAATTTTATGAATGTACAAAGAGGGAATATGTTCAATGTTGAAAGAATATAGATGTTCGAGTTTTAGTATAAATTTGAATCTACAATATCATATGGAGTAGATATGTTTCTACGAAAAAGGGTATATATCAGAGTATATGAATAATTTAACCTAAAAAACTATTTTTTGAAAAAATTATTTAAAATTTGAAAAAAATTATTTGTAAAAACATGTTTCACAAAGTTTCTAGAATGATTAGAGGTGGTGTACCAGGATGGTGAAGATTTTTTTGAAAGAAGTATTCAGAGGTTAAAAAAATGTTTTTATGAAGTTAATTGAATGAGATCACAAGATAGAAGTATAAGTTGAACAATAATTATAGCTGATTCAATGTTTTTGTAATGTTATATTAAGTTGTTATCTTCAATTAAACAGATGAAAAAACAAACATTAATGACTCCATCAAACATAAAATTCCTTGATGTTTAAATATGATGTGATTTTTTAACACATGAAGTATGTGACAAAGAATATTAAGTTATAGAAATATTAAAATATCATTTGTAGAAGTGTATTTTACATAGAGAATTAAAATAAGGAAGATGACTTGATATAGAAATATTTGATTCTCACTCGATAAAGAATCAGTATAACAGACACAAATATACTATATAATGTTTTAATAAGTTTTACATAAATGTTTAAATCCCATAAAAATTATGATTTGATGATGAGATGATCTATTATTAATTTTTATCTTGATTAGATAAGTAAGATTCATTAAATTTATTAACAGTGAGGTTAAGGAATATCTATGAAGGTTATTGTTCTGTAGTTTTTTGGAAACATCAAGAATATTTAATACGTATGGAGAACCATTAAATGAATTTATGAGAATCCTGATCTTTTATTACAAAATTAAACATAACTTATTACATAAACTTCACTTGATTCAACATAGAAGATCAAGAGGCCAAGTGTCTCTGTGTATTAGTATCATTACATAACAACATAAAACATAAAATAAAACATCTTTATTGAAACATCAATTACAGGACCACTACATATTCTCATAATTAACATTTCATGGGATAACCTGAGGACATGCAAAAGAAAAGTGTGAGCTATAAAGCCCATTAATGGAATAATGATGGAATAACATGAGGAATACAATACATGTTAGTCAATACGAAAATAAATATAGAACAAGAGAATCATAAACATAAGGTCATGATAAAGCATGATAATCATAACATTGAAATGTGGAAACAACACTTAACATTGAATTAGCATGAGCCATGACTCATTGCACAAGGAGCATGAGTAAACCCTCATTGCACATGGAGCACGAGTAAACCCTAGTTCCACATGAATTATAATGAGTAAACAACCATTTCACATTACGTATCATGATAATATACATTACCCAATGCATTGGAGAGCTATAAGGGCGCACCCTTCTTAAACATTTCATTTCATGCAAAAGTGTGTCTCATGGATCATAAACCATAGAATCATTCAACAAAATAATTTATTCCTTGATGAATTAATGTGGAATACATATATGAAACTTTTTAAACAATATGTAAATTATCATAAATGTGAATACCATTTATAGGGAAATGGGAATGGTATTCACTACACAATGACTTTGGCTTGGAAAATCACGGTTCAATTTCGGCAGCATAACAGTGTGACATAAGAACTCATAGAAAGGTTTGGTGAGAGATAACCGGGTTTCTAATAATATTTGCATGACATGGACAGTAATGGGGTCATATAGATACATTTCCCAACAAATGTAATGGAATTTAGATTCATGATACAAAAGAATGGTTGAATTTAAATGAGGATAGAGAAATTCCTTTCGGAATTTCGGTATAGTAATGGGTGTATGTGGGAGAAATTTAATGCTAGAGAACCGGGTCCCCTATCATTAAAAAATAAATAGGTCAGTATGGGGGATGTTTTAAACCATAACCCAACATTTATAATTGAAATTAAAAGGGCATAACAATTTAAATAATATTGGATAAAAATGAGAAAGAAATAAAAAACCCTTACTTGGATTTGTGCTTCTAAAGGCTTGAGAGAGGATTGAGAGTGGATTATTGGGATATTTAGGAACAGTGGGAGGATTATAGATAGAGGAGGTCATAGGTTGGACGAAATAAAAAGGCTTTGAGTGAGGAGGAAGTGTGATCTTGGGTGGGTTTATATAGAGGAGAGGGAATTGTTTATTATTTCCGTTTGGGACACCTCACATTAAACTAATGAAAACCACAAACCAACCCATTGTTTTTGCCCATGGTTTTTTACATAGTGGTGTGGGGAAAATATTTTATAAGTCAAAAGTCCTAAATTCATAAAATAATGTTGATGTTTTTGTGGAGGTGAGTCACACTTTTAAGGAAAACAATTTAAAAACACAAAATGAATAATAAGTCTTAAAGGGTCCATTAAGGCTTTGTTAAAATAATAAAACAAACCCAAAATCACATTATATTAATGGTAAAATATATATTAGCTTAACATAAAGTTTATATTATTTTATTACACCACTATTAGGTCATTATGATGTCATAAAACACAATATATATTTAAACGGTATTTAATTTTTATCCAAAAATTTGAATGACTCAGAAAATTTTGAAAAATTCACCATTGGATAATATGGAATTCTTGATTCCAGAAATAATATTCATTTTATATAAATAATTTTCTAAATATTTTAATATTCACTTTTAAATTAAAAACGAACATTTATCGAAAATTTGTGGGTTTTGAAAAAAATGGGTTTCAAACCTTTATAAAAATTACAATTTCATTCATAAAATTATAAGATAATTTATATTTAATTAAAATTAATTTAATAATAATAATAATATTTTATTAAAATATTATTTAATTTAAAAAACATTTAATTCATCAAAATAGATTTCATAGTTTAACATTAACTAAAAAATCTATTTGAGCTTTAAAAACTATTTAGAAAGTAACAATAATAAAATGAAAGTATATTAATTATTATATACAAAAATAATTTACATAACCATAGTGCTAAGATATTTTTACATAACCCCTTATAACACCCGTATAAGACCTTAGAGTAAGGTGTGCGATGGTGAAAGAATCTTGGGGTGTCTCGGATAACATTGGTCTGGTGGTAATCTCTATCAACTTCCACTTCTCTCGTAGGTGGTCCCGCTCGAGCTTAATATATTCAGGTTTGGATTGGGCATGGTCAAGAGAGAATCCTAATAACGTCACCTCTTTTCTAAGCTCTGAAAAAAGGGCTTCATATGGGGCACATCTACCTGATGAGGCCATCACTACCATTGTTTGAGTAAATTGGATTTGTTAAAGCATTCTATTTATACTAATTATGTGATCTCTATTCAATGGATATATTACCAATGGTCACAATTCTTAATAGTATTTTAAAATCCAAAAACATAAAACCAATGAAGCGAACATATTATATAAACATTTTACATAAAGGGTCATTTAATTAGATCAAGAGGGATTTCGATTAATGAATGCTTGGGCAATTAAAATATCCCCCCCTTAAGTAATTTCACCCTTGACATTTCCTTTTCCCACACTAACACAGATTTGGGTAAATCTGCTTCAACATTTCCTATGATTCCCACATCGCTTATTCAAACATGTGGTTTCACTATAACACCTTGACGAGGGGCATTGTCTTATTTCGTAGAAATATTTCTCTACGATCTGTGATGTTCACTAGTTTCTCCTCATAAGAAAGATCATAATCTAGATGTACTACCTCTTAAGAGAGTACTTATGAAGGGTTTGGTATGTACTTTCATAAGAGGGATACATGAAATACATCATGTACTTTAGACATGGTAGGTGGAAGTGCTAGTTGAAGGCCACAGCCCCGACACGATCAAGAATCTCGATGGGGACGATGTACCTAAGACTTTACATCCATTTCATTCCGAACATCATGAGCATCTTCCATGGATATATGTGTAGAAATACCATGCCTCTAACTTTAAACTCAATGTCTCTTCAATAGTTATCTGCATAACTCTTCTGTCGACTCTGGAATGCCTTGATATGCTGCTGAATGGTTCACACCATCTCCACCATTTGATCGATAATTTATGGTCCCAACATCTTATACTCACCAAATTCATCCCAACATGTTGGTGTTCTGCACCTCTTCCCATATAGGGCTACATAAGGTGCCATTTGGATACCTGACTGGAAACTGTTATTATAAGAGAACTCAGCCTGAGGAAGATTTTGATCCCAACCTCCTTTAAAGTCCATTGAGAACTCTCTCAACGAGTCCTCAAGTGTTTGGATAGTCTGCTTGGATTGGCCATCAGTTTGAGGATGATAGTCCATACTAAAGTTAAGTTCAATATTTAGAAAATGCTGAAAACTTTTCCAAAACATAGAGGTGAATCTTGAATCTCGATTGGACACAATAGATAGTTGTATTGCATAAATCCTTACCACTTCTGTGATATATATCTGTTCCAGTTGATCCAATGAGAAATCCTCTAGAATATCAATGTTGCATGTAGCCGTTGTAAGATCATTCACAATAACCCATATTGCATTATTGAGTTTGTATGTCTTTAGAAGTATTGTGACAATGTCCATGGTGACGTTCTCCCATTTCCATTCTAGTATGGGAAATGGTTGCATCATTCCCTTATACTTCTTCCTCTCTTCCTTTACTTTCTGACACACCAAGCACTTTGATGTATATTCAAAAATATCCTTATTCATATTATCCCACCGATAGTACTCTCGGAGATCTTGATACATCTTTGTGTTTCTTGGGGGAATAGAGAAATTTGAACTATGTGCGTCATCCAAAAGTTCTTTTTTCAGATCTGGACTTGATGGAACACATAGTCTTTTCCCAAATCTCACAATTCCTTATTCATTAACATTATGCTCAAAGGATTTCCCATTTTTGATAGCTTCAACATTTTACAGAATTCCCAACATCATCTTTTTGAGAATCATTTAACCTTTCCAAAAGTGATAGTTGAGAAAGCATTTGTGAAAGGATTTATGATGTTACCTTTTTATGATTCCCATGTCTATATTTATCAAATCTAAGAAGATTGGATCCTTTTCAATTCTCGTCAATAATAGAATCATTGAGTCCTTTCTACTTAGTTCATCTACCACCTTGTTTGCTTTCCCTAGGTGGTAATGTATTATGTAGTCATAGTCTTTGATCACCACTAACCATATTCGTTGGCGCATGTTCAACTGTTTCTATGTGAATATATACATGCGAATTTTTTGTTCTATATATATTTCACACTTTTCCCCAAAGAGAAAATGCCACCAAATTTTCAAAGTGATGATCACTACAACCAACTCGAGGTCATGTGTTGGATTGTTCTATTCATGAAATTTTAATTTCCTTGAAGCATAGTCAATGAATTTGTCATTTTGCATCAACACACATCCCAAGACCTTCTTCGAAGCATCTTTGAATACCACAAAAGTTCCCCACCTATGTGTAAAGTTAGCACGAGAACAATGATAAGACTCTTTTTCAACTCCTTGAAGCATTCTCTACATTCATCACTCTATGAAAACATTTCTCCCTTCCAAGTTATCTTTGTAAGAGGGTTGGAAATCATGAGAAATATCTCCAAAATCTTTGATAATATCCAGATAACCCCAAGAAGCTACAGATATCTATTACCGATGTTGGCCTTAGCCATCCATTTATTGAAACTTTTTCGGAGGGATTCACAAATATCCCATTACTTGTGATGATGTGGCCCAAGAATGAGACCTACTTCAACCAGAACACACACTTTCAGTACTTTTCATAGAGCTTCTCCATCTGCAATGTCACTAGTACAGTTCTTAGATTATCCTCATGATCCTCCTTGGATTTGGAGTGTATCAGAATATCATCTATAAAAACTACCATATGTTTATTGAGGTAATCTCTATAGACTCTATTCATCAATTCCATGATGATTTCTGGAGAATTAGTGAGTCCAAAATGTATTACTATGAATTCATAGTGCCCTCATCTTGTACGAAAATTAGTCTTCGTGATATCTCCATTTTTCACCCATACATGATTATATCCTGACCACAAATCCACATTAGAAAATTATTGTGCTCCATGCAGCTGATCAAACACGTCATAAATTTGTGGGAGAGGATACTTGTTATTTATTGTGACTTTGAGAGCTCAGGAAAATCTACGCAAAGGTGCATTGACCGATCATTCTTCTTGATGAAGAGGACAGTTTCACCCTACAGTGAAGCACATGGGCGTATAAACACTTTATCAAGATTCTCCTGTAGTTGTTTCTTTAGCTCCTCAAGCTCCACAATAGCCATTCTTTATGGATTCATGGATATTGGCATTGCCCCATGTATAAGATCAATTTAGAATTCAACATCTTGACTAGGAGGAAGACCATGAAATTTCACATGAAACACTTCAGTGAATTACCTCACAATAGGCATGTCTTCTAGGATTGTTGACTCCTTAGACTCAATCATCTGAGCTAGATACGTGTGCTCATATGGAAGTAATATCCACTTTGGAGATTATGGATATAAAGAAGATTCATCTTCCTCCTTGCACTTGTAAAGAATCAGTGGTCAATTATTCACATGGAGAGTGATTTCCCTCTCGCAGCAATTTATGTCTGCTATATATAATGAAATCCAATCCGTTCCAAGAGTTGCATCAAATTTCACCAGAGTGAGTATGACAAGGTTCGTCGGGAAGTTAAATGTACAGATTATGATAGGGTATGAGTTATATGCATGGGACGCAATGATTTCCCCATTTGTTGTACTCACCGACATCTTCACTTCCATGATATGTGGTGGTGTTAGTATTGTTCTACTAAAAATTAGTGATATAAAAGAATGCGTAGAACCAGAATCAAAGGGTATTTTCCTTACTCTTGAATGAATAACTATCTCACTTGTCACCACATTGTTATCGGGGTTCACTTCAACAATAGTGATGGAAAAATCTCACCCGTGCTGCCTGGGAGGTTGTTGGTTGCCTCAAAAAACCCTTGGCTTTGGGCACTGATTTTCAAGATCCCCCTGTACTATGCAGTTATAGTAATGAACCACACATTGAGGTTTTAATGGAGCCTTCCTCTCCTCTATTACAAACACGGGGCTTTCTTGTCAATAGTTAATATTTAGGTTCCCTTCCCTTCCACGCCTAAAGCATTTCCTCATCCCCTTTAAGCAATTTCCGGGATGATTCTTTCCGCACCTTTTTCAAGTGGGGTGCTGGATCATCTTGGCACCGTTGGATTTATCCATTAGACCGATAGTATTGAATTCTTCCTTACACATCTTATCCCCATGATACCTATGAGATTCTCCCAGCACTATTTCGACCTTGAGGGATCATCAGACAATTTTCTCATAGCTGTCGAAGTCGCAAATCGCCATCACTTTCTGCAGGATAGGTTTTAGCCCACTAAATAAGCAGTCAACCTTGCATTCAAGGGTAATAAAAAAGACGTAAGCTTATCATTCAAGCCTTCCGAATTTTTCCACATATGCTCCAATAGATTCATCATCTTTTTTCTTGAGGGCAGGGAAGTCCCATTCCATCTTATGTCGGAGGGTGAGCAGAAAATATTTATCGAAAAATATCTTCTGAAAATCCTTCCACTCCAACACCTAGATCTCCTCCTTAGGATTCTTATTTTTTATCAACATCCACCATTGATCATATTCACACTCTTTATGATTTTCAGTCAAGATAACATTCTCTTGTTCAGAACATTGAAGGATGGAGAAGAACTTTTCACATGAGTTGATCCATTGTTCAGCGATTGAGGGATCAGATGATCCATTAAAAGTAGGAGACTTTGACTTATTATGCTCTCGATAGATACTTGTTATTTTGTAATAGGGGTTGAATGTTATTATTGACTCATGTATCTATTCAATGATTGAGTAATCTAAGAGATAATCATGACAATGTTTGCGATTCCCACTCCCGTTGGATTGGGCATCTCCTTTGTACAATCAAAACATTGATATTCACATCAGTTGTTAGCCCTAGTCCTCCTATTACAGGCCGTTGGCTGGAATAAAAAGATATTTATGGGTAAAACATAAAGGGTAATACAAGGAAAAAACTAATGACTTATAAATAACTTTTATTTCCCTAACATATTATTCTATTGGATTCATTGTTTGTTATCCATGATCTACTTTGTAACATATATTCTTAGGGTATTTTTTTAGTCCCTTAATAATGGTTCATACTAATCATGTGACTTTCTAAACCATATCCCCACAAGATTGTCATAACCAAGAGTGAATCAAGGCCCATTTTCATGCACCAGTTCCTGTTCGTGTCTAGATCACTGCGGTGTTTTCGTGTTTTACCCCTAGGATACAACAGTGACAAATCTGCCTCTACTTGCTCGTATCCAGACAGGGATGTATTTTTTTGATATACCACTTATTAAATAGTCACCAAAACTTGGGGATGTTTTTACTATACTTTGTCTTGTATCTAAGCCTTTTCTAGGATTTCATAATCCTGATCCCAAAAATAACTAAACCTACCCTATGACACAAACGATGATAACCCTGGTCTTTTATTACACAATTAAACACAACTTATTACATAAAATTCACTTGATAAAACATGTAAGATCGAGAGGTGTAGTGTATTTGGGGATTAGGATCATTAAAAAAACATAAAACATTAAATACAACATATTTATTGAAAACTTCTTTTACACAACCACTACATTCCCTCGTACATAGCACTACATGGGATAACCTGAGAACATGCATAAGAAAAGGGTGAGCTACAATGCCCAGTAATGGAATAATCATGTAATAATAGGATGACTACAATAAATGTTAGATAATAGGAATATCAATAGAGAACATGAGAAGAATAAACATAAAATCATGATAAATCAGGATAATCATAACATTGAAATGTGGCAACAACACATAACATGGAATTAGCATGAGCCAAGTCTCTTTGCACGTGAAGCAAGAGTAAACCCTCATTGCACATGGAGCATGAGTAAAACCTCATTTCACTTGAATTAAAATTAGTAAAAACCCATTTCACATGACGTATCACAACACTATACTTTACCTAATTTATTGGAGCACTATAAGGGTGCACCCTTCTTAAACATTTCATTTCCTACATTAGTGTGCCACATGGATCATAAAACATTGAATCATTCAACATAATCATTTATTCCATGATGAATGAATGTGGAATACATATATGAAACTCTCAAAAAAATAAGTAAATGTTCACGAATTTGAATTCCCTTGATAGATAAATGGGTATGGTATTCACTACATAATAACTTTGGGTTGGAAAAGCGCGTCGCAATTTCGGCAGCATAACGACGTGACATAAGAAATCATAAAAATGGTTGATGAGAGAGAAAGGTTTATCTCATAATATTTACAGGACATGTACATTAATAGGGTCATATAGATATATGTTCCATAAAATATAATCGAATTTAGATTCATGATACAAAATAATTTCTTGAATGTAATTGAGGAGAGAGAAATTCCGTTTGGAATTTCAGCATAGTAACAGGTGTAAATGGGAAGCATTTAATGAAAGATAAATGGGTATCCCATCATTCAAAAATAAATAGGGAAGTATGAGGGAGGTTTAAACCATACTACATCATTTATAATTGAAATTTAAATGACATAAAAATTTAATGAATATTGGACAAAAATGAGAAAGGAAGAAAAACCCTTACATGGGAGTGTGCTTCCAAATGATTGAGAGAGGCTTGAGAGAGGATTCATGAGAGCTTAGGGAACCTTGGGAATATTTTAGAAATAATAAGTAATAGTTTGTAATAAATACAAAGGAATTTAGTGAGGAGGAAGTGTGAGAATGGGTGGATTTATATAGAAAATGAGAGGGAATTGATTATTATTTAGGTTTGGGACAGATCACAATAAACTGATCAAAACCACAAACCATCAAATGTTTTTTACCCATGGTTTTTTCCAAAGGGAAGTGTAAAAAATATTTTATAAGGCCAATGAACGAAATTATTAAAATAATTGGGTTTCTTATGAGGAGGTGAGTCACACTCCCAAGGAAAACAATTTAAATAGACAAAATGTTTAAGAAGTATTGAAGGGTCCATTAATGCTTCGTTAAATAAAACTTAAAAACCCATAATCACATTATTCTAATGGTAAAACATGTATTTTCCGAACATAAAGTCTATATTATTTTATTAAATCAATATTGGGTCATTATGATGTCATAAAACACATTATATATTTAAACGATATTTAATTTTTACCCAAAAATTTGACTGCCTCAGAAAATTATGAAAAATTCACCATTGGATAATTTTGACATCCTGATTCCAGAAAAAATATTAATTTTTTATAAACAATTATATAAATATGTTAATTTCACTATTAAAATAGAAAACCAACATTTACCGAAAATTCATGGGTTTTGACAAAAATGGATTGCAAACCATAATAAAAATAAAAATTGCATTCAAAAAGTTATACAATCATTTATATTTAATAACAATTAATTTAATAATAATAAATATAATTTAATAAAATATTATACGATTAAAAAATTTATTAACTCATCAAAATAGATTTCTTAGTTGAACATTAACTAAAAATACTATCTGAGATTTAAAAACTATTTAAAAGGTAACAATAATAAAATGAAAGTATATAAATCATTATATAAAAAAATGTACATAACCATAGTGCTAAGGTCTGATTACATAACCCCTTGTAACACCTACGTAAGACCTAAGAGTAAGATGTGCAATGGTGATAGACTCTTGGGATGGCTCAGATAACATTGCTCGGGTGATAAACTCTATCAACTTCCACTTCTCTCATAGCCGGTCTTTCTCGAGCTTAACATATTCAAGCTCAGCTTGGGCTTGGTCAAGAGTGAAGCCCAATGACACCACCTCCTTTCTGAGCTCTGAAAAATGTGCTTCGTATGGGGCACGTCTACTAGATGAGGCCATCACTTCCTTTTTCTGAATAAATTGGATTTATTAAAGCATTATATTTATACTAATTATGTTATCACTATTCAACGAATATATTAGCAAAAATCACAATTTATAATAGTATTTTAAAATACAAAAACATAAAACCAAAGAAGCTAACATTATATATAATCTTTTTACCTTAAAATCCATTTAATTAGATCAAGATTGATTTCCATTAATGAATGTTAGGGTCGTTACATAATTGATTTGAGTGGGAAAATAAAATTATGTTCTTATTTTTTATCCATTGATTGAACCTATAAAAATTGAAAAATTACAATATAGTTTGAAGTACAATTTACACATGTCATAAAGTTGAAGTGTTGTAGAAAATTTATCACACATATATACCAGACAAAGAGCCAAAAGCAAGAGATTTTATCAATGTGTGTTAAAAAAAATTCTTCAAAGAAAAATGGTTTTGGTAAGATTAAAAATAAATAGGATTTACTTATGAAACACTGATTAAATATTTAGGTCAGAGACATTATACAAAGGTTTCATTCAAAGGTACTAGGAAATGAATGTATTAGGTAGAGATAATGAGAAGGTTGAGAGGTGAAATATTTTTATTCCTGGGATGGAGATCAAATATCATTTGTAGGTAGTGAGGAAGAGAATAGGAATAATAAAAGATGGAGTTACAAGGAATACCAAATAGACATATCAAACAAGATAAATTTTGGAAAAAATTGTGGGTAATTCAAAAAAGTTTTCTATTTTGTTTTGGATTGGGAATATAAGGAAAAATTTTATGATCAAATAAGAGTTGGTGTAATATTTGAAACTGATGATATTTAGTATAATATTACAAATCAGGATCTCGATGGAATCTAATGAGAGTTGTCATTATATTAACTCTTATAATATAATGAATTTCTGTAGACCAACTTGATATTCCATTGAAAATATATAGTCACCCAAATAGGGGTGAAACCTTTTACACCATTTGTTCTTTGGATTATATTATTATAATTTCATGCTTTTTTGGCAATATTATAATGTTTATAAGGATAATAACCCTATAAATTTACAATGGTTAATTTCTAGATAATTAAAATTGTTAAAGCTCAACACTAATTAACCCCCTCCAATGGTTCTCATTATCATTGGATCTATGTTATTAGTATTTTCTCCTCTTAAGTAATTATATTTAACATGGAACGTATCCTAGATATAATATGATGTGTTCGGGTGGATGTTCAAGCGGGGTTGATTGAGCATATTGGGAAATTCACTATAGGTGAATCATCGTGGGATGTAGAAAAATATAGTGAAACAAGTGGTGGAAGGAGAAATGATCATGTCTAGGTATTGTAACATTTTGAAATATATAGGTTGATTTTATATAGCTTTTGAGGGGCCACTTGTAAACCATTGTCCAAAACAAATCCCCTCTTTTGGTTCTAGACTCACCAACCTACAGTTTTCTAGTGAGGCCAATTTTCTAGCCAGTTGATTCCTTGGTATATATTTTTAACAAGTATGTAGTGCTTGATCATTACTTTATACCATTAAGATGATAACCTCTACCTATTTGGGGTAATCATATAGACCTATTACTGATTAAAAATTAGTATTATAGTAAATAAATTAAATCATGTCAACTATTTCTCAATCCCTATTCAGAGATGGTCCAGTTAGAGGTATCTCAAGATAACCTCAACACTGTAGAGTCCATAAATACATATATGGATACCATGGAGGAGAAATTCATGACCTTGCAACCCAAAATAAATTTTTACCTTGAATGGTTGGATGAATGTACCACCCTCTCAACTTCTATATCCTTATATTCTCTAAACATAAATAAGAAAACCATGAACTAACTAATGTATGATAACAAAAAGATAAGAACATGTATTAAGAACTACAAGAAAATCAATTATTCTGATCATGAATGTCTATGATTTCATAACCATCTTCATTGACTCATACTAACTTCAATAACATGAAAAAAATTAATTATGAACCTTCATTGAAAATTCTAACAAGAATGAAGTACGACAAAATCCTATACTCAACTTGAATAACTAATGACAACTACAATGGTGTGTGATAAAAAACAAAATTGAACCTATATTACAATTGAAAATTGTCTTAACAAAACATAACTACGATTAAATTCTATTTTATAATGTTATATGTTTCTAAATTATGATAAAAAAAACATATTGAATGATGTTACAAGCTGCAACAACAAAAATTAATCTAAGCATGAATTTCTTAAATTACAAACTAATCTACCGTGCCTCTAAATTACTAGAACATGAAATTATCAATATAATAATTATTATGAGGCAAAAGATAAATAGGATTAGTAAGAAACATAATAGAAAATGTAAAATAGTAATTAATATATTTTATTTTACTTGTATATATATTGAAAATTTTATATCACATTACAAAAAAATGATATCCAGAAGACTAAGAATACTATTTGGATCCTTGAAAAAATAATCAATTCATTATGGATTTCATCATCATCATCCCATGAACATGAATATAAAAGAATTACAAAAAAAATTATACGAAAAAGGGAACAATAAAACCTTGATGATGAAGGTATGAGAATATAAAATTTGGAACTCATCACTCATATAAATCGCCATTGATTGTTTGGTTCAATAAATCCTCTATAATTTTTCAAAACTAGAAACCTAAGAAAATATATAGTAGTTAAAATTTATTTCAATATCTAAATAAAATGTGTATTTAATATTGCATATATACAACACACATGTTCTGTATTGCATATATTCATAATTGGTATTCCATATTGAAAATATTCATAATAAAAATTAAATATTCCATATTTTATACATTCCAAACAAAAAGAATGAAAATTTCTTATATTAATAATAAAAAATGAATAAATTGTATTAGAAAGTGAAAACTTGTTGCATATACTCATAATAAACTTAATTCATATAAAATATTAGAATTAGAATGCATATCACATATTAGAAATGGAATTTATTACACATATAATTATGTTTCATGTTAATAAAAAATCCATATTTAATTTATAAATGTTTTAATTGTCCCCATGTATTAGACGTGGAAGAATCAATGAACACCCCATTCACATCTAATACTCAAAATGATTTACAAATGAAGTCATCAACAAAGTGTGAAATAAACCAAAACTAAACCTACATTTCAATTGAAAATTTTCTTACCAAAACATAATTAACATTAAATTATTGATCATATACTTTGTATATTTCTAGGTTTTCTTATTTATGTTTACATTAACTATATAATTCATGAACTATATGGAAAATCCAATGTAACCTCTCTTCATTGAAAACGGGTAGACACCTTGAATGAAGGAGATACAGTATTCATGTGTTTATAGAGCTCGTGGAGATAAGAATATATATACAACATTATAAAGCATCTCAAATATGAAATTAGAATAAGAAGTATAATTTCACTAGAAGATATATTATTTTTGGTAATCATTGTCTTATGGGGGTGTTGGTTGGGTGGGAGGCAGGTGCATGAATTGAGGGGGTATAGGTTGGGAGGGAGGGGTGCATGTATGAAGGGGGAAATGGTTGGGAGGGGGATGAATTTTGGATGGTATGGGTGGGGGCTGTAGGATGGGAGGGAGAGGGGATGTGTGTGTGGGTTGGGAGGGGGGCAGGTTGGGAGGGGGGCTGCGTAACGACACAAACATTCATTAATGAAAATTCCTCTAGATCTAATTAAATGTCTTATTATGTAAAATGGATATATAAAATGTGAAATTATTTGATTTTATGTATATGGATTTTAAAATATCATTATGAATTGTGTTGTTGCTAATATAGATATTAAACAGTGACCACATGTTCCATATAAAATAATGCCTTTAACGAATCCAATTTACTCAGAAAAGGATGCAATGGCCTCATCTAGTAGACCTTCCCCATATTAAGGCCATTTTTTAGAGCTCAGAAAGAAGTTTGTGTCTTTGGGATTCACTCTTGACCAAGCACAATCCGAGCTCGAGTATGTTAAACTCGAGTGGAACCACATACAAGAGAAGTGGAAGTAGATAAGGATTACCACTCTAGTAATGTTATCTGAGCCACCCCAAGAGTCTATCCACATCTTGCACCTTACCATAAGGTCATATGCAAGTGTTTTAAGGGTTAATTTAACAAGACCCTATCACTCTGATTATGAAAATTATATTTTTATATATTAAAGAATATACTTTCATTTTATTATTGTTACTTCGTAAATTGTTTTTAAAGCACAAATAGTATTTATAGTTAATATTCAAATAAGAAATAAATTTTGATGAGTTAATGGATTTATGAATTAAATAATATTTTAATAAAATATTTATATTATTAATAAACATCTTTTTATTAAATATAATTCATCGTATAATTTTATGAATGAAACTGTAATTTTTATAATGGTTTGAAAGTTTTTTTTGTCAAAAACCATCAATTTTCGATAAATGCCAGTTTTTATTTTAAAAGTAAAAATTCACAGAATTAGAAAATTTGGTAGATAAAATGAATATTATTTTTGGAATCAGGATGTCTAAATTATCCAATGGTAAATTTTTCATAATTTTTTGAGATAGTCAAATATTTGGGTAAAAATTAAATACCTTTTTAATATATTATGTGTTTTAGGACTTCATGATAACCCAACGGTGATTTAATAAAATAATATAAGCATTATTTTTGGAAAATATATGTTTTACCATTAAAATAATGCGATTTGGGGTTTTTTTATTTATTTTACAAAGTTTTAGTGGACCTTTCAAGACTTATAAAAGATTTTGTTTTTTAAATTTATTTTCTAGAGAGTGTGACTCACCTCCACATAAGCAACCCTATTATTTTAAGAATTTCTCCCATTGGCCATAAAAAATATTTTTTTACACTCCTATTTTGAAAAAACCATGGGCAAAAACCATGGGCTAGTTTGTGATTTTGATTAGTTTAATGTGAGGTGTCCCAAATCTAAAAAAATAAAGATTTCCTTCTCCTTTCTTATATAATCAACCCAAGCTCCCAAATCCTCTTCAATATAAGCCTTTAGAGTTAGTCAAAATTCTACCCTCCTATATATATAATCCTCCCAATGTGCCCCAAGCTCCTAATAATCCTCTATCAAGACTCTCTCAAGCCTTTTAGATCACACTTCCAAGTAAGGGTTTTTCTCCATTCTCATTTTTTTCCAATCTTCATAAAGTTGTTATTCCATCTTAATTTCAATTATAAAAGTTGTGGTATGGTCACATACCTACCCCATACATCCCTATTTATGTTTTAAAAATGGGATACCCCTTTATATCTCATACAATGCCTCCCATGTACACTCGTTACTAGGCTGAAATTGTAAAAGGAATTTCTCTCTCCTCATTTACATTCAAGATATTCTTTTGTATCATGAATATAAATTCCATTAAAATTGTTGTGAAATGTATCTATATGACCCCCTTACATTCCAATTCATGTAAATATGATGAGATACCCCTTTCTCTCTCATCAACCATTTTTACAAATTTTTATGTCACGCCGTTATGCTTCCGAAATTGCACCACGATTTTCCAAGTCATAATCATTGTGTAGTGTATACCATACCCGTGTCTCTATCAAGGGTATTCACCATTATAAACATATAATTGTTGATTTTTGATTTGATGTCTATATTCCAAATTACTTAATCTTTTAGTAACTTATGATGTTGAATGATTCTATGTTATATGATCTATGTGGCACACTAATGCATGAAATGAAATGTTTCAGAAGTATGCACCCTGATAGTGCTCCACTACATTGGGTAAGGTATAGTATAATGTTACTTCATGTGTAATGAGTTTTGACTCATTATAATTAAAGTACAATGAGGATTTACTCATTATTCATGTGAAATAATTTTTTACTCATGCTCCTTGTGCAATGTTCCATGGCTCATGCTTATTCCATGTTAAGTGTTGTTGTCACATCTCCATGTTATGATTATCATCCTTTATCATGCATTTATGTTCATGTTTATCTTGTTTTATATTGATACTAATATTTCCAAACCTGTATTATTTTCACATGTTATTCCAAGTTAATTCCCTTACTGGGCTTTATAGCTCACCCTTTTCTTATGCATGTCCTCAGGTTATCCCATGAAATGTTAAGTACGAGGGAATATAGTGGTCTTCTAAAGGATTCTTCTAATAAAATTGTTGTGTTTCATGTTCTAAGTTGTAATGTATTGATCCTAAGACCCCAAGACACTAGAACTATGGATCTTCTATGTTGTATCATGTAAATTTTATGTAATTAATAATTTTTAAGTGTGTAATAACGACCAGGGTTGTTAGGGTTGGTATCAGAGGATAGGTTGAGTTATTTTTTTGGTATTATGATTATAAAACACAAGTAAATCCTTGGAGACAAGTCTAAGTATAATAAAAATCCATCCTTACATTTTGGTGAGTATTTATTAAGTGGGTTATCATGATAATACACCCCTATCGGGATACAAGAAGGTAGAGACAGTTCTGGAACATATGTATCCTAGTGGTAAAACCAGAAAACACCTCTTTGAGCTGGACTCGAATAGGAACTAGTACACGACAATGAGCCTTGATGAAATATTGGTTACGACACTCCTGGGGGATATGCTTTGGTAAATTCACATGCTTATTATAAACCATTATTAAAGGGACTAGAAAAAGTCCCTAAGAATATATGTTAGAAAGTAGATCATGGATAACATAGACTAAAGACAATAGATTAATCAGTTAAGGAAATAAAATTTATTTAGAAGTCATTCTCTTTTCCTTTGTATTCCCATTTATGTGTTTAATAGTTTAAAAGTACTCTTCCCTAAGTTTATATTGGTTATAATAGAACCATAATAAAAAAGTGAAAGTAAGGGTTATCCTCTATAGTTTTACGCATTATTTTATATCCAGAAATTTTAGTAGAACAATCCTAACACCACCAAAAATCATGGAAGTGAAGATGTTAGTGAGTACGACAAATGGGGAAATCATTACATCCCATGAATATAACTCCTTCCCTATTATAATATATCGATTTAATTTCCTAAAAACCTATTCCTACTCCCTCTGGTGGAATTTGATGCAATTCATGACATGGATTGGCTCTCCTTATATAGATCCGACATTTATTACTGTGAGAGGAAAACCACTCTACATTTGGGGAATCTACCCCCGATTATTTTCAAGTACAAGGAAGAGGATGCATCATATTTAGATCCATCATATCATGTTTGGATATTAATGTCATATGATCATGCATATCTAGATCAGATGAATGAGTCCAAGGAATCAACCATCCTTGAAGACATGCCAATTGTGATGGAATTAATTGAATTGTTTCATGAGGAATTAAATGGTCTTCCTACTAGAAGAGATGTTGAATTATCTATTGATATTATACCTGGGGCATTTCAAATATTCAAGACTCTGTATAGAATGTCTATTGTGGAGCTTGAGGAGTTGAAGAAAAAACTACAAGAGAATCTGGATAAAGGGTTTACATGCCCAAGTCATTTACTGTGGGGGTGCACCCGTCCTCTTCATCAAGAATAAAGATGGGTCAATGTGCCTTTGAATCGATTATTGTGAGCTTAACAAAATCATGATAAAGAACAAGTATTCTCTTCCATGAATTGATTACTTGTTCGATCAGCTGTGTGGAGCACAATACTTCTCCATGGTAGATTTTTGGTCAGGATATTATCAATTACTCGTGAAGAAGGAATATATCCCCAAGAATACTTTTATTACAAGATACAGGCACTATGAATTCATAGTAATTCCATTCAGATTCAGTAATGCTCCCTAAATCTTGCTGGACTTGATCAATGGAGTATTTAGACGTTACCTTGACAATTGTTTGGTAGTTTTTATAGATGATATTATTATATACTCTAAAACCAAGGAGGATCATGAAGAGAATCTAGGAACTATACTAGAGACCTTTTGGAAGGAGAAGCTCTATGAAAATTAGAGAAAGTGTGAGTTGTAGTTGATGGAGGTCTCATTCTTGGGCCATATCTCAGAAGAAATGGGATATCTGTGGTCCCCTAAAAGAAAACTGTAGTAAATGGTTGGCTGAGGCCATCATCGATAACAGATATCTGTATCATATTGGGGGTAGGTGGATATTATCGATGATTTGTGAGAAATTTGTTATGATTTTTCAACCGTATTACTAAGATAAATTAGAAGGGATTTATGTTTCTTTAGAGTGATGAATGTGAAGAAAGCTTCAAGTACTAAAAAAGGAGGATAATCACTGCTCCCGTCCTCACTTTACCCACATGTGGAGAACTTTTTGTGTGTTTATTAATGCTTCGAATAAGGGCCTCAGATGTGTGTTGATGCAAAATGGAAAATTAATTTCTTATGATTCAAGTCAATTGAAATTTCTTGAGAAGATCTATCCAACAAATGACATCAAGTTGGCTACAATGATCTTCATGTTGAATGTTTGGCAGAATTATCTCTTTGTGGAGAAGTGTGAAATATATATGGGCCAAAAAATCCTCAAGTATATATTGACACATTAAGAGTTGAAAATACACCAACAAATATGGTTATAGTTGATAAAACACTATGACATATCACTCCATTACCTAAATGAGAAAGAGAATAAGGTAGGGGATTCTCTAAGTAGAAAGGACCCATCTATTCTATCATGGATGGGAACGGAGAAGGATCCAATCTTCTAAGATATGATGAATATGGACATCAGACTCCAAATTAAGGAACATCATCAATCCTTTCACAAATTATTTGTCAAACATCTCTTTTTGAATGTCTAAAAGATTCTAAAAAGGATGATATAGGAATTCCGTAGAAATTGGAAGCTATCAGAAGAATAAAATCCTTGTATTTCAATTTTAATGAAGAAGTAATTATGAGATTTTGATAAAGAATATGTGTTGCATCATGTCCAGAGCTGGAGAAGGATCTTTTGGATGGTGCACATAGGTCAAATTTTTCTATTCACCAAGGAAACACAATGATTTATCGAGATCACCGAGTGTATTATTGGTTGGATTGCCTAAACAATGAGATCTCTTAATATACATCAATGTTCTTGGTGTGTCATAAAGTGTAGTCTTAGAGGCATAACTCTGAGGGGATGATGCAACCATTACCCATACCAGTATGGAAATGGGATAATATCACCATGGAATTTTTCATCAGACATATGAAGACATCCAAAGGAAACAATAAAATCTAGGTTGGTGTGGATCATCTTACAAAGTCTTCACACTTCATTGAAATTTAAGAGGATTTCTCATTGGATCTACTGAAATAGATATATATCATGAAATTGGTAAGGCTTCATGGAGTACACCCATCAAATGTGTCTGATAGAGATCCATGATTCCCCACTATGTTTTGGAAGAATCTTCAACATGCTATGGATACTAAGATGAACTTCAGTACAACTTATCATCCTCAAACCAATGGAAAATACGAGCACACTATCCAAACAGTTGAGGACATGTTGATATCGTTCTCAATGGACTTCATAGGAGGATGGGATCAACATCTTCTTCTAGTTGAGTTCTCTAATATTAACAGTTTCCACTCGAGCATCTGAATGAAATCATATTAATCCCTCTATGGGAAGAGGTGCAGAACACCAGCATGTTGGGATGAAGTTTGTGAGAATAAGATTCTATTACAAGAAATGAACGATGAAATGGTGGAGAAGGTGAAAACCATTCAGTAGCATATCAAGGCAGCCTAGATTCTACATAAGAGTTATGTAGATAACCATCGATGAGACATTGAGTTTAAAGTCTGGGATATGGTATTTCTACACATATCTCTATGGAATAAGGTCTTGAGTTTTGGAATGAATGGGATGTTATGTTCTAGGTACATCGACCCCTTCGAGATTCTTCATCATGTTAGAGCTATGGCCTATCTACTAGCACTTCCAAATACCATGGCCAAAGTACATGATGTATTTCATGTATCCCTGTTGAAGAAGTACATACCGGACCCTTCACATATACTCTCTTCAAAAGTAGTACAATTAGAGGATAATATTTCTTTTGAGGAATAACCTATAAAGATCTTAGATCATAGATAAAATGTTCTATGAAATAAGAAAATTCCCATCATTAATGTGTTGTAACGAAACCACAACTTTGTTGAAGCAATGTGGGAATTTGAGGAAGTGATGAATCAGAGTTAACCACATTTGTTTTAGTGTGGGAAAAGGAAATTTCGAGGGTGAAATTTCTTAAGGGGGATGATCATAAAGACCCAAACATTAACAAATGAAAATTCTTCTTGATCTAATTAAATGACTTATTGTGTAAAATGGATATATAAAATGTGAACTTCTTTGGTTTTATGTATTTGAATTTTAAAATACCATTAACAATTGTGACCATTTCTAATATAGCTATTGAATAGTGATCACATGAGTAGTATAAATATAGGACTTTAACGAATCCAATTTACTCTAACAAAGGAAGTGATGGCCTCATCTAGTAGACTTGCCCCATACGAACCCATTTGTTAGAGCTCAGAAAGGAGGTTGCATCTTTGGGTTTTTTTATTGACCAAGCCCAATCCGAGAATGATTATGTTAATATCTAGTGGAACCGCCTATAAGAAAAGTGGAAGTTGATAGAGATTACCACTCGAGAAATGTTATTCCAGCCACCCCAAGAGTTTGTCACCATCGTGAACCTTACCCTAATGTCTTATGTGGGTGTCTTAAAGTGTTATGTAACAATATCCTAGCACTATTATTATGCATATTATTTTTATATATATTAAATAATAAACTTTTATTTTATTATTGTTACATTGATTATTGTTTTTAAAGAAAAAATAGTATTTTTATTTAATAATTTAATTAGAAATCTATTTTGATGAATTAATGGATTTTTGTATTAAATAATATTTATATAAAATATTATTATTATTATTAAATTAATTTTATTAAATATTAATCATCGAATAATTTTATGAATGGTATTGTAATTTTTATTATGTTTTGAATGCTGTTTTTTTGTCAAAAACAATGAATTTTTGATAAATGTCAGTCTTCATTTTAAAAGTAAAAATTCAAATATTTTGACCGTTTTTTTGATAAAATGAATATTATTTTTTTAAACCAGGATATCTTAATTATCCAATGGTTAATTTTTCATAATATTTTGAGACAATCTATTTTTTGGGGTAAAATTAAATACCGTTTAAATATATTATGTGTTTTATGACATCATAATGACCCAATGGTGAAGTAATAAATTACAATAAACTTTTTGTTCAGCCTATATATATTTTAACATTAAAAAAATGTTATTTTGGGTTTTTTTATTTATTTTAAAATGTTTTAGTGGACCCTTCAAGACATATAAAACATTATGTCTTTTTAAATTGATTTCCTTAAGAGTTTGACTCACCTCCATATAAGAAACCCCATTATTTTGAAAAATTACAACATCGGTCTTATAAAATATTGTATTCCACTCCACTTCGAAAAAAAACATGTGCCAAAACCATTTTCTAGTTTGTGGTTTCGAATAGTTTAATGTGAGGTGTTCCACAACTAAATAATAAATAATTCCATTTCCTTTCCTATATAAACCCACCAGGCTCCCAAATCCTCTTCACTAACATACTTTGGTGTTCGTCCAACCTATTCTATAATCACATTATAATCCTCTCAAGGTTCCCCATGCTCCCAAGAAGCCCCTCTCAAGCCTCTCCCACGCCTTTGGGATAACACTTCCAAGTATGGATTTTCCTCATTTATCATTTTTATTCAATTTTCATAATGTTGTTACACCATCTTATTTTCCATTATAAATGTCGGGGTATGGTTTCACACCTCCTCCATACTACCCTATTTATTCTGTAATGATTGGAGACCGCTTTCTCTCTCATAAAATTCCACCCATGTATACTCGTTAATATGCCAAAATTATGAAAATAATTTCACTATCCTCATTTACATTCACGAAATTATTTTGTATAATGAATATATGTTCCATTACAATTGTTGGGAAATGTGTATATATGACCCCATTACTGTCCATTTCATGTAAATATGATGAGACACCCCTTTCTCTCTCACCAAAGAGATAATGCCGCCAAGTCTTCAAGGCATGGACAACTGCAAGTATCTCCAAATCATGTGTTGGGTAATTTTTCTCATGCACTCTCAAATTCCTTGATCCATAAGCAACCACATGGTCTCCATGGATGATAAAACAACCCAACCCTATTCCCGAAGTATCACAATACACCACATATCCTTTCCATGATTCTGGAAAGATTAAGATAGGTGTATATGAAAGGCGAACATTCAACTCTTGAAAAGATCTCTGACATTCGTCAGTCCATTGAAATGCACTGTTTTTATTTGTCAAAGATTTCATGGGTGAAGCTAGTCATGAGAAGTCACACACAAAGCGTAGGTAATAACTAGCTAGACTAAGAAAACATCGTATTTCAAAGACATTCTTCGGCAGTATCAAAGAAAGAACATCTTCTATCTTTTTTTGGATCCACTGAAAAACATTTCCCAGAAACAACATGGCCCATAAAACGTACCTGTTGTATCCAAAAATCGCACTTTGATAATTTGGAATACAATTGATGATCTCTCAATATTTACAACTCTATTTCCAAGGTTTTCTCATGCTCAACCCTTGTTTTTAATACAATAATTTATCGTCCACAAACACCATAACAAATGAATCCAGATATGACTGAAATATATGTTTCATCAAAGCCATGAAGACTGTTGGTTCATTTGTAAGACCAAAAGGCATGACTATATATTCGTAGTAGCCATATCTGATTCTGAATGTTGTCTTTGGAATATCCTCCTTCCGAACACGCAACTGGTAATATCCTGACCGTAAGTCGATTTTGGAGAACCACTGAGCTCCCCTCAATTGATAAAACATGTCATCAATGTGTATAAGTGGATATCTATTCTTTATCATAACTTGGATAAGTTAACGATAATCCACACATAGCCTCAAAGTTCCAGATACTTTCTTTACAAACAAAACTGGTGCTGCCCACAGAGACACGCTTGGCCGAATGAAACCCTTGTTTTCCAGGTCCTCTAACTTCAATTTCAAGTCCCTTTACTCCGTTGGTGCCATCCTATATGGTGGAAGTGAGATAGGACTGGTCCCCGGAAGGGGATCAATCGTAAACTCTACTTCCCTCATAGGTGGTAACCATGATAATTTTTCAGGAAAAACATCCTAAAATTGATCCACCATAGCTGGAAAACTATTTTTCGTGATTTTTTTCCAATGATGCCAATGTCAACGTTGTAAATTGATAAGAGATCATTCCCACCATTGGTGCGAACAATCTCTGTTCACCTTTCCTTACTATCCGCTCTCCTCTAAAGAGATGCTACATGATGTCCTCAGTCGTGAAACTCATCATTCTCCTATAACAGTTGATATAAGACTTAAACATCATCATCCAATCCATACCCAGTGTAACGCCCCGACACCAGTTACCCAGTGTCAGTGCGTTATTACATTACATTGGAATGATCTCAAAAGCTCAAGTCTCTATAGACTAATTAGTTTAGTATCCTTGGAAACACTACATATATTCATAAGTCCTACATTACATCATAATGTAAAACAAAACTACAACAAAATGTTGTCTTCATATCCCCTCATACTATACATGTAGGTCATTCATAAAATATTTCGTCACATCCTGGGAAAAATAAAACATAGAAATGGATGAGATCAAGTGCATAGTAAGGATAACAATATAGCGGAATCTTTCACCGATAAACATAATCATTTAAGGCAATGTATAACTAATGGAAAAGCATTTTAAACTTGAACATCAGTATAATATGGAAAAAGTAAAATGAAATAATGCCATTTACTTATTCACATTGATATTCCACTAGTCAAATAATCACATGAAATATCAATAACCACTTTGATAATGATGGATTGCATAATTCCAGACTATCATAACCACGTATCCAAGGCCTCGTGCCAAGAAAACAAATAATATTTTGTCAAGGCCTCGTGCAAAGACACTAGTTTTTCTTATGAGAGATACTGATGCATCGAGGATCTATAGTGGGCTCCAACCATCACTTATTAAGTCCAATTCAATCCTTATATGAAAAGGTTTAAACATATCATAAATCATAACATAATCATATCACATAAAACATGTATAAAGGAAACATAACATTTCCATATTTCAATCATAAGATATAAATACAACACATTGAAATAATAACAATATTAGAAAAACCATTTTCAATACCAAATAAAAAGAAAAGTAAAACAAGGTATTTATTTTTCATTTTAAGAAAATGTTAAGGCTTGTAGAGGAAGCCGAAAGTCAAAAAATGGTCACGAAGGCGGAGAAGTCATTGTCGCCGCATACGTACAAAAAAAATATTCCCTTTTTTCGTTTAGTAAAACGCTTCGTATAAAAATATTCTTTTTGAATAAAAGTAAAAGTAAAAGGGGTTTATACATCATATAAAATAAATTTGTGTATAAAATAAAATATGCCTCAATTAAATGAGATTGAGATAAAGTCCCTTACCTCTAGTCCAACTTGACCCAATCGTTCTTTAACCCCCTGAACAATAAACTAGAGTTAATTTCTACTTGATTAAGAACCTTTTTCAAGTTCATTATTCCATTTATATCACTTATTACCATGTTTTTAAAATTATGTAGTCATTTATGTTAATAACGTTCGTTTTGTCGATCTTTGGTACTTGAGTCAACAATAAACATCTAATAATTAGAAGTTGTTTATGTGGTAGAATATCCATTATATACAGAATTATATTAATTATTTAGATATCATATATATCATATATATCAAGTATATACATGCATTTATAATATTACATAAAATTTAGAGGTAAGAAATGAAATGCACCGTTCATGGAGACGGTAAGGAGTACGTATGCATGAATGCTACATTCATTTCTATTTCATCTTTAATGGAATGAAATCAGAATGAAATAAAGGTATATTATAATTACAGTATAATATCATATATAATATCATTTACTCCATCCTTTATACGTCCCACATATGGAATTAAAGATTCAAATCACTCTGAGGGAGCGGTAGTCCGCACTTCCTAAAATGAAATTATCGTGTTTACCCATAATGGAAATAGTTTCATCATAATGGCCACCATGAGAGGT
Organism: Viscum album; assembly: GCA_963277665.1. Taxonomy (NCBI): domain Eukaryota; kingdom Viridiplantae; phylum Streptophyta; class Magnoliopsida; order Santalales; family Viscaceae; genus Viscum; species Viscum album. Next base: position 1,561,437,234 of record OY728156.1, read on the forward strand.
GTTAAAATAATTTTCAACAATCATTGTTTCGTGAGGCAGTAATTCGCCACCAACAGAAACAGTATGTTCTTTAACCATTCAATGAAGGGGTGTTTAAGGGTAAATAAAATAATTATCATAAAAACATCCTAGTATATTAAGGATACTGTTGTTGTTACAAAAAAAGTAATAAAAAGAGTTTAAGGGTTTGGAGAAGCAAAATAATACAAAAGAACATAAGAGAATACATTACCTTAAAATTGGGTAACTCTTTGTTATTTGAGACAAAGGATTCCTTGGAAGACTTATGCCCACAGTGAGGCTTCTAAGAGTAAAATAGGAAAGTTAAGAGAGTATTTGGGTAGTGGATGGCCAAGCCAAATGGCTTTTAAGGTGTGAATAAGGTGGTAGAAGTGGGGCCCGTTATAAGAGGAGAGGAGGGGGACTCATGGAATGTCATGAAATGTTACATTATTATGAAGTGATTTTCGGATTTCAAAGGTCAAAAAATTATATATTTCGACGATAAGGTGATAAGGGTTTGACAAAAACTCATCCAATAGTTTGTTTACAAGTTTAAGTCTTAGATTTTACATTATATTTTAATTTTATTTAAATTGTTAATTAATGAGGTAATCGTTGCATCGTCATGGTGTCATACAAAATTTAATTTAGTAAATGTCTAAAAATTATAAAAATAATAATATGATGTAGGAAATATTTATATCATTCCAATTACTATTTATATTCAAAAATATGACTTTTATAACCACATGTAAAAAAAATTTTAGTAAAACAATACATGTTTGTGACATTTTTATTTTAACATTAAATAAAATGTTATTAATGTCATTTTTTTACCCAAGATGCTCCATGTGGTCCCCAAGTTGACCTGTGGATTGTCTTGGTTGGCCATGAATCATCAAATAAGGGTAAGACACGTGTCAAGGTAATTTCATATTATTATAACATTATTTTTACCTTATATTACACTAATTACCTTTAATTGTGATTAATAAAACCTAAAATTTTCTATTCAACAAAAAAATTATTTTAATAACATAGAACCAAATTTTACTTCTTAATGAAAACCATGTATGTCGGATTTTTTAATATTAGATCACATAAGTGTTAATGTTTCATTTAAATTAAAAATCAGTATTTTAACTACCACTTAGTGGATTCACTATTCATCAAAAATTGAAGTTTTTCAAAAAAATACCAAATATTCCCCCTAAGATATATTTGATATTACTAATTCAAATATGATATCTATTTTATAGAATTGAAAATATATAAGTTGAATTAATTAATTTAATATTTAATTCCCGTTGTCAAAACAAATAGTGTGTTTTTAACAAACAATATCAATCAAAGGATTGACAATTGTTTATGTCCAATTTCAAAGAGAAATTAATTGTAATGACCAATATTGGATAAAATGGTAAAATTATATTCTAATTATACTTTAAATCCACTCAATAGTATAATTTCTCACTATATAGTTTTTTGATTAAAATAGTTGTTTTTAAGAGTTTTTCACTATTCATCGAAAATTGGATGTTCTCAGAAAAATACCAAAAATTCATCATAGGCTATTTTCGATATTCAAAATCGAAAAATGAAGTCTATTTTGAAATATAATATTTATATAATTTCAAAAAGTGGGAATTACTATTCATAACGGCTACTTTGATTGGTCACGGTGTGTTAGAATCTCGAACTTGCGTATAATGAAAGCTATTGAATTATTGAAAAAGAAGCTTACCGTGGAAGCTTGGGGTGTTACATTCTCCCCTCCTTCAATAAATTGCGTCATCGCAATTTAAAAATACTGTTTATAAATAAAAGATTGAAAATAGGAAATACCTTTGTGGATAACCCAAATCAGAAATAAGGTAAATAAATTTTAGCCTTAATAAAAGGGAAAGGGAAATAAAAATAAGTCACCACCAAATTATGTTCTCAATTAAGAGAACATCGGTGGAAATTAGAGTCATATAATTGGAGGAAAAATGTAAATATTTTTTAGGGAGTGATTGAGGTCATCAATCACAAACAAGTATAAAATTGAGGGCATCAAAGCCTTCAATCTATGTTGATTTAAAATATCATCACCTAAAAAAACATAAGGTATTAGGATAACACATTTTTTGTTTTAATATACCTTTCATAGAGATTAATAATTAATTTATTCATATAATAAGAGATAGGTATTTATATATATATATATGATTGACAACTAGAGTTTCAACCTTCAACTAATTTCTACCACAAAATCGTCTTTCACTCAAAAAGATAATAGAAATCAAAAATATTATATTTATCCTAATCGTATTAGGTTCAAAATATTAACACATACCATTTAGATTAGGAAAACTATTTTGTAATAAAGTAGGACTTCATATAGGATAGTGGTAGGTAATAAAGGCCTGCCACACTATGGTTGTGGGTTCGATTCCTATAGCTTTGTCAGACGCGACGGGTTATCCCTCGAACTGCAGGTTGTCCTTTTCCTAAAACTACAGTATTATAATATTCCAAAAATAATCTTCAGAAATGTTTTAACTTTAAACAATACTATACAAAGTTAAACTTAATCCATTCCAACCATTATAGTTATCCAAAATACCTCTGTCCAAACTCACAGTCCAAATTTTATAAGGAAGGTAAACACAATGTAGATCGTTTTTGACATGTAATAACATGTAAACACCTTCATCATGTATTATTTTAAAAAACTACAACATCCTGAATTATTATAAATCCTTATTTATTACATTCATGATCCCTTATTACTTATAGAATACTATATATACTCCTTCTTTCGAAAATTGTATACAAATAATTAATCAGCTTCAAGGAAGTCAAGAATATCCAATATAATTTATTCAAATCAATCATGTATTATTCTAAAATCACTATTTTGGTATCAGAACCATATTCTGGATTATCTTTCTCTTAACCATATATTTTCCAAAAACAATAACCTACTATTGAGTCACTTTTCTTGGTTCCATACAATCTCATATCCTTAATGAAATAGTACTACAGTACAATCCTTATATACTCCATAATTATTATAACCAGTACATCGTTGATACAACACTCAAATGACATAATTATTTACTAAAAACATTAGAACTATAATCATTCCCCCTCATCTGTGGTAGTATCATAACTTGATTATTATCCAATAGCATCATTTGGGGCATACTCTGAGGATTTGAACATTGGTTTGCATAGTGTCCCCACTCCTTGCAAAAGAATCATTGTACATTTGAAACCTTTTTCTTACCCTTGCAGTCATACACTTGATGTCCTTTTTCTCCACACTTATAACAAACTCCCATTCCCTTCAGGAAAGTTTCAAGGTGTTTCTTCCCACAGTTATCACATATTAGAATATTATTCATTTCCCTCTTACCTTTATCCATGTTTCTCTCTTCCATCCTTTTCTTCTCTTACTTTCCTTCAAGTCCATAGGACTCAGAGAATTATTTACTTATCTTATTACAACATGATACTATTAATTCATATGTTGAGAACACATGGGAAACTATTTCCCATATTAATGTCAGTTTAATACCATGAATGATATTATCCTTCTAACTCTTTGGATCATATTTATTGCTGGTGTTCACATTCCTTCTACTGGGTGCATTTCTATACAAAGGCATAAACTAGGTCAGTTTATGAATTGCAATGAATAATTCCAAACTTGTAAAATTCTTAACGTAAATTGAACGGTTTATAGATATAATCCATAATCATAGAAATGTTTTCATTGAGGAAGTATATACTCATAAACCTTTCATAATGGTTTGTAAAGAAAATGAGAATTATCCTAAGCATATCCCCCGGGAGTGTCGTAACCAAGAGTGCAGCAAGGCCCGTTGTCGTGCAGCAGTTCCCGTTTGAGTCTAGCTCAATGTAGTGTTTTCAGGTTTTACCCCTAGGTACATCTGTTTCAGAGCCTCCTCTACCTGCTCGTATCCAAATAAAGATGTATTGCTCATAAAAACTAACAAAATATCTATAACACCAATATTATAGGAATTTCTTCTATACTAATCCCCAAAGTCTATCTTAGGGCTATGTGCTCTAATCATATTTTATCTAAATCTAGTTTCCATGGATAGTAATATTATGCCTCTGATACCAACTATAATGCCCCAACCCCAGTTACCCAGAGTTAGTGCATTATTACGTAACATTGGCATGATCACAAGAGATCATAGCTCGAAAGACCGATTAGTTTAGTAGCCTTGGAAACACTAGATACATTCATAAAATTTACATTACATAATAAAGTAAAACAAAACTACAACAACATATTGTCTTTATATCCCCTAATACTATCCCTATAGATCTGTCATAAAATATTTCATCACATCTTGGTAAAAATAAAACATATAAAGGGGTGATCTCTGATTCTCAATAAGGATAACAATATAGCGGAAACTTTCACAAATAAACATAAACATTTAAGGCAATGTATAACTAAATCAAAAGCCTTTTAAACATGAACTTTAGCATAATATGGAAAAATTAAAATTAAATAATTCCATTTACTTATTCACATGGATATTCTACTAGTCGAATAATCATATGCAATATCAATAACCACCTTCATAATGATAGAATTCATAATGCCAGACTATCATAACCACATAGGCAAGGTCTCGTGCAAAGACTACAATTAAGATTTTGTCAAGTCCTCGTACAAAGACACTAGTTTGGCTCATGAGACATACCGATGCATCGAGGAGCTATAGCAGGTTCCACCCATCACTTATTAAGTCCAATTCATACCTTATATTAAAAGGTTTAAACATATCGTAAATCATAATATAATCGAATCACATAAAACATGGATAAAAGAAAGATAACATTTCCACATTTCAGTCATAAGATATCAATACAACACGTTGATATAATAAAATCATTATCAAAACCATTTTGAATACCAAAATAAATGAAATGTAAAAAATGGTATTTATATTTCATTTTAAGAAAAAGTTAAGGCCTGTAGAGGAAGCCAAAACTCAAATAATGCTCACAGCGGCGGAGAAGTCGTTGTTGCCGCATACGTACGACAAAAATATTCCCTTTTGTCATTTAGTAAAATGTTTCATATAAAAAGATTCCTTTTGAATAAAAGTAAAAGTCAAAGGGGTTTATACACCATATAAAATAAAGTTGTGTATAAAATAAAATGTGCCTCAATGAAAGGAGAGTGAGACAATGTCCCTTACCTCGTGTCCGACTTGACCCGATCATTCTTTAACCACCTGAATAATAAACTATAGTTAATATATACTTTCATAAGGACCCTTTTAAAGTTCATTATTCCTTTTATGTCACTTATTACCATGTTATGAATATTATTTAGTCATTTAACATAATAACGGTTGTTTTTTCGATCTTTGGTACTTGAGTCAACAATAAACTTCTTATAATTACAAGTTGTTTATGTGGTAGAATATCTATTATATCCAGAATTATATTAATTATGTAGATATCATATATATCATATATATCCAGTATATACATGCATTTATAATATGACATAACATTTAGAGGTAAGAAATGAAATGCACCGTTCAAGGAGACGGTAAGCCATACGTATGCATGAATGCTACTTTCATTTCTATTTCGTATTTAATGGAATGAAATCATAATGATATATAGGTATATTATAATTCCATTATAATATCATATATAATATCATTTACTCCCTCCATTATATGTCCCACATATGGCATTAACGATTCAAATAACTTTGACGGGGCAGTAGTCCTCACTTCCTAAAATGAAATTATCTCGTTTACCCATAATGGTAATCATAAAGGTATTCCATAAATGAAAAATACAGAAGTATATAGAAAACATAAAAATAATATTTATATATCATATATAGAAATATTTTCATCATAATGGCCACCATGATAGGTGTTAAAAGAAGATTGAACAATCATCATTTCATGAGGCAAAAATTCACAACCCACAGAAACAGTAGGTTCTTTAACCATTCGATGAAGTTGTGTGTAAGTGTAAATAAAATACATATCATAGAAGCATCCTAGTATAGTGAAGATACTGTTTTTGTTTAAAAATAAACGAATAAATATAGTTTATAGGGTTGGAGAAGCAAAATAATACAAAAGAGCATAAGAGAATACATTACCTTAAAATCGGGTAACTCTTGTTGATTTGGGTGGAAGGCTTCCTTGGGAAGACTTATTCCCAAAGTGAGTCTTCTAAGAGTAATAGAGGAATGTTTATATAGTATTTGGGTAGAGATTGTCCGAGCCAAATGGCATTGAAGGTGTGAATAAGGTGGTAGAAGTTGGGGCCTTTTGTATGAGGAGAGGAAGGGCACTCTTGGAAAGACATGAGATGTTACATTATTACGAAGTGATTTTCCAATTTCAAAGGTCCAAAAAATTATATATTTAGAGGATAAGGTGATAAAGGTTCGAAATATACTCATACAATAGGTTTTTGAAAAGTTTATGTCTCATATTTTACAGTATCATTTCATTTTATTTAAATCGTTAACTAATGAGGTAATTACTGCATCATCATGGTGTCATACAAAATTTAATTTATTTAATGTCTAAAAATTAAAAAAAATACAATGATGTAGGAAATATTTTTATCTTTACAATGAATATTTATGGTAAAAACTATGACTTGTATAACCCCATGTAATTTTTTTAGTAAAACAATACATGTTTGTGACATTTTTATTTTAAAATTAAATAAAATGTTATTCGTGTCATTTTCTTACCCAAGTGGCTCCATGGGTTCCCCATGTTGACTCATGGATTGTCTTGGTCGGCCATGACTCTTCCAATAAGGGTAGTACATGTGTCAAGGAAATTTCATATTATTATAACATTATTTTTAACTTAAATTACACTAATTACCTTTAATCGCGATTTATAAAACATAAAAGTTAATATTCACCAAAAAATTATTTTAATCCCATTGAACCACATTTTACTTCTTAATGAGAACCATGTATGTCAGATTTTTGAACATCAAATCACATAAGTGGTAAAGTATCATTTAAATGAAAAATCATTTTTTTAACTAGCACTTAGTGGTTTCACTATTCATCAAAAATTGAAGTTTTTCAGAAAAATACAAAAAATCACCCAAAGCAATATTTGATATTCTGAATTCAAAGATGTTGTATATTTTAGAAAATTAAAAATATATAAGTTTAATTAATTAATTTAATAATTAATTTCCGTTGTCAAAACAAATAGCGTGTTTTTAAGAAACAATATCAATCAAAATATTGACAATTGTTTATGTACAATTTCAAAGTAAAAAAATCTAATGACCAACATTTGATAAAATGGTAAAATTATATTCTAATTATACTTTAATACCAATCAATATTATAATTTATCACTATAAATTATTTTGATTAAAAAATATGTTTTCAAGTATTTTTCACTATTCATCGAAAATTGAATGTTCATAGAAATATACCAAAAATTGAACAAAGGCTAATTTCGATATTCCAAATCCAAAAATGAAGTCCATTTTGAAATATAAAATTTATATAATTTCAAAAAGGGTTTATTACTATAAATAATGGCTACTTTTACTGGTCGAGGTGTGTTAGAATCTCGAACTTGTGTACAATGCAATCTATTGAATTATTGAAAGAGAAGAATACCGTGGAAGCTTGGAGAGTTACATTTCCCCTCCTTTAATAAATTTCATCCTCGCAATTTGAAAATTTTCTTCAAAAATAAATGGTTGAAAATAGGAAATACCTTTGTGGAAAACCCACATCCGAAATAAGGTTAATAAAATTTAGCCTTAATAAGAGGGGTAGGGAAATGAAAAAAATTCACCACCAAATTATGATCTTGATTAGGAGATCATTGGTGGAATTTAGAGACATATAATTGGAGGAAAAACGTAAATATTTGTAGGGAGTGATTGAGGTCATCAATCATAGACAAGTGTAAAATTGAGGGCCTCAAAGCCTTCGATCTATGTTGATTTAAAATATCATCACTTCAACAAAACATAAGGTATTAGGATAACAAATTTTTTGTTTTAATATCCCTTCTATAAAGTTTAAGAATTACATTATTCATAAAATAATAGATAGGTATATATATATATACTTGACAAGTAGTGTTTCAACCTTCAACTAATTTTTACGACAAACTCAACTTTCACTCAAATAGATAATAGAACTCAAAAATATTATATTTATCCTAATCGTACTAGCTTAAAAATATTAACAAATACCATTAAGATTAGGAAATATATTTTTTAATAACCCGGGACTTCATGTAGGATATTGGTAGGTAATAAAGGCATGTCGCAGTATGGTTGTGGGTTCGATTCCTACAGCTTTTTCCGACGTGACGGGTTATCCCCTGAACTGCAGGTTGTCCTTTTCCTAAAACTATAGTATTATAATATTCCAAAAATAATATTCTGAAATGTTTTAACCATAAACAATAGTATCCAATGTTAAACATAATCCATTCCAACCTTTATAGTTATCCAAGATACCTATGTCCAAAGTCACAGTTCAAATTTTTTAAGGAAGGTAAACACAATGAAGATCCTTTTTCCACGTAATAACATGTGAACACCTTCATCGTGTATTATTTTAAAACACTAGAACATCCTGAATTACCATAAATACATATTTATTAAATTCATGGTCCCTTATTCCTTATAGAATACTAGATATACTCATTGTATGCAAAAATGTATACAAATCATTAATCAGCTTCAAGGAAGTCAAGAATATCCAATATAATTTATCCAAATGAATCATGTATTATTCCGAAATCACTACTTCGGTATCAAAACCATACTATCATTTATCTTTCACTTAACCATATATTTTCCAAAAATAATAACCTGGTATTGAGTCACTTTTCTTGGTTCCATACAATCTGAAGTCCTTAATGAAATAGTACGGCAATACAATCCTTATATACTCGATAATTATTATAACCAGTACATCGTTGATACAACACAAAAATGACATAATTCATTAATAACAACATAAGAACTCTAATCATTCCCCCGCATCTGTGGTAGTATCATAACTTGATTATTATCCAATAGCATCATTTGGGGAATACACCGAGGATTTGGACATTGGTTTGCCTAGTGTCCCCACTCCTTGGAGAGGAAGCATTGTACATTTGAAGCCTTTTTCGTAACTTTGCTGTCATGTACATGATGTCCTTTTTCTCCACACTTATAACAAACTCCCATTCCTTTCACGCATGTTCCAAGGTGTTTCTTCCCACAGTTATCACATATTGGAAAATTCTTCATTTCCTTCTTCCCTTTATCCATCTTTCTCTCTTCCATCCTTTTCATCACTTGCTTACCTTCAAGTCCATAGGACATTGAGAATTATTTACTAATCTTATTAACACATGATACTATTTAACACCCGAATATTTCATATTGTGTTACTTCTTCAAAATATTTCAATAACATGCACTACACAGAACACCGAGTTCAAACGCACCATGACTTACCAAAAAAGGTGTTCAAAAGAGGTTATGAACAGTATTAACTAAATTTTGAACTTTATATAAACTTTATAATTTTAGAATCTATATTATGAGTTTCTTTGACATAATATAAGAACAAATTATTTTTTTTCAGATAAAAGAAGTATTTTTCAAAAAATGGATGTTTCCCATCTTTTAATAGTGAACCTTTTTTTGAATCCAATAATTTAAACTTTTATATAATCAATTTGACTAAATAAATATATTCTTTAGAATCGGGACATCAAAAAATTTACAAGGTAACACCCCAAGATTCCATGGTATGCTTTTCTTTGAATAATACAGTAGCGTGTGTTGTACACATTTTCGAGTTCTAACACACACTACAACCAATCAAACTAGTGATTATGAATAGTAATAACTAATTCTTGAAATTTTATAAATTTTACCTCTCAAAATAGACTTCATTTTTGGTTTCATAATATCACAAATAGTGTAGGGTGATATTTTGGTACATTTCGAATAACTATTATATTTTGATGAATAGTGGAAATTACTAAATTTTAATTAAAAACAACTTTTTTAATCAAAATAATTAATAGTGATAAATTTTTAATTTGAGTGGTTTTAAAGTATACATAGAATATATTTTTACCATTTAATAAAATTTTGTTTATTGGAGATAATTTCACAATTAAACTGGACATAAACAAGTGTCAATCTTTTGATAGTTATTATATCTTAAAAACACGTTTTTTGTTTTGACAGTGGGAATTAATTTTAAATTAATTTCTTCCACTTCTGTGTTTTGAATTTGGAAAATGTATTTGATATTTGGAATCCAGATGTTCAAATTTTGTAAATAGGTAACTTTTATTTTTAGATATTTTGAATAATTACTTCGGAAAGTATTTTATTTATCACGGTTAAAGGGTAAATCTGGTAAATAAGGGTAAAAAATAATATTATAATAATAATAAATTACCCTAAAACATGTCCTAACCTTATTTGTGGATACATGTCCGACCATGGGAATCTTTGGGTCGATTTTGGGACCCCATGGTGCCACTTGTAGGTGATAGGGACACTTCATATTAATTAAGGTTATGTAAATACAAAAAATGACATAACCTTATATCTTATGGAAAAACAATATTAATTAGGGTTATATATGTTATATTTTCGATTATAAATATTCATTAAAAATATAAAAAGATTTCCTACATAATTATATTCTATTTATAATTTTTAGACATTGAAAAAGTAAAAATATATATGACACAATAATGATGCAGTATTTTTCTTTTTTAATGATAGAATCAAAAATTATTATTATAAATGTTAAAATAAATATAATTGGAAATTTTTGATGACATAAATGTATTTTATTGGTTAAAATTACCTGTTACGATTTCTTAAATGAATTTGGTTATAATTAATAATGTTTTTAAGACTTTAACAAAAATCAATTATGTAGTAGGGTCAAAATTGACATAAATGAGTTTTTTTAAGAAATATTATATTATTAATATATATTCAATTCCTAAAAATCTATGGTTCGTCCAAAGGACTTATATAATTATTGGTGTATCATTAATGGACCACGTAGGGGTAGCACGGATGTATATAGTATGTTTATTAACTATATATTGTAAAAATACAATGTGACATGGTATGTGTTAAACTAATTAACCAAGAGTTAAATCTAAATGATAAGGTTAATATAATGACCCATACCTATCTAAAACCTATTGGTTGAATTATTTTAGACCCATAACCACATTAAACTTTAAATAATAAACTTTTGAGCCATCATAAACCAAATATGAATTTATTATAAAATAATATTTCTAGCTTTTCCAAAGGTTCCCCTCACCTCTCTTATAAAAGGGAACTCCCCCTTCTCATTATTTCACACCTTAAAATCCATTTGGCTTGGCCAAACCCTACCCAAATATCCTCCCAAAATCCCTCAATTAATCCTTGAAGCCTTAGTTTGATCTGAAATCCAACTTATGGAGCCCTTTTGATCAAATCAAAATGAAGAACCAGAAGAAGAGGTAACGTCTTCACCACCCTCTTTAAATTTCCTTTCTTCTTCAACTTATTCATTCAATGTTATTTCCATTATAAAATAATAACTCCATTACCTTCTATATACTGTGATGTTATTATAATTATTGAAAACAAAAATTCATTATTCTATCCATCCCTTGAATGACATGTCACCATACGTGCGTATGTACGGCCTACCGTCTCAACGTTGTCGTGTAATTGTTATTCAATATACTATTATTTAGATGGGTATAATAATGGTGTATAAGTCAAGTAAATATAAAATATAACATGATAATGATTCTGTATATATGATATACCATCCGATTATATATTATTTTAATATGAAAAGAATGATATTGTCGCTCGTGTGTACGTACGGATTACCATTTCCACGAACACGGTGAGATTCATTCCCCATCATATCCATTAAAGACTAAATTTTATTGGAAGAATAAAAATAATATTTAAGGACTTAATATCACTCTGGATATGAGTATGATACAACTTATCCATAACAAACACAGCTTATACAAAATAAAACGAGTAAGTTAACACCCAAAACGACAATAATACCAATATTTTGTTAACAAATCAATGTTAAAATATCATATATGATATCATATTAATATATATGATTATTTTATATTTAAATAACAATTATTTCACCATTATAAAGGAGGTCAACCTACCATCAACCAAGGAAAATTACAAGGTAAGTGTTTTCATCTCACTCCTTATTCCCTTGAGATTCATGCCATATTGACACTATTACCTTTTGTGTGGTGTATGTACTGCCCATAATTGTATTATTTATGCAATACACTTTAATTTACTTGTATTTACATATTTATTGTATGATACCTCTTTAATGGGGTGTATGTTTCGTAAGTTACCAAATTGGTAAGGGTTATTTCACAATATCTCCATTATTCGAGGTTGTTTATACGTAAATATCCACTAGGACCTCTTTATCATCCACATCCATGTTTCTTAAAAATATATTTCAAAACATTATTACTATTTTACAGAATATGGGTTAAAGTAATTTATACCCATGATTGACTTTTTATAAGAGGTTTATAAAAGAATCTTTCTGTCGTTTTCCAAATAAGGTCCTTGTTAACCTTTCCGAAAAAATTATGGTAAGAATGTTTTTTAACTTATATGGCAGGTGCAGCTATTTTTGGCCGTTGTATGATCGTCAAAGCTTCCCTTACAAGATTATAAGAATATTTTAAAAATAAATATATTCTTTTATGTTACTCTTAAATGATTTCATAATATAAAGAGATATGTCTCTAAAAAAGGTTTTGATTTCATCTATGTCAACATCCTTTAATGGATTTTAAGTTTATTTGAAGTTGATTTTTTATGATACAAAACATACATATCTTATTGTAGTTTTTGTGATATGTTTGACAAGGGATGTGATATTTTTATACAATTCATTTCTTATGGTTAATGTATTGACATTTCATATGCTAGTTTTAATATGAATTTTTATGATATGTTTAAACCTTTTCATATGAAGAATGTATTGGACTCAGTAAGTGACGGGTGGAGCCCGCTATAGCTCCTCAATGCATCTGTAGGTCTCATGAGACAACTTGATGTGGAATTGGATGATTCCTTTTACCAATTTGATTTCTGGTTTTGGCCGAGGCCTTAATCATTTTAGACGTCTTGGACGAGGCCTTAACAAAATGTTTCAGAATGTCTGACATTATACATTCCCCCATTATTGAAATAATATTGATGGTTCATGTGGTCATTAGACTAGTAGAATATCCAAGTTAATAAGTAAATGGAATTATTTAATTTTATTTTCTCCATATTATGTTGAATTTCAAGTTTAAAAGGCTTTTGTTTTAGTTATACATTGCCTTAAATTTTTATGCATATTTATGAAAGCTTCCGCTGAATTTATTACCCTTACTGAGTGTTTGAGCTCACCCCTTTCTATGTTTTATTTTTCCCAGGATTTCAAGAAGTGTATTGTGATTGATATGTAGGGTTAAGAAAAGGTAATAATGTCTTTAATAAAAGATTATTTATGTTGTTTTGTCTGTTCTGAAGTGTAATGTAACATTCATGTATGTAATCTATTTCCCAAGACTGCAAAACCGATCGGTCCTTCAGGACTTGATTCCTTGTAATGATAACAATGTATTAAAATTATGCACTGACTATGGATAACTAGGGTCGGGGCATTACAGTTGGTATTAGAGGAAGTTTAGCAATAACCTTGGAATCTATATTTAGATAAACTCTGATTAGAGCAGATACCCCTAAGATAGACTTTGATGATTAATATAGAATAATTTCCTAGAATTTTGGTATTGTGGAGATTTTGTAAGTTTTCCAAGAAATACATCCCTGTCTGGATACGAGAAGGTAGAGGTGGATCTAGCACATATGTACCTAGGAGTAAAACCCAAAAAAAATTCTTTAAGCTAGACTCGAACAAGAACCGGTGCACGACAACGAGCCTTGTTTCACTCTTGGTTACGACACTCCTGGGGATATGCTTAGGATAATTCTCATTTTCATTATAAACCATTATGAACGGGTTTTTGAGTATATACTTCCTCAAGGAGGACATTTTTGTGATTATGGATTATATCCATAAACTATTTAATTTATGTTTAGTGTTTTACATGTTTGGGATTAGGTATTTCTATTCATAAACTAATTTAGTGTATGTCATTGTTTAGAAATGTCACCCAGTTGAAGGAATGATAACTCCAGCAATGCACATGATACAAAGAGAAAGAAGGATCATACCATTCATGGTCTTAAGCCAGAATTTATAATTGAAATAGTCTCCCATATATTATCATCATATGAATAAATAATATCATGTGTTGATATGATAAGTAATGATTTTACTTAGTCCTATGGTTTTGAATGGAAGAAAGATAAGAAAAGGATGGAAGAGAGAAAGATGGATAAAGGGAAGAGGGAAAAGAAGAATTTTCCCAAATGTGATAACTGTGGGAAGAAACACCCTGGAACTTTCCTGAGAGGAATGGGAGTTTGTTATAAGTGTGGAGGAAAAGGGCACCAAGTACCTGACTCCAAGGGTAAGAAAATGGTTTCAAATTTACAATGCTTCATTTGTAATGAGTTTGGACACTACGCGAACCTATGACCCAGTCATCAGACTATGCCGCAAATGATGCTATTTGATAATAATCATGTTATGATACCACCACATATGATGAGGAATGATTAGTGTTCCTACGTTGATTATGTCATTTGAGTGTTGTATCAATAATCTACTTATTATAATAATTATGGAGTATATAAGGATTGTACTGCAGGACTATTTCATTAAGGACTTGAGATTGTGTGGAACAAAGAAAAGTGATTCAATAGAAGGTTAAATTTTTGAAAAATATATGGTTGAGAGAAAGATAAACCTTAATATGGTTCTGATACCAAGGTAGTAATTTTAGAATAATACATGATTTATTTGGATAAATTATATTGGATATTCTTGACTACCTTAAAACTGATTAATGATTTGTATATTCCATCATTGTTGGGGTTAACAACATTTTTGAATTGAAGGAGTATATCCATTATTCATTAAGAAATAATGGATCATGAACGTAATCAATAAGGTTTTATGGTAATTCAGGATGTTGCAGTGTTTTAAAGGAATACATGATGAAGGTGTTCACATGTTATTACGTGGAAAAAAGGATCTTCATTTTTTACCTTCCTTGTAAATTTTGTACTAAGGTATTTTGGATAGTTCTAGTTTGGATTATTTTTGGATTTCCATAAAATGAAATCCCAGAGGTCGGGCGACAACCCGTCGAATCTAGTATGGCCGCGAGAATTGAACCCACAACCGATGGGCGACAAGGGTGTATCACCTACCACTGGCCCTCGTGATGTCCTAGATTAAATAATGTAGTTTTTTAAATAATATGGTAGATGAATAATAAATTAATTTTTTTGGAACCCTATATGAATAGGATGAATAGAATATACTTTTACATTCAATTATCTTTTAGAGTGACATATGAGTTTGTGGTAGAAATTAGTTAAAGGATGGAACTCTACTTGTCAAGAATATATATTTCATCTTATCTTATTCTACAAAGAAATTAATTGTTATATTTTATTTAAGGAATCCTAAAACCAAAAATGTGTTATCCTAATACCCTATGATTTTTTTGAAATGATGGTATTTCAAATCATCATAGATTGATGAATTTAAGGACCCCAATTTTACACTTGTTTGTGATTGATGACCTCAATCACTACCTATAAATATTTACGTTTTTCGTCCAATTATATGTCTTTAATTTCCACCAATTTTCTCCTAATAGAGATCATAATTTGGTAGTGACCCTGTAATTTCTCTTTTCCTCTTATTAAGACCAAATTTTATTAACCCAATTTCCGATGTAGGTTTTCCCACAAAGATATTTTCTATTTTAAACCTTTTTTTTGAAGAAAATTTTCAAATTGTGAGGACACAATTTATTGAAGGAGGGGAGAATATAACACCCCAATATTTTGAAGTGTGTTACTTCTACAAAATAATTCAATAACTCTCACTACACGCAACACCGAGTTCAAGCGCACCATGACTTACCAAACAAGCCATTCAAAAGAGGTTATGAATAGTATTAACTTAACTTTTGAACTTTATATAATACTTATAATTTTAGAATCGATATTATGAGTTTCATAGACATAATGTAAGAACAAATTCTTTTTTTCGGATAAAAGAAGTATTTTTCAAATAATGCACGTTTACCAACTTTTAATAGTGAACCTTTTTTTAAATCCAATATTTTAAACTTATATATATTCAATTTGAGTAAATAAATTTTTTATTTAGAATGGAGACATCAAATAATTTACAAGGTAACACCCCAATCTTCCACGGTATGCTTCTCATTGAATAATGTATAGTATCTTGTGTTGTACGCAACTTCGAGTTCTAACACACACTACAACCAATCAAACTTTCCATTACGAATAGTAATACCTACATCTTAAAATTTTATAAATTTTATCTCTTAAAATAGACTTCATTTTTGGATTTGGAATATCGAATTTATCCTAGGGGAAATTTTGGTATCTTTTGGATAACTTTAATATTTTGATGAATATTGAAAATTACTAAATTTTAATTAAAAACAACTTTTTTAATCAAAATAATTTATAGTTATAAATTATGAATTTGAGTGATTTTAAAGTATAAATATAATATATTTTTACCATTTAATACAATGTTGGTCATTGGACATAATTTCACAATTAAACCAGACATAATCAAGTGTCAATCTTTTGATAGTTATTATATCTTAAAAACACGTTTTTTATTTTGATAGCGGGAATTAATTTTAAATTTATTTATGCCACTTCTGTGTTTTGAATTTGGAAAAATGGATTCCATATTTGGAATCTGGATGTCCAAATTGTGTAAATAGGTAACTTTTATTGTTAGACATTTTGAATAATTACTTCGGTAAATATTTTATTTACCATGGTTACAGGGTAAATCCGGTAAATAAGGGTAAACAAAATAATATTATAATAATAATAAATTACAATAAAATGTGTCCTAACATTGTTGGTGGATACATAAACGACCATGGTCATGTTTGGGTCAATTTTTGGACCCCATGGTGCCACTTGTAGGTGATAGGGACACTTTATATTAATTATGTTTAAGTAAATACAAAAAAAGACACAAGCTTATATCTTTTAGAAAAACAATTTTAACATAGGTATATATATGTTATATTTTAGATTATAAATATTAATTGGAAATATAAAAATATTTCCTACATAATTATCTTTTATTTATGATTTTTAAAAATTTAAAAAGTAAAAATATATATGACACAATAATGATGAAGTATTTTCCTTATTAATGAAATAATCGAATAATTAGTATTATAAATGTTAAAATAAATATAATTTGAAATTTTTTATGACATACAAGAATTTTATTGGTTAATATGACATTTTAGGATTTATTAAATGAATTTTTTTCGAATTAATAATTTTTTTAGGACTTTTACAAAAATCAATTATTGAGTAGTGTCAAAATTGTCATAAATGAGTTTTTAAAACAAATATTATATTATTAATTTATAATCTATTCCTAAAAATATAAGGTTCGGCCCACAGACTTATATCATTATTTTTGTATCATTAGTGGACCACTTGGGGGTCTCTTCGATGTATATATTATGTTTATTAACAATATATTATAAAAATACAATGTGACACGGTAAGTGTTAAACTAATTAACCAAGAGTTAAAACTAAAATATAAGGTTAATATAATGACCAAACCTGTCTAAAACCTATTTTTTCAATGATTTTAGACACATATTTACATTAACTTATAAATAATCCACTATAAATCCATTAGATATCAAATATGAATTTATGATAAAATAATATTTCTATCTATTCCAAAGGTGCCCCTCACCCCTCTTATAAAAGGGAACTCCCTATTCTCATTAATTAACACCTTTAAAGCCCTTTGGATCGGACAAACCCTACCCAAATATCCTCCCAACATCCATAAATTCATCCTAGAGGCCTTAATTTGATCATAACTCCATCCTATGGAGACATTTTTATCAAATCAATAGGAAGAACTAGAAGAATAGGTAATGTCTTCACCACCCTCTTTAAAGTTCCTTTCTTCTTAAACTTCATCTTTCCGTGTTATTTACATTCCTAAATAATAAATCCAGTACCTTATATATACTGTGATGTAATTATTATTATGGAACAAACAAATTCATTATTCTATCCATCCCTTGAATGACATGTAACTATGTGTGCGTATGTACGGCCTTCCTTCTCCACATTGTGGTGTAATTGTTATTCAATATACTATTATTTATATGGGTATAATAATGATGTATAATTCATGTGAATAATAAATATAAAATTATAATTATTTTTTCTATATGATATACCATCGAATTATATATTATTTTAATATCAAAAGAATGGTATTGTTACTCGTGTGTACGCACAGATTACCATCTCCACGAATGCGAGGAGATTCAATTCCCATCTTATCCATTCAAGACTAAATTTTATTAGATGATTAAAAATAATATTTAAGGACTTAATATCATTATGTAATTTAGTATGATACAACCTATCCATAACAAAAATGGCTTATATAAAAGAAAACGAGTAAGTTAACACCCAAAACGACGATAATACTATGATTTTATTAACAAAGCAATGTTTAAAGATCATATATGATATCATATTAATATATACGATTATTTTATAATTCAATAACAATTATTTAACCATTATAAAGGAGGTTACCCTACCATAAACCAAGGAAAAGTACAAGGCAAGGGGTTTTCATCTCAATCTTTATTCCCGTGAGATTTATGCCATATTGCCACTATTACCTTTTGTGTGGTGTATATACTTCCCATAATTGTATTTTTTTTGTAATACACTTTAATTTATGTGTATTTACATATTCATTGTTTGATACCACTTTCATAGGGTCTATGTTTCGTAAGTTACCAAATTGGTATGTGTTATTTCACAATCTCTTCATTATTCGAGGTTGTTTATTCGTAAATATCCACTGGGACCTCTTTATCATCAACATCCATGTTTCTTAAAAATGTATTTCAAAACATTCTTAATATTTTACAGAATATGGTTTAAAGTCATTTATACCCTTGTTTGTCTTTTATAAGAGTTTTTTAAAGGAATATTTCTGTCAGTTTCCAAACAAGGTCCTATTTATCCTTTTCGACAAAATTAAGGCATGAATGTTATTTTAACATATAGGGCGGTTGTGGCTATTTTTCACTGTTATAAGATCGTCAGTGCTTCCCTTACAAGCTTATAATAATATTTTCAAAATAAATATTTTCTTTCTGTGAATCTTAAATGATTTCAAAATATAAAGAGATATGTCTCTATAAAAAGTTTTCATTTCATCTATGTCAACATTATTTGATGGATTTTAATTTTATTTGATGTAGATTTATTATGATACAAAACTTCCATATTTTTTTGAAGTTTTTGTGATATGTTTGAATGTGGATGTGCTATTTTTATACCATTCATTTCTTATGGTTAATGTATTGACATTTCTTATGCTAGTTTGAATACGAATGTTTATGATATGTTTAAACCTTTTCATATGAAGAATGTATTGGACATAGTAAGTGACGGGTGGAGCCCCCTATAGCTCCCGGATGCATCGGTAGGTGTCATGAAACAACTATATGTGGAATTGGTCGAGGCCCTTTCCCAATTTGATTTATTGTTTTGGCTGATCCCTTAATCATTTTAGACATCTTGGCCGAGGCCTTGAAATTTTTTTTCAGAATGTCCGGCATTATACAATCACTAATTATGGAAATAATATTTATGTTTCATGTGGTCATTAGACTAGTAGAATATCCAAGTGTATAAGTAAATGGAATTATTTCATTTTATATTTTCCATATTATGATGAATTTCATGTTTAAAAGTCTTTTGTTTTAGTCATACATTGTCTTAAATGTTTATTCTAATTTATGAAAGTTTTGGCTGTATTGCTTACCCTTACTAAGCATTTCAGCTTACCCCTTTCGATGTTTTATTTTTCCCAGTATTCCAAGAAATGTATTGTGATTGATATGAAGGGTTTAGACAAGGGAATAATGGCTTTCATAGATGATTATTTGTGTTGTTTTGTCTGTTGTGAAGTTTAATGTAACATTCATGTATATAATTTATTTTCCAAGACTGCTAAAATGATTGGTCATTCAGGACTTGATTCATTGTAATCATTCCAATGTATTAAAATAATGCACCGACTCTGGGTAACTGGGGTAGGGGCGTTACATACAATTTCCTCATATGTTAAGAACACATGGGAGACAATTTCACTTCTAAATGTCGGTTTAATACCATGAAAGATATGATCCTTATTACTCTTTGGATCATACGTATTGATGGAGTACACATTCCTTCTACTGGGTGCCATTTCTATACAATTACATAAACTAGGTCAGTTTATGAATTACAATGAATAATTCCAAACTTGGAAAATACTTAATGTAAATTGAACGGTTTATGGATATAATCCATAATAATAAAAATGTTTTCTTTGAGGAAGTATATACTCATAAACACTTAATAATGGTTTGTAAAGAAAATATGAATTATCCTAAGCATACCCCCCAGGAGTGTCGTAACCAAGAGTGCAGCAAGACCCGTTGTCGTGCACCAGTTCCCATTCGAGTCAAGCACAAAGAGGTGTTTTCGGGTTTTACCCCTAGGTACATCTATGCCAGAGCCGCCTCTACCTGCTTGTATCCAGATAGGGATGTATTACTCGGAAAACTCACAAAATCTCTATAATACCATAATTCTAAGAAGTTCTTCTATACTAATCCTCAAATTATATCTTATGTCTATGTGCTCTTTTTAGAGTTTATCTAAATCTAGTTTCCAAGAGTAGTACTAAACTACCTCTGACACCAACTATAATTCCCCGACCCTAGTTACCCATAGTCGGTGCATTATAACGTAACAGTGGCATGATCAAAAGAGATCAAGTCTCGAATGACCGATTAGTTTAGTAGCCTTGGAAACACTAGATACATCCGTAAATGTTACATTACATCATAAAGTAAAACAAAACTACAACAAAATATTTTTTTCATATCCCCTCATACTATCCCTATAGGTCAGTCATAAAATATTTTTTCACATCCTAGGAAAAATAAAACATAGAAAGGGGTGATCTCAGATGTAACACCCCGAAATTTTATGAAAAACATTCTTTTTAATTTCACTAATGTCTTGTGTTGTACGCTACACCAAAAGAGCTTTCACGACACGCATCCATGACATGCCTTGCATTACACGCAATCGCGACCTTCCTCGATAGCATGTATAGTACGCAATAACGAGTTTCACTAAACAACAATATGCTATTGAAATATTATTAAAACTAGCCGTTATGAATAGTAATAAACACTTTTTAAAATTTTGTAAATTTTATTTTTCAAAATGGAATTCATTTTTGGATTCGAAATATCGAAATTAGCTTAGGGTGAAATTTTGGTACTTTTTGGATAACTTTCATATTATGATGAATAGTGAAAATTACTAAATTTTAATTAAAAACAACTTTTTTAATCGAAATAATTAATAGTGCTAAATTATTAATTTGAGTGGTTTTAAAGTATATTTAGAATATATTTTTACAATTTAATACAATGTTGGTCATTGGATGTAATTTCACATTTAAACCAGTTATAAACTAGTGTCAATCTTTTGATAGTTATTATCTCTTAAAAACACGCTATTTGTTTTGACGACGAGAATTAATTTTTAAATTAGTTAATGCAAATGATGTGTTTTGATTTTGGTAAAATAGACATCATTTTTGAGTTCATAATATCAAATATAGATTAGGCCTAATTTTTGGTATTTTTCTGAAAACATTCAATTTTCAATGAATAGTGAAACCACTAAGTGGTAGGTTAAAAACTGAATTTTGCATAAAACTTAATTTTACCACTTCTGTGAATGGAATTTCTAAAATCCGAGGGACACGGTTAATATCAAGGACTAAAATGTGGTTCAATGAGATGAAAATAGTTTTTTGTGAATAGTAACTTTTTACTTTTTTTTACCACGGTAAAAAGTAAATAGGGTAAGTAAGGGTAAAGATGATATTATTATTACCCTAACACATGTCCTAATTCTATTGGATAAGTGAAATTAGATCAAAAACAAACTTAGGAATAAAATATGACCATTTAGGCCCACTTGGATTAGATTAGGACATTTATTATTAATTTATTTAAAGAAGGGTTAAAAGAGTTAAAATCAAAGTTTATTTACTAAAACATTTTTAATATGGGGTTATACATAAGATAAATTCTACTATAAATATGAATTAGAAAGATAAAAAGATTTCCTACATAATGGTATTTATTTGTAATTTTTAGACATTAAATAATTTAATTTATTTATGACACAAAAATGATGCAGTAATTATCTTATTAATGAAATATTGAAATAATTAATGTTATAAATACCAAAATAAATATAATTTGAGACTTTTTATGAATTCCACTAATTTTATAGGTTAATATGATATATTAGTGTTGATTTAATCAACTTGGTTCGAACATATAATTCTGTTATGACTTTCACAAAAATCATATATCAAATAGTGTCAAAATTGACACAAAATAGTTTTTAAATCAAATATTATATTATTAATTGTTATTTTATTCCTAAAATTCTAAGGTTCGGCCAAATGACTTAGATAAGGATATATATATTAATAATAAACAATTTGGGGTTCGTTTGGCATGTTATAGGAAGTGTATTAACCATATAGTGTAAGAAAAAAAAAGACATGGTAAAAGTTAAATTGGTTAACTTAGAGTTAATCTAATTGATAAGGTTAAAATAATAACCTAAACTTGTCTAAATCCTATTGGTTGATAGGATTTCGACCCATCCCCACTTTAGCTCCGAAATAAGACCCTTTGGAACCATTATAAACCGATGTTGACTTTAATATAAAATAATATTTTGAGATATTCCTAAGGTGCCCCTCTCCTCCCTTATAAAAGGACACCTCCTCCCCCTCCTCCTCACACCAATTTGAGCACTCAAGCTCGGCCAATCCCTGACAAAATCCCTTCTCCACTTCCCTAGAATAATCCTAGTGGTTCTGGTCTTCCTCAAAGACCTATTTTATTGCCCTAAGAGGAGGTTTCAAAGAGGCGTTTCAAAGAAGAGGTAATATCCATTACCGATCATTTCAATTTCTTTCTTATTCAACTTCTTATTCTTTAGTTGTTTCATGATAATGTAATAACATAAGTATTACTTACATACTGATATGTTATTATAAATATGAAACAACCCTAATTTACCTTCTATCCATCCTACGGAAAAATGAAATCACCGCCCGTGCGTACGTACGGAATACCGTCTCCACGCCGTGGTGTAATCTATTTTCCATCATAACCATACAAGGATGGGTATAATGGTGTAATGAGTAACTATGTATGATTATTATAAAGTGATATTTATACTGAAATAGTCTACATACACTTAAACACAATTCCATGACCATGGGAACGATATCATCGCTCGTGTGTACGTACGGACTACCGTCTCCATGATGCGATGAGATTCATTCTCAATGATTAACCATTCATGAATGATTATAAAGTATATATAATAAGTACTAATGAAATATATGACATAATAATGATACTGTATTTATGTAAATTTATATGTATGTCATCTACTTAATTCCATTCACTTCAATAAGGAAACGAAAACAACGTTCATGCGTACGTACGGACTACCGTCTCCATGAACGGTGTATTTCATTCCATTTATCGATATTATATATATATATATATATATATTCTGAATATATATTATATATAAATCATGTTTTACATTCTGGATATAAGTAATCATGATCCAAGTAATCATATTAATAATTACAAGTTAAAAACACGAACGACAAATGAGACGATTTTACCCAAAACGCTACTTTAACCTGAATTTACAAATGAACAGGTAATATAAAGTCATAAGTGGACCATATATGATATAATAACAATGAATATGATTCTGGAATAAGTCAATAACATGATTTAAATCATTATACAGGAGGTTTGGACACTTACAAAGCAAGTCGGACCTAAGGTAAGGGAAATACCACAATCTCATTTTTTATCTGAGATTGTTTATACTTTTGTATTTACTGGGGTGTATTTTATCATCCAAATCCATGTTTCATCAACATGTAATATTATTTCCATCCACCTAAAATTGTTTAAATACAATTTTACCCTTCGGTGAGTTTTTAGTAAAAGATATGAAAGGAATATTTTGTCGTTTTTCATACGAGGTATTTTTTGACTTTTCCGACAAAAGTACGAGAAGAATGTTTTTTTAAACTTATACCGAATGAATGGATTTTTAAAACATTATTTCCAAGAAGCATCCTTTAAAATTTTTAAAATTTATTTTTAATCAACTTCTTTTAGTTTAAAGTTGTATGTCATGTTAAGAATGGAAAAATGTTTTTGAAGAAGAAAGGATATTTTCTTCAAGAATGACGTTCAAGTGTTTTATCAAAATTATTTTCCCTCTAAGATAATAAAGGGTTATGTTTCTATCCCTATTATTACATTGATTTGATTATGTTGTGAAGGAATTATTTTTATGAATTCCTTTATCATATATGAATTGTTTTATGATGTCATGATCTTTAAGATTTCTTTTTTTATTACATGGGTTATGCAATGATGTATGATTTATGATTTTGTGGCACACATAAGAATGGTATCATTATGAGATGGGTGGGACCTATATCTCCCTCCAATGCATTGGGTAAAGATTTTATATCTCATGAGATAGACATGGCTGGAATGGTAGGTTATACCGGTTCAGTGAAACAGGACTAAAACGAGGGTTACTCGATTCAGAAAGGGAATTTGTCCACTAAGATTGTCTTGGAAATGAGTCTTGACTAACAAGAAATGATTCTCTATGATTATGTGTGAATGCCACAAAGTTTCATGTTTTAAGTTATGATTATAGTGATTACATTTCACTGCCATGATTTATCCAATGTTATGAAATTATGCTCTCTTTTGCAGGTTAATATTTCCAAAATGTTATGTTCTTATGAATATGATGTGATTGATATTTCTTTTGTTTACCCTTACTGAGCATTTGAGCTCACCCTTTTATGATTTATTTTCCCCAGGATATAAATAAACGTTTTAGGTAAAAAAAAGGAAGATCATTATGGGAGATGTTGAAGATCTTTCACCATGATTAGAAGATTATATTCCGAGTTTCCAAAGACACTAAACTATTACGATCCTTGTGTGTGTGTTTTTTTTTTGTTATGTACTAAGTATTCCACAAAAGTAATTTAATGTCCATGTACGTCAAGATACGGGTTTCTATAGTTGGTATCAGAGGAAAGGTTTAGTCAACCTTTGGAAACTAGGATGCGAGAACTTTAGTGATATCCCTAGATATATTTCTAAGGTGTGTCTAGGGATGTCTCTAAGGTTAAGTATACGTATAGGTTATAGTACTATAATTACGCTAACGATTATAGAATTAAACCTAAGATGTTAGATATTGAAGGTACTCCCCCTTTATTATGTTGTTTTCCCTAGCATGATTTTGGCTCTCACACTATTCTTTTTGGGTTTTAGACGATGGATGGAACCCGAAGGAACTGTGTTGATCAATGCAATGGACAATGGAATTATTGCCCTCCTGAACAAACAAATGTTATGGGAGATGGAGTGAAAAATCTTATTTCTATACTTACACAAGCTATGAATCATTCTGGACTTCCAAATGAACAGAGAAGGGAACAATATTCTATTGAGTCCTTCATGAGGCAACGTCCACCTTCTTTCAATGGGTCTTCCGATCCACTTGTTGCTGAACAATGGATCAGTACCACTGAAAAGATATTTCCAGTTCTTCAATGTTATGAGCATGATAAAGTCATCTTAGAAGTATATCGTTTGGAAGGTGAAGCTGATCAATGGTGGAATCTTATCAAGAATACGAGGCCAAGAGATGAAATTGAGTCCGTGGAATGGGGAGAGTTCAAGAACTTGTTTTTCAGTAAGTACTTCCCTCGTATTCTTCGAACAAAGATGGAAAAGGAGTTCCTTGTGCAGAAGGAGAAGGATGATGAATCTGTTGGTATATACGAAGCGAATTTTACAAGACTTTCACGGTATGCATCTGACATTATCATCCAACCTGAAAGTAAAGTTGATCGATTTTTCAGTGGCTTAAAACCAAGTCTTCGAAGGGCATTAGCTATAAGAGACTTCAGTAGCTATGAAGAAATTGTGCGTTGTTCTATCAAGGTAGAAATGGAAGTTGGTGTTACATATCCATCTCATGGTTTTGACAAGAAACGAAAGATGGAGTTCAACGAGAAATCTCAGAATAATGGTGAAAAGAAGATGAATGTTTCCTTATGCTCAAAGTGTGGAAGGAAGCATGGTGGAGATTGTCTTAAAGGGACTAGAAAATGTTTTAAGTGTGGAAAAAAGGTTATCGAGTAGCTGAGTGTCGAGGTAATGGAAAAAGGGTTTCTAATGATGTGAAAAAAGAAAACACTGCAGAGAATGAACCACCAACACTTTGATGCTTCAAGTGCAAGGAAATGGGGCATTATGCTAATAAATGCCCTAATCCAAGGGTTAGTGATGATCGACATGAGCAACCGCTTAAGGAAAAGGATAAAGGGAAGTCACATGCGATCACTATTGGCGATGTTGAATATGAAAACGATGTGGTGGAATGATTAAGTGTTTATGTAATGGGATTCCAAAATAATGTTGTATCATAATGTATTGGAATATTTATGTGTTGGTCTAATGAGGTATTAAAAGTGCTTGAGATATTTTTGGAAATAAGATGATATGCGCATAATGAAGGGAAATGAGAAAATGAAATATTTGACAGTATTCATGAGCTCATGATTGATATAAGGACTAAATGATATCATGGTTTGAGTATATAGAATTTTGAGGATTTTGGTATGTGGAAGGTGTTAACTTTTAACTGTATTCATGTTTTCACTAAGGTCCAATGGGTATTCAAGAAAATACTTGATTAAGGCCTTTGAATGTTTGGAATGTGACCAACAAGACATATCATATGATATATGGGGATCAACGATGGTATTAAATCTCTGGTAATCGTTTTCACTATATTATGAGAGTGGACTGCAGTATTATGGATAAGCCTAAAGAATAGAATGGATTATGTTGGACATAAGTTAGTATTGTTAAAGGATAGAAGATTTTCGATTTTATTGATGGGATGTTATAGTAATATAGCTTTAGAAAAAGGACAACCTGCAGGACGGGCGACAGCCCATCGCTTCGGACAAGGATGTGGGAATCGAACCCACAACCGAAGTGTAACTTGCCTTTATCGCATACCACTGACCTACAGGAAGTCCCTGTTTAGTAGAAACTAGTTTTATTATATTAAGCAGTATGATATGTGAAGTATAAGTTCATTTTAGGAACCATATATGATTAATCTCACAATATATGTACTTATGTATTTTTTGATAACTTTTCTAACCTTTTGTTTGAGACAGATGGAATGACCCATCATTCTATCACATGATCTGCTAACACATCACGAATGACAAATTCAACTTCATTTCTTTAATACATGAAGTGGAAATTGTCCAAAGAGCGACAAACGGTGAGACTATACCAAAATCACGAAAGTATTTCTTCTAATTCAAATTTCATAAACTTTAGGGAAATGATCTTGAAAACCAAAAATGATGTCTTAGGTCTCTTATATCAGATGAATCAGATGGTACCTTAGATCCTCACAAATTTATGGATTTGTGATTGTTGGCTTTTCCATAGCCATGTTCTCTACCACTCTCCATTAGAACATGATGGTTAGATTTTTCTTCCATATCCATATTTTCACCTATGTGGAAACCCAGGGATTAGTTTATTTGGGTAACCATTACGTTTCATACTTTCATTTTTAAAGATTGGTTTTGGTATTCCTTTTTACGATGTGGGTTTCTATTAAAGAAACTTTCTAATAGTAAACCATTTATAACCCCAACGAATTTCGAGGGCGAAATTCATTTTAAGGGGGGTAGAATGTAACACCCCAAAATTTTATGAAAAATATTCTTTTTAATTTCACTAATGTCTTGTGTTATACGCTACACCAAAAGGAGCTTTCACAACACGCATCCTTGACTTGCCTTGCATTACACGCAGTCACGACCTTCCTCGATAGCATGTATAGTACGCAATAACGAGTTTCACTAAACAACAATATGCTATTAAAATATTATTAAAACTAGCCGTTATGAATAGTAATAACCACTTTTTGAAATTTTGTAAATTTTATTTTTCAAAATGGAATTCATTTTTGGATTCGTAATATCTAAATTAGCTTAGGGTGAAATTTTGGTACTTTTCGGATAACTTTCATATTCTGATGAATAGTGAAAATTACTAAATTTTAATTAAAAACAACTTTTTTAATCGAAATAATTAATAGTGCTAAATTATTAATTTGAGTGGTTTTAAAATATATTTAGAATATATTTTTACAATTTAATACAATGTTGGTCATTGGATTTAATTTCACATTTAAACCAGTTATAAACTAGTGTCAATCTTTTGATAGTTATTTTCTCTTAAAAACACGCTATTTGTTTTGACGACGAGAATTAATTTTTAAATTAGTTAATTAAACTGATATGTTTTGAATTTGGTAAAATAGACATCATTTTTGAGTTCATAATATCAAATATAGCTTAGGCCTAATTTTTGGTATTTTTCTGAAAACTTTCAATTTTCGATGAATAGTGAAAGCACTACGTTGTAGGTTAAAAACTGAATTTTGCATAAAACATAATTTTATCGCTTCTGTGAATGGAATTTCGAAAATCCGAGAGACACAGTTAATATCAAGGACTAAAATGTGGTTCAATGAGATGAAAATAATTTTTGGTGAATAGTAACTTTTTACTTTTTTTTACCACGGTAAAAAGTAAATAGGGTAAGTAAGAGTAAAGATGATATTATTATTACCCTAACACATGTCCTAATTCTATTGGATAAGTGAAATTCGATCAAAAACAAACTTAGGAATAATATATGACCATTTAGACCCACTTGTATTAGATTAGGACATTTATTATTAATTTATTTAAAGAAGGGTTAAAAGAGTTAAAATCAAAGTTTATTTACTAATGCATTTTTAATATGGGGTTATACATAAGATAAATTCGACTATAAATATGAATTAGAAAGATAAAAAGATTTCCTACATAATTTTATTTATTTGTAATTTTTAGACATTAAATAATTTAATTTATTTATGACACAAAGATGATGCAGTAATTATCTTATTAATGAAATATTGACATAATTAATGTTATAAATACCAAAATAAATATAATTTGAGACTTTTAATGAATTCCACTAATTTTCTAGGTTACTATGATATATTAGTGTTGATTTAATCAACTTGGTTCGAACATATAATTCTGTTATGACTTTCACAAAAATCATATATCAAATAGTGTCAAAATTGACACAAAATAGTTTTTAAATCAAATATTATATTATTAATTGTTATTTTATTCCTAAAAATCTAAGGTTCGGCAAAATGACTTAGATAAGGATATATATATTAATAATGAACAATTTGGGGTTCTTTTGGCATGTTATAGTAAGTGTATTAACCATATAGTGTAAGAAAACAAAAAGACACGGTAAAAGTTAAATTATTTAACTTAGAGTTAAATCTAATTGATAAGGTTAAAATAATAACCTAAACTTGTCTAAATACTTTTGGTTGATAGTATTTCGACCCATCCCCACTTTAGCTCCGAAATAAGACCCTTTGGAACCATTATAAACCGATTTTGACTTTAATATAAAATAATATTTTGAGATATTCCTATGGTGCCCCTCTCCTCCCTTATAAAAGGACACCTCCTCCCCCTCCTCCTCACACCAATTTGAGCACTAAAGCTCGGCCAACCCCTGCCAAAATCCCTTCTCCACTTCTCTAGAGTAATCCTAGAGGTTCTGGTCTTCCTCAAAGACCAATTTTAGTGCCCTAAGAGGAGGTTTCAAAGAGGCGTTTCAAAGAAGAGGTAATATCCATTACCGATCTTTTCAATTTCTTTCTTATTCAACGTCTTCTTCTTTAGTTGTTTCATGATAATGTAATAACATCAGTATTACTTAAATACTGATATGTTATTATAAATATGAAAAAACTTTAATTAACCTTCTATCCATCCTACGGAAAAATGAAATCACCGCGCGTGCGTACGTATGGAATACCGTCTCCACGCCGTGGTGTAATCTATTTTCCATCATAACCTTACAAGGATGGGTATAATGGTGTAATGAGTAACTATATATGATTATTATATAGTGATATTGATACTGAAATAGTCTACATACATTTCAACACAATTCCATGACCATTGGAACGATATCATCGCTCGTGCGTACGTACGGACTACCGTCTCCACGACGCGATGAGATTCATTATCAATGATTAACCATTCATGAATGATTATAAAGTATATATAATAAGTACTAATGAAATATATGACATAATAATGATACTGGATTTATGTAAATTTATATGTAAGTCATCTACTTAATTCCATTCACTTCAATAAGGAAACGAAAACAACATCCATGCATACGTACGGACTACCGTCTCCATGAATGGTGTATTTCATTCCATTTATAGATTTATATATATATATATATATTCTGAATATATATTATATATAAATCATGTTTTACAGTCTGGATATAAGTAATCATGATCCAAGTAATCAAATTAATAATTACAAGTTAAAAACACGAACGACAAATGAGACGATTTTACCCAAAACACTACTTTAACATGAATTTACAAAAGAACAGGTAATATAAAGTCATAAGTGGACCATATATGATATAATAACAATGAATATGATTCTGGAATAAGTCAATAACATGATTTAAATCATTATACAGGAGGTTCGGACACTTACAAAGCAAGTCGGCCCTAAGGTAAGGGAAATATCAAAATCTCATTTTTTATCCGAGATTGTTTATACTTTGGTATTTACTGGGGTGTATTTTATCATCCACATCCATGTTTCCTAAACATGTAATATTATTTCCATCCACCTAAAATTTTTTAAATCCAATTTTACCCTTCAGTGAGTTTTTAATAAATGATATGAAAGGAATCTTTTGTCGTTTTTCGTACGAGGTATTTTTTGACTTTTCCGACAAAAGTACGAGAAGAATGTTTTTTTAAACTTATACAGAATGAATGGATTTTTAAAACATTATTTTCAAGAAGAATCCTTTACAAGTTTACAAATTTATTTTTAATCAACTTATTTTAGTTTTAAGTTGTATGACATGTTAAGAAAGGAAAAATGTTTTTGAAGAAGAAAGGATATTTTCCTCAAGAATGAAGTTGAAGTGTTTTATCAAAATTATTTTCCATCTAAGATAATAAAAGGTTATGTTTATATCCCTATTATTACATTGATTTGATTATGTTGTGAAGGAATTATTTTTATGAATTCCTTTATCATATATGAATTGTTTTATGATGTCATGATCTTTAAGATTTCTTTTTTTATTACATGGGTTATGAAATGATGTATGATTTATGATTTTGTGGCACACATAATAATGGTATAATTATGAGATGGGTGGGACCTATATCTCCCTCTAATGCATTGGGTAATGATTTTATATCTCATGAGATAGACATGGCTGGAATGGTAGGTTATACCGGTTCAGTGAAACAGGACTGAAACGAGGGTTACTCGATTCAGAAAGGGACCTTGTCCACTAAGATAGTCTTGGAAATGAGTCCTGACTAACAAGAAATGATTCTCTATGATTATGTGTGAATGCCACAAAGTTTCATGTTTTATGTTATGATTATTGTGATTACATTTCACTGCCATGATTTATCCCATGTTAAGAAATTATGCTCTCTTTTGCAGGTTAAGATTTCCAAAATGTTATGTTCTTATGAATATGATGTGATTGATATTTCTTTTGTTTACCCTTACTGAGCATTTGAGCTCACCCGTTTATGTTTTATTTTCCCCAGGATATAAAGAAAGGTTTTAGGTAAAAAAAAAGGAAGATCTTCATGGGAGATGTTGAAGATCTTTCACCACGATTAGAAGATTATATTCCGAGTTTCCAAAGACACTAAACTATTACGATCTTTGTGTGTGTGTTTTTTTTTGTTATGTACTAAGTATTCCGAAAAAGTAATGTAATGTCCATGTATGTCAAGATAAGGGTCTCTACATCAGCTGCTTAGTAAGGATAACAATATAGCGGAAACTTTCAAAAATAAAAATAATCATTTACGGAAATGTATAACTAAAACAATAGCCTTTTAAACTTGAACTTCAACATAATATGGAAAAATTAAAATGAAATAATTCCATTTAATTATTCACATGGATATTCTACTTGTAGAATAATCACATGAAATATCAATAACCACTTTCATAATGATGGAATGCATAATGCCATACTATCATAACCACGTAGCCAAAGCCTCATTCCAAGACTACAAATAATATTTTTCCAATGCCTCTTGCCAAGACCCTAGTTTGTCTCAGGAGACCTACTGATGCATCAAGGAGCTATAGAAGGTTTGACCCGTCACTTATTAAGTCCAATTAATTCCTTATATGAAAAGGTTTAAACATATCATAAATCATAACATAATCGTATCACATAAAACATGCATAAAGGAAACATAGCATTTCCACATTTCAATCCCAAGATATTAATACAACACGTTGATATAATAAAAACATTATCAAAACCATTTTCAGTACCAAAATAAATTAGAAGTAAAACATGGTATTTATTTTTCATTTTAAGATAATGTTAAGGATTGTAGTGGAAGCCAAAACTCAAATAATAGTCACGGCAGCGGGGAAGTCATTGTCACCGCATACGTATGAAAAAAATATTCTCTTTTTCTGTTTAGTAAAACTCTTCTTATAAAAATATTCCTTTTGAATAAAAGTAAAATTCAAAGGGTTTTATACACCGTATAAAATAATGTTGTGTATAAAATAAAATATGCCCCAATGAATGGAGATTGAGACGAAGTCCCTTACCTCGTGTCCGACTTAACCTGATCGTTCATTAACCTCTTGAATAATAAACTAGAGTTAATTTATACTTTCTTAAGAACATTTTCCATGTTCATTATTCCTTTTATATCACTTATTACAATGTTATGAAAATTATGTAGTCATTTAAGTTAATAACGGTCGTTTTGTCGATCATTGGTACTTGAGTCAACAATAAACTTCTTATAATTACAAGTTGCTTATGTGGTAGAATATCCATTTTATCCAGAATTAGTTTAATGATTTAGATATCATATATATATTATATATCCAGTATATAAATTCTTTTACAATATTACATATCATTTATAGGTATGAAATTAAATTCACTGTTCATGGAGACGGTAAGCTATATGTACGCATGAATGCTACTTTCATTTTTATTTCGTATTTAATGGAATTAAATCATAATGATATAAAGTTAAATTATAATTACAGTATAATATAATATATAATATCATTTACTCCATCCTTTATATGTTCCATATATGGAATTAACGATTCAAATAATTTTGAGGGGGCAGTAGTCCACACTTCCTAAATTGAAATTATCGTGTTTACCCATAATGGAGATCATAAAGGTATTCCGTAAATGAAAAATAAAGAAGCATAAAGAAAACATAAACATAATATATATATCAAATATAGAAATATTTTCATTATAATGTCCACCATGAGAGGTTTTAAAATAAGATTGAACAATCATCGTTTCGTGAGGCAGTAATTCACCACCCATAGAAACAGTATGTTCTTTAACCATTAGACGATGGTCTGTGTAAGTGTAAATCAAATACTTCTCATAACAACAACCTAGTATATTTAAGATAATTCTTATGTTACTAAAGAATGGAATAAAAAGAGTTTAAGGGTTTGGAGAAGAAAAATAATAAAAAATAACATAAGTGAATACATTACCTTTAAATCGGGTAACTGTTTTTGATTTGATCCAAAGGCTTCCATGGGAAGACTTCTGCCAAAATGAGGCTTCTAGGAGTAAGAGAGGAATGTTGAGAGAGTATTTGGGTAGAGGATGTCCAAGATAAATGGCTTTGATGGTGTGAATAAGGTGGTAGAAGTGGGGGCCTTTTATAAGATGAGAGGAGGGGCACTCTTGGAATGTCATGAAATGTTACATTATTATGAAGTGATTTTCGGATTTCAAAGGACCCACAATTATATAATTCTAAGATAGGGTGATAAGGGTTCAAAATATAATCATAAAATAGGATTTTGAAAAGTTTACGTCTTATATTTTACATTATCTTTTCATTTTATTTAAATCATTAATTAATATGGTAATCGCTGCATCATCACGGTGTCATACAAAATTTAATTTATTTAATGTCTAAAAATTATAAAAAAAATACTATGATTTTGGAAATCGTTTTAGGTTTCCAATTAATATTTATAGTATAAAATATGACTTGTATAACCCCATGTAAAAATTGTTTTAGTAAAACAATACAAGTTTGAGAAATTTTTATTTTAACTTTAAATAAGATGTTATTAATGTCAATTTCTTACCCAAGTGGCCCCATGGGGTCCCCAAGTTGAACCATTGATTTTCATGGTCGGCCATGACTCAACCAATAAGGTTTGGACATGTTTCAAGGTAATTTCATATTATTATAACTTTATTTTTACCTTAAATTACACTAATTAAATTTAATCGCGATTAATAAAACATAAAAGTTACTATTCACTAAAAAATTATTTTAATCTCATTGAACCACAATTTACTTCTTAATAAAAACCATGTATGTCTGATTTTTGAAAATCAAATCACAGAAGTGGTAAAGTTTCATTTAAATGAAAATTCAATTTTTTAACTACCTCATAATGGTTTCACTATTCATCAAAAATTGAAGTTTTTCATAAAAATACCAAAAAATCACCCTAAGCTATTTTTTATATGTTGAATTAAAAGATGATGTCTATTTTAAATTTTTTAAAATATATTAGTTGCATTAATTAAATTAATAATTAATTTTCTTTATCAAAACAAATAGCGTGTTTTTCAAAACAATATCCATCAAAAGATTGACAATTGTTTATGTCCAATTTCAAAGTGAAATTTATTATAATGACCACCATTGTATAAAATGGTAAAATTATAATCTAATTATACTTTAAGAAAACTCAATAGTATAATTTATCACTATAATTTATTTTGATTAAAAAAGTTGTTTTTAAGTATTTTTCACTATTCATCGATAGTTGGATGTTCTCAGAAAAATACCAAAAATTCACCATATGCTAATTTAGATATTCCAAATCCAAAAATGATGTCCATTTTGAAATATAAAATTTATATAATTTCAAAAAGTGGGTATTACTATTCATAACGGCTACTTTGATTGGTCGAGGTGTGTTAGAATCTCGAAATTACGTACAATGCAGGCTATTGAATTATTGAAAAAAAAGCGTACCATGGAATCTTGGGGTGTTAAACCCAGTATTATATCATATACATCCATCTCCAGCATAAAGAAATCCCATTTCATCTCAGCTCCATCAACAGTTATAGTACATGCTCTACACACGAAGGCTTGACATTTTCTTTCACCAAGAGGAGTTTGCAGTTTCTAGACAGAAGGCATCATTTCCAGTTTTAGACATAGAAAGTCAACAGTATGAGAATAAATGAAGGAATTTAATGCACCAGTATCAAACAACACTTGAAAAAAGGTAGAATTAAAAAGAATCGTACATCTTACTGTTGATGGTCCAGTGATCATTAACAATCATCTCCTATGCTCCATACAATTGCTTCATCGCTGAACTGTTCTCCTTGTTGCCTTTCTGAGATTGCCCAAGTTTAAGAGTCATGGTATTTAGAGAATCATAATGTATTTCTCTGTTATGCTGACGAGACGGACTCTTCTGTCCTCGTTCTTTCAAAGAAAACGATGCTTGTGACGCCAGAGAAGTGTCACGTGCGCCCGACCTTAGTGTATTTCTACAATAGTGTTGTAGATGTCCAATTTGCTTGCAATTGTGACATTGTCTAGGTTGTGTCGTACACTCTCAATTTATGTGATCTGTCAACCCACATTGAAAACACCTGGCTTTCATCATTGGTCGTGGAGGAAGATTCACTAATCCAGCCGTCTGATTCTGATTCCCACTCCCACCTTAGAAGTAGGTGTCCCTCATCCGCTTATTCGTAGTATTAGAGTTCCCACCTGTTCTCATGGGTATCATCATTCTTATTCCTATTGATCCTGAGATATCACGCTCAGCAACCATTACTCTGTTCACCATCTCTGTATAAATTGCAATACAGAGTACCTCAATCTTCGATTTAATCTCCGGCCTTAGTGCTGAATCAATGATGTGTGCCTCCAAAGAAGCACATGCCGCAACCATTGGTGCAAAACAGACTAAATTCATGAACTTAGCCACATAATCTATGACAGAGAGACTCTCTTGTTTTATGTAGAAAAAGTCTATCATTTTAGGGATCTTGAACAATTGAGGATAGAATTGTTTGTTATACAATTCTTTAAAAACCTCCCAGGTAAGGCCTGCATCCAATTTAGCCTGCACCACTAAATCCCACCACTGACGTGCAATATCCTCGAGCATATACGTCGCCATCTTTACATTTAGCTCTAATGGTGTGCCGATGAAAATGAATATACGATTCATCCTAGTTAGCCACGCCTCCACCTTCTCGGGTTCCGCATCACCCCGAAAGATGGGTGGATTCATCTTCTGGAACTGAATGGAATGGCCTACACGCCTTGACTCATCCCTCCGATTCCCTGTGTCCGCATCCTGGAAGGCTTGAATGATACTCTGAACCATCTCTGGGTTCACATGTGGTTCAGGTGAAACCACATTCTCTGCATCTTCTTCGGGTTGGTTTCTACGATGCCAAACAGGTGCCATTTTCTATACAAACAACGCACTCCATTAGTCTCACTTCCTAGAAACTAAAGGCTTAGCATTTCAATCTCAATTACACCACTATCACAACACCGATTTCCAACCATTTCTAAAACAGATGTTTTATTTCTATTGAAAATAAATCTATTTTCAAAATACATTAACCATTATCTTTTCAAAATCAATCATTTGAAAACGTTCTTAAAATTTTCATAAATCACGCTTTTTCATCAAACCATATTCCATTTCTCAGAATGATTTATGCCATCCTAGTGGGAATTCATTCCTCTATCATGCATGTCATGCTCATCTCATTGGATAAACCCATGAAAATGAAATTTCCAAAATTCCAGAAGTGTATCCAAAACACTAATGTACCCAACACCCTGGTAACTTGAAGTTCAGCATAAACGGGTTAGCAACGTCCTTTTATGCTATACATTTCATGTTATGACAATCATACTTCTGTCTAAGATGATCACCCAAGGAATATAAAAGAAATAATTTCAACTCCAGGACCAAGAACATCGATGATCACTTGGAAGGAAAGGACCGAACAAGCTGATACCATTTTAATGACCCGCAAATTCTCATTGGATTGAGAGCTCAACGAGTCATTACTAGGCCTTAAGCGACATCTCCAATGCGCCAAAGGCTGGCAATAAATGCCGAATGGTTTCAAAATTCTTGGGGTATGATTCACCCTTTAACTGAAAACAACCAACAAACAGAGCAACTAGATAAACATCTCCAAGAAACCGCTGTATGATGCATGATTTAAAACCAAAACAACTCAACCATTAATTTTATAAAAAACCAACCAAAAGTACCACAGTGAAAAACAACACAAAACATCATAGTAAATAGCGGAAAGACAACTCAAAGACTATAAGACAACAACCCAACTCCATGATCTAGAAGCTCCAAGATCCAACATCACAAAACAGCCCAAGTATCATGAAGAAGTGCTCTAATCATGTTACACATTACCTTTCCCAATGACCCGGTATATGACATCTGCAAAAGCACCAACCTGCCAAAGTAGGGGTTGAGTAATGAAACTCAGTAGGTTTTACCCCATGACTTCCCAACCCATGCCTCAGGGATAAAACATGTTAGCACATTTATATAACACAATTTATATAAAACAATTCCAAAACAGTTCACAACATAACAAGTTCCATGTAAAAACCATTTTCGAAAAAAACCAAAATTTCTCAAGAAAAGCATTCAAGAAAAGTTCCAAATTCCTTTCACATTTCCATCTTTTATATTCGTTCCATTTCACCAATCCACACAACCAACCATGCATGGAAACTAGACCTCCCAATACTCACGAGTGGTGAGTTATCCTTCCACTGAGTCGTTGCTTAGTTGAATACCTTGGCGTGGGTACGTCAAGACCTTATCTGTCCCAACCTATTGATGGGGGGACTTCTCGCACTTATCCATCCCAATTCATATGAACACACACCACAACCCATGAAATCCATGCCCAAAACCAAGTGTGTTCAAAACCTTTCAATAAAGCAATTCCCTTTTATTGAAACCCCCTTTTTCCCGCAACCCATTTTCCAAATCCAGTAAAACCATATTTTAAAATCACTATTTTAAAATCAAGAAAACAAAACACTTTGCACAATAATTCTTTCAATTTCCACAATTTTATCAAAATCCATAAATCATCACTAAGGAAGATTTCTAACATGTTTTTCACCACAAGTCCACAATCTAAACCAAGCGATTAAATCAATTTGAACTAATCCTTCATGTTCTAAGAAAGAGTAATCAAGAGTGAAGCCACCTACCTAAAAAAATTGGACGAAACCAAGCCCCGTACATGGAACACTCAAGAACACCGGGTCAAAACTCTAAAACTCTCCTTATATATCATCTCCTAACACAACCAACTCCAAATTTTTCCATATTGGGCATCCACACCCTTAGATCTACCAATAATGGGCATAGATCTAAGAAAACGATAGAAGAGGAGAATTAGATCTCAGTAGCTCTATGAAACCGATCAAAACAAATCACATACATTAAGAATCCGGCTTCAATTCGCCAAGAAAAGCCTTCGGATCGCCTCCAAAATGCTTGGGAGAAGTCTTCCAACCTTCAAGGGAGAGAAATCCCAATTTAGTGCCGCATAAGATGTTTAAACAATTCAATTAAAATAAAAACGAGTTAGATCCACAATTTGAGGATCTAACTTTATGTGACTGCATGGTTAGTCCGCACAATTTGACAAACCGTGCCCTAACCAAGCGTTAGCTTCTGCCTCGGCCATCCTTCATGCAAGGTCTCATCGCACGGGTTCCCTTAACCATGCGCCACCCATGCGCCTTCCCCTTTTCTTAAACCATCAATTCAGGATCTTCAGATTCTCTCATATATCACCCAAACCATTTAAAACAATGAAAAGCATCAAGAAAGGGTTACATACCCGAAACCGGAGGTATTACATGGATCATGAAAATTCAATGATAAGTGTTGTTTTCATATCTCTTTGTTATGATTATCATGCTTTATCATGAATTTATGTTTATGTTTCTCTTGTTCTATATTGATATTACTATTTCCTAACATGTATTTTTTTCCTCATGTTAATCCATGTTTATCCCCTTGTTGGGACTAATAGATCTCCCTTTTCTTATGCATGTCCTCAGTTTATCCAATG
Source organism: Viscum album (assembly GCA_963277665.1). Taxonomy (NCBI): domain Eukaryota; kingdom Viridiplantae; phylum Streptophyta; class Magnoliopsida; order Santalales; family Viscaceae; genus Viscum; species Viscum album. Next base: position 1,561,477,131 of record OY728156.1, read on the forward strand.
CAATTCTAAGTGCGAGGGAATATTATGGTCATTTAAATGATTTTTTCAATAAAGTTGTTTTATTTCATGTTCTATGTTGACATGTAATGATCCTAAGCCCCAAATACACTAGTTCTATTGATATTCTACGTTGTATCAAGTGATGTTTATGTAATAAATAATGTTTAAGTTTATAATAATGATTAGGTTTGTCATAGTATGCATGTTGAGAGTGAGGGGGTGTAGATTGGGAGGGTGAAAAAAAGATGTGAGTGGGGTCCACAGGTTGGGAGGGAGGGGAGAAATAGGTTGGGATGGGGTGTAGGTTGTGAAGGAGGATTTGAATGTTGGTAGGGAGGGGTGTGAAGTTTGGGATGGGGATGCATTTTAGGAGAGAGGGTGTGGGGATTTAGGTTAGGAGTGGAAGTGGGAGGGTGGAGTGCATGTTGTAATGGGGGATAGGTTTGGAGAGGGGCTTCATGTTGAGAGTGAGGGGGTGCTTGTTGGGAGGGAGTGGGACGTATGTATGGAGGGGGGGAACAAGTTTGAGGGGATTGAATTTGGGAGGGAGGGTTGGGGATGCAGGTTAGGAGGGAGACATTTTTTGAGGGGGGTGGCATGTTGGGAGTGAGGGGTGATGGTGGGTAGGGTGGGGGAAATAGGTTATGAGGGGGAGGGGTGTGCATGTTGGGACGGAGAGGGAAACAGTTTGGGAAGGGGTGCATGTTGGGAGGGACGTGGTGTGCCGGTTTGGAGAGAGGGGTATGAAAGTTGGGAGGGGGCTGAATTTTGGGAGGGAGGGGTGGGGGCTGATAGTTGGGTGGAGAGAGGGGTGTTCTTGTTGGAGGGGAGGTGTATTGGTTGGGAGGGGGATTCATGTAGGGAGTGAGGGGGTGAGGGTTGGGAGGGAGGTGGTGGGAAATAGGTTTGTAGGGAGGTTAATGTTGGAGGGAACATTAATATAGTAGGAAACTCATGCATGATAACATCTGTGGAATTGTATAAAAGCGACCACCTACCACAGACAAGGATCTACCACCATCTCCAGGCTCTATCAATCCTTGGTCAAGCCCATCCATGCCCCATGTAATCACGTACCTCCACCAGAGGTTATAGCTTTCATCAAATGAAATAAATAATTATTTAGAAATAATTTTAATTAATTATTTAATTTAATCCAGTGTGTAATTATCACCTTTTCAAATCACAAAGTACAATTGCACCACCAAGACCTCGACCAACCACGCTAAAGGGTTAACAAAGCACCCCAACACCAACATGAGAAAAATCCTTAACCAAAAACACTGAATCATTCATTAAATTAGTTTATTTTATGAAAAAGTTCTTCAAAAAATCACATTTATTAAATAACTAACCAAAACAGACAACGGTGGCATTCATATATCATCCAAGGATAATTTCTAAGTAGGTTTTATAAAACCACATCCATTTTGGTAAATTAAACCATGAACTTGTGTGATTGACATCGAATACCTAAATATAACAATGTGAAATGATAGGATTTATAATGGGGGTTTAAATATAGAAGATGAGTAGAAAAAAATACCTGAGATCACTAATAAAACACCCCATCCACCTATCCATTTCTACTGCTTCCTAAAACCCCCAAGACACCTCCTGGTATATAAACTCTAACAAAAAATATTCTGTTAAGGATTCGGAACACTCATAATATTGTTTGGACTCCAAGTTCTAAAAAAAAAACCATCTAAAATGGAAAATTCAAATTACATTTATAAGTCTAAATCCTATAATAATTTATCTCATTACAGTCATGGTAGTTCAGTTCACCCATTGTGGTTCAACCTTTTCATGTAGTTGATCAAAATCCTTTGTGACGTGTAAAATAAATTTACCTCACATGGAATTCGAGCACTAACTACTGTAGTGTAGAAATTTAATAGACATTATATTAATAATTATAGGGAAACTACACCATATTTTCATACACAGGATTCATAAAAAATACCTTTACATATTATTAGGACAACCTCCTCACCCACATACCCTTGTTCACGTTTAATTATTACAATGTTAGCATTATTAAAATGCATGCAAAAATTTATGCAAGAACTTTTCTGAAGAGAACAATCATATGCACATCTATTATTTACAATTAAAAACCCCCCCACAGTATTATCTATAAATCCTAAAATTTTACTATGATGTATAAATTTACTCTATAATGAAAGCCCTTATATTATTTCCATATCTATATCACCTACACACATAGAGTTATACCCTTACAATAATTCATTATTTTAAATCTCAGCCTTATGAAGACCAATATAAAACCTTATGAAACTACCTAAAAATAAATTTACATGGGGATGAAGATTCTAAATTTACATAATTTGAGGAACAGGAACTCAAATAAGTGAAAAATTAATATCTTAAATAATAAAAAAACAATAACATAACATATACTATTTACCGGAACATAATAGAAATGAACCATTCTCATCCATACAAGAATTAAATTCTAGTTCATAATGTATATCAATAAGTCTCACTCATATGTCAAAAATGGAGGGGATTAATATCCCCCCCATCACCAACATCCACATTCCCATCATCATCATCATCAGCAACAATATAATCAGCAGCCAATTCATCAATAACAGTGTCATCAACATTCTCAAAACCAACAACTCTATTTCCACCACCTTCATCTACACTAACACCCTCGTTGGTGTCACCTGGAACATCATTTAGAGAGTTCATTAATTCTATATATGATTCAAATGTTGAAAGAGTCTATGATGGAAGTGGCTAACATAGAACTACCATAGCTTCCATGAAATTCTCATTCATCAGCTTACATATTTCACACTCTTCTAAAGATATTTTATTTTCCTCCACTCCTTCAGCATGAGTGATTTTTAGCTCAGAGGTCTGAGAGTCTTGATAGTAGGCCGATGATGACCAATACCTAGAGGGGAAGATGTTTTCCCTGGTAGACATTATACTCTCCACAAGAGATCCTGGCCTAATACCTGACCAAAATGATCGCGTGTCCTGATGTTTTCATCCTCCTTACCATTTACGACCTCCAAGGTAGTCTGTTCAAATTATAAAAATATTAAATTGTGAATTTCATATAAATATTTAAAAGATAATTAAAAAACCCAAAAAATTAATCTTGTGACTGTGCATTTTCTACACATCCATCCTTTTTATTTCTACTGGAGATAAATAATTAGGCATGAGGTACTACACCATCAAGGCCCAATAAATCTTTCTACAAATGAGAAATATAAAAATATATATTATAACCATATATGAGAAATTCATAAAAAATTCCTATGTCTATTCAATAATATTTTTAGCAGAACAACTTGTATAAAATCACAATACCAAGTTAATGTACCTTTTTCTATTCATCTTGGGCATTGTAGTGCACCACAATGAAAACAGATATTTCATACAATATTTATTACTTTTTTCATTGAAACTTTTTATGAAAATTCCAATCAAATTAATAAGAATAAAATTTTATACGAAAACCATTAATGATTGAGATTAACTTAAACATAGTAGTCTTTCAATGTGTAATCATTTTTTCAGATTAACTTTTTTTGATAATTAGGGAAAGTGGTTACCCCCTCTATGTTATTACTGACCCTTCTCTTCCAAACAACATAAAACTCATGCTTTTATGAGAACCATATCACCCCACCATCCATCAACCTTATAATTTTAGTAGCTTCACCATTGGGAATGTTAAACTGATTCTTCATTGAACATGTTATTTCATTTAAATACAACAATATTATAGATATAACATTATAAAATTTTCTTACCCATATTTCCTCCATTTTTTCCGTGGTCTCATTACTGATATGTCTCCATGAAACCGGTTCCATAGAATGATATCATGATACTTGGCCAAAGTGGCCATAAAACATCTACAGTATGTTTCATTTGGACACGCAGTCTCATTTTGCTGATTGTAATCCACCATTAGTTATGTCTGATTATTCCAAGCGTCCTTCATCCAAGTGTTTCCATGTTTCCTAAGATAATATCCCACTTAAAAAGAAAAATAGTGGGGAAATAGAATTAAGTCACAGTACAACATGACAAAAATAAATTGATATAATTTGAAATATTTTATAATAATAAAACCTTCTGCAAGATGTTCAATAGACCGTGATGGATCTGTGGGTTGTCCTGACTCAGCAACCTCTGAAGGAATTGTCTATTCCTGTGCATGCTATGGGTGGACATCATGAACTGGAGTGTAATTTAATGGAACAGACTCATCATATGATGGTTGAACGGTAGTAATTGGAGGCGATGTAGACACATCAGCATATGGGTAGTAGGATGGGGGATATATCATCATATATGGATATGGTAAAGGTGGAAACATCAATGGAAGTGGTGTAGTCATCATATTATAAGAAGAGGAAAATGAGATGATGGAGGCATTAGTGGTATCATATATAATGTCTGAAATTACATGTCATGTGAATAAGAGGGTATCAAAGATGATGATGGAGGCACAGATAAGAACATACCCAGATACTCAAGGGGAGGATAGAATGGTGTGGTGGAAGGGGTTTATGCTGGTGGGTCATCGTGGAAATGGGAATGAAGGGTGCTCCGTCAAGGTCTAGGAGCATCCCCACTCATACAATTTGTAATAGGATTGGGATTCACATCTGGTGGAATTGAATTACCCTAAAAAATAGATAATGAATATTAACATGAATTTATATGTAATTAAGAAGAAAAAAATTATATTTTTTATACTCATGGATTGAAGAAAAATAGGAAATTCACGCTCGAGCCCCGGTTGATCAGGATAAAATAGTCACTTCCTTCGAACATTTGTTTTATTTTGCATACTCTAAATAAGAATAAAATGTAAATTTTTTAGAAATAGTTTTTACATTGCATACAACATACATATATAATCAATTCATGAGAGTAAAAAATTTCAATTCTTTTAATTACTAATTGTACAAATTATTTCAAGGAAAAGAATTACACAGTTTTTAAAATGACAATACCAAGTTATAAATTTTTTAAATACAATATCTAAACCATGATTTTTAAATTGAAATAAATATAATTTAATGAGACGACACTAGAAAATTAAATTAAAACATATCATTCCATACTAAAACATAATTAAAGTAATTTCAGTAATACTATCATGAGAAACTCTTTTATATGTAAACTGAATGTATAATGAACATATGTGGTTGCATCTATATACTAATGGCCATTACTAAAGGTTAAACATAAACTCTTACAATGGGATAATTTGATTCATCAAATTCAATATTTTGGGAAAAACCAATGGGGGTGTCAATGGTAGAGATTTCATTAGAAACATCATGAAAAATATGTCTTGGAATTACTTCATTATTGACACCATAATTGGGTCTCAGGTGACCTTTCACATAAATCACATGTTTTTTCATTAATTCCAAAATTTATGGTTCATCAATTCATAGGAATCGACTCAAATGAGAAACTCTAAATCAACAGTCATCAATTAATGTTCCTTTTCATCTCATGGAATCAGACTATTTACATTTCATAACAGTGACTCTACCTTGAGAGTTGTAATCCAATGAAAATATTTTGTCAACAAGTCCATAATTATAAACATCTTCATATTGAGGCCAACTATTTTATTCATTGGAATAATAATTAGTTGAATAAATTAACATAATTCCATCGTGTTGTGTTCTCATTTTCACCGCTTGATCAGGTGTAACAAATTTACACCCATTGAGTGTTAAATACATTCATTCATGAACCAAAGAATTAGGACTAAAATAAAAATATCTTAATTATTGAGAAATGGAGTCAAAATTTAATGTCATCAATAGAAATATATATGAATAATAAAATTAAATGGATATTTATATTTTAAGATAATTAAATTAATGGTAATACTATTGATTTCAACCATGCAGAAACTCTAGCCTATGAAAAGCCTTTGTCTATCTCAATGGAAATGATCGATGAGATCTACTTATATTTTTTTTATGTTCCCTACATAAAATGATAATAAAATTTTATGGTATATGGTAAATTTCATAACATGAGATAACATATAAATATAAAAATTACATATTTTATTTAGTCATTGAGATAACCACATTTAAATAAGATATTATGATCTTCCATCTCTTGTTATTCCAGGAACAATGTAGAAAATGTATAAGACCCAAAAATTCTTCTTATTTGGGGAAGATATGGAAACAAGAGATTAATTTCCCCATACTATTCATCTTAATTTATCATTATTCTGTTATTTCTTGTGGTCTCATCATAAAAATACATTTAACAAAAATCCATACATTCTTGAGGCAGATAACCCCTCACAATCGAACCTTTAGGAAAATTCTTATTTCTGACAAATGATTTCATTGTGCATATATCTCTATCAGAAGGATACATCCACTGAAAAAAAATTGGACCCCCAATAATTTATTCATTTGGATGAATAAATATTAAATGCAAAATGCAACTGAAAAAAGCATAGAGGAACAAAATTACATCTCACGTAAAATTACTGGCACATCCTATTGCATTTTTATCAAGAATGTATTGGAAAACCTTTTAGCACAAAGGCCTATAAAAAATGGAAAAAAACGAATTAGTAAAAGCCTTACATTATTGGAAATTAAATTCCAAATTTCTGTTGGAATCAATTTGTGAAGATGAATGTGACAATCCTGAGTTTTAGAGATTTTAGTTTCAAATCTCTTCTATTGAATCATTTAGATATGTTGTTGGAATATCCATCACGAACCATGATATTCTTCAATACTACAAGAAATTTATCTTTCTATAATAGTGTCACCACATAATAATCATAAGGAACATTTAATTTGATTACACCTATACACACAGGGTGGATTTATAGTCAAATACCCTAATACAACAAGTCCCGATGAGATCAGAAGTCAACGTTTGTCTTCCCCTTGATATTCAGAAGAATTGAAAGAAAAATTTCACATATATTTTTTCTAAATATTCATTATTTCAAAAAAATATCATAAAAAATTTGTAGACTAATATGAAAACACATAAAAATACTTCTATTTTTCAAATTGTATGTGACTTTAGTGTCAACCTTCTTATTCTTTTTATATTTCAACTGACATTTCCATAAATAATAACTATAATCATTCAATTGAATAAGCGCATCCCTTATTAACATATGTTGAGGTTGTTTCTCAGTCCCAATGGTATTATAAAACCTCTGAAAATTTATCATGTATGATGATCAATTGGTAAGAATAAATTATTCCCCATGATACTTAAATTATGATGATATTTGAGCCTTCTTGATAACAAATTCTTCATACATATATAACATGATAGTTTTCCCTTCATGCCCCACCGATAAATAATTTCATAAGCACATCAATCATTTCTGGTCCATATAATGGAAGAACACATATAGAAAATATTCTTTGATGAATCATCGAATGTCCATACTGTAACACCCCAGGTAAATAAAGAATATGACTTTTTTATATTTATCCATATTTGGGAATAAAATATTAATATTACTTTAAAGGGGATGATATGCTCGATGGCGTACCCAATACCCAACAACGAGTTTCTTAGGAATCTTACGTTGCACTCTAATAATAAAATAATATTATTTTAAATAGTAGTTAAAGCCTAGCCATTGTAATGGAGGGAATGAACAGAACTAACTACAAAGTGATTATTTATGTTTGTCAAATATTTTTACTTTTTACAATAAATGTTAGAGGATTAAAAATGCAAATGAATCCAATTTTAAGTTTAAACATTCTAATATTCTTTAAAAGGTCGATTAATAGCCTTTTGATGGCGAACCTCTTTTAAATCCACTTTTTGACAATTTTATGTCTTATATATGACAAAATAAAATTCTTCTTTAGAATCGGGACATCAAAATTTACTTTGTGTAAATTTTTGGTATCTTTCCGATATAGTTCATTTTTTTTAATGAATAGTGAAAAATGTTGTATTTTAATTCAAAACCACTTTTTAGTATAATTTATTTATATGATTATATTATCTTTTGAATTGGTTTTAAAGTGAAATTTGAATATATTTTTACCATTTAATCCAATGGTGGACATTGGAATTAATTTCACTTTGAAATCGGACTTAAACTAGTGTCAATATTTTGATACATTTTGTTTCATAAAAACACGATATTATTTTGAAAGCGGGAATTTATTATTAAAATAATTAATGCAAATTATATGTTTTGAATTTTTTGAAATTAGACATCATTATTGAATTCGGAATATCAATTATATCTTAGGGTGAACTTTTGGTAATTTTCTGAAAAACTTCAATTTTTGATGAATAGTGAAACCACTAAGTGGTACTTATAAAAACTGATTTTTCATTTAAATGATAATTTTCTATCTTTGTGTTTTGAATTTCAAAAAATCTGACATAAATGGTTGTAATTAAGAAGTAAAATGTGGTTCAATGGGATTAAAATAATTTTTTGGTGAATAGTAACTTATTAAGTTTTTAATCGCGATTAGAGGTAATTAGTGTAGTTTAAGATAAAAATAATGTTTTAGTAATATAAGATAAGCATGACACATGTCCTAGCCTCATTGTATGTTTCACGGCTGACCAAGACAATCCATGGGTCAACTTGGGGACCCCATGGAGCCACTTCGGTTGGAAAATGACATAAATACCTTTTTATTTAATGTTAAAGTAAAAATGACACACACATAAGATGTTTTACTAATAGAATTTTTACATGGCGTTATAAAAGACATATTTTTTATTATAAATATTAATTATAAATCTAACAAGATTTCCTACATCATGATATTTTTTATAATATTTATACATTAAATATATTAAATTATTTATGACATCATGATGATGGAGCAATTACCTCATTTATAAAGAATTTAATAAAAATAAAAGTTAATGTAAAATCTATGACCTAAACATGTAAAAAACCTATTGGATGGGTGGATTTCGAACCCTTATCACCTTATCCTCTAAACACATCAATGTGGGACCATTAAAATCTGAAACTCATTCTAAAATAAAGTAACATTTTTTTACTTTCCAAGAGTGCCCCTCCTCTCCTCTTATAAAAGGCCCCCACCTCTACCTCCTTACCCACACTTCCAAAGCCTTTGGCTCGGCCAACCCCTGCCCATTTTGTCTCTCCAAATACCTCTCTAACTTCTTTGAAGCCTCAAATTGGGCAGAAGTCTTCCCAAGGAATCCTTTGATCTCAAACCAATGAGAGTTACCCGATTTTAAGGTAATGTCTTCACTTGTGTACTTTTGTTTTATTTTGCCTCTCCAACCCCCTAAACGCTTTTTATTCATTTATTTTTTTAACAAATCCGGTATCTTCAATATATTAGGATGTTTTTTTAAGAAGGATTAGAGATACACTTTCACACACCTTCATCTAATGGTTAAAGAACATACTTTTTCTGTTGTTGGCGATTTTCTGCCTCACGAAATGATGATTGTTCAATATTATTTTAACACCTTTAAAGTTGGCCATTATGATGTCACTATATTTTATATATTGTATATTTATGTTTAATATATTATTATTTATTTTATATTTAAACCATACATTTATTCTTTTCATGTTGTGTAAATGTGATAATTTCATATGAGGAAGTGTGGACTACCGCCCCCTCAAGTGATGTGACTCGTACATGCAATACATGGAATGTATAAAGAATGAAGTTAATGAACATATGTGACCTATATAACATATATATTATACTATAATTATAATATATATATTTATATATATCATTTATTTTTAATTCCGTTAATATGACAAAGAAAAAAATGAAAGTAGCGTTCATCCGTACGTACGGGCTACCGTCTCAATGAAAGGTGCTTTTCATTTTTTATGTCCAAATGATATGGAATAGTATAAAATTAATATGTACTGGATATATATGATATTTTAACCATTAATACTATTCTGGAAATTATTGTCTTATAACTACATGGACAATCATTTTTCAAACAAGTTCATTTTTTACTCATGTACCAAACATCGACAAAAACGTCTGATATGAACTAACATTATTAAACCATTATTATAACATTATAATATGTGATATGAACAGAATAATAATTTTTAAAGGAGTTCCTTATGCAATTATAAATTGACCAAAGTTTATTATTCCAGAATATAAAGAAACGAACAAGACAAGTTGGACTAGAGGTAAGGGATCCTACCCCTCTCTTTCTTTTTAAGTACACTCATTTATGTCATTCCTTTTAAGCTCATATTTATTGTGATTGGGTTGTTCTTTTATATTACTATTACTGTAATTTTTATGTTCATATGATGATAGACCCTATTTCCTCTCATCAATCCATTTTGGAAGTTTTAAGTGGTGTTGTTAGGCTACCGAGTTTTCGTAAGGGATTTTTCATCTCACTTTTATTCCCGTGAGACTTATGCTACATTTTCCACAATTTCCTTTTAGTAGTGTATGTACTGCCTATTATTATACAATTTGTGTAGTATAATTTTATTTATGGGTATTCACATCTTCATTGTATGACCCTTCTTCCATGGGGTGTACGTTTCGAATGTTACCAAACTCGGTAAGGGGACCTTTCACCCTCCTCTTTTTAAAAGACTTCATTTGTCATGTCTTTTAATTCACATATTATTTTGATGGGATATGTTCTTTTATATACTTATTGGTAAAAATTTTATGTCCAAGTGATGAGACTCCCTTTTTATCTCTCATCAACTCATTTTCGGAATTTCGAAGTGATGTGGTTAGGCTGTCGAATTTTACCAAGGGAACATTTTAACCGAATTTCGATTTCTTTGGGTTCAACATGTAGTTATTGAATATGTCATCTTTTGAATATGTGTGAGTGACTTTTTATTGTTTTACACTTAATATCCACTTATATTTGGTGTATTTATATTTGTCACACATAATTTTGAGATTGATTTATCCTTAATTTAAGGATACTTTCTTTATAAGGGATTTCATCACATTTGACATTTCTATTGAGACTTCATTGTAGTTATGCACCAATTCACTCTTATATGGTGTATATTATGTCCTTTGGAATATTATATCATGAATCCATTTATTCTCATGATATTATAAAGTTCTGACTAAATGTTATTCCTCAATTATTGTATTCAAGTGTATCTAATTTTGGTAAAACCCCTTTAAAAAAAATATCGCTTTAAATGTTTTAATTATTTGTTCTTATTAGTATCTATGTTTTCAAAATTGTTTTAAGGATTTACTTATATTAATATTAATGGTTTAAAATTTTAAAATCTTCAAGGTGGTATAGGACACTTTGATTCAAAAAACTCTTTATTAAATGTTTTAAATGGTTTTGGAAATGGTTTCTTTTTGAATGGATTCATTATTTAAATATACTAAAATGTTATATTGTGATTGAAATGTGGAAATGTTATGTTTCCTTTATGCATGTTTTATGTGATACGTTTATGTTATGGTTCTTGGGCATTGTTATGAAAACGGGTGGTTCTGTGATAAAATAAGGGCAGGTGAGCCCGATATAGATCTCAAATGCATTGGGTAACGCGAAGGAGTGAAACGTTAAGGTTTCTCTAAAGAGATTTAGGGAATATACTATGATGGGTATTCCAAATGTAACCAAGAGGGTTTCTCCTTACATAAGAATGTTATGAATGCCTCAAGTTACCTTTTATGTCTTATGATTTCTATATTTTATTCATTATTTGATGAGTTATATTAAAGTGCCTATGTTTTATGGGTAAAGTATGATTTGATTCTTATGTATATATGAAATCATGTTTCCTTTCCATATTTTTATACCCCTTACGGAGCTTTTAGTGCTCATCCCATGTTTTTGAAATTTTTTTCACAGGTCAAGGGAAGGGTTCATGATATGATGATAGTGTCAAGGAAGTGTCAAGAAAGGAACCATGTTTTATTTTAAATATGTTTCCTTTGATGGGAAAAATGAATACAATCTTTTATGTAACCACTTTGTTTAAATGTGGAATGTAATGAATGATTTATGATCTAATTCTATAAAACTCTAAACCTGAAAAGATCCTCAATGTGTAATCTTTTAATAACTCAAGATTAAGTAAGGTTTAAGGCTGGGGCCTTATAGTTGGTATCAGAGGTTGGTTTAGATAGCATTAGAGGTTATGGTACTCTTTAAGAATAAGTGACATTACCATAATGGTTAGGATTTCAGAAAGAGTCCTAGTTTTAGATAAAGTGAATGAGTACGTATTTCTTAGTGTTTATCTTGTTGATTAGTACATTATGGTTTTTTTGATATACTCACACTAACATTTTTGGTTTTAGTAAATGGCTGGATCTAGAAGGAAAAAAGTAACAGTGGATGTGAAGGAAACGTTGATAGTTTTTTGAGAAAGCAACTGAATGATATGGGAGCTGCAATGAGAACTCTTGTGTTTATCCTCAACCAACTATCTGGAGTCATGATTGACCACCTAAACCTTGGTTATTTTTCTAAGGCATCATATATGCGTGAAAAAAAATCCCTACGGAACTACAGGTAATAATCACAAAAGGTAAGTGTGTTAAAAAACCTATGTGTCAAATATGTGGAAAGAAACACATTGGAAAATGTTTCAAAGGGACAGAAATATGCTATAGATGTGGAAATGGAGGTCATAAAGCATGAACCTTCCATGGAAAAAGGAAGAATTCAGTTGACTTGAAGAAAGGGAAAGAAGTTCTTTCTAAGGGATCAATTGAATGTTTTAAATGTGGTGTTCATGGTCATTATGCAAACACATGTCCTATGAAGAAGTTTCGTGAATGGGATCACCAAGATCGTACAAATACTCTTTTACCAATACCTAATTCCATTCCGATTGAGGATGAAGAAACTAACAATGACAAATCAAAGGTATGGATTATTTCATAACATTTGTTTTCCTACTTTGGAATCTTAGGATATAATTCATGATTTTGTTTGTAGGAAAGATGTATTTCAGAATAAGTTGGAAAGGAATTGTTAATGGATCATGAAGAATGTTGAGTGAGTAAGAAGTCAACATATAAGGGCTTCAAGAGTTATGGTGAAATTCTTAAGAGTATTAATACTCTTTTGATTATGGGGTTACATTAGAAGACTTTTTATAGTATGTGTAACCCTGATGTTTATTATATGAAAATTTTATTCAAGGAATAGTTATCTGTTCTTTTGTGGACATAGTCACAAAGAACCATTTGGGTTTACATGATCCTTACTTTTGAGGTAATTATGGGTTACTATATGTTATGATGGAAGTGAAAGGCATGAGATAAAATTAAGGTTAAATTATGTTATGGTTATTTTTGATGATTTTATCTATTTTTTGGGAATGATTTGAGAATTATATAGTTTTGGAAAAAGGACAACACGCAGACTGTGTGACAACTCGTCGCGTCGGACAAAGTTGCAGGAATCGAACCCACAACAAAAGCGCGACTGGTATTTATCGCCTACCACTGTACTATGTGAAGTCCGTGGTTAGCTTAACTAATTTTTTTAGTTAGACAATTTTAGGGATCAAGATTAAGTTAATTTTGGGTTATCTATGGAAATGATTAACCTATCATGGAGGATATGTGATTAGGTTAATTATTTTTCAATATGAGAATTTTAGAGCAACTGATGTTATTTGGAGATAAAAGTTAATTTGTACCTTGGAAGACATTGTGATTAAATAATTCAAATATTTGGGTTTCAATATTAGTTTTTTTTACTTTGAAGAATTTTATTGAAAAATTATTTATCGAATGGTCCTCATTGAACTTTGGGTGTTGTTGGAAAAAATTTGGAGATTAAGAATAGATTTCCTTTTTATAAAGGGATTATCCTTTTCTGGATTATCTGATCTTGTAATAACATTTTTGGTTTCGTTTTTGGTTAAAGTCTAAAGACATGGGAAGTATATAGTTCTCTATGGTGGATTAGATGATTCTCTAGAAGTTAATTATAGTGAACAAGTCTTCCTAAATGCTCGTCTTTTGGAGAAAATATGAGTTTGTGTAAGAAATCTAATAAAAGTTGAAAGTCAACATGGTAAGTAATTATGTTTCCTTATGAATAAATTCCTCAATAAAAAGTATCTTAAAACAAAAATGTTGTCTATTATCTTTTCCTACTGGGGAATCGAATACCATTTAACTCATCACAAGTTTGTTATTTTCTTATGGTCAACTTTCTCCTAAACATGTTTTCTATCACTCTCCATCAGAACATGAACCTATGTTTTCTCCTCCATTTCCATGTTTTCCTACATGGAATCCTAGTATGGGTTAACTCTGGTGACCTCTGTACTTATCTTTCTTTATTTTAAAGTGATTGTTTTACCAACTCTTGTTCTGATGTGGTACTTTCAAGGATGTTTCCAAGCTCAATTTTAAAATTGCGAGGACGCAATTTCCAAAAGGGGGGAAGGATGTAACACCCCAGGTAAATAAAGAATATGACATTTTTATATTTATCCATATTTGTGAATAAAATATTAATATTACTTTAAAGGGGATGCAATGCTCGATGGCGTACCCAATACCCAACAACGAGTTTCTGGGGAATCTTACGTTGCACTCTAATAATAAAATAATATTATTTTAAATAGTAGTTAACGCCTAGCTGTTGTAATGGAGGGAATGAACAGAACTAACTACAAAGTGATTATACATGTTTGTCAAATATTTTTTCTTTTTCAATAAATTTTAGAGGATTAAAAATGCAAATGAATCCAATTTTAAGCGTAAACATTCTAATAATCTTTAAAAAGTCGATTAACCGCCTTTTGATGGCAAACCTCTTTTAAATCAACTTTTTGACAATTTTATGTGTTATATTTGACAAAATAAAATTCTTCTTTAGAATTGGGACATCAAAATTTACTTTGTGTTAATTTTTGGTATCTTTACGATAAAGTTCATTTTTTAATGAATAGTGAAAAATGTTGTATTTAAATTCAAAACCACTTTTTAATCTAAATTATTTAAATGATTAGATTATCTGATGAATTGTTTTTAAAGTGAAATTATAATATACTTTTACCATTTAATCCAATGGTGGACATTGGAATTAATTTCACTTTGAAATCGAACATAAACAAGTGTCAATCTTTTGATACATTTTGTTTCATAAAAACATGCTATTGTTTTCACAGCGGGAATTAATTATTAAATTAATTAATGCAACTAATATGGTTTGAATTTTTTTAAATAGACATCATTTTTGAATTCGGAATATCAAATATAGCTTATGGTGAACTTTTGGTAATTTTCTGAAAAACTTCAATTTTTGATGAAAAGTGAAACCACTAAGTGGTACTTATAAAAACTGATTTTCCGTTTAAATGAAAATTTGCCATCTTTGTGTTTTGAATTTCAAAAAATCTGACATACATGGTTGTCATTAATAAGAAAAATGTGGCTCAATGGGATTAAAATAATTTTTTGGTGAATAGTAAATTATTAAGTTTTTAATCGCGATTAGAGGTAATTAGTGTAGTTTAAGGTAAAAATAATGTTTTAATAGTATGAGATGAGCTTTACACATGTCCAACCATCATTTTATGTGTCATGGCCGACCAAGAAAATCCATGGGTCATCTTGGGAACCCCATGGAGCAACTTTGGTTGGAAAATGACATAAATACCTTTTTATTTAATGTTAAAGTAAAAATGACACACACATAAAATGTTTTCCTAAAACAATTTTTTACATGGGGTAATACAAGTCAGATCGTTTATTATAATTATTCATTAGAAAGCTAACGAGATTTCCTACATTATGATATTTTGTTTTATAATTTTTAGACATTAAATATATTAAATTATTTATGAAATCTTGGTGATGCAGCGATTATCTCATTAATAAAGGATTAAAAAAACAAAAAGATAATGTAGCATCTATGACCTACACATGTCCAAAACCTATTGTATGGTTGGATTTATAACCCTTATCACCTTATCCTCTAAACACATCAATGTTGGACCATTAAAATCCAAAACGCATTCTAAAATAATGTATCATTTCTTTACTTTCCAAGAGTGCCCCTCCTCTCCTCTTATAAAAGGCCCCCACCTCTACCTCCTTAACCACACCTCCAAAGACTTTGTATCGGCCAGAAACTGCCCATTTTGTCTCTACACAAACCTCTCTAACTCCTTGAAGCCTCAAATTGGGCATAAGTCTTCCCAAGGAAGAATTTGAGCTCAAACCAAAGGGAGTTACCCGATTTTAAGGTAATGTCTTCACTTGTGTCCTTTTGATTTATATTGCTTCTCCAACCCCATAAAATCTTTTTATTAATTTATTTTGTAACAAATATAGTATCTACAATATACTATAATGTTTTTATAATAATTATTAGAGCTACACTTACACACACCTTCATCTAATGGTTAAAGAACATACTGTTTCTGTGGTTGGTGATTTTCTGCCTCACGAAACGATGATTGTTCACTATTCTTTTAACACCATAAAATGTGGCCATTATGATGTAACTGTATTTTATATATGGTATTTATGTTTAATATATTCTTTTGTATTTTATATTTAAACCATAAATTTATTCTTTTCATGTTGTGTAAATGCGATAATTTCATATGAGGAAGTGTGGACTACCACCCCCTCAAGTGATGTGACTCGTACATGCAATACATGGAACGTATAAAGAATGAAATTAATGAAAATATGTGACCTATATAACATATATATAATACTGTAATTATAATATATATATCATTTATTTTTAATTCCGTTAATATGACAAAGAAAAAAATGAAAATAGCGTTCATGTGTACGTACGGCCTACCGTCTCCATGAACGGTGCTTTTCATTTTTTATCTTCCAATGATATGGAATATTATAAAATGAATATGTACTGGATATATATGATATTTTAACCATTAATACTATTCTGGAAATTATTTACTTATAACTACATGGAAAATCATTTTTCAAACATGTTCATTTTTGACTCATGTACCAAACATCGGCAAAAACGTCTGATATGAACTAACATTATTAAACAATTATTATAACATTATAAAATGTTATATGAACTGAATAATAATTTTTAAAGGCAGTCCGTAGTAAATTATAAATTTACAATGTTTATTATTCAGGAATATAATGAAACGAACAAGACAAGTTGGACTTGAGGTAAGGGATCCTACCTCTCTCTTTCTTTTTAAGTACACTCTTTTATGTCATTCCTTTTAAGCTAATATTTCTTGTGATTGGGATGTTATTTTATATTAATATTACTGTAATTTTTATGTTCATATGATGAGAGGCCCTATTTCCTCTCATCAATCCATTTTAAAAGTTTTAAGTGGCGCTGTTAGGCTGCCGAGTTTTCGTAAGGGATTTTTCATCTCACTTTTATTCCCGTGAGACTTATGCTACATTTTCCACCATTTACTTTGAGTGGTGTATGTATTGCCCATTATTATACACTTTGTGTAGTATAATTTCATTTATGGGTATTCACATCTTCATTGTATGACCCTTCTTCCAAGGGGTGTATGTTTCGAAAGTTACCCAACTCGGTAAGGGGACCTTTCACCCTCCTCTTTTTAAAAGACTTCTATTGTCATGTCTTTTAATTAACATATTATTATTTTGGGATATGTTCTTTTATATCCTAATTGATGTAAATTTTATGTCCAAGTGATGATATTCCCTTTTTATCTCTCATCAACTCATTTTAGGAATTTTGAAGTGATGCCGTTAGGCTGTCGAATTTTACCAAGGGAACTTTTTAACACAATTTCAATTTATTTGGGTTCAACATGTAGTTATTGAATATGTCATCTTTTCAATATGTGTGAGTGTCCTTTTATTGTTTTACAATTAATATCCACTTATATTGGGTGTATTTATATTTTTCACACATAATTTTGAGATTGATTTATCCTTAATTTAAGGATACCTTCTTTATAAGGGATGTAATCACATTTGACATTTCTATTGAGACTTCATTTTTTTTATGCACCAACTCACTCTTATATGGTGTATATTCTGTCCTTTGGAATATTATATCATGAATCCATTTATTCTCATGATATTATAAAGTTCTGAATAAATGTTATTCTTCAATTATTGTATTCAAGTGTTTTTAATTTTGGTAAAACCCCTTTAACCAAAATATCGCTTTGAATGTTTTAATTATTTGTTCTTATTAACATTCATGTTTTGAAAATAGTTTTAAGGATTTACTTATATGGATATTAATGGTTTAAAATTTTAAAATCTTCAAGGTGGTATGGGACACTTTGATTCAAAAATCTCTTTATTAAATGTTTTAAATGGTTTTGGAAATGGTTTCTTTTTGAATGGATTCATTATTTAAATATACTAAAATGTTATATTGTGACTGAAATGTGGAAATTTTATGTTTCATTTATGCATGTTTTATGTGATACATTTATGTTATGGTTCTTGGTAATTGTTATGAAAACGGGTTGTTCCGTGATAAACTAAGGGCGGGTGAGCCCGATATATCTCTCCAATGCATTGGTTAACGCGTAGGAGCGAAATGTTAAGGTTTCTCCAAAGATATTTAGGGAATATACTGTGATGGTTACTCCAAACGTAACCAAGAGGGTTACTCCCTTTGTAGAAATTTTATGAATGCCTCAAGTTACCTTTTATGTCTTATTATTTCTATGTTTTATTCATGATTTGATGAGGTATGTTAAAGTGCCTATGTTTTATGGGTAATGTATGATTTAATTCTTATGTATATATAAACTCATGTTTCATTTCCATATTTTTATAACCCTTACTGAGCTTTTTATGCTCATCCCATTTTTTTGAAATGTTTTTTAAAGGTCAATGGAAGGGTACCTGATATGATGATAGTGTCAAGGAAGTGTCAAAAAAGGATCCATGTTTTATTTTAAATATGTTTCCGTTGATGGGAAAAATGAATACTATCTTTTATGTAACCACTTTGTTTAAATGTGGAATATAATGAATGTTTTATGTTCTAATTCTCTAAAACTCTAAACCTGAAATGATCCTTAACGTGTAATCTTGTAATAACTCAATATTGAGTAAGGTTTAAGGCTAGGGCCTTATACGTACACCCAAATACCAATGTTGTTTCAACTATCTTATTAAAGGATGAAAGTATGCATCTATATCATTACAGGGATCAGAGGGTCCAGATGTTAGTATACTCAAGAATGTGAGTGGTTTTTTCATACACATCCACGATGGAATATTATAAATAATAAGTAAATTTTTCCACATGTTATGAGCAGTAAGAATCTTACAAAACATTTTAAAAGCATCACAGGATAGATCGAACCTGACATTATGCACCTTAGCTTCTAAATTAGAATGTTTTTCATCGAATGTCCACAATGATAATCAATCTGTATGATGAACCCACTCATCATTAACTTTATTTCTCTCAATATAATTTCATCGCATATTGGTTGATATTTATGTAGACATGAATAGATTTTAAAGTCATGGAATCAATGGAAAGTGCCACATGACTTTATGTGCCACAAGAGATGGTGTTCCATTTGTTTTTGTCTTCCATTGAGATGTGACACATTTTTTATAGTCATGATGGTCATTTGTTTGCTTTGAAAATAAGCTGAAATCTTTTTACCAAGCATGGAGTTTATTTGTGTCAAATCCAAGATGATTAATTAACATCAATTCCTTATAATGATTTGAAGGAATATCTTCACCATCAGGAAGAAAGTACTTCAAAAATGTAATAATATAGTCAATAATGGTATTAGAAATTACATAAATGGTTTTTTCATTCTATAACCGCATTAAAAATTCCAACATGGTCATTTTAGTACATTCTTGATATATTGGAGTTCTGGAATCATCCAAAAAAATATTCAATATATCATCATCATCTTTAGTATTTTCCTCATGTATATTGATATAATTGTCTTATTTCACTAGCATACTATCTATCTCGGGATGACGCACAAATGGGAACTGTTCAACTATCATATTCTCTAGGCCACTTCTTTCATTTGTTTCATGAATAGTAGAACATTGAATTGTCTCTCCATGGTGATATCAAACATAACAGTTTGTATGAAATCCATGATTCATTATATAGTAGCTAAATTCTTCTCAGCTTAACCATGGTATTCCAACACATTTATATAATGGAAACTGTATACAACCTCTATCTGAAGCATTGTAAAATAAAAACTCTAAAAATTAACCAAATTTTTTTTGAAACATGGTTGAAATTTGATAGGTAGAATACATCGAAATTCAATCCATTATATAACAAAAAAAGTTATCTTATAATAAAAAATTTGAACCATAATTAAGAAAGAGTTATCTACTATAGAAAATAAAAATATTATAATAGAAAAACTTAATAGTTAGTTCACATTTGTTTTCCAAGTGCCTTGTTTTTTTATAACCAATTTCAACCCTTTCAGTATCAGAGATAAAATTCTTACATATATCCTATAAATTGATCATCATCAAGGTAAAAGATAATGATCCATGGATGGTTCCTTGTTTATGATAGAGTGGTATGTTTCATTATAGTTTAACTAAGGGAGAGATAAAAATGTTAGTCCTCACTTAGGTGTAACATAATGAAATCAACTTTTAACAATAAAACACACCCTTAAACATGGATTATTTCATTTAAAATCTAAGGGGGATATAAAAATTCACCCATAATAAAAAATATTATAAAAGGGTCATATATTTAATTAATTTAATATTTTCCATGGGGAAAATGTTAATTCAATGAGGGGAATGAAATTTAAAGAATACCACTTCATCTATAAGAGAGAAAATCATTTAGAAATTTATATAAAAAATTATGGGAATCAAATATTTGTATAAATATTCTATAAGATGAATTTAATAAACTCAATCAGTTCATGATTTTTTTTAATAAAATAATTACCTAGAAACACGTACTTCTTACAAAGTGGAACAAGTAAGAATAAAAATCATAACAAGGAAAAGGTCATTCTGGTAAAATGAATGAATTTAAATTAAATATAAAAATCAAATACACGTTATTAGATTAATATTGAACACTAAATTTTAGACACACCATTATTATGGTTCTCAATATAAATTAAAATGAGGTAAATTAAAGTGAAATGACTTGAAAAATATACCTTGTGATTTAAGAAATGTCTTATGTATCAAATGTAATCGATTAATGTTTTGGATTCCTAATTTGTAACCATGTTTAATTTTTTGTGATGAGTTAACTAGATTATAATTCATATATTTTGTTGGAATATCTCCATTTCATGCTATGGGTTATAATACTACCATTCTTCTAAATGTCAAGGATGGTTCCTTGAATTTAGACTAGAAGAATGGATTCGGAAGAACGGAAAGGCTCACCCCATTGTATTTTGTATGAGTTTTATTTAGAATGATAATGATCTATTGGGCCATCTATGATCTCTCATAATATTATTCCATTGTTTTCCTTGGTTTTTTACATTTTTACCATTTACGATTTCATATTTATCATGACTATAGACTCACCAGTGATGGAAAATGTACATATAAAATGATGTTGAGTGTCATTTTATAGACCGAGCATCAGTAGTATTTTTTATTACCCTTTTACTTATATTATAAAAATTTCAATTATTAATATGATAATCTATAGTGGATAATTATAACACATCTAAATGAAAAAAATAGTTGAATTTTAATTTTAAGGACACCATTTTTTGAGTCTTATCGTGTTATAATAATACCCGACACTTTATACCATGAAACATGGGAACGTAAGTTTTTATCATTATTATATTTTACATTTAGATTTGAGAAATCAACTGATCTCTTTGATTCCAAGGTTTAATAAACTATTTTGTGTTGGGTAAAAGTTGATACTCACGACCATTTTTCATAGTTTTATCTTCTAGAATTCCAATTATATTAAGACTACCTGAATATTCCACTTAAAATAAATTATTTATTGTGTGGATTATTTTAATTATTATTGAAACAATTAATTGTGTCATTAAATGTATTATTTACAATATTTTTATATTATTATGTTTATTTCAAATATTTTTTAATTGAATATGCAGGTATAGTCTACCCACCATACTACTTGAGACCATCACTGTTAGTCAGCATCCTCTAGAATATAAAGAGGCATTAATGGGGTATTATGTATACCAATGGTCCAAGAACTGATTTTTGGTATGTGGTGGTAGGACCTACTAAAATGTTATTATAGGTATTTTAGTCTTACTATTTTCGAAAGGAACAAAATAGAATAATAATGTGTCAAGACAAGGTATGAAGCTTTTCCCTAGGACTATCTAACCCATGTGTGAGGAAAGTCCATGTTATGAAGGAAAAAATTTATATTTTTACTATTATATTATATAATTTATTTAATTTATCCCTAGGTGATACACATGATAATGATTTTAAAGATCTATAGGATTCATCTCATGGCATAGTATGATTGTAGGGGGTGTGTTCACGAATCTTATCTAGCATGTAACATTATTGTGCATGATTCAATTTTATTGATTATGTGAACTATGAATTGAGTTAGTTATTTCAAGTGTTTGAAAAAATTCATAGATTTTTTACATTTAATTGTGAGGTTTTATCTAACATATCAAATCCCATAAATGATAAAAAACATGTTCTATGACTACTTGGAGATATTATCAAAAGGCTTTAACTAAACAAAATTCCAATTATTACATAACAAATGTTTTCTTAAATAAAATGTAGTTGAAATCTTATTGAAATTAGGAATAGCTATGGAGTTTTGGGTAAAGGTAAATGGTTAAAGTATATTATTATTTTCCATAACATTTTAATTATGATGCACCATCTATTAAAAAAATTCAAATTACAACATAACTATTGTTTTTATCTACAATATTTAATTGAAATTTCATTTAAGCCCTTAATGTGGAAATTTTGGTGTAATATTAAATTTTAAAGTGTAATGAAAATAATTATGAATTATATATATATATATATTGGTGACATGGTGGGTAGTAGATGTGGACCCTATGTTTGGGTGGTTGGGGATATTGAGAGTTCCAGAGCTATATGGTATCCCTATGATGAGGAGGATCTAAAAATATATTTAATTTTTATGTAGGTCACTATGTGAGTGAGGTTTTTTGAGATGTGTAGTGATTACTTGTGAAACTGTTGGTTTTTTTATTGACCAATGATTTGGTATGTCAAAATTAATTTATATGGGTGGTTGAAACATAAAAGTAAGCATTAGTAATGTTAACATCCTTGTAACCTTGATATGGGGATGATTGAAACAATTAGTTATGACAAAATATATGCATAATGTGTGGAGTAGGTTTGAGATATTGGTAACCTTATTTATCATGACACTAGGTTTGAAATTTAGTATATTTTTACCTTTTCAGTATCCCATCAAACAGTTTAGACATTTTTAGGAACAATTTAGTGTGTGTTCCATAAGTAAAAACTTCAATTTATGATATCAATTTATACAAATTTTACTATGTATTTTGGTAGGTGTTTTAGGTGACTTGGGTTCTCTGATAAAAGTACTTATGTGCTAGTTCATTCGACTTTATGGATGGTTTCAGGAAGGGAAGTATCATTTGGATTCCAAGCCTAGGTGACTTCAGTGCATGTCAGGTATATAAATTACATTCATTGTGGATATAATGTCTACTTCTGTAACGCCCCGAGCCCAGTTACCCAGAGTCGGTGCATTATTCCATAACATTGGAATGATCACAAAAGATCAATTCTCGAATGATCGATTAGTTTAGTAGCCTTGGAAACACTAGATATATTCATGAATGTTCCATTACATCATAAAGTGAAAAAAATATGATAATAAATTCTCTATATTCCACAATCATATCCTCTTATGAGTATCCCTGCAGGTGATTCATTAAATACTTCTTCACATCCTAGAAAATATTAAAACATTGAAAGGGGTGAGCTCAGATGCTCAGTAAGGATAACAATATTGCAGAAGCTTTCATAAATAAACATTAACATCTAAGGCAATGTATAACTAAAACAAAAGCCTTTTTAAACATTAACTTCAGCATAATATGGAAAATTAAATTAAATAATGCTATTTACTTACTCACATGGATATTCTACTAGTGGAATAATCACATGCAATATCAATAACCACTTTCATAATAATGGAATTCATATTTCCAGACTATCATAACCACGTAGCCAAGGCCTCGTGCCAAGAGCACATTTAAGATTTTGTCAAGGCCTCGTGCCAAGACACTAGTTTGTCTCATGAGACCTACCGATGCATCTAGGAGCTATAGCGGGCTCCACCTGTCACTTATTAAGTCCAATTTATTCCTCATATGAATAGGTTTAAACATATCATAAACCATAACATAATCGTATCCCATAAAACATGCATAAAGGAAACATAAAATTTCCACATTTCAATCACAAGATATAAATACAACACATTGATATAATAAAAACACATTAAAAACCATTTTCAATACCAAAATAAACGAAAGTAAAAACAGTGTACTTATTATTCATTTAAAAAGTTATGGCTTGTAGAGGAAGCTGAAACACAAATAATGGTCACGGCCGTAGAGAAGTCACTGTCGCCGCATACGTAATACAAAAAAATTCCTTTTGTCGTTTAGTAAAACGCTTTGTAAAAAATGATTCCTTTTTGAATAAAATTCAATGTCAAAGGGGTTTATACACCGTATAAAAGAAAGTTGTGTATAAAACAAAATATGCCTCAATGAAAGGAGATTGAGACAAAGTCCTTACCAAGATCATTTTTTTAAACAAAATATATCTATTATAGTGTATTCAATATAAGTACACATAAATAAAGTACAAATAAAATATAGGACATAATAATATCATATCATAATTTGAAAGTAGGAAATTAACCCAAAGAATGGAAATTGGGTTAAGAAATTCCATTACCTCATGTCTGAATTCACTCGACCATTCTTTGATCTACTGAATAATAAACTAGAGTTAATCTATACCTTATTAAGAACATTTTTCAAGTTCATTATTCATTTTATATAACTTATTACCATGTCATGAACATTATGTAATTATTTAAGTTTATAATGGTCGTTTTGTCGATCTTAGGTACTTGAGTCAAAAATAAACTTCTTATAATTACAATTTGTTCATGTGCTAAAATATCCATTATATCCATAATTATATTATTTATTATATATCATATAAGTCATATATACCCAGTATATACATTCAATTATAATATTACATAACATTTAGTGGTAAGAAACGAAATGAACCATTCATGGAGACGGTAAGCCGTACGTACGCATGAACGCTACTTTCATTTCCATTTAATATTTAATGTAATGAAGTTATAATTATGTAAAGGTATAATATAATTCCAGTATAATATAATTTATTGTACCATTTACTCCATCCTTTATACATCCCACATATGGCATTAACGATTCAAATCACTTTGAGGGGGTGGTAGTCCGCACTTCCTAAAATAAAATTATTTCGTTCACCGATAATGGAAATCATAAAGTATGCCATAAATGAGAAATACAGAAGAATAAGGAAAACATAAACATAATATATATATCATATATGAAAATAGTGTCATCAAAATGGCCACCATAAGTGGTGTTAAAAGAATATTGAACAATCATCATTTCGTGAGGCAATATTTCTCCACCCATAGAAATAGTATGTTCTTTAACCATTAGACGAAGGTGTGTGTAAGTGTAAACCAAACAATTATCATAAAAACATCCTATTATATTTTAGATACTGGTTTTGTTACAAAAGAAAGGAATAAAAAGAGTCTAATGGGTCGGAGAAGCAAAATAAAACAAAACAACATTAGAGAAGACATTACCTTAAAATCGGGTTACTCTTTTTTATTTGAGCCAAAGGCTTCCTTAGGAAG
This sequence comes from Viscum album, assembly GCA_963277665.1. Taxonomy (NCBI): domain Eukaryota; kingdom Viridiplantae; phylum Streptophyta; class Magnoliopsida; order Santalales; family Viscaceae; genus Viscum; species Viscum album. Next base: position 1,561,503,066 of record OY728156.1, read on the forward strand.
ACTTCTGCCCAAAGTGAGTCTTCTAAGAGTAAGGGAGGGATGTTGAGAGAGTATATTGTTAGAGTTTGTCTGATCCAAAAGGCTTTGAAGAATTGAGTAAGGTGGTAGTGGTGGGGGCCTTTTATAAGAGGAGAGAAGGGGTACTCTTGGAAAAATTGAAATGTTACATTATTGTGAAATGATTTTTCGGATTATAAAGGTCCCAAAATTATATATTTTGATGGTAAGGTGATAAGGGTTCTAAATCTACTCATCCAATAGGTTTTTGACAAGTGTAAGTCTTAGAGTTCACATTATCTTTTCATTTTATTTAAATCGTTAATTAATGAGGTAATCGATGCATCATCATGGTGTTATATATAATTTAATTTATTTAATGTCTAAAAATTATAAAATAAATATAATGATGTAGGAAATAGTTTTATCTTTCTAATGAATACTTATAGTCAAACATATGACTTCTATTACCCCATTTAAAAATTATTTTAGTAAACCAACTCTTATTTGTGACATTTTTATTTTAACATTAAATAAAAAGTTATTTATGTCATTTTCCTACTAAAGTGGCACCATGGGGTCCCCAAGTTGACCAATGAAATGTCTTGGTCTGGAATGATTCATCAAATAGGGCTAGTACAAGTGTAAATGTCATTCCATATTTTTATAATACTATTTTTACCATAAAGTTCACTAATTACCTTTAATCGTGATTAATTAAACATAAAAATTACAATTCACCAAAAAATTATTTTAATCCCATTGAACCACATTTTAATTCCTAATGACAACCTTGTCTGTCGGATTTTTGAAAATCAAAACACAGAAGTGGTAATGTTTCATTTAAACGAAAAATCAGTTTTTTAACTGCCACTCAGTGGTTTCACTATTCATAAAAATTGAAGTTTTTCAGAACAATGCCAAAATTTTACCCTAAGATATAATTGCTATTATGAATTAAAAAATGATTTATATTTTAAAAAATTCCAAACATATAAGTTTCATTATTTAATTTTATAATTAATTCCCGCTATCGCAACAAATAACGTGTTTTTATGAAACAATATATATCAAAATATTGACAATTGTTTATGTCCAATTTCAAAGTGATATTAATTCTAATGAACACAATTGGATAAAATGGTAAAAATATATTCTAATTATACTTTAAAACCAATAAATAGTATAATTTATCACTATAAAATATTTTGATTAAAAAGGTAGTTTTTAAGTATTTTTCACTATTCATAAAAAAATTGGAAGTTCTCAGAAAATTACAAAAAATTAAACTTTGGATAATTTCGATATTCCGAATACAAAAATGAAGTCCATTTTGAAATATTAAATTTATATGATTTCATAATTTGGGTTTTAATATTCATAACTACTACTTTGATTGGTCGCGGCGTGTTAGAATCTCGAACTTACGTACAATGCAAGCTATTGCATTATTGAAAGAGAAGTGTGTCGTAAAATCTTGGGGTGTTACATTCTCCCCTCCTTCAATAAATCGCGTCCTCGCAATTTGAAATTTTTCTTTGAAAATAAATGGTTGAAAACAGAAAATGCCTTTGTGGAAAACCCACATCGGAAATAAGGTCAATAAAAATATAACTTTAAAAGATAGAAAGCTAAGTACAAAGGTCACCCGAGATAGCCCATACTAGGATTCTATGAAAATATGGATATGGAAGAAAACAAACCATCAAGGTCTGATGGAGAGTCGTAGAAAACTATATTAGGAGAAACTTAACCATAAGAAAATCAAAAACTTTTTATTGGTTAAATAGTCATTAAATCCCCAGTTGGAAAAGTTAACCGGCAACGATTTTGTTTTATGTTACCTTTTATAATTTTGAGGAATTTAATTAGGAGATTTAATAAGAACCTAAGGGAATATACATACTTGTCATGTAGACTTTCATTCTTTAATAAATTTTTACCACAAACCCATCTTTCACTCTAAAAGATAATAGAACTCAAAAATATTCTATTTATCCTAATTGTATAAGGGTCCAAATATTAACACATACCAATTAGATTAGTAAAACTATTTTGTAATAACCAGGGACTTCTTGAAGGCTAGTGGTAGGTAATAAAGGCCTGTCGCACTATGGTTGTGGGTTCGATTCTTGCATCTTTGTCCGACGTGATGGGTTATGCCCCACCCTGCAGGTTGTCCTTTTCCTAAAACTATAGTATTATAATATTCCAAAAATGATCTTTAGGAAATTTTTAACCTTAAAAAATACTATCCAAGGTTCAAATTAATCAAATCCAACTTTAATAGTTATCCAAAATACCTATGTCCATACTTTCTCTAAAAGGTCTCTAAATTCCAAAATCAATTGTTACATTAGATTCCCCAAAAAAATTAAAGTTTTTATTTTTGTCACATACTAAAAATATTATTTCCTTCATCATATTAAAAACTTAATGAAATCAACAAGTACTGCAGTACAATCCCTATATATATCACATTATTCTTATAACCAAAATATAATCCTTGAGTCCAAAAGCACCAATACATAAATTATTCCACTTCAACTGTAGTAATAGCATAATATTGGCCTTTATCCCTTGGGCTTTTATGAGGTAAGTTTCACTAATGCTTAGGACATTAATTTTCATAATTCCCCGTTTCCCTACAATTATAGCATTCAACATTGATAGCCGCTTTCTTTCCCTTGCAATCACAAGCCTGGTGACCTTTTTCTTCACATTTATAACAAACTCCCATTCCTTTTAGGAAAGTACAGGGTGATTCATCCCACAATTATCACATAATGTAAAATCCGTCTTTCCCTTTTTCCCTTTATCCATCTCTTGTTCCATCGTTCTCTTCTTCTCTTGCCTTACTTTGTTGTCATAAGACATAGAGAATTCCTTTTCTGTCTTGATAGCACACGAGACAATATCTTCGTATGATGAGAAGGATTGTGATACTAAAGCTCGACAGAGAAATGGTTTTAACCCATCAATGAAATGGTCAATCTTACTTCTTGGGTTACGTATATAATCTTCAGCATACCTCACTAACCTTGTAAAGTTGGCCTCATACTTTGCGACATTCTCATCCTCCTTTTGTCTCAGACTCAGAAATTGCCTTTCCATATCTACTCGATGGTCAAGAGGAATGTATTTTTCTAAAAAAATATCTTTTAACTCTCTCCATTCCATATTTGATAATTCTTCATATTCCTTTGTGTTTTGAATCAGCGACCACCATTGATCGGCATCTCTACTGAGGCGGTAGACTGCCATGACAACCTTCTCCCTTTCACTACTCCCCAAGGCATGGAATATTTTTTCTAAGGAGTTAATCCATTGCTCAGCTACTAATGGATTTTTACCCCCATTAAATGTTGGTGGTTGTTGCCTCATGAAGCTGTCTAACATTGATCCTCCACGTTGCGGATCAGGGTGCTCCATACGAGTAAGGTTATTATTCATAACCTAAGTGAGTTTTCCCAGTATGGTAATAAGTTGATCAGCACAAGTTGTATCTCCATGTCCACAATAATTATCTTGAGCAGGAGGTAAATCCCTACACAGAGTTCGTGCATTGATACAGTTTCCATTCCTTCAACTAGGCGCCATTTCTAAACAATGTCATAAACTAGATTAGTATATGAATCCAAATACATAATTCCATACTTGTAAAATACTTAACATAAATTGAACTATTTATGGATATAATCCATAAAAATGTTTTCTTTGAGGAAGTATATACTCATAACCCTTCATTGTGGTTTGTAAAGAAAATGAGAATTATCCTAAGCATATCCCCTGGGAGTGTCGTAACCAAGAGTGCAACAAGTCCCATTGTCGTGCACCAATTCCCATTCAGGTCTAGCTCAAAGAGGTGTTTTCGGGTTTTACCCCTAGGTACATCTGTGCCAGAGCCGCCTCTACCTGCTCCTATCCAGACAGGGATATATTTCTCGGAAAACTCACAAAATCTCTACAACAAAAAAATTCTAGGATGTTCTTCTATACTAATACTCAAAGTCTATCTTTGGGCTATGTGCTCTAATCAGATTTTATCTAAATCTAGCTTCCAAGGTTAGCACTAAACTTCCAATGATACCAACTGTAACACCCCGACCCAGTTACCCAGATTCGGTGCATTATTTCGTAACATTGGAATGATCACAAAAGATCAAGTCTCGAAAGACTGATTAGTTTAGTAGAATTGGAAACACTAGATATATTCATAAATGTTGCATTACATCATAAAGTGAAAAACTACAATAACAAAGTCTCCATAGTCCATACTCATATCCTCTTCTAACTATCCCTGCAGTTCATTCATAAAATACTTCTTCACATCCTGGAAAATATTAAAACACTGAAAGGGGTGAGCTCAGATTCTCTGCAAGGATAACAATATTGCGGAAGCTTTCGTAAATAAACATTAACATTTAATGCAATGTATAACTAAAAAAAAGCCTTCTTAAACTTTAAATTCGGCATAATATGGAAAAAATAAATTAAATAATTCCATTTACTTACTCACATGGATATTCTACTAGTGGAATAATCACATGCAATATCAATAACCACTTTCGTAATGATGGAATGCATAATGCCAGACTATCATAACCACGTAGCCAAGGCCTCATGCCAAGACCATAATTAAGATTTTGTCAAGGCCCCGTTCCAAGACACTAGTTCGTCTCATGAGACCTACCGATGCATCGAGGAGCTATAGTGGGCTCCACCAGTTGCTTATTAAGTCCAATGCATTCCTCATATGAATAGGTTTAAACATATCATAAACCACAACATAATCGTATCAAATAAAACATGAATAAAGGAAACATAACATTTACACATTTCAATCACAAGATATCAATACAAAACATCGATATCATAAAATCACTTTCAAACCCATTTTCAAAACCAAAATAAAATAAAGTTAAAACATTGTATTTATTTTTCATTTAAAAAGTTATGGCTTGTAGAGGAAGTCGAAACACAAATAATGGTCACGGCGGTGGAGAAGTCGTTGTCTCCGCATATGTAAGACAAAAACATTAATTTTTTCATTTAGTAAAACTCTTTGTAAAAAAATATTCCTTTTTGAATAAACTTTAAATTCAAAGGGGTTTATACACTGTATAAAAGAAACTTGTGCATAAAACAAAATATGCATCAATGAAAGGATATTGAGACGAAGTCCTTACAAAGACCATTTTCTTAAACAAAATAGATATATTATGTGTATTAAATATAATTACAAATAAATAAAGTACAAATACATGATAGGACATAATAATGTAATAACATAATTTGAAAGTAGAAGATTAACCCAGAGAATGGAAATTAGGATAAGAAACTCCCTTACCTCGTGTCTGAATTCCCTCAACCGTTCTTCGAACTCATGAATAATAAACTAGAGTTAGTCTCTACCTTCTTAATAACATTTTTCGTGTTCATTATTCCTTTTATATCACTTATTACAATGTCATTAACATTATGTAATTATTTAAGTTTAGAATGGTCGTTTTGTCGATCTTAGGTACATGAGTCAAAAATAAACTTCTTATAATTACACTTTGTTCATGTGGTAAAATATCCATTATATCCATAATTATATTCATGATTTATGTATCATATACATTATATATATCCAGTATATACATTCATTTATAATATTATATAACATTTAGAGGTAAGAAATGAAATGCACCATTCATGGAGACGGTAAGCCATACGTACGCATGAACGCTACTTTCATTTCCATATAATATTTAATGGAATGAAGTTATAATTATATAAAGGTATAATATAATTCCAGTATAATATAATGTATATTACCATTTACTCCATCCTTTATAAATCCCACATATGGCATCAACGATTCAAATCACTTTGAGGGGGCGGTAGTCCGCACTTCCTAAAATGAAATTATCACGTTTACCCATAATGGAAATTATAAAGTATGCCATAAATGAGAAATACAGAAGAATAAGGAAAACAAAAAGATAATATATATATCATATATGAAAATAGTGTCATCAAATTGGCCACCATTAGATTTGTTAAAAGTATATTGAACAATCATCATTTCGTGAGGCAGTATTTCGCCACCCATAGAAACAGTATGTTCTTTAACCATTAGACGAAGGTGTGTGTAAGTGTAAACCAAATACTTATCATAAAAAAATCCTATTATATTGAATATACTGGTGTTGTTACAAAATAATGTAATAAAAAGAGTTTAAGGGGTTGGAGAAGCAAAATAAAACAAAACAACATTAGAGAAGACATTACCTTAAAATTGGGTAACTCTTTTTGATATGAGCCAAAGGCTTCCTTGGGAAGACTTATTCCCATAGTGAGGCTTCTGAGAGTAAGTTTGGGATGTTGATAGAGTATTTGGGTAGAGGTTGTTCGAGCCAAAAGGCTTCAAAGGTGTGAGTAAGGTGGTAGTGGTGGGGGCCTTTTATAAGAGGAGAGAAGGGTCACTCTTGGAAATATTGAAATGTTACATTATTATGAAATGATTTTTTGGATTATAAAGGTCAAAAACTTATATATTTCTAGGATAAGGTGATATGGGTTTGAAATATACTCATACAATAGGTTTTTGAAAATTTTATGTCTTATATTTTACATTAACTTTTCATTTTATTTAAATCGTTAATTAATGAGGTAATCGCTGCATCATCATGGTGTCATAAATAATTTAATTTATTTAATGTCTAAAAATTATACAAAAAAATATAATGATGTTGGAAATATTTTTATCTTTTTAATTAATATATATAGTAAAAAATATGACTTGTATAACCCCATTTAACAATTGTTTTAGTAAAACAACTCTTGTTTCTGACAATTTTATTTTAACATTAAATAAAAAGTTATTTATGTCATTTTCCTACCAATGAGGCTCCATGGGGTCCCCAAGTTGACCCATGGATTTTTTTGGTCGGCCATTAAAAATCCAATAGGGGTAGGACATGTGTAAAGGTCATTCCATATTTTTATAATACTATTTTTACCTTAAATTTCACTAATTACCTTTAATCGCGATTAATTAAACTGAAAAGTTACTATTCACCAAAAAATTATTTTAATCCCATTAAACTAATTTTTACTTCCTAATGAAAACCATTTATGTTGGATTTTTGAAAATAAAAACACAAAAGTGGTAATGTTTCATTTAAACGAAAAATGATTTTTTTAACTACCACTTAGTGCTTTCACTATTCATCAAAAATTGAAGTTTTTCCGAACAATGCCAAAATTTTACCCCAAGCTATAATTGATATTCTGAATTCAAAAATGATGTATATTTTACAAAATTCCAATCATATAAGTTTCATTATTTAATTTAATAATTAATTCCCGATGTCGCAACAAATAGCGTGTTATTAAGAGACAATATATATCAAAAGATTGACAATTTTTTATGTCCAATTTCAAAGTGAAATTAATTATAATGAAAAAAATTGGATAAAATGGTAAAAATATATTCTAATTATACTTTAAAACCACTCAATAGTATAAATTATCACTATAAAATATTTTGATTAAAAATGTTGTTTTTATGTATTTTTCACTATTCATAAAAAAGTTGAAGTTGTCAGAAAATTACAAAAAATTCAACTTTGGATAATTTAAATATTCCGAATAAATAAATGAAGTCCATTTTAAAATATAAAATTTATATAATTTCAAAAAGTGGGTATTACTATTCATAACTGCTACTCTGATTGGTCGTGGCGTGTTAGAATCTCGAACTTGAGTACAATGCAAGCTATTGCATTATTGAAATAGAACTGTATCGTGAAAGATTGGGGTGTTACAAGTTACCAGGGGTAATAACACTCTTAGAAGAGCTTGAGATCCTGAATAAGGAGATACCTAGTAATTTATAGATGAATAAACTCTATGAGTAAGTGTTTCGATAGAATTTACAGTTTTCACTGGAAAATTGATTATGCGCATGGCACTTTAAACTCAGAAAAAGCTATTAGAACAATGGTGGGACTATGAATGAAATATAGTTGAATTATAAATTGATTATATTAATATTAGTTTTCATTTACATGGTTTGACATGGTGATATTCCTATGGTTTCAAGAAACAATACTATTGCTCTATTCATGGTGGCATTGGAAAATAGAATTGGAATGAATAGTTTCTAGGATGTGTGTTGATGGTACTGATTAAATGTGGGTCATTGGATCTTGGATATAGTCTTCATGACAAGTTTGTTCATGTGCATGAATCCGTTGAGTTTTTATGTAATCTTGGATCCACCCATGTGTGGAGACACAATATATTCATTCACTTGTGGAGTTGGCTTATACTAAAACATGAAAACTAGAACATGGAGCTAAATTTATCTTACATCAACCTGAATTTTAGTGACTTCAAGTGTTTTATTGGTGTTGTGGAAGGAATGGACCCCAATATTTCTTTATAGTATAATATATCCTTTATATTGAAATGGAAATAACTCAAGGTATTTTTAGTGATCAATTAATTGTGGTAAAATTAATAAAATATATATGTGACTAGCATATCACCAAATCTAACCACTTAATATAAATTTTACCATTTAGAGGAAGTGTTTGGTATCTATATATAGTAATTCATAATTATTATTTATTCATGACTAATCTCTCAGGATAAATTCCCTATGTTGTGAGAGGAAAAATTATTTTGAATAAAAATATAGATATGATATGAAAAATTAAATATGATAAGAAGGTAAATGAGAAACCTAAAGAAAATGAAGGCAAATTGAAGAAAGTATGCTTTATTATTTTTGTTATCCAACTATCCCAGGATAAATAAATGTTGAAAAATAAGGATCAAGATAAATTAAAATTAAAATAGGTGTATTTATATGAGGAGGCTATATATATTTATGATGCATCGCTTAATGGTGGATTGAAAAAAAGGAGTAAATGGTTTGAGAAAAAAATGCATGAAAAAAAAACATTTCATAACTATACTAACAACCAAAGAATAATCTTTGAAAATGATGTTGATATAAAAATATGAGGATGTAGAATTTCCATATAAGATGAATGCCTATTTATTAAATAAAAAAATGAATAAGATAAATTGTGTAGTCAACTTTTTGAGGATATTGATATAAAAATAAGTGTTTAGTTTATAAAGAATAAACAATAATTGAGAAGAAAATACAAAACTAGATGTAATGAATCAGGTAGTGAAATCTCTAGAGAAGATAATGTAAAGAGGTGGAGGGGGGATATTGTCGGAGGTGTTGGAGCCGAGAGGGGTTGGGGCAGGGAGGCAGAGGCTAGGACATTGAGGCAGAGGTGGAGGCTGGGAAGTCAAGATCAGGAGTATAGGTGGAGGTCGGGGAGGGGAGGAGAGGGTCGGTAAGTATTAGTGAGATGACTGGGAGTCAGTGTTCATAGAGGTGTGGAGATGTTCAAGAGATGGAGGTCATATGGCCATGAGGTGGTGGTCGGGGGGGGGGGGGGGTGGGGGCAGGAGGGGACCGGGATGCCGAGGTCGTGGAGGTGAGAGTTCAAGAGGAGGGCATCCCGATGTAAAATGTGATTCGGGAGAAGAAGCCTAATGGATTTTTGATATGGGGGCATTGAATACCCCTGTATTTAATAAAAATATGGGTATAGACTAGAAAAAACACATATATACCCATAGTTATTCCAAAATGTGGTTATAGTTACGTGGAGATAAGCCCCTTTTCTAGTAGTGATCCCTTTTCATGATGTGAGATTTCCACAAATGAATTTTCTATTATCAAACATTATTTTTGATGTCAAATTTTAAATTTCAAGGATGAAATTTATTTTTTGAGGGGAGAATTTAACACCCTAATATTTTATATTATGTGTCTTATTTAAATTTATCTTCTTCGATAGTTTACAATACAGAAACCACTAAGCCCAAACAAATGATTAAATGTTAATATTTAATATTGATAGTCATCACTTTTTTTTGGAGTGAAGGGAATGAAATAGATTATGTAAATCATGAAAATATAGTTTACCCATGTTTATAAATTAAATTATTTTCTAACTGATTAATTATAAATGAATATTAAAATAAATTTAACATAAAGGTCATATTTTTATAAAAACTATTTTCATGAGTACAAAGGAATTTTATATTTATAAATTAAATAAATCATTATTAATGGAAGATATTAATGATAAATTATATGTTACATATTTAATAAAATGTTTTTAAATTCATCAATTATGTTTTATGGGATTAATATAGGAATAAATCCAATTTTACACATAATGGACCATATTTTTTCAAAAGACAAATTTACTGCCTTTTATTGGTGGAGTTGTTTTAAAAATAAATTTTTATACCTATATAAATTATAATTAACAAAATTAACTTCATTTTTAAAAGGGTAATGTCAAAATTATTATATTTTGAAATTTCAGTTTTTTCTGATAGCATTTATTTTCTACTGAATAGTGAAAAATTGTGATTTTTTACCATACAATCATTTTCATTTTATTAATTTTATATTTATTATTTTAATAGTAACATACTTATGAAAGTACAAATAGAGTTTTGGTATATTACAAATGAATATATGGTTTATTTATATCATGGAATATGTAAATCAATGTTTCAAAAATGATAAAATAATTGTTGATATTTTTGTGAAAAACTAATAATTATATAAAATTTTAAAATTAATAAAAAAACATAAAAGAATATTTTAATTAATAAAATAGATTCATAAATTAATATTTTATTGTCCTATGATTATAAAATAGTTTATATTATTTATTAATTATTCTTTCAATGTTTCAAAAAACTGATTTAATATTATAATCATTATTTTTGAGTAAATGTTGACATTATTTAAAAACATAATTTATCATATTTAGACACTAATTTTCATAAAATTGATTTTATTTTTTAATTTTAAACATAAAAACATATTTTCTGTTAATTTTTGGTAATTTTCTAAATTAGTTGAATTTTCAGTGAGAAGTAAAATATAGAGATTTATCGTATTAGATTAATACATGAATTATTGAGTTATGGATGATGTATGGATGATGTGGGAACCACTAGTTCGAATTCACATGCACTGGTTACTATATATAGACAAAATAATCAATAATATTCATATTATTGATAAAAAATAATAATCAAATAAATTAATTAAAAAAATGCCCCTCTCATCCAATATAAATGACACCCCTCACCACCACTTTTCCTCAAAAATCCAAAGCCTTGAATATTGTCCACATTCTACCCAATACCACTCCCAATCCTTTGAAAGTATTATGGTCATTATAATATCACCAAAAAGTACATTTCAATGTTTCTTAAGGTTGTTATAATGGAAAGGAATTCAGGAGGAAAAATCCCCTTTAATTCTTTTAATTTTCATTCAAGTTCTTTTCATTTATTATCCTTACCTCACCTCCCCTATCCAATGTGACATGATAAATCCTTCATATTTTATATAATTTTACTTTATTATATTAATTTTATATCAACCATAAATTATCTCATCTGTACCATGTTTCTTTAGAAATGAAATCATTGTCTTTGAGGTTCTTATGTACCACCTTCGTGGATGATGAGTTTTTATTTTTAAATTATTCATTCAATGTAGGTCATTAAAACATTTTTATTTATAAAAAAGACTTTAGTATATTTGATAATAATTATTTAATTTTCTCTAACCATTATATATACAAAATATTAACTCATAAGAAAAAACTAATTCGTGCTGATAAAAAACACAGAAATAATCTACATGATTATGATTAATGTTTTATCTAATGAATAATCTTCATGAAAAACAATGAAATAAACACTCCCAAATGATGAAATTGAATCTTATAACTCATCAGAAAGGCCAAAAATGACCTTAATAGAATAATTTTTAACAAAATACAAGTGTATTAGGTTTTGAATTAAATTATTATTAAATCTAAGTTCCTTATCTATGATGTTAAGTATATGTGATGATCGATTTGAAACATAAGGTAATGGCCTTCTCATCTCACTTTTATTTCTTTGAGATATGCCTTAGTCACCACTATTTCATATGTGTGTTGTATATATACTTCCCATTATTATATCATATCATGATTTTATGTATATTCATGGTATTTAATTTCCTATTTTATGATAATTAATTTTAGGGGGAATATGGTTTGATCATTTTCAAATAGGTAAGGGTTTCTCCCTAAACATCCATTTTTTATTCGGGTTACACTTTCTCTATATATTATCCAAATGTAATTATTATTTTTATATCATTATTCTAAATTATGTTTATCTTTTTTATACTCATGTATTAGGATCATTTTATCTTTATTTTAGGGGAGAATACAAGCATTATATAGTTCCCTTTTCAATTCCTCCTGATATGAAATCCCGGTTAAAATGTACTTCCTAGTCTCATACCCATTTTCATGTTCACACTATAATATGTTTTATTAAAAAATTATTTCTCAAAAACCACACATTTTAATCATGGAAAAATTCATTCTTTATATCTGGTTTTATACAAAAATAATGCATTTGTATATTTTAAAGGATCTTTAATATTTTCCTTTAAATGGAACTAAACAGATCCATTCTAAAGTTTCTCAAATTTTTATTTTACATGATTTCAATTAAATTTGATATCATTTATTCCCCAAATACAATTTAATTTTAACTAAAAAATCATTTCTAGGATATTAATGTTAATAATATTATTTTATAATAAATACAAAATAATTTTCTAATCTAACTATACTTTTCAATGAAAACGGTTATCTCTCTCAACAATTTTTCAATGGTTATATTAGAGTACATTCATCTATGATTGTGATTAAAAAATTTAAATTTTTTATGGGTAAAATTTATTTTATTGTATCTTTTTATTTGACATATGATTAATGTATTGGACTTAGTAAGTGTTGGGTGAGGCCTGATATATCTCGTTGATTCCTCGGTAGTTCCCATGATATGAACTAGAATAGGTATTTACATATTTATATTTTGTGTCTGGGAATGATCCTTGAATTTATTTTTATGATATCTTGGTTTATTAGTTCCCTCAATATGGTATGAGTAAGTGATAACACATGTGATTATTTAACTATTATAATATCCATGGTTAAGTTTCATTCTTATGTTATAATTTATGCCATTATTTAATCTGATTTTATTCATATCATACTATGCTAATTATTTTGTTAAAATGGAAGATGTTTTTAGTTATTTATAGTGAATTTTTTATTTTAAGATATGATGATTTTTTTGTATTTTTAACTATTACTGATAATCAAAGATCACACATTAATTATTTTTTATTTTTCCTTAGGATGAAAATATGTGTATTATGAATGAATTATAGAGAGTATGTTAGAGTTTATTTGTTTTACCAATGAATTTTCTATATTGTTTTCCTTTCATTTATTAATGTAACAATTTTTTATGTATTTGGTTTTCCAATTATACTAAACTATTAATTCATTCAAGATGTGATTTAAATATTTATTATTGGAGTGAAATAATGTAAGGCACCATATATGGACTACTATGGTTATGGACTTTATATTTGGTATCATATAATGTTTATTAGAAACCATGGAAACTATATTTAGACAACATAGATTATGAGAAATAATAATAATATATACTTGGAGAATATTCATAGAATAATATCCTATAATTTTGTTAAGGTAGAGATTATTTGGGTCTTCTTAGAAATACATACATGTCTAGATACTATAAGTGGATGTGGTTGTAGCATAGATGTACCTTGGAGTAATTACTCCAATAAGGATTATTGGGCCTGACTTAGCAAAACCTATTACATGAAAATGGGTTTTACTACACACCTAGTTTGACACCCTGGAAGATATTCTTAGGATACTTCAAATTTTCATTATAAACCATTATGAACGATTTAAAAGTAAATATGTCCCCAATGATACCATGTTTGTGATTATGAGATTACCTAAGAATAAATTTTCAATATCTGTTATGTTTTATTTCTAGTTTTAGATTATGAATTATGAGTAAAAAGTTAATTTATTTTATTGCATTATTTAAAAATGGATCCTCATAGAAGGAATATGAACCTCATCAATGCACATGATTTAAATTGTAATAACAGTCATATAATTTATGGAATTATTCCAGTCTTTCAAAGGGAAAAAGTTTACCAAATATTTTTATCATATGAGGACATTATCTCATGTATTATTAAGATAGGTAATGTATAATATATATATATATTTCTCTTTAAGGTAAATTAAGATAATAAGAGAATGGTAGAAAATATATGTGTATCGGGAAAAAGGGAAAGAAGTATCTTCCCATATGTGATAATTGTGGGAAGAAACACCATGGTACATGCCTAAAGGGAATGGGTTTTTGTTACAAGTGTAGAGAGAATGATCTCTAGACTCATTATTTTAAGGGAAGGATAGAATATTTAAATCTTAAATGATTCAAATGTAATGAAATGTGGCACTACACAAATGAATGCCCCAAGCATGAAAGATATATAGATAAATAATGGTTCAAGATCAAGAATATGTTATTTATAAAGTCAAAGTGGAATTATTAAGGTATTTTTGTATTTTCATTCAAGAAATATGTTATGATATTCTAGTTATATGAATAATGATATATATATGGATTTTACTATTGTAATTCTTCCCTATGGATTTTGAAGCATGCATGATTTAATAATGGTTTTAAGGTGATCAAGGAATTCATATATTTGGCATTTAGATTAAGAGTTACATTAATTTTTTTGGGGATGTCTTATTTTATGTTGATTATAGAAATTTAGTGACCTTCCTTCGTAAATTTTTGGTCATTGAATGTGGAGTGATACATTTTATAAGAGTCTTAAAGAATATCTTATTATAGAATGGATTAATGATATTATTGATTAATATTTATTTATGATAATTCATATTGTATAACCAATGCTAACCTTATTGGATTATATAAAAATTTAAATAATTAAAGATGTATTTAAGGACCTTAGGATTCATTAAAAGTTATTCAAGATTGAAAAAACCATCTTGAACATTCATTTCTAGTTGT
The DNA here is from genome assembly GCA_963277665.1 of Viscum album. NCBI lineage: Eukaryota > Viridiplantae > Streptophyta > Magnoliopsida > Santalales > Viscaceae > Viscum > Viscum album. Next base: position 1,561,518,126 of record OY728156.1, read on the forward strand.
AAGGGATGAAGTTAAAATAGATTTAAGCACAACCAACGGATGATATTATGACATGGAAATGAATCAAGTTTTTTTATCTTTTAAAGTGCTTCCTGGGCTGGTAAAAGAAACCCTCAACTATATGAAAAAAGATTTCGGAACAAAAAATTAATTTGATTACAAATGAGAAATAAATGTTCTTTTAACCTATCACTAATTTAGTAAAATTTTTATAGTATAATTTTAAAGGAACATGTTATTTATAACCCTCCATCAGAAAATGTTTTTTGGATTTATTTTCCATATCCATGTTTTCACTTCCCACTAATGTTCTCTTATATGGAAACCCAGTTTATTAGTGACCATCACATTGTTCTCCCCCACTATATAAGAGGATGTTTTTTAAACCCTTTTCATGATGTGGGATTTCTAAAAATTAATTTTCAAGTATTAACCTTTATTTTTTTAGGTGCTATATTAAATTAGGAGGTTTCAATTTATAATATATTGAGAGAATATAAATCCCAATGATTTTTTGGCTTGTCTCTTTTTAAAATTTATCTACATGGACAGTTTATAATACACAGAGCACTAAGATTAAAGAAATGATTAAACATAATTATTTAATTGTGATAGTTATAAACTAGATTTTTGAATGGTAGTAATGAAATAGTTTATTTATATAAGGAAAATATAGTTTACACATGTTTATAAATTGAATACATTGGTTACCAATTAATGAGAAATGAAAAATAAAAAATAATTGAACACAAAGGTTTTTTTTATAAAAAAATATTTTTATGACCATAAAGGCATTTTATATTAATAAATTAAATTAATCACAATGAGTGAAAAAAGTAACAAAAATTTATTTTTTACCTAATGAATCAAATTTTTTTTAAATTCAACTAATATGTTAGACTGTTTAAATATAATAATAAATCCAAATTTATTCATAAAAGGACATATTATTTCTAATGAAATTTTTAGTGCCTTTTTGTGCACTTTTTGTAAAAATAAATTTTGAAACTTATTTAAATTATATGTAACAAAAAAACATGTTTTAAAATTAAATTTTGATATTTATGTAGATTATATTGAAACAAATCATAAATTTTTTAAATGTAATAGCTAAATTTTCTAAGGGTAAAACATTGGTATTTTTCTATATATATTTATTTTATAGGGAATAGTGAAAATACCAATTTTTTATAAAATAGTCCTTTACATTATATTAATTTTCTATTTATTATTTTAATAGTCACTTCACCTATGAAATTAAAAATCAAATTTATATATCTTATAAAAAAAAATATTGTATATTTATATCACTGAAAAACAAAACAAATGTTTTAAAAATGATAAATTAAGGGTTGATATTTCTGTGAAATAATAACACTTAAATATTATTTTATAAGTAAAAAATAATTTAAAATAATTTTTTAGTAAAATATATTCAAAAATTAATATTCTTTGTCTTGTGATTATAAAATAATCTTATTTGACTATAACCAATATTTCAAAGATTCATAATATGTGTTATAATATTTAAATTGGTAATTTTTCAGTATATGATTGCTTTATATAGACATTAAATTTCTCGTATTTGAAAGTTTAATTTAATAATAATTTCATTCTATTAATTCTAAAAATAAAAAATTTTATAGGGTTAATTTTGAGTGTTTTTCAAAAATAGTTGAATTATTGGTGAATTGTGAAATATGGTAATTGTTGGTATTTGTTAAAAACAATAATTATTGAGCCATGGAAGATGTATGGATGACTTATACAGCACTATATAGCAATCACTTGTAGTAGTTACTACATTTAGTCAAAATAATGAATACTATTCAAAATGTTGATCCAAAATTATAAACAAATAAATTAAATAATAATAAAAACCCCTCCTCCAATATAGATAATACCCCTCGCCACCTATCCTCCTCACATATCCAAAGACATGAATTATTTACAATTTTATCCTAATCTAGGTATATATATATAATATGAATTCATTATACAAAACCAGTTTTTGAAGATCGGATAAACCAAAAATTAATTTAAAAGGATATCATTAACATTTAATATAAGGAATCATCATCATATCGGAAAAAACAATGATATTTAAGAATATTATATCTCTTTTAAATTCATTAATAACATATAATTTCAATTCTTATAACTACTACCATTTTACATGATCTTTTCTACATGTATATAAGGGAATCAATCCGGAAAACTAAGGAATAAAATATTCAAGGAAGAAAAAATTGGATATTATGACTCGTCAAAAAGGCCATAAATAAACATAATAAAAATATAATAAGTAAAATACATGTTTAATAGGTTCTTAATTAAATTATTAATCAATATAATTTCATTATATATGATGTTAAGTACAAGTGAGAAACGTTTTCATAAAAAAGGTAATGGTTTTCTCATCTCACTTTTATTTCTATGATATATGCCTTATTCACCAAAATGTCTTCTGTGATGTGTATTTACCAACACCATTTACGTATAATATAATGAAACTGTTTATCTTCATGGTGTTTAATGACTTATTTGGTGATCATTAATTTATTGTGACATATATTTCGACTCTTTGCAAAGTGGTAAGTGTTTCTTCTCGAACCACCATTTTTCATTTGGGATGCGATTTATATCTCTAAACCCCAATGTAATTCAAAATTTTATATAGTTATTATATATTATATTTATATGTTCTGAAAGAATGTATCCATTTCTATTAAACATTATTTTATAGTGGTTCTATAAGGTTCACTTTTCAATTCCTCTTGATAACTAAGCTCAGTTATGGGGTACATCCCAGTTTCTTACCCATATTCCAGTACACTCCATAATTTATTTCAATCGGCAATTATATTTCAAAAATAACTACTTTTATCATGAAAAAATACCCTCTTTAATTTCTAGTTTTATAAAAAAAATTAATCAGTTGTATTTTTAAAGTCTCTTTAATATTTTTCCCCTAAAACCGACTAATTGAATCAATTCTAAAGTCTCTTAAATTCTCTTCTTATTTGATTTCACTTTAGTTGGAAATAACTAATGCATAAAAAATAATTTATATGTTCCAATATTTTCCTTTCTAGGATATACATTATTATAAAATTATTTGAAGAGAAATACAAAATTATTTTCCAAAAGAACAATTCTATTTAAAGAATATGGGTTTTTTCTCTCAAGAATTTCACAACGATTTTATTAGTGTAAATTCATCTATAATTTTGATTTAAATATTTAAAATGGGTTTGGTAAAAATTGATTTTAATATAACATTTAGTTCTATGATTGAGTAATTCATTTGACTTAGTTGGGGTTGGGTGGGGCCTACTATATCCCCTCGAGGATTTTTTAGTTCTCATGAGACAAACTAAACAAGGTTTTTACCCATTTATGGATGGTGTATTCTAAAAATACATGATGGTATGATTATAATCTTCAGAACCATACGTTCCCTCATTAAAATACTAGTAATTTATAAAACATGTGATTATTCAACTAGTAGAACATCCATGGTTATGTTTCATTATCATGAGATTATTTATTGCATTAGTTAATCATCTTTTATTCCTCTTGTACTATGCTCAAGATTATGATTTAACTGAATGTGGCTTTAGTTATTCACCATTCATTTTTGTTTATGTTAATCTATGATATCTTACACAATAATTTGTTACCCTTATTGATAATTTGATCACACCCCTTTCTTATGTTTTACATTTTATCAGTATGAGAATATGTATATTATGAAGGTCTTCTTGGGATTATCTAAGAGATTATGGGGTTTTCCAATTTTGTTTCAATATTTTCTTTCTTTTAAGGTTGTTATATAACAATAATGTTTGAATTTGATTTTCAAAATCTACTATACAATTCATTCAGTTGGGATGTGATTTCCTTTTTTATTATGAAAAATAAATAATGTAAGGCACCAACTCTGAGATACTTGGGTTGTGGTCTTTACAAATATAAATACCCAAGTACCTACTTAAAATATTGGCTATTTTCTAGAAATTTAACTAGTTCATTAATTAATTAAGTTGATGTTTATATAAATAGGTCACATGAGGCATAACCAGAACTAAAGTCACCCCATGATAGTAATAGTTAAGTTTTTCCTTGATGTCACAAGGCCACTTGAATTGATATTAACAATGAAAGGGATATGTGGTGATAAAAGAGGAATCCACTACCTAAAGGAATTCTATCATAGTGGTATCTACAACCTGGATATGGGGTAAGAGTGTAATCTAAGGGGAACCTTCTAAGGACTTCCACAATAGTAATGATCTAATTGAGTCTAAGGAATACATCCATGGTAAAACTGGATAAGCTTTGGCTAGGTCCAAGGAATGAACCAAGGTACCTCATTTATATAGAATCTTTGATGGATCCAAGAATGGTATCCAAGTAATACATTAATAGTAACAGAGGGATACTATAGTGTCATATATAAGATCTAGTGATAGACAAGGATTGAGTTCCAAGGTGGGCCTTAACAAAGGAAACCCATATTCTTGAATCAGAATGGTGTCCACGAGTGATCAAGGAATTCCCTCAAGAATCAAAATATAATTTTATATTGCCCACCCCTATAGATATTTAAAGTTCCTTTTGTATCTAACTAGGCACCTTACATTAAATTTATTTAATTTCATAGGTCATTTAATAATCAAGAAATTTAATAAGTCATATGGTTTAATCCTTGTATTTTGTTAGTGTGATAAGTCCAAGGGGTATCAAACCGTCTCATTAATTAATTTCTAACATGACCATTTAACTTGGTTCAAACTAGTAACTTCTTCCATGAGTGTAAAGGGCTGCTACGACTTGAAACCATCATTAATTTCCAATAAAATTGGCCAAGTCATACATTCACATTATAAATTCAATTTAGCTTAATATTGATTGAATTAGAAAGGTACCTACCCTAAGTGTTCCAAGTGTGCAATAATATGGTACTAAATATTTAATAATTCATTTTTCAATTAATAAGGTAAGGCTTATCATTATAAGGGTCATAAAAAGGAACACCCGAATACTGACACAAATGTTTCAAAACTCTAAAAACCGAATTATGGTACATCAATATACGCATGGTGGTTGATGTTGTGGATGTAACAAAGAACTACGAATAATAATTTTTACAATGGTCATATAACATGTTTCTAATGGTGATAATAAAGGCATATAAATTTAAAAAATTATTCCTGATGAAATCTGTGTGATGACATGAAAATTTATAAAATGAAGAATATTTAGAAGTGTGTAATAGACCACCAACCTTGTACTCGATTGTCTCTCCTCATCCAGTATCAGCCTTTAACTATTACTGTATTAGATGATATCTGAAGAACATATTAATTCACTAAAAGTTGGTCATATGATACTACATATAAATATATTCATTCATAGAATTCTTAATAGAGAATGATTAAAAATGAATGAATAATGCACAGTTGCAGATCCAATGAGATGAATAATGAGTAATTGAGACTCTATATATGGGATTGATCTCAAAATATTGAATAGATTTGTTTTTGGATTCAAAATTATTAAAAAGTATTCTTTCATCTAGAAATAAAAAACAAAGGTAATGTTAATTTTAAATGTATTTTTATGGAAAACCTATCTTTTTCACAAAATTTAACCTTCACACAGTCTTTCTGCATGGTTTTTCCAAACCGTACACAAATAATTAATCACAATCTATATGAAGGGGAATAACACATGGTTAAGTCACATGTTTATGGGAACCATGCACCAACCACGAGAAATGCCTCTACAAATTTACTTCATTTTTTCGTACGGCCATGAGGTCCAAGTCACATGGTAAAGGAAAAATGTACACCCCATACTGTCCCACAATCCATCCTTGAACAGTTAAAACTAACCATGCTTCTATCCTATCACAGATTAAACATATAATGCAACATGAGTATTTCTCCCAAAAATCTACGTTCAAGGCTCTATCCAAGATCCAGGCACCCATGAAGCCATTACTAACCCATTAGGTATCTATATTAGGTCAATAATAAATAATAGTCCAAAATTTAAAGGATCTAAAACAAAGTCAAAAACAAGGTGATTAAAAATATATATATATATATATATATGTTTTTTTCTAAAATATATGTACAATAAAATTATATTTTTTATATAAGATGTTTGAATTTTTTTGATTGAAGTCAACACTTAAGGTTAGGGATTTTCCATCTAACTTTTTTCTTCTTTGAGACACATGCCATATTCACCGCCTATTTATTTTATGTGGTGTATATAAATCCATTTAATTTATTTTAAAAACATTATCCTTGAATTTCTGTATAATTATATATCTATTTTAGGAACATTATTTCATTGGTCTATAGTCCAAATATTTCTATAACACTAAGGTATTTTTGCCTCAAATTGTCTTCTTTGAGAAATATGTTATGTTATGCACCTATATTGTTTTATTGGGTTTATATAAAGCCCCATATAAATATATTATCACAAAATTATTTATTATCATGATATTATATGTCTCAATTAATGTAATTATCTTATGGGTCTTAAGATTCAATGTCACCAAAGTGGTAAGAGAGGATTGTCTATGATTACATTTTAGATGATGAAATATTTTGGCCCATATTTCATGAAACTGAGTTATTTTATATTAAAATAGTTATTTTATGTTAATACATATTTTCCATTCATTTTTATCTCTTTATGTTTTCATTATTTCAAAATATTTTTTTAAGAAAGTTCATATTTTTCTCTCTTCAATTGAAAAACCATTTTTCTCCAAAAAAAACATTTTCGAAAAATGTTTTCTAAAATGTTTTTAGAATATTAAAAATGAGTTATTAAATGAATTTTATCCATATTTTAATTTTCTTTAAATATTATGAAAGTAATCTCCATATTTTTTTCTAGAAAATTCATGTTTGGATTTTACTAAAAATGTGAATGGAATCATTATTTTAACGTGTATGGCATGAATTATATTTTCCACAATCATGAAAAAATAAATATTTTAAAATATTCCCACATATGCTTCAATATTTTTATTCATTAAAATATATTTTCAAATAATATTATAATTTTTATTAGTTTCAAAAAATAATTTTTTTAAAAAAAAATTATTTTTCTTCATGATAGGTCTGAAATCCCTTTTCAAAATTTTTTCCCATTCAAGGTTACATCCTTCAAAGTTACTTATGATTTACTATTGATATGTTCCAAGGATACAATTATTCTTAATTTTTGTAATGGTTTAAATTTATTAAAATAATATTTTTAGTATAATTATTCAATTTCCATTGGTTGTAAAATGATAAAATGTTTCTGAAATGATATAATTTTTCCACGAGTTATTCAGTGATAAAATTATGAAATTTATGTGAAACCAATTTATTTTAATGTTTTATGATATGACTTATGTTTTATAATATTTTGGAAAAATAATGTAATATTTTCATTATGTGACGTTTTTTACTTTAAAACCAAGGATGGTGGTTTTGTTATAACCAATTGGTTGGGATCAATATCTCTCTCTAATGCATTGGTTAATGGTTATTGTTTTATGAGTTGAAAGGGTAAAATAGAGGTTATCTGAATCCAAAAAGGGGGTACACGAGATGTTATCCCATGATGAAAATTTGTTATATGGGAGTTTATCCAATTCTTGGCTTATATACATGGTTGGTAGGCCGTATCATAACATGTTATGAATGACTTAGGGGGTATCCATGGCCTATAATTTTATATGAATTTGTGTATGCGACAAATTTATGTCTTAGGACATTGTTATGCACTCATGATTCATGTTTGTGGATTATATTATGATTTAAGTCTTATGAATGTGCAAGATTTGTTCCATGACTCATGTTTACGATCTGTGATAAGAAGGGTAATGTTTTCAATTGTAATTCTAATGTTAACATACCCATATGCTCATGTTATATGGATATTGATCTTTTTTTACCATTATGGATCCTATAAACTCACCCTTTATAGTGTTTCCTTTCCCTAGTATATGAAGAAAGTTATATTGTATTATATGACTTAGATGGGTGCTAGTTATGCTGATCATAGGGTGAGATGACATTTCTCACTTATGGAAAAGTTTTTTTTGTGTCCATTTCCAATGGTACTAGACATATATTATTCTAGAATAGATCATTGTGTTATGACATTAATTATCATATAATATAAATTATTATTTATGTATGATAATTTTGGATCTCTAAAGTTGGTATCAGATGAAGAATTTGTTATCCATTGTAAACTCAAATCATAAAACATTAGTGGGATCCCTAGTTATATTTATAATGATATGTATATGGCTATGGCTATTTATAGGTATATATATGTTTTAATGTATAAAAAATGTCCTAGAATTTTGGTATTGGATTTTGTGAGTTGATTACAAGATATTAAATTAATAAAATAAAAATAAAAGTTTTTTTTGGATCCGGGAAAGTGGTACAAATGTGTAATAACTCTTAAAATGGTGTATTGAGATAGACTAGATTGTCTATTGGTACATGATAATGGGCCTTGTAGCACAAAATTTTTGAGACACCTGGGAGATATATTTTTTATATTCCCAAACATATTACGAACCGTCATGATTTATTTCAATAATTTACCTAAATAACATACGATAAACCAAATGTTTCATAGATCAAAAGGTGGTATCAATATTTATACATCCTATAAATGATTTTCCATCACTGTGTTGTTTTCCACCATAATTTGTTATTTTCACACAATTCATTATTCTTTAAGTAAATGCATAGAACTTAAAAGAACTACGTTAATGATAAATAAAGTAAATAATGAAATTATTATCCTCCTCAGAAACCAAATGTTATGTGAGATGAAATGAAAAAACACATTTCCATACTCACAGAAAATTCTCAAGATATTACTTTTGTTAAACTTACAAAATAGAAAAGGAGGGAAAAATATTCTTTTAGGTCCATCGTGTGGAAAAATCTTATCTCTATAAGTGGGTGAAATGATTAACTATTCACTAAGAAATGGATCAGTACCACTGAAATGAAATTTTCCTATCTCCAATGTTTTAATAATGTAAAAATTATTTTGGGTATCAATCATTCTGAAGGTGAGGAAGATAAATGGTGGAACCTTACTATGAATAAAATTCAAAATGTGGTAATTGAATCTACATTTTGTGATGAGTTTAAGATGGAATTTATCAGTATGTACATACCTCATATTATATGTACAATTATGGGTAAATAATTTCATACTATCAAATTTAAAAATGGTGAACTGATTGGTACATGTGAAGCTAATTTTATAAGGCACACACAATACACTCTAGTATTAATAATTAGTCTATAAAGAAAAATAGAACAATTTTGTGGTGTTTATAGAGACCTAATATATTCAAATATGGATATTACATCTTTTTATATGAATATTCAATACATTACACAAATGAATACCCAAGGACCATAATAGTTTAATATTTTTGGAGACTAGGTACAAAATATTCTAATTTACCAAAGGATCTTCAACAAATCCAATAAAGACATTATCCTATAGTAATATTCACAATCATACCCTACTTAACTTTTTTTCATAAACTATGTAATGGAAACAATTGAAACAATGATATCAGAAGCTTATTATGTGTAAAAATGGAGATATGTAACCATAACATGAAAATAAGGGAATGCAAACATTATAATAACATATAAAATCCATAATCTGTTGTTTAATGATCATAATATTGAGTCCTGGAATTAAGATAGGAAGTTCATAAGACATTATTAATAATGAAATTAAAAAACATGAGCCATGATAAAATTACATTTTCAAATGAAATCAAATTTTGGCATACAAATAATTATAGAAAATCTATTCCATGGTATTCAAGGATCATAGCCAAAGCCATCATAGGGGAATTGATTCACTCTCTAAGCCATTATAGTAGTCAAGGTTAACTACAAAGGTCATCATAAGGGAAAATTTACTTTTCTAAAAAATTTTTAATCATCGTTCCAGGACTATATATTCTATTATATATAAATCATTACCCACGGAATTTTATAGAGATAAATGTCCCACTACTCTTTGTTATAATATAACCACCAACCTAGTATATATTGAAACCACAAAAACATAATGAAAATAAAACATATTTATTCAACATTATCATAAAACATTGATCATTTCATAATTGATGAAATGAATTGGATTTCATAAACAATTAATTATATCATAACCTATGAAAAATTTATAGTTCACATAATCATTTCATAACTTCATCATAGAATATCCCATGAAAAGAAACCATTCTTCCTAAGAAGTTCCACTTTGTATAACTCATGGTAGAGAAATTGGTTTCAAAAAAATCATTCCATCACAAATATAATTTATTCATAGAATGAATAATAATGGTATACTGGGATCAAATCCACAATAGTGGAAAGGTAACGTCAACATATTTCATATTAGATAGAAAATTATTTAGATAAGATAGTTTCAATAATTCAATTAAGATAATCACTTTTATTTGAAATCATCATTTTAATGCTAAAATGTCAGAAATCATTTTGGTAAACCTTTTTTATGAGAAGAAACATTGAAACATATAATGGAATATTTAAAAAGTTTTTAAAATTTTCATTTATGAAAAAATCATTTCCAATTTGAAAATAGTTTTGAAAACAAAAAAATATTTTGAAAATCCTTCCATTATAAAATAATCTTTAAAACATATAAAGTAAACATGAGAAATTATTTAAAAATTATATTTTTGAAAATATATTTTTCACATTGAAAAATCTTTTTAATATATATATTTTTTTAAATCAATTCCTTTTAAAATAACCATAAAATCATATATTATATGGTATGAAAATAATTTAAAATATTTCTTGGGAAAAATATCCTTTCAACATTGAAAACACTTTTGAAAACATTTTTTAAGACATTTTTTCTAAAAATATAAATAGAATCTAATAAATTAATCTTAAAATAAAATAAAAGTAATAATGTATTGAATTTTTATCCATGTCGTGTGTGTTAAAACAATGATGCATTTCACATTATTAGTAAAAATCAAATGGGATTTTTTGGAAAATGAAATGAATTAAACTTTCCATTTTTTAAATAGTCAAATGTGGGAAAATATTTTATTAATAAATAATTTAAATAATGTTTAAAACATTTTAAGAATACATGTTTTTTGAAGAAAAAAGGGTTTTGGATTAATGAGATGAATAAATATATTTGTTCATATAAAAATTTATTAAAAATCAGTTATTAATACAGAGATGAAAATATGAGAAAATATGTATTCCATGGAAATAACTATAGTAGAATACAATTAATGATTTTCTTTTGATATGGATCATAATATTTCATCATTGGAAACATAATAATAAATAATCATGATAAACGATGATATTGTATCATAAAACCCTTACCACATTGGTAACATTAAATTATAAGCCTCATGGAATAGTAAAATTTAATGAAACATATAATATCATTAATTCATAATATTACATTCCAAGGGGATTTAAATACACCTCATTAAATAATATATGTTTATAACATAACATATATCTAAAACTAGGAAAACTAAGACAACTATCCAATACCACATTGGTATCTTTTAAACCCTGAACCTCTTTTAAGAGAGGTCCTAAAATGGATATTTAAATAAAAAATAATTTCAGGAGAAAATGATAAAATAATTTCAGAGTATGTATTCATGCCACATAAAATAAATACGTGTTTAATACTACATGTGTCTCATAGAAAAAATAAGTGAGCTGTAAATCCCTTACATTAAGTCTCAACTTCCTTTCTCGAAGTTCAAACCTCCTTTATAATATATTTATTTTTATTATAAATATATTATAGAAGAATAATAATATATATAATACCATATAATCTATACATATAACAATTTATTTACCATTCATTACCTATTCCATGTTAAAATCACATTTTGGGTAATAATAACATTGATTTTAGTATATGTTTGGATTTATTATTTTTTATCAGAAAAACTTTGAACATGGATAAATAATATTAAGAATAATAATAATGATATGATTAGAATATATATATATATATAAATTATTCTATTAATACCAATATTTATTGATGGTTTTTGGAAAAGAATTATGTGATGATCATGGAGACGGTAGGACGTACCTTCCTATGAGTAACCTTTCCATTTTTCCATGATCCTTATGGAAATGTGGTAAGTAATATTTTATATTTAGATAATTATAATAAAATAATAAATATCATATTATTTCATTAAATATACTTATCAATATCTTATATATGTTGAGGTGATGAAAAGAGAGACTTTCATCACTCTGTGAAGGCGATACTCCACACGTACTTGAACGAATTTATCATCTTTTTGTGAGTGAAAATGAAGATATAAAATTACATATTTCTTTAATTAATATAAATATATAATTAGTATCAAAATTATTTAATTTATATCACATATATTTATTAAATTTATCCTAAATTATCTTCCATGTAAAGAGTTACTAACAAACAAGTCACATCACTTTGTGAGGCTGTGATCTGATATACACACGAATAACATGATCATGTCCCATATGGAATGGAAAGTAATAAAAGAATGGTATGATATATGTATTCTATATTTATAATTTTATTATTCATATCATATACATACTTTATATACATCATCATACCCAATTGAGAGAGGTGGTAATCGAAAAAACGAATGTCATAGGTTCTTGAGGTGGTAGTCCTCCATACACAAGAATGATGATTTCATAACACACTTGATGGAAGTGGGAATGGCTTAAGGAAATAGTAATTGAAATAAATATCATAGTATATGTAAAATAATTTTTTTATTATATCTTCATGGATTAATAATAATTTAATGATGTGGTGGAAGAAATAAAATAAAAGTTCCCATTGAATAATGTTACGTCTTCATTGGTCACTATCATTAGGATTGCACTAAATGGAATCTTTTGTTTGATTTATGGCCCAAAAAGACACATATAAAGAGATTATTTAATCATTTAATTTATTTTTTAAGGTATTGGTTGAACCAAAATGGTTTAAAGGTTTCAGGAATAGAGGATATTTGGTGACCTTTAATAAGTGATGTGAGTGAAAAACTTGAAAATGATAGAAATGTAAAATGAGTACCCAATTTTTTTAACATGAAACATGCATGAAACAAGGATTTTTTGAAATAAATAAACATTTTATCTTTTAAATATGTATAAAAAATATCTTTTATACATGTTTTTAGGTCATTTTAACACTCATCGTTGTAGTTTTACCCCCATGGTAATCCTATTATTACCATTACCGTGGTAAATTATTTTTATTATTTTTACAATTAATTTTCGTAAAAACATAATTTATACTTATTAGATAATATAAAATAATATTAGTAAAATATATAAATTTTTTTAAAATTTCATTCCAAGAAATGGGAAATATTATTTTAGAATTAATCCTACAAACATGATGGAAAACTGGGTATTCAAAGAGCAAATGATCAGATGTTTACAAGGTTTTTATATAAAAATTAAATATTATAATGAATAAAATGGCCTAAATTGGATTAATAAATATTTTTGAACCAATTATAATTTTATGAAATTTAATTATTAATTTTACATCATAAAAATTAAAAATAAAGGCATTTTCAATTAAATTTTAGTATTTTTCACTATTCATCAAAAAAGTACTCTTTTACAAAAATTATAAAAAAATAATCATATGATTATTTATACATTATGATTTTTAAAATGAAAATAATTTTTTGAATAATTTTTCTAAATTTTTCAAAACATTATACTATTATGTGTTTGTAAAAGGTGAAATAACAGTTTTTTAGTAAGCTGCATATTCTAAGAGTAAAATTGGAGTTATTCTCATCTCTTTTCTAAAAATTCCATATGATTAATTTTTTATATTTTATTTTATGTATATATATATATATATATATCCTTATTATCATCCTAAAAATTGTTTTTTTAATTTATTTATGTTTAAAAAAAGTCAATATATTTTTCTTAGATATATATTTTTTATATCAAATTGTTTTTTATGTTTTTAATTAATTAGTCACAAAGATATATATTTTATATACATTTTTAAACAATATATTTTCATAATTTAGTTAATAAAATTCATACCCATCATTCCCATTGATATGTGATAACTATCATATAACATAATTTTTATAATATGGCATTCTTTGTTAAAAATTAGTGTTTTATGTATCATAAGAATAACTCAGTGATATGTGTAATGGATTTTTTTGAAAAGGTTAATTTCTTTTAAAAGAAATTCACAATATATAAGGGTTTTAAAATCTACCACTCTTAAAATTAATATTTCCATTGAGGTTTTTATTGGTCATTAAAGTATTATCATTTGAAAATTCTTTCAAAGAAACCCACATTGTAAAAACGGTTAATAATACATCCTCTTAAAAAGAAGAATGGGTTGTGAGAAATGCATTTGGAAAAACACGTAATAGGTTTCCAAATAGGATAACATAGGTGGGTATTATAGATATAGACATGGAAGAAAAGTGTAAATATTTATAAAGAGTGATAGAGAACATTGATCACAAGAAAGTGGGAGATCAATAGAAGGTTAATAACCACACAACCGTAAACTAAGGAGGTATAAAAATGGTCATTGATATCATAAAAAATTGTGATATCATGAAAACGTTTCATTTAAAGATCCATTTCAAAAAAATAATTCCTTTTCTAAATTGGTTGCGAAGATATGAAATCATACTTTTGTGATATATTTTTTTAATTCAAAATTTCATCCATTTGTTGTGCATTGATCAATATAGAAATCATATCATACCGTATGATATTTTTCTTTTCTGAAGCACTAATTAACAACAATAAAATAAAGATAAGTCAATCCTTATATCTCAAGTTAAGGAAAGGTTAATACTGGTTATATTATATGGATGAATCATTATATGTTTATGTAATACATCAATCTATAAAACAACATCTAATTTTCAACCTGAAATGTTCCCTAAATGGTTAATATAAGGACCTAGACTTAAAAAATTAAATATTCATTAATTAAATGAATAATTCACATTGAGGATCCTTTCAAGTTTAGAGTTTTATAGAATTAGAACATAACTATTACATCTCAATGATTACAAATAGGCACATCTAGTCAGTTTACATTTTTTTCACAAAATAAAAACTCTTGAACAAAAGAGTCATGTCTAGTTCCTCTCTTTAGACGACATAAAATTTCCTTGATCCCATCCTTGATCATATTCCACTTTTTGTACAATGAGAAACATTTCAAAAACTTGGGATGAGCACAAAATTCTTAGTAAGGGATATAAAAATACTTAAAGAAAACACTAGTCCATGTATACATAAGAATCAATGAAATCATACTTTACTCATGAAACATAATCACTTTAACAGACCTCATAAAATAATAATATTAATGAGTAACTCATAGAAATCATAATACATAAATGTAACTTGAGGCATTCATAACATTATTATGTATGGAGTAACCATCATGGTTACGTTTGGAATACCCATCATAGTATATTCCTTAAATCCTTTCGGAGAAACCATAGAATTTAACTCCTTCACACTACCCAATGCATTGGAGAGATATCTCGGGCTCACCCGCCCTTATTTTATCACGGAACCACCCGACTTCATAAAAAATGCCCAAGAACCATAACATAATCGTATCACATAAAACATGCACAAAGAAAACATAAAATTTCCACATTTCAATGAAAAGATATCAATACAAAACATTGATATTATGAAAAAATTATCAAGACCATTTTCAATACCAAAATGAAATAAAATTATAACATGATATATATTTTTCAAATAAAAATGGTATGGCATTTAGAGGAATCCAAAACTAAAATAATGGTCACGATGGTGGAGAAGTTGTTGTCACCATATACGTAAGACAAAAAAACATTCCTTTTTTCATTTAATAAAACGTTTAATTTAAATAGATTCCTTCTGAATGAAATTAAAAGTCAAAAGGGATTATTATATAACTAATAAAAGATGGATGTATATACATTGAAGTGTGCCTCAATGAAAGGAGATTGAGATAGAGTCCCTTACAAAGACAATATCCTTAGATTAAGGATAAATCAATTAAATATTTATGTGTAAAAAATATAAATATACTAAATAAAAGTTAATATTAAGTGTATAATAATTAGAGTTCATCCACACGTATTTATAGTATGACATAATAAACAATTATATGTTTAAACAAAATAATTGAAATTGGGTTAAGAAGTTCCCTTAATGAAATTCAAAAGCCTAACAGCGTCACATTAAAATTCATAAAATGAGTTGATGAGAGATAAAAAAGGGTATATCATCGCTTGGACATAAAATTTATAGCAATAAGGATATATAATAACATATCCCAAAATTAATAAGATATAAATTAAAATACTTCACAAAAAGAAGTCTTTTAAAAAGAGGACGGTGAAAAGATCCCTTACCGATTTGGGTAACTTTCGAAACATACCCCCATTAAAGAAGGACGATAAAAATTTGATGTAAATACCCATAAATGAATGTATATTACACAAAGAGTAGAATAATGGGAAGTACATACACCACTCAAACGAGATAGTGGAAAATATAGCATGAATCACATGGGGAAAAAGTGATATAAGAACCACATACCTCATTGTAATAAATCGATTCATATGAACAAATGATAATAAGATCCAAATTAATCACAAAATACTAGGAATATAAATAGAATAATGATAATATATATCCAATGTAAGTAAACAATACAACACATGCAATAAATAATTGGCGAACATTGGAAATATCACAGAACTATAATTGAGATAAGAAATCCCCTTACCTCAAGTCTGACTAGTCTTGTTCATTTCATTATATTCCTGAATAATAAACTTTGGTAAATTTATAATTTCTTATGGAATTACTTTAAATTTTATTATTTATTTCATATCAATTTTTATCATGTTATAATAATTAGATAATTATTTGAGTTCATATCATATAGTTATTCGATGTTCGTTACAAGAGTCAACAATGAACTTGTTTGAAGAGAATTTTCTGTGTAGTTATAAGTACATCATCTCCGGAATGTTGTTCATGATTTAAATATCATACAAATCCAGTATATATTTATATAATAATATTCAATATGGTTTGGAGATAAGAATTGAAATCTACCATTCTTGGAGACGGTAAGTCGTATGTACGCATGAACGCTACTTTAATTTTTTTGTCATATTAATGGACATTAAAACATAATTATACATAGATATATTATAATTACAGTATAATATATATGCTATAAAGGTTACATAGGTTCATTAATTAAATTATTTATAAATTCTATGTTTGGTATGAACGAGTCACATCACTTGAGGGGGCGGTTACCCACACTTCCTTATATGAAATTATCGCATTTGCACAACATGGAAAGCATAAAGTTATGATTTAAATATTAAATATAGAATAATTGTGAGGTCATAAATATAATATAATATATATATATATATAGTTCCATCATAATGGCCCCCATGAGAGGTGTTAAGAGATGATTTAACAATCATCATTTCATGAGGCAGTAATTCACCACCCACAGAAATAGTATTCTCTTTAACCATTAGACAAGGGTGTGTGTAAGTGTAGGTAGAATCCTTATCATTACAACATCATAGTATACTGAGGATAATGGTGTTTTTACGGGATCAAATAATAAGAATATAGTGGTGAGTGAAGAATAAAAATAAAAGAAAGAAACTCGAGAGAAGACATTACTTGTACATCGGGTAAGTCTTTTTGGTTTGAGAAAAAGGCTTCCTTGGAAAGACTTCATCCCAAAATGAGGCTTCTAGGAGTAAGAGAGGTATGTGTAGAGATTATATGAGCATAGGTTTTATGTTCCAAGGGCTGGAGAGGTGTGCGTAAGGGGGTTGAGGTGGGGGCGTTTTATAAGAGGGAGGAGGGTCACTTTTGGAATGTATTGAAATATTATTTTATTATAAAATGTTTTTCAGATTTTAAAGGTCCAAAAATGATTTATTTATAGGTTTAGATGATAAGGGTTCTAAATATATAAATAAAATAGGATTTAGACAACTGTATGTCCGATATTTTACCTTATCTTTTCATTTTATATAAATCATTCATTAATGAGGTAATCACTACATCATCAGCGTGTCATAAATAAATTTATTTATTTATTGTATAAAAATTATAAAAAAATACCATGATGTTGGAAATATTTTTTGATTTAAAATGAATATTTATAGTCTAATATATCATTTATGTAAACAAAATTTATTTTTTTTACTTAGGATATACAAACCTTTGTTATATTTATCTTATTTTTTTTAAAATAATGTCATAAATGTCACTACCACACCCATGTGACTTCATGGGCCCTCAAGTTTGGTAAAAATCTTCCCATTGACAGAGATGACTCAAAATATAAGATTTGGAAACATTTTGGGGTCATTTTATATTATTATGATATTATTTAATTTCCTATAACAAGCAGATTACTAATTAATCACGATAATTAATGATAATTAACATCGTCACTATTCATAATATCCAAAAACAAAAGAGTATTAATTACATAATTTGGACCTTCTGATTCCAAATATGGAATCCATTTTACCAAATTACATACATAGAAATTACAGAAATTAATTTGAAAATAATTCATGTTATCACAACCAAAGACGAGGTTTTAAGAAGTAAAATTTATCAAAAGATTGACTTGTTTTTACATCCAATTGAAATGTGAAATTACTTTCAATGAAAAGAATTGTATTAAGTGAAAAAATAATAATTTAATTACACATTAAAACCAATTCAAATTATTGTCTAACTATATAACTAAATTTGATGAAAAATCATTTTTGAAGTAAAATGCAGTATTTTTCAATATTCATTAAAAATGAACATTTTTCAGATAAATACAAAAAAATTTACCCAAGTAAATTTGAAATTCCAAATTCAAAAATTATTTCCATTTTACCAAATTCAAAACATATAAGTTTCATTAATTAATTTTATAATTAATTCTCGCTGTCAAAACAAATAGCATGTTTTTAAACAATATCTATCAAAATATTGACAATTGTTTATGTCCAATTTCAAAGTAAAATTTATTCCAATTAACACCATTGGATTTAATGGTAAAAATATATTTTAACCACACTTTAAACCCATTGAAAAAGATAATCTATCCTTATAAATAAATTAGATTAAAAATGGTTTTGAATTAAAATACAGCATTTTAACTTTTCATTAAAAAATTAACTTTATCGGAAAAATAAAAAAAATTTACAAAAAGTAAATATTAATGTTCCAATTCTAAAGATATATTTTATTTTGGAAAATATAACAAATAAAATTGAAAAAAAGTATTTTTAAAAATTGTTCTCCATAAAAAGGTTGTTAATCAACCTTTTAAAGAATATTAGAATATTTATGCTTAAAATTGGATTCATTTGCATTTTAAGCTTCTATCATTTATTGGGTAACTGTTAAAATATTTAACAAAAATATATAATCATTTTGTAGTTAGTTCTATTCATTCCTACAATTACAATGGCTAGGCATTAACTACCATTTAAAATAATAATATTATATTATTCGTGTGCAACGTAAGATTTCAAAGGAACTCGTTGTTGCGTATTGGGTACGCCATCGAACATAGCATTCCCTTTTATGTAATATTAACATTTTATTCAAAATTATTAATAAATATAAGAATTTAGTATTCTTTTTTTACCTGGGATGTTACATGCTTCCCCCTTTTGGGAATTGCGACCTCTCAATTTTAAAATTGGTCTCAGAAACATCATTAAAATCCCCACAATAGAAAAGGACTAAATTAAACAATCACTTTAAAAGAAAGAGAGAAAATTACAAAGGTCACCTGAGAATAATGATACTAGGATTACCTAAAAACATGGATATGGAGGAGAAAACCAACCATCATGTTCTAATGGAGAGTGATAGAAAATATGTCTAGGAGAAAGTTAACCACCAGAAAATCAAAACTCATGATGGGTTAAATGGTATTTGATTCCCCAGTAGGAAAAGTTAACAAAAAACATTATTGTTTTAAGAGAATTTTCATTGAGTAATTTATTTATGATCTTAACTAAAAAATAATGAAACATACTTACTTTTCATGTAGAGTTTCATTTCATACTATATTTCTTACACTTACTCACATTTTCTCCAAAAGATGAGTATTTAGGATGACTTGTTCACATTATGAGCTCTATAAACAACTTCTTGAGAATCACTTAATCCATAGAAGATGATCTATATATTTCCCATGTCTTTAGACATTAACCAAAACAAAAATTGTTTGTACAAGATTAGATAATCCCCAAAAGGATAATCCTTTATAAAAAGAAATACTAATCTTAATCTCTACAATTCAACAAAAAGAACCCAAGGTTCACGAAATACCATTAAATAAACAGCTATCCATAAAATTCTTCAAAGTAATCCAAACTAAGATTGATACCAAAATCTATGAAGGATTTAATCACATCGCCTTCCAAGGTAAATCATAACATTTATCTCCAAATAACATCAGTTACTCTTAAAGTCTCATAATGAAAAGTAATTAACCTAATCACATATCCTCCATGGTAGGTTAATCATTTCCATAGATAACCCAAAATAAACGTATTCCTGATACATAAGATCATCAGTCAAAAAATAATTAATCATACTAATCAAAGACTTCACGTAATCCAGTTGTAGGAGATAAATATTAGTTGCACTTTTGTTGTGGGTTCGATCCCCACAGCTTCGTCTGAAACAACGAGTTTTCACACAGTTTTCATGTTGTCCCTTTTCAAAAACTACATAATTTGTAACATTCCCAAAAAGATACAAATTCATCAAAAACAACCATAACATATTTTAACCACAAAGGTTATCTAATAACTTTTGTTTTACATCCCAAAATGTATTAACTGGTAATTACCTCAGATTCAAGGATCATATAAACAAAAATGGTTCTTTATAACTATATACACAAAAGAAAATATAATTATTCCTGGAATTAAATTTTCATATATCAAACATTAGGGTTACACATACTATAAAAAGTCTCCTTATGTAATCTAGTCATCAAAATAACCTTATTACTTTTAAGAATTTCACTATCCTAAAATCTACGAAAACTCGTGAATCCCTTATATGTTGACTTCTGAATCATTCAACATTCTTCATGATCCATTAACCATTACATTCCAACTTATTCTGAAATACATCTTTCCTACAAACAAAATCATGATTCATATCCAAATATTTCAATAATAGGAAAAAAATTGTTAATAAATAATCTATTCCTTTCATTGGTCATTGTCAGTATATTCATCCTCAATTAGAATAGAATTAGGTATTGGTAAACAAATAATTGTATGATCCTGGTGATCCCATAACTGAAACTTCTTCATAGGACTTGTGTTTTCATAATGACCATGCACACCACATTTAAAACATTCAATTGATCCTTCAGAATAACTTCTTACACTTTCCTAGAGTCAACAATATTCTTCCTTTTTGCATGGTAGGTTCTTGCTTTATGACCTTCATTTCCACATCTATATAATATTTAAATCCCATTGAATCATTTTTCTATGTGTTTCTTTCCACATCTTTGACACATAGGTTTTTTAACATACTTACCTTTATAATTATTACCTGAACATCTGTTGGGATTTTTTTCTTGTATATATTATGCCTTATAAAAATCAATAAGGTTAAAGTGGTCAATCATGACTCTAGATAGTTGGTTGAGAATAACCACAAGGGTTCTCATTGCAGCTCCCATATCATTCAGTTGCTCATTCAGAAAACCATAACAGTTTTCTTCACATCCTCTATTACTTTGGTGCCTATTAGATCCGGCCATTTACTAAAACCAAAAAGGTAAGTGTGAGTATATCAGTAAAATAATCATATAATAATAATATATAATTATTCATGTTATCTTAAACTCATTAACTTTATCTAAAAAACTATGTCTCTTTCTAAAATCCTAACCATTATGGTAATGACAATTGTTCTTAAAGAATCCCCTAACCTCTAAATTTATCTAAACCGACCTATGATTCCAACAATAAGGACCCAGCCTTAAAACAATACAAAATCATTAATTAAATGAATAATTCACATTGAGGATCTTTTTAGGTTTAGTGTTTTAGAGAATTGGGACATAACTATTAAATCTCAATGATTACAAATTCAGTTTCCATTTTCTTCACAAAATATAAACTCTTGACCAAAAGAGTCATGTCTAGTTCCATGATTTAGACATCATGACATTTCCTTGATCCCATCATAGAACCTATTCCACTTTATGTCCTATGAAAAAAATTCCAAAAACATGGGATGAGCATAAAAAGCCCTGTAAGTGGTATAAAAAAATGAAAAGAAAACATTAGTCCATGTATACTTAATAATCAATGAAATAAAAGTTTACTCATAAAACATAAGCACATTAACATACCTCTTAAAATCATAAGATTTATGAATAAATCATAGAAATCATAATACATAAAGGTAACTTGAGCCATTCATAACATTCTTTCATAGGGAGTAACCCTCATGGTTACTTTTGGAATACCCATAACAGAATATTCCCTAAATCTTTTCAGAGAAACCATAGCATTTAACTCCTTCACGTTACCCAATGCATTGGAGAGCTATCTAGGGCTCACCTTCCCTTAGTTTATCATGGAACCACCAGACATAGTAAATAATTCCCATGAACTATAACATAAACGTATCACATAAAACATGCAAAAAGAAAACATAACATTTTCACATTTCAATCACAAGATATCAATAAAACTCATTGATTTAATAAAAACATTATCAAAAACTTTTTCAATACCAAAATGAAAGAAAAGTAAAACATGGTATTTATTATTCATTTTAAAAAAGGTTATGGCTTGTATAGGAAGTCGAAAATCAAATAATGGTCACAGTGACAGATAAGTCGTTGTCGCGGCATACATAAGACAAAAAAACATTCTGTTTGTCATTTAGTAAAATGTTTCATGTAAAAAGATTCCTTTTTAATGAAAATAAAAGTAAGAAGGGCTTATTATAAAACTAATAAAATATGGTCGTATATACATTGATGTACGCCTCAAAAAAAGTAGATTGAGGTGAAGTCCCTTAAAAAGATAGTATCTTTAGATTAAGGATAAATCAATTACATAATTATGTGGGACAAATATAAATATACCCAATATAAGTGGATATTAAGTGTAAAACAATCATAGGTCATCCACAGATATTCATAGTACGCCATAATCTAGAAGTAGAGGTTTCAACCAAATAATTGAAATACGGTTATGAAGATCCCATACAGAAATTCGACAGCCTAACGACATCACTTTAAAATTCAAAAAATGATTTGATGAGAGATAAAAAGTGTATCTCATAACATGGACATAACATTTATAGAAATAAAGATATATAATAAGATATCCCAACATTAAGAATGTGTAAATTAAAATACCTAAAAAAATAAGTCTTTTATATAGAGGAGGGTGAATGGTTCCCTTATCGAATTAGGTAACTTTCGAAACGTACACCCCATGAAAGAATGACTATAAAACATTGATGTAAATACCCATAAACAAAATTATATTAAACAAATAGTAGAATAATTGGCAGTACATAAAATACTCAAATGATATAATGGAAAATATAGCATGAATCTGACGGGAATAAAAAAGTGAGATTAAAACCCCTTACCTTGTTGTAATAAATCGAGTCATATGACCGAAAGATAATAAGAACCAAATGAATCACATAATAACATGGATATATATAGAATCATGATAGTATATATCAAATGAAAGTACACAATAAACCACATGAATTAAATAATTGGAAAAAAATGGAAATCTCACGAAATTAAAAGTGAGATAAGAAATCCCCTTAACTGAAGTCTGAATTGTCCTGTTGGTTTCATTATATTATTGAATAATAAACTTTGGAAAATTTATAAATTCTTAAGGAAATCCATTAAATTTTATTATTCTGTTAATATCACATATTATCACGTTATAATAAATAGTTATTTATGTGAGTTCATATCATGCGTTTTGTCGATGTTCGTTACATGAGTCAACAATGAACTAGTTTGAAGAGAATTGTCCATGTAGTTATAGGTAAATCATATATATAATGGTTTTAATGATTTAAATATCATATATATCCAGTATATATTTATTTAATAATATTCCATAATTTTTGGAGATATGAAATTAAATGTTCCATTCATGGAGACAGTAAGTCGTACGTACGCATGAACGCTACTTTCATTTTTTGGTCAAATTATTGGACTTTAAACTAAATTAAACAAAGATCTATTATAATTAAAGTATTATATATATATGATATATAGGTAAAATAAGTTCATTAATTACATTCTTTATTAATTCAATGTTTGGCATAAAGGAGTCACATCACTTGAGGGGCGGTTGTCCACACTTCCTCATATGAAAGTATCACATTGGCACAACATACAAAGCATAAAGAGATGTTTTCAATATAAAATACAGAAGAATTGAGAGGAAATTAATATAATATATATCATATATAAATATAGTTCTATAACAATTGCCACCATGAGAGGTGTTAAAAGAAGACCGAACAATCATCGTTTCGTGAGGCAGTAATTCGCCACCCACAGAAATAGTATGTTTTTTAACTATTTAGCGTGGGTGTGTGTATGTGTAGGTATAATACATATCATACCAACATCCTAGTATATTTAGGATACTGGTGTTAATATGGGATAAAATAATAAGAAGATGGTGGTGAGTTAATAAAGAAAATAAAAGAAAGAAACTTGAGAGAAGACATTACCTCTAAATCAGCTAACTCTTTTTGGATTGAGCCAATGGCATCCATGGAAAGTCTTCTACCCAAAGTGAGGCTTCTAGGATTAAGAGAGGGATGTGTAGAGATAATATGAGAAGAGTCTTTATGATCCATTGGATTGAGAGGTTTGGGTATGGGGGTAGAGGTGGGGGCCTTTTATAAGAGGGAGGAGGGTAACTTTTGGAAAGTCTTGAAATGTTACATTATTATAAAATGGTTTTTAGATTTTAAAAGTCCCACAGTGATATATTTAGAGAATAAGGTGATAATGGTTCAAAATCCACCCATAAATTTTGTTTTAGACAAATTTATGTCCTAGATTTTACCTTATCTTTTGATTTTATATAAATTGTTCATTAATGAGGTTATCACTACATCATCATGGTGGCATAAATAAATATATTTATTTAATGTCTAAATATTATCAAAAAAATACCATGATGTAAGAAATATTTTTAGATTTACCATGACTATTTATAGTCTAAGAGATCATTTAAGAAAATAAAATTATAATTTTTTTATTTATGATATACAAACATTTGTTATATATCTCTTCTTTTTTTGTAATAAAGTCATAAATTTCACTATCACACCAATGTGACACTATGGGCCCTCAAGATTGGAAAAAATCTTCCCAAGGACGGAAATGACTCAAAAAATAGGATTCAGACACATTTTGTTTTCATTTTATATTTTTATGATATTATTTTATTACTTTTAACTACCTGATTACTAATTAATCACAATAATTAAAGATAATTACCGTCGTTACTATTCATAATGACAAAAAACAATAGTCTTAATTATATAATTTTGACCATATGATTCCAAATATAGAATCCATTTTACCAAATTCTGAACACAAATATTTTAGTGATTAATTTAAAAATAATTCTCGTTGACACAACCAAAGAATGGTTTTAAAGAAGTAAAATTTATCAAAATATTGGCTTGTTTTTACATTCAATTGAAAGGTGAAATTACTTCAAATGAACAACATTGTATTATGTGATAAAACAATAATTCAATTTAAATTTAAAACTAATTAAATGAAAAACTATTTATATAAATAATTAGATGAAAAAGTATTTTTGAAGTAAAATGTAGTATTTTTCACTATTCATTAAAAATGAACATTTGTCAGAAAAATACCAAAAAATTATCAAAAGTAAATTTAATATTCCAAATTAAAAAATGATGTCCATTTTACCAAATTTAAAACCTATAATTTTTATTTATTAATTTTATAATTTATTCTTGTTGTCAAAAAATAGCTTGTATTTAAGAAACAATATCGATCAAAAGATTGACACTTGTTTATGTCCAATTTCAAAGTTTAATTAATTCCAATGACCACCATTGGATTTAATAATTAAAATATATTTTAACCACATGTTAAACCCAATTAAAAATATAATATAACCATATAAATAATTTTTATTAAAAGGTGGTTTTGAATTAAAATACATCATTTCCACTATTCATTACATAATGAACATTATCTTAAAAATAACAAAAAATTACAAAAAGTAAAATTTGATGTCCCGATTCTAAAGAAGGATTTTATTTTATCAAATATAACATATATAATTGACAAAAAGTTTTTTTAAAAATGGTTCCCCATCAAAAGGCAGTTAATCGACCTTTTAATGAATATTAGAATATTTATGCTTAAAATTGGATTCATTCGCATTTTAAGCCTCTATCATTTTTTGGTCATTTATTAAAATATTTAACAAACATATATAATAATTTTTTAGTTTGTTCTATTCATTCCTACCATTACATAGACTAGGCTTTAACTCCAATTTAAAATAATATTATTATATTATTAGTGTGCAACGTAAGATTTCAAAGAAATACGTTGTTGCGTATTGGGTATGCCATCAAACATAGCATTCACTTTAAAGTAATATTAAGATTTTATTCTCAAATATTAATAAATATAAACATGTCATATTCTTTTTTACATGTTTTTTTACACTTAAACATATGAACCTTATAATATTAAATAATTATTATTATGTTCCATAAATTTCCCAAAGAAAAAATTAATCTTCCAAGTATAATTAAGAAACTCTTAATGGTCACTTTCCAAATAAGTGAATACCATTCCAATATTCTCCTTGAGTGTGGTAATAACCTAAATTACCATAAAACCACAATTAATACATTTATTCTTCCACATTCCTTGAATAAAATCATATGTAATTACATTTATTCCATATATCTAGTATTGTTTTAAAATCCATTAATAATAATATTAACCAATTTTTCAGTAGAACCTTTATTGGTTATGTGGTCATTATCAATTTAAAATATATTTATCCATACTAATCATTCATCTAACCAAACTAGACTTCATTTTCTTAAAATTAAGAACATATTAACCGTTATCTTCAGGTAATCATTTGTTTCATATAATGTATTACATTTACATTAAATGAAACATTAAGGTTATAAATACAATTAAAAAGTTATTTAAAATCCAAAATTAAAATATTATACTAATAATACTTATTTATATTCATATAAAACAGTCCTTGAATTATAATACATTAATATATCAAACATCCAACTTAAATGTTAATCCTTTCACTAGGATTTATCATCTTATTCATTAATAACAATTTCTTTACATATATCATTCATATTCTCTTCATATTTAATAGAAAAACATTACTCATACAACCGTGATTATTATATTCACAATAATTACACATAGGACATTGATTTCCATAATACCCACAATTTTTTTTAAAACATTCAATAGTCAATGATACATTATGGAGACCATTATTCTCATCCATTTCATTGAACTAAAAAAATTAATTATTTAATTTGTAGTTACATTATTTGTGTCCTTTTCCAAAATAAAAAATATTATCATATCTCAGAGATATTATCCTTACTACTTATTCCAACATTCTCAACATATGGGAAACTGTGTCTTCATTCTTCCATTGCATCCACTACCCAAACTCTCAGATAAATATATCCATTTCATATTTGGTGAGTCCAATAGTTTGTTAAGGATGAAATATTTAATCATGTTACATGATAACTAATTAGTAACAATCTCAAAATCCTTCACTGTGTTCATCATCTCATTTATATATTCAAAAATAAATTTTCCATAACATTCAATGTTAACAAAGTTCCTTATAGTTCCCATCATTTACAAAAACCAAAAATCATATTGTGAGAAACACTAATCATAGTTGAACTTCATAATCATGAAAAAAACACACATAGGTTGTCTAAATAATGAAACCATATTTTTAATCTATGACACCATAGGTTTATCCTAGGTTATTCATATTCACCATCTGTTAAAATACTTCAGGATGGTTCATAATGATTTTTTGAATATCCAAAGCATATCCCATGGGAGTGTCAAAATTTTTATGAAGAAAGGCTAGTTATCATTCATTCGGTGGTGATAGAGTACATATAAATGCATTGTTTTGAGAGAAATTTCCCCTAGGTATCTCTGTTCTTGATCCACATCCACTTATAGTATCCAGAAAAGGATTAAATTTCATAGAAACTACTAGCTTTTTTCTTCAAAAAATTCTAGTACATTTTATTATACATTGGATCATATTTATACTTATCCTTATATATATATATATATATATATATATATATTCATTGAAATATCCCTAGGGGTCTCAATAATTTTTTCTTATTCTAGTATCGAAAGGTTAACAAAAAATTTCTTCTAACATCAACTAAAGAAAACCTAAATTTTTATACACATAGATTAAATATTTCTAGATGAATTTTCAATGAATTACATAAAAAACTCATGAGGATAATAATAGTTTAGTATCTTTTAAGACTTGGTAAACATACGTATAATTTGGAGAAATATCTTCAATATCTCCCATAATGATATTATTATTTAATAACCTCCAAGAAGCAAACCATACATAAAACCATTATTTATAACCTAAGGAATGGAAACATAAGAAAAGGTTAATAGATATGCTTGATATGGTTAAAAAGGGAGACATATAGGCATAACAGGGATATAAGGTTATGATAAATGATAAACACTTATGAAAATTATACCCTTAATTTTAAATATTGGAATATTGATACATTGAATAAATATTAGAATCTAATAAGACATTAATCATAATGAAATCAAAGAACAAGTTCTATGAGAGAATAATATACGACATAGAATTATGTAATACACATAACCATAGAAAAAAATTTCCATAACGATTAAGGCTCACTACCAAGGATATTATAATGGAATGGGTTCACTCTCCAAGCCAACATAGAAGACATGGTTTACTCCCAAGACCATCATAGTGCAAAATAGTCCATTAATAAATCAAGTTAACTCCTTATTCATGTATTATCTATATCATGAGAAATAAATATTATCCAATGAATTTGATGAAGTTATAAGTCCCACCCATCTTAGTTATTACGTAACCATTGTCTTTGGTTAGAACATAACCACAATCACATAATGAAAATCATATGTATGTGTTCCACAAGGTCATAAAAAATCATCATATCCAAACCCATGAAATGAAATGGGATTCAAAAAAATCATGATGTTATAGAATATGGAAGTGATATGGGTTTCACAGTTATTTTAGTATTTCATCATAACATAAATCATAATAAGAATTGGGATTCCTAATAATTTCCTCATGTTATAACCTGGGGAAAATAAATGGGTCTAATAAATATCATTAAATAATAAAAAAAACCATTAATAGAAAGAATATGAATGGTATCCTTGAATTATATCCCTAGTTGGGCATAGGCAACATCAAAAGATAACATATAATATGTGAAATCATTTTGAAAAGTCACTTGGATCTTTAATTAATGAAAAATAAAATTTATTTAAAAATACCTTTTTAAAATTAAAATTAAATAAAACATTTTGGAATTAATTTCAATTTAATATAATCTTTAAAACAAATAATGTAATATATAAAAATAATTTTAAATATTTCTTGAAAAAAGTAACAATTCCATATTGAAAAAAAAAATTAATGAATATAAATATTTTAAATTAATTCCCTTTGAAAATAATATAAAAAACATACAGATGAATCTTTAGAAATCATTTAAAACATTTTGTAAAGAAAACATACCATCCACTATCAAATATATTTTTAAAACATAGAACATTTTTAAAATAATATCCTATTTAATATAAAATTGAAAAACATAAATTAACCTTTCAAATTATATAAAACATTTCATGTGGAAGATATCATTTCCACATTGTAAAAAATTAATTTTTTTTTTGAAAATTATTTTATTTTAAAATATCCACTGAAAACTAATATTGGAATCTTAAAATATATTAATATTCCAATGGGTGGTAATTTTCATTCATGTTATACATGTTATAATAAATATTACAATCACATATTTGGTAAAAGTCTAAAACAAATTTTTTGGAAGAGAAATGAATATTCCATTAAAAAAATTTAATAGAAAAACTTCTATAAAATTCATTTAATAAATTATTAAAATAATTTATAATGATTTATTATTACATTTTTATAAAAAATGGTTAGCGTAGAAAAGGGATTTTGACCAAAGAGTGGAAGGATGAATTTTATTCATGAAAAAAATTATTTTGAAATGTTGTGTATATAATGAGTAAAAAATGTTTGGAAAATATTTATTCTCATTAAATACCATGAAGAAAATAAAATTCATGAGTTTTCTTGAAGTTTTATAATAATATTCCATCATTGAAAACATAATCATAAATAATCCTAAGAAATGATGTGATTGTATTATAAAACACTTACTACCTTTGATACATTAAATAAAATACCCATGAAATAATAGAATAACTAAAACATAGAATATATTTAATTAATTATAATATTTTTCAAAGGGTCTTTATACAAGCCTCATAAAAGAAGATAGGTGAATAACATAACATATAACTAAATGAAAGAAAATAAAGAAAAAAATATATTATTTCTTTGGAAACATTGGAACTATAAAATTCTTGAAATAAAGGACATAAAATAAATATATAAATAATAATAATTTTTAGTTTTAAAATCATAAAATAAATTCATTTAAATTATTAAAACCACATAAAATATATAGGTGGTGAAAATGGAATGTGTCTCATGGAAACAAAAAAAGACGGAAATATCTTACCTTATTTATCAAATTCATGTTGAACACATCCAAACCTACTATAAAATAAATATAAGTTTATTATAAATTTATTAAAGAAAAATAATTATATATATCATAAAATATATGATTTAATTTTTATTGTTTATAACTCTTTTATTACCAATTACTTTTTAAAATCAAATTTTCGGGAATAACATCATTGTTTTCTTATATGTTTTAATTTGTTTTTTTTTTGCCTTCATACATTGATCATGGTTCAATAATACCCATTATAATAATAATGAAATAATTATAAAATTTATAAAAAAATTATACATTTAATAAAAATCATGAATTATGGTTTTTGGAATAGAATTATGTTACGTTCATGGAGAAGTTAGGTCATATGTACGCAAGAGTAATGATTCCTTTATTTAATGATCATTAACCAAATAAGGTAAGTAATATTTTATCTTTCAAGAATAATAATAATATAAAAAATAAATTTTTATTTTTATTTTTGAAAAATTATACATATCATTCATTTGGTATTGTGATCAAAGGATAGTGTCATAATGCTTCATGAAAGCGGTAGTACACATGCACACGAATGACATTATCATCTTTTCATGAGTTAGAATGTTTGAATTAAAGTTGTATAATTTCATCTTTGAATGATAAATACTTTATTTATAAAATATTTATTTCATTTATATCATATATATTAATTAAATATATCCCTATTATCTTCCATGTATCCTTTTATTGAAGAACAAATCATATAGCTTCACGAGGAGATAATCCATCATAAAACGATCAACATTATCCTATCCCCTACAAATTGGAAAGTAAAGAAAATTAATATATGATATAATAAATAAATAGATATAATTATGGTGTAAATTTCATTTATATACATTATTTACAACCTAAAACCCTACCGTAAGTGGTGGTAATGGAAAAACATTCATTGGTTCGTGATGTGGTAGCCTACTAAAGACACGAATGATAACTTTTTAATCCAATTGATGTAATATGGTATGGATTAAGGACATTAAATTAACATAAAAAATATAATGATATATAATATATAGTGGTTATTATATCATGGTGGTTTAATAATAATTAATGAAGGTGGAGTAAGAAATAAATTATAAATTCTAATAAAAGAACGTTACCTCTTCTTCAGGTATCCCCCTTAGGATTAGACCTCATTCATTCATATAGTGTAATTATCCCCATAATATGGCTTCTATGATGAGAAAATAGAATTTGGGAAGGTATTTTCAGGTATTTGGAAAACAAAACTGGTATGAAGGTCTGCTTAATAGAGGATATGTAGTGGCGTTTTAAATGTGTGATGAGTAGTGCACTTGCAACTTGATAAAAATAAAAAGGTTTACTAACATTTTTCACATTATATAAGGGTTAAAAAAGGTATTATTGATAATTGAAAATTATATAGTCTAATTATATCCATAAAATTTATTTTATATGAGTTTTATGTTATTTTAATCCTTATCATATTTAGTTTATCCCCTAGTAAACCCCTTATTACCTTAACCATGTTAAATTTTTATTACTATTTTTACTCTTTATTATAATAAAAAAGAATAATAAATTAATATATAATATAAATTATTATAATTCAAAATATGGATTCCATTATTGAAAATTACATTCTTATAAGATCCAAATTTTAATTTAAAATTAATCTAGCAAATGCGACGAGATTGCGTGTTTTCCAAAAGGAAACTGGTCAAAAGATAACAAGGTTTTCATATCAAAATCCAACATAAAAATGATTAAAAAGATCTAAATTATATATATATATATTAGCTATTCTTATTTTTATGTATATTTATAATTTGATTTTACTTTATAATTAATTTTTAAAATGGTATTTTTCAATTAAAATTTAGTTTTTTTCATTATTCGTAATAAATTAATTTTTTTAGAAAATTATCAAAAATCAACCCTAATATGATTGGAAATTATGATTTCAAAAATTAAATATATTTATATTAAATAAATGATAAATGTTTAGAAAAAATTATTTTATTATAAGTTTACAAAAGGTGGAAAAATACCTTACAAAGAGATAGTGATTTCAAGTCTAAAATTATATTTATTCTTCTATCTTGTCCTGAAAAAATAAATATTAATATTAAACAATTAATTTTAGGTATAATATATAATTTTTGTTAATGTTATTCTCTAAACGATTTTTTTTTAATTTATTTAGTTCATATAGGTATTTTTTCATAAAAATATTTTTTCAGAAAATGTTTTCCTTTAATTCTATTTTTGGTTAATTTATCACCAAATAATTCATTTTATATATATGTGTAAAAAATATATTATAATAATTGTTTTTTTTATATTTATACCTAGAATTCCAAAAACTATTTGATAACTATTATATAATAATATTTTCATAATATGAAACATTTCATTTAAACATTGGGTTGTGTGTAACACGAGCGTCACTAAATTTTATGTTTAATAGAAAATATTGAAAATAATAAATTCATTTGAATATATTTACAAAATATATAGTTTTTGTAGTACCTTAATACTATGTCGTTTAATGGTGTTAGAAATGAGATACTTTATTAGCTACGAACAAGTCATTCAGTTTATATTGAAGATAAAAATAGAAATTATAGATTCTGACCAATCCAATTGTTTGGATATGAAAATTAAGATTGATTCTCATGAGAACGAGAATAAGTCACATCTTAACAAATTATTCACCTATATGCTAGAAATGTGTGATGATGAACATAATTGAATTCCTAAAATGTAATTGTAGAAGTTATAAGTGTGTAATGCTTTCACATCGAGCAAAATAATGTTGGAGTGATTTGAAGAGGCCTGTCAGTGAAGTGAATGGAGAGATATCTTAACATAATGTACCACCCATACTTCATTGTTTGAAGTTAAAAGTGTTTTAGTCATTATGTGAATAAATTACCTAATCCCTGGGGTAATGTGATTGATAACCCACAAAAACCTTTAATGAAAAAGGAAAAAGGTAAGGATGGTGAAATCATAACTGATAAAGTGAGTCATGATAATTAAGTCACACTAATCCTCCCTTTAATAGTTGGGAATTTCAGTTTTTATTTTGTATAAATGAACCCTACAAGAATCTTATTGTTCTTCCTTTATTGAATTTTCATGTCACTATATCCCTCTACATGGATTTATTAATTATTTAACAACATTTTATATTATATCAGTAAAAGGATGAATCCAAGCTTCCAATTAAAATGTTTTTTTATTAAAGATAAGATTTTATATATATAAGAAAGAGTGAATTATCTTTTGTAACTATATATTTATACTTGTTAGATTATCATTAAATTAATGGATACCATCGTGATTTTATGAGTTTATGTTTGATTACAATTTTCATTGTCATTGACACCCATTTGGATGTTTTATGTGATTGATTTTTATCAGGATTAATGATATTTTAGGAGAAGATTATAGCAATACAACCCCTTGGAATTGTATATGTTTTAGTGATCATGTTATTTTTGGTTTAATTTATTTAAAAATAGTGAAAATATGATTCAAGGTATTATTAACCATTAGGGATTATTTTATCATTGATATTTAAGTAATTATGGGTCGTAACCAAAAACCATATTATGATATCAACACACTTCGTTTTCATCAGAGAAGATTTATTTTTGGATCCACCTTTTAGAATATATATAATGGAAGAGGTATGATTTAATAGAATACAAAACTAAAATTTATCTTATCGGGATCATAATTTTACATTGAATTTTTTTCAATGCCATCATCAATCTCTTTATACAAAGATGAGTTTCATCCCTACATATCATCCTCAGATAGGTGGTTTGCCTTGGAGAAAAATTTAACCCCTACATTATTTGTAAATATATTTTTATATGGATTTGAAAGTTTTTCTGGATCAACAGCATCCCATAGGTGAGTTTTACTACAACCATACCTTTCACTCAAGCATTCAGATGACACATTTTTAAGGAAGTTATGGAAATATGTATAGAACTAAAAAATACTATAATGAAGTTGTAAAAGAAGGTTATTATGACCTATTCTAGCTGATGAAATGGAATACAGTCTTATAGTCATTCAAGTTTATTTAATGGAATAAAAAAGTTTACTTAAATCATACACTAATAATCAATGATGCGATCTTGAATTTTATGTTATCAAAAAGGTGTTTCTATGAATTTCTCTATGGAATTAAGTAGAAAAACTAATCTCTAAGTATATCAGTAAATTTCATATTCATCACTATATTAGGACTATATATTATCTCTGAATTCTTCCACCAAACCACTATCAGGTTTTTGATGTTTTTCATGTATCTATCCATATAAATTACATACTCGATTAATCTTATACACTGAACTAAGTGGTAATACCTCTGGAGAATTATATTTCTTATGAGAAATAATTTGTGGTGATTCATGATGGAATAGAAAATTCATATGAAATAATACCACTCACAAGTTCAATGTTATAGTCCATAACCACCATCTTGAACAATCTATGTGGGACCTCATGATGTAATGAGGAAAAACTATCCTCAGTTTCTTGGCCTGAATGTGACAAATTTTGGGGATAAAATACATTTTAATTGGGGTAGATTGTAA
This sequence comes from Viscum album, assembly GCA_963277665.1. Lineage (NCBI taxonomy): Eukaryota > Viridiplantae > Streptophyta > Magnoliopsida > Santalales > Viscaceae > Viscum > Viscum album. The sequence continues at coordinate 1,561,553,890 of OY728156.1, forward strand.
CACCCTGAAATTTTGTAACGACTTCTTTTAAAACATAATTAATTTTTTTGATATTCTACTTAAATTAAACACTGGTTTTTTCATTCATTACCTGGAACAATGAGTTTTTCTTTCATTACATAGAACACCAATATTAAAAAAACCTCCCACACTATTAAAATTTATTATTTAACATGACAATTATATCCAAGATGTTGGAATTGAATGTATGAATAAGGTTTACTAAAATATTAAAATTTATATACATTACATTTATTTAGAATTAATTATTTGTCGACTAATAATCATGAATTGAAATTATAAACTAATTTAAAATAATAGAATTATTTTATATGAATCGATTTTATTCAAAAAAACATATTTTAGCTCGATAAATTAAAAAAATTACTTCCAATGATAAAATTTATTGATATTAATATATTAAATATTCAATAAAAAGTTTAACTTTTATTTTATGTGTTTTATAAATAAGAGATAAGAATAATTCTAATTTTATGCTTAAAAACTCTATTTTCCTAAAAGGAAGTTTTTTCAACTTTTGTGATCATATTTTAAAATTAATTTTCACCACATTTGGAAAAAATATTTGAAAAGAATAAATTAATTTTTTAAATCATCATTTCAAAATTATCATTTGGTAAACATTTGATAAGTTTTTGAGAAAATACAATTTTCGAAGAACAGTGAAAATAAATTTTTTATTATAAATTACCATTATTTTAAAGCATTCAAAAACATAAAATTTTTATTAATATGGTTTTAAATGTAAACTCTTTAATATTTTATATCTATATATTCAATTTATATTATTGGAATCACCTTTATATTAAATTGGGATATAAAATATTTTTGAACTCTCGAACATTTTGTCTTTACCAAACCGCTTTTTTGTCACGTCTACATGAATATTTTTTATTTAAAATTTTCTACTTCAATGAGTGGAATTTGAAAAAATGGATTAAATAATTGGAAGGAGAATAATTTATATTATCTAATAAGTTATCAACTATTTTTTACCATGATTATTAGTTAAAATGGTAAAAAAAATTATTGTGTTAAATAAAAAGTTCATGTACCGAGGATTAATCTAAAAATATAATAGTTGAAAGTGAAACTAAACATTTCAAACACCAATTTTATTTAAATATATCTACATTATATCATAAAATCTAGATTTTGGCCATTTTAGAGCCTTTTTTCTGAAATAAATGGTGAATGCCTTTTGGTATTCAAAAATATCAAGTGTGCAACTCACCTCACTTATAAAAGGACACCCCCAATCCTCTCTTCTTTCAACATCAAAAACTAATTTATTAAACAAATAACTATCCAAATAACTTATTAAATTACCTCATATCATCCTATAAGTCTTATTTTGGTCATAAATCCATCCTCAGAATCCTTTAGGCGCAATCCAAAACATATTTTCGGAAGAAGAGGTTGTGTCCCTAATCATGTATTTAATTTTAGTTTTTAATCCAAATAATTCAATTTTTATTTCATTGTATGGATATGATATCCTAAATATAATAATAATAATATGATGTTATTATGTTATTTTATTAATCTAAATCCTTCCTATCTTTCATCTAATGGGTCATGAAATCATTATTCATGTGTGCGAAGGACGATAGCTTCATGAACCGTTGTTGTTCATATTACATCACCACATATAATGGATGGATATAAGGATGTATTTATTTTTTATAAATGATATTTATGATGTTATTATTCTTATGGAATTATGATATCACATATTAATTCTTACATTCCATTCTATGGGAATACAATAACGTCGTTTTTCATTACGTCAAATTATGTACTCATGAAGCGATGTGATCCATTATTTACATATGCTTTACATGAAAGGTAATAACGGTTTTTTTAATAAAAATATTTGACATATTTATGATATAACTAGGATTATATTATTTTATTTTATTATTTACCATTATTTTGTTCTATCTATCAATATAATGGAAACCTTGTTCATGTACATGTATGACCTATCGTTTCTATAATTGGTGTATTTAATTTTATATCTCTAAATTTTATGGAGTATTATAAAAACATAAATACTAAATATATATTATATTTATATCATTATTAACATTTTGGATATGATTTAACCATGATTGATATAATATGACCATATATAACAAATCCAATCATAATTGGTAAAAAATGTACTTAATATCTGAAATGATATTTTAACAATGAATTATTATTAAGATGGAAATAAAAGTTAATAATTAAATCATATATACTATAATATATATAATTATTGTTATATATTTATTTATAATATATATATTTACTATAAATGTGGTTTTAATGTGTAAAAAAAAGTCGAGACTTAAGGTAAGGTATTTCCATCTCAGATTTTACATATATGCGACACATGTCATGTTCACCACCTATTTTTTATGTATTGTGTATTCTTTGAATGAATTTAATTTATTATTACAATCCTAAAATTTATTTTTCATTACACAACAATTTTAGGATCACTCTTTCATGGGATTTCGGTTCAAAAGATACCAATGTGGTAATTGAATTTTGCCTCAATTTTCCATCTTTGAGATATACGCTATGTTACACACCTATCTTACTTTATGATGTGAATATAAAGCCCAATTTAATTGTAATATATTGAATTTATTTATTTACAAAGTATTATAATTTTAAATTAATTCTACTATTTCATTGGAGTTATGATTCAATATTACTAAATTGGTAAGTATTTTGTGTTACAATATTGGGATTGTTTATGATTATGTATTCAATGATGAAATATTTAGATGTATCTCTCAATAAAATCATTAATTTTCATATAATATTTCTATTTAATGAGAATAAATTTTTTCAATTCATTTTCAACTCTTTATTAATTAAGTGTTTAAAAGAATTTTTTTTAGAAAAAAATTTATTTTTCCATCTTCAGTCGAAAACTCCTCTTTCTTCAAAAAATGTGTTCTCAAAAAATATTTTCAAAATTTTTTTTAAAATTAAATAATAAATTTACTAAAGAAATTTTTAACCACTTTTGACTTTTTATTAAATATTTTAAAGGAATATTCATGTTTATTTTCAAATAATGAATGTTTTTTGTTTTACTAAATTTATTTAATGAATCAGTGATTTAAGATGTACAATAGGGATGGTATTTTTCACCATCCTGAACAAATAAAATTCATTAAAGAATTAATTATATGTTTAAATGTATAATTTCAATGAAAATCATTTTAAAAATGTTTTCTGATTTTTTTGTTTTAATAATTTAGTTTTTAATGAAAAGTTTATTTCCTCAAGATATGTTCCTAGTGCAATTTCAAATTAATATTCCATCATAGATGAAATCATTTAATGTTAATAATTATTTTTTAATTAAATTCTCCAATTATACATTTATTATTAATTCATTGAATTGATATATTATTGTTGGACAGATTTCTATTAAATCCAATTATTTTCAACAAGTCATACCATGATAAAATGGTTATGATACAAACATAAATTTAAATGATTTATGCTATGACAAAAATGTAAAATTTTTATGAAACCCATTTCATTTCATGGGATTATAAATTAAGAGTTTTTTATGATATTCTATCACACACATGAATGATATTAATTTTGTTATGGTGGTTAATTTATAAAAATGGATGTCAATTACATTATATTCTAGGGTAGTGGATACATAATAACCATGTTTCTTGGGGAAAAATATACCTTAAATGTATCTGGTAATTATTAATATTATATAATCTCTAATAGTATGTGGAAGGAAATAACAAGACTAAAAGGGGTTTCCCAATAGGTTATACCTGGCATAAAAGAGGGTACACAAGAGGTTATCATATTACCTATGTTGGTACACAGGTGGTTATCCAAAGCCTAACATGTAATGAATGTCATAGTGGGTAACCTTGACATGTCATTTTATATGATTATATATATTCCAAAAATCTCTTCCTTATTCTAATGTTATTATCTCATGTATTATGTTATTTGATTCTTTTATGATTCATATATTATAAACTTCCCGGATTTATTCCATGAATCACTTTTATAATCTTTGAGATGAATGGTACAATTTAAATATGTTATTCTCATATTATAATAACCTTATTCTGATGTTATATTGATGTATTCCACTTTTACCACATTTGAGAATCTTATCCCACCCTTTATTTTTCTTCCTTTCCAATTGATACGAATAAAGGTATAATGTATTATATTTCCACGAAGGGTCCTATTTATGAATTTGTATGGGGGAGAAGGCATAACTTGCTTATAAAAACATAGATTATGTGTCCATGTTTCCAAATCATCTAAACTAAATCATTATTACATGGATTTTTATGTTATATATTGAATATTTGTTTAAAAATGTGTTAAACATATGTATGATATATTTGAGTCTTAAAAAAAATATTTTATTCCACCCCCATTCCATTGAATTTCATCATAAAATTCATTCAATATACTCCTCTAATAATCCTATCGCATTTTCATAATCCTCTAGTCTCAATTGGTCATTTGAATGTTATGAAAATCCATATAGTTAATACATTTTATTTCATTAAATAATTCATAAATATTCACACAATACATTACAATACTATTCATCGGCCTATTGTATTTGGGTAATTTGATACATAACAAAATAACTGGCATGTGGGATATAACAAAATTAATTAATACTCCATTACATGACCTTATAATTTCATTGATCTTCTAAAATTTAATGGGATAACCTAGGTAAGTACATAATAAATGGGTAAGTTGTAAAGGTCATTAATAGAATAATAAGAACATAACATAATTAAACAGTACATGTGAGTCAAGAAGAATATCAAGTTGGCATAAAATGGTGGGAATCATAACTGTGAGTATAGAATAATGATATAATATGATGACATCATAGAAATATAATAATGTGAAAAAATATAAAATATGAAAACATGTAGTTATGTAAAGAATATCCACCAAGACATAACAACATATTGTTCATGTTCTAACCACATAAGCACAATATGTGGTATCTTATGAGATAAAAACATTACCCAATGAATTGTAGGAATATATAATTTCAGGTACACTAGTCACATTCAAATCATGTATACAAATTTTTGTTCTATATAGATCCTATAATATAAGAACACATATAATAAATTTTTACCCCATATTATTTAATAGTGGTTTTCATAAATTTAATTCCCCATTCAATGAAGGATTATTATATCATACTGAATAGCCTTGAGTGTAAATTTAAATGGGTATTTACAACATTGTAGTTTTTCTAGAAAAAACATAGGAGAATATTTCCATCATTATGGGTTCATTAAAGGATCCTGGAGATTTTAATGAGAGTTAAATATGGTCTATAATTACATGTGAATAATAAGGACAGTAAAGTGATATTTAAAAACACATTGTATTTTGAAACAAAGGAAATTAAAAAGAATTTTGAAAATAATGTATTTCTATATAAAGGAAGAGGAGTTAATCATTTAAATTTAGATGTCACTCCTAATATTTATATGAGATTCATATGTGGTTGAGAATAACTTGAAAGAAATTTTGAATATGATAGGAAGAGGAAAATAAATATAAATATGATTTTATTAAAGAGTAATGGAAGGTCATGTGGGTATTTATAGAAAAAGAGACGGGAATTTTGAATTAGTTTCTTAACGTATGTTTTAGAGTCTATGATGAATAAAAATTAGAACCAAAACCTTCCCATGGGGTTTGAAACAGTTTTCTACCAATGAGTAGTGGTTTTAAATATTTAGTATAAGAAAAAACACATTCGAATAGTACAATTCATGATTTTTAATTGATTTATGTTCATAAAGAATTAATTTTAAACATGAAAATATTATATATGTTTTGGAAGATTCATTAAAGCTTTCAAAAATTAATCATATAACTATAAAAAATTATATTAAATGGGAAACCTATTTTTTGGTTATGGAATAACATTATAGTTTTTATTACATCACTTTTTGTAGATTATGATATCATAAAACCTATTACAGTTATCTTTTACCCAAAATTTTAACTTCCTTGGAAAATTTAAAAATCTCACCATTAGATAATTTTGACATTATGATTTATAAAATAATTACTATTTTACCAATAAATTATTATTATTTTAATATACACTTTTAAATAAAAATCCTCATAAAAAATTAAAACTTATTAAGACACTAAAAAATTTCTGGTACATATAAAAATTTCATTGGGTTTCATTAAATTATACTATCATTTATATTTAAATATATTTTACCTAATAATATTATATTATGAAAATAATAGTATTTTTAAAAAATGAATTTATCTGTGTTTGTGTTTTAATTAACATTATATATTTCCCAAATATACAATTTTTATTTCATCATATAAAAATCCAGTTTTTATCAAAATCATTATATAATCATTTATATATATAAATTAATAATGAAAAGGGATTTATATAATCAATATTTTATTTAAAATAATATTACTATTCATACTTCTAGGGTACATATTCATAACCCCTTATTACACCTATTTACTCCCCAAGTTATGGTTTGCAATCTTGGACCTTTCATTATGTGGTTCAATGACAATGGTTTGGGCCATGATGTTGATAGTCTTGAAAATATCCTATAAATAGTTTTTCTTGAGTTTCAGTCTTTGAAAAATTTCTTAATAATTCTCAATGGAAAACCCCAGTGATTTCATCTCTCTCATATGCTCCATTAATTTGGAAACATGTCTTGAGATCTAATGGTTGTGGACATTATTTATTATATCAATATAAATAAGAATTTATGATAAAACTTAATATATACTAATCATAGTGGTCATCATAAAATATATATATTATCAAATATTATGATACTAAAGGATATTTTATGTCTAATAGAATAATTATGGTCATATTTTATAATAATCTAAAATAATAAAAATGAATTATAGTTCATGTGTTTTATATAATTAGATTTATTTAATAGGGAATTTATTCAATAAAAATTGAATTTCATTTAAAAAATTAGATTATTAAATTATTATCCCTTTCTAAAATTACACAATCTAAGGCTACCACATTTGGATTTGGTAAATGTGAGGGGTCTTCTATGTACTACCTGAAAAGGGAGGTGTATAAATACTCATGTATCTAGTATATGTTAGGTGGGAGTTCTGGTTGATAGGTCACAACTCTAATGTGTCCAATAATATCAATGGGGCTGATGTATCATGGATTTATATTTCAATTTATCCAAAACCCCATGAATTTATTCTATAAGGATATATTAAGGTTAACCTAATATATGACCTTAAACTACTAGTCTCATCGATGCTTTCCAAAATATATTTTGTATATAAATTAAAAAGATGTCATTTGATTATTAATGTTTTAATTCTTCTCTTTCATCTCGTACATATTACTAAGTCCCCTCATCTTTTTCTCGATGACATTATCAAAATAAGTTGGATTCTCAAAAATTCTCCCATACAGATCCTCATAAGGTTCCATTTTAATGCTTGGATAAAAATAAATTATATGAGGACCTCACTAAGGAAATTAGGTGATCCCAATATCGTCATAAATCCATTGAACTATATATCAAAATATCCTATTATTATTAAATTGTTATCTCAGACTGGTAATCTAAATAAGGGTGATAGAGAGTTTTGAAACTATGCTTTGTATCCAACTCTTACAAGAGACTTCTCCAGAACCATGAACCAAACCTCAGATCTCAATTATATATAATGTAGATTGGTAATCCTTGATGTACTACCAATTAAATTATGTATATCATTGAAAGTCGTTAAATAGATAAATATTCCCTGATAAAAATGAAATTTTTTGACATTTTAAGGTAATAAAAAATACACCAATGTTGTTATTTCCTTTCTACGTCTATTGTATTCCAATGAAACAATCCATGGTTATGTATTTTCGCGTACATACAGGTATGAGAAATGGTTACATCATACCCTTATAATGATTCTGTTCATCCTTGAATTTCTGGGATACATAGAATCATGATAGAATTTCTACAATTTAACTTTTCATTTTATCCCATTATATTTTTAGATATCTATAAATGTTAGTTCTTTTTGGTTGATTATAAATGATTGAGCTAATCACATAATCTATAATATCTATCTATAGTTGTGGTATTTATAAGACTCATATCTTGGTTTGAAATATTATAACGCCATCTTCTGAAAATTTGAACTCAAGTATATAAACTACTTTCTTTGTAAAACTTCATATTTTTTGTTGGCCTCAATGATCCTCTCAATAATGGATTGTTGAGTAGTTATTTTATAAAGGTAAGATGAATTTTATTTCATTATTCAAATTTCTAAACTTTTCATTCTAATAATTATGGGTCCCTTTGAATCCATTTCATATATATGGTTTTTGAATACTCTTTTCTCCAAGCATTTTCCATTTTTCTCACTTTCCCATGATGTTAATGTATTTACCAATATTATTCCTTGATCAGATCTAACGACTTTTCATGGATCATATTGATATAATTTTGTGTGATTATATACATTAGAAATTTATCATCCATATTTTTTTCAGACTTATACCTATAGAGATAATATTTTCTGATAATTAATGTAAGGATCACTAGATCCAATTATAGATCATGATTTAGGTAGTTCATCTCATGGATAATTAACTATAGCGAGGCATAGTCTATCACATTTTCGTCTTTCATGAGTATACAACCCAAACCCTTTTGGAATTCATTTCTTTAAATAACTAATTTTTCTTCATTTGTGGGTAATTGGAGAACATGTGCAATGATTTTCCTCTTTGTTAACTTCTTAAATCCATCCCCGCATTCATCAATCCTGAAAAACATCACTCCCTTTAAAGTTTTCTTGTTTTTTTGGGTTTAAGACCTTGATAAGTTCCTCATAGATTGTTGGTTGTGCATATATAATCTATCTAAACTATATATCTTTGTCATAGTTTTTATCTTATTCTATCCTTAAATTGCCTCAATATTCAATGGATCCCTATATATCCCTTTTATAGTGATTATTTACCACATAAACATATAATTCTCCCACCAAAACTCATATTCATTATAATTAACAAATAAATTTGCATTCCAAAATGTCTTCAATGCAACATTAAAATTACCCTCTTTTTATTATAGGGTTTTGGAGAAGATAAGAATACCTTTTATAAATACTAAATTTTTTTTGAGATAATCCTAAAATAGAATATCCATTATAACCATGAATATAGTCAATAATTAGTGAGTCAAAATGTAATCACTATGAACTCACAGTGCATGTACCTTGTACAAAAATCACTCTTGGGGATACCCTTTTTCATCAAATTTACAAGATAATATTACAATTCAATATCTACATTAGAGAATTAGTATTCTCTATGTAGTTTATTAAAGGATTCATAAATATATACTTGAGGATACTGGTTCATTATCAAGATATATTTAGGCTTATGATAATCAATGTAGAGGTGCATTGACCGAAAAAATTTCTTGATGAAAAGGTTTGTCACACTATATTAAATCACTTGGGTGTATACAACCATTATCTATATTTTCTATAGATCTTTCATTATCTCTTTATTCTTTACATGGTCCATTATATATAGTGTCTTTTATATTATAAATTATATATGTAAAAGATCAATTGAGAACTCAACCTCTCTGTTATGAATAAAGACCGAGAAATTACTTAGGGAACACATTGAAAAATTCTCCTACGATGGGAACATTATTAAGGATGATATTCTACTTAGTCATGATCATATGATCAAGATATGAAATCATATAAGGAAATAATAGCCATTATTGAGATGATGATTCCAAAGGAGATTCATCAACCTCCTTACAATTGTGTTGAATCAGATGCTAATTGATGATACAAAGATTAATTTTATTATACTATAAATTTTTATTCTCCATATACATGGACATACAATACATTTCTATAATAGTCTCAAGTAATAGTACAATGAGTATCAAATGGTTTTATACATATTCATCCTATAAATACTGATAAGTTATAAATAATATACATGGTAATAATTAATTTCTCCATTTTACTTTTTTATCAAAAACTCATCTTCATTGTCTTTAGTTGATGTTTCAATTTTTTTAATAAACTTATGTGATATGAAATAATACAGAAAACTAGAATACAATTGTAAATTCCATATTATTTAATGAGTAAAAAACATATCTATCACCAATACATTGTCAGGATCAACCTCAGTAATTGTGATGGAATGTGATTGAACCTACTCTCTAGTACATAGAGGTTATTGTCACTAGTTATCTTAGAAATACCATATCTTTGTACCTTGGATCAAATTATTTCCTTATTATTTTTAATAGAATCATTGGGAAATAGTTTTTTGGTTGACTGGAGTATTCATTTCTTCCATCACATTGGTGGATTTCTCACATTGGTATTCATAAGAAAGGTTCCCCTTCTTACAACACCTATTTAATTTCCATGTCCCGTTTATGAAATTTTGAGGAAACATCTTCCCACGCTTTTAACAAGTAGGATGTTTCAATTTCTTGACATTGTTATATTTATCCATTTCTACCCTAGTATTAAACTCCATTGTTCTCTTATTATTTATAGTCCATGTAATTCATTGATCACTATATAATTTTTAAGGGCATGTTAGATAATTTCATCATATCCATCAAAATATTGACTCACCCAATATTTTCTTATAACTATGTCTATTCCATGAATGAGGTATTCAACATTAATTTCACGGTAAATGATAATCTATAAGGGTATCATGCATGTTTTTTATAATTTGTAATCATATTATACAATGCAGTTATCCCCATTTTACATGATTATAATGAACTCCATCCCTATTTTATGTCAAAGAGTGTGAGTAAAATATTTATAAATAAATATTTTATTAAAAATCTTTCTACTCCATCACTTTGTTCTAATCATTGGTCTTCATATTATTTATCAATGTTCACCTATGATAAATTTATACCTCCACTTAATAATCCCCTAGAATGAACATCTATTTCTCACTAAATTTAAGTACACAAAAGATAATATCAATAGAGACGATCTATAGTTCCACGATTAATGTATTCAAATATATATTAAAATATGAAGTACTTTCTTACATTTCCATTTTGATTGATACTTTTACTTTCAAGGGGGGGGGGGTGATTTTTCCCCTAGATACATGTATTTTTCCAAACATGATTGAATTTATTAATTTTTATAATTAATTTCTTGACTCCTACTCTAACTGTGTTGGGAATCTAATTTTGGAAGTTATCACAAGTCCCATCACACTGGTTTTTGACCCAGTTCCTCCTACTTCTTTCCATTGAGTAAAATAAATGTAAAATTGTTTATGATAATTTTAAACCTATAAAACACGTAGAAGGGAAACTATGAACCTTGAAAAGATAACAAAAAAATTACATATATTAATTAACCTATTATATTTTAGGTTTCAATTGATTTTATCCATGGACTATTTTCTAACATTAAATTTCTTACTCATTTTTCGTCTCTTCAGGGTTATTCATACAGATTTTTTTAATTTAAAAAATCATATCCCAAGGGATATTATACATAGGTGTTCAGAAAGGATTCTTTTTTGTTCAGTAAGTGATGACTGATTAAATACCTAATTCTCTATTTTTGAGTTTATTATCCCTAGGTTCAACTATTCTAGATCAATATAAACTTGTATTATCTGAATGGAGATTTTTTTCTTAAAAATAACTCAATCTATTCGGTAATAAAAATAGGGTTTCTTTATTATGTTTTTTATTATCCCTAAGTAATTCACTATGGTTTTATAATTATAATATCCCCAAATAGATATACCTTTCTCTGATACCATCTTTGATAACTTATATATTTTATACATTTTATTTCATAACATATTACTTAAATATTGAAATTATGAAATCCCCAAATATCAAGAGGCATATATTATTTGTTAATTACACACATCTAATAGTAAATTTAAATAATGATATAATAAAATTAATTACAACTCGATAACATTGTCTTAAAATTTCATTAATCTTATCAAATTTCACATGATAAACTATGGACATACATAAGAAATGGTTGATCTATAATGACAAGTAAGGTAATAATAAAAAAATAATTTGATGAAATTAATACATGTTATCGAAGGGGAATCGACCACTGCAGAGGAAGAATCATATGGTGGATGTGGTGATGTGTATGGCTATTATGATATGTATTTGTCTTTACACCTATGGTTTCTCACATTCTCTGCAAAAGTGTCTTGAAAATAAGAAAAATTTTAATTTCCGGTGGAAATAACATGAAAAATGATATCATTAACCCAATTCAAGGGTAACCAAAGAGTCATTAAAAATGAGCATTCCTAGGATAAAATCATTTTCACCATACATGGTATATAATTATTTAAATAAATTATTCAATGGATTGAAGTGATATAAAATTCCTATAACACTCATCACATTCGAATCATGTATATGTATTTGTGTTCCAACTAAATCGTATAATATAAAAATGTAGAGAACCACTATTAATCCCTTGATAACGAATATTGGGTATCCTAAAAATATTTACCCAATCAATACAAGATAGTAACATCAGAATGAAAACCCATGAGTGGAAATGTATTCGGGTATTCACAATAAAATAATTTAATTTAAATTCATAGAATAATTTTTGTAGCATAACTATTGTACATAAAAGTTCATGGGAGGGTTTAAAGGGAGTTAAAGGTGTTCTCTAATTATATGGTAATAATAATGATATCAAATGGATGTTTAATTATCCATTAATACATAAAAATTTGAAATAAAAAGGCATTAAACAAGGAATGTACTAGAATAGAAAATAAGTAGTGAGAATGCATTAATTAGATGGTGTGCTTCTAAAATCATGATAGGAGTAAATTAAGAGCATGGGAACACCATATGAAGGATTTAGATAGGTAGTGTGAGAGGAAAACAATTCTCAATGGTTTTTTAGTAAGGAGAAATAGTAGACTGGGTGGGTAATTATAGAAAAAGAAATGGAATTTTCATATTAATTTCTAAAACAGGCTTTGGACTCTATGTGACAAAATAATCAAGACCACAAATAGTCCCATGGGTTTTACCAAATTTTATGACAAAGAATAGCGATTTCAAATATTTTATTAATATGAAAACCAAGATCATTAAAATAATACCACTCATGATTAGGAAATATACCATTTTAAAAAATAATTTATTTTAAAATTCATAAAATATAACATAGATTTTTGAGGATTCGGTAAATATAGGTTAAATCAATCTAATATATTTATGAATGCATTATTTTAAAGGGTAAAAAAAAGTTGGTCATAAATTCCTTTTATAGTATTTATTAAATCATTTTTAGGATATTATTATGTCATAATTTTTATTATATATTTATACTATATCAAATTATTACCCAAAAAATAAATTATCTTAGAATATTATGTAAGAATAACAATTGGATAATTTTTTTGTTCTGATTTTGAAAATAATTTTTATTATAAAAAAAATTCTAAATATTACAATTTATATTTTTACATAAAAATCCATATTTATTAGAAAAATATAATTATTATGATACTATCAACTTTCCGAAACTTATAAAAAAATTTAGATTCATTAAATCATATTATAATTTATATTTAAATAAATATTATTCTATAACAATATTTTTTAAAATAATATTTATTTATTTATTTGAATTTAACAATAAGAGAGTTTTTATTGAAATAACATATTTACCGAAAATACATTTTTTATATCTTTATATCAAAAACTAATTTTTTTCAAACTTGTTATATATTCAAAAATATATATAATGTAACAGTGAAAAAGGATTAAATATATTTATTATTTTATGATAAAAAATATAAAAATTCATCTAGCTAGGCTGTTTATACATAATCCTTTATTACTCTAACATATACCATAAGGTTATGGTGTGTGATGGTGTACTTTCTTCATCTTGTTCAAAAAATATAGTTTGAGAGATGATCTCGATGAGATTGAACTTATCCTTTAAATGGGTTCACTTTATCTTTAGTTTATGAATTTCATATTTGGCTTGGTCAATGGAAATGAACATTTAGATACATGTGTTTTTCAATTTTGAAATTTAGAATATTCTAAATATTTCCAAATTCAAGCACTATGTCAGTGAAGAATTCTGTGGCTCAGAGATCCTTAGTGCGGTGACATTAAATATTTAATCTTGCGTGAGCTATTTTCATGAAAATGTGGAATAACTCAAAATCATTTTCTCAAATCAAAAACCAGAGACCAATGTTGTGTTTAGAATGCTGGTGTTACCTAATGTGTGATGTAAGGTTTTACGGTGTCCGATGCTCGATTATAGGCAATCTTTTTTGGAAATAAATAGTGGGATATTAATTATATGAAAATAAATTAACAACTACTTATACCTTGGGTTCCAAAAATATTTGGAGGAGGATCCCACACACCCTTTGTTAAAAAAATGACCTTAGGAAAAAATGACGTGAGATGTTTCCACCAATCCCTTTTTTTATGATTATCACTAGATCATGGTTCAATAGGTTCTATTCATAATTTTGGACCTGAAACTTCAGCATTATTCCCTGAGGTAGAAGAATTTATGATATTAACATCTAAATACACTATTTTAGTTTTTTTAATGGTTATATAGCTCGATGATTACTATTAGTCATCCCCCTGGGTTAGATATGTGGGTTATAGTAAAAATTTGTGATTTTTTGGTGGCTCGAAGGTGATTTTCATTAATAATTCATGATCACGCGATGTGTAGTGTAGAGGATCACAAATTGTGTGTGCATACCATTTGTGGAAGTTTAAATTTTGGGTTTGCACACTATGTACTATGGTTACATTCTATATAGTGATCCCAGGTTATGTGTTCAAGTGATAAGGACATATATTCCGTGTCAAAGGACATAACCATGTGGCAGTACATATGAATGTACGTAGGCATGTGATGCCAAACATAGGCATGGTCTTATGACAATACATAGTAGATGGGTATCTAATACGAGTCATGTAACGACGGTACCTTCCATGTATGGAGATATGGCTAGCTATCTGTGTGTGGGAAAGGACATGCCCATTAGATCGTACAAGGTCCCATATTATGTAACATGAGGTACATTCCTTGTATATTACCAAATAGATGCTGAGTACATGTAGGGGAGCTAGCTAGGGTATGGTTTCTTGAGAAAATTTTTGTATTCTGGTTACACATTGTATGCATCCCTATGAGACAAATACTTCATTCATATCCATATTTATAAATTGAATGGAGGCCCACATGTAGCCCTTCCTTAGATGTTTTACACAATGGATGTGATGGCGGCCATGATTTTGGCATTAAATATGTGGTGTGAGGTGACATTTGTGGGTCTCTTCTATTAGAAACGTGCATACCTATATTTTTTGAGTGATTTTTCTTAGTCTATTCCAATGAGGTTACTATGTGGCATCATATCACTAGCACATGATTGTGATCCCCTTAATAGGATGTTCTCAAATAGAGTTGGTGTACCTATCTAGTATTCCATGGTGGGACCCATTATTTTTAATACTTTCCTATGTGGATTTTGTGGTATCACCATGACCAACACTACATGGGAGGTGATCCGCAATATTTTAGGTTAGCCTAGTTTGGTTTGTAGCATCATTCATAAGACAATCACCTACACAATGAGTGGTTTCAATATAGTTTTCGGCATCAAGAATTATATGATCCCCTACCTATAATGTAGTTTTGGTAGGGTTGGTGGTATATTAAGATATATGATCCCTAAAATATTGTTTTTCTAGATAGGGTTTGTGGAGTTGGAATGACCAACACTACACGGGTGGAAATCCTATATCAGAGTGATATGATCTCCGGGGATTCCATATTCACTTCTTGGTATCCACTAGTAATCCGTGGTGTGATTCCCTATATTTGAGATGAGATGTTTAGTGTTTTAGGTAGGATTTTTGGAGTCCCCCACCAAGGATATGTGAGATCCTTTATCCATGTATTGAGATCCGATGAGTGGGAACATAACATACATTGTGGAGAGACCTGATGAGTGTGTTATCTTGGATGTATGCCACCAGTGATCGTATGAATTTTCTATTGGATTTCTGATACACGTTGGAGTGAGATATCTCAGACAAGTGATTTTATGGATATAACATATCTACTCGATAGTGTGTGATCTCTCAGATGATTCCTATCAAGGATGTTAGTGCAATTCCTAGTTTTTTTACCTCTTGGATGAGTGTTTTCATTTACGGTAGGGCTCATCGAATGTGTTCTCCTAGTTGACAGTTACATTCAATTATTAATTTAAAATCATGATGTTGTATTTGAGGTTGGGGTCTCAAAAAACATTGATTCTAAGATGAATATATTTGTGTTATTCATGTATTCCTTATGATCATTTCACATATCTGGATTGAAAAACTATCTGTATTATGTTGAGTAGTCTTGTATAGATAAAGAGTGGTTGAGATGGAGTTTCTTGTTCTCTATCTCTTGGGATTCCTCCTATAGTGTTGGGACGATCTGAATGTTTACTTTTTGATAGACCCATTTATTTTGGGGTTTTGGGGTGCCTACAAGGTATTGTTATACCCACCACTACATAGTCTCTCCCGAAAAATGTCATTTCTTGTGTAGAAGACAGGCCTTTTGATGGATCCCTAGGAGGAAATACAGTATATGAATAACATCGACCTTGAAAGGATGATATGTTTACCATTTTCTAAATTTTATTGTAATCCCAACCTTCTGAGAAGTTTAGTCACATTTTTACTCTTTTTGGGATTTTATTTTTCTATTTTTTCTATCAGTGATTTGTTGTACTCTATTTGTGGGGTACATTTTTTCATGAATTTTTTCATTCAATTATTGTTATATCTACTATGTTTCTTGAAGATTTATATGTGTTCATATTTATAGGTTTCATCGGCTAAGGCATGTCACATGAGTGATATGCATCCTCAGAATTAGTCATCAGTCCATATCATATTAGATGTGTTCTTGGGGTAGTTGTATATTATGCCTCTTTTGGTTACACCATGATATAGTGGTACCTGAGGATTTTCATCCTTTTGATAAATGATAGTTTCAGAGTGGTGAGATTGGTATAAGTTTTATAGAGAAAATTTTGATGTGTTTTGAGTTTATCTTTCAACAAGGGACTCCATTATTGGTGTGGTGGCTGACTTATCTATTAACCAAGACTCAGATATCCGACTTGTTGACTCACAACATGTTGACATTGGTTTCATGGGAATATTTTAATATTGATTTTTTAGGAATGGATTTTGGGTTCCATGTATTTATTGAATAAGATCCCAAGATATGATCTTTGACCATGGTAGATATTATATTTTAGGATTCCACCACAATGAAAACTATATTGGATTCAATGAATATATCATGGTCATGATCCATGAGTGATGAGGTTTCAGTGCAGGGCACTGCGTAGGATGGGGCTCCTCCTAGTGATCTGCTAGCCGAACCACCACCTGTTTGGAAAAAGGTTCTACCAGATGTTCAAGTCATGGATATACATAGGATGATTGAACTTAATGAAGTCTAGATATAGTATCCTCTATTTAATTAGGGTGAGTCAGACCCTAGGCAGTTGATGACTGGTTTGAGGTAGTCATAAATTTTTCCCTCCTCATGAGGACACCTCTTGATCAGATGTAGGACATAGTAAGGAGTATTCTATAATGATTTTCATGGGGATGGTTGAGTCTAGTGATATATACCCATTCATATATGATGCTCACATGGACAGAGATAGATCAGATATTTAGGGAAGATTTTTGTCCAACCACGTTGGGATCAGTGTGTATCCAATAGATTTTACATCTTCGGTAGTATATCATGACCATGGAAATATATTCTTAGAGGTTCACAACCCTCCCACTATACTCCTTGGATATTTTTTGAGATCATTTTTTATAATTAAAAAACATTTATAATGGATTACATTGAGATATTAGGGATTACATGATATCACTTTGCATGCCCACTTATGATGGAGTGATTGATAATTCCTTGGTAGTTGAGACCATTCTAGATGAGCAAACACTGACTGATGGTAATGAATGTGGGTATATAGGATCTGAGAACTATGGAGTAGATATCCAATATTAAGATCAAGGATAAGGGTGTAAAAGATAACTCAATAGAATATCACATGAATGAGGGTTTGTGTATTAGTTCTACAAGGATGGATCTAGTCATATACGGTAGAGGCGATGTTTCTCTTGTGATGTACAGGGACATATCGCATGAGATTGTCTGACCCATTATTATTATGAGAGGGATATGTTCTATGAAACTCCATGGAAGGGGAAAATAGGATAATAAGTTTCTTCATGATGTAATATGTGGAGTGGGAGTGGGGTGAGTAGTATGAGGTAGCAGACACATTGATATGATTCCATCCCCCAAGTTGCATAGTAACGTGCTCAATGAGCTGGATGAGGGGGGAGGATGGTTGCAGAATATAAAGGCCAATGAACCAAAGGCATTGAGGATAATTAGAATTAATTTCTATATCCATTATCATTTTATCTTATTATTTTTTGAAACTATTATAACGTACTATATTTATTCCACTTCATTATCAAGGCTCATCTAAGGTGACGAGGGGAATCAGTAGAGCCATGTGGTGGTGTTGTTTGTCAAAGCATCAGAATCCTGGGAAACAGGTACACTTTTCCCATATATATGTGTTATTTTGATTTGATATAGAAATGTCTAGGAGATTAGTTCCATCCATAGTGGATATATTCATGTTGTGGAAGATGAGTTCCTTTGAATTGTTTGTTTGAGGCAGTGGGTGTGTAGGTGTCAAAGCGGGCCCCAGAGAAACCAGAGGAGTATTTTTTCTCTACCATTATTTTTTTTCTCATACAGAGGGGAACAATTATCACACAAATTTACCTAAAAGATAAAAATTCATGGAACCTTTCTATAGTAGAATATAAAGAGACCATACACTATTTTCCTCATTATGGAATGGTTGACTATAGTCAATGTTTTGTGTGATGAAATTAGTGGGTGTGGTGGTATTTCAGTCTTGCGCGATGAGTGTTTTCTAAATATTGGATTGATCCCAATAATATTAGGACATGATCATTTTTGGGAGGATACAACTGATATTTTACCAGTTGGTTAGTATGACCCATGGAGTAGCATATGCTACATTTTTTTAGTTTCTTACAGTGGTGGATTGTGAGGATGTCTACCCGATGTCATGTTGGGTTTACCATCACACTATGTGTTTAGATTATTCATATAATGTAACCCATTTATTTCCATATTATTTTTTACAAAAAATCAGATGGCTCCTGCAGATCTTTGATAGATTATGTATAGTTGGAGGTTTAAAATTAGACTTGGTAAGAAATTGTGTGTTATGATGGGTGGAATTGTTTTGTTTTGTTGTAACACTTCTATTCTTAGAGTTATATTTGAATATGTGATGATTGAGGATGTTGTGACATGACTCTAGTTCATGTTGTTACACTTTCGCTTTTCAGTAAGGCTGGGAGATAGAACTATGAGATTTTGTTCTTGTGGTCCCATCTGATAGGATAACCACTTGAGATGTCCTTGATTGATTATTATAAGTGGGAAGTACTTCACCATTATAAGGATTGATATAGTATCCAATCACAAAATTACATGAGGTGGTGGTTATATTTTATTTTCCATTTTCATGTTTCTGCAAAGGTAATGAGTTAGTGTACCATTGAACCCTTTTTCAGTAGATACCAAGTGTGTGTACTGCCTTTCTGAGGTTCCCAATGGCATTTGTGAACTGTATTTACAAAACCTTTTTGGGTTTGTGAGGTTTTTTGATGTGCATATTGGAAGACATGATGTGAACCTAATGGAGAGATCATTGGTGTGTGATACTCAAAAGAGAGCTCAGTTTCTCCATTGTGTATAGGCTTTCGCTTTTCAGTTATAGAAATCATTAATGTCAGAATTATATAGCCACTGAAGTTTTTTACTTTATGGTGTTGGGATATTATGAATTTTTATGGATCTAGGAGATAACTCCATGCATAATTCTAGGGTTAGAGAGACTTAGTGCATTGATATTATATAATTTATCATATGTGTGTTGTTTTTTGGAAATTTTGAATTACTTTTGATTGAATTCCATGATTATAAATGAATGACTAGGGCTGGGTTCTTAATAAATGTTTTAACCTAGGAATTTCATGAAGATTATCTGTGATGGGGACCTAGTCATAGGTGATCACCGGTAGAGTTAAATAGAGGGATATTAATTTTGTAAAATTAAATTAAAAACTCCCCCTCTTGTGTTCTCACACACAATAGAGTTGGAACACACCCTTACACGACGAATGACCTAATGCCAAACCAAGGATAAAAGTAAAATCAGATCCCTATTTTATATGAAGATCATCATAGGATTGAGGTGTGGTAGGTTCCATGAACCATTTTTTGACTTTAAGAATCATCCTTTTCCCATGGGGTAGGAAGATTTATGAGACTAGTGTATTGATACACTTTGTTTGATGTGTTTTTTTATTATTTAATAACCATATTATGACTACTAGAGATACCATGGGGGTCGATCTATCAGTTTTAGTGGAAACTAGGTAGTTTCGGGGGACTCTGAGGGGATTCTCAATAGGAATTCCTTATCACGCCACATGTAGTGTATATAATAACATGCCATGTGTTCATCCAGTTTGGGGAAGATGATATTTGGGTACTAAATGACATGAAATGGGGTTATATGAAATACAATTATCCCAGAAAATACAATCAAGGGACAATGCTATATTTGATGGTATGGGGAAATAACCTTGTTTTTTTTCATAGATAAGTACATGGGCACGGGGTGATGTACACGAGCATGGACTGAGGACATGGACTAGTAGCCAGGTATCCAAGACACATTCTTCACCGAGGGTACACATTTTCTATTACAACCCTGACATCCATCCTTTTGTGGTTAAGGTGATGCCCTAGAAATTGGATGGTGTCACACACCATGTGACATGAGGTACACACCATGTATATTCTAATATAAATGATTTGTACTAAGAGGGGAATGACCAAGTGCCGGTTTTATGAGATATGTCATGTATGGTGGGTACACATCATGTAGATCCCTAGGATAACTTTCCATCACACACCTCTATCTTTAAGACTCATATTGAGTCCCCCTATTAGCTAATCCTGATTAGTTTTCTATTTTGGACATGATTTTGTCCATTGTTTTTTTTTGTGAGAGATGTCACACAATGTGGAATTTTTGGGTCACTTCTATTAGAAATGTGTAAAATAGTATTGGATGAATATGTTCCCTCGGTATATCCATATTAGGCTACAGTGTGATCATATATCCTTGTAATAGGATTTTGATCCCCTTGATAGGATGTTCTTGGATAGAGTTATTGTGACCCTTTGGGAGTCCAAGGAGGGATCCTCTATCCCATTGGATTCACTAGGTGAGTTTTGTGGTATCTATGCAACCAAAACTATTCAAGTAGTGATTCCCATTCAATTAGGTTATCCAAGTAATGTTTTTTGTAAGTTCCATATAAATGATCCCCTACACAGTGGGTGGTTTCAATAGGTTTTTGGATACCATTAGGTACACAATCCTCTACTAAATAGGAGGTTGCAATTGGGTTTGTGGCTTCATGAACTATATGATCCCATAAATCAATGTGTTTTCCATATGGGGTTTTAGGAAAATCAATTACCAACCATACATGGTTGTAAATCCCCTATCTGAGTAATATAATCATCACAGTTTGGTGTTTGGATTTTGGTGTTCCCAATTGGTCTTTTTGTGATCCCCTATATGTGATATCTGATCTTCACTGTTTCTTGTAGGCATCAAGGATTACCATATTTGGGAGAGGAGAGATTAACTATCTGAGTGTCGATATCCACTAAGATTTAGTGTTACATTCGATGTGATGAGACCTAATAAATGTGTTCCCTAAGATTTATGTTGTGTGGGATGGTGGGGATGTTAAATTAAATTTTTGATACCTAGGGGAGTAAGATCTCTCATATGAGTTTCATAAGGGATGGAAGAACTCGATCTAATATAATGTTATCTCTTGGATTTGTTCAATAATGGATGTTAGAGATTTTCTTGAGTATTTTTACCTCCTTAATGAGTGCCAATTGGGATGGAAGGGCTCATGGAGAATGTTATCCTAGACGATCCATAATTTTTATCTTTGAGTAGAATATTATGGCTGGCTATGAGGTAGGGATATCATGAGAATTAGAGTATGAGAAAAATATATGTGGATTATTTTGGGATTCCTTGAAGTATTTTCACATAACCTGGTAGTCCCTCCTTGTGGATTTAGGTGAACTATCACATATAGTTAAGAATCATTTGAGATGAAGTTTCTTGTTCAATATCACTTTGATTTTCCCCTCCTGATTTGGGTTGAGTTAACTATTTAATTTCAGTTTTTCCACTTTATTAAGGGGTTTTGATGACACTTAGGGGTATTTTTATACTCACATTTATATGTTATCATCCCACACATGTTGTGTATTATGAAGCAAACATGACTTTAATGGATTCCTATGAGGACCCGAAGAAGGTAGATCATAGAGGGATAGATAAAGCACGGTGTGTGATGATGGTTGCATTTGATAGTAGTCCCCTCCTTCAGAGAATGTTAGAATCTTTTCCAGTTGTTATTAGGCTTATTTTTTTATGCATATAGTACTTGTTTAAATTATTTTTTGGGATATATGTATGCATGAATTTTTTATTATAGTTATAATTATCTCTCTAATATTTCAAGGAGTTGTATCTGAGTGTGTTTGTGTATGTGCCAGTTCTATCAGCTAAGATTACCATGTGTGTGATGTACCTACTCAGTGCTTAAGACTGTCTCATGGACTATTGGAGGTAGGATTGGGGTAGTTGTGGGTCGGTCCTTGGTGGGTTGGGTCATGACATCCCAATCATGCAATCACTTATAGAATCAATGATAAATGGTATTTATAGTGTATGATCTTATTAGTTCGAGGCCATTATTTCTTCTATATGGGTCATTTATATTTTATCATATCATTAATATATACTAATCATAATAGTCACTATTGAATGCATATTTTTCAATAGTTATGATATTTAAAAAAAAATTAAGACTCATAGAGAAAATATGCAAGTATTTTATAATGGTCTAAAATATCAAAATTTAGTGTTGTGCATTTTTTTGAAGTACATATAAAAACAAAGTTGTTTTTAATTTAAAAAGTAACTTCAATTTTAAATGTTCGGTTGTTTCATTCTTCCCCCATTCAGATATTAGACCATGAAAATTTTATTTCAAACATTAAAATTGATGAATTAACTAATACTTCATCTCCTCTTCAAGTTCCCATGTTACCTCAATAATAATGTTTCTCTACCATAATAATTTGACCAGGTGAGTTATCTTTTTTTATAAAACATTGTCTCAATGTTCTACGATCGTCACAGAATGATCAGTATATGGAAGAACATTATCTAATATTTTCACCTCTAGATTCAATACTTGTGAGAGGATTGGTATATAATTTCTCATGAGGAGTCGTAGAACACATAATGTACCTAAGAGTGGTTAGATGGGGGTGCTAGTCGATAGGCCATAGATCTGATACGATCAAGGATACAAAATGGTCTAATGTATCTGGGACCAAGAATCAATGTATTACCTAACCTCATGTACTTCATACATGGTGGTAAAAAAAGTAGAACCTTATACCTGACCTCAAGATCCTCTCCTAATTGATTCTTTTCTTCATAACTTATCTATAAATATTTTCTGGATTTGATATGATGCTAAGTAGTTTGAACCTTTTCTCTTATCTTTGGGATAAGATCAATTCCCACCAGTTTCAAACCAAAAATGGCATCCCACTCTGTTAGAGTTTAACACCAATTCACATATAGGGCCACATAATGTTCCATTTTAAAAAAATAATTAGAAATACCTTATTATGAGAACTCAATTTTAAGAAGGTGTTGATCCAAAAATCCTTGTAAATCCATTAAGTAGGATCTGAAAATATCTACCTTTGTTATAATGATTCTATGTGATTGTACATCTATATAAGGGATATATGAAGAACTATATATCATCATTATGTCCAATTATCTCTAAATGATTCTCTAGATCCTCGAGGATATCCTTAGATCTCAATTTAATAAAATGGAGAGTGATACTACATATAGTCTCACCACATCCAAAATATATATCATACCATGTTGGGCCAAAAAAAAATCTTCCCAAATAGAAATGAAATGCAGAGAAATTGTATGAATATTTACTTCCTACCTAATGAGGTTACTGACATTGTATGTCATATGGAGTCTTAGAACAAAATAAATTTTTATGTTTTACAATTTCTATTCTAGTATGGAATATGGTTGCATCATACAGTTAGTCTTCATTTGTTTATACATGACTTGCTGGCATTCCAATAATCACGATAAAAAATCTACAATCTCCCTATTAATTTTATCCAACAATATATTTTGGATCTCATTTATATAAATCAAAATTCTTTTGGATGAATAGTTAATGATGATATTTGAACATCAACCATATATTCTCTCTTTAGTTTTAGATTTTATGGACATATATCTAAGTTCTAAATATTATAACACAAAAATTACTAATGTTGAACTCCGTAATATCTCTATAATTGTTTTTAGCTACTAAAAATCTTTTTGGGACTCCATGATCATCTCCTGAATGGATGGTTGACAATTAAAATGACGAAGGTAGTGTGAAGATAATTTTTTGATTCCCATGTCCGTCCATTTCATTTCTAATAGGATTTTATCTATTTTTATTCTCATAATGTATAATTTGGTATGATTGTTTCTACTAAAAACAATTGAAAATTTTTACACCGTCCTTAGATGGTAATGGATTGGAAAATCATAATCATTGATCCTCTATAACCACATTCATAGTTTCATATTGATATTCGTTTGTGTGAATATATACATGAGGATTTTATGATATACATATATTTCTAACTTCTTATTATAGAGATATTTTTAAAAAATATTCATTTTTAGGATTATTGTAGAAAATAAGAGATCATTTGTTGGTTAGTTCTACTCATGGATCATTAATTGGTAGTATGAATATGTTGTCACTTTGTGATCTTTCATGAGTACACAACCAAAACAATTTTTGAACACATCAATGTAAATGAAAAACCCTTACCCACTAGTGGGTAATTTCATAATATGTGTAGTGGTTAGCCTCTTTTTTAACTCTTTAAATCCCTCTACACATTAATAAATCTAGAAAAATATCACTCCCTTTTTAAATACCTTCGTTAATGCTATTGAAAATTGTTTGAAGTTTCTTATAAATAAATGAGATTACCCAGATAATATAATGTGACTACATATATGAGTCATAGATGTTATTTAGGGTAATCCATTATTTTCCACTATCATTTTAGGATCAATAAATATCCATTTTACAGTGATAACATTACCATGAATTGTTAACATCTCCATCCAAAACTCATATTTACTAGACATCACATATAAATTCTCCTTAGGTAAGGCCTACAGTAAAACATTAAAATTCTCTTTTTCTTCCTCCTTTAATTTAGATTAGTTAAGAAAATCATAAAGAAAGACTAAGATAAATTTATAAAGGTAATAAAAAAAATATTTTATTCATTAATTTCATATAGATAGATAGAGTAGTAGTGAGTTCACATAGAATCTATTTGAACTCATAATGTCCATTACTTTAATGGAAAATTGTATTGGAGATAACCACCATGTTTACATTTACATTATAGTATCCTGATAGAAGATCCACGTTAGGGAATTATTGTTCTCCATTAATAGAACAAGTAATCAATCCACATTAGATGATACTTTTTCTTTATCTTGATTTTTTTGATATCACTATAATCAATGTATAGGTCCATTAAACCATCCTCCTTCTCGACAAAGAAGAATGAGACACCGCTTCTTGAAACACATGGGTGTATAAATTGTTTATCCAGATTCTCTTGGAGATTATTTTTCATCTCCTCATGTTCAACATGGTACATTCTCTTTAGAGTAATGGATATTAAAAATTTATCAGGGTTTATTTTGATTGTGAAATAAACCTATATAATAGGATAAAGTCCCGATTTTTCCTTAGGAAACATATCACCACATTCCCTTTCAATTGTCATGTCATGAATGATAATTTATTCCTTATTCATGATCATTAGAGAAAAATATGATTTCTCAAAAGGCAATAATTTCCATGCCTGAGATGATGATTCTACAATAAATTCATCCTATTTATTACACTAGTATATAATTAGAGGGGGATTCATAATATTGAGGGTAATTTCCTTACTGTAACAGTTTTTGTTCGATCTATACAAGGAAATCCAATTCATACCAATAATATCATTAAATTTTGATAAAGGGAGTGTAATATGGTTTTCTAAGAAATTTATCCCAAAAATATTGACAAGGAAAAATTTATATACCCAGGACGAAATAATTTCCATATTTAATATTTTCTCTATATTTTTGACATCTATGTTTTGACTTGATATTTGAATTTTTCTACTGAAATTTCATGATATTAACAAATTTAGTGAACCAAAATCAAATTGTATATTTACAAGTATTTTATGAATAAATGGTATACCAATCTATAATTCATTATTAGGATCTACCTTAGTAGTTCTAATAGAATATAATCTCCCTTTCCCAATTGGCCTTGACGTTTGTTGTCGGTGATCATCATCGACAACCCTTAGTTTAGTGGATTGGTTATTATACTGTCCTCTCTCCATGAATTTCAATCATTGAACAGTAGCATGAGGTTGAATAAGGTGTTCTATTATTCTATCACATTAGTGGGTTTCTCCCATAATAATTTACAATATATATTCCCCAAATTTACAAACCAAAAGTATTTATTATTTCCTTTGAGGAGATTTATAGGATTCTTTCGCCCAAACTTTTTACTAGTGGGTTTTTGGAATTTCTTACCACCATGAAATTTTTTATCACTCATCCAGAATTAAACTCTATTTTATACTTTCAATAACAATATCAATTATACCCTTGATATTTCTTGATGTACATAATGACTTTGGGGGAACATTAGACAATTTTTTCTTAGCTGTCAAAGTCTCAAAATGCCAATTTTTTCATTTATAGCTCAATGAAGAAGTGGTAAATATTACTTTAAAGGTAATTGAAAACCCTCGAGGTTCATCATGAATGTCATATGATTTTATTTCTCAGAAAAATAAATGGATTCATATTACTTTTTATATATGTTATGGAAATAACCCTCTATTTTTAGTTGAAGAGTGTGACGAAAATATTTTTAAAAAAATAATAGAATTATTCCCACTATATGTATTTAATATATGATATTAGCTTTATATTATATATGAACATACTACATTAATTAAATTGTCCCACTCTGTAATAAACATCAATAATTACCTTGTCTTGGTGAGATTTTTATATATTGAGAAGTTATATTAAGTGGAGTTGATCCATTGTTCTATGATTAAGATATCATATGATCCAATGAGTATTTCAGATTGTTGTTATATAATGGTCTCAATTCCAAGTTGAAACATCAGTGGTGGATTATAGTTTCCCCTACAATTATTATTTCCATTAAAAATTTAGATAATTAAGTAACTATTTTCATGATGTTCTGGAATTTTTTACCGATTGGATTGGGTAACTAGTTTGGAAGACCATTACATTTCCCATTACACTGGTTGTTAAATTAGTTCCCGTAATTTCTATCTATTGACTAAAATAAAGGGAAAATTATGGATTGAAATATTCAAAATATTAATCACATAAAAGGGAAACTATGATAATTGAAGGGATAACTCATAATTTAAATATATTCCTTAACCTATGAGTTTTTTGTTTTTAATCTATCTAACCCATGGTCTATTTCCCAACATAAAATTTCATATGGATTTTGGTTCACTTCATAGTGGTTCCTAAAGTGTTCTTGAATCTATTAAATCATATAACTTGGGAGCGTCAATATAGGTATGCACGATGGGTTATTTTTCATGCAATGGGTGATGATTGATTTAATACCCAAGGCACCATTTTCCGTGTTATTACCATAAGGTATAGATTTTCTAGAGATAAATACACTTGTAATATCTATATAGGATTGTTTTCTTTTAAACCACCTACT
The DNA here is from genome assembly GCA_963277665.1 of Viscum album. NCBI lineage: Eukaryota > Viridiplantae > Streptophyta > Magnoliopsida > Santalales > Viscaceae > Viscum > Viscum album. The sequence continues at coordinate 1,561,582,215 of OY728156.1, forward strand.
CTATATTTTTTATTATTGAGTTATGTTTTTCTATTTTTATTATTAACCCAATGGATTTAATTTCGTTTTTATAATCATTATCCCAAGAAATAACTAGACATTTCTCTGATACAAACTAGGACTACCCATATCTTTTATACATTTTATTTCATTAATAATTACCTAATTATTCACATAATACAATCCCAAATGATTGAGATCACTAGAGTATTTTTGTAATTAGATACATATCCCAATTACATAAAATATGGATAAAAACAATAATTAAAACTATATAAAATGCACTAATAACTCCATTAATCTTCTAAAATTTCTTTGGATAAACTATGGAATACATACAAATAGGGTGATCTATAAAGGCCAATAAGAGAATAACCAAAACATAACGTGATGAAAGTAAGACATATGTTTCAAGAGTCTTATAAATGTGATATAAAAGCTTGATAATCAAATAGATGATAATTGAACCATGATATAATAAGAAAATATCAACTAAATTTAACATTGTTGAAACAATATAAAAGCTGACATCATACACATATGTCAATGATTACTATGAAAAAATCGTAATATAGTGTTTTTGGGTTTACCAATCAAGCACCATACATGGTATATCATTGTATAGAAACATTACCTAATGCATTGTGGTTATATATTATTCCTATCCCACCTCTCACATTTATATCATGTACATGAATTTTTGTTCCACATGGATCATAACATATATGAACATATTTAATCAATTTTAATTCCTTAATAAAAAAGTGTGGGTTTTATATAGGTAAGTAACCAATAAACTATGTATATTTACATCATGTTTTATACCCTTGAGTGGAAATGTGTTTGGGTATTCACAAAAAAATAGTTTGGAATGGAAAATCATAAGACAATTTATGTATCCTAACAGGTGTACATAAAGGTTCGTGAGAGGGTACAATTAGAGAGAAAGGTAGTTAATCATTAATATTAATCATAAGTATGGTAAAATTATGGGTATAAAAACATTAAAACATGAATAATTAGAAATAAATGTCTTATTATAAATAGATTAATAATATATAAATCAATTAGAGGGAATCCCTTACATTGAGACGGGGAACCAGAAAACATAGGATCTGCTTCTAAAGAGATTGGTAACGCGTTATGAGGGATTATGAGAGGGGTTGGGATAGGAAAATCATACTAAATTTGTTTTTAAGAGTAATGTTATTTTGGTAGGGAATTTATCTAAAAATAGATTTGAATTCATTATTAATTTATTAACTATTTTTTGGACTCTATGTGATAAAATAATCAAACCCACAAACATTTTCATGTTTTTCCAATGGTTTCTACTGTAGAGGATTGATTTTCAATATTTTATATGTATAATAATCGAAAAGATTTAAATAATAATCGATAAAATTTATTCATGGATTGTAAAATTAATCAAATAACCTCAAAAAACATTATTTTAATGGATAAATATATTTTCGGTTGTGTAGTATTTTATTTAATTAATATTTTATACATATTAAAATATATAAAAATTTATTAAGAAAGGTTTTTGAAATTAATATATTTTTAAAAATTTCTTGAATTTCCCAAAAATATTTTTTAAATTGAAATGATAGATTTCCCAAAAGTAAAATTTTTATTCCCTCTTATAAAAATATAATTTTTCTAAACATCCTTGTATAATGATATATATATATGAAAAATAATAATAAAAAGGGGTAATTATTATAAATATTTTATTAAAAATAAAATATAAAAATTTATACAATTATGGTTTAAATAAACAACCCTTTGTTACACAAGTGTGTGCCATAAGGGAAAGGTATGAAATAAGGGTACTATTTTAGGGTTTTCCAAAGAACATGATTTTTTCATGATATAAAATATATTGAAATAGTCTTGTAAATTATATAACATTACATTTACTTTTTGATTCACAACTTGGACTTGGTCATGGGAAAATCCTAGTGATTCCATCTCCCTTTTAAGCTCTTATAAATGGCCTTCAAAGGGTATGATCCTAATGGCATAAGATATTTATAATTTTTTCTATGTAATGCGTACTTTATCATAACAATTAATCTATTATAATTATAATGTTAAATTTAAATGAAATATATTTAAAATGCTTTTGTCACTTAACATCCTTTTAATCCTAAAAAAATAAATATGGGAAAAATTATAATAGTATAAAAATAATAAAATTAACTCTGTTTCATGTGTTTTATTACTATAATTATTAATAAATAATTTATTAATGAAATATTTCATTTAATTTATAAATTTTTGGGCTTTTAAAAATCCCTTAGTTTTTATGGATACTTTCAATAGAAAGTTCATGGTCACAAAGTAAGTATTACAAAATCCTTATCTTTTTCATATCATATTTTATATTCAAAACCTATCATAGCCCTATTTATATAATTTCCCCAACAAAATTAATATAATAAATTAATATTATATTATTTTTATAAAAATAATTGTTTTCATTCCATCCACATAGATCAATAAATGAATTTTACTCATATGTTGTGAAGACTAATACCTCCCTAAAGCAACATCATTATTTTTTAACCACTTCCTCTCTTCACTAGTTATAAGGATTGAATTTAAAATTAATATTGAAATATATAGTATAATTATTTATATTAATAGAAAAATTATAATCCACCTTAATTTACACTCATTAGTCTGGAATATAAATTGTTAATTGTGCACTGTGTGGACTTCTGCCTCTGTGAACTAACATATCACGTTTTTTCATCAAGTTTCTTAATAATTATTTTTGATTATATTAAAACATGATTAATAAAATAAAATTAAAAATATATTATTATTATTAATATTTATTAAGGCAAAAATTCCAAAAGAAACAAATTTCTTGTGAATAATCATTAATTATATATTGTATGTTCATGTTTATGTCATTACAATCACCTAATAGAACAATACTACTAAATAATATAATGGATGACTCGGAGAATATAATTACTTGTTTAATATTATATAAATATGTAAATAATTATTTAAATGGTTCTAGCATGGTAACTTTATTATTATACTCATTAATTAAAATCTAATCTTTCATTAATTATAAACCATTGACGCATGATCATCCTTAATTTCATCATTATCGATTTTAACACATAAATCAATGTAATTAAAATAAATATTTATAAATTTAATTTTAAAAATACTATATTAACATTATTTAAACTAGTGTTGTGAACATTTTAACAATATTGAATAAGGGAACTATTTTTACAAAACTAGTTTGAAATTATCATGATTACTAATACATGATATTGAACATATAAAATAACTCACTACAATTCAGTAAGATAATTACTATATAAGAAGTGTATAAATGATAATTTTTTTACTATATTTCTTAATTATTTAATTAAAATATCTATGTTTTTGATACATGATGTTAGAGTATTCTTGTTTAATTTAGGACAAGTGTTAGGGGTTTTTTTGTCTCATTTTCAAATTAATGATACATGATTGATAGTACATGCCATCATTTCTTTTATGTGGTTTGATTACTACTTAATGAATTAATTTTTATATATTCAATAGTTTCCAAGGGGTATTTAAAACAATATAATTCTCTTTCTTTATATGTATTTTGATTCAAAATATACCAATTTGTAATGTGTTTTCTTAGTTTCAATTATAATTTTTTGAGACATAATATATTTTGTGTTACATGGTTTCTTCATATGGTGTGTTTACATCCCATGGATGTCTTGTTATAAAAATAATTTTTTATTTCATTGGACATACTAAGGAAATCATAATCCATTATTCAAATATATATTAAATAACTTGTTAACCCATTAGTATGTAATGTTTAACTCAACTTTCATTAAATACAATATGGTCATTCCCTGTAGCTTATTTCATTCAAGTTGGCTATGTTCTACCTTTGATTTTGTTATGTAGTATTACATAATTATTTCCTATTTAATTAAACACCTAAAACCAAAATCCTTGTCAAATATTTCTTTCCTTGTAGATTATTTTCATGTATGGGATATTGGTAGCTCAAATCCCCTTTTATTGACATATAATGTTTTACCTTGTATATTTTAATTAATTAATTGGTTTTTCTAAAAGTAATATTACATTGTATGTAAATTTATAATCCACTTTTGTGAAATATTTTACAAGAAAAAATAAGTTTTAATAATAATTATTATAATGGAGGTTTCAATAAGGGTAATTTGAAAGTAATAAATAGGTTCCATTTATAATAAAATGAGTTTTATTTGGATCCACATATGCTATAGAAAAAATTATTCAATTATTAAGGCCCATTTATTAGAGAGTTTTTTGTGTAATAGTTTTTAAAATATATTATTTCACCATTTGAAAAGATAATTTTGAAATTGGGATGAATTTTTTTAAATTACATCAATATTAAAAGAAATTATGTAATATCCTTTTATGTTTTCTCCAATATGTTTTCATATTAAAAATTATTTACCCTTATAAGATTTATGTTACATGATTTATCCTATAATAAATATTTATAATTTTATAATTTTGTGTGTTAAAATCATTTTAATAGAAAATTTAATTATTGATCCATTGTTCAGTGATACAGTTTGAAGCATTATTTGGAAAATATTTTTTTCAAATATGTCATGATCTTTCTATGTTTAATTTCCTATAATAAGGATAAGTTCTTTTTTAATCATCCATCTTAATTCTCTATATTCATTATAAAATATTAATTTCTATAATAAGAATACTCCATTATATCTTTTCTCTTTACTATCTATCTATTATGTATATATATGATATTTATTCCAATACCATCCCACACTGAATTCATATTTCTCATTTCTTTTATGGGTATTCACATAGATAAAAATATCTTGATCAAGTAGTGGAAATAATTTTCGAAATCATAAACAAATTTTTATATATGGGGATAGTTAAAGGTACATTATTAACAAAGTTATTACATTGAATGTGTACTATTTTGAAATTCCTTATATTTGATATCCTAACATGGATGATAATTGGCAATGTTTATTATATATTTTCATAGGATTAGCTCCTTGGGATTAAATAATTGATGGTTCTGGTCTTACATTATATAGCACGCTAATGCATTGGTACGTCTCATGAGTCAAAAATGTATTGGTATTTGATTTATCCCTACCCTATTCATTAAGATCTATTTAATGGGGTCTCTATGACATGAATAATGTCTTAGATGAAGCCTTGTTTGTATGATCTCAATTTCTGGTGTTATTCATTATTTACCTTGAATCTAGTTATTCATATAAATGTGATATATTTATTTTCATTGTCATCCATTGAAAAATTATTCCCTCTTTATGAGGTTATTATGGGATTATGATGATTACATATTCATACAAAAATGTTCACGACATATTTATGACATGATTTCACCACTTCTATATTTCTCTTACTGAGCAATTGTGTTAACCAATTCAAATGATTATATTTCCATGTTTTAATAAAGAAATGTTTACATATTATTTTTTTTGAATAATAGAGTTTTTTGGGTATTTTAGAGAGATTTTTATTATCTTTTTTCATTTAGAAAGTTTCTTATTGTTGAAAAAATGATCTTTTATTAAGATAAACATGAGCATTTTGTTTATGTTTTTCCATAATTATTTAATGATACAAACCTAAATTTCCTTATTTATTTATGTGATGAAATATTTCCTTTATTCAATTTAATTATTTATTAGTTATGTCAGATAATATATATTAGGTAGAAAATCCAGTATATAAAGTACGTGTTTACAACATCATATCAAAGAGTTTTGGTCTAAGGTGTCACACAGACTATTACCTCTACAAATTTGACCTATTCCATTTTTTCTTGTCAATTATCCATTATCATAATATATTAATAGTTTATTCAACTCCATAAAAAGATAAAAAATATCATTAATATTCTGTAATAAAGACATTATTCAAAAAGATTCATTATCCTAAACATACTGTTCTTTATATTATAGTTTGTTATTTTTTCTGTTGATTTAATAACATAATTGTTCAATGTTATTAATTCATGTCATTAATGAATAATGAAACATAAATACTTCTATTTTTATACATTAATTATAAAATAATTCATATTTTAGGGGTTTTTAAGGGTTTTTTAAATAGTCAAATTTTTATTACTATACCACCAATTTACATGATAAAAATTACCAAATAAAACTCATCACCAACTTCATCATCATGAATCATGAAAAAATTATTTATAAATTAAAATTTTACCTTTATAAATCTTCATAAAAAATTCCAATACCTATAATGATATTGGATTGATGAAATTTAAATCTATAAAATTGAATCGACATTGCCATTACAAAACAAATATTATAAAAACATTTGAACCTAATAACATCCATTATTAAATATAAAATATAAATAAGTAATATATTTTAAATAAATTATTATAAATTAATTTTTTAATATTTTATATGTTTGAATAAGGTTTTAAGAGTTGGTTTTTATATAGTTATTTTTCATATATAGGAGGTAAGAGCATGTTTGGGTAATTAAGACAAAATTTTTGAGTGTTTCATCTAACATGTACTTCTTTGATATTTTTTCTATTTAATATAAATAATTTAATTAAAATTGAGTGTATAAAACCTCTTCGTAAAATAATATCATGATTTGTAATTAAGTCATTTTATTTTATGTATAGTTTCAAACTCCTTATTTTCCGGTGTTTCTAATAAAATAATTATTAAGATATAAGAGGTTTATTGGACTCAATATATTTTCTTATGTCATAATTATTCCATTTTTACCATGTTTTTAAAAGGTGGTTGTATTCTATTATATGATGATACTAAAAATCAGTTTACCTTTAAGGAATGTTAAACATTTAATTCAAAACTTTTATCTTGATGAATATATTTCTCAAAAATATTCTAAATATGGGTTCACTATACCCAAATTAAATTGTAATTTTTTATTACCATGTCAGGCATAGAGTATGTTACACATGATGTATTCTTACCATAATATTTTTGATATATATGCATTAACTATTCACTTAGTAATTTATATATTTTACTTTTCAAATCAAAATATTATAGTAGTTCACAGTCGATAATGAGGATCTTGATATATTATATCCTTAATTGTAATCAAATATTCAATATTTGGGATACAAAATATTGACTGGAAATAGATGATGTTACACTATTAGGTGTTGGGGCCTCAAAAGCATCAATATTTCTTCTCATGAAGTTGTCACATGATTATTTGGTTAGATGAGATCATGTGGATAGACCCACAAATAGAAATACCATAAGATATAGGTGTCATTGGTAGATTCTATCATCAAAAATGGTAATTTTATAGTAATATGATATTATTCTTAGTGTATACTATTTGATTATATATAGTAATGTATGATGAAAACAATGGAATTGATGTTTAGGGAGGTAGTTTGTGACAGGTGTGTCCTTGGTTTTATATATAACAAACCCAAATATATTATCCTAGTGAAGGTGGTTACACTATTATATTGGCATAAATATAAGGTTTCTAATCTAGAGGGACTAATCAATTTAGTAGTCTTAGAGAGACATAGAAACACATGATACGCATTTTACATTGGGAACACAAAATAATATCTAGTAGTGTAAAACATTCATCATCCTTGAACCCATTTAAATAATTCTTCTTCATATTATGAGGAAAGGAAGAAAAATAAGGTGGAGATAAAATTATCATTAAGGGTTACTTACAATGGAATATATCATAATACACAATGGAATAATCGATATAGAAATGTATATAACTAAAAAAACTTCTCATTTAATCACTAAATTAGGAAATAAATGAATCCATCAATACTATTAATTTAATAATATCGTGTGTAATAATAATAAATTAATTCTTGGGGAAGGAAATTCCTAATATTGGATGTTATGATCTCAAACATCCTGATATCTTTACCATTTCTTTATCAGCAATATATGTTTTTGTAATAAGATCATTTCTAATGGATAAATAATAAAAATGGAAGTGAAATATTAAAATAATATTTCATTAATGAATTATATTTTTAATATAATGTAAAAAATATATAATAATTTTTTTTTCACAAAATAGTTTTGTTGGATGGGATGTTGGTTATCACCCTATTTGTTTAAAAGAATTAATTTTGTCTTTTTTGTAATGAAATCAAATAAAATACAATTTTGAAAGATTTATAAATATTATTTAAAAAGTTTTTTCAAAAGACATGTATAAAATAAAAATTATTTAATAAATCCTCTGAGTTAATAAAAGGTCTTTTTTAAATAAATATTGAAAAACATATACAATTTTAAAAAGAATATTTGGTTGAAATAGAAATCAAAATGCTTTTTCTTTAGAAAATTTATTTGGTCCATTGAAGCAACAAATTGAATATTTATTGAAAGAAAATATTGAAAATCCTTTAATATATAGTGGATAATAAACTTAATGTATCTTGTAAAGGATAAATTATAATACTACTTCAACAAAAATAAAATAAATCCCAAAAGAAAGTGATATTTTAAAATATATTCTTACAACTTTGGTTACAAATAAGTTATAAAATATAGAAATATTATACTTCTATTGAAATTATGATAATAATAATAAATAAATAGGTATTCTTGTTAAATACATAAAAGGGGTAGTATATAAACTAATTTAAAGGGAATTGGTTCATAATAAAAAATTTGTCTCAATGGATTGTAAATTGAGAAGAATTCCCTTATCTCACGAGTTCCTTTTGCTGAAAATGGTTTAAACTCTTTTATCATGGTTCCACAGATGTTATTTATTTATAATAGAATAATATTAATATTTATAATATCATATTTAATATTGTTATATCAACTTTTCAATTGATCTTTAGTATTATTTCATTATTACCATAATTTCGAGTGTCAACTGCTTCATTTTCATATAATTTTTTTATAATTAATGAGTGTTTTTAATAGTTTAAAGTTCCATAATCTCAATAATTAAATTAAGTTTATAATTGTAATATTTATTAATTAGATATATGTTTCGAATCACTCATAAAACATGAAAATGGAAAATAAATTATATCGCATTGTGGATATGGGATGACATACGTACGCATGGGTGACATTATCATTTTAATAATAGTTGAAAGGGTAAAGAGTTATATGACATATTAAATTTATTAAAATAAATATTATTTAATTATTATCAAATATATTATTTGGTTACATCATTATGATGATTCTTTTGATTTGGTAATTGATAAAAATACATCAGTTCGCTGGGAAATAGTCCACCAGGAACTTGAGTGATGGTTTTATTTCCCATTTGATAGTGAAGGAGACACATAAATATTATGAAATAAACATAATATAATCTCAATATATAAGTGATAATTCTTTAATTTTATTGTAAGTATTATGTCATAATTAAAGGTGGTATAAAAAGAATATGAATAAAAGATCTTGGTTAAAACAGTTATCTGTGAATAAAAGAACCTACTCTGGATCTCTTATTCAGCACCCTAATTTTGGAATTTTTTGGAAGAAAAGTAGTTATAAGATTTTCATAAGTATTATTGGGAGACATATTTTCAGTGTTTGGTAATGTTAATGGATTGATAGGTGTTAATATGTTAAGGGAGGATTTTCCTTTTTATAATTGAATAGTGTGGCACAACTATAATTTTTCAATGTTCCTCAATAATGTTACTTCAGTTTATTTGAAATATTGCTCCAAAATATCTTAAATTCCAAATAGACAATGATAAGATTTTAAAGAAACCGAAAATTGGGGTTTTAAAAGTGTCTAGGTCAATTGGAACCACATCATTATAGATTAACCCACTTAGTTAACATATTTTAAACTTAACTGTGGTAATTAATCGTTACTATTTATACTATTAATTTTCCAAAAATAATGAGTCAGAATTATTACCTGACTAAAAATTAAATTTTTATTACAAACAGAACTATTGACGAAAATGTCGGAAACCATACTAGTTCATTACATAAGAGCTAACTACAAAATGAGATCATAAAATCATTAAAGGAAAGACTATGTATATTAGAGTCAACCACCCTATAGGACCCCCATTTTAGTGAAGTTTCCTACATATCTAGATCATCATTAATATTATATTCAAAATGATTTGTCATATTGGACAATGTATTGATATATTAAAATAATGTTATCTTCGTTTCATTGAAACCCCATGGAAAACTGCGATCTTTTCTTGATCCATGTCATTATCTCCTCATTATTTTTTACATGAATCATTATATTGTAGATTATATTTAAATACACATTTGAAGAATTGATATTGAATAATTAAAATAAAAATTCAACCTTGTAGTGAATAACAAGATCCATGAATTTCCTAATATCAACTCCCACATGTCCTACTATCAGGTTCAAGACATAAGCATGCAATATATCCCTACCCTCTCTGTGTACATCACCTTTACGTACATTGTTATCCTCTATTAGAGTATCTTAACCTGTATTATTAGATATTTTATTGAAACCTTCAACCATTTTGATTTCATCGGTTATGATTTTGACACATTTTTATTTTCCTTACCTGATGACGTAGTTAAAAAGGTTTTAATAATTTTTTTAGAAATCATTATTCGACCTTCCACCCCCCCCCATGAGGACTGGGAAATTCCCCAATATATTACCTAGAATTCCATTCCTTTAACCTGAACCAATCATCATAGACCCATGGTAATCCTTCTTATGGTCCTTCCTTGGTTGGGAGTCTGGTCCTTTATCAGATATCTCATTCCATTATGAAGACCTTAATGAGACATACATCCATTTACATCTCAGATAGTATGTTTTCCCTCTTGAAGGTTCACCATTCTCCTCCCTATTTCCATTCATAGTAGAGAAATTATTTTTTATTATAAATGGATTTGATATTTCATGTTGGTCGGGCTACTCCTCACTGAGAATTAATAGTGCATTTAGACCATTAAAGTATTTAACCTCAAAAGAACCCTTGAATATGAATGAGTGATATCCCCACTCATAAAATCACATATCATTATCCTATTTATTCTTCAGAACTCCATCATTTTCCATATCAGAAAATGAGGTGACTTTGGGGGAACTAGGATCTCCCGGGGATGGCTCTGTCATCTCAAAACAAACGAAATAATGTTTTATATTGGAAAATTGTCCTCAAATATGAGGTTTGTGTTAATGAATCACATCTTAAAAAAATAGGATCCATGTATGGTTCTTATTCATCATAAAAAAGAAGTGTTCAGTAGAAACTGGCCTAAATGGATGCCTAGGATACCCCCCCTGTGGGGATTCATGCGACCCCACCCTCTCAAATGAGGGGATTTCTTAAATTATTGAAGGAAAATAGGTACTATATCCAGGAAACAATGAAAAACTTTTTCTTGTAACAATAATATTCTACAATAGTAATCACGAACCATTCAATTTGTGGTTCGGACACATCAACCTCAACAAATATAAGTGGGGAAATAGGGCAACATAACATTATTGTTCAACTGTAAATACATGAAAATTAAACTACCATATTCACCACTAGGATAGTGATCAATAGATATTTAAAAGGAAGTTAAAATATAGGGATAAATAGCCATCAAACCACTATAAAATGGTATCTCTTCAAATTTAAATCATATGTCCATTAGAATAAGAAACAATGGGATCTATTGGAAATACTCAGAGCTCTTGACCAGGCTGAAAATGAATCATCCTCTAATGAGAAAGGTATAAAAAAGCGTCTCTTATCAATAATAAAAACTAATTCAAAATTATTTAATCCTAGAGAAGTACACACAAATCTATTTAAAGACACCACTGATTGTGTATTTTGAGTAAAAGGTGTAACCAAAGTTAGGTTTCATATAGCGGATGCCTCTGTGAACTCCATTGTAGAAGGGAAAAGCTACAGATAACCCGTAAAGAGATCAATATATTTATTGAAAAGGTTGCTTTTGGGGAATGGCGGGAGAAAATCAGGGTTAGATAAAGTAATTAATGGAATAATATGATCTCCAAAAGAAGATGAGGGATGTCCCTCCCACATAGATAAGAGTGTGACCTCAGCATCATGCATCGTCGCCCTGGGCTTTGGAAGGAGTGGACTGGGATGCGCTGTCAAGAGAATTATTAATTGATTATATTTCCATATATTATTTATTTTTAATAGAAATATTGAATAAATTTTATAAAATTCTATCCATAAAATTGGTAGAATTAAATTCTAAATAACACACAAATCTTATCAAAAAATTGTTCTTTAAGAATTTTATTTTTCAAGCATAATATGATCTTATATTAATTATATGATAATTAATTATAATTATGTGAATTTAAATTCATATATATATATAATATAAATTATACATATTTAAATATTATTTATGTAAATAAAATGTAAGACAAAATGTCTTTTAAAAAACTATTTTTATGAAAACATATACCTTTATACCTCCAAATTATATTATCCTTATCTCATTCACACTTATTTTAAATAAATTTTCATTTCCAAATATTTTAATAAATTATGATAAATATAATTAGGAATAGTTAAATACTACATTTTCAATTACTCATAAAATCATATTTCTAAGGGATATTTAATAAAGTTTATTCTTGACTTATTTTGACAATGTAAGTTAAAAATTGATAATCATCCTTTCGTATTTGAAATTTAAGTAATGAAATATTTAAATTTACTTTATATTATATATTTATTATAATATAATGTTATCAAACTATATTTGAATCTATGGTGTTACAATATGGAATTGATGTAATAATTAATACTAAATTTATCTCATATGAAATAAAGTGATATATTAATCCTAGGTGTTCTGGATAGTAGGGACCACACTAAATCTCTGTCAATTGTTCAAGATGTTATGTCCATATAGTTTTGTCAATGAAAAATACATAATGTAAGGATGATGGGAGAGAGTGTGTCCAACTTTGTTATGTATTCCAACGCTAAGAGATTATGTTACAGGGCTTGTGTTCATAGGTTTGATGGTCATTGATAAGAATATTCCTTATTCCTATCGAGTAAATGAAGGGTTTCATGAATCAATATTTTGTAAATCAATAGTATTCACTTATATTGAGTAAATGGTCTAGAGGTCCACACACTAAGAATATTAATAATTCTTCCCTATTAAAATGAATAAGAGTATATGACTTGGTGGGTCGTACTACATAGGTATAGTGATGTTTGAGAATATATGATCATGGTGAAATAAATAAATTCAATATTATTTGTGTACCTAATAATTGGATTTGAGATTTTTAAATTTATATATTGAAAATTATTAATGTGAATAAATGGGAAGAATATTTTATTAATGAATATTATTTTAATAATTAATGATTGTTTAATATTTTCAGGAAAAATGAGTTGATTTAACTTATATATTTAATAAAAAAATATATTTATTATATCAAAGGAGGTGATAAAAATATAAATTAATTTTCTGATCTAGTTACTCTTTTATAAAATACATTTATGCATTATCTAGTGGGGAATAAATATTTGAGGAAGGGGTGTTGTTTCGTGGTATTTTGAGCCTCGCTATATAAGTGGGAAATGAATCTCATTAAAGGAAATATTTGTCCAATGATATTTAGAGACTCACTCATATCTCTCCCACTTTCTAGAAACTGATTTACTCATTAATAAAAATAATCCAAAGGCCTATTTGATGGATCGATGGAATGATGTAGCGGTGATCATAGGGATTTGGAAATCTTCTTCAAATCTCCATGATATCTTCTGGAATTTAATGAACAATGTTCTAGATGAATTTTGAGACATGTGTGGATGGTCTATATGGGTCTATAATCTATTCCATTTAGAAAAATTAAATTGAGATAAGTGGATATTAAATTTAATTTCAGATCAAACTAGATGAATAATTATTTTCTTTTTGTGATTATATATTTCACATTGGATTCTTTTCTTCTATATTAGATTGTGTTTCTATAAGTTTATGTAGTCACATTCATTTAGTGATGAAAAACCATAAATCCTAAATATATATGATTTTTCTAAGCACCTCGGTTCCACCAATTCGTATCAATGGGATTTCTTAGATTTCTTATGCCAAGAAAAATTAAATTTATAACAAATTCATGCATAGGGAATTATAATTGTCTCGTCAACATAGAAAATTATCTTATATGATATTGAATTGTTGATAAATGGATATAAAATGTTTTTAAAGTAGTTATTTGATAATTTATTTTGGGTTTAATTTCGAAAAACACACACACACACATATATATATATATTATAAATTACCAGTTTCCATGATGGGGAATAGTTTATTGTAAAGTCTATTTACTATCCAAAACTCAAGGAACCAAAATAGTTTTTTTTCCAACTAGGGTTCAAATCATGGATTTGTGGAATTTTTCCAAATAAAAATTAAATGCCTAATGTTTCTTGTTTTGTAAATTAAATTTTTATTCGTTAAAGTTTGTATGAGGTATGTTGGAGTTGGAATAAAGAAAATGATTAAAAATACATTTTTAGGGGCAGTGGTTGGTTGAGAATCATGTTAAAAAAATAAAAAAAGTTATCCATGGTGGAATGGCCCACTCAGATAATAAAATAGTGGTATCATTATCCCAAAACATGGACTCACCATCCAATCGCCTTAACATCCTCCACCAGTTTCCCCAACTATGGGACAACCTTTCACCACTACTATACCCATCCACTACGACCTTCCCACCTATCCTAATTAAATATAATGATTGGAAACATGTGATGTCTGACTATTTGGTACTAGGGTCTCATAGGCAAAGGTACTTCTTATCATGAAGTTCACACATGATGATCTCAAGTAAATGAAGTAATGAGGGATAACCCACCAATAGGAACTCCACATTCTCTTGGAGTAATTTTTAGTTCTTATCAATGAACATGTGCATTAATCTCATAAAATTATATTACTATTAGGTTGTATTATTTAATTTCATACATTTATGAATGATGAAAACATTACTATTAATTTCACAAAAATATAGCAAGTTTCTGGTGCATCATTGGTGGTATTACATTGATTGAGTAATAAAGTAAGAATTTTTCGCTTATAAATAAAGTGATGTATTTGGCCTAATTGATTAGGATGGTAGTACCTTCACTAAATCTGTGGCCACAGTAGAAGAAGGTTAGTCTACCTAGATAGGTGATCAAAAAATAAATAATAGAATAATGACAACAAAAAGTGTGTGGATTTCTTTTTGAGATTTCACTAGAAAAATTGAGTACATTATAGATAGAGTGTTTATAGGAAAGGATGTCCTTTCTATGATGATTACTTTTCTACATACAGGAAATAATATTTCATGAACGAATAATATTTTAATATTCAAGATTCGTTAATTATTTTTGTTAATGATAAATTTATTTAATAGATCACTCTTATCATATAATTTATTTATATATTATAGGAAAATGATAAAAATATAAATGTTTTTTATAAGGTAATTATTTGGAATAACATGTATTTATGATTTACATTGGGGAAAATAAATATTTGGGGGGTTGGGGAGATGTTTTATAATATTTTTATCCTCACTATATAAGAGGGAGGAGGCTCCCATTTAATGAAATATTCATCATATGATTTTGAGAGCTTATCTATGCTCTCTCTTTATTCCAAGAGGGAGATGCAGTGATTCCATGAAATTGATCAAAGGTCTCCTTCATGGATCAATGGAAATATGCAGTAGTTATCATTGACATGTCGAAGGATTCCTCAAATATCCATTCTAGCACTAAGAATTTTAAAATAAATGCCTCAAAATTCTTTTAAATTTTGTAAAAAATTCCCTTATGAAACTGAATTTAGTTCTGTAGAAAAATTTTCTACAATGATGGGTGAATGTCAAGCATGGATTCAGATTTAATAAGGTAATTATTCATTTTATTTTCATGTTTACATATTTTATGTGGGATCCTCAAAATCCATTCTAGGGAACATTTTTCTAGTATTGAAAAAGAAAAATCATTCTAGAGATGAAAATTTTTAAATCCTTGGCCCACATTCATCAACTTTGCACCTCAGTACCTTCAAAATTTATATTTTATTTAAGATTATTTATAATAAAATTTAATCATCATGAACCAGCCCGAGTTGACACTAAACCGGTCACCCGAGCTGGTCAAAAACATGTGCTGAGGGGTGTTCTCGATCAGCTCGGGATGGAAACTAGTGCCAGAAATAAAAACATATAAGAGGGATGGATGTATCCCAAAAGAAATAAACCAGGACAAGATAAAAAAACTAAACAAAACAAGACACAACATTCAACAAATGAACATAAATTAATAAACAATCTGGTTTAGATACATTATATTCTACACAAGTGGAAACCAAATAAAAAACTAAAAATCCAACCATGATACCATGACCTCCAAGTGACCTATTGGTCACCTCCAACAACAAAACTTTACTTGCTCCAACATTGAGCAGCTGAACCTGGAAAATCATAATAGAAACTCGACCTGTATATGAAAAGATAAGATAGTCAGGACCAACAAGATGCTTAGTTGTAAATACAAAGATGAACCACTAAATCCAAGTATTCATTTTCCCAAAACAATACGTTAACAACTTTTTTAAATTCCATTATAAAAAATATGGTTTCCACTTTTTATTTAAAAAAAATACTCTTCCAATTTTTAAAAGCCAACACACTTCACAACATTATTATATTTTAAATATTATTTCTCAACCAAAACCCAAGTAGTCTAAAACCATACTGAGATGTAAATAAATAAATAGTTCAATCGAACAACTAAAAACAATATAAGTAAACATGTTAATACATTCAATATCCATGGGTGATCCCAAGCATCCTGAAAAGACCCCTGGATGTACTTCGTTTGGAACCACCAACCAGCATACGGTGAAGCCCCTATGTCCATAACCAACTAGCTTCCCTAACCTAGCCTCACTAGTAGAACATCCCTCCTATAATTTCTAGAACTCCAGGGGGCACTAACCCATATAATCGGGTATAGCAAGAAATAGTAGATCGATTATCTAAAAAACGCATAGAAACCCATGGTGGAAGAAATATTGTGTAAGTAGGAGGCCCTTGCACACGTGACACACCTTACCTATCACCACTGCACTTGCCTACCCCAAACACATACACTCTATATGATAACCCATAAATATATATCCCCCTGTAGAGGTTCCCCATAAATATATTCAAATATACCTATAGCACATATTCACATCCTTTCATCGAAGGTGCCTACCGGGCCGCAATAATATATTTACATTTAAAACATTACACAAAACAACACGGTTTCAAAATAGTCAAATAATTTTTAAAACAAAATCCTTTCAATGAGTCTACACAAATATTACACTAGAGATAGAGGTTCCAAATGGTCCTTTAACGTGACATGTTCAAATGCATTTTCCAAAAAATCACAAAAAATCCCACTTTTACATTTTAAATGCCCAACATGCCCTTAAGTTCCAAAAATTCAACAAAACATACACCAAAAACCAAACAGGCATATGTTTAGAGATTTCATTTCTAACTATTTTAAAAAAATTCCACAATAAGTGACTAGAAACATTTAGAAAACACGAACCACTTAGAAATCCTATGCTTCAAAAAAATACCAATTCAATGCACCATCTTCCTTTGAGGGCATATCCAATGGCACATCAACTCTCCAAGAAGATACTCAAAAAGACCATTTCCATAAAAATACCATTTTCTTTAAAACTAAATAATCCATCCATATTATTTAGAAAGCACAAAACAATACCCATAAATCCATAAATCCCCTTTTCCAAATAATATTTAACATAATTTCCAAATTACAAAATTATCAAACCATATACAACAATACATGTTCATAAACAATCAATTACCATCATATCATAATTAAATCTCAAGTGTTCATAAAACCTTTAATTTCAATTTACCAGAACAAAGCCATTTTAAAAAATAATTGGGGTTCATAAACATGTAAAATTAATCAAATATTTACCTTAATGTAATTTTATAAAACTATAAAACCATAAAAACACCCCAAATAAATAGCCACAACAAATATCCAAATGTGAACAAAATATAAAAATTTATCGATACTACATTGGTGATTAATAAAATTCATTTTTCATTGGCACTGGTATGAATATTCAATGAAATGCACAAATACTATCATTTTATCAACTCATATGAATTTATAAACACTATAGAAAACTAATGTGGAATAAAATAAAGATGAAAATAAAATAGAATAAACAATTTTAATGATGAAAGTGTTTACAGAATTCACTAGAAAAAATTAACATGGATTGACATACCTCAAACCATGTGTAGATGGAGTAAAACATCAAGTAGAGGGATATTGAGACCACATGGACAAACAACAAAACTTAGATTAAAAGGGAAACACCCAAAGAAGAACCTCAATGATTAGGGTTTAGTGAATATAAAGGGAATCCCCAAATGAAATGGAATAATATAAAAGGAAGGTGAAGGGGATGTTGATGAAGTGGGCCACTGCCCATGAGAGGGTGTTGGAGCCGGACTGGATGGGGAAGGATGGGATCACACTGTTTGGTGGAGGTTCGCATAGCCGGTGTGCCATGCCACGAAGGAGGGGCGTCACTGGTGTCTAACACTAAGCATAAGGGGGCAAGGGGGTTCGAAAGAGGCACGTTGGTGCACGAAAAGTAGTCCGGTGAGGGGGAGGATAACCGATTGGGCTGGAGAGGGGGGAGCAAGACATCACTCTAAGGCGAGAGGAGCAGAGGTTTCTAGGCCATGATGGAGAAGAAAGGGGGCGGTGCCCCCATAGGGTTTCACTTTCTTTAATATTAATAAAATAATTAATAATAATTAAAATAATAAACATAACAATAATTTAAGTCTAAAGATAATTTTAATAATAAAAAATTATTCTTAATGATAATATTAATAATAATATAAAAATAATAATAATTTTTTTAAAAAAAATAAAACATTAATTAAAAAACTCGTATTATTATTATAAGCACAAAAATATTCCTTCCATTTTTTTAATTATAACAATATCAATAACAATTTTAATATAAATACTAATAATAATAATTACACTTTAGTAATAATAATAATAATATCTATATAATATTATTATTATTCTGGTTTAAAAATTCAGTTCATTTTACTTACATAATATTTTATTTGTATCAAATTTTAGACAACTACACAGGCACCTGGGCCCACCATTCAGTCACCTATATCTGTGCGATGTCCACACACCACTCTGAAACCCACCAAAATAATTAAAAAACAAAAATTTTAAACCATTAATCAAAGCGCACCTTGAAAAGGATAATTGGAGCCAATAAATAATAATATAAAAGTATATAAAAAGGCCTGGCTGTGACAATTCTCTCCACCAAAAAACATTCTACCCAGATAAAGTCACAAAGCCAACAGTTAACAAAACTCGAGTCCATTCCTATCAAAAATAGAGCAAACTGAGATCCTCAGGGTGACCATTCCCCACACACATCACACCAGTCCAATTCAAAAAAATACTACTACCGAAGGTTTAGGGGAGAACACGAGAGGGTTATCCCCACCACATGAATTAAATAAAACGGAAACCTTGAAACCCGAACACACCACCCCCGGAGGGACAATGTGAGAACTCTCAACCCAAACTCATTAAATTTCTCCACACAGAAGAAAAAATAACCCAAAGTATTAAATGAGAAGGTTTCTATGAAATGAACTAGTAACTTGAGGATTATAATTTAACTCAACACCTACCACACTGACCGAAAAAAAAACATCACCGCTACTGGTGACTAGGGAATTCCTATACCAAACTCAACACACATTCTCAATGCTAACAAATAAACTTCATGACTATGATTGAAGCCATTAAGGTGAAAACTGGCACACTGGGACATTGGGATGGAGGAATCTACTACAAAACTGAAGCAGACTAGACGAAAATCCATGGAGAGGTGCCCGAACAAAAAAATGGCCTTGAAACACCACCCATTAATTTCCTGAAACCAAAAATACCCCTAACAAACACAACTAAGACCAAAATAAAAATCCAAATATGTCAGTTTATTCAGAGACCAAAAACCCTTCAACCAATCAGAATGATTTAGAAACAACACTATGATCAGATAAGGTCGCTTGTAATGTGGTAGAATGAGCTCATCACAACACCACAATAAAGATGATATTAATATGGTGATAATAATTTAACAAGGATACATTTATATTTACATACAAAGGATGAAAACATGACCTGGACCGAGGTGCATCACACCCTCAGCAACTCTTGACTGTGTGTGAGCTTCACCCTGAGACCTGTGGTTGGGGCCCTGATTGTTGAAGCATCTCCTACCTCACAGTCAAGAATTTGCATCCTCTAGTCCCCAACTCTTTCTTCTTATTGATGATTCAATTTTACACAATGGTGGTACATTTTAAAATGGATGAAACTTGATGGCTTTGAATGCCCAAACTAGCCATAGAGGGGGCACATAAGAGAAGGTTATGATAAACTGGGGTCGACACCAATGAAAAAGATTCCCCAAAAATAGGTTCCTCCAGTATGCCCAACTCACTAGATGGGGAACCCTCATAAAAACTGACTACCCTTTATCAACATCCCAAATCTAAATGAAGATGATGAACCCAATCTCCACTTGTCTGAAATATGACCCTCCATTTAATCTGAGAAAAAACTGACTCTACAAAGCCCAAGAGTTCCCAACCACCTGAAGACATTCCCTACTCTAATAAAACCACTCCACTACTTCTAACTGACCTCAAATTCCTCAAAGGACAATAAATACCTATGGGGAACTTGAAACTAGGCCTTACTCATAGGAATCATCAGTAACCTTTCTTGGAGGCATACTCATAACAACATGAGAAATGCAACTGAAATTGGCATCATACCAAAACTCAATCAATGAAACTGACTAATACAAGGGAAACATGATCATAATCCAAACATATATAAACACAAGAAATAATTAGTTTTTAAAAAACTTCGAATTCTTTTAAATTTTAAAACATGCATATGGCATCTTATGAACTGCCATTTCTGCGTTCATCTTGTCCCATTTACATCATTCATGGATAAGTTCCCACATACACATTCCGTACATACCCACACACATGTGACCCTGTATAAATAATTCCAAGGTACAAACATCATGTTTCCATATCAGATCCAAACACATAAAAAATTTTCTAAATCGAAACACGTTCTCTTTAAGAACCCACTTTACCAATTTATAAACAATATGAAATTAACCTTTTTCCATTTTCAAACCACATTAATTTCAAAAACCTATCTTTATTTTTGAAAAATTATTAAATCCATAAAAACTAAAATGAAACACACCCAACATAAAAAAACTAGAATGATGAACTATTTCCAATGCCTAGGTCAGTGACATGGTGGTGAGCCATGCCCCACGTAAGGCATAACACTAGTAAGACCATGAACCGGGCACATGGAATCGACAATGGTCACCCCCCCCCAACGTGAGGCAACAACATGACCTGATTTACCTCCATTATCATCCCTTAATCCAAAAAAACCCATGATAGAGACACAAAAACCCCATACTACACCTAGCGACTCGAGCATTAGTGTGAGAATGAATTCGCGATGCTCTTCCCATACTTAACTCCTGAGACCTGACAGTCCTAATATCCATCTAACAGACACCCCTAATAGCAAGGGTCTCCTATGATACCATTTAATCATGAACCATCATGGGTCAACAATAAACTAGTCACCCGATCAGGTCCGCAAAAAGTTCTATAGAGAGTTAATGATCACCCTGGGATGGAAACTAGTGCCGGGCATCAAAACAGACAAGATGGAATGCTATAGAAATAAATAAATAAAACAGGACTAGAAAAATAAAATGAACCAAACAAGACACGTCTTTCAAAAACATCACATAAATAAATAAACTGTTGATCCAGATACATAAAATGTTGAACAAGAGTAAAAAATTAAAAAATGAAATCCAAACTACACTATGAGGACCTCCATGTGACCTCTTGGTCACCTCCGACCACTAAACTGATCCTTCACCATCACTAATTAGATGAACCTTGAAAATAATAATAGAAACTAGAGCAGCATTTGAAATAATAAGATATGTGTGAGCACCGAGATAAGCAGTAGGAAAGACAATGACAAACCACTTAATACAAGTATTCAATCTCCCAACACAACCCATTAACACCTATTTGAAATACAATTATAAAAATATGGTTTCCACTTATTATTTAACAAAAATACTCTTCCTGTTATTAAAATACAACAAAAAAAATGCCTTTATATTTTTGAAATAATTTTAACATTTCAAAAACCAAAAGGAAATCAAATCCCATGATGTCAAAAACCAGGCTGAGATGAAAATGAAAGAATAGTGTGATCTGAAAACTAAAAACCAAAAAAGTAAAAAAGTCAATACAGTAAATAACCACGGGTGATAATAAACATCCCTAGAAGACCCCTTGACATACTCAGTTCAACACTACATAACGACTTATGGTGAAGCCCCTATATACATAACCAACTTGCTACCCTAACCTAGAATTAGTAGTCGTACATCCCTCCTCCCTTGTCTACAACTCCAAGGGGTATTAACCTGTCTAATCAGGGATAGCAAGAAACCATCACTTGAACATCTAAAATACTATTAAGAACCCGTAGTGGTAGTAATACTCTATAAATAGGAGTCCCACATAGGCGTTACTCAATATAACTACCGCCAATTCACTTGCCTACCCCAAACACAGACCCACTATATGATAACCCATAATTGGATATTCCCATATAGAGGTACCCAAAAAATATTCACATATATACTTATATCACATATTCACATCATAACATATAATGTTTCAACAGAGTTTCTATAACATATAAACATTTAATACATTTCATAAAACAACAAGTTTACCAAACTGGCAGACAATTTCCAAAATGAATTCCTTTCAAATAGTCAACACAAATATTAACCTAGAGCTGGAAGTTCCAATCGGGCCTTTAACTTGACATGTTCAAAATGATTACCCTAAACATCACACAAATACCACTTTTACATTTTAAATGCCAAATGGGCTCTAAATTCCAAACATTGAATAAAACATACACCAAAAACAAAATGGGAATATGTTTAGATATTTAATTGTGAACTATATTTAAGAACCCACAAAAAGAGGCTAGCAACAAGTATAAAATAATAACATCTCAGAAATCCCAGGTTTCAAAAAAAATACCACTTCGAAGCACCATATTCATTTGAGGGTGCATCCATGTGAACACATAGTGCACCCATGGATGTGACAACATCCAATGGCACATAGACTATCCAAGAGGACAAACAGAAGGACTATTTCCACAAAAACACTATTTGATTTAAAACTAAATCCAATAATCCATATTATTTAGAAAACACAAAAGAATCCCCATAAATACCATTTTCCAAAACATTTTTAACACAGTTTTCAATTTACAACATTTTCAACCCATTTACACAAAACCATGTCCACAAAAAAGAAATTATAGTTACAACGTAATTAAATATAAGTAGTTCGTAAAACTCACAATTTCACATAACCAGAACAAAGGCATTTTATCAAATAT
Source organism: Viscum album (assembly GCA_963277665.1). Taxonomy (NCBI): domain Eukaryota; kingdom Viridiplantae; phylum Streptophyta; class Magnoliopsida; order Santalales; family Viscaceae; genus Viscum; species Viscum album. The sequence continues at coordinate 1,561,605,934 of OY728156.1, forward strand.
ATTTTGTGCAAAAACACATAAATTTAATTAAATATTTACATTTAAAGTTATTTTTTCTAACCATACTATCATAAAAATGCACAAAAAATAGCCACAAGAATTATCAAAATGATAACCTCATAAAAAATTTTATTGATACAAAATCTTTCATTAAACAAACTCATTTTACATTGGAGATGTTAATAATATTTAATGAAACTCACAAACAATGTTATTTTAACAACTCTTAGAAAATTTTTAAACACTATAGCAGACCAATTAATAGTAAAATAAATTTGAAAATAAAATAAAATAAATAATTTTAAATTTTAAAGTATTAAATGAATTCACAAGGATGGATAAACCCAAATTTTCATTTCTCAAACCAATTTTGGATGAAGTAAAACACCAAGGAGAGGTAGATCGAGACCTCACAGGCCAACCACACAACCTAGACAACATGGGAAATTCCAAAACAAGAAGATCAATGTTTAGAGATTGGACAATATGAATGAAATGCCAAAAATAAATGGAATTCTACAATCTGAAAGGGAGGGGGCTATCGACGAAGCAGGCCACTGGCTGGGAGAGGGTGTTAGAGAAAGACCAGATAGCGCTAGCAGGGGTCATTCCATCTAGAGGAGGTCTGTGCGGTCGATGTGCCGCACCAAGTAGGAGCGGCGCAATTGGTGGGCCGTGCCATGCATAAGGGGTGAGGGGGTCGTTGGAGCCATAATAAATTAGGGGAGGCATGCCGGTGGGGGGGATAGTTGGAAATATTGGGGAGGGGGAGCAGGTCGTTGTGCCAAGGGTATGGGTGGGGAGGTGGTTGCGCAATGATGGAAATGAAAGGATGGTTGACGCCACCAGGGTTACACTTATTTTAAAAAAATAACACCCTTAATAATAATAATAATAATAATTAAAAACTAAGTTTAATGATAATTTTAATAATAATAATTTTATTCTTAATGATAATATATATAAAAATATAACAACATTAATAATATTCTCAATGATAAAAAACATAAAATAAAAAACTATTATTATTATTATATTAAACAAAAAAATATTCATTTCATTTTTAAATTACAAAATCTCAATAATAGTTTTAATATTAATAAAAATAATAATAATGACACATTATTAATAATATTATTATTATCTACAGAATAGGATTGTTATTACAGTTTAAACATTTAGATTATTTTATTTACATATAATTTTATTTATTTCATATATTAGAAAACAACATGGGTACCTTGGCCCACTGAGTGGTTACTTTCATTCGTGCGGTTCCCATGCACCGATTTGAAACCCACAAAAATCATTAAACGTCAAAAAATTTAGACAATCACTCATTCATCACCTTGGCACGGCTAACTGATGCAATGAAATGAAAACATTAACTTATTTAAAAATTTCAGGGTGTGACATTAATGATGGTTTCTCTTCCATTTACATTTATATAGTGTTTTATGTCAAGATATCATTTATATTATGAAACTAAATTATGTGTTATCCCATGGAATCTTCATATTTAACTTTTCCTCTTTTGAAATTTTTTTTACACTTTTTATGATTTGAGTTTTTAATCAAGGTATTTTAAAATATTCAAAAAATTAGTATTTTATGGTCATATGTCCAATCATCCCCTATAGGTTTCCTCTAAAAACCGTTATATGGTTTTAATGGATCTGTTATTGAAAATTCTTTTTGAAATTGAATTTTTTGAAATGTTTTCAATTAACCTTTCTAGAAAATTTTTTCGAATTTGAATTGTATCTTCTTCTTCTATGACTCTCATAAAATCATTTTATAAACACAATTTTATTATTTATCTCACTTTAATGAGAATTATTCTTTATAATTAATCCATTCAAAACATTAAATTATGTCTCTGGATAATTTTAACTCTACATGATTTTTAAAAGTAATGGAAATATTCTCATATTTTAAAAAATTAAAATATTTATATTAAAATTAAATACATGATTACAAAATGAATTTTAAGGTTTCATATTTTTATGAATAAAATATTTATTGATTCTATTTTTTTAATGAATTTTTTTAAATGATATTTCTATTATTAGTTTATTTTTTATTGTCAAGGATAATTCATTTTAACACAAAACATTTCATTTTGAATATAACATTTTTTTTAGTTTTTCCATCCTTTTATAAAAATGGATATTCCCTTTCATTTTTCAAGGGATTTGTCTAATTATCATAAAAATATTTTTTTCACATGTGTCAACATACATCCGTTTGCTAATGTTTTTGTAATATCTATTGATTTTAAAAAATTAATGTTATATTTGATATAGGATATGACATAAAATACCATGCTTAAACAGCCACAAAATTTTTCAATTTATGTTTTAACATTATAAAATTATTTTTAAATAGAAGGGTTTTAATAGAAATTACCAAAAGATTAAATTGATGTATAATTTTTATAAAATATATAAATTTATTTATTAATTTTTTTTGAAATATGAATTAAATTCTTAGTAATGTCTCTTGATTCTTAAAAAACTACTTTTTTTCCATAATTTTTTTATTTCTATAAAGATATATTATAATTAATTTATTCATATTTTATAAAAAAAAATTAAAAAAATTAAATTTATTTTTCAAAATATCATAAAAAAATCTTATTGGATTTAATTATTTTGAATTTTATGAAAAATTTTATTTTTCGATGAATTGAGAAAAATACTTATTTTATTGAAAAAAAATATTTTCATTTAAAGAATTTACAAAGATTAATTTTTTTTAGAATTGATTAAAATTAAAATTTGTTCTTTTATATTATGAAAAATCCATTTATTTCTATTGGAGTCCATTTTATTCATTAATTTTCTATATAAACTTTTTTATTCTTAATAAGAAATTATTTTTAGAAAAGATTTTTTCATCATGTTATATAGAATTAATTAAAAATTAAATTCTACCACATGATTGTATCTAATTTTGTAAAATTTATCCCATATTTTTAATCATAATAAATAATATTAGGTAAAATTGTAAACTTAATTTTTCACTAATTAAAATTTGATACTATAAAAATCTATTACAATAGTTGAAGAATAAATAGGTTTTCAATAGAGTTTAAACTAATGTGATCAAGGATAAATTTACATAAAAACCTATAAAATACTATTTGATGGGCATATTTGGAAACAATAAAATATATTATTTTTAAATGGTACATTTTTGATCCATTTTTCTTGTTTTAGGTATTGATATGTTTTAATCTTTTGGAAAATTTGGAATATGTCATATCCTACTGTAAAGACCCGTAAAATTAAAGGGAAATTTTTTCTTAATTTTCTTTGGTATTTTACAAGAACGCAGTTTCTGACGGCACCTGATTCTGAGGCCCTGTGTGCCCAGAATCAATTTCCGAAGTTTAGCTCAAGTACGTTCAGTGAACGAACGAGCGGGATTTTTTCTAACTTTTGAACCGATACTCGGAATCGAATTCTGAGGGCATCGATGGAACCGCAGCGCCGATAATTGCTTTGGAACGCCTATTTTGGAGTTGTGTTTACACGAGGGGAGTTGATAAAAATTTTGGAAGTTAAAAATAAAAATTTAAAATCAATTTTTATTTTCCACTTGGTAGTTTTATTCTAAGTAAGGGAGTTGGGGGGTGGGACCCACATGTGTTAACCAACCTTGAGAGGATAAGGTGGGGTATGACCCACACAAACCCAATCCCTCACTTTCCTAACTCCTCAAAACCCCCCATTTAATTTTTTCCAACATATCCCCTCATTAATTTTTAACAAGTTTTGTTTAATTAAATGAGTGGAGTTAATTTTGAATGTTCAAAATTTAAAGTGTTTGGAAAAGGAAATAAAATAAGTTTAAGGCCTTATTTTATTTTGGTTGCATCTTTGTGTTGAAGGGGCGAACATTCTTCTTTTCTTTTGGAAGAACTTCATCATCCGGGTGAAGAACTTTTCTACCACGACGAAGAACGTTGTCACGTCTTTCTTCTGAAGAACTACGACAAACTATCCCTCGTTCTTCTTCCCATGTCAAAGGAAGGGAGACACCATTCCACCTCGTACAATCTCCATCTTCATCTACGAATCCTCTTTTCGCGACACCGACCCACGAAGCGACGTCTTTTTCTCCGCGACAGAAACCTTGTTCAAGACACGCTCGAGGTAGGGGATTTATTTTATTTTGTTCGATATTACTCCCTTAATTTTTATTCTTCGTGAATATTCCCAATTTATATCATTTAACGGGAGGAGGATAGACCGCACAAAGATGGCCGACCCACCTCCTTTTTCCTTGTTGGATTATTTTTTGGTTTGAAATGGGAGTGGCACGGTGTCATCGCACCGCGCGGGATCGTGCGGCAAGAAATGCACAGCGCCGTCGCGCCGCGCCGCGAAATCATACAAGGACATGATGTCGTTGCGCCGCGTTGGTGAAACCCGAAAATACTGCGGCTGGAGCGGGGCCACGGCGGTGGGGCGCAGTGTCGTCGCATCGCGCCAGACGAACTAGGCCGCGGCCGGTCCTGTGTCGCGGCGGAGCAGGGTGACCGGCGGCCGGTTCCGAGCCGCCAGTGTCGGCGAAGGGGGAAGGACAAGCCGTCGCTGGTCCTTGTTGGCAGAATCGGGCGGCCGGTGCCGGCCGGCCGGAGAAAGGGAAAACTGGGGTATTCAATGCCCCCGGCCGTCGAAGCAAGTGGCCCCATTAATGGGGTCGCGGTTACAGGGAAACCGGGGGGGCAGCGCCTCCCCCCCCCCCCCCCGTGAGCCGGAACGGTGCGGCCGTTTGGCCGAGCGAGCTGGTGCTGCGCGCCAGCGCGCTGGGTCGCCAGCCGGGTCGGGCCGACCTGGAACCGGGTCGGGTCGACCCAATTCGGGCCGATCGGGGGGTCTCGGGCCGGGTCGGTCCGGGCCCGAAACCCCCGTTTTCGGACCGTCTTTGGTCTTTTGCCCATAACATGGGCTACAGACCTCCGATCAATGATTCGTCAGTTGCGTAGAGATCCTTGGAACGAGAATTTCATTTCGGTATATTGCACTCAAGGTTTCAGAATAATTTGGGTTCAGCCGAGGTGGTTCGTACACGAAACCAACCGGGCCCTCGGAGCGGAAACGCTCATATCATGAGCTCCAGACGTCTTATTGATGTGTCATTGACTTTTTTGGATTTCTCATAGTGAGACGGATCTTTTGGCTTACTCCACCCAAGTTTTGGACGTAGGTGGAGTAGAGTAGGGTTGGTTTTGCCTTAAAAACCAACCAGGCCCCTGAACGAAAAAGCCAATAACTCTCAGACCGGCCGTCCGATTGACGCGATGTCTGCGACGTTGAGTTCCTGTTGATGATACGAAACTTTTGGATACATCAAATCTGGTCTATTTGTCAGTTCATGTATCAGCCTCTCGGCTCGTGGAGCGGACCCTCCCGAACGAGCTTTCTGTGTGCGGGAACCCTATAGATGGTTGTGACTGCGACGACGACTGTGCAGAGATCCTCAGTGGGTTCGACGACGATGACTTCAGCACTCAGAGACCCTACGTGGATCAATGATCTTGTGTGAAACAGCGCCTACAGATCCTGTGTGGGTATTGTGGGGGTTAGTTTCCTATCGATCCTCTGTGGGTCATTCCGGGGGTTAGTACCTATCGATCCTTTGTGGGTCCGATGACTTAGATGGATCAGTGATCATCTCTATTGTCATTCAATGAAGTATACCTGTGTGACCTGAATCTTGATTGCTATCCTGTGTGGATTGTATTGTTTTCCTGTGTGGACTAGTTTGTGCTTGAGCTCGGAGGTTGGAGCGTACTAGAAATGGTGACTTAGGTATATGTATGGGCATATACCTAAGTAGTGTCGGATGTTACTTCGTCATTGTATATTTCCTTTGTGGATTATCCTTTGTGGATTTTGGGAGACCATCGGGGGTCTCGGGGTTCCTAATGAGTAGCTTATACCCAAGCCTGCACGGGCTTTTCCCGCACTTCATTGCTTTGGTTGCAGACGACGGACAACGCTGACCTTGGTTGGGGCTTACGGAGTAGGACGGTACCTGGAGGTGGACCACAGGACGGGACATACTCGGAGCGGACGGCTAGACTCAAATAGCTGTGGAGGTTATTAGTACCCACCCTTCAGGTGGGACTTCTAGTGGATGGCTCGAGGCTGCAGTTTTACTTTTCAGTTGCTGTTTTTCCTTTCCCGTTGTACTTTACAGTTGAGCTTGTATTTCCAGCCCCCTTTACTTTCAGCACAGCTTGTTTCAGTTTTACTTAGTGTTTTACTTCCGCATGTACACGGTGGTATATGATTACTTTTATAAAGTCAATGCCTTCCCTGTTATTGGGATTTATGCATTTGGTGCTAGTAGCCATCCCCAGGCCTATGGAAGGAAGTATTGGGGTAGTCATGACACGGGCCCCGAGGACGGGTCGTGACAAATTGGTATCAGAGGAGTTCGGTTCTATCACATAACTTGGGACTCTGATCTTTTTTTATGTGAAGCAATTGGGTTATTGTATTGGGTGTGGTTATCAGTCCCGGGATTCCAATGTTGGTGCGGCGGCCGACGTATCCATACACCAAGACCATGACTTCTGATTTTTGACTTAATGCATGAAAACATTGATTGCATGTGTGTTTCAAGTTTTCGTAATGATTACTTTGTATCAGCTCACCAGGTATACTGTTCTAACCGTGGCGCACCTATTTCATTTTCAGGATGGCCCCACGATGATAGCCAGCTAGGGTTCTGAGAGTTGAGCGTGACGACAGCCCACCAAGCGACGAGGCCTCGGTGCAGGGCCCTTTGATTTCTGAGGCTCCGGCGGTACCTTTACCCACAGAGCCACCGATGCTTCCAGCCCCAACCGTTGATGATGCATGTCGCCTTAGTGCACTGCATGATTTCCAGCGCCAGCGACCACCCAGGTTCTGCGGGGAGACGGACCCCCAGGCAGCCGATGATTGGCTGGAGGCAGTTGTATGAGTTTTCCGGTTAGTGAGGACACCAGAAGACCTCATGGTGATCCTCGAAACGAGCCTACTGCACGCGGCAGCAGGAAGATGGTAGAGCTTGATGCTCCAGGTGCACGATGAGGCATCTCTTATCTGTATGGACATTGAGAGCCTCTTCCGCTAGGAGTTCGTCCCAGAAACCCTCCATGTGGTGCACATCTAGGAGATTCTTCAGCTGCGGTAGGGAAGCTTGATGGTCGCCCAGTACTCAGCGAGATTTACCGATCTCTCGCGCTACTGGACATACATGGTATGAGACCCATTATTCTGGGCTCGGACCTTTGATCAGGGATTGAGACACGAGATCTGGGCATCGCTGATCTTCCCCAGCATTCCGACTCAGACAGGAGTACTGGAGCGAGCCCTTTTGATCGAGAGATTTCTTGCTGAGTCTACACTAGCACTGAGACTCACCGCAGGGCGGCACATAGCAGAGTCTTCTACAGCGGGCAGTCGACGGATGAATCATGAGTCCAGGTAGACCAGACCCTCAGGCAGACGACCTCAGGACACTGGCTCAACAGTGCAGGGAACACAGCACGGAGCCTGTATCTCGAGAGGCAGGCATTGCTACTCATGCGGCGGGTAGGGCCACATGGCTCGTGATTGCCCGACCTTTCGTGCCAAGGAGCAGCAGACGGTTGAGGGACCGACAAGGAAGAGGAAAAGGGTCGACTGTGGCGGTCCGTAGGGAGAAGGCGGATGAGGTAGAGGAGCTAGCCGACCAGTAGGTGGTGGGTGACTATTTGAGGCTCTACCCCCACCACCACCAGGAGGTCCACCCCGACCATAGGGAGTTGGTGTGCAAAGACAGGCACATCTCTAGGCAGCAGAGGCCTACGGCCACGGTGCGCCCGAGATGATTCGAGGTACTATCTGTGTCTATTCCACCCTTCCTGCAGTTCTTATAGACACCGGGCGAGTCACTCTTTCATAGCAGCTGCCCTTGTTCGGAGCTCTGAGATTCCGACAGAGCCGTTGGCTCGATCCTTATGGCTAGAGAATCCTACGGGAGCAGACTCGACGATTACGCACTCCTGCCGGCAGTGTGAGCTTACTTTAGGTGGCGAGAGCTTCGGTTGGGATCTTAATGTAGCGGCGTTGAGGACTTATGACGTCATCTTGGGCATGGATTGGTTGTCCACAGTCCATGCATAGATTGAATCTATTAGGCGCAAGGTGCGATGTGTATGCACCGACGGGAGCAGGTTCACCTTCAACGGCGAGAAGGGAGCCTTTTCAGCACAGGATGGACTCTCGCAGAGGAGAGGACAACCCATCACTCATCAGTTGGCTAGCCTCATCCTAGGAGAAGTTGACGTGCGGAGTCCTAGTTTTCCTGCAGTGGCGGATCAGTATGCAGACATTTTTCCCAACGACGTTCCAGGGATACCTCCTCGTAGAGAGGTAGACTTTTATATTGACCTATACCACGGGGTAGCCCCGATATTGACTCCAGTGTATCGAATGTCCCATACTGAGCTTCGAGAGCTATGGGTACAGTTAGAGGACTTGCAGGGCAAGGGGTTCATCCGACCCAGTGTTTCACCCTGGGCTTCCCCGATTTTGTTCTCCAAGAAGGCGGACGGGAGCTTGCGACTTTGTGTCGACTATCATCTCCTGAACCAAGTGACAGTGAGGAACAAGTATCCACTACCGAGGATTGATGACCTCTTTGGTCAGCTCAAGGGAGCACGGTGGTTCTCGAAGATAGACCTGAGTGGAAATGGGACGGGATATCTATGTACTTCTTGACTGGACTTCCACGCACTTCCAGAGGTCACGACTCCATTTGGGTGATTGTCGACCGACTCACCAAGTCGGCTCACTTCTTACCCATAAGAGAGCAGGGATTAGTGGAGAGCATGGGACGTCTATACATTCAGGAGAATGTACGGCTTCATGGTGTGCTATCATCTATCGTCACCGATCGAGATGCTCGCTTTACTTCCCGTCTTTGGAAGGGGTTGCAGTAGGCGTTCAGGATGCAACTACGTCTAAGCACCGCCTTTCACCATCAGAAGGATGGTCAGACGGAGAGGACCATTCAGACTCTCGAGGACAATCTCTTCGTATGTGTCCTCGACTTTGGTCGTAGTTGGGAGGACCACCTACCCTTGGTGGAGTTCTCGTATAACAACAGCTACCACTCCACCATCGGGATGGCACCATACGAGACGTTGTACGGACGACCTTGCAGATCTCCTTTGTGCTGGACAGACCCTGGGGAGTCAGCATTTGTGGGACCGGAGATGGTTTAGACTATGACAAAGAAGGTCCAGGTCATCCAGGAGCGGATTAGGACAGCTCAGAGCTGGTAGAAGTCTTATGCTGACAGGTGGCGGAGGCCACTAGAGTTCAAGGATGGCGACCACATCTTCTTGCATGTCTGACCTCGACATGGATTAAGGAGATTTGGCCGATGTGGAAAGTTATCTCCATGCTTCATCAGACCGTTCCAGGTCCTTAGCAGGATAGGCAAGGTGGCTTATCGTCTGGCACTACCACCTCAGTTGCACCAGGTGCACGATGTCTTCCACGTGTCTCAGCTAAGGATATATGTGCACGACCCGACGCATATCATTGACCATGGGGAGCTAGTCATTGACGATGGGGCGTCCTTTGCGGAGGATCCAGTGGAGATCAAGGATTGACAGGAGTGGGTCCTATGTGGACGGTCAATTCCTCTAGTGTGAATCAGATGGCATCATGGGAACCTCCAGGAGAGCACTTGGGAGCAGGAGGGTCAGATGCGTGCTCAGTACCCTCATTTGTTTCCCTAGTTATGATGTATCATTACAGGGACATAAATCCCTGTGGTGGGAGTAATGTAAAGACACGTAAAATTCAAGGAATATTTTTAATTAATTTTATTTGGTATTTTACAAGAACGCAGTTTCTGACAATACCTGATTCCGAGGCCCGGTGTGCCCAGAATCAATTTCTGAAGTTTATCTCGGGTACGTTCAGTGAACGAATGAGCGGGAATTTTTCTAACATTTGAACCATTACTCGAAATCAAATTCTGAGGGCACCGATGGAACCGCAGCGCCGGCAATTGCTTAGGAACGCCTATTCCAGAGTTGCGTTTACACAAGGGGAGTTGATAAAAACTGTGGAAGTTAAAATTAAAAATTTAACAACAATATTTATTTTCCACTTGGTAGTTTTATCCTTAATAAGGGAGTTGGGGGTGGGACCCACATATGTTAACCAACCTTGAGATGATAATGTGGGGTGGGACCTAGAAGAACCCAACCCCTCACTTTCCTAACTCCTCAAAACCCCCCATTTAATTTTTGCCAACATATATCCTCAATAATTTTTGACAAGTTTTGTTTAATTAAATGAGTGGACTTAATTTTGAATGATAAAAATTTAAAGTGTTTGGCAAAGGAAGTAAAAGAAGGTTAAGGCCTTATTTTATTTTGGTTGCATCTTTGTGTTGAAGGGGGTAATGTTCTTCTTTTTTTTGGAAGAACTTCATCTTCCGGGCGAAGAACATTTCTACCACGAAGAAGAACGTCGTCACTTCTTTCTTCTGAAGAACAAAGACGCACCATCGCTCATTCTTCATCCCACGTCATAGGAAGGGAGACACCATTCCACCTTGGAAAATCTCTGTCTTCGTCTACGAATCCTCTTTCCGCGACACCGACCCGCGATGCGACGTCTTTTTCTCCGCGACGGAGACATCGTTCAAGCCACGCTCGAGGTAGGGGATTTATTTTATTTGAACGAGATTACTCCCTTAATTTTTATTCATTGTGAATATTTCCAATTTCTATTGTTTAACGAAAGGGGGATAGACCGCACAAAGACGGCTGACCCACCTCCTTTTTCCATGTTGGATTCTTTTGTTGTCTGAAATGGGAGTGGCGCGGTGCCATCGCACCGTGCAGGATCGTGCGGCAAGAAATGCGTGGCATCGTCGTGCCGCGCCATGAAATCATACAAGGACGCGATGCCATCACGCTGCGTCGGTGGAACCCAAAAATACCGATGCCGAAGTGGGGCCGCGGCGGAGGGGTGCGGTACCGTCGCACCGCGCCGGATGAACAAGGCCGCGGCCGGTCCCGGGCCGCAGCGGAGCAGGGTGACCGGCGGCCGGTTCCGTGCCACCGGTGTCGGAGAAGGAGGAAAGACCGCCCGTTGCTGGTCCTTTTTGGAGAACCGGCCGGCCGGTGCGGGCCGGCCGGACAAAGGGAAAACCGGGGGATTCAATTCCCCCGGCCGGCCAAGCAAGCGGCCCTATTAATGGGGCCGCCATTTCAGGGAAACCAGGGGGCAGCGCCTCCCCCTCACGAGCCAGAACGACTCGGCCATTTCACCAAGCCAGCTGGCATTGTGCGCCAGCATGCCGGGTCACCGGCCGGGCCGCGCCAGGCCGGGCTGACCAGGGGGTCTCGGGCCGGGTCGGTCCAGGCCCGAAACCCCCCTTTTCGGACCCTATTCGGTGTTTTTCCCATAACATGGGATAAAAACCTTCGATCGACACACCGTCAGTTGCATAGCGATCCTTGGAAAGAGACGGTGGTTTTGGTATATCGCAGTCAAGGTTTCTGAATAATTTCGGTTCGGCCGAGTTTGTTCGTAAACAAAACCAACCAGGCCCTCGGAGTGGAAACACTCATAACTTGAGCTCTGGACATCCGATTGACGTGTCGTCGACTTTGTTGGATTCCTCTTAGTGAGACGAATCTTTTGGATTACTCCGCCGAAGGTTTGGATTTAGGTGGAGTACGGTTGGGTCGGTTTTTCCATAAAAACCGACCGGGCCCCTAGAAGGAAAAAAGCCAACAACTCTCAAACCGGGCGTCCGATTGACGCGCCGTTTGCGACGTTGAGTTCCTGTTGACGATACGGAAATTTTGGATACATCAACTCTGGTCTATGTGTCAGTTGATGTATCAGCCTCTCGGGTCATGGAGCGGACACTCCCAAACAAGCTTGCTGTGTGCGGGAACCCTAGAGCTGGCTGTGACTGCGACGACGACTGTGCAGAGATCCTCAGTGGATTCGATGGAGACGACATCAGCACTCAGCGATCCTACGTGGATTAGTGCTACTAATCCTGTGTGGGTCAGATCCTGTGTGGGTCAGCACTTAGCGGTTCTGTGTGAGCCAGCGCCTACAGATCCTGTGTGGGTCCGATCTTGTGTGGGTCATTGCGGGGGTCAGTTTCCTATCGATCCTTTATGGGTCATTGCGGGGGTTAGTACCTATCGATCCTTTGTGGTTTCGATGACTTAGATGGATCAGTGATCATCTCTATCGTCATTCGAAAAAGTATACCTGTGTGAACTGAATCTTGATTGCTATCCTGTGTGTATTGTATTGTTTTCCTGTGTGGACTATTTTGTGCTTGAGCTCAGAGGTTGGAGCATACATGAAATGGTGACTTAGGTATATGTATGGGCATATACCTAAGTAGTGTCAGATTTACTTCATGATTGTATATTTTATTTGTGTATTATCCTTTGTGGATTTTGGGAGACCATCAGGGGTCTCGGGTTTCCTACTGAGTAGCTTATACTCACCCCTGCACGGGCTTTGCCCGCACTTCGTTGTGTTGGTTGCAGACAATGGACAACACTGACCTTGGTTGGGGCTTGCGGAGCAGGACGGTACATGGAGGTGGACCACTGGACTGTACATACTCGGAGCGGACGGCTGGACCCGAGGAGCTGTGGAGGCTATTTGTACCCACCCTTCAGGTGGGACTTCTAGTGGATGGCTTGAAGCTGCAGTTTGACTTTTCAGTTGCTGTTTTTCCTTTCCATTTGTACTTTATAGTTGGGCTTGTATTTCCAGCCCCCTTTACTTTCAGCACATCTTGTTTTAGTTTTACTTAGTGTTTTACTTCCGCATGTAATAAGTGGTGTATGTTTACTTTTATAAAGTAAATACCTTCCCTATTATCGGGATTTACTCCTTTGGTGCTAGTCACCAGCCCCTGGCCTGGTGAAGGCGGGCTTGGGGTAGTCACGGCACGTGCCTCGTGGACGGGTTGTGACACCTACAGTTATAAAAGTAAAACCAATATCATCTCCTCCCCTACCAACATTTAAAGATCAATTTTTTGGAAAATACCTATATTAATCCATTACTAACATCCCTCCCCACGTCCTATATGTCTTTTTTTGGTATAATACTAAACATAGAGGGTATAATGCATAAAATAAAGGGAGTTGTCTGAAGAACGGGTATATCTTTTAACAGAATGTTTTAGTTTGATTTATTTCTCTTCTATCTTAGAAAATCTTCCATCTATTGGGAAATAATATCAATAGAATATCACATATACTCATATTTTATTATTTTTATGAATTAATCTCAATATATATTCTTAATCATCTAATTGGAAACAAAGACATCATTTGTGTTTTTGGTAGACTACCTCCTCATTAACTGATATAATTCATTTGCGACAATCACCTCTCACAGATTGACGAATTATGTATTTAATTATATATATATATATATATATATATATATATTATTAACATAGTTATTATATTTTAAATATAATATACTTTGTATTTTATTACCTTTCAAACTACTGAAAATGATAACATCGTTGATTTGTACTTTTGGATTACAACCTCAATGAAGAGATGTGTATATGTTTTCATAAAAACATCACATAGATAGTATATTTAAATATATTTAAATATATAATATGATATTATGTTATAATAGTCATTATTTACTAATAAAATGATACTTTCATTTATTCCATCATAGACATTGAAAAATGGAATTTTTTTTCATGCATATGTATGGACTACCATCTCAATGGTGCAACATGAATTATTTTTCACTACCACCATACATATATGGAATTAAAATAAAATTAATATATATAAATTTTCATTATTTAATTATAATTATTCTCTAGATGAGGGAATAATTACCTCACTCACCACGGTTAACTACATAATGATGTTTTCAAATTATGAACCAAAATGATCAAAGCATCATATGTAAACTTACCATATTTTATAATGATTCATGAATGTGAAATTAATTAAAAAAATGGTTAATGGTATATTAATAAAACTATAAAATTTTATTAAATGATTAAAATATTGATAAATGTTTATTATATAGTTGTTAAAAGACATAGATGGAAACTTTACACTTGAGGTTAGGGATTTATTAACTCAATTTCATTTCATTAAGTTACATCAATTATTCATTGAGTATATGAGGTAAATATTATATGTGAAATGAATGTTTTTAATAAGTAGGTATTTAAAATCAGTATATATGGATTTTTATTTTCTACACATAATCTCTCCATTTCTTAATTCTCAATTCAAGGATAAGAGCGTTGTGAGGGTTATTCATCTCAGATTTTTATTCTTTGGGACATATATTTTAATTATTCACTAATATTTATTTATTATGTGTATATATTGTCCTTTAATATGTTATATCATGGATATACTTATATTCATGGTATTTAACATTTCATTTTATTCCATTTCTTTCATGGTCATCTGAATCAAAACTTACCAATGCATTAGGAATTTTTAGGATGCAATCTCATCTTATTTCATGATTGTATATCATAAATGTTCCTTTATGAGGGATAATATTCAATCTTATTCTTAAAAAAACAAATATATTCTTATAGTTTGTTTTTGAAAATAATTTAAATTTTTATATTCCATTTCTTCCCTTATTTATTAAATTAACATCAGGAATGTTATATATAAGTGGTATCAATCTTGTATCTTTTTTTAGATCAAGAATCCTTGACATCCATATCCATGTTTTATATAATTTAACCAATAATATTATTTTTTAAAACTCATTGATTTATTAAGGTCATATTCATTTATTATAGACATAATGTACATTGGTTTGAAAAGGTATTTTTGTTTATCAATTTTCCAATGACACAATTTAATTTTTTTATGAATGTGTGAAAGGGTTCTTTTATTTTATAGTATATGGATTATCAAGATTTTTATGAAGTAATTAATTTTTTCTGAATATTACTTTGAAATTTTTGATAGGTTTTTCAATGAAATTTTTTCTATTAATGATCTATAAATTTTTAGTTTTTAATTGTGATTTTTGAAGAGGAAAGAGTATTTTCCCCAAGAATGTTTTTATTGATATTTTATTTGTATTTAAACTCATTACAAGAAATAAAAATTGATGTTACTTATTCACCACTGGTGAATTATTTTATGATCCTATAATTATTCTTTCTATGGATGTATTATGATTTATTCCAATATATTTTTAGGGAATCTTTTTATTTTCCATAGTCAAATACAACTATGAATGAACCATTTATTTTGTAATATTGAAAATTTAAATCTTATATTTATTTTACCAATCATATAGTATATGTAAATGTGTATAGATGATTGATGTGTGGTTCTATTATAATCTAGTTATGTTAGTTTTTTTATAATCCAATGACAAGTGAGTCTGAAATAGATCTCAAATGCCTTAGAAATGGGATGATGATAACCATTTATAAGATTCTCCTAATATATTATTAGAATTTTCCCAAAAGGAAATCCCATATATAAGAGTGATTTGGAAATGATTTTCCAATTTACTAATATATTTTTTTATTCTTGTATCATTTTAGAATGTATCATTTTCTCAAGAATTATTTTCAAAATGGATTATTATTGTTGACTTATATGACTCTTATGTTCTGTTAATTATTTATTACATGTTTCATGATGAATGACCCATATTTAATGGGTATCAATTATCTAATTCAATTATCAATATCATTGATTATGATATTATACCATTATTCGCATTTTATTTTCTCTGATGAAATTTAATTAATAATTCTTATGTATAACCTTACTAATCATTTGATATCACCCATATTATATTTTCTCTTTCATCTAGTTATGAATATTTGTGTTAACAAACTCTGTATAAAATTTATTCATGTGTGAATATTTTTTTGTCCTCTTGAAAGAGTAAGTTGGAATAAGAATATTTGGATAGAGTGGAAAAAATTATCACATATATAAATTGGTATCAATATGTTAGTGTTTTTCCTGATTCTAAAAAACGCTGAACCTTTTTAGGTATTTATGTGTTGTAATATTTTATTTTATTTAGAATATATTGAAGGGTTAAAATTGTGTCACATTTTGAATTATCAATGATAAAAATGTAAATATTATTTTTCGTAATAGATCTAGGAGTGCGGGTCTAGGGTGGTTATAGTTTCTATTAATGAATTGATTGACTAAATTAGGATACTATGATGTAATAATATGATTTTTTATTAAGAGTTAAAGAAATAGTAATGGTTTTAAAATTTTTGGATTGATAATTTACTAAAATACATATACATTTCTATTGAGGTTCAAAGTAACGGTATTTAAGGGTGACTAATGATATTTTGGGAGATATTTTATTAGGTTGATGAATAAGTGACCCTTAGGTGTATCATATTGTTTAACATGAATAATTTTTTGGTAAAAATTATATTAAATTTTTAGGGATGAAACGTTAAGGGTGAGAGGTAACGATTGAGTTTAATACATTATTTATTATTGAGGTTATTGATGTTTTTTGGGATGTAGCGTTATTTACATATGTAATGATATGTGTATAGCCTTTGTTGTTATTTTTGTGTTTTATAGATTAATATATTATTTCATTTCATGTATATTTTTTCATTTTAGGCACTATCTTATGGTGGGATGAAAATTTTGATTTTGATTAATGTCTGAGGATAGGAGGAATAACATCTTATCCTTTTATGGATCATGTAATCTAATATAAGTAGATTTTAATAGTTTATTCAAGAATATTCATCTTTTATATTCATTTATTTTCATAAGAGATGTGAAATAAGATGAAATTTATTGAAGAACATCAAAAACAAAACATTCTGCTTATAAAATCGAAGAAAATTACGTTAATAGATTTTATAATATTATTATCTATCATGTAATAGGAATTTATATTCTCTAGGAAAATTATATTTATATAAAAATGATATCATATTACCTTATTTTATGATTAATTGATTTTTTATCACCCCATTGGTTTATGCTTTCTTTGTTATTAAATGTCTCGTGAATATTCAATTTTCTGTGATCAATGAACTCTATCTCTCCACATAATTATTTACAAAAAAAAGTTTTATCCCTTTTCCCATATTTTAAATTTACCTTCATGTCATTATGTTTTGAAAAAATAGTAAAATTTTATTCCATTTTATCTCCTTAGTTTCTTTTCCCTATTTTCAAAAGGATGTTTTATTAACCCTTTTTACAATGTGGGTTTCCAATAATGGAATTTTCAAATTTTAATCCCTTTATCACCCATTCCATGTTAAAATTAAAATTAATTTTTTATTAAATTAGATAAAATAATATATAATAAGACAAACATTTTAATACTATATTTGATGGCATACATGATAAGAAATATAAGGCCTAAAAAACCTCAAAATATAATTATTCAAATTTGACTGTTAAAACCTTGAGGTTATATTTATGATTATGAATATGAATAAAAAAATTATGAAAAATATTTATAAATTTCATACTCGGTAAAAATTTATTTATTAATGATTAGGGGATAATCATTCAATTTTTATTACTGTTATGTTATGATTTAAAATTATATTTTTTATTCAAAAATGAATTTTATTTCATTTTATGAGAAAATGTTATAATTAATTTCATCCAATTTAATTAAAAGTATTTTAAAAAATTAAATTATGTTTTTAAATCATCATGTAACAGTTATTTTAGTTTCAATTTTTAGTAATTTTTAAAAAATGTGGATTTTTTCAATGAATATTAAAGAATACTGATTTTTATTGAAAACTGTATTACTGTTTCAAGCATGTAAAAAGATAATTTTTTTAAATGTTTTAAAAGTAAAATTAATACATTTATGTTCTCAATAATCCAATTAATGTCTTGTAAGAAATATAATTCTTGATTTTTGAATAAAAATTACATATTCATAAGAAGACATTTTTTATGGAAAATGTTTTTTTTCACATTTTTTGGTTAATTTTAAATTTAATTGTTTCACTTTTATTAATTCAATTAAAAAAAATATATTCCATGAATATAATTAAAATAATTAATATTTCATAATAATTTCAACTTAATTTTCGGTCTTAAAGAATAATAAAAAAATTTAAAATCTATTACCATTGTTAAAGATAAAATTGTCTTACCAGCGGTTCACTAAAGTGATAAGGGATAAAATGACAAAAAACAAATAAAAGTAATATTTTATATCAATATATCATATCATTTTTTGAAATGGTCTATTTTTTAATTCATTTTTATAATAAAATATTTTAATCTTTTGAAAAAGTCCATGTGTGTCATCTCATGTACTATAAAACGTCACCGTCACTGGTAGCCTCTCATATACACAATTAAATATCCATTTCTATCAAACAATAACTATTAAAAGTTTATCCTTAAATCCCTCAACACATCCTAGATATCTTATCTTATGTAGAGTACCATCCTTAGAGGGATTAAGGTGTAAAAATAGTGAGTTTTCCGATGAAGTGGTAAAACATTTACATAAATGTTTTAGTTTGATATCTTCCCATAAATCCTTAAAAAATATTCAAAGTTTTTTTATATTATTAAGTAATTATATTAAATATAAAGAAATTTTATTATGTTTATTCATTATCCTTATTTTTTCTCCTTCTTTATCAAATATGACAGAAAACTATCGTTCTAGTGTACTGTGGACTACCACCTCATGAACTAATGTAATTCATTTTTATCCACTGAATATGATTACTAGATATATTGATTGATTTAATATATATATTATTTTATTTATATAATTATGATTTTTTAAATATAATTTATATATATTTTAATACCATTCTATCCCCTAAAAAATTATTACAATGTTCGTTTGTATGTGTTAATTATCATCTCTATAATGTGATGTAATTCATTTTTAATAACAACCTCACATGGATGGAATATATTAGTGTATTTTAAGATATAATATTTTATTTATGATATGATAATAATTAATTAATCTTATACTAAATGTACCTTTTTCCATCATATTCAATGAAAAATGTAAATAGTACTCTTGTATATATACAGACTACCATCTTCTTGTTGTAATGTAATTCATATTTTAAGACCACCATACATAGTTGGATATAAAAGTTTAACTAATTTATAAAAAAATATAATTTCTAATGTAAATTAATAAGGATATTATAGAAAAATTACCTCTTTGACAACAATGAACATACTAAAGTGGTTTTTTAATTATAAACTGAACATCCTCAAAAAATCCAATGCAATCATAACCAATCATGTAATTAAATAATCCATTGAAATAAATGAATTTTTATTATTATAATTTAATAGAAATGTAAAATTTTATTAAATTAGTAAATAATAGAAATAATTTTGTTTTACAGTTGTTAATTGATATACATGGAAAGACTAGACTCTAGGTAATGGATTTCTGAACTCAATTTATATTCATTGGGTTATATCAGTTCTTCATTGATTATATTATGTCAAGATGATGTATAATATGAACTTATATTATTTATGTTTCATTTGAACTTTTTAGTGTCTTTATATTTTTACACATTATAACTCCATTGATTAATTCGTAATTAAGTGATATAATCTTTGTAAGTGTTATTCATCTAATTATTTTCTTCATTGGGAACATGTGTATGTTATTAAATTATAATCTATTATATGTTTCATATACTTTCTATATAAAATATATATCATGGATATACATAAGTATTATTTAATTTTGCATTGAAATTCATTTCATTTGGATACTTATGTTTCAAAAGATAACAAAACAAAATGATTTTAATGATATAATATTATTTAATATTGGGATTTAATATATTCAATGTTAATTGGGATGAAACATATTTTGTCATTTTCTTGAACCAAATATTTTGTCTTCTTGCCTTTTAATGATTGTGGTTTACATGTTTTAATCATTTTTCATCTCCTACTGATTAAGAAAACATTAATAATGTTGGTTGTATGTGACATCGATCATGTATTTTTTTTAAATCAGGATTCTTTCTCTTTTATATCATTATTTTCTAAACAGTATTATAAAATGTTCTCATTTACACATCAATTATTTTTATGTCTATTTTCACATATCATTGACTTTATTTATGATATTTAAAAATTTTCATCTATTTAACATTGTTTTTATGACACATTTTTACTTCCATTATCAAAGTGTGAATGAAATGTTTTATTTTACCATATATGGGTAAACTGAATTTTTAAACCACCATGAATATTATATATTTTCATATTACATTGAATGATTAAATGTTTTTTTTCAAGAAATTTTTTTCCATATTTTTCTAGAATGTTTTACTTCTTAAAAGTTATTTTCAAAGTGGAATGGTTATTTTCCTCAAGAATAATAATAATGATCTCTTAATGGAATTTATATTAATCAAATAAAACATACCTTGATTTTAATTAGGATACAATTGGAATATGTTATAATGATACCATAATTATTCATTCTATGATTAGATTGTGATTTTCAAGACCATTTTTTTGGAATTTTATTTTTTCTACAAAGGTAAATACATCTATAACTAAATAATAATTATTATTATGTAAAAAAATATAAGCTTAGAGTTGTTTTTATAATTATATGGTATATATAAATTTGTATGGTTGATTGATAGGTATTTCTATTATAAAACAAGGATGGGTGGTTCTATTATTAACCAATGATAGGTGATCCTAATATAGCTCTACAATGCATTAGGAAATGGGGAAAAGAAAACTAATTATATTTTTATTAAAATAGATTATTTTAAGTCAATAGGTTGGTTATTCCATTTTTTAGAGTAATTATATGAGTGATATGAAAATTATTTTGCATGTTTCCAGTATAATTTAATTATGCTGGCATCGATATTGCACATATCCTTTCACAAGTACTGTTTTGTAGGGGCTCGTGATTGTTGACTTATATGAATCTTCTATTATATTAAAGAATTATATTATTTATCACGAATTATGATCCATGTTTTTATAGTTATTAATTATATTATTTTATTCTCATTCACTTTGATTATCTCATCATACCCTTATGCACATTTTATACCCATTAATGACATTCAATTTTAATATATTATGTTTACCCCTACAATGAATTTGAGATCACCATTATTATTTTTTCAATTTACACAACTTATGAATATTGGTGTGAAATGAATTTTCCTTATAAAGGATACATATGTGGCTAATTTTATTTGATACATTGAATACTTAGTGTGTAATAATATAATTTGGGTATGGTGTGAAAAATTCCCCCACAAAGACATGGTTATCTTTTTTTAAGATCTATCCCTAATTTTATAATACTCAAAACCGAAAAGGTACTTGTATAAGTATGTGATCCCATATATTCATTTTATGTTTTATATTTTGGAAGGTCGAAATTTTTTAATGTTTTTCTATGTTAAATCTAGAAATGAAAATATTATGTTTTTAGCACCAAATCTGCGAGTGTGAGTCCTTGTTCAATAAATTTTCAATGAGGATATTTTTAAGCAAAAATACAACATAATTTTCTTGATTTCTTACCGAATTAATTTGGAATATGTTTCATGAAATATTCATCCTATCATTAGGTTATTATATTGAGGTTTTATGTAATATTTTTTTCATGTTCTAATGGATCAATTTGTATGGATTTTTAAAATTATTAATGTCCTGGTCCTATATAACCCAAAAATTCATAAGATAAGGATTTATATCTAATGAAACAATAATGGGTAATGAGTTAGGATGTTTGATACATTATTGGAAACATTAATTAATGCCTGATCAAATTTGAGAAACATGAATTAATTCTAGATTTACTTTGTAAAACATGATGTAATTCTGGATTTACATGTAAAACTGGAAGTAATGCCCAGTAAACATTCAGAAACTGAATATTGTGCCATAGCTACTATGGGAAATAGGAATTGATTCCTAATAAATTACAATAAATATGATTTTTTTCTGATCCACTATGTTATGATTCCTTGGTTTGAATTTTTCAACATTTCTAAGGTATATTTTAATTATTATGCTATGTGAATCATGTTTATTATCTCAGTCCATTTTTACATGATATATGTTTGTTAATTTGAGATTACACAACATTTTATACAAACTTATTAGAAAAACATATTATCCCTTGATATTTTTGATAATATATTTATCCCCATATCATGTTTTCTCATAATCTTATAATCGAACGCTTGATGAAATGTCAATTTTTCCCTCACTATGTGTTTTATCTCACCAATTTTTTATGTTTCAATTCACTAGGTTATGATGATACATATAACCAATATTGAGTGTAAAAGAGAGTTTAGTGTTGTTTGAATATGGATAAAGTTTCACAAGTACCATAAAATAAGATGTTTTTATAGATAATCCTCAAAGATACTAAAACATTTCTTCATGAAATTTCATGTTTGTTGAGAGATAAAATGTTTACCATATGTATATGATGTAAAATAATTGAATTTTTATGTTAAATCATCTCACTTGGTGTCATAGCCAATATGATGTTTTCGGGTTTTATCATTGATCTTAGTAGTGAGGGCATGATGTTCCTCACTGTTATCTTCTCTATAACCAGATCATTCACATATTCCCTTTCCATCACTCTAGTTAATATGATTCAATGAAATTTAATTTAAAACACTTTTCCTATGATATTTTATTTGAGAAAATTCATATTCAATATATAAAATATCACATCAATTTTTATGATGGTTTGTAGTAGTTTCTATAGTTTTAAATTCATATGAATCTCTATTACTAATTTTAAAAATCTCTATATGTCTCGTAATATGATTTTAATAATGTATTAATGTTTTGATAAACAAATATATTATTAAATCCTTAATATTATTTGAATTATTTAATTTTTTATCCTGTATTCCTATTATTTAGAAATGATATATGTAATCTTCTAAATCATTTAATTATCCATAATATCATATTCCCCTAGATATTGTAAACAATTAACAATCTTTAGAAAATTATACATTTAAAAAAAATTCTCATGGAATGAAAAAAAATTATTGTTAATAAATTCTCAACACAGATTTTTCTATTTCCAAAACATTTTATATTCCAAAATATGTAATATATAACTTCTTCCATATATCATTAGTTTTTTCATATTAAGTTATTTTACTGAATTTGATTCTTATCATAGTATAGAGAATAATGTTACAACCTTTATAATTCAACTAAAATTCAACTTCTTCATTATAGTTAAAATTAAAAATAGATTTATCAAGAATCATATATTCCATAACTATCATCTAGTAATTATCAAATAAAATATTGATAATATATGTCTTCATTAGATAATTCTAATATTCATAATCTACACGATCAAAAATTTCTACCTCATATTGATTGAGAATCTAAATAGTATCATCTAGAGTACTTGCTTCCATTAATAAATTATCAATATTTATACATTAGTATAAGGAATATATATAGACTCCCTCAAATACCATTTTTTCAAATATTGGTTTACTCAAGAGGGGTTGAATTATAGATTATGAAAATATTAGTAAATTAATTCCTCTTCAATAAATAATGTATTTTTGAAAGAATTACAAGTCACTCATAACAATAATAAATAAAAAACAATAATAAAATAAAATATTAGAATATAATTTTAATTGAATAGTTACTACAAAATATATAAATATAAATGAAACTATAATGATACCACAATATTAGAAATAATGTAATGAAATTGGTATTAAATTAAAATATATTTTTACCTAATACAATTTTTTTATGAAATGATATATAGATTCCTATCCATGAAATCCTTTTTATTTTCAATAAAAAAATTAAATAGGATAACTAATAATCCTAATATAATATGTACTATTATAGAACTATCATAATTAAAATATTGACAGTACGAACTCCTATCCATAAAGAATATTTGATATGAGGATCATAAGGATTAGTCTCATCTCCTCGGAGATTCTTTACTCAAGTATTGACAAACATAATTCCTCACCCTAAGACTCTTTTGATAAAAAACAAACAAAAAATATTATACAAAAAATATTAGTCTTGTGAATTTATTATAAACAGAAAAATAGATTCACTTAGATATAGCTATAACAAAATTGTAGTAACGAGATCCTGCATTCCATCACTGATATTTAAATTTGAAGTTGTAATACCATATAATTATTATTTTTGATTAATGCAGAGTCTTTATTTATATTCCTCCATTAGAAGTAACATACCATATTTTTAGCTATTTTAGTTCTTAATATAACAGCTTCATATTCACACCCATATTGATCATCTATTTTCATTTTACTATATACATTGACTGTTTTGATATGAAAATTGATTTGGGTTTGAATTTTAGAAGACTAAGAGTCTGAATGGTGATTCCAAAAAAAAACAAAAATAAATATGAAGTGCGCATAAGTAAAAATTAAAATGTATTTGGATTAATCATAATAAGGAACTGAAATATTTTTTTTGGACAATAACATAAAATTATAATTATAAATCACCTACATCTCTTAAGTGAAAATTATTAATGAAGTATGTTAAACTATCTTCACGTGAATATGTATATTAAGAACATTTTTTCCAAAAATAATATTTTATATAATTGGAAAATAAATTTTAAAACTCATAATATAAGTTTGGAGATAAATAGGCCTAAAAAATTTAATTAGTAGATCCTTTAATGTGTGTGATATTTTGAAATATATGGTACTCTATGGTTTAATTTTGAAATTCATGTTTGAGGATATATAAGAGAAATAATATACCCATTTATCATTCTCAAGAATAAATTCTTAGAATCCTCTTATGTAATAAGGATTATGTCCTATAAATCTTATTTTAACTCTATGGTTCGTTCTTCTATATTGGATTTCCAATCCATTAATACTAGTCCCTTGAATTTTTGGTATTTGGATTTTTAAAATTGTATCTAGAATTAATACCATCATTTCATTCAATGGAATGTGGTTCATCATTATATGGTATAATTTTTTTTCTATTTTGACTCCACGAATGAGGGGCATTACATATTTATAATGGTTACTTATATAAATTACCCCATATTGTATATATAAAGAAAAAGAGTCTATATCATCTTCATTCACATGCATCCCATAATAAATGTTATCACATCCCATAAATTTTATTCTCACATATTATAAATAATACATTTGATTGAATTATTTATTACTAATCAATAATAACTAATATTATAGATTACCTAATATTTTTCCTATCTATTTAAATTATTAATATAATATAGTACATATATTATCATGACAAATAATTTTAATTTCCAATATATTTTAATGATCATAATCACACTGGATAATCATTATAAGACCATTAAATCCCTTATATTGAAATGCACAAGAAAAAAATTTAGCAGATCACCATGTCTCAACCATAAATTATATGGGATCCCATAAATTTTCAACATAATAGTGAGTCCAAACACAACATAATAAAATATTACCTCACCCTGTTGGTGATTCTTAATTTCATTTCCACTATTGTTTCCACTATAAATTAATTTTCCCTGATTTTATTTTTTTAACACAAATATTCAACATCATATTTAATGGAAATAAAAAAATCTCTTCTGACAAATTTTTTTATTTATCTTCAACTAATATCTTATTTTATTTTATATATTGTGTCCACATCCTTATTTAATCACATGTTATTTATAAATTCATGTTAATTTTTTGATAACTCAAAATTTATTTTCATATTATTTTTTGAACTCCGATTAATGATCACCTAGTTAGTATGAACTCTTATATATATATATATATATATATATATATATATAGGTATCTACCATTTATCCCACTTAATATAAAATAGGTTTATATTTATTTTATAAAAATATACTATATATCACTAAAAAATGCATAAATACATCATTATTAATTTAGTACCGTCCTAACCTAAGTGAATCTCTACAAATTATCTTATAAAATTCCATCACATCCCAATCCCTTAAAAATCATGCATTATTTTCATTGAACGAACAAACTCAATTGATGTTATATCAATGTATTAAAATCCCAATAGATAATGCACCTCAATTTAAAAAATGTTTAAATTATTTTAATGAATTGAAGTTATAATGTTTTAATATCCAAAAATGTGAAATTTCAATTTAAATAAAAACCATATTGAAAACATTTGGAAGAACCCTTAAATAAAAATAATGTGTTGTTTTTTTTGTAAAAAATTTATTTGTTATTTTAAAGAATAATAGAAATTAAAATGTTACAAAATTTAAAATTCAATAAAATAAATCAAATATTAAATTGGTTTATGGTTTGTAATCCCCAAGTCCTTATAAAATAATTGTTACACATGTTATTATACCTTGAATATTTCATAATTAAATCTAAAATTAGATGGGTATTATAAGTTGATTCTGAGGGACTTGCTAAAACAGCAACACAACAACCATTCATAAAGAATGACCTTATAATAAGTAATTAATTATTGGTAGATTAAATGAATAAAATATAAAGGATATAATGATGTGTTGATCCATTTTATGTTTTGAAAATATGAAAATATTGTAGGATATATATAAAGGATGAAATTGTAAGGACAAATTAATTTCAAAAATACATAGAATTCATCAAAATCATATTGCGTTATTGGGATATTATATGACTGAAAATTAGTGATTTTTTCATGGTTGATTACACCTTAAACTATTATATAGTTCTCAAAAAATATCCTTTGAAATTCCTGACCATCGATTTTCTATATCGTTACATTGTTAGTCATTGAGTGTTTATGTTATATTTGGAAATCATTTAAAATTGAATGGTTTAATCCTTATTTGGAATTTCAAAATATGTTTCTTGACTACATAAAGTAATTTTGATGAATATTAATATATAATGAGTCATCAATAGTTGATCCTTTATTTTCTTATCTTTAAATTTTATTTCTTCCTATAAAAATTATAATTTTAGTTTCATGTTCCCTATATTAACATTATTTTATCAATATATTCTATGAATTTTATAAGAATATATGAAAGTTGGTTGATTATAGAATCCAAGTTTCATATAAATAATTATAGCTTCATTTTATTCTAAAATTCATATATGTTTAAGAATAATATATTATCTAATTTTAGTGGGGTTTTTCAATATTTATAGAGGGTCATGATTCAAGTAGGTATCATATCTTCTTTATAATAATTTATAATTTTAATGAATATTTTAAAAATCTTTATATAAAATGTTAAACAAAATTGTAAATATTTTCTTATTAATAAAAACTAATTATTCCCTAATTTTCATTTAAAATATGACCCAAAACTCTATCTATTTATTTAAATCATAAGACCTTATAGTTTTAATGATAATTTAATGAATAAATCTAACTCTGCATAAGGGATTGTAAACAGTAAATAATTATTCTTTGGAACTTTACCTTAGTTTAGTTTTATTATCATTCAATAAATTAACAAAACATATTTTAAATTTTATCCCCATTTTTTATTATAGAAAATAATCTACCAAATTTATAGAGAGTGTAAGTATAAAATATAAATGTAAGATAGAATTTAAAAGATTAAAATTTGTGAATAAATTACAAAATAAAATTAATTAAAATGTCTATGTATATTTATCTCTAAGTACTTCTATAGTGTCAATTCACTATCAAAATTAATGGATCTAGTTATTTTCCCCATTAACCTCTTAATTGGTCTTGGTTGATTCATTTTCAATTAAAATCACGCTTTTAAGATATAAATGGTTCATTCCTAAAGTAGGTGAAGAATTTTATATAATATTTCTATTGGATATATTTTGATTACCATTAAAATTTGTTAATAATTTAATTATATTAAAAATATTGACAATATCATAGCATATTTATTTATATTCAAATAATCCTTTCTCAATTTATGATATTATTCATTATGATAGGTCAAAAACTACTAGGTTTCAATTATTTGACAAATATGAATTACCACTGGACTATATAAATTACATTCAATAATTATAATTATTTGGAATGATTAAAAATTATAACTGGTAGAATATAACTTGATAGTGTAATATTTTGGAATTTTGGATAAAAATATTATTTTTGGGATGGAAAAAAGGTGTTATTGTCTAATATATAATACAACTTTATAATGGAATAATGACTACTCAAATTATTCTTCATCATTATAAGAATTATTTTCCATTTAATTTATATGTTTTTATAAAATATTATTCTCAACATTATTTACTATTAATTTTGTCAAGGTATGTTTTTTATGAGGATGATCGTTGAAGGATGGATTAATAGATTTCCAAATTATTTGTTTTCAAAGTGAAATATAATATTAATAATTCTTATATAAACCATATACTGTAGTCAATTGTGATATCTAATGTTTATTTTATATATATATACATATTTTCAAATAATTTATAAGTTTTGTTATTTTTTAGTAACATAAAAAAACTACTCTTTTTTCTATAATATAATTTTTTTTAGCTGTGTCGGCTGAGCATATTTTTATCATTATAGAGATAGATAATATTTTATAGATCTTCCACAACATTAAAGTTTCTTTTTATTTGATTTATATATATTAGATGGATTATTATTTTTAGATTCTATTCTTTTGAATTAGCCTTGACTTTCCCTCAGTATTTTTATGGTTATTGTTGATTTATAATAATATGATTGAAAAATGTCTCCTCATCATCACTAGTGAAGGTGATTTTGATTTGGTAATTAAATTTTTTTGATAAATTCCCACATTGATTTGAATTATCATCAAAAATATGTTTCCCTTCATAGACATATTATGATTTATAACAATACAAATGTACATGTTATGATTATTACATAATATTATTTTAAAGTTATTAGTTTCAATAAACACTAAACATAATTCTACTATAATATTTGATACTTTTATTACCCATGGAAGAGATCAAAGTTTTATATGGTATAATATGTATCCTCACCAATATAGAAAACAAGACCATAATATTATCCCTTAACTACTGAGCTATATTAAAATTTCTAAAACTAAATTAAATATAATATAATATATATTTATAATTGTAAATTTTATTATAACCCCTTTGTGGGATGAAAATAGTTGGAATACAATTATAGAAAATACTATATTCCATATATATATTTATCATTTTATACATGGTTACTGGAATCACAAATAGATATCCTGTTTCGGCATCTTTTTGTAAAGAGAAAGTCAAATCTATTAATATGTTACAAAATGACATGGATTAGGTGTGATTCAAAATTATAAAATCAAATGAAAATAGTTTTACGGTCATGGTTAACTCTCTAACCTATTTTAATAATTATTCATTTATAGAATTTACATTTCACATTATCAGGTACTGTAAAATGTTTCTATAAATTATTGATATTAAGGTGAAAGATTTGTATGAGGTAGATATATATTCCACTACACTTGATATTCAATTATTTCATTCAAATTTTAAAAGTAATCATCATACCACCCCCAATTAATCCACCATTCATTTTTTAAATCCTAGATTTATATCTTATAAGTATTATTTGTGGAAACCATTGGAATGAGAATTGATATTTGTGTGAAGTTCATATATATCCAATAGGAAATGAAATATAGAGAGTATTTAGAATTCTAGAGAGATAAATTATACGTACTGAGAGAAGTGTAAAAAACATAAGAATAAAGGAATAAATGGGTGGGGACACCTTTATATAGGATATCCCTATCCATTTTAGTCATTAATATGAATATTGATTGATAATTGAATTTCATTCCAGATTGAGGATGATAGTGAAGAACCGAAGGAATTATTTATTATTTTGTATTTTCTTTAAACATTTGTTGTGATAATTTCTTAAGGAATAGTTAATTATTGAACTGTTAATTCAATACTTCATATGTTGACGATATGAATTTATTTAATTTGATAAATTATTCGTAATGTATATATGTTTAAAAAAATTAAATTACGACCATGTAGTTTAGTGAAACATATATTGTTTAGTTTATCATAAATTCAATAATGTGTCTTAGTATATTATGAATTTAGAAGTTATATTGATTTATAATTAGATAAGTTGAAGATATTCTGAAAAGTGTATCCATATGTTATGTTAGATGATAGAATGTTGATATTTCAAAGTATGAAGCAATAATGGTTGTCTGTGAAATGTTTACGCTTCATAATATGTTATGAAGTTATTATATTTGGTGAAGTGGAATTATGACACATTTAGAAGATTTTAATATTTTAATATTTTTAAATATTGGAAGATGAAAATTGTAAAAGTATTTAGATCTTAGTAATTATGTAAGATTATTATTGATTTGAAAATAAGAATTGTATCGAAATCTTACAAATATATAAATTAAACATTCAATAAGACACCCAGACTCTCAATGATAATATTAAAATTACTGATCCTAATATGATGCATAAAAGTAATTTTCCTAAAACATAATAGTCATCATAGTTTACTAAAGAATAGTAAGAGTCATTCAGCTGTGCATATTCTAAATATAAGACACCCAGACTCTCAATGAGATTGGAAATCTTCATTTAATCCGAACATAAGAGTAATTTTTTGTTACTAGTAATATAGAAATGTACTGAGCCTCTATTTTATATGTAAGAGTTAAAAATTATTATATAGGGGTCAACAGCTGTAGAAGATATAATAATACTAGAGATTAATGTTTATATTTTTATAATTTTCGTAGTATTAAGGATGATAATATTAAATTTATGAATACGGTTAATATAAAATATGTTGCAAAATTATAAGCTAGGGATCAAATGATTTGCTGGAGCAATGAAAGGAGAACACTTCTAGATATATCAGTATTTCATATGATGTTCACTTATCCTAACTCTATTTATAAGAGATTATAAAGATTAGGTAAAGTAGAATAAAATACAAAACATGAATTGTAAGTGGATAAATTATTATGATAGAATAAACATAATGATTCAATAGTCAATGATCCAGAACATATCTCACATATAATTAATTTCACAAACATTAATGTGAATTTAAATTTAATGTGATAATACTGATATAGGATTAATGACATAAAATTCATGATGTTTTATTTGGTATTAATTTATTTTTTAGAATCCCTAAATATTGTTGATGTAGAGATTTGGAAGAGATTTTATTATGTAAGATTCAGATGTTTTTATAGTCATTGAAGGGAGTTTGATGAGAATTGAGGTAATCATAAGATTTAAAATTTGGATCTCACATTCATTATTATAATTTCACCTTGTAATATTATATAATTGGGGATCTCATTGAGAGAATAGTACTGATAATTTGGATGAATATATAAAAAGAGAGTTTTAATTTCATGATGAAAAAAATCTATTAGGTCCATGAAAAAGATTTTAGAATAATTATGAGTAGTGGAGGAAGAGACTAAAATTAATAAATAAATGAGTTAAGATACCATATGTTGAGATTATATATATTTATTTTCCTTAATATAATGTTATAGAAATTTAGATTATGATAAGGTGTGGATTTTGATTAATCTAATGGCCTAGGGAAATAATGGTTTGTGGTAGATGTATCCTTTCAGTTAATGTGATCTTGATCAATACACTTTAAGGAAGATTTATAAATTATAGTGAATCTATAAAATAAATTATTTTGATACTTATTTATAGTTATTAACAATTTGATAAGGGATTATTCCATCCTAACACACTATTTTATAAAAGGCTACATAATCCCATAACATGTGTAATAAATTTTTTGGTTAGTTAAAAATATATTCATTGAACAAGACCCAAACACCATAGAGATATATTCACCAATACAATGGGTTAACCCTAAAAACCCTTAATTAATTATTTATTTATATATAAATTATATACTGGAAAGTTTAAGTTGTTAAATTCGAGATTATTTAGACTCTAACAAGTCATAGAGGTAAAATATGGTTTATATATATATATATAACAGGACCACTTTTTCAATACATTTTCATAGTGGTACATAATATTAATTTTCATTAGAAGTTGTATAATAGAATCCCAGGTTCCTTATGAATGATATTTATATTTTTAATGTTGTATAATATGAATTCAATTAATTGAATAAGTATTCTTTTATTCAAAGGGAAAAAATTATTGGATATATGAGTCTATTTACTCCATGTATTCTTTTACAAGACCTAAAAGTTTTATATGAAACTGCAATAGTATTTAAAAGGATTATCAAATACTCTCCATTGTTTTCTATAAGATAATAAAAGAAGTTTATTATAATGAAATTATTACAATTATTATGGCATTTTGAAAGAATAATAAAAATTCACGGGACTATAAACTATTAATGGGATTTAGGAAAGACATGAAAACATATTATTAGATAATATAAATGTTATGGAATAAATATGTATATTGATATGTAATTATGTGTAAATATGTGTGTTTGGTTTATGAAGAAACTACTGATGACTAATTTAAAATCATAAATGTGATCATTCATTACATCAGAGGAATTTCAAATTTCTTTGGAAGATCAAACTATTATTGATAAATTGAATATAACTTTCTCTGAATATTTTTATACAAATGTTTATAATAGGGATATAGATATTATTTATATCCTAATGAATTTTATAAAATAAATGTTTCATATGATATGAGAATAATATTTAATATTAATAATAAAATCATGGAGGAGATAAAATTTTATGATATATGAAATATTAAAAATTGGAAATGGAAATAAAACTACTATAGTGATTCAGAATATGAGGAAGAAAATAATGAATCACCTAAGAGGATTATAGATTTTAACTCCATAGAAATCAGAAATATAAATATATAATAACTAATGTAATATCACACTAAAATTATTATGTTTGGATGAACTGGTAACATTGTTATTAAATTTCCTATAAAAAAAGTTGGTGACATTTATTTTTATGAGAAAGAAGAAATATATAAGAATAATAAATGGGGTAAAACTAAATGTATGTTAAAAAATGTCCTAATATATATACAATTTTTTCTAAACATAAAATGAGGCTTATTTTGATAAAATCATATATATATAAATATTTATTATGTATTTATTCTGAATTTTATGTTCAAAAAAAATTATAGCTCTATGTATTATGTTGAGAAACATAAAGAAACTACAGGAACTAAAAAGGGTTAAGGTGAGGAGACTTACACAAAACCTATTTACAATGGTTAATTTGAGGCCTATCATGTGAAAAAATCAGAGTTAAATAATGATTTTATTTTCAAAAAAAATTGATAATAATAATAATAATTTAAAATAATAATTCCTCAAAAGGGATATAGTTTCATTGAAGAAATCAAAAAACGGATGCTTAATGTCATTAAATAATAAAAATGGGAAATGATAAATATGAAAAGCATTCTATAAAGTATTAAGAGTTATGAAATATACAATCATGGTTTCATGAGCTAAGATTGCTATAATAAATAAAAGTGAAGACATCAGAAAATCTATGGAAGATAAAGATGAAAGATCTCATTATGATGAGAATGTAAGCTCAAAGTTTTAGTTAAAATCTACATATAATGAGAATAAAAATAAATAATATCTTTCTAATAATACTGAATCTAAATCTAAAATAGTTTATTTTTTATTGTGATAAATCATTATAAATCTTCATCTATATCAAATAAAAAATTTGGAAACATATATAGAAATAATTATATGGAAAAAATACAAAAGGAAGCACACCATTCTTATGAATAAAACTCATAAATTTGGGAGATCAAATTTTATAGATATTTTTTCTGTAATGGAAATTTTGGTTTCAAATCCAAAGATTTTTGGAAAAACATGTACCCTACTTTGAGAAAGAGTAAATCGAGGAGGAGAAATTACGAAAATAAAAAATGAAAAAATTGATGATAAGGAATTAAAATTATCTAGATACACGTTCAATGAGTTTTCTACCTAGAATAGATTTATCTACTGGAATGAAATTTTCTAGAAGGGGTGATAATAATGTTATTTTAAAAATGCATTCTAGACTGATATTCTAGGGATGTTTCCTTATGCCCAAAAAGAAAAATATGTTCAAAAATGGAACTATGGAAAAATTATACTCATTATTTAGGTTTCTAAAAAATATAGTAAAAAATTAATTTCATCAATACTTAAGAGTATATGTGAACCTTATATGAATATTAAGAAGAAAATCATCATGAAAATTAAATAACATGATTGATGGGATGTTTATTTTTTTGGTAATGATAGATGATTAATAATCAGAGGAATTAGTATAACTAAAACTCATGATAAAAAACTAAAATACAATGTTGTTATATTTTTTTTGTGATTAAAAACATATTATTATGTGTGAGTTTTATTGTTTATTGTAGTAATGAATTTAACTTAATGTCAAACATCTGTATCATCATGTTCTAAAATGATGGAAGAATTATAAGTAATATAGAAGGATAAGGTGGTATCTTATTTTATAGTACTGATATGATTAATTATTTCTAAATAATTGATAAACAAGAAACTAAGTTATGACCTAGAATACTCTTCCAACTATAATCAGTGGAATTTTTGTAAAATATGAATGAAATATAGGGTGATAGGTTTACTTCAACTAAAATGATTAAGAGACACTATTTTTAAAACATGTATACATGGGAATAGGGCTCATCAATATCAATTAAGATAGTGGTTATGTCAACTATAATATATGATGTTATACAATCTGATTTAGGTGAACCTATTAGAAAATCCGCTAAAGGTAATATTTAATTTAGAACATTCAATTATGATTTCACCTGGATAAATAATGTGATGTTTATGAAACACAAATTTGAAATCATGGAGAAGATCAATATATTTATAAGGGATGTTGAGAATTAATATGGACTATACATAATATTATTCAAAATATATAATGGAAGAGAGTTCACTAGTAGTTCATTAAAATAATATCTTTCTAAAAATGGGATTAATAATTAGCATAGTAACCTTTATTATCCCTAATATAATTTTTTTATTGAGAGGAATAATATAATATTGGTTTAAATATGAAGATCCATTCTTAATGAATAAAAACTCTAAAAATTCATATAGAGAGAAGCTATATGTAGATTTTTTTAATTTTCAATATTGGTTTTTTAGAAAAAAAATTAGTCATTTCTCAATATAAGATATGTCAAAAGATGAAACCGATGGTAAAATACATCATTTTTTTATTTGAAGATTAATTAAAAAAATACATCTAAAATGGGAAAATTTGGATGAATGTTTTTATGAAGGGGTATTATAGTGTTATTCATCGAATATTATTAGATATAAGCACTGTAAAATATTTCTACACAAAAAAGTGAATTCTTGTGATGTCAAACTCAATAAAAATAATACCATATTTAATTAAATAATTGAATAATGTTTTTAAAAATTAAGGGAAGATAAAATAAAAATTTAATAAAATTTAAGCATGATGAAGACAATCATTATCTCAAACAAGATTGTAATTACATTTTTTAGTCCAATGATAATGAATATATTTTTCATTATAGTATAATATAATTTAATTATTCAAAAAATCATGTTTAATCTAAAAAAATATTTTGTAATTAGGAATATCTAATGAGAAATTCATAAAAATCAGGGATTGAAAATAAAAAAGATATAATTTCAGAGATATTTCAACACTAAATTTTGGAGGTTGATTTGATTGAGATGAATTCTATATGATAACTTTTTCATAAACCATTTTGGATAATCATTATTGGAACCAAGTGGGTATTTACAAATAAAATCAATGAAATTTATGATGTCTCATGTAATAAAATGAAATTAAACATCAAATGTTATTAATAGGTGAAAGGAGTGTATTTTGATGAAAGTATTTCACTCGTTGGATGTATTTATAAAATATTGTAGTATTTTTGGATATTTTACTACCATAAAAAATAATTTTTGATAGATGGGTGATTATTATATAGTCCAAAATTGAGCTTGTGAGGAAGATATATATTAACATGAAGGTTTCATCATTGATAATGATAGTAAGAAAAGGTGAACATTAAAAAAGAATAGTGTGGGTTGAAATTGGAACCTAGAGCTCTGTAATCCAAACATGATAGTTTCCTAAAATAGTTTTACATTTATATAGGAAAAAAGTACACTAGATTTTATATAATTAAGACACGAAAAATTAATCTAATACTAATTATTGATATTGATTACATAAATTTTTCAACTGACTATGAGAATACTTTTCATGTATTTGAAAATAATTTGAAGATGCATATTCAGATTCTAATTCCTATAGTGATTAATTTTTTACTAATATTTTAATTTTTATATAATGTAAATTAATAAAAATTCTAAAATTATGAGAAAAAAAGAAAAATAATTTTTAAAGATGTTTGGAATGGATGATATAAAGGAAGAATCCACAACCATTATTATTAGTTTGATGTTGGGAAAAATTTATGTACCAAAAACTATGATATAGAAGGTCTTCAATTATATAATTAGAATATTGATTTATTGTATTATATCAAGGAAAATTTTTTTATTATGATTTTTTTTAGATAAAAAGTGACCCAAATGAATGATACACTTTG
Organism: Viscum album; assembly: GCA_963277665.1. Taxonomy (NCBI): domain Eukaryota; kingdom Viridiplantae; phylum Streptophyta; class Magnoliopsida; order Santalales; family Viscaceae; genus Viscum; species Viscum album. The sequence goes on from OY728156.1 coordinate 1,561,642,660, forward strand.
GATAAAAACAATTATTAGGTATATTAAAATAGCATTGAGTTATGGTCTGATGTTTAAGATAATGGAAAATCTATACCATGAGAAATATTTATTCTAGAATAAATATGTGTGAGTTTATATAGAATTAACATTAAATATAGTTCAATATATGTATCTTTATACAACACATGATTTTACAAAAAATTTTGTATAAAAGTGATGCATGAAGATTTGGTGGTTATCATTGGGAAACCATTGAAAATTAAATGTTATATTCAAAATAAAATTTACTATTTTGAGAAAACTCTGAAGAGATCTAATGATTCAAAAAGGGTAAGATATAAATAATTAAGGATCTATCATCATTTTCATCCTTTCACACTTACAAAATAATGTTATGTAGAACCTTAGTATCCTTTTCATTATTTTTTAGAATTTGGATAAAATTACAAATCTCTTGTGTGAGTAAAAAACATTATCCAATGTAAATCCAATTATATTTCTATTTAGAAAGGGGTATAAAATTTATATGAGACAAATAAGTCGTAGAAAATAAAATAATTTTCCATAAAATAAGTTTTCAATGGGGGATAGAATTCATAAAAAAAACATTATTTATCTAGCTTTGTAATATGATGACACTATCTTTTAGAAACACTATATATTAATGAAAAGTTGAATTTTTGTTATTGGTATTGTTTTTGGAACCACATTTAATTGCATATATTTCAAGCACCATGAAATTTTTTTGTAAAAAAACTTGTTGAAGAAAAAATATTTATGGGGATGTTAATTTTGGATTTCCATTTCTAAAGGATATTCATGATGTTAATAAAATTATGAATCTAGAATTTAAGTATGTTTCAGATCCTAAAATTACATCCAGGTGGTTTTGTGCCAAAAAATATATTGATCTAATTATGAAGGAAAATATGATTTTGGGTGTTCCATTAATATTGATGTTATAAGGATTGTAAATTTATGAATTTAATGATATTAAAAAAATTATATCTAGAAGATAGGTCAAATTATATTATATTTTTGTTTTAAATAAATAAAAAAATCGTGTTTTATTACAATTTTATGTGGCTTGATGAGTTCTTACATTATAAGGTTTGATGAAGGTTATGTATTCAGAAATTAGTATGTTTGAATTATTTTACATTCAACATAGTTTCTATATTAAATTATTAAATTATTGGTACCTACAAGTATACATATGTTTCATTAAGACTATAAAATTATAATGAAGTTGAAATTTAACAATTATGTAAAGGATAATCTAAATAATTCATAAGGGTACATAGAGGAAATTTTTTTAAATAGTATATAACTAAATTATGATATATAGAAGAAAATTGATTCCCATGTAATGGCTATGGTTGTAAAAAAATACATAAATGTACAAAATGATAAGAATTGGAATAATTCATAAGACAACAATATTTATAAATGTAATTTTCACAATATAAAATGGTATTAATATCTCACGGAAGTATACATAAGAGACTTGAAACTATGAATAATAGAAACTATCCAAGTCATAGACTCTCACTTCGATATGTATAATTCATTTAATAAATATCTAATAGTATTTTCTTGTAATTAAGAATCTATAAAAATATTGAGATTCACTCTAATAAATAAGAGGAATAAATTATTAAAAAAATCCATGATAATATAGGAAATTAAGTGTCTACAAGTGACGAAGGTTCATTTGAATGGAAGATCTGCAATCTAGAAGATCAAATCAGAATTAATGATGATGGATAGTATGGAAGATGCATGGATATAATATTATAGTAATCGTATGATGTGCAAGGGAAACTAATAAAGAACATTGGAATATTAGTAGGAATTCAAGATTATGTTTAGTAATCAAAATTGTAAGATCCCTATATTTCTATAAGCTATGAAACTATTTTACATCTGATTTTAGTCCTTGGTTTTGACAATATGTGAATTCTTAGTTAGGATTTTGAGGAAATCAAGTTTTATGAGGCTTTTTTAGATCTCAAAGAAATTTTTAAGGAGAAAAAAATTGAGCCTCAGGGTTAGTATATATCATCAATCTAGGATGAAAAATTTGAGTAAATCATGTGGGGATTTTAAGTGCACAGCTAAGGGCTCGTGGTTTTCTCTAACTATCTGACCTAAGATACCAGCACATAAAAATGCAGAAGTCTTTTTTATAGAAGGGAAATATATTTTTGGTGCATTTTTTTCATAACCTGGTATTATGATCTAGTGAGGGATGATTTGAGATAGTGAAATGTGCATGGTTAGAGCACGGTTTAGACAACCAGGATTCCAAATTGTGTGAAACAGTATTTCAAGGGGAAATACCATTTTCCCCTAAATGATTAAAAAGTTAAAACCACCTATCTGTTCCTTTATTTCTATATATTATATCATTTCTCCTCCAATTTGATATATTCTTCAATCCTTATCTATGATTTTATCGAGTTTTTTTATCCAACATCTTATTTGAGGGTCATTCATCTTATTGGATAGCTAATGATGAGTTATACATTTGTCTTGAACCCCTTATTGTATTCCATGTTGTTAGTGACTATAACTCGTCGACCCTAGAAGCCCAAAGTCGGTGAATTATTACGTATCATTGGAATGATCACCAAAGATTATGTCTCAAAAGACCAATTAGTTTAATATCCTTGGAATTACTAGATATAGTTATAAGGTTTACATTACATCATAAAATGAAAAACTACAACAAAATTGTTTCCATAGTCAACACTGAGATCCCATAGACTATCCCTGGAGGTCAGTCATAATATACTTTTATACATCTTGGGAAAATAAAACATAAACAGGCGTGAGCTCAGATTCTTAGTAAGGATAAAATTATAGCGGAAACTTTCATAAATAAGCATAATCATTTAAGTAAGTGTATAAGACTAGAACAAAATCCTTTTAAAAATAAACATTATCATAATATGGAAAAGATAAAATCAAATAATCCCATATAATAATTCTAATGGATATTAAACTAGTCGAATGATCACATGCAATATCAATAACCACTTTTGTAATGATGGAATGCATAATCCAAGACTATCATAACCACATAGTCAAGGCTTTGTGACAAGACTATAAATAAGATTTTGTCAAGTCCTTGTGCCAAGACACTAGTTTGTCTCATGAGACATACCAATGCATTGAGGAGCTATAGCGGGATCCATCCGTCACTTAATAAGTCCAATGCCTTCCTCATATGAACAGGTTTAAACATAACATAAACATTCATATTAAAACTAGCATATGAAATGTCAATACTTTAACCACAAACCATAAATGGTATAAAAATTTCACTTCCATAGTCAAACATAACTCATTCAATACAATATAGAAGATTGTATTGTATCAGATTAACCTCAATCGAGAATAATGAAGGATATTGACATAGATTTAAATAATCATCAAACTATTTAGATAAATATCCACCTTTTTCTATAAAAACATTTTAATGTCACGCTATTAGTCAAGAATCCATTTAATATATATTTTTGAATCAAAGTGTCCCATACCACCTTGAAACTTTTAAAAGGAATTTTCATTTGAAAACTTTAATTTCCATATAAATAAATCCTTAAAATGATTTTTAAAACATGGACATTAATGAGAAAGATTTAGAATAATAAATCATTAAAACATTTAAAAATGGTATTTTAGTTAGAGTTCCTAACCAAAAGAGAGACACTTGAATAAAAATAATTGATCTAATAAAAACATTTTAATACAATGAGAATAAAGGGATTCATGATATACTATGTCAAAGAACCATATATAGACCATATAAAAGATAATTGGTTTATGGCAACAATAAAGTCTCAATGGAATTTAAATTGAGATGAAATCTCTTATAAAGACCATAACCATAAGTTAAGGATAAATCAACGACATAATTATGTGTGAAAAATATAAATACAATAAATATGATTGGGTATTCATTGTAAATAAATTAGAGGACATTCACACATATTCTTATAAAAACAACACCAATGAATTAGATATTTAACTCAACAAATGGTGATTGAGTTAAAATTACTCTTATCATGTTGATATAAATGACATGAGATTTTATCAATTGAGTGATTATGTGTATCAAAAGTATATACACAAAAAGGGGAGTGTAAATTATGACATAAGCTAATGAATAGTGATTCCACACATAATCTTGGAGTAAAATAATCAATGAAGTATGCGTAAATCCAAATGAGTAGAAATTGAAATTTCAAATTCCCTTATCGAGTTGGTAAATTATGAAACATACACCCATGAAAGAAGGATCATACAATGATGATGTAAATATCGATAAATTAATGTATATTACACAATTAATACAATCATGGGCCGTAAACACACCACATGCTATAAATAAGTGGTGAACAATGGAAATCTCACAGAATTAAATGTAAGATAAGAAACCCCTTACATTGTACTTTTTCCTTAGTCGAGGGTAGATTAACCACCTATGTAATGGTAAAATAATTTTTCTTAAATCATACAAGAATAATATACATTAATATGATATCATATATTATCATTTAACATTGATTTGTTGATATTACCTAAGTATTATCGTCGTTTCAGGTGTTAACAGATTCATTTTATTTTATATTTTTTGTTATGTAAGCCATATTTGTTATTGATGGGATGCATTTTATTCATATCCATAATGATATCATTTCTCTAAACAATATTTATAATAATCAAATGAAATTTAGTCATGAATTTATATGATGGGGAATGAATCTCATTGTGTTCGTGGAGACAGTAGTCCGTACGTATGCAAGAGAGACAATATCATTCTTTTGATATTAAAATAACATATAATTGGATGGTATATAATATATATAGAATAATTATCATTTTTTATTGGTTATTTACATCAATTACACATCATTATCATACCCATCCAAATAATAATATTTTGAATAACAATTACACCACGATGTGGAGACGGTAAGCCGTACGTACGCACGTGTGGGGACATGTCATTAAAAGGAGGGATAGAATACTGAATATGGTTGTACCATATTTATAATATAATAACTGTATATAACTGATACTAGAGTTATTATTTTAGAATGGAAATAACAAAGAAAGAAGAAGTGGAAGAATAAATGAACTTAAATGAGGGTGGTGAAATCATTACCTCTTCTTCGGGTTCTTTATTTTGATTTGATCTAAAGGGATATTTAAGTTGGATTTCTTACCAAAGGATGGTCACTAGGCTGAATTTGGGTAATTTGATAGAATATTTGGGCAGGTTTCGACCGAGCCAAAAGGCTTTTAAGGTGTGAATTATTGAGTAGGGGAAGTGCCCTCTTATAAAATGGGTGAGGGGGACCTTAGGAAAAGCTAGAAATATTATTTTATAATAAATATATATACAGTTTATAATGGATCCAAAGTATATTATTTAATATTTAATGTGTGGATAGGTTGAAAAACACTCAACCAATTGGTTTTAGATAGGTTTGAATAACTATATTAACTTTTTCTTTTTGATTTAACTCTTAGTTAAATAGTCTGACATTTACCATGTCTCTTTGTATTTTTATATTATATTGTCAATAAACATACTATATACTTCCAAGAGAACCCCAAGTGGTTCATTAATAAAACACCTATCATTATATAAGCCGATTTTACGAACCATATATTTTTAGTAATAGAATATGAATAAATAATATACTATTTGTTTTAAGAACTCTTTTATGTCAATTTTGACAATATTTTGTTTTTTGTTTTTTCTAAATTCATATAAGAATTATTACATTGTAAAAAATTTATCTAACCATATCTAATATGTTATATGAACCTATAAAATTATTTTAATTCAAAAAAATTCTCAAATTACATTTATTTTGATATTTATAATATCAATTATTTTGATATTTCATTAATTAGGTAATTACTATATCACCATTATTTCATAAATAAATTAAATTATTTAATGTCTCAAAATTATAAATAAAATATCATTATTTATGAAATATTTTTATCTTTCTAATTAGTGTTTATAATCGAATTTATCTTATGTATAACTCTATATTAAAAATGTTTTAGTTATTTAACATTGATTTTATCTCTTTTAACTCTTCTTTGAAATAAATAATAATAAATGTCCTAATCTATTCAAAGTTGACCAAATTGGTTCATATTTTATTCATAAGGTTGTTTTTGGTCAAATTATACTATGATAATAGAATTAGGACATGTGTTAGGGTAATAATAACATAATTTTACCCTTAATTACCCTATTTACTTTTAACCGTGGTAAATAAAAGTAAAAAGTTACTATTCACCAAAAATTATTTTTATCTTATTGAACAAAATTTTACTCCTTGATATTAACCATGTCTCTCAGATTTTTGAAATTCCACTCACAAAAGTGGTAAAATAATGTTTTATGTGAATTTTCAAATTCTCCTAGGAGATTGGTAAAAGACAGTGAAAGTTCATTAAAATATATATATATCTAAAATTATTTTAAACTAACTCCAATTAATTACATTGAAATTATATAGTAATTATGTATCTATTTTGACCAAAAATAAATTTAAATTAAATAAATAATTATTTAAATAAAAATATGATTGTAAACTATAACTCAGTGTTTTTTCACTATTCATAAAAAATTGAACGTTTTCAGAAAAATACCAAAATTTCCCCCTAGGATAATTTTGATATTCCGAATCGAAAAAATATTTCCATTTTGAAAGATAAAATTTATAAAATTTCAAAAAGTGGGTATTACTTTTAATAATGACTAGTTTGATTGGTTTTGGTGTTTGTTAGGACTCAAAGTTGCGTACAACACACACTACTATATTATTCAAAGGGAAGTGTACCATGAAGCTTGGGGTGTTACATTCTCCTCTCCTTCAATAAATTGTGCCCCCATGATTTTTAAAATCAGGCTTGGGAATATAACAGAAAGTCCCACATCAGAAAAAGAGTCAATAAAACTATCACTATAAAATAAAGAAAGAGAAGTACAAAGGTCAGCCAAGATAAACCACACTAGGATTCCATGAAGAAAAACATGGATATAAAAGGTAAAATAAGTGTCAAGTTCTGATTGATATGGATATAAAACATGATCAGGAGAAAGTTAACAACAAGACAACCACATACTTCTGATGGGGAAAGGGTCATTAGTTTCCAAGTAGGAAAAGTAAATGGACAACATTTTTTTGTTTTAAGTTACATTACATAAATATGAGGAATTAATTTCAGAGATTGACTATGAACATAGAGAGATATACTTACTTTTTAAGTAAAGTTTCATTCATTAATATATTTCTACCACTAACTCATTTTTTTAAATGATGAGTATTAAAAAATACATGGTAAAACTGGAAGAGCTAGAATAAACTTTTATAGAATCACATGATCCATGAAGGATAAACTATATATTTACCTTGTCATTAAAGATTAATCAAAACCAAAATGGTTAGTATAATATATGATGATCCCCAAAAGGTTATTCCATTAAAGAAAGAAACATTAATCTTAATTTCTAAATCTAAACCAACAATACCCCAAAGATAAATAAATAACATTGAATAACCAATTGTCCTTAAAATCCTTCAATAAAATCTAAACTAATATAGAAACCCAAAACCTAGAAAAATTTCATTATGTAGTGTTCCACGTTAAATTGTATCTTCAAATGACATCAACTAATCTTAATGTCACATACTTAAATGTAATTAACCTAATCACATATTCTCTATTATTGTTCAATCATTTCCATAAATAACCCAAGTCAGTATAAATCCACAATAAAAACATAGATAAAAATCCAACATTACTCCTCAAATTAAATCACATAGTATTCTATTTTCCTTAGGCATATAGTGTTCGCAAAAAAGCGAACATCATCCAAAATAACATTTATCACTTAATCACCAAATTATTTTCCTATACTAAGGGCATTCATTTGATAAGTTTTAAGATCCCAAATCATCTTTTTATTGATCAATAAAATCATTTAACTAAAAATAATTAGTCACAATAACCAGGGACTTCACGTAGTCTAGTGGTAGGCGATAAATCCCAATCTCACTCTAGTTTTGGGTTCGATTCCCAAATCTTTGCCCAACATGACGGGTTGTCACACGTTCCACGTAATGTCCTTTTTCAAAAACTATAGTTTATAACATTACCAAAATGAGATAAATTCATCAAAATAACCATAACATAATTTAACCACAAATGTTATCTCGTACCTTGAATTTTCATCCCAAAATATAAAAACTTGTAATTTCCTCAAACCTAATGATCATTTAAAACCAAATGGTTATTTATAACTATATCCACATGAGAAAAGATAATTCTTTCTCAAATATAATTCTCACATGGAAAACTGTAGGGTTACAAATACATGATTAAATTCTTTTAAAGTAATCCCATCTACAAGGAGCACTAATACATTTAAACATTTCTCCAACCATTTATTTCCACATATCTTATTCTTTGATCAAGAAAATATCTTATAGAATAGGTCATTCAATTTGGTAATGGCTAGGTCCCCTATATTTACAGAAAATGACTATAAATGGATACTTGGGACCATTTTTATTTTCTTCCATAGTACTCATTATTTTTCTTCGGCAATTCTTCACTTTAAGTCCTTCTTTCATGAACGTAAAGAATTTATTTGTCCCATTGAGACACTTTCTTTGGTGTCTCATTCCACATTTCCTGGATGATGGAAATTGAGGATTCTTCTCTCCATGGTCTCCACTGCTAGAGCTCTTATCATTCATCACCTTTCTATTATTTTTTGACTCCAGGAGTTGGTTAATATATATTTAGTTGATTCTATTTTTGGAAAACTTATTTGGCATGAACACGATATCTTTTACAGCTACCAACAATCCATGTTTTTGCTCATTTCCACCACCATTCTTTTCTTGTACATCATTCTCTATGTTACTATGACTTCCTTGGAATCCATCCATTAACTAAAACCAGAAAACATTGTGTGAGTAAGAATAGTCATAAAAGTATTTAAAATTATCATCACACCTTATTCTCAATCATAAACACCCTAGTATTAATAGAGGTTATCTATTCTCATCATATATTAAAATACATAAAATCGGTTTGTAATGAAAATGTAAATTATCCTAAGAATATCCCCTGGGAGTGTCGTAACCAAGAGCGCAGCAAGGCCCGTAGTCATGCACCAGTTCCCGTTCGAGTCTAGCTCAAAGTGATGTTTTCAGGTTTTACCCCTAAGTACATATGTTCCAGAGCCACCTCTACCTACTCGTATCCAGACAGGGATGTTTTGCTCGGAAAACTCAAAAAATCTCAACAATACCAAAATTATAGGAAGTTCATCTATACTAATCCTCAATGTCCATCTTAGGTCTATGGGCTCTAATCATAGTTTACCTAAATCTAGTTTCCATGGTTTGTCTTAAAATTCCTCTGATAACAACTGTAACGCCCCGACCCCAGAAGCCCAAATTCAGTGCATTATTACGTATCATTGGCATGATCACAAAAGATCATGTATTGACAGACCGATTAGTTTAGTATCCTTGGAGGTACTAGATACATTTATAAGGTTTACATTACATCAAAAAATGAAAAATTACAACAACATTGTTTCCAAATACAACACTGAGAACCCATAGACTATCCCTGGAGGTCAGTCATAATATACTAATTGCATCCTGGGAAAATAAAACATTGAAAGGGGTGATCTCAGATTCTCAGTAAGGATAAAATTATAGAGGAATCATTCATAAACAAGCATAAAAATTTAAGGCGGTGTATAAGACTAGAACAAAAGCCTTTTAAACTTGAACTTCAGCATAATATGGAAAAGATAAAATCAAATAATTCCATTTACTTATTCACATGGATATTTTACTAGTCGAATGATCACATGAAATATCAATAACCACTTTTATAATGATGGAATTCATAATTCCAGACTATCATAACCGCATTGTCAAGGCCTTGTGCCAAATATAAAAATAAAATTTTTTAATGTCCTTGTTCCAAGACACTAGTTTGTCTCAGGAGACCTACTAATGTATCGAGGAGCTATAGCGGGCTCCACCTGTCACTTACGAAGACCAATGCATTACTCATATGAACATGTTTAAACATAACATAACCATTCGTATTAAAACTAGCATATGAAATGTCAATACTTTAACCACAAACCATGAATGGTTTAAAAATTTCACATCCACAATCAAACATAACTTATTCGATACAATATGGAAGATTTTATTGTATCATATTAACCTCAATAGAGAATAATGAAGGATATTGACATAGATTTAAATAATCATCAAACTATTAAGAGAAATATCTCCCGTTTTCATGAAAACATTTAAAAGTCACAGTATTCGTCAAGAAGCCATATAAAATAGAATTTTGAATCAAATTGTCCCATAAAACATTGAAACATTTAAAAATAATTTTGATTTTAAAACTTTAATTTCCATATAAATAAATCCTTAAAACCATTTTTAAAACATGGACAATAATGAGAATGATTTAGAATAATAAATATTTAAAACATTTTAAAAAGATATTTTAGTTAGAGTTCCTAACTAAAATAGAGACACTTGAATAAAAATAATGTAGATAATAAAAACATTGTAATATCATGAGAATAAAGTGATTCATGATATAAAATGTAAAAGTACATTATATACACCATATAAAAGGTAATTGGTGTATGGAAAAATGAAGTCTCAATGGAATGTAAATTGAGATGAAATATCTTATAAAGACTATATCATCAGGTTAAGGATAAATCAACGACATAACTATATGTGACAAATATAAATACACTTAATATGATTTGATATTCAGTGTAAATAAATTATAGGACATTAACACAAATTCTTGTAAAAACAACACCAATGAATTGGATATTTAACTCAACAAATGGAGATTGAGTTGAAATTACTCTTTTTAAGTTCATATCGATTAATTGAGAATTTATAAATGGATTGATTATGTGTATAAAAAGTATATCCACAGAAATGTGAGTAGAAATTAGGGCATAAAAAAATGAATAGTAATTACACACATAATCTTGGAGTAAAATAATCAATGAAGTGTATGTAAAGTGGAATGAGTGGAAATTGAAATTCTGAATTCCATTATTGATTTTGTAAGTTAAGAAACATACACCCATGAAATAAGGATCATAAAATGATGATTTAAATATCCATAAATTAAAGTATATTACATAGTGAATACAATCTTGGGTAGTACACACACCACATGCAATAAATAAGTAGTGAACAAAGGAAATCTCACAGAATAAAAAGCGAGATAAGAAACCCCTTAGTTTGTACTTTTTCCTTGGTAGAGGGTTGGTTAACCTCTTGTATAATGGGTCAATAATTGTTATTTAATTATAAAATAATCATATACATTAATATGATATCATATATTATCTTTTATCATTGATTTGTTGATAGTATCTTAGTATTATCGTCATTTCGGGAGTTAACGAATTCATTTTCCTTTATTTTATTTGTTATCTGATCCATATTTTTTATGGATGGAATAAATATTATTCATATCCAGAATTATGTCATGTATCTAAACATTATTTTTAATCATAAAATGAAATTTAGTCTTGAATTGATATAATGGGGAATGAATCCCATTGTGTTCGTGGAGACGGTAGTCCGTACGCACGCACATGCGACAATATCATTATTTTGATATTAATATAATATATAATTGGATGGTATATAATATATACAGAATCATTATCATGTTTTATTTAGTATTTACATCAATTACACATCATTATCATACCCATCCAAACAATAATGTTTTCAATAACAATTACACCATGACGTGGAGACGCTGAGCCATACGTACGCACGTATGGTGACATGTAATTCAAAGGAGGGATAGAATGAAGAATATAGTTTTACCATATTTATAATAAAATCACATTATATAGAAGATACTGGAGTTATTATTTTAGAATGGGAATAAAAAATAAATAATAAGTGGAAGAAGAAATGAACTTGAATGAGGTTGGTGAAATTGTTACCTCTTCTTCGGGTTCTTCCATTTTATTTGATCTAAAGGGATCCTTAAGTAGGCTTTCTGACCAAAAGGAGGGTATCTAGGATTAATTTAGGGAATTTTATAGGATATTTGGTCAGGTTTTGTCCGAGCCAAAAGGCTTTGATGTTGTGAATTAGTGAGTAGGGGGAAGTGCCCTTTTATAAGAGGGGTGAGGGGCACCTTAGGAAAAGCTAGAAATATTATTTTATAATAAATTAATATTCGGTTTCTAATGTCTCAAAAGTGGATTATTTAAAGGTTAAGGTGGGGATAGGTCAAACAATACTCAAAAAATAGGTTTTAGATAGGTTTGGGTAACTATATTAACTTTATCTTTTTTATTTAACTCTTAGTTACATAGTCTGACATTTACCATGTCTCTTTGTATTTTTATATTATATATTTAATAAACGTACTATATACTTCCAATAAAATCCCAAGTGGTTCATTAATGATAAAAATATCATTATATAAGTCCACTGGATGAACCTTATATTTTTATTAATAGAATATGAATTAATAATTTAACATTTGTTTTCAAAACGCTTTTATGCCAATTTTGACACTATTTGGTATTTTGTTTTTTCTAATTTCATAACAGCATTATTACTTCGAAAACAATTCATAAAACCAACCCTAATATGTTATATGAACATATAAAATTAGTGGAATTCATAAAAAGTCTCAAATTACATTTATTTGGATATTTATAATATCAATTATTTTAATATTTCATTAATTTTGTAATTAACGCATCACCATTATTTCATAAATAAATTAAATTCTTTATTGTCTAAAAATTATAAATAAAATATCATTATGTAGGAAATTTTTTTATATTTCTAATTAATATTTATAATAGAATTTATATTATGTATTACCCTATATTAAAAAAGCTTTATTTATATAACTTTGATTTTATCTCTTTTAACTCTTCTTTGATTTAAATAATAATAAATATCCTAATCTAATTCAAGTGGAAGAAAGAGGATCATATTTTATTCCTAAGGTTTTTTTTGGTCGAATTATACTATTTCAATAGAATTAGTAAATTTTTAAGGGTAATAATAATATCATTTTCACCCTTAATTATCCTATTTACTTTTAACCATGGTAAATAAAAGTAAACAGTTACTATTCACCCAAAAGAATTTATCTTTTTGAACCACATTTTACTCCTTGATATTATCTGTGTCTCTCAGATTTTTGAAATTCCACTCACAAAACCAGTAAATATATGTTTTATGTGAATTTACAAATTCTTCTAGGAGATTGGTAAAAGACGGAGAAAGTTCAATAAAATTTTTATATATCTAAAATTATTATAAACTAACTCAAATTAATTACATTTAACTTATATAAGTATTATGTATCAATTTTTACCTAAAATAAATTTAAATAAAATAAATAACTATTTAAGTAAAAATTCAGTTTTAAGCTATAACTCAGTGTTTTTCATTATTCATCAAAAATTGAATGTTTTCAAAAAAATTCCAAAATTTCACCCTGGGATAAATCTGATATTCCTAATCCAAAAATGATGTCTATTTTGAAAGATAAAATTTATAAAATTTTAAAAAGTGGGTATTACTATTCATAACATCTAGTTTGATTTGTTGTGGTGTGTGTTAGAACTCGAAGTTGCGTACAACACACGCTACTGTGTTATTCAAAGGGAAGTGTACTGTGGAAGATTGGGGTGTTACAGTGACACTATTTTGGTTATGGATATTATTCCATATTTTTAGGGTCTTCATCTGATCATCTATTTTCATCATATATTGATCAAATTAATTTCTAATACTAGATAATAATTCCTTTACCAGGATGGGGTAAGTGGTCTATACCCTTTTCTCGAAAGTCTCATTGTTTATAGCTTGATGTCATTAGGCCGCAAGATGAACAATCATGGTGATTATTTCTTACTTAATTGAACAAATGGTTAGTTTATATAAACATGTTGAGAAATTTCATTGACACCTTTCTTCAAGGATGGAGTTTTTCAGACTCCACTCAAACCACCCATGGGATGGGTTCTACCTTTTTATCAGGATTATTCCACCATCAGGGCGTGATGAGATCACCATGTATAATATAGAATTGAATGAGGTCTTAAAATAAATTGTTCATGGTTTTAAAAACCATGTATAACATTTTAATCACATATTAAATTAATAAATTATTTAATCCCATGGATTATTTAATAACACAAAGGGACATATGTAATGGTTATTGAATTAGTTAGATTCCTTAGAAATTTCATCTCCTTAGATTCCATTTAATTGGTTTACTATGATTCTATAAACATCCATACTCCTAGGATATAATAAATTTATTTTCTTAATATACTAGGATTCCATGGACATTTATACCTATTTGATCTGACATACCAATAAGACTCTATGGACATTACTACTCCTTGGATCCTAGTAACATGTCCTTTTTTAGGCCTTGTACATTTTCTAATCCTTGGATCATATCTTTTTAGATTACTTGTATTCCTTGTAAATTTCTAAACTCAGAGTCTGTCATGATTTGATGCCTTTGAAATTTCTACTAAAATGAACTAGTTTGATTAGTTTACCTAACATTCATGGATTCCTTAGATATTTCCTCTCATAAAATCCGTTTTAATTAGCTTATTATGATATCTAAAACAATCCTAATATGGTATCCTATTTATGTACTTATTTAGATCAATCTATTTCCTTGTACATTACCACTCCTTAGAGCCTGGCTAAAGTAGGCTTGATACAAGATTACACAACATAGGCCATTTTTTATACTTTCTATTGTTTAAAAATGTTCCTTCTGATATTTTTTCCTGATCATGGTGAGACTAGATATACTAGATAACATTACATCATCTATTTTACATGTAATCATATTATATATATCCATTTCTTTATTTTATATGCATGGAGTGGACTTTTTATTAACACCATTTTTGGTGGCCTACTTAGTGTAATCTCACTCCCTATTCAGGCCATCGTTGGGTATCGGAAAAGATTTAATGGATTCATGTAGGGATATGAGAAAGTTTCCACTTTCTTATGCTTGACTTGTTACTACAAAGGAGCAGGGGATATCATGAATCAACAACAGCTCATGATTTTATCAATGTAAATTATTATTTTGGATATTAATATATTTGATAAATATATTGTGCTAGATTCATTTATTCATGTATTACTAGTCTTCTGTATATCATTCCATGATAATCATTATATATGACACTACTAGATGAGACTAATTTGTTATTAATATGATGTATATTTATTATTCTGATGCTAATTTATTTTTATATGGTTTTTCCATTTATTATTAAGATTATATATAATTTTATACCCATTTATCATGATGCTATATTCTTCCCACTATTATACTATGGACCCTCGCTACTAGTCTTCAACCTCTAGCAAATGGGGAGGTTCCCTTGAGGCCATGTGGCCAATGAGATTTGACTACTATTGATCGAACCAGTACTAGGATGTCCCAAAGTGTTAGAAGAGACCTTATCTTTTCATTTGTATTATCATTTTTGAATATTAGACAAGAGATTAAGAATGTGTAGAAAATTGGTAATGAGTTATTCCTAGTAGTAACTAACCATGTATAGTAAAAATAAAATTTTCTTGGGTTGGAATATAATGTTACGGTGTATTCCTATTATACTAGATTTTACATCACTATTGGGTGACACACTTGATGTTTGATGTTCCTTCTGATGACAAATTTATTTCATTTTACTGATATTTCAAGTAAATATTTCATCATACATCATTATAGACAAATCATTATTTATATTTCATGCATTATATCATTCCACATTTATATTACTATTTTCATTTCATGTAACATGTTTTGGTGAATTTATTCATTAATCCATGAAATTTGTATTATATTTCATGCAGGGACATAATAAATAATATTTTGGGATTAAATAAATATTAAAAATTAAATTTATAAGGTGTATTGGACATTATAAAATGTATGTGGAGATACATATAATTAAAATTTCTAAAGAAAATTTATCAAAATTATTATGAAATTTAAATGAAATTAAATTCAGGAAAGAGATGGTTTCTATAAAATTGAGCTTCCAAATTAAATTTTAAGGGAGTTCCCCTATATAAATTTTGATTAAATCATTTTATACTGGCACCTATGATATATAATAGGGCACATGGTCTTGATCATACCTTCGCGGTGGGATGTAGTTAGTATCTTAATCGTTCATATGATATGTACGTCACCTATAAACAGATTTAGTATAAGGAATAAGGGAAAGGATTTTTATTTGGAAGGGTTATTAATGTATTTTTATCTATTTAAAATTATATTTTTGTCAATCCTTGGATGAGGGATTCACGTATAATTTTTAGATATTTGCAAACCTGATCGCCTCCATTCATGAGTCAGGAGGGTGACGATGACTGTGCTATGGAGGTAGTGGGACTTAGGCCACCAGAGGAACCTCTAGTAGTGCCACATCTGGAACCTCCTATTATAAAAAATGTGGGAGTTGATTCCTAGTTCCAAAATGGCTTCCTACATTTCATACTGATAGTTTAGGGAGCTTCACGACATGCCCTAACTATAGAATATTTGAAAAATGAGTTTCAATAGGTACATCTACCCATGTTATTTAGGGATGGAAGAATGAAGGATGTAGATTTATAGTTGGAGGCCATTTAATAAATGTTTCATCATATTGAGAAACCAATCGAGTGGAGAGTGAATATTTCAATGTATATGCAATGGGATTCTGCCACGAGACAATGGAATGTTATTACATAGATGGATCGTCGTTGGGATATGTCTTGGAGAGATTTACATATATCCCAATATCATTATTTCTATACCGATATGTTAAGGTACAATAGATCTAGTTATTTAATTCGTCTATAGTATGGCATCTTATTATTCAAGGACTAATTTCTCCATTTTACATAGCTTCAACATTTCACACATGATCTGTTAGGTGATGTTTTATTTAATGCTAGGAGGTTTAAATATGGTCTTAGGTATGAAATATAATCATAGCTAAAGGGATTTATGATAATGTTAGATTAATCCTTCTCAACCATTCTATCTTAGTCCTCATCCCTAAATGAATATTCAATCATGTGAACATGTTCTTGAGTACCCTTGTGTAGTGGTAGATCGAGAAGGGGTTCTGTATAAAACCCATTAGTGAACCACTAATGATATCACATGATAACCAACATATATAGTGATATAATCATGTAACATGCTTAGCTAAAATGATGGAATACTACTAATAAATAAATTACTTTTGACCCTCAAGTCTTTGACCCCAATCTATCATTACTGCTTTAACTAGATCTAGAGACTATTTGAGAATGTTGTGGAGACCATGAATCCCATGTTACATGAAGAATCCATGTCAAGGTAACCCCATCCCATCCTCATGTCTTTAGAGACCAATTTCATGATATCAATATTACAACACTTCAAATCCAATAAAATCCAAATCAAATGTTCACAACTCTGGGGATATGGTCAATGAAAACCCAATCCTTGAACTCCAAATTCATGTAAGCCCCAATCATATCCTCACAACTCAAAGATTGAGGTCTAGAATTACACTATCTATAAGCTCAAAATATATTGAAATAAGAATCATGTCCCTATAACCCCTATAATGACGTCTGTGAAAACTTGAACACTAAGATCTAAATCCATGGTTTCCCGAATATTACCTTCCAAAATCTGGGAATGTGGCCCATGGTTACCCTATCTCAGAGCTCCAAAACCATGGATACACAATCCCTAAGATCTATTCCCATGGAGTCTCTAACCCTTAATATCAATATTGATGTATATAGAGACACAAAAAAAGTCCATTATGGATCCAAGGGAAAAATCTGTGGAATCCGCTATCCATACAAGATTGATCACATATTCAACCATTTTTTCATACACCACTCCGGGTCAGTTAAACAAAGGGGAACGCAATGGATCCCCTCGTTGTTAAAACAATAGATACACCCATATGTGGGATCTCAGTAACACTGAATGTAATTTTTCCACTATTAATGAACTAGGATGTTGCAAATTAGAGAATTATCATTAGGGTAGAGCATCAATTTTGGTTACATAAGTTTTCTCTATATTGGCAGAAGTCAAGGGAAGGACTTTGAGAAATCTCAATCCTTTTGGTCACTCTAGGTTGGTCAATTCACCCTTCCCTATCATAATAATACTATGGTCTACCAATTATGGATATTCATTCTAGAAAGAAGAGGTTTCCCCATCCCCTCATTGTTTAGAGCATCCTAATCATCTCAAATTTCAGAAGGGATTCCTCAAAATTCCCAATAAACTATAAATTTGATAAGGGTATCGTGGTCTTCCAACACCTCACAAGAGGCTTAGAGGTTATTCTTATCACATGGTCATAACCCCAACCATCGAAGGATGATACATAAAGATAGTGGGTAGGGTTGTTGATGACCCCATGTGTTTTCCCCTTTCAATAAGCACATTTAATTTAATTATATTAACCCGATTTATTATTAATTAATCTACTAAAAACCCCTCAATGGCTTTCCAGAGCATCTATACACATCCTAAGAAAGAAATATCTTCTTGAGGGAACGTACCTGAGACCACATATGTTATTCAGTTCTTTTCAACATTATCGCAAATCGCTACTAGGAGCTTCCATGTCCGACTAATTTAATCCCGCCTCACCACTAATCTATCAGATATATCCCATGTACCCATCATATGATCTCATCCAATAAAAAAATTATTAACTAATTATAAGAAATATAATTAAATATATTATTTAATTCAAACATTTAATGTCACTAGTTGACTCATAGGGATATTCATACATACCTAAACCATTAGTAAAACGGTATGTTCCAATTCTACACATCCTTGAATCTAGGCCGTAGAAATCCATATTTAAAATAACCAGTTAATTGAATAATAAGTTATCCTATGGAAAACAACTTCATATATTCTTAATGGTGATGTACCTCAATGGAACGATGTGTGAAAGAATATGGGTATCATATTGGGTTCCCATGTTGCATAGACTCAATGAAACTATGATGAAATTAGAATATTGGAACCTTATCCTATGAGATAAATATTTTCAACCTAGAAATAATATCTGTAAAATTAGTAATATTAGGTTCTGGGAGAAATGGAATGAAAAATATTAGATGAATCCTTACCTCTGACACCAGAAAATCAAGCCCTTGAAATCCATGAAGAGAGAAGAATGGAGGGAGGGAGGTGTTAAATTAAACATCTCATGCATGTCCCACTTCCATAAGTAAATAATTGGGGCCAATTTCCCTTTTAAATTATTAAAAAACATTTCAAACTATTTTTATGACATCAAAATAAATGTCACTCCATGAATTTCCAAGGTTATCCACTAGCCCCCTATTTTCATGTCTTGACTTCGCTCAGTATCACCATATAAACCCCTTTTAAGCAATGAATCACTATTAACATCATAAATAGAATATTGAAAATATTTTTATCATCCCATCATTCCTGATCCTCCTCTTTTTCTCAACCCAAACCATTTCCCATCCATAAAAACATAAAGGACATACAAAAAATAATTTTCTCTGATGCTAAAACCCAAAAAAAATCTAATTTCTAGATTTCAAAACAAACCATCCACCAAAAAAAATATTAAAATTCCCTCATGATATTCTTAACTAGTATGAACATGATTTCTTAAAATCTCTAAACCATAAAACATATTATCCATAAGAATCCTTATTGAGAATATATTAGATGATCGCGATTTATATGGGTTGAAAAAATCTGCTCAAAATCACATTTATCTTTTTTAATGAATCAAAAGAGACTCTGTTGTTAATCTCCACACGGGGGGTACATTTATAATCAAGACATAATCCACTATTGGAAACCAAATTTTAAAACCTATATGATGTCCCCTGATTCCCATCTACTTATGAAACACCACTATTTCATTAGCCATGTCTTCAATGGCTTCATGGTGCTCTTTATAATTGAACCCAACATTTCATGACCTATTCTAACAAAATACATTCCTTATAAATCGGATAGCTTACCAAATTTTTTTTCCCAAAACTCCCATTACCTACTCAACAAAGTTTCCATCTCACTATACCCAAACATGGCCATAACATCCATCAGATTTGTTAATTCATCGCATCTATGATTCTAAGATGTAATAGTTGAGTACCCACTATCAATTCATATGACCCACAAATGCTTACCTTTCCATGGAAGGTCCCAAAAAACCTCAAAATAATCCCATCATTCCCCTAATGATAATCTGAAACCACAGAAGAAACTCTCCTCGATTTCTTAATAATCTCACCCAAAACTACAACTTCATCACTTTCCAATGCATGCTTCACCCACTAAATCTTTTTATAAATTACTTCTTCATGTGATTCGCCCAATTATCCATGAAAAAAAACATTGTTTCACCATTGGATGAATGTGATGAAATGGAATCATCCCCAAACTATTTAATGAATCATGGATTACCTCGTAAATCTTCTTCTAAACAAATCAGAAAATTCCATGCTTGATGTCAACATACTAAAAAAATTCATGGTCTCAATAAAATATAAAATATGGGGTTTACATAGAACCATATAATTATAATTACACCTAATTAACATCCAAATCCCACCATGGCCATCCAATGAACATTTCAACCAATCAAAATACTCTTCTCACAAGATTCTCATACTCATATGGCCTATAGTGGTATCCCCACAAAATAAATTTCCCTACTATTCTACTAAAGTAAAACCCCTAGGGAGGACCTTCATAAAACCCGAAAATAAATTTATATATATTGGAGTATATATGATACACTCTCACTGTACTATAGATTATGTGAAGATACAGGGAATGATTATCTATAGATGGGGATTCCTCTAAGATGTAATCTGATTACCATCATAGACACAGCCAAAGGAATCCGGAGACCCCGCCTGCAAGTGTCTCATCAAATTCCATCCCCCAAAATTCAAGAGGGTCTCATTCACCTAAAGTTAATAGATTCACACAACTATTTCCCATGAAACCATGAAAATTTATTTCTGGAACTACTACCACCACACTGCTCAATGATATCTAACACGGCCTAAAAAACAGTCAATAGAAAATAAAAATTACAATAAAAATAAAAAAACCAAACAATCCCACCAATGTCAATGTAAATCAAATTTATTTCACTAAAAAATTGGCATTTACTCTCAAGAAACCCATTAACATATACAAAAATGAATCATTTATCATGAGTAAACGTATACAAGATTGACATCACTAGAAACCCCATGTTAAAAAACATTCTTGTTAATATTATCTAAACCATACATAAATCACAAGATTTGTATGTCACCAAGTGTAGGATAAAACTACCATTCATGTATCTAACCATTATTTCTAGAGCATTATCTCCATTTAACTCAAGAAATCAATGACATTTCCATCCACAACATAACCTTTCACATCAGTCAAATATAACGACCTGATCACCCGTTACCCAAGGCGTTGTTCTCATATCAAAGGTTTCTTACATAACACAAACAAAACTAGATTTTACCATTAGATTTATTCACCGATTCCAGTACTGAACCCCATCAAAACATTAGGTGTGGGAATCCGAATGATCTTTCCCCTTTAAAATATCCTCAAATCGAAATCCAAGAACTCGCGGTGGTTCATTTATAATGAAATATATTCAAAACAATTCCTTTTATATAATCTCAATAGCACCTATTGTGCATCAATTAGGCATGAAAAATCATTGGAAACACAAAGGTCATTGAGATTTCACCCTCATCCCAAATTAATATTCCCACATCAGGGTCACTGATTCTAACAACATTGGCCATGAGTAAATATAAAATAAAAAAATCCATTGGTCTTCAAGAATACTCCCATCCTAATATCACATGAAATATATATTTTAGGAAACCCATATATAGGTTGTCACATTTAAAAGGTTTCCTAATCCAAACCAAACTCTCAAAACCACAAAACATGTGCTCTCTGTAAAAAGTTTTATGATACTTATCTCTTGAGGACAGGTAAACACAACTAAACCTGAATAAAAACTACACACATGGGGTGTTCAACTGTTACATAAGTAGGTCATCCTAACCCATCGAGGTGGCCACATAAGATGTTCATGATGACTAAATCATATTCATCCTTTTCAGAGAATGTTTCATCATAGATTCATGGGACCTTCCCTTGGAAAAAAATACATATAAAAGTTTTCCCATTTTATTAGAATTCAACCATGTACTTATCTATGAAAACACCAACGAAGAAATTGTAGAAACTTTAAAAACAATTGTGTCTTTTGTTAGTGAAATAATACACTACAAAATTTAGATTGTGTGAATCAAACATGACATCCATGATGAATGTGAGGACTCCTTCCTCTATAGTCCAAAAGTGGAAATAAAATCATTGGCCTCTTTACAATGGGTTAAGAACCTCATATCAATCACACACCAAAACATACAAACCCAAAGTGAATATCACATATTGAAATAAAATGAAATCATAATAACAAAAAACATAACTTCATCCCCATGATCTCGTAACTAGACTTTCTATCAAAACAAATGTTCTTAATGAAGAAACCTGGTATCCATCAAATGCTTCGACAGATTCCTAAATCTGGTGTCTACCACAAACTAAAATTTCATGAAAAAAATAACACATATAATACCACTTTTTGATGTCCCACACTAACTCACTCTATATATAGTAGTTATACCAATTCTCCACATGAACTTATGCATGACTCTCCGTATGATAGAGGATGCCAAATAGACGTGGTTTTCTAAGGTGGTATAGTTGGGAGACTATTCCCCCTATATCAAAATGTTCATTATTTATAAAATAAAAAACACTATCCACAATATTAATTATTTATAGTATAAGGAATAAATAAAAAAACTTTTAATAAAACATAAAATTCAATAGTGGCTCGAATAACCTTGATATATATACAACTGTCCACCAACATTGTTGTTCATAAATACATACTATAGTAAAAGAAACAATTCCAAAAGGAATATATGTCATCTCCCATCAGAGATTCATCTAATATCATAATACTATTATAGTTATCCATATCGACCATTCTATCTCAGGCATCATCCCAACCTATACCAAAAAATAATTTAATGTATACTCAGCTACCCAAATGCAATAGAAACTAGAGTAGGGTTTATGTAAAAACTACAGTTGGGAACCACCAACACGGTCTTGTTCTAACCTAAATATCTAGTGATATGTGCATATGAAATACTTCGATTACATATAGGAAAAATATATAACAAATACAACACTTTCATTCCCCATGTCAATAAACCTGGTTATCTATATGTTCTTTGGTCAGTGCTATGTTTTCATGGGGCACATCCTTAATACCATGCCTCCCATGAAACATTATGGTTCAAATTATATGTAATTACTTACTCATCCTCATGACTATGAGGACCACTACCATGTTATCGCTATCATTAAGATCCAAATACCTTGAAACCCCAATCATATCATCATGAATATTTGAATAATGTCCCTAAAAACCCATTCTCTGAACTTCATATCCATGAAATCCCAAATTATATCCTCATGACTCTAGGAAAAGGGTTTGTAGAGAATTATCTATGAGATAAAAAATCCTTGGAATCCCCAATCTTGTCCACATGACTCCATGAATTAGTTACACAACTACTCAATATCTGAGAAACAAATACATAGAATCCCAAATCAACTCTTCATGAATTTGGGAATGAGATCTATGGTATCCTTGTCGTGAAGCTCCAAATCCATTTCATCTCCAATCATTGAGATCAAGCATTTTAGCTGCTCTAACACTGGATTTTTATATAGATTTATATGGGGACCCAAAAAGGGACTTCATCGATCGAATGACATTGTCGAATGAATCCACCATCCATACATGAATAATCAAAAATTAATCTAATTTCACATAAATTTCCCAATTTTTCTTAGTCAATGAGGTAGCCATAGGGTCACATTGGTATCAGTATGGTAGAGGCACCATCGTGTGGGTCCTCGATTGAAGTCATAATCTTAAAAAAGAACCTAATAAAATAGATTATCATATCTCAAAGCATATATAGCAGCGTAGAACAACCTTTTCATCTACATAGGTTATCTTCACATTAAAAAAAGTCTAAGGATGGCCTATGATAATCTAGAGGGTCTCTCTAGGTCGGTTATCCCAACCAAACCTGTCCCAGTTATCCTATAGTAATTCCTCATATGCTTGGTCACACCAAAGAAGAGAGGGTATCCACTACCATAATTGTCCAAACTAACATTATTGGATCAAAGTAAACAGTTGAGTCCATTAATGTATCAAGATCATATGCATATAGTATGTTCTCATAGTCTAAACCTTCCTTACAAGTGAAGTAGAGGCTATTTGTGTCTCAATTTTCTACTCAAGACCATTGATGTCCAAGGATTAAAGATACTATGTGGGTTTTTTTACCAAAGGTGTTTACCCCTTTCAAAAAGTACTTTTAAATTAATTATAATAACCCATTTTAATTTAAATTAACAAAGTGAAATTCCCTATGGGGTGTTCTAGAGAATCCAAATACATCTCCAGAGAAAATTAATTTCCTCAGGGAAAGAATGTGAAACGAACTACCTCATTCAGACCTTTTCCACTATATTATTAAGGGTGGAAATAAGCATTCAAACCCCACTAAGCTCCCCCAACCTCACCCCTAATCGAGTAGTTCTGTCTTGAAGACTTAATCTCTTAAATCACTCAAAGTAATATTAATTAAATTATTATACAAATATAATAAATTAATTAAATAAATTCATACTTGGAATTTTACTAGTTGACTCACCAAGTCATAATTTCATGACATAAAAATCATCAATAGGTTGGAATCTACTCTAATGCATCCCCAAATCTAGTCTAAAAAAATTCCAAATAAGAGATATATATTTATTATCCTACTAAATCAATCTTGGAAAAAAGCCTTTACAAATTTTGAACAATGATGTACCAAAATTGAATGATTCTACAAAGTAGGAAGACATTATCTCAAGTTCTCCTCTAGTTTGGATTCAATGAAAATTGGAATAAAATAGGTTATTTTACCATTCTATAGTGAAATTTGGTTTTTTGACCTAGAATGAAGATCCCTAATATTAATTAAATTGATTGGGTGATAAACACAAAGAAAAGGAT
Organism: Viscum album; assembly: GCA_963277665.1. NCBI lineage: Eukaryota > Viridiplantae > Streptophyta > Magnoliopsida > Santalales > Viscaceae > Viscum > Viscum album. Next base: position 1,561,668,008 of record OY728156.1, read on the forward strand.
ACCCAGAATTCTTACATATGATGCTATCAAATCAAACCCATGAATTCCATTAATATAAAAGAGAAAAGGGTGGGTGGTGTCATCCTAATATTCCTATGTGCATCCCTATTAAATGAATATATAATGGGTGACAAGCCCCATTTTGATTTAAGAAATAATATACCTAACTAGTTTCATAGTGTGGCACTCGTTTAAAGACGCATACTATTATCAATGTAATTTTTCCCTTCTTATAGTAATGAAATATAAGTATAAATCACATAAAATCACATATATACCATAATAAAATCTCTATAAATGAAGAATTAATGAAATAATAAGTATTTCTAGATGTTGAGGAACCAATTCAAATGAAATAGTAACTAGATTGTAGAAAGAGTAATATGAACCTTGTGAATAGAAAATCGACCAAATGAAAACTAACTTCACCCATGAATGTATAAATAAATTTTTTAATCTTATAAATGGTAATATGATATTATTATATCATAGTCTAAATAAATAAATGTCTTAAAAATTATTAATTAAGTGTGTGCATTTTTCAAAGTCATAAATATTTCATTTCAAATTTTATAAATAATTTAATAATTTAAATGAAAATATATTTTTAAAAAATGTATTCATAAATTAATAATTTCTTGTCTTTTTACCAAAAGGTATTTTTATGATATCTTAAGTAATTTTTCAATTTGTTATAAATTCAGTTATAATTTTGAAATCTATATTTTCTATGTAATTGATGATTTTAATTAAAAATTAAATTATATATATTTAGAAAATTATTTTAATAAAATGGCATTCATTTTTTAATTTTATAGGGAAAAAATGGATAGGGTATGTTTTTTTATTTTTTCTAAAATACAATAATTTTTTGTGAATAGTAAAATACGGTACATTATGGTATAAATTATAAGTTAAATTCATCTTTCATTGATCCATCGTTGATGTAATCACCATAATATAAAATATATACTTATTATTTTAATATTTTTTATGATAATGCTCAAACTATTCATAGTATTTACCCAAAATAATAAACTAATGATTAAAATAATGTAAAAACACCCCTCTCCTCCACTATAAATACCACCCCTCACCCCCTCTTCTCCTCACACCTCTGAAGATTTCAGCCTTTAAAAAATTCTACCCAAACCTCTTCCCAGTACTCTATGCCACGACTAGGATCCCTTGAGCTCATCAAAAGACCAAAACCCTTTCCCTATGGTGGTTCTTAGAGAGGATAAATCCAAGAGGAAACATCCTTTTAATTTTCTTTTAATCTTTTTTCAATTTCATCTCTATTGTTCTCTTATCCACTCATTATCTTATCAAAATGGAATGATAACTCAATTAAGATTGATATTCATTAATTCTATCATGTTACTGGATGATCCATCATTAAAATATTTTCTCTCTCTCTTTGAATTTAAAAATGAAATCATCAACTGTGATGTGTCAATTTACCTAAATCATGGGCGATGCACATTCATTTTCATTTAATACTACAATGTATGTTATCTAAACCATTATAATGGTTTATAAATGTTGTAAAATTTATTTTACAACCATATTTATGTTTTTCAGCCAACATATATACATAATAAATAGTGATAAAACAAAATGAGTTTGATGTGATTGAAAAACGTCCAAAATTATTTTAAAACCAACATCATTTACCGTTATCTGATGATTCATCCTCATTACATAAAAAATTATTTATAAGATAACTTTAAATTGTGTAATATTTTTAATAACATATCATATCAATTTTTGATATTTATCTGCATTTATACGAACTTTTATTCATGTATACAAGTGAACCCATCATTAAAACATAGAAATTGAACACTCCCAAAAGATGATATTAATCAATATAAATCATTTAAAATAAAAAATTGAACTCAATAAAACCATAATGAATCAAATTAATTATAAAAGGGCCTATATTTGTTAATTAATTAATAATATGTGATTATAAATGATATTAAAGTGAATAAGTCATTCATACATAAGGTAAGGGTGATTCTTGAACCTACCTATCATTCATTTTGTCTTCCCTCTTTCACACCATTTTTAGTATGGATATTATTTAAATTTCATTCATTCATAATTAACTTACCTTTTGCGGATATACATGTTTTCTACTTGAGTTTATGACAAACACAATTCCTTCCAAAATAACTCTTCTTTAAAAAAACACCTTTTACTTATCAAGATTGTTTCTTCTTCACACAAGGTTAATCATTCTTATATCAAGTATGTTATTCCCTATTTAATTTGGGAACCCAAATTTTATGAATGTATGCTTTATGAAATGATACCCATTCCTTTAAATTGATGATTTTATGTCCAATATTGATATACCTTCTGGGTGGCATGCATAATGATGTAAATAAAATGATGTGATGGGGGCACCAAGAATTATATAGCCCTATTTAAATGTTAAAATGTGATGGGTTTACTCAGAATTATATAGCTCTCAAATGAATTGGTTAATGTTATGTATCTTATGAGAAAAGTAAAATATGTGTGATAATGGTTCTATCTTTGTTCACAACTATGTGTGGTAGTTGACCACAAACAAATGATGGATCATTTTTAGGCATTAGAACATTACAAGACTTATCTTAATGACTCCACTAATGATTATGATCCCATGCTTAGGATTTGATGAGGATTTAATTTTTATATTCACCCCATGTTATATTGTTTCATGTTCTAATCTATCCTTTTATTGGGATTTTATCTCACCCCATTATTTGATGTATGTCCCCATGTGATTACATGTATATAAGAGAATTCATGGGCCAATACGAATATATAGAAGAAGGCATTAAATAAATGATTGTGTTTTATTTTTTAAAGGTTATATATAGTTATAATTTTCCAAAGACACTAAAAAGTTAGATCCTCATTGTGTAATTATTTTATGTTTTTTTCATTACAATTGTTTAATAGTATTGTAATAAAAAGTAGGGTCATTACAGCTGGTATCAAAGGCACAGTTTAGTTCATTTGGAAATTAGGATTACAGAAACTTTGTGAAAACTAATAGAATGAGGCTAAGTATATGTAATCACACAATAAAATTTTCAAAACATAGGGATCCCACATGATATGAATTTATACATAATTACACCATGGAATAAATTATTTATTCATGAAGTGTTGACTTATTTTTTGTCCTAATTTTTTTTAGATTGTGGTGGAATCTATGATAAACCAGGCCAACAACCCCTATAAGGGACAATATAGGGATTTCCCAAATAACATTGCAAATACCATGGGAGTTGGAGTTATAAATTTCATTGAGATTCTCACCCAGCTATCTCTGGTTTTGAAAAATAACCTCAATAATGTGGAACATCTACCTTCACCTAAGAGGAATCATCTAGATATTGATTGTTTTATGCGCCAATAACAATCGATGTTTAGTGGATCTTTTGATCCACTAGTTATGTAATAGTGGGTCATCTCAATAGAGAATATTGTTTTTTGATTCACTTTTCTAAGATGGAGAAGGTGACCATTCTGGATTATCATATAGATAGATAGGTCTATCAATGGTGGTATTTTATTAATAACACCAATCGGGGGGATGAAATTGAAGAGTTGGAGTGGGATGAATTGAAGATAATTTTTCTTTACAAGTATTTCCCTTGAAATCACTATACATAGTTGGGAAGAGAATTCATAGAGGTAATGAAAAATAAAGAAGAATAATTCCTTGCCTAAAAAATCAAATTTCACAAGGCATTCATGCTATGCTTTAAGTTTTGATTTCAGAAATGATAGAAAAATTGATAGATTATTTAGTGGCTTAAAACCACACCCTAAAAAGGATACTGTAATTTGAGACTTTTGGAGTTATGAAGATGTTTTTTGATGTGGTCTCAAAGTAGAGATTGATTATAGAGAATGGTCCCAGGGATATAGTGATAAGAAATGAAATATGGAGTTTTAAGTCGATTAATGTAATGATAAAGGTGGAATGAAAACTCAACCACTAACATGTAAAAAATATAAGAACAGGAATCATGGGATCTATCTCAAAGGGCTATGGAAATGCTTCACGTTTGGGAGAGAAGGACACCAAGTTCATGAATGTTGAAAATACGTGAGGAATCACGACAATGTGGTGGAGGAAAAGGGATCACCACCGATGGTCCAATGATACAACTATACGGAGGATAGGAATTATGAAAGCTTGTGAACTAATGTTAATGTTCTTGAGGGTAATCATCATCATAAGACACCAAATCTAGTTGGCAAGGGAAGTTTTTTCCCATTACTACTGATGATGTGTAGAAATAAAATGAATTTGTTTAAGGTAGACTTCGTATTCCCTCAATAATGTTTAAAATCCTTATTTGATTCCGGTTCTATGCATTTATTAATATCTTGAGTGTTTCCTATAATTATTTTATTGAATCCCTAAAACCTTGAGGTAGAGATATCTATAAAAACACGAAGTTTTACCACCATTTAAATCTAAGTGTTGGACTCTGATCTTATTTTCATATGAGTGATTATTCTTCCATTAAATCTTGTGATACTTTCCATGGTGGAATTCAATGCCATACTGGAAAATGATTTGATCTTATTATATAGAGAAGATATAAAATGTTGGTAAAATGAAATTTACTTTTATATTCTGAACCATCCAATGATCCTCTTTAAATGAAAAGAGGATTAATAATATCCATTGAAAAATCCTTTCATGTTGTGGGTTTTGGTTCCTTGTGAGGAAGAATTACTCACTCAAATGATTGAGTCAAAGGAATGTATAAACCCCAGGGAAATTCCCATTTTGAGGGAATATAGTGATATATTTCCCTAGGAGTTACCTGGACTTCCCCAAAATTGGTAGGTAGAGTTCTCAATATAAATAATACTATAGGATGGACAATATCAAATTGTAGGAGTTAAATAGGTAGCTGGAAGTTCATTTGGACAAAGTGTGCATACACCCTAGTGCATCACCATGGTGTGTGCCTGTTCTCTTTGTGAATAAAAAGGATGGATCAATGCGGATTTTTATTGATTATTGAAAACTCAACAAGAACACCATAAATAAAAAGTATCCTCATACAATGATTGATGACATTTTCGATTAGTTTTGAGGTGATCAGTAATTCTCAAAGATGGATTTATGTTTTGTATATCATCAGCTAAAGGTTATGAGTGAATATATTCAGAAGATTGCCTTTCATACACGGTATGGGTACTATGAGTTTTTGGTGATTCCATTAAGACATAATAATTCCCCTTAAATATTCATGGATTTTATGTATATATTTATTAGAAATTACCTCAAAAAAATTTGGTAGTTCTTATCAAGGTTATTCTCATATAGTTTAAGATAGAGGAGGAACATGAAGAACATCTAAGGCTTGGGATGGGGAAATTAAGGAAGGATAAATTTTATAACAGGTTCTGCAAGTGGGATTTTTGGATTTAGTAAGTGAATTTATTAGGACATGTGATCACTAGTGGGGGAATTTATGTGGACCCTTAAAATCAAATTCAATTGAGGAATTGCCCAAACCCTATTGTTTCATTGAAATCATCTTTTTTATTGTCTTAGAATGGTACTATCGACATTTTTTGAGAAATTTATCATGATTTTCAGTCCCAATATATATGTAAATAATTAAAGGGATAAAGTAATCCTCGACAGACGAATTTGTGGAAATTTTCATGGAGATAAAGAGAATGTTGATCACTGAACCTATACACCAATTTCCAAAAAGTGGAGACCATTTTGTGATGTAAAATGATTCTTCAAAGAATTTATTGTGTTGTATACATTGGAAAAATAAAAATTTGAAGTCGATGCCTCATGGATGTTGATGTTCTATGAGAAGATCAACTTGATGTATGACCTGGACCATGTTACTGTGATTTTTTCCAAAAAAATATAGATGCACTACTTATATGGTGAGAAGTGTCGCATATATACCGATCACAAGAGCCTAATGTATATATTCACACAAAAGGATATAAATATAAATAAAAGGAGATGGTTAGATATTATCCTATACTATGATTTATCTATTCACTATAATTCTTGAAAGGTAATCAAGGTAGCTGATGCTCTTAGAAGAAAAGAATCTATTACTCTATCCAAGTTGGGGATTAAGAAAGTCCCTATCGTCATGTATAGTTAAAGGATTGATTTGGATATCATAATAGAATGGAATACCTCCTACAATTCCCAAATGATTTCCCAATCATCTATCAAATATAATGTTAAGGAATCGGAAAGGGAATTTTTGGAGTTACAAAAGAAGTTAAATGTTGTAAAGGAAGGGAATCTACAAAAGATAAATATCGATAATTATGCTCTGATTAGATTTTGAATGAGGCTTTTTGTGCCTTATTTACATGGGATAAACAAGTAACTATTCGATAATGTACATATTTCATATTTATCTATCCAATTCAGGAGTACCAAGATGTATTGTTATCATTGAGAACACTATTGGTGGGACAATAATAAGAAGAAGATTGCTCAATATATCTCAAGGTGATTGACAAGTTATAAAGCTAATTAAAGGTGATAAAAGTCAAAATTGATGATTCAAACATTGCTTATACCAATTTGGAAATGGTAGAAAGTCACCATGGAATTTATTATAAATATCCCAAAGGCAACCAAATAAAATAATAAAATATGGGTAGCAGTGGTCCGACTCATCAAGACTGACCACTTTATTGTTATTCAATAAGATATCTCACTTGAACAACTTGTAAAGATATATGTGGTGGAATTTGGGAGACTACATGGGGTTCCCCTCTCGATTATGTTTGATCATGATCTCAGGTTCACATATAAATTTTGGAGTTATAAAAATGCATTGAGTACTGAAATCAATTTCAGCATGGCCTATTATCCCCAAATTGACGGCCAATCTAAATGGACTATTCAAAATTTTGAAAAGATGATAAGAGTTCATCTTTATAATTATATGGAAGATGGGGTCATAATCTCTAATTGGTTTAGTTCTAATACAACAATATCTTCTACTCAATCATTTAGATAGCTCTATATGATGCTTTGTATGGAATGTGATATTGAACTCCAACATATTGGGATGAAGTTGGTGAAAGAAAACAACTTGGACTTGATATTGTGAATGTAATGACAGAGAAGGTTCAAGACATCTAAAAACATATCAATGCATCTCAAAGTCGAAAAAAGAGCTATGCTAACAACAATTGAAGGGAAATTAAGTTCGACATTGGAGAGAAAGTATTCCACAGAATATCACTATGGAGGAGAGTCTATAGTTTGGAATGATAGGTAAGCCAATACCAAGGATCATTATCCCCTTTGCAATCCTTGATCACATAGGATATGTGACCTATAATCTGTCATTTCCAACAAATATGGATAAATATAAAGATGTGTTCCATATATCACTCCGGAGTAAGTACATACCTGATACCTCACATGTACTTAACTAAGAGGTGGTACTGTTGGAGAATGTTCTCTGATATGAGGACCATCTAGTAATGATTTTGGATTTCAGAGATAATGTTCTACGCAACAATACAACCCAACTTGTCAAAGTGTTGAGGAGGAACCATAAGTATGAAGAAGATACATGGGAACCTAAGGAGGTGACGAAGGATAAGTACACTCACATGTTTTTGTAAAATGAAATTTAGATAGAGAAATTTGGAAAGGGGGGAAGAATGAAATTCCCTAAACTTTTATCAATGGAATTTATCGCTTATTATAGTAATGTCATATATTATAAATCATATAAAATCATTTATATACAGTAATAAAATATCTATAAATGAATAAATAATGAAATAATAAGTATTTCTAGATCTTGAGGAACAAATACCAAAGAAATAGTAACTAGACCTTAGAAATAGTAATATGACCCTTCTTAATAGAAAATTGACCAAACGAATAGTGACCTCACCCATGAATGTATAAAAAAATTTCATCTTATAAATGGTAATATGATATAATTATATCATAAATTAAGTAAATAAGTGTCGTAAAAATTATTAATTAATTATTCACATTTTTTAATGTCATAAATAATTATTTACAATTACATGATTAATTTAACAATTTAAATGATAATATATTTTCAAAAAATATATTCATAAATTATTAATTTGATGTCTTTTTTACTAGAAGATAATTTTATGAGGCCTAAAGTAATTTTTCAAAGTGTTATAAAATGAGTTATAATTTTGAAATCTATATTTTCCTTGTAATTGATGATTTCAATTAAGAATTAAATTAGAGATATTTAGATAATTATTTCAATAAAATGGAATTAATTTTTTAATTTTATAGGTAAAAATATGGTTACGGTGATCTTTTGTATTTTTTTCTATACATTAATTTTTGGGGAATAGTAAAATGATGTACTTTACGCTATAAATTATAAGATAAATTTACTATTCATTCAATCATCAGTGATGTAATCACCATAATCTAAAATATAAATTTATTATTTCAATATTTTTTATGATATATATGAAACTATTCACAGTCTTGATCCAAAATAATAAACAAATGATTAAAATAATTAGAAAACACCCCTTTCCTCCACTATAAATACCATCCATCACCCCCACTTCTCCTCACCACTCCCAAGCATTGTTAATTTCCAAAATTATTCCCAAAACTCTCTCTAATACCCTCTACAACATTCCAGAAATCTTTATCTCATAAAAATATCAAAAACCTTTCCCTAAGGAGGTTCTCATGAATGATAAATCCAAGAGGTAAAATCCTCTCCATTTTCTTTTAATATACTTTCAATTTCATTTCTATTCTTCTCTTATATTATCTGAAACATATCTTCTCCAGATGGCCTAATAACTCTAGTATGTTTGATATATTTGAATTATATCCTATTAGTAAAATATCCATCATTATTCTCTTCCCTCTCTCTCTTTTAATATAAAAATTAAATCCTCACCTGTGATGTGTCAATTTACCTACATCCTTGGCGATGCACATTAATTTTAATTTAATACCACAAAATATGTTAATGAAACAATTATAATTGTAGAAAAATATTTTAAAATCTATGTTACAACCATATTTCGGTTCTGGAACTAACATATATACATAATACATAATCATAAAACAGTATGATTTTATTGTGACCGAAAAACCCCCAAAATTAACATTAAACAATCATCATTAAATTTTATCTAATTATTCATCCTCATAACATATAATAAAACTACTAATATGATCATTAATAACATATAATAAAAATTCTAGATATTTATCCTCATTTTACACGAACTTCCATTCATGTATACAAATGAACAGATCAATAAAACTATGAAAACGAACACTCTCGAAAGATGAAATTAATATATATAACTAAATAGAAATCCCATAAATAAAATTAATAAAAACATAATAAAAAAAAATTATTTCTAAAATGTTATTTAATTGTTAATTAATGAATCTAATTTGATTATTGAGGATATTAAAGTCATTAATTCATTCAAACATATGTTAAGGGGAATTTCCAAACCCAACTCTCTTTCTTTGTGTTTTTGCTCTTTCCCCCCAATTTCAGTATAGATATTACTTATATATATTTTATTCACAATTATCATAAATTTTATTGGATATACAAGTTTTCTACATGTGTTTATGAGAAACACAATGTTTTCTAAACAAACTCTTCTTTCAAAAAAACTCTCCTTGTACTTTTTTATACTGTTTCTTATTCAATCAAAGATGATTATTCTTATATCAAGTATGTTATTCTCTCTTTCATTTGGGAACCCAAATTTTATGAATTTATGATTTATGTAATTAAAACAATTCATTTACATGGGTTATTTTATATCTAAGATTGATATACAATCTAAGTGACATGCATAATGATGTAAATGTTATGATGTGAGGGGTACGCTGGGAAATATCTAGTGTTCCAATGCATTGGGTAATGTGATGTATCTCATGAGAAAAGGGAAATGTACATGAAATCTATTCTAGAATAGTTAAAAACCATATTTGTTAGTTTACCACTAAGACATGATGTTTTTTATTATGCATTGCAACATTCAAAGCCTTATCTTAATGATTCCTCTCATGATTATTATCTAATGATTATGTTATAATGAATATTTTATGATTATACTCACCCCATTATATTTTGTTTAATGATATTATCTATCCCTTTGCAAGGATTTTATTTCACCCATTTCATTGATGTATATCCTCAGGTGATTATATATACTAAAATAGAATTCAAGGCCCATTAAGAAACTGTAGAACAATAAATTCCATAAATTTTTATGTTTTATTTTTTAAATGTTATTTATGGTCCTAATTTTCATAATACAATAAACCATTAGATCCTGGTTGTGTAATGGTTTTATTCTGTTTTAATATAAAATTATGTAATAGTAATATAAGAAATTGTTGGTTCATTATAACTAGTGTTAACACTATGAAATAAATATTTTAATATTTTGGCTCCTCTTTTCATGTATTTAACTTCCCTGACCACACCCCACAAACCCCCTTCACATCACGAAACAATATTCATATTGTTATAGTATTTCTAAAATTGTTCTCAGTTAACTAACATGTGTTTTCCTTCTTTGTTGCACACGCTTACCCATAGGTCTTCCACTGAAACATAATACATGTCAAAAAATGTTGAATTTGGGTGTTTAAACTCTCAAAACTTCATTCCAGGTTTTGGATATCAAATAGAACCGTGTAAAAAAAATAAAGATTCAAATAACCACTAAAATTATAAACCTAATAAAACATGGTTTCATATATAAGAAAATAAACAATGATGTTTTGGATGTTGACGATTCTTATGGAGAATATTAAATTATTGATTTTGTGAGTAGGTGTTTTTTAAGACTATTATGAAGGCTCAAAAAAATATTCTTTTTTTACAGAATCGACCTAGATTTAAAGAGATCATTATTTTTTAATTTGGTGATTAAATATTAAAATCGTGGGAAGTATTATAATATATTTTCATGAGGAAATATTTTTGGGAAGCACTTTTGTGTAAACGATGATAGTAATTCCCCGTGTTTTTTGGAACTATTATTATGACTATGAAAATCATGATAATGATGATGAAGATTATTATTATTTATATAATTTCAATGAATCATTTACTAATACTTAAAAAGGTTTGAAATATGTTTATTTAATGATACCTAAAAGAAGTTAACAACACCTAATACACATTATTCATTCACAAGTGATACATTACACCAACACATAAAATTTTGTATATAACACCTTGGAATATTACTCACCATATATGAACTAGATACATTAAAATTGTATTAAAAAATATGAGATAATAGATCTAAAAGGATAAAATGTTCAGGATTGGGAAAGATCTTACAACATCATCATCAAGATGATCAACAATATCCAAAGAAAACCTATATTGAGAAACATCACAATTAAAGGACCAACCATCATGGAATATAATTAATGAGAAATAAGAACTATGAATTGGAAAGATAGAGCATAATAAAATAATGATTAATAATATATATACATATATTAGAGTAAAATATGTTCATTTAAAATATATTCATTTGTCATATATCATATAAGTATACTGATATAATAAAGTGTTAACTTGTAAATTTTAAATAATATAACTCGCAATGAAAATAATATTATATTAAGATATTACACACACAGAGACACATATATATATATATATGTATATATATTTATGTGATACATATAAATAAAAATAATAATATTAAAATATGATATTATGTATATGTAAAATTCCAATAAAAATTTTAATATCAAGGTAGTACTAAAATAAAATTTTAGATTATAAATAATTATATGAGAATTGTATTTGTTAATATCTATTATATATAAATGTACTATTTTCTTTTTTCAAAGAACCATCTTGTCATGTAATGTATATTTTTTCAAATCCAACTAAATTAAACACTTTTAGTATATTATTATATAATAACTAATATATTAATATTTTTTAAATTAGAAATTTATATGAAATATTATTAAAAACAAATATCATTTAAAAATTTCATTTTTTAATAAAAGTAGTATTTATTTATATATTTAATTATGTTTTAAAAAAATTATAAATATTTTCATTTTTTAAAAAATTTAAAATAATTTTTTAATCTCCCATTTTTTAAATGATCTTAAGATAAAGTTTTTATGATTTTTTAAATAAATCACTTTCAGGTAAATATTGAAATATGAAAATTTTACTAATACTATCATTATAATATCATTATTATAAAAAAATGGCATGATAAATTGTCGAACCTTTTTCACTATAAAAATAAATTTTATAAAGTAGAAATATATATATTATGATACTATATTGACATAAAAAATCTGATCTTAACATTTCATAAAATTTATGTAATGTTTTAACAAAAAGTGTTTTTCATATATTTCTCTTAAAAATATATTCACATGGATGAATTAGGTTTTTAATTTATTTTAATGTTAAATACATATTATTTTGATAATAGTGACCATTATATTGTCCATATAATCAATAAAACAAAAAATTATTTTGTAATCATAAGTCTTATTGTTGAAATACACTTTTTCTAAAATGGGTTTTTCCCATTAGATGCACTATTGTCAACATTAATTTTATTAATTATAGAGATTTCATTTGATAAATTTGATATAAAGTTTAGAAATATTATGTTCAAATTATCTCATAAGGCTCTTTTTATTTATATGAATTAAGAATAAATTACTTATGTAAAAATGAGTTACCTCAGTAATGAAAAAAATGGTAAATGTAAATACATATGAGATAATAACTTACAAAAATTTAAAACATGATTATGAAAATCTTTTTTTGGATTTATAGACCATAAATTTTCCCTCACTTTATTATTATCCCCTTTTTATTCACATTTTATATGAAACATGTGATCTCATAATCTTAAAGAGTTATATGTTCCCAAAATAATATTCTCATCAAATGTAATAGAAACCACCAACCTCTATCTATACTCACATACAATTCCCTTAAAACTCAACTCAAAATCCACACAATTATATTCTTAAACACATCCCCATATGATATAATCTTTTATATTTCAATAGACCAAGATGATGTGACTTAAGTGGTGACCAAATGGGAACATCCAATGCAAGTTTCAATATTTCCCCCCTGACCTTCTTGATTATTTTCTACTTATAACACCATATCCCATTTATATCCATGATAGTACAATAAAATTAGTAATATTAATATTTTGTTTTGTTTTTATAGTAATGTAAGAATAATTTTATAACTTCCACCGAAATCATTGAGAAAAATGAAAATGTTTCCATGCGTGGGTGCGTACATCCACCTCCATGAAAGACGTGTTTAGTTTTCCATAATTTCTAATTATGGATGAATTAAAATTGATATTTACTAATAAAATATGATATTTATAGAATTTAAATCATTATTTATTGGTAAGATATATTATTTTTTACCATCATTCATTTCAGCTAAAACAACAGTGTCGTCTATGTGAACTTATAGACTAAAACCTCCACAAGATTTTATTTCACTATCATTCTCCATAGAAAATAACATGAATGTAATATAAAATTTATCATAAGTATAGAATTTTTTTATTAAACTATTTACATTATATAATTATAATAATATAAATTACATAATTAATATTAAAAATAAATTGTTATAGTAAATTTAACCATGAACAAGTCATAATAAACTTCCTTTACTAATAATATTCCATTCAAAGAAAAAATATATACCTTATTATACTTGGTGATAATGGAACCATAAATTAAATATTATTCAAAAAAATTATATATTATGAATTTATTTGAAAACACATTGTTTTTTTCTATTATAGAAAGATGGTTTTTGAGAAATTGAACAAAGAACATCATATAGCCAACATTAACAGAGGAGATGTGATAAATGTTTTACCCATAATGTTAAATAAACCATATGAAAATAAATATATATAGTTAAGGTTTATTGGGATGTTTTTAATATTATTTAGTTGATGATTTTATATGTAAAGTGAAAGTGCATATAGCTTTTGAACATGAGGTAATGGTTTCCATCCCAATCAGACATCATTTAGGTTTGCTTTGATATTATGCACCAATGTTAATTTTTATGGTGTAACTACAACCAAATTTATTTTTAATATCATAAATAATTATTGAAAATGAAAAAATAAATTTAATTAAGGATCTTCCAATCTATAGACTATGATTGACATCATCCCTAAAATATAAGTGTGTTTCATTACTCAATTTTCATTCTTATGTTATAATGTTTCTCCATGATTTTATTCTTCCATTTAATATGGTATACCATATTTATATCATGGGAAAAACCTTTTTAAAATATTACTTACATATGAGTTCTAATCCTTCTTTAGAATGAATCAATGTTTAGAAAAATTATCATCATTTTAATGACTGTTTCCCCTCCTTGTTATTAAATTCCTTTCCTACTAATTTTTTGTTTTTAAATTGGAAACATAGTGGGTTATTATTTCATGTAAAATTCATATAAACCTTATCCTCATTTTAAATGAATTTTATTTTAATTTTTAATGACATGGTATTTTAACAAATGTGTTTTGGAAGATAAAAATGGATGTCCTAAACCACCCATATTACCTTTTAGTTATATATTCTATTTAATTTTTTTACTTTTCCATTATGTAAATACCATTTATATAAACCATTTTATTTACATATTTTTTATTCATATATATAACTTTTTTAATTTACCTTTCATTTTTGGATACTATGCTTTATTAAATTCCCTCTAAAATTGACACTTTTAAGGAATCCCGGTTTATCGGATGTTTTCAATTTCTTGTATCATGTTCAGAAAACCCATATCAAATGATTAAAATATTGAATAAATAATATAATATATTATTACTTTATGGATAACTCGTTGGTTCAATTCTAGAATTATGGAAAAAATATTCTCTTTGCATATTTAGAATGATCCTTTACTTATTTCACAAAGCACTACCCCATTGGTTTTATTATTATTTTATATCCCATATAATTATCTTGAATTTTCAATATATAACTCCATTTTCAATACATATGACAATTTTTCAATTACGAAAGTTCAAAATGATTAAATTACTATTCTCTTGTGATTCCTTATGAATTTTCAATTAATTATTCCTCAAATTTGAAGTATGAAATCAAATTATATCTAAGGTGGTTGATCATGATTGTTATTTATTTATGGTTTTTTCCTTATATGGCACACAAATATGTGTGATTTTCATTAATTTAATGGATTGGTCTTTAATTATATATACCTATGATGTATTGAATGAAGCATTATATCTCATGTGATTTTATTTAAGGGAGTAGGGAGTAAACTTAATCCACTATGGTACATTGTCCACTATGTGATGATGGTATTGGGAGTAACCCCTAACTAATTATTTTAATTTCATGTCATGTATTGTTTCTATATATTCTTTGATTACAATATCTTATGATTTAATTTCGTCAACAAATTCTTCCATGCTAACGAGCATCCTTTTTATGATATCTTGTAATGCCTCTTTTTGGTCGAAAAATGATTTATTTCCATGTTTATTCCCCTTATTTAATTTCTATATCATGATTTTCCTTATGTATTTTCATCAGGATATCAGATAATGTTTCATAAAATAAATGGGATATATTAAAAGTTAATGAAATTTTAATGAAAGATGATTTTAATATTTATTATAATGTAATTATATGTCTAATCCTCAAAGGAGACATGAACTATAGATCCTCAATTTTTTTTCAAAATAATGCTAATTATTATGAAATAAAGTGTGTTTAAGGGTTAGTTATCTATATTTGGAATCAAATAAATTTCTAGGTATTTTTTGTTATTTTGATATAAAAAATGCAGTGAAACGCCTATGTATATGTTTATGGGATAAGAAAAAGTGTAGGTGATTATCCTAAAATTTTGGAAAAGTGAAGATTGCATGGTTTTCCTTGAAATTACATCCTTATTTGGAAACTATATTGTGTAAAATTAACTAGGAAAAGTTGTAACTTTGGTAATAACCCAGAATAGGGTTTGTTGGGTATTAACTCATCCATGTCCTGATTAATGAAAAAGTGGTCTAAGTACACACCTTGCTATCCACCCCTGGATAATATTCATTGGTTATCAATATTCCCAGTACAAAACAATATGGTGGATTTATTCTATGGTTACATTGATGGAAAAGAATGATATGTATCTAATAACCCAATATAAATTAATGTAGTTTTAACTAAAATTGATAATGTTTAAACTAAATTAATTAAAGTCTAACATGATTATGTAAAAGGGTAAAAAAATTTAATCTTCAATCCCTTTTATGTTATTGATTATGGTAACTACCCAATGTTGTTAAATGTTAAACACCATTGTTAACCATTTCAATTTTAGTGATGCAAGGAACTCGTGGGAACTAAGTTAAACTTCGATGTGATGGATAATGTGATGATTACCACAATGATCATCCCATTAGAATAAGATATAGACTGATAAATATAGTTATTATTAAAAAAATCATGAAATTTTACTACTAATGTAAGAATAGTTGAAATCTTGAGTAAACCAAAGAAGATAATGATATAGGATCATGAAAATCTAGGTAATGGTGTCGATGAAAGAAGAGATATTAAGTAAAAAATATGTCATAAATTTTGGAATATTCACCATGTAAATTTTATTATTGGGATTAGATAATACTTTTATTATTAAAGTGGGGTTCATTGACCATAAAAATGATGTGTGAATATGAAGAATCTAGTAAGAATGATGGGAGTAGAATCTGTGTATCTAGAAGCACCACTAATGGTATTATGCCTCTAGTATCTAAAACATGAACATTACCCAAGTTATTGTCATAAATATAAGGATAATAATATTGAAAATCAAGAATAACCACCATAACCATGAGAACGACCTAGAACTTGTCCAAATATTAATGATTTTCTAGATTGTGGTAATGAAATTATCTACTTAAAAATTATGAATTTTGGATATTTATTCTTCATACGTGGATTTTCCGTTAGTTTTATAACTTTTAGACACTGGTTCATCTTTTAGAAAATAAAAAATCTTATCGTATGATGGTTTCATTTGAAAATTTATGTTTATTGGGATAAAAATATTAACATGGGTAATTTAGATGGATTTTACCCAATTCTAGTAATGTAGTAAATATTTAAACATATATATCATAGTGAATTATTATGGTCATATTACCCAAACATCCTCTATATTTGAATAAAGGATGGGGTAGAGACAAAAACAATTAGTCTCTATAGAGAAATATTTACATCACTAAAAAAACAATAACAATGAATCATATTCCTCATTTTCCATAAACCCATCATTTCGATTTGTAAGTCATGATGTTTTTATAGAGGTTGATAGTTCCATAAAAATAGGGGATATAGAATAAAACCCTCTATCACCACTTCTATTAAAACAAGACATCATGGATATATGATAAAGGGGTAAGAAACCTAGTGACCATGAGGCTATGAGATGTTTTAGAATCAGGTTTGATACCTCATGGAACATGTGACCATATAGTGTGTGTGGTAAATAGTTCTTTTATTGGATTTCTATATTTCAATTCAAGAAGTGACACACATAGTTGAATTGGAAGAGAATATATCCCCTGCCAACCTTAAATTGTCATAGCTTACTATATTAGGAAACACATGGATTGGTTCAACTATCAGGTGAGGAGATGTGTGGTTATTAGTTGGTGTGGGAAACACTGGTGAAGGATAAGTCTAATATATTTTAAGATGGTATGGTCATTTTGGATACTCTGAAAATGAATATGATATATTTAAACATGGATCATAATGAGCCTAATTTGTAAGAGGAGAATGTGTTATTAAACTCATCATTTAGTCTCAAAATTACAATAGAATTACAACTATAATGATCAATAAGAAAAGATATATAAGTGTTTTTGTTGCATCATTTATAAAAATATAGAATAACATTTCATAATTGGTCTAAATTTGGATAATCTTTCACTGTATTTCTAACAATGAACTGAAGGAAAAAATAGAATTGTAATTATCACCAAAACCTGAAAGGTATTTAATTCAAATTGGTAGGAAGAAAAATATAAGGATTATTCGTACTATATGTAAATATATTTTTTTGTTACCTCATTTTAAAATTGAATATCGAGTCGACTTATAGATACCCCTTAGTTAACATTGTTATTGTAATTTAAAATTGTGAGGACATAACTTATTTAAGGGGGATATATTTTAACAACACATGTTTTAAGAGATATTATTATTATTTTTATTTTAGTTGTTAATATTTTTATCTATTCCAATAATTTCAAATAATTCTTCTCCATTTAATAAAAAGATTCAAACATGATTAAAAAATGTTCCCTATATTATTTAAACAACGAAAATACACATTATTCATTAATAAGTGTAAAATTACAATAGGATCACATAAAACAATGTACGACACACAATGGATTACTACTCCCCAAAAATGATGTAAAACCATTAGAAGTATATAAATCAGTAAGGGATAATAGATATAAAAAATAAATTCTAAATTAATATGAATTATCTTCTATCATTTCTGAACATAATGATCACCAATATCCAAAAAATCTATAATGATGAATGTTACCAAAGGATAAATAATTATTAAAAATCTATAATATGAATCAATAACTATTTCATGTAATGTGACAGTGAGAGGAACAAATGATTTAGGAAGTCTATATATATTGGAATAAAATATGGCCATTGAAAATATAGTAACTTCAAATATGGTTATTATAATTATGGTCATTTGAAATTTGGTGATTCAGATTAGTTCATTGTTCATACATCAAATTGGTATCTATATACCTTGTATTGTTAGGTAGTAATTTTAAAATAAGAAAATTTATATGAAACAAAAACATGATATTAAAATATTATGTATGTTTATATTTATATATATACCTTATGAATAAATACTTACATATTTATTAAAATATGATATTATTTATATGTAAAATGTTAATATTGATTTAAATATCAATGGATTAGTAAATATAAATGTTATAATATACATAATTAAATTATAATTGTATTTTTAAAATAAGTTTTAGTATAAATATTTTTTTTCAAAGAGGGTTTTGTTAAGTTCTCTATATTTTTTTGTCATAAAATATTAATTTGAAAACATTAAAAATATTATTATATATTTACTAATATATTGAAATATTTAAATTTATAAATTTATATTGAAAAATATTATTATCACTTAATGTTTAAAAGTTTCATTATTTTATATGTTATAGTTTTTTATATATTAAATTTTATTTTGGAAACTAAATTTATAAATCATAGAGTTCTATATTTTTTAAAATGAATATAATCTGGATTTTATACTGTTAAAATTACATAAAAATATTTATTTATATTTCCCTAAAATAATTTATTTTTAATTCAATATTAAAAAAATACTCGTCTTACTAATTTTTTCACATTTATTACATTGTTATACAAGAAAAAAATTATTGTTTTTAAAACTATTAATAATATAAAACTAATATTTTTAAAATTAAAATTATTTATTTCAAAATATTTTTTCATATATAAAACTCACTCTTTACAATTTAAATATTTTATGTAATGTTTTATAAAATACTATTTTTTTCTATTTCTATTTAAAATATTTTAACACAGAATAATTTATGTTTTTTAATTTTTTTAATTTATTTTATATCATTTTTATTTAATAATAATCTTTTAATGTCATATTAATTAATAAGATAGATATTTTTACCATAAATATATTTCTTATGCTTAAATAGAATCTTTATTTTTCTAAAAACAACTTTTTTGGCCATTACATGAACTATTGTTAAAAATATGTTTCCATACATATGTATATTTTGTACATCATTTTTATTTAATATTATTATCAATAGGTTTAAATTATATATTATGTTTCATTTTACATTTACGCATTAAAAATAATTTTATTAGGTAAAAATTAGTTACCTCAATTAAAAAGAAAAATTAGAAAAATAAATATTTGTGTGTAATGACTTAAAAACATGTCTAAAACAAGTGTGGAAAAGTTTTGTTGGATATTTATAAATTATAAACCATTCAAAATAATATTATTATCCACTATTAATTTATATAACATGTGACACATGTGATCGCTTTATATTAAAAAAAATATGTCCAAAAATATCATTTCTCTTGAACTATAAATTGAACCACCTCACTTCCACCTCTACTCAGTTTCAAATATAAATAGGATCAACACAAACTATAAACTAGTATCATATAAACTCTCTATCCATGTATTATAATCTTTCTTTTGCAATATACTAGGCTAGGGTTCCATATGTTGGATCCCAAATGGGGACAATCCAGGGAGAGAGATAATATATTCAGGTACACCTTATTTATTATTCTCTACTTATAACACCTCAAAACATTTTTATCCATTATTGTATGATCAAAAAAGTATTATTAATATTATGGTATGTTTTTTAACTAATGTAACTTCAAATTTATGCCTTCCTACCAAATCATTGATAAAATTTAAAATGTTTTCATGTGTGTGTGCTTACAACAATTACATGAACGACACCATTAATTTTCCATAACCACATTTCACTGATGGTGGGAAAATGACATTTACTAAGAAAAAATGATATTTTTAACATGTTAATGATTTTTAAATGATATGAAATATTAATTTCTTCCATCCATATATTTTACAAAAATAATAATTCTATTATCCTTGTGTACGTTCGGACTACCACCCTCTTGTGATGATGATTCCATTTATTTTTCCACACCAATTAACATAGAAGGAATAAAAAATGTATATAATATATAAATTTATTTTTTAATAAACAATTAAAATTATGTAATGATAGTATTTTCATTTTTCTATTTCATATTAACAATAATTTATTACATTAAATTTAACAAAAAAGGACATATCCATGTACCTATTCTAATTTGATACCATTTAATAAAAAACCATTTACTAGTATAAATTATGTAATAATATAATAATAAACTAAATAATGATATATAGTTATTCTTATTATGAAACTATTATATATATATATATATATATATATATATATATTATTTTAGTCATCAAAGAAGATATTTTTCGAGAAATTGACCTATGAACTTCATTTAACCAACATAAATGGTGATGATGTAATAAATTAGTGACAAATGATGACAAATTAACCATATAATAAAAAATATATTTTGAAATGGTTATTTTTAATTATTTAATTAATCATAATTTGATGATTCATGAATTTATGTTCTAGTGTAGAGGACTTTCATACACATGGTAAGGGTTTGTATCTTAATCACTCTTCATTGATTCATTATTAAATATTATTAAAAACCATCAATTTTACAATGTAATTACATGCAAATTGATTTATAATATCATAAATTATAATTTAATAGGTCAAATTAACATTAATTCATTCTCTTCCTTGTTTTGGACTACTACTGATGTCTTCCCTAAGATATAATGGTCTTTCATAACTATTTTTTTTGAGTTATAATTTTTTTCCATGTGTTTTTTCTTTCATTTCATATGTTATAAGATATTAATATATTGAGAGATGAATGTTTATTCAAATATTTTTTTCATATGAGTTCTAATACTTCTTTATAATGAAAATATGTTATGGATAATTAATATCCTCTTAAATGATGTATTCCTATCATTGTCCATAATTTAAAAATTTAAATGATTATATAATTTAATGTATCCATTAGTTTATATTCATTTTTCTATGATAAATTTTGGTTATTTGGTAGGTATACACATTATTTGAGAAAAATCATTCCGCATATGTATGTCCTTCAATGGTTGATTGAATTTATTTTATCAATATTATAATATGCATTAACTAATATATAGACTTTCAAAATATATTTACCCCCATACTGGGAGAATTTTATTATTTTTTGGGTTTATTAATAAATTGAAGGTGATAGTTTTTATTTGATCATTTCTAAATTTTGTTTGATGTAATCACATCTCTCTTTGTTAAAAGTTATATTAATGATATCCACAAGTAAAAAATTCAATAATATCAATAGTTATGTATTATTGTTTATAAAAAATAAAATCTTATAGTTTCTTTATGTATTTATATTTTATGCTATATAACAAATTTTGGGTGTAACGTCCCGGACCCGGGTGCCACGCAATTGGTGTCCCTAGCCTGGTTCTCCACGTGACCTCAAGCGCATTTCCCCAAACACCAGAGGCTGCCGACTAGCAGCGAGGGCCCATGTCTGATAGTGGGGAAACTATGGGCTCATTTTTCAATGTGTAGTGCAACGGAATTCAAATAAAACATACAAAAAACAGTAGAAGCAGTAAACCATACACAACTGAAATAAAAAATTGTATATCAGTAATGATGCTACATGTCTCAAGTACTATGAAAACAACCAGAAAATGTTATACATCAATACAGTACAACAAAATGCAGGGTAAAACAAAACAAAGCAAAACAGATAGCAGCGGCATTGCGACCCTAGGCTTGGTCCCATGCCCTCCTACTCCTCTCCAATAGTCATGTAACTGTATAGGGACTCTTTCCCCTATATACCCATGTAGAAAAATAATCTATTTGGGCCGAAAAGCGTGACCCAAATAGGGTGTGAGAAATATATCTCAGTAGGCACCCACCAAAGGCCCATGCCCAACTGCGTGCTAACATGAAATAATAGTGTACAGTGGTAAAATTCAATAAGGTAAGCAGTACTAAAAAGTAACTAACTACCAGTTATACTTCCATTTTTAATATTCATTTAATCCATTTACTATAAGAAATCACCACAGTGCATTTCTTAGTAAACAACTAGTGTCTTCAGACACGTAATCTCCTACCCTCGGGTAACGAGTATCCAACACAATAATCTGCCCTCAGGCATAATAGAGTTTTTCCCTCAGGTGTAGGTAGTGTCTCCCTCGTGAATATAGTTTATCGCCCTCAGGCACGAAAGAAGTTTCCCTAAGGTGAAATAACTACAGCCCTCCAGCTAAATAGTGCAGTGCCCACATGCTAATCACAATAATGCCCTCATGCGAAACAGGTTAATGGGCCCTGCCCAACACATCAAAATGCAGTAAACAAGCAATTCCTCTCATAGAAATTGTACAATTACTACATTTAAGGCATAACCTTGGGTATCCTGGCCAAACAGCTAAAAAGTGAAACACACCCCCGGAGTGGTTCTGGATCCAAGCAACGATCCAAACCATCATTTTAATAACATAATAAAATAGCGTGTCAATTCTAGGTGTTTAATATAGAAATGGACTCAGCCACAAGACACTCCAACTTGGGTTCTGGCACAAAAATGAACAAAACACATGGCAGATGAAAAAACAAACACTTTGCCACCTACCTTATTCGCCAACGAATGTTATACCCGAACGCCGAATCCAGAAATGCCCAAGAACGACATAGATCTAACGAAGAAAAAAACCCATTAAAATTTAAATAACTTACTTTTGGTGGAAGAATTGGAAACAACCATTCCAGAAGAGGAGAGGGCTTACCTGTGCATTTCCAACGAGATCGTCCAATGCCGAATCGGATTCCAGACGAACACCCTGCGGATCTTCAAAGGTTCTGTCGAACTCCTTGGCTCCAAAACGACTCAAATGCCTCCTCCTGAAAATGAGGAGGTTACTGCCTGTTTTAATATGAACAAACAAAGTGCACAACTTGTACTTTTGAATACACGGCATGTACTTACATTATTTAACTGTTCCTCTGGCAGCACCTCCACACTGTTCATCCGTCAACATGAGTACATGACATGTACTCCCGAGTACACTGCGCGTACTGTCACCCAGATGGCAGCGACTCCACCGCCTAACTATTTAAGCCTGGCGACTGACTACACGACATGTAAGGTACCACTACACAGCGTGTAGTCGGTTCCTACACCCCTCATCAATGACATGGCTACACGCCCCGTGTACCCATCCCACATGGCCAAAAGTACATGGAATGTGGAAAAAGTACACGGTGTGTAGTTCCAAAATTTAGGATTTTTCCCCATTTTCCATATTTTCTCAAAAACACTTAAGGAAAATAGAAAATAAGAAGATCGTATCTCAAAATAAGAACTATGTTCTTACAAACATCCCCCCTTATAGAAATCCGTCCCCAAATTGCCCTTCCCAGAGTGGCGAAGATATAGCTCAGAACAGCTCTGGACACTGAGCACGTACTTCGGCCTCCCGCTCCCAGGTCTAGTCCTGCACTCGGCCATGCTACCATAGCACCCGTAAGAGAGGAACTGACCAGCCTCAGAGAACCATCGTGCTCCTGTAAACGATATGGAGCAGATGCTCCTAAAAGGACGCATCATGTTTAACCTCAACCTCCTCAGGCTAAAATACATGAGACGGGTCTGAATGATAGCAACGCAACTGAGACACGTGGAAGATGTCGTGCATGGCTTGGTACCGCTGTTGTAACTACAACCGATAAGAAACCAGCCAGACTCTCTCCAGATTCTCTAATAGACCCACATACCTTGGTGAATTCTTACCATGTCTCCTTATCCGCTTATGTCACATCCTCGGAGAAACACATAGAAAAACTAGATCCCTAGCCATAAACTCCAATGGTCATCTGGGGCGATCAGTATATGACTTATGTTGAGACTACGCGGTATCCATCTGCTTCCGAATCAACTGGAACAGCTCAGATGTCTCCAGCACGAGTTGTGGTCCCAGTAAAGCTGCATCACCTACCTCTAACTAGCACAATGGTGATTGGCATGGCCTACCATATAAAGCCTTGTATGGTGTCATCTCAATAGTTTCCTGAAAACTATTGTTATAGGAAAACTCAACTAGGGGTATATGCTTCTCCCAAGAGCCCCCAAAGTCTAGGATGCATGCGTGCTACATGTACTCTAGCACCTGTATCGTACACTCTGACTGGCCATCAGTCTGAGAGTTGTATGTTATGCTCAGAAGAACCAGTTACAAAGCTCCCTCTGTAAACTATTCGATAAATTAGATATAAATCGGGTGTACCTATCAGAAATGATAGAATGAGGGACCCCATGAAGACGTACGATCTCTCAGATATACAGACTTCTGACCTCGTCAACACCGTAGGTCTCCATGATCGGCAAGAAGTGAGCTACCTTAGTGAGTCTGTCCACAACAACCCACACAACATCATTGCCTCGAGGTGACCTCAGTAACCCCATCACAAAATACATTGCGACATCATCCCATTTACACTCTGGAATGGGTAACTTTTGGAACATACAAGCTAGTCTATGGTGCTCTGCCTTCACCTGCTGACAGGTGGAACACCTCGTAACAAAACCAGCTATCTCTTTCTTCAAACGCAGCCACCTGTACTAATTTATCAAGTCTCAGTTAATGTTGGTAACCCGGGATGAATTGACCAAGTTGAAGCATGAAACTCCCGCATTAGATCCTCGCGTACATACCCTAAAACCCATACTCGTGCATGGAAACACAATAACTATTCATTGCCTATCGTCCAACTAGGAGGAGGGTCCTCACATGCCACCAACAGTCGTAGAACTAGGCCTTCTGAATCCGATAGCTGCCTCATCCTCACTCATTCTAGGAGGGTAGAAGTCCCAAATAAATTAGAAAGATAAGTCTACCCCTGACCGTCATGCACCTCCAGATTCATCTCAGAGGACAAGGCCATGAGCTTCCACTCACCACTGGCCTCTTGCACTACCTATATCTAAGTCTTCCTGATCTATTCATCATCTACTGCATTACCTTTACCAGATGTATAGGCAAGCTCAAAATTGAAGG
Source organism: Viscum album (assembly GCA_963277665.1). Classification (NCBI taxonomy): domain Eukaryota; kingdom Viridiplantae; phylum Streptophyta; class Magnoliopsida; order Santalales; family Viscaceae; genus Viscum; species Viscum album. The sequence continues at coordinate 1,561,693,918 of OY728156.1, forward strand.
ACTGTAGGTACTCAACCCACCTTCTCCACCTTAGATTCAGGTCACGCTGAGTAATGATATACTTGAGGCTTTCTTGGTTGGTGAAAACCACAAAATGATCTCCCAACAAATAATGTATCCAATAGTGAAACACATGCACAACTTCTGCCAACTCGAGATCATGCGTCGGGTAATTCCTTTCATGTGGCCTCAACTGCCGAGACCCGTACGCAACAACTCGGTCTCTCTGCATCAAAACGGCTCCCAGCCCAATCCAAGATGCATCATAGTTAACTGTATTGCTCTTCCCCTAATCTGGGAGTATCATGATCGGTGCTGATGTAAACCGTCCCTTATAGTATTGAAAGGTTGTCTCGTAAGGTTCTGACCAAACGAACATCACACTCCTTTTAGTCAGTCCCATCAACGATGCTTCTAAGCGGGAGAAGTCTTGAATGAAGCATATATAGAAACCAGCCCGCCCTAAGAAACTCCATATCTCATACACGTTCTTAGGTTGCTCCCAGGAAACTACTACTCTCACCTTCTCTGGGTCTACTGCAACTCCTACCTCTGAGATAATGTGACCCAGGAAGTGAATCTGGTCCATCCAAAAGTGTCACTTTGAGAGCTTAGCATATATCTGATGCTCTCTCAGTGTACTCAATATGATCCCAAGATGGGTGGCATGGTTGTGTCGAGTGTGAGAGTACACCAATATTTCATCCATGAATACTACCACAAAAGAATCAAGATACGTATGGAACACACGATTCAACAGAGCCATAAAAACTGCCGGCACGTTCGTGAGTCCGAACGGCATAACTGTATACTCATATAGACCATACCTACTCCTAAAATCCATGAGAGGTATATCAGATAGTCTCATGCGCAGCTGATGATATCCTGATCTCATGTCAATCTTCGAGAACACTCGTTATCCACGAAGCTGATCAAACAGATCATCAATCCTCAGTAAGAGATATCAGTTCTTAACCGTCAATTGGTTCAGCTTCTGATAATCCATGCAAAGTCGAAGGGTACCATCCGCCTTCTTCGCAAAAAGGACCGGAGAACCCCAAGGAGTAGTACTAGGTCGGATAAAACCCTTCACTTGTAGCTCCTCTAACTGCCTCTTGAGCTTCTATAACTTAGGCATGGCCATACTATAAGGAGGAATGGACACAGGTGCTGCTCTAGGCACAAGATCAATAGAGAAATCCACCTCACACACCGGAGGTAGACCTCAAAAGTCGTTCGGGACGACATCCAAAAAACGAACAAGAACTGGATGGAAATCCTTCTGAAAATCCCCCTGATCATCCAGATATAAGCTCACAATCTGGGCTGTGACTCCACCTCGCACATGATTCTCTGGTCCAGCTCGACTCGCCTGAACATCCCATTCTCCCTTATATAGAAACTCTCCGCCCTATAGTGATGTGAAATGCACCCAGCGAAGATAGCAGTCTACAAAGGATCGAAAGGGAACAAACCAGTCCATATCGAGAATGATATCATAGCTCATCATCTCTAAGACATAGAGGTCCCAAAGGAAGTGACACCCTCCAACCTCAAGGGGGAACTCCTTACACTTATTCACACTAGCCGTCCTAGTCCCCCAACGGAGTGTCTAGCGTCATGATATCAGAAGAAGAAGAAACACCGAGCCCAAGGCTCTCCACAACGGGTACAGATACGAAACTACGTGTAGCACCTGTATCAAAAAGTACTGAAGATTAGACAGAAGCTACTAGAATAGTACCTCTGACTGTAGAAGGTTCGGGAACCTTCTCCTGCTGGGTCTGTTGCACTACATATGCCTGCCCAGTGTCGCGGCCCTGCGACACATCCTAGCTACACTAAGCTATCCCGCACTGGTGCCTCTGTGATCCTGGTGTCTGGCTACCACAGCCACGACCACCATCTCTACCTACACGCACTGATGTATTCCAGTTTCCTGACTGGTAAGAATCCACTGGTCCTGCTCCCGCACACAGAGTATGCATAGAACCCCTCTCACTAGCCACTGGTGGAAACGCCCTACAAAATCACTACAGATGAACCACCTAGCTGCAAGCTCAGCACTCCACTGGGTCTCGTGGACACTGCAGTATCTTGTGCCCTTCTCTACCACACTGGTAGCACCCAAACCTTTCACCTGAAGCATTCTTATGACTGCTACTGCTGCCCTGAGAATAGTCCATCTGTCTGTTCCTCTTTCCAGCAGAAAAACTACCAGTAACTGGTGCTGAACCGCCTTGGCCCACACCACTCGATTCCCACAGGTTCCTCTCTGTAATCAACACCTGGTTCACAATCGCGTGTACATTAGGCAACCTGAAAACATTCACCAATGCTTGGATTTTATAACAAAGACCATCCTTAAAACGTCTGGCTCTCAACATCTAATCACCCACCATCACGGGTGAAAAGCGTTGATGATCCATAAAACGGGCTGAATAGTCCATCATCGACATAGAGCCCTGCTGCAGATTCATGAACTCTCGAGATCTATCTACCCTCATCATCTCGGGAAAGAATAATTCATAGAAGACTGTCTGAAAATCCTCCCACGCCATGTCTATATATTTCTCTGACTGGGTGGTAACATCCCAACACCTCTTGGAAAAATCACGCAGCATGTAAGTCACAAGCATGACCCTCCGCCCTAGAGGCGTCTCAAGATCCTCGAAAATAGTTTGCATCGATCCTTTCCAAGACTCCGCAGTCTATGGTCCTCCATCCCTTGAAAATGTAGGCGGATGCTGCAGCTGAAAGATACGTGTCAGCTCGGCCATTAATGTGGCAGCCTGCGCTGCCCCCTAAAAGGTCTGCATGAACTGCATAAATCCCTCATGGAACTGCGCCTCCATTACTGTGTCTGGTATAGCAGCTGGCGCCGCATCATGCTCTACTAGAGGATCAACTAGTAGCCCATGGACCACCATCTTCGGAGTATAATCAGTGCCGCTCTCCTAGGGAACAACTCGCGGTCGTTTAGGCGGCATGACACTACAAGGTCAAAAGAATGCCTTAGATTCAAGATTATTAAGGCTAAAGCGAAGGAACCACAATGGTACAAGATGAATAATGCATTTCAATATTAGAAAAACAAGACTACACGGCGTTTACACTGACTACACGGCGTGTACTTGAATTATCTTCCCCTGCCCGGGTCCTTACAAATGGTTAAGCCACACAACTCCGGTTGAACAAAAACTACACGGTTTGTATAATATCTACATGGCGTGTACGGTGTTATTTCCCAACTTCCTGTGTCGTCTGTGACCGGGACGACTACTCGGCTTGACACCACACGGCGTGTTACACCCAAACACAGCGTTTACACCCCCCGTTTCCTAGCCCCATGGCTAACACAACACGGTCTGTTCTCAGACAAGACTACACTTCGTGTCCCACAGGTACACGACATGTTCCGGGAGAGGTGACACTGGCTCGTGTTGTTAGTTACATGGTCGAGTCCCCAGGTCACACTACACGACGTGTCCATCATTGACAGGGCGTGTTCTATCAAGGATTTCACCGACCAGTGTTGTTAGTTACACGGCCAGACTCCGGGTCAACAGAACACGGCGTGTACATTCGGCACACGACGTGTTTTACCCATACTCTTCCCTTCTCCGTGTCGCCGCCATCACGGTTTTTGACACGGGAAGAGAGTACACGGCGTGTACTCAGGGTACACATAGTGTACTCAAAAGGTTCATTTATCTTCCCAAATAGAAGATCGTACACATTGTGTATAAAAATACTACACGGTGTGTATACTAGGTTTCCAGATAGTATGACTCAGAAACTTCCCCAGAACCAAAAAAAATATAGTAAAACAACACATAAGTTTCAAATTCCGACCCATGAGGGTCCATACTCCCCACGAATAAAATTTTGACATCTTATACGTGTTATAACCAACAAAAAGTCAATGATCCACCAAATTATGATTAATGTGGGCCCATAATCCCCAAAAACCAATGTTTGGCATCCATTTTGTAAACAAACTCACACAAGAAAATACCCTATCACAAAGCAGGTATTTATAATGATGCTATCACAACAGAATTCTTTTCTATCACTATTACTATCACAACAACATGCAATTTATAATGCACCTACATGGCGTTGAAACTATGCATGGCATGTGATATCTAGCATGTGCTTATATGATGCATGAGACTTCATACCCTCATCTCATTGGGTTTCAACTAAATTGAACCCATAGATAAAATATAAATTGCACAATCTCAAAATGCATCAACCAACATTGAAAACATATCAACCGTAAAATTGCAAAATCCAATGAATTGCAAAACAAGGTAAATGGGTTTTTTTTTCCTGTACGCGGGTTAGCTATGCGCGGGCACAGCTTATTACCAACTACAGTTTGTCCTATCCCTGACTACGACTCCAAATAGTAAGACAAAGAAATGAAATCCCCTCTGATACCACTTTGTAATGTCCCAGACCCGGGTGCCACGCAACAGGTGCCCCTAGCCCGGTTCGCCACACGACCTCAAGCGCATTTCCCCAAACGCTAGAGGCTGCCGACTAGCAGCCAGGGCCCAGTTCTGATAGTGGGGAAACTATGCCCTCATTTGTCAATGTGTAGAATAACGAAATTTAAATAAAACATACAACAAATAGCAGAAGCAGTAAACCATGCACAACTGAAATAAACAACATTATATCAGTAATGGTGCTACAAGTCTCAAGTACTATGAAAACTGCCAGAATATGTTATACATCAATACAGTACAACACAATGCAGGGTACATCAAAACATAGAAAAACAGCTGGCAGCGTCATGGCGAGCCTAGGCTCAGTCCCATGCCCTCCAACTCCTCTGCAATAGTTAGGTACCTGTATAGGGACTCTTTCCCCTATCTACCCCAGTAGCAACATAATCTATTCTGGCCGAAAAGCATGACTCAAACAGGGTGTGAGAAATATATCTCAGTAGGCACCCACCAAAGGCTCGTGCCCAACTACGTTCTAACATGCAACAATAGTGTACAGTAGTAAAATGAAATAAGGTTAGAAGTACTCAAAAGTAACTAAATACTAGTTATATTGACATTTTTAATATTCATTTAATCCATTTAATATAAGAAATTTCCACAGTGCATTTCTATGTAAACAACTAGTGTCCTCAGACACGTAAACTCCTACCCTTGGGTAACGAGTATCCAACACAAGAATCTGCCCTCAGGAATAACTGAGTTTTTCCCTCATCCATAGGTAGTGTCACCCTCCGGCACATAGTCTATCGCCCTCAGGCACGAAATAAGTTTCCCTCAGGTGAAATAACTACAGCCCTCGGGCTAAATAGTGCAGTGCCCACAGGCTAATCACAACAACACCCTCAGGCTAAATAGGTAATCGGGCCATGCCCAACACATCAAAATGCAGTAAACAAGAAATTCCTCTCAAGGAAATTTTACAATTACTACATTTATGGTATACCCTCATGTATCCTGGACAAACATCTAAACATTGAAACACACCCCCGGGGTAGTTTTAGATTCATGAAACGATCCCAACCATCATTTTAATAACATAATTACATACCTAATCCACTATAGGTGTTTAATGTAGCAACGACCTCAGCCACATGACACCCCCACAAGGGATCGTGGCACAAAAACACACAAAACACATGGAAGTTGAAAAATCAAACACCAAGCCACCTACACTATTCAACAACGAACGTTATACCTGAACACCTACTCCAAAAATGCCCAAGAACGGTGTATATCTGATGAAGAACAAAACCCATTCAAATGTAAATAGCTTCTGTTTGTGGAATAATTGGAAAGAAACATACCAGGAGAGGAGAGGGCTTACCCGTTCGGTTCCATCGAGATCATCCGAAGCTGAATCGGATTCCAGACGAACACTCGGCGGATCATCAAAGGTTCGACCGTCCTCCTTGGCTCCAAAATGGCTCAAATGCCTCCTCTGCCAAATGAGGAGGATACTTCCTGTTTTAAGCAGAAAAAATAAAGTACACGGCTTGTACTTACTTTATTTAACTGTTCCTCTGGTGGCACCGCCACACTGTTAATCTGTCAACATGAGTACACAACATGTACTCCCGAGTACACGGCGTGTACAGTCGCCCAGCTAGAGGCCACTCCACCGCCTTACTGTTTAAGCCTGGCGACTGACAACATAGCATGTAAGGTACCACTACACGGCGTGTAGTCGATTCCTACACCCCTCGTCCCCGACATGGCTCCACGCCCCGCGTACCCATCCCACATGGCCAAAAGTACACGATATTTAGAAAAAGTACATGGCGTGTTGTTCCAAAATTTAGGATTTTTCCCCATTTTCCATATTTTCTCAAAATCACTTAAAGAAAAGAGAAAAAAGAAGCTCTTACCTCAAAATAAGAAACGGGTACTTACATTAGGATAATTAAATATTTATAGGGTTATCATACATTATTGGAACATCTGAGAAGGTGAAATCAAAGTTAGATTGTTTGTTCATTTTCTATAACATCTTTTCACAATATCTTCTGGAAACCATATATTTAACTATAGACGTGAAGAGTGCTATATTTTTTTATTATTACTAATAAAAGAATCAAGATCCTCTCTAAGAATGTAAAATGCTCAACATGATATTTTTTATCTGTACTGCAAAATTTGATGTAATTATCCAAATAGATTTGAGATTTAAATAAAGCATGAAAGTATAAATTAAACCAAGATTGAATTTTTCATTAAAATATAAAAAAATATTTTAAATTTTTATGTTTTTATTAACATAGATACTTACTAAAATCTATAAACAAATAATCCAACAAAAATAATTTAATGATGAAATTCTATTAAACACTATATACATTAAATAATATCATTTTATTGATATTTAACCTCTAGTTTCTCATCATTATCCAAAATTATTAATCATGATTTAAATATTAAATTTATAGTATTTTAATTTAAAATTAATACTATAAGTTCTAAACATTATATAACATATTTTAATCTAGTTAAATTATTTAATTATTGTTTATGATAAAATTGAATACTAAAATAGAATATCCTCTCACATAACATTTCTATCTCTAATTAACTTCAAATTAACTTATATACAATTTAATAAAATTATTTTGGGTAAATATAAATATGATATCATCAATAGAGATGTACAAAATCAATGTAATATTTATATAAAATATTTTTTTTTACTATTACTTTCATACATTTTTTATAATAAAAATTAATAATTGATTATACCATGTTATGGATGAACGTATAATATTTAATACATATCTTGTAAATTAATAAATATGATCTAGTGAGATCATATTTTAAAAAAGCAAACACCATTTACTTAAAAATTCATTGATAAGAAAACCATTTTAATATTAAATCTTAATATCCAATAAAAAATTAATAAAATTTATATATTCTTTGAAGTTATGTTAAATCAGAATTGACTCAAGTAAAAATACCTGAGTGAAATTTTTTCCATTATCTGTACCCTTTTCTTAGGTCCTTTATCAATAGTTCTTGAATTTTTCTATATAATTTATCCTTTTTCATCACACTTTTTTTAAAAAAACACATTTGGTTCATTTATATATAGAATTTATTGAATGTTTGGTTAGGTTTCATACATTATTTAAATAAAATTGATTATGTTCTTATTCCATGGAAATAAACTAACTGTAATAACCCAATACATTATCATTGATTTTATATAGAAATTTCAATACTAACATCACATACACACATTCATTATAGTGGGAAATTTTCATACAAAATGGCTAATAAATTTTAAAAATAACATTGTCGATTTTATTATACATCAATAACCTCTTATTTCTAAGTAAAATAGATAAGTATTCCTCATTATCTAGATATTCTATTTCTATTTGATAATTATTATACTCTACAGGGATAAGAAAAAAAATTATAGTAGATAAAGGCTTTAATAATTTATATAATGAGTCATCACTGACCATATGTTTTAAAAAGGTTTCTTGAAAAGATTTAATTTCATTAAATTTCTCATATACCATGTCACTAACCTTTTGTGTCCTTTTATTAATGTCTTATTAATACTAATTGGTGTTTGATATACCAAGGATGATTCGTTAATTTTATTTTAAATCAAATTTTCCAAGATTATCCTTGGTATTTAGAAATAAATCTTTGAATACAAAAATATAGATGTAATGAATATTATGATTCACTCCATTAAAATATCATATTATTTTTTATTTAAAAGAATACATCATGAAAATAAATTTATAGTTTATCATGTGGTATTTATAGACTCTGATCTAATAAATCAATATAGATTCACACAATATTGTTCCATTAATATCTCAAAGGGTCACATTCCAACATTTGACTATATTAATATATTATAGTTATTTTAGTATATATAAGTTTATTTTTATGTAATTTCTACCATAAAAGTATTTAAATTTAGTATTTTCAAAAACTATTATGATTAATACAGATATTAATAATCTATATGTGTTTATCTTCTTAAATAAGATAATAAATAATTTAAATCCACTGGTAACATTTTTTATTGATAAATAAAACCTAACTTTAATTAATATAGTCATCATATAGGGAAAAAACATAGATTTTCCCATACAATGTTGTATATTTTATTAGTCTAACCATGTTCATATAAACAAACTATAGAGGTACAATGGTTATAAATCATATACTATCTTGATAATGAAATTTTTTATCTACATTCAAAAGGATTACATAATTTTTATAAATTAAACCAGAACTAAGGAAGATAATTAAAAATATCTATATCAAGTAGTTTATATAGATTTCATATCTTTAAGTGACAAAATATTACATGTCAAAGAAAAAAAATATATTCTATAACACATAGTTAAGGAATATTAATTCAGATCATGACTTACCTCTCTATGTAAAAATATGGTAATGTTTTTTAGGAAAGATAATGTATCTATGGTAATTTTTGGGAAATTTTTTATTTGATTATATCATTCAGTACCATCGATGAAAGGATGATCTCATCTCTCTCAGTCACCGAATTCCATGCCCTAGGTTTGATTGTCAATGTAGAAGACCCTCCCCCCTTAGTGGGGGGGGGGTCTCCCAACTCCCAATGATGGTGGTCGACCATAAATCTTCTTCCAATTCTTAAACCCTAAGTGCATCTCCCTATTTCTTCTAATTTATCTTTGTCTGAAGGTTTACTAGTTATTCAATATAGTCCCGAGGTTATCGATTTCAAATATGGAGTTTACTAACACATCATCCTTGCTGCATTAGATACTTATTACAATATTCAAACACTATCATCTCTTGGTCGACACATTCTATAACTTCATATTTTGTTCTTGCAGTTTACCAGAGACTGAGAAAGTGTGGTACCTCAACTCCAAACACATCATTATAAGTATTTCCTTAGAGGAAGATTTGATACCAGCTTGGATGTCTGCACCTTGAATCGACAATTGATCTCACTTTATTCTCTTCAAATGGTCATATGAATTCTACATGAAATGTGACACAACTAAAATGGTAGTATGGGTATGATTACAAGAACTTCTGATTCCATTTCAAAATACATCGATTCTTTGTATACTTGGAAACCGCCTTAGTCATTTTTTATGTTCAAATAGTAGGACGATGGCTATCAGCTGTTTGATTTCTCCAAGAATATGTATTGAAGTTGATATGTCGAATCCTTCTGTATAGTTATTTTGGGTCCTTGTAAGTGAATAGTTCCATTATTATCACTCTGTTATCTTTGAATACCTGTATGAAATCTATCCTCGGTGTTATAAAATAGGTCATATAATGGAGGATTTCAGACATTATAAACTGATGTGGAAGGAGTCAAGCCTGAGTGCTAAGAATAAGAGTTTTTTCCTAGGTGATGCTTTGGTTTTCAGTATAAATATAATGGTTTTAGACTGTAGTGGAGAAATTGCAAGTGGTGATTTGGTTTCCCCTGATCGACCTCACAACCATGATGTTTAGACTCTAAACATGACGAACTTAGTCCAGGGGGTGTCAAATCACAAAGACACACCTCTGGACCCAAATATTTCAGTCATTTTTAATGATTTAAGAACAATATGGGAGTGGGGATTTCGAAAAATATTTTAGTCTGTAAGTGTGTTTTATAGGCTTTTGGTGAATGAATTTATGGAGTATCTATTTCAAATGAAATTTTGGTTTATTCGAACACTCTAACTATTAACGGTCCTCATGGTGGTGAGGTTTGATCTGGAAACAATCATATATATGATGTGGAATTACAAATAGAGGATTAGGGAGTACCTAGGACTCTTAAATTTTCATCATATAATGAGGCATTTTGGCCAGGGAAAGTTACCTCTGATGGTGTTTAGGAATAGGTTCATAAGAAAAAAATTATATCAAGTACTTGGAGGAAGGTGGTTGGTATAGAATTGGGTACCATTTTTATGGTTTATCTAACAACGATCTGTTGCAAGATTTTCAAACTGAACCAGTCAAATTCTCTATGGACGAGAATAAGACCCTTTAGTATTGGTCTAGTGATGAGAATTCCAACCAATTAGCTAGTGATTCAAATGAATATGGTTAGGGAAAATGTCTTCCATACCTAGAAAGTAACAAGAGTCATATGGTCATTTATAAAGAGTGAAAAGACTAATCATATTTCCCACTACCAGTTGAGACCAGATCTGTGAAGAAGTATAAATCTAAGCTAGTGGATATAGAACCCCCCAAGGATGTCTTTAAGTAGGGGGATACTACATCAATGCTGAGAAATCCTTGTAATTACATATGTAGTTGGGAGAAGAGATGTACCAATCTATTTTGATGAATAAATCTACTGAGGAGGATTCCAATAGGATAATGTGTAGATTATTAAATTTATCTTATAATGATTTGAAGTGTTCTTGGATCGACAATACAAATATTATATTGATAAGGGGGTTCAAGGATGGTAAGATCAATATTGAGGAGTACATTTAGTCTTGGGACCTGCTGGTATTCATGTTCGACGATCTTTTATTGGATAAACCTGATACACATGTAAACACTATCTCATGGACGTTATTTAGGGAGTTAAAATCGGGAAGACATAATTTTTCTTATAATGGATCCATTATTTCCTTTTGTGGTTGAACTATTGGTCTCTCAATTTTTCCTCAAAAGTGATTGAGAATAAAAAAAATATATAATTTTTATTCAGTTATATCATATATTACCCCTCATTGAATATATTTCATGTGTTGATTAGATTATATATGAAGTTCAAAAATTAAAGTATATTTTAAATACATTATTTACATTGGATATTTACATTTCACAGTCATACCACCAAAACTTCTTATTTTATCAAAAATTGACATGTTCTATCTTTAATCAAGATTTTAAAGGTAGAATTTTCTTCTGTCATGTTTTAAGATCATCCATTATTAATGTACCTTTTATTCATACTATTAATACCTAAAAGATAATACATCTAATTAGAAAACTAATGTTTTGGTGTATAAATTTTTTTGGTTCAAGATTGAATAACTTATCAGAATATAATTAACCTGAATTTAATCAACTTATGATATTTGATGGCAGTCAAATACTTTTATGTTTTTTTATTCTAATGTTTATATAAATTTTGAGTGAACACTCTCTACCATGGAATCCTATAATTTGGAAAATAATACAACAATGCTGATAAAATGGTCTGATTTTCATTGTAATTTTTCAAAAAATTAAATTCATTATAAATTATGCCTTTTATATAATTTTTATTTCATAAATGTTCCAAAACCCCTTTTTTGATATAATTTAAATGTTAATTTTTTCAAATTCAAATAATTTTAAACATTATTTTAATCTTAGGATTCACATCAAGCCTAGATAAATGTAATAATCTTATAAATATATTCTAGATGGATTTGAAATGTTGTGTAAAGGTAACCCTAAGTTTCAAAGGGTCAGATAATAGTAACGAATCCAATGTGTACGGGTAAGATGAATTATAGATTCTATGTAATGGTAATTCCTGTTTTCTATGAGTTGTGTAAGAGTATGAAGGGATTCATGTAATGGTTATCCAAAAGGCATAATTCATTCATTAATGTAAACTGGAGTTTTTATATATTTTGTAAGGGTATCATGATATTAAAAATAGAGATTTAAAGGTCCTTATGGCTCTTTATAAATGTAAGGTTGAATTTTTATGTGTTATGTTAAAGTATATCCTAGTTTCTAGAGTCCTCGTAATGGTAACCTTAGGTTTTAATGGGTTAAAACAATGATTCATAGGGTTTGTAAGGATAAATCCAGTTTACCCGTACACTACAATCATTTTGGGGAATATAACTAAAAACAAATTTTTTTATCTCTATCCAAATAATGAACCTGTAACTTTATTTTGATGATTTTGGAAGCCGAAAATCATGATAATTAATTCCTTTGGATTTTTTAAATAATTTATCTTCATTATTGATGATTTTGAATGTTACATAAATATGTTATAATTAAAATAAAAATTTATTAATGAATTTATGTTATGAGTTTTTATAATATGAACAAGTTCACTATTTTTTGTATTAAAAATATATTTACCTTTTCTATCTTTTGTTTTTAGAGATCTTATTATGTTGGAAAATCCATTAAATTCCATTACACAAGATCTGCGCGGTGTACCTTGATCAAACCAATTTCTTCATTATTTTCCAGGTGGGGATGAAGCCTCTCCCTCTCTCATTTATTCATGGGTTCATATTTTTAATAAAAAAATTCCATGTTTGGTTCTTTATTATTACCCTCTCCTTATTTTATGAATTGATTATAATTATTTCATTTTGATGTTTCTCAAAGAAATAATAATGATATCTTAAATGATAATAATCAGAAAATTTTGATATAAATAATAATGAATTATCATTTTTTTATCAAATTAACTAGGAGAGAGAAATTATTATCTCATGTATATTATTTTTAGAAATAAAATAATGGAGTTAGTTATACGAATCTAAGGAAAGTGGATTGAACTAATTGATTTTTGGACATGATTCGAGTGATTATTCCATGGTGAACCTTTTGGAGTTGATATCAGTAACCTTGAGTTGGTAAGTTCATTAAAATTTGGGTATCTCGTTTACACATGTCTCTATGGTTTAATTCTTATTTTGGAATACTCTGTTTTTTGTGAATGATTATTATTTCATGTTGGTGTTTTTAGGACTAGTGAGACCCATCTACGATGGATGATTCTAGGAGTTTGATTATATAGATTGTATTTTCTGTCTGGTTTTAATCACATGTATTGATATGATGCAACTATATTCTCATGATGAAATTATATTCCATCCTTGTATTCTCTATCATGTTATCAGTTTTGAAATTACATTGGTGGTTGTTCTTGGTACTCAAAATAGGTGGAGCATCGTGAAATGAATATCTCTTAGAGGGTTTTGTTCTTGTCCTTTAAAATGGTGATGATGGACACAAGCACAATGTAGGTCGATGATGACCTAAAGGCATGACCAAAAGGTAGACCCATTATGTTAATGTAGTCCTAAAGGTGTAGCCTATGTTAGATAAATTGATTTCATGATGACCTTGAGGCTTGAATCGAGGCACAAATGGGGGACCACATCCTGGTGGTCTAGCTTATGATGGAGCCAAGATATGACCACCTAGCATCCTGATCCATCTCGATGCCTTACGACTATAAGGACACATGACTATGAAAATTTAATATTTTACCTAATCATTGGAGACATTACTAGATTATGCTTATTGTATGGATCTCAAGTAGGTTGGATAGGGGGTTTGTGGTAGCTTCGTCAGTGCAAGACAACTCGGTACATGATTATATATTGTTAAGTTTATTTTTAATTTATTATTATCACGGAATTCACTTTTTATATATGTGTACAATTTTTATGTACAAATTGATGGTGTCCTAATGAATTTTATTATTCATACCCCATATGTACATGGAAATATTTTTATAGACTTCATTTATATGGATCTAATAATGGGAAAGGGACAGTGGAAAACCAATGAGCTAATAAGCATGGATCTAGGAGTTATATTGGGATATATTCTAGAGGGTAATATAGTTTTATTTTTTTACTTACATTAACTCTATATACTCTATATTTCCATGAAAATTTATTATTGAAAATATATTTTTTAATGAAGAAATTCATTATTAAGTTATATAGTTATAGAAAATGCATGCCCCAAATTTGTTATTTAATACCTATGTAATAGATTTTCTTGTTGTATTTAAAATGAAACTCTCTATCTTAAATATTTAAAATGTTTCTACTATAAAATTACTCTTAAGATTTGTATATTAATAGTTATGATAAATCCTAATTGACACAGATGGGAGAAGTGATGGTCTGGACCAGTAGGAAGATACCCTATGGAGCCTAATTATATGAGATTACGAGGGATATGGCATAATTTGAATTTTCCCTTGATAAATAAAAAGTTGAAATTTAAAAATAGGCACATGAAAAAAAATGTGAAATAGGTCCCAGATTCTAGAGATCACAACCCAAACAATGATTTCCAAAATGCCATAATAATGGACCACTACGCATGCATTTCCATTATAGTGTATGTTGGTGTAATAAGGTTTCATTTATATAGAACTTGTTAATATTAATATTAATGTTTTATTTTTCATAAAATAATAGTTTTTTGTATCCCTTTCAATTAATACTTTATATAAAAAAATTAAAGATGAGTTGATGAAAATTAAATTTTGATATGAAGAAACTAACCTTGTATATTTGAAAAATATATGGTTTTAACACTATTTTTTGACAAATTCGTGAATTTTTAAAAAAGTATTTCTTTCAAATAATATTATTCTATTTTTTCCAAATTATAATATAATTTAATTATGTATGATTTCATATTTATAATGGTTAAAAAAATTTATTTTTTCTAAAAAAATATTTTACAGTAAATGAACTTGTTTTATATAAAAGTGTAAACTATCAAATGTAGATAATTTTTATAATACAGTAAATATTATTTTTTAAATTATCATTTAAAAGTTATCCAATGGTGAATTTTTCATTATTTAAGATACATTCCAATTTTTAGGTAAATATTATATATGGTATAAATATATGGTATGTATTATGAAAACAAATTAGCCTAAAAGTAATGTAATAAATTTTATAAGGGAAATACATGAAAAAAAAAATATTTACACATGAAGAAATTTAATATATTTTATTAATTTAAAAATCATTAAATAAATCCTCCAAAACATATATAATATTTTATGGGTTTAATATCAATTCCTTATTAACATTACTCGCATCCCTGGCACTAATTGTATTATTTTATTATGTTAAGATATTTTCCATTCAAAATAATTAAAACCACATCGATTAAGTGAAAAACATGGTCGAAAACATGGTAAGGATCTTGGTTTTGGTTACTTTATCATATAGAGTCTAGAACATCTATTTAGAAGAAAAAATAATTCCCACTCTTTTTCTATAATTACCCACCAAAACTCAACTCATCTTCACTCAAAACCCAATAATCTTGAATTTAATATTTATATCACTCTCTAAATCCCTTGAATGGTGTTTCCATCATCTTAATAATCTCCTCCCATGTTTTTAGAATCACCCTTCTAAGTTAAGGGATCCTCTATAATCCTTTTTATTTCAAATGTGTTCTTTGTACCAAATCTAATTTTTCCAATTAGTCACATTTTAATTTTTTGACACATAACTTTACTATCCATATCATTCCCATGTAATTATATAAAATTGTTCACTCTTATTAATTCTTCCCATTAACCATTATGTAAACACATTATGATGTCAAAAATTATCATGTGATTTGGTCATAGAAAATGTTTATGAAGTGAATACCCATCCCCATTTCTACTCATTTGTATTCACCTAGATTCACCTATCATTAATTATTTTTAGAATTAAATATATATAAACCACACTCCCCAATAATGGTATTAAAAGTATTTAAAGACATTTTTATGTTGTATGATCAGTATGACGCACATATGTATATACATGATATGAATATGATGGGAGGTTAAATATTTATATATCCCTCTAATGTATTGTGTAATGTTTTCATATAATGAAATAAAATATATGGTAAATGGGATTTTATCCTAAGGACACTATGTTATGATATTTTAACTATTATTATGGTATTATGCATATGACATATTTTTTTATGTTGTTCTGTATTCCTATGTTTTATTTATTTGATCATCTTATATCATGCTTAAATTGTAAGATTTGTGATTATCACCTCTATAATGTCACCTTTATATACCTATTTACTAACTTGTATTAATTACATCAAGTTTTTCTTTGATAATTCCATAACTAGGATTTATATCCCAACACTTTTGTATGTACTTCCTTACGTTATAATGTGCAATATGAGAAGAATCGAAGGTACCTAAGAACATGTTTCAGTTTTTTTATATTATGTTGATTTACCCATGTTTCAATTTAATGTGATATGTTCCTAATATCCAAAATATACAAGGACTTTCCTATATTATTTTATTATGTTTTTATTTATGTAATTAATCATTAAATAAGAAATATAATGATATGGGATTTCAATTACTATCTATTTTCCTACTATAAAGGGATCTCATTTATTAATTGTTTGACATATGTGACATTTAATATAATTTATTACTACTTTTATAATCTAAGATGTTATTTTATTTATTTAAATATATTATTTTTTCAAGGACATGATAAAATGGTATAACCTCTCTACTAACAAACATAATATCCTCACTACTAGTTTGTACCCTCTTGCATGTGGGGAGGTGCACAAGTTGTCATGTGGAACTCTATCTCAGACATGATGGTTTAGTTCAATGCATTACATATATAACATTTGCTATATCATAATATTCTTGTTTTTTAACATAAATTGACTATGTAAGAAAATTTTACTATATAAGATTTTTCTACCATTAATAAATTAAGATATATTATTAATTAGACTCTCAGTGACTAAATTTATCTTAATAACATTATTTAAATAAATTTAAGATAATAACATGGTAGATATAACATGTAAATATACTTAATATTTTTTTTTCAAAAATTCATTGTTCAAATCTAAATCTGCTTTAAAAATTGATATATCTTTTATTATTTTATATAGGTACACTCTAGATTAATATTTTAACGACTTAATACCAAAAATAATGAGGTATTATAAAAAATTAGTTATAAATTTATTTTAATTCTCAACAAATAATATATTAAAAACATATTTCATTACAAATATTTAGTTTACTACTATAGTGGAAATCAAAAATAGTGAGTTATTATGACATTATTTTCTATTTTAATCATTATTAGTGGACAATTCATCGTTGTCACTCTATATTCCAAATTCCATTATGATTTTTATTACATTGATTATATTAAATTTCATATATTCCATTAATTTTGGCATGGAAAAAATTAGAATTATATTGATAGGTTTATTACACTTATATAAAATCACATCAATTGATTTTCTTCATTTATTATTAATATAGAATTAGTCGAGAAAATTATTTCATTTAGTTCTAAAATTCCTTAGAAATATTTTTTAAAACCGCATGTGCATATTTTCTTGCGAGCTATGTGAATTTATCTTCACGGAACCATATTTTCCTATTACTGATATGTTATTTCATTCCCATGGAATTACATGTAAGTACATATTTTTTTTTCCTTATTATAGACTCTCACCAACTAATCTCTTAGATATTTTATGTATTGATATTCTCATTCAACATTAGATTCATCATTTTTATAATATATTTTTTTCACATTGACTCTAAATACATTTTTTAGATTTAAATTATTTTATATAAATCATTTGTATCAATGATATATTTTTCACTACTAGTTCATCATATAATTTTTTAATTTATATGAAATCATCATACATGAGTTGAACATTATGACTCAGTAAATATATCACCCATAACATATTTTTATTTATTGAAAATTCCTTAACTATTCAGAATCTTTTTTTACATCATTTTGTAGATTTATATTTTTAAGAATGATATCATTTGATATATAGTTCTTAAAATTTATCATTGGAGAGATTTCAAAAATTTATTCATAGGTGAAGATTCTATAATCTCATTGGATATAAATATAATGTAAATCATCTCAATAATTTTATATTCCTTTTGATTCATCATATAGTGGAATGTGTTAATATTTTGAATCCATACATATTAATTTCATTGTTGAAAATATATCACATCAAATAATACATTTTGATTTTATTTTTTTTCCATTATTGTTTTGAAAATGTGTACGATCTTCCATTAAATCAAAAATCTAAAATTAGTTTACGTATGGAATATTTTTTTAAATAATACCTTTTATACAAATTTCTTTTTCAAAATAGAAGACATAAAACTAATGTTAATTAAATTATTAAATCAGATAATGAATAAAAACCCTATAATTAACATGTTATATAAAAATTATTTATTCTGAGAAATTAAATAGTAGGATTGGATATTCGAGAAAATGAAATTATAGTGAAAAATAATGTTTAAATTTAAAAATGCTAAAAAATTTGTTAATTCAATATAAATAGTCAAGAAATTTTCATAATAAATAAAATTTTTAAATAATGTAAAAATAAATATTAAATTGAAATTATATATAATGAAAAAAGAATAAAATATATGAAATTATTAAAGAGTTTCAATAAACACAATTCATCATCACCTTTAAATAAATTTTTTAATACATTATTCCTAGGTCTAGAACTTTTTAACATTTAAACCAAAATGAGAGGGGTTATTATAACTATATCTATAAGGAATTGTGATTAAGAACAAGTACAAGAATTTCAAAATTCATGTCCTTATTATCAAAACATCTTCTATTATAGATAATAATAATAAATGTAAATGATTTCAAAGATGAGGTATTCCATGTTCCATTTAAAATATATTATTAATAAAATTTGTGAGAAATAAGGATGAAAAAAATATTGAAATTTTAAAAATAAATAAATATTATACATTTTTCCGGATAGATAAAAATATTTCTAGTTGAAAAATTTTTATTTGGTTTATTCTTTGATTTCACTATGAAACCTTCCTATAAATTTAGAAACAGCGATTGAAAGGTATTATGATAATTAATTATTACATTCAATAACTATAAAACATTTAGTTGACTTAGAACTTATAAAATTATGGAAAATGATATTTTTTTCTTTCATTATATGTTTTCAACATGTAATTTTATTACATTATCGAACAATATAATTTGAATCCAAGAGTATACTGAGACTTTTTATAAAATCATATATTTGGTTTATCTATTGATTTTATAACTTTTTTCAAAAACTCCTATTCTAATTTTATGTGATCCATTTGGCCCTAATTTTTGAAATATATTCTATACATTTTAAAATAGATAAAAATAAACTAGTTACTTATATAAATTTATTGTCCTATAAATTTGAATATATTGACTCTATTTAGAAATCCATGTAAGATTCATAATTTCTAACTCTATACTACATGTAGATCAATATATATAAATCATATATTCCATGTTTCCATTAGGTATCATATATTCTTCATAATAATTTTATAATTAACAATGTCTCAAATTTTACTATAATGAATTCTTTTAGCATAAAATATATATCTATTTTTGTTCATCAAAGCTAACTTTCTAGAGGTTTTTTTCATAAATATGACCTACAACACAATCCATGTTGGATCAATGAAATTGAAATGACTAAAATTGATAGTTATAACTTGGATTCTGTGAATTTAAAAATAAAATTGAGATATCAAATTACTAATATTAGGAATATTAAATTTAAAACACGACCGCCACATAGAAATATCCACACATTAAAAAAATTTAAAACGTTACCCTTATAACAAATTTTGAAATCATATATGGTAGTTTTAAAACCATAAAATTAGACACGAAAATGTTTTTATACTTTCATAAGTTGATTCCATAGAAATAATCACTCACTTTAACACATAAAACCTATTTTATTAATATTCTCCCCAAATATCATAGTTTCTATTACTAATTTCTATTCAAAAAATTCCATTATCTAATTTTAAAAGAACAAATAATCAATATATATATTTTAAAACCCACATTCTCTTTAATAAATTACTACTAAAACCCCATAAATAACATCACATAAAATATACAAATTCATTAAGAGTAACTACTTGTTTTACCTTACTTTACCATGTGCTTTATAAAACCATGTGCCAATCGTGTTACCACTACAAGAGGTTTTTTTGAACCATGAACTCAGGTTCCAAATTTTTTCATAGGTATAGTAATATCACCATGTGATACTAGTTAGGAACCCACTATAATCTCCAAATCATATAGATCAATTTAAAAATTAATAATACTTTCAACATGAATTTAAATATACAAAAAACACTATAAAAGTATTGAAACCAGATTACAGAAGGTAACTCAAGGATTGATAAGAGAAAGAGTTAACTAGACTCTTATTATACCTCCCACCCAAGTCCCAAATATCATATACCAGATCTACCAAACATACCCAAATTACAAAGTACATTATGATAAAATATTTTCGTGAATTGACTTTGGGGAATCCCTGAGAAGATCCCCTGGGTTGGCACATGACATACCTAATGTGTTTTCTCGATCTCCCAGGGATGGAAACTACTTACATGGTATTAAGTAAGAAATAATGGGAAAATATTCACCCCATAAATAATATTATCCCAGAATAATGATTCTATTGGAATTACAACATGCGGACTCTAGAAAGTGGACTCGTATTCCTTAAAATAAGAAACAAATACATGAAAAATCAAAATATTGTACATAAAAATAAACATCCAAAATATCAGAATTAAAATAATATAAAATGTTATCACAACATAAATCATGTAGTATTAATTGGTTGATACAACCCTGTAATAAAACTAAAAATCCAAAATCAACCAAAAGACTCAAACAAATATCTCTACATTACCTTACAGTCATCATCCACCATCAATAATACAAACACTCCACAAGCATAGAAAAGAAAAAACTATTTCTATAATAGTTAATTTGGTCTACCGATTCTAAGTGGAAAAAGTAAGGTTTCATCTTACATCCCAGTATGTAATCTCCACAACATGTATATATTTTATTTTCAAAAACAATAAAAACAATATATTTTGAAAATAAACTATTTAAAATAGATTCTTTACATTTTCAAAAAAACTCACCTATTTCTGAACCCACATTAAAACCCAATATAAAAATCCTTATAAAATTATCAATTTGTGACATCCACCTTTTGAGAACATTAAACCATGAAATATTAGAAAAAAGGCAAAAGAGACCCCAATAAAGTTAATATATAAAGAATAATAACTGACTACAAATTATAATTATCAAGGAAAATCATGAAAATATCTATAAAAATATCATGGAATTTAATGGATGAAAAAAGGAATAAAATAAAACCACCGATAGATAATAAATGAGGGAAGAAAATAATTTTATAAGAGGATACAATAACTAAAATTAAAATAGAAAATATGAATGATGTTCAAGTAAATCATAGTAAAAATAGAGTATGTAATCATATGTAATTATAAAACATACAATGAGGATAAATTTGACATACTTGTGTTAGAAACATCAATATCCTTATTAATGAAGTTCTTAAGTATATATCCAATGAAATACCATAATAAAACCTCACATGTAGAACTCCCCTATTTCTTCCAACCAAATTTTTTGATCTAGTTCATCGAATATGGGCAAGATAGTAACAATTTCACATCCCTTACATTGATAATTATGATTTCTATAATGATAATTATTTGAATCTAGTTGTTCATTAATTATGACATAATAATTGAGAATCACCTTAAGCTAAGAAGATAAGACAAACATATATGATCAACCAAGCTTCTTATACCCATCCATGTGAATTAACTTCTAAATTAAAATAATTAGATATTAATATTTTCAAAATATATGGGAATCCATAGAGGCTGGATACATTCTATTAGTATTGATTTTAAAGAACCAATCCAACTTTAGAATCAGAAACTAGTAATAATTTCCTAATAAAACTATTTTAAATTCAGTTACATTTAAATAAAAGGTAAGTTGAAACATCAATCTAAAATTCCAAATGGTCCTCTAAATCAATATTTTAGAGAAGACTCATTAAAATACCTTTTGGAAAACAATTTGGATACAATGAGACCATTTTAGAACCAATGTTAATTTAAATGTTACCTATTAAATCTCAATAGACACACACACACATGCACACACACACACACAGAGATATATATATATATGTACACATGTCAATACATATCTATACATGGATATATAAACATTAATTTATTTGTGCTGATTCATGGGAAATACCAATGTAGTCGACAAAAAGGCACAATTAAAGTCACGCATCAAAATATATGAATCCCAAGGTAAATACACCAAGCCTAAATATTTTTTCATAACCCAAAAAATAACAATTCTACTTTAATAAACAAATTCATAAAAAATATTAATGTTTTATATTCATTTAAAACACCAACATAATTTTAAAATACACTCTTATTAATTTTATAAAACACTTACCATTCATACAATATCAACATACAAACATAAACATTGAGAGAATATAAAAAAATAATTTTAATCAAAAATTTTACTCATAATGGATTGAAAATATCTTCATAAATTAAAAAAACTGAGAAATTACACTAAAATGAATTTACAAAAACATTGATCATTTAATTTTGTCGTGGAAAGGAAATGAAAAGAAAAACCTACCACAATTGTGTGTAGATGCAATGAAACCCTTGATTACGTATGAAAAAATAGTGAATGAATAAATCACACACACAAACCTAAAACAAGACAACACATTAGGTCCAAAACTCACACTTGTGATTGAAAATTATATATTATGGGTAGAGAAGTTAGTGAAAAATTATAATATGATATAGGAGACCATGAATATGGTTTTAATTTGTGAAATAATGATTAATTATATGTGGAAAATGAAAGAAATAAAATATATAAGAATAATGTGATGTTCCACAAGTTCCCTCCAACTATAATGCACAAACAAAAGGAAATAATACCCCAATTGGGTTTAATACAAATATTAGTTAATCTATAAATTTCATATCATTATAGACTTATTAGGAATTTCTTGGTGTGAAGTTATGTTTTATAGTATGACTATTTTCAAAATCCACATGCCAAAAAAATGAAGGACTATGTTACAGTGTAAACTCATTTTCCATACAAAAGAGGGCCTCAACCTGGGTGTTGGTTGTGATGTGATAATGATTTTCATGGCTACGACCATCTATAAATAAAAACTCCAGTTTCCCAGAACTCCCCAAATCACATGAGAATATCTTATAAAACCAATGTATTAAATGAAACTAAAATAAATTCCCAAAAAGAAATAAAATAGAAGATAAAGTGAAATTTAGGTGTGACAATATATATTACTATAAGAAATTATTGAATTTTTCTAAAGGATGAAAGCTATAAAAAATAATATACAATAAATTAATGTGAATGGTTAAACCAAGAATATTTTTATATAAGGAATCAATATATAGATAATAAAAAAATTATTATTTTGAAAAAATTATTTCAAGAATTGGTTAAAGGTGATTACAAATCTTAGGAGAATAAAAGTAGAACATATATTTCAACAAAAATATAAAAGGTAAATAATAAAGTTATTAATTTTTTTTAACTTAAATGAAGAAGTTTAGTGGAGTTTTCAAAGTGTAATAAATTAATCATCTATTCTGTTTTGAAAATATATATTTTCTATGGGAATATTTTAATTCACATTGTAATTATGTCAAATAATAAATATTGAAATAAAAATTATTGGTTTTCCAAGAAAGGAAACATAAATTATATATTCATTTTTTTTTAATTTCATTGTCTCTAAATGTAAGAATTTTACTCTTTAGTTAATATATGTTTTGAAGGTTTTATTTTTTTTATCCTGTACCGAGATAAACATCTATCCATTTACAATGTGTTTTAGCTAGATGGAGAGAACCTTTCCTATTGAAAATTTTATTTCCATAAATTTTATATTCATACATGGTTAGGTTCATTGATGTTAGAAAATGAACAATGATTACCCACATTAGTCAAACCCTATAATCCATAAAAATTTGAAACTATTTAGAAATAAAATTTTTATAAGTTAGAAATTATTGAAAATTATTAATATAAAAATGATTCCTCCAATTTATACCACTCTGAAATTTAGTATAGAAATATTGATTTTTTGGAACAAAATTGTTAGACAATAAATTTGAAAATCAATAATTTAAACCAATATTGAAAGGTACATGACTAGGTTTATAATATCTTAATAGGTAAAAAGATTGTCCCTATTAGAATTAAAATTACATTAATTCAGATTATTTTTTATTAAAATTAAAAAATTTGGACATTAGTTTTATGACTAGGTCCTAATAATCACTAGTTGTAACATAATGGGATTTATTATTTAACTCAAATGTATGTTTAAAAATTCTAATGTTATCTTTAAAAAAAATTTATTTATCCAAATTATAGTATTTTTTCAAATTATTATTCTTCATCTAATAAAAATACACATATCTAACCATTTATTAGAATCATGGAGTATTATCTTCATTATCCAATGAAAAAGGGTAATGTATAATATTTTAATAATGTTTTTTGAGAATACATTGTTGAATTTCCCATGAAGCACATTTTCCAAAATGTCTTGAAGGACTTCATTTTTTATTTATTTTTGATAACCACCCTTTCAATTGATGATGGGGAACCCTTACAAGGCCCGTAGACATAGACATTGCATGACCTGTAGGTCATAGATGAAATATACAGACAATAACTATATGAAACTGCTCCTCCCTAGCGTTTACATCATAATATGAACTCTCCACCTTCACATGGATGTTCGGCTAGGCTTCCCATGCATGCACAGGCTGGTCCTGATGGAAATGTCATACCCTCTCATCCTTCCACATCCATTAGCTTCAAATTTGGTGAATACATCTGTTCGAAATCCTTATCTATAGTCTACTCATATTAGAGTCTTGTTGGTCCATTCATTACAATTTTAGTTGTCCCAATGGCCTTTAGGGAGACCAAAAGCCTTACTGGCCCGAAGACTTGGGTGGAGTTAAGGCCTTAAAGGAACATATGACTAGACCAGTTTCCCGAAATCCCATTCTGATGAATATTTTTGACTGCTATAGTACCAAATAGTACTTACTATAATGTTTGCTACAACTTATAAAGTCCTTCTATAGTACCCCCATAAATATGTCTCCACCTGGTTTTGAATTCGGGTTTCTTGGATTCACTTTCTGAGTCCTCACCAATAAGGCTAAGGCTCTTGTGCCCATGAAGCACATTTCATTCCATTGAGTCTTAGTATAAAAACTGAAAATATTCCATTTATCATATGCATTTCATTCACTCCTATAATCTAAATATGGATACTCATTGTTATTCATGGTATCATAATTAGCATCAAAGTATTTCATTTCTTTTAATTTAGAGAATTTCCTAAATTTATTATCCTTCTTTTCAAATTGAGGATAATCATGTCTAATGTGTCTTGTTTTCTTACACTCACTAAAAAAATATTTTTAACGTCTTCCCATCTTCATCCCATTTTTTATTTTTAATTATAATGATATTTCCAAAGTCACGTCTTCCCTGAAATTATAAATATACACCTCATTAATGAGAATGTTTAATTTCAATGAAATCTAAAAACTAATATATAATTTATGTTTATAATTTTATCATCATAGAAGTGGAAAAATATATATTTACTATGGTAGTTGAATCATTAAAAGTTAAAGAAAATGTAACCCCATTCATACCCTTCTTATTCATGACATCTCTCTTTAACAAACATTCATATTTAATGAGAGTCCTTATAAGATCTTAAATAATAATAATTATAATATGATTATTTTCTTCTATAAATTTTATCATGATGCGTCACTTTTCAGCAAGTGAAGACAGCACAGAACCGGCAGAAGTATTATGTCGATAAAGGAAAATGATCCTTGGAGTTCAAGGAGGGAGACCATGTCTTCCTATGGGTCTCACCTCAACAGGGACTATAGATATTTGGAAAAGTCTCCATGTTATATATGAGGTTCATAAAACCTTTCTAGATTCTCAACAGAGTGGGTGGGGTGGTGTACCATCTAACTTATCCACCACAGATGCACTGGGTGCATATGTTTTCCATTTGTCAGAGTTAATGAGATGCGTTCATGTTCCATCACAGGTTATCGACTAGAGCGGTTGGACTTTGATGATGGGGGAATTTTACCGATTTCTCAGTGGATAGAACGAATCAACATGAGTGAGTTCTATATTGATGGTTGATCCCTCTGGTGTGAGTTTGGTGGCATCACAGGGACCTCTAGGAGAGCACATGGGTGTGGGAGGCTCAAATTCATGTTTAGTACCCTTATTCATTTGATTTTCCTTTGTTTTGGATTTCGAGGATGCACATCCCTAAGATGAGGAGAATTTAATGTCTCATAATTTCAATATAAATTTTTTAATTATATATAATTATTTAGAGACTGCAAAATATGACAGCGCGTGATTCCGAGTCCCGGAGTGCCCAGAATGATCCGTCAAAGTATTGTTAGGCTTTATTTAGGGAGCATAAGTAGTTTTTCTAAAAAAGTGGAATAACTCTTAAACAATTTCAAATATCAGAAATATGAGTGCACTGTTTCATTAAAGATAGCGGGTTTACCCTAGGCATGACTTATGTTTAGTTGGCGCATGCCTCCAGTGAGAAAACCCAAAAATGGAATAACTGTAAATAAAATAATTAATTAAAGTTATTTTATTTTTTAAATAATTATAACTCAAAAACGGTGACTCATATTATAAATCTGATACCATCACTGATTTAATGAGGGTATTATTTCGATAGGTGGATACTAACATTGGCCAGCACAGGCCAATGATGGAAATTAGATTTTGGCCGTAAATAAAATAATTATGTGACAACCATTTTGTTGTTAAAATCCATAAATTCTAAACCATAACTCAGATTGAAAATCTAAGAGTACAATTAAGTTTTTTTGGGTGTGATCTCATTAGGTGGAGCCTAACCTGGATTTGTGCGGGTCGAGGGTGAACATTAATAATTAATTTAACTTTTTTGATGGTACATTCAGTAAACGCATGGGCAATGTTTTCAAACTTTTGAACTGGTGTTTGGTTTAAAAATCCGAGGGAATTGTTGAATCTGTAGTGCTATATTCTCTTCAAGAAGACATTACATTAACCACAGTGGGTCTAGAGAAAATTTTAGGTTTTGTGACTCTTTAAAAGAAATGAAATATAATTATTTTATTATTTTATTTTCCTTCATATCCTCCAACGGACAAGCAGACTATGGGGCCAGTGATGTGTCAATCTAATAAATGGATTTACCTACAAATCTTAAGTAACGAGGTCGTTGGGGAATTTGGAAGGTTCCAAATTTATGATCCTCAATTAATTCCTCATGTCGTTAGTTACCCTCCCCCTCTACTATATCTATGGAGCTTGTGGAGGAGTATTGGCATAGAATTGCCATGAAATGAAGTGTTGAGGAGTGTTGTGACGGCGAACCGTTAGAGGACGAAGTCGATCCTAGCGGGAGGTGACAGGTGACACTGAACCACGAACTAGAGGACGACTTATGAGCGGCATCATTGGAATCCTATTTAAGGAATAAAGAACACTGACCCACCTTCATGCGCTGGCGTGTCTTTGACGATTCGAGGTATGGGTTTGATTATTGTTTATTTGAAGTGATTTTTTTCTTGAATTATTTATCGTCCCTTGTTATTACGAGCTATCGTGGAGGGTATGGGAATAAAAAACACAACCCAGACCCTCTGCTATCTTGCAATCCGTGCACCTCCATGGAAGTCCACCGGCGCAGCGGTACCGACCGGCTAAGAAGAAGGCAGTGTGTCGACACACACCACATGAAGAAGTCGCGACACAAAGCCATGACGGTGATCGGAGCAGCTGGTACCGTCCGACAGCAGAGGAGGTACAGTTGGTCGTCGCGTGTTTCTATTGAGAAAGGGGTCACAGCTTGTCATCCATAGTGGTCGGAGGAGGAGGCCAGCACGGCGGCCAGTCGAGGAAGGAAAGGGTGGTGCCTCATCGCACATCGCTAGTTAGAAGGATTCCACAATTGAAGCTACGGTGGAGGACACATAACTCACACCTATGGTGGGTTCCATAGTGCCCACGTGGTTATGCCATTTCACAAAACTCAACGCCCTCCATATCTTTCTTGAAACAGGGGGGAAAAATTCCCTCATCCCTTTCTAGCTCGGGAAAATAGCAGTCGGGCCGCTGTCTTGCGGGCCGCGCCCTATACAGCGGGGCCATCCTTTGCAGGACACCCTATATGGCCCAGGACGCCATTACAAGCCACCCCCTTATAGGTCAGGCCACCCTTGCCAGCCTCCCCACTTACGGGTTGGGCCAAACCTCGGCCTAGCGGGCTGGGCCTGCCCCAGCCCAGCCCAGACCAGGTCGGGCCGGGTCGGACCAGACTCGGGCCTGACCGGGCCCAGAATCACATAAAGGACAATATCATGAGAGATGAATGTCTATTTCAGAATCCTTCAGTGGTATTGGGATCCTTGGATCGATATGGTACTTTTGGTATACTCCACTTGAGTTTTGGATATATTTTTAGTATGGCCGGGTTGGATCAAACTCGAATCCAACCGGACTGCCGGAGCTAAAATGCTTATAACTCACAGACCGGGCATCCGATTTACGCACCGTCTATCGCATTGGAACACTTACAAAATAGAGGTCCATTGGATTCCTCCTTTGTGGATCTTAGTGGAGGTCGAGGTATAACTAATATCTCATGGGGAAGATACTACTGAACTTGAGCACAACATGATCTAGGAATATAGTGGCTTGAAGTGAGGCGGAGGATGGAGACAGGTAATAAGAAGGTCAGTGCTCAGCGATCCTATGTGGTTTAGTGTAGACTGATCTTGTGTTGGTCAGATCCTATGTGGGTCAGCACTTAGTGATCCTGTGTGGGTCAGCACACACTGATCCTATGTGGGACAGATCCTATGTGGGTCATCGCTCATCGATCCTTTGTGGGTCAGTGCATACATATCATGTGTGGGTCATATCATGTGAGGGTTAGTGGTGTTTAGTTACCTATAAACTCTGGGTTTGTCCGATCATATGGGGATCATTGTAGGGGTAAAAACCTATCAATCCTCTATGGGTCAAACATTGTATGGTCAGAAGTAGTGCCTCTTGACTGAATAAGATGATCTAACTTCACAACTAATCATATGTACTTTTATACATCACTGAAAACCTAGGTTGAGCTGAGACTATGTTTGAAAAAATCCTTTTACCTTCATGGAACAATCATTATAGTTATACATGTATGGTAATTTTACCTTCATAGTAATAACTTTGTGATACTTTTACCATCTTGGTACTATCTCATGGTGATACCTATGTGATACTTTTACCTTTGGGGTATAATCTTCATGGTGATATTTGTGTGGAAATTTTACCTTCATGGTACAATATTCATGGTGATACATGTGTTGTACTTTTTCCTTCATGGTACAATATTTGTGGTAATACATGTGTCATACTTTTACCTATGTGGTACTTATATCTTCATGGTGTTACCTATGTGGTACTTCTACCTTTGTGGTGTAACCTTTGTGGTATTCATCTCTCATGTATGAGATGAGTATATCTCGATAGCTTAGGTATATGTATTTTCATATACCTAAGTATATTTTATGTCTTGTTTTGTGGTTTTTCCTTTTTGGAACTTTAGGATACATATGGGGTATCGAGGTCCATACTAAGTATCATTATACTCACCCCTACACGGGCTACACCAACAACTTGTTGTGTCTTGTTCATACGACGTACAACATTGATCGAGGCTGAGAGAGCAAGGACTGGACGGTGCTCATAGGTGGACCATTTGGTGTGGCGTGACGTAGGGACTATTGATCATAAGTTGTACCTACCCTTCAGGTAGAATCCATGGTGGATGATCTATGAGCTAATTTTTACCTTTTCAGATCTTTTGTACGTTTTAGTTATACTTCTATTTTTCTAGTTCGACTTGTATTCCAAACCCTTTACTTTCAGCACTCTTTTACTATAGAAGTTTAATTCATGGTTGTACCTTGTTTGGTTCTACTCTGTGTGTTTATATAGGTTTAAAGGCAATGTCTTACCATTTTTGGGATATGCCTTTCTCGGTGCATGTCGCCATCCCCTGGGCTATGGAAGGCAGGCTTGGTGTAGTCACAGCATAGGCCCTAAGGGATGGGTCATGACATACGATGTGTCTTTTAGAGCACTTGAGAGGTGTGTAAAGACCTAATATGATTTGATAAAATGTTATTAGGGTCATGGGATGAATCTAATTTAGAGAAAACTTTGCATTCAGGTACCTTGACTGGGTGGAAATTATAAGACCACTTATGTTCCATTGATCCCTTATTTTTTCAATTCATGTATGTGAAGAGTGATTCTCTTTCATCAATTTCTATTAGGCCTAAGTAGGAAGACCTTTTACTAGTTGGAATAGTTGAGTGAGTGGACCAACCTAGTATGAATATAGATATTTGGGGGGTTATTTTCCTCCATTATAGATTGTTCCCACATAAAATACCATTGTCAGGCTTTAGGTCCATGAAAAATTTTCAATACTACTAAGGGACATAGTCTACTTGAGTAACAAGTGTTAACTCGAGAGACCAAACTAGAAAAGAGGAATATAAGTTGAATATATCCATTTTTTATAATATGGAATCTAATTGTTTCATAGGTATAGAAAAACACTAGACGAGTGCATGTGAGATTGGTAGTGGTGATTGTCACAATTTTGTGGGAATTGGGTCACTTAGTAACCCTGATGGGGCCAATATGATTTTTAGAATGGGTAGAGATTCATGAGGGTGTCACCTTGAAACCCTAATTACATATTAATTAAGGACGTCTCTCGAGTTTTAAGAGAGTTATGTGTGTGTTTGACCCAATTTTTGATTTTAATTTCTCATGATTGAATCCTGGGGATGAAGGATTCTTCAAGAATGTTATTTATTTTGATGGTTAATTTTCATGGCACTGGGATGGGTGTATTATCCTCGGTGTATGAATTTTCCAAAAATGATTGGTGTAATATCTCTAGTTGTCTAAGACCTCCTTCAATGGAGATATTTATATTAACCCTATTATGTCACTTCCCTCTAGATGAATTATGGATGGTTATGTTTCCCTCTATTGGTATTGTGTCTGAGGTGGTTGATCTATGACACAAAAATCGATATATTAACCCCAGTTGGATGATCCCATATTCCATGATGGTGGTTACATTACCCTCAATAGGCCTACGATCAAATTTCATCCAAAAATTACATTGTGGATTGGATTGATGTTTTTATTAGTAGGAATAGTCATCGTGATGTGGTTATATTCCTTCTGCAATCGGGATATAGCAGGTAGTTTTTATTGACTCATTGATAGTTTTCATTATATTGTGTTAGTATAACATATCACATTCAAAAATAAATGAATTTATGGTTAGTAAAATTCCACATTTTTGGTACCGTAATGATTTTTGTACTCACACACTTATTGATTCGGCAGGACACATGAGTACCCAAGCATCACTCACTTGGTTATAGGTATATGTTGGGCTCAATAATGGTTTTTTGGGCTCATGATACAATATCTCTAGTGAGACCATGAGATTATATATGAGGATCACATATGTGGTGATAAAATATTTAGTATCCTTTTTTATTTTCATTATTCTCATGTTTATAGGATTATCCTAATAGGCGGAAAGTCCTATTTTTCACCACAATTTTTCTTTCTATTATTTTTTCCACATTTATTTTTTATTATTTTATATGTTTATTGCTTATGGATAGCTATATGTGGTTATGTGCATGTTATTGGGAGATTTATTAATGACATCTTACTCTAATAAATATTTTAAAGTCTCATCATAATACCATCTCAGACCCCCATTGCTAGTTGTCATCCACTTGAATATGAGGAGGCATTCCTGAGGTCACATAGATCCATTAGCATGGTTACATTTATAGTGAGTCAGGTTGAGATGTTATAATGAGTTTTTAAATCCTATTTTTTAATTATTTCACACCAAATTGGGATTTGGTATATTGATGACATAAGAATATCTTGAATATTTGGATGGAATCTAGACTATATTAACATGAACACATACTTCAATGGTAATATAGATTACATTGAGTATGGGAATGATGTTCATGGATTGTAGTGATATTGTTATTCATGATTTTCACCATGTGTGACACCCATGAGGTTTTAGATTTATTATTGATGAGTAATTGGACTTTTATCTCCTTACTCATTTGTAATAATCTAGTTAGTGGACTATAGACTCTTGGTATGTAGAGTCAAGTGGAATCTCATGAATCATGTTCGGTGCCTATTATCCACATGAAATTTTAGGGCCTATTAGTGTGATTTATTTTCAATGATGATTGATGATAATATTTTTAATGTGTCAGCAACTACTCTAACAATGTTTTCCATATATCTACTTGGTGGTTTCTACTCAAATTGATGGACTTTCCCAAAAGCATTTTATTTTGATGGTAGGTCCTACAAATCATATTTTGGTGAAGATAGAGTGACACATTTAGTGATTAGTGTATAGAGACCATATTTATTCAGGATTTGTACATGGTGTTTATCATTTCAACCCCTTATGGGTTGTTTTATTTTTTCATCAATTATTTAATGTTTTAGTTATAACCAACATAGTGTTTTCCCATATATGTTGGAATGAAATTCTACTGGACTGATCTAATTTTTTTTATTTTCCATAATAGGGATCTTCTACAATGACCATGTTTGTTATAGAAGTGATGACTAATAGGTTGTTTATTCTCTTGGTTATGACCCATGTGCATATTCTCATGAGAATGGGTTCCCTCATGGGTGGATGGCTTGGAACGCAATGCATGTTTTTATGTGAGATCCTATAATGGGTGGTTGGACCTTTTAGATTCCACTAGCTATCTAAAACTAGTGTGTAGATGAAATTCCATGGAATATCAAATTCATATGACCATAAAATATAAACTACATGGTGGAAGAATAGACATAGTGATGTGGATTTTATTGTAATGTGTTTTAAAAATCAATGTTAATAGATTTTAAGGTTTTTCAATCAAAAATATAATTTACTCCCTAATTTCTTGAATATGGTTGATTTTTATTCCACATTTTAATTCATTTTATTATTTCATGAAAATTGTTAATTTTTTGTTAGGTTGTAGAATGTATTTTTTTTTATATTTTATATTTTTTCCTGAAAGGGAATAATTTTAGGGGTTTTACAGAATTTGAGAATTTTTATCTAAAATTTCATTCAGATTATAAATTGTTGAAATATATTTTCTGATTATAATAATAATTTCAAAAAAATAAAATATTAGTTTTTGATATTTTTAATTTATTGTTGTATTCTATTTTTTTAATCATTTCCTTATTTATTTTTTCGATTAATTTTGTAATTAATATATTTATGTTTTATTTAAATTTTAATCACTTATTTAAAACATTTTATTAACATGGAAATGATAATTTAATCATCATATAGAGTATTCATTTATCATTTAATTATTTATATATTAATTAATTAATTAAATTTTTAATGAAATTTTAATTTGATTAATTATTTTTTAAATTATTTTTTTAACTTTTTTATTATAACAATCTAATTGAGATTTAATTCAAGTAGAAAAAAATTAATTAAATATTGAATTTATTAGATTAAATGTGAATTTTATATAATTTTTTTATGAATTTGATAATCATGAAAAGTATATTGTTTCAAAGGATTCAATCAACTATAAATGATGGGAATAATTGTGCTTGTATTTTCATTTGACCATGAATGTTTCAAAATGATTTAATTTAAAAAATATTGGAAAAGGGAAAATTCTTCTGCATTGCATAAATGGAAAATTTGGAAAATTGATAAAGTCTCAGATTGACCGTACAACCATTCCATCGACTGAAATATTGAAATAGTGTTACCGTGAGTGTTCTTTTATGTCTATGCATATGTTGAATTTTAACAAAAGGATGGATGTGACCACATGAGTAAATTGATGTAACCATTCTCTTTACTGATCGATCATTCCAGGATAGAGAATCACCCATATGGGAAATTGATTGTTTATGCCCTTGAATAGGGATCGACCATTCATATTCAATGATTTGGGTTTATACAATATTTCACTATCCTGAGAATTAATTCAGAAAAACAAGAAATAAATAAATACAATCATTTAATGAAGGTTAAATTGTGTTTACTATGCCCATGTAAAGAGTACGAACCCTTGAAACTCATATTCTACATTAAAATTGTAATCGAACATGGCATAGGTTTAATCTCAAGCCTGCCATTGATACCAAGACACATGAACTCGATAACAAGAATAATAACAAAACATGGAATTTTCAATCTTGGATTGCCTAGATATTTAGAGGAAGATAAATATGCAATGGATCAAAGGGGAAGAAAGTCAAAGGGTTATCTGTGGTATAGTTGTCATAGGGTAATATTATTTCAAAAGGTTCACATGCTTTTGGGTAGAGATCCGCCAAAATTTATTATCTTAAGGTTCATCGACATCATGAAAAGGTAGATTAGGGATTGCAAAAATAAATTAGGTGATGTTTTTTACCTCAAACAAAGCTGGAATGAGTGTGTAGAGCCTGAAAATTGTTTCCCACTAGTTATCCCAAGAGTGTATAGGCTCTATTTAAAATGAAGTTTACATTATTTGTCCCCAACACCCTTATTTATGGAATTAAAATTATTAGAGAAAAGGTGCATGTTGATTTTCATGAGTTCAACCCCATGGAAACTGTGTTGGGAAAAATCGTCTAATTTTGACTATTTATGTTGGACTTGATTAACTAAAGTCTATTTGAAGATTCAAGATTGAAGTAAATTACTCATTCCCAATCAATGTGGATTTATATAAAGCCTACAGATTCTAATCATTAATTGAACTAAATTAGAATTAGATGAAATTGGGAGATGCATGAATTCATTGACCATTACATATAAATTCTAATGTCATGTTATTTTTAGAGAAATGAGAAGTCATTCATGTACTAACATTTTTTTGATAAAATTTTAGAAAATATTGTCTAATAGAAGTGAAGGGTTCCTCAAGATGTGAATTTTCGAAGAAGATGGAATTTTAAACATATTATTTTGAATTTGGATGGTATTTGAGTATAGGACAAATATTTATAAAATGGATAGGAATCGTTCATATTAAATACTCTAGTTGTGGTATTATTTAAGAGTACACAGCATATTCTTGAAATAATACCTATGATAAATTTATATGTGTATGACCACATGGATGGATAATTTGAGGGACTCGTTATTTGTTTAATGGTTCCCAATGACGAATTATACTATGGGATTGTTGAACATATCTGATGAATATTGAAGAAGTGAAAGTTCATATAGATGATGATTTTCGGGGTGTAATCATCTGAGTGTTTTATGTGATAGTCGCATGTGAGTTCTTTGACTCATGTTTTCAGTAGTGGTAGTGAAATCATAAATATTTGTAGTGAATCTTCATGAATAAAAATCCATACATGGGTGGAGTAAATTTCATTTAATGAATATAGTTGAGTTACATGTAAGAGATAAGATCAATAACAAATTACAAATGGTTGGAAAACAAATGAAGTGTTAATAAATTAGAATAATCATTCAGATTCATTTTAAACAGAACTTGCATTAGTGTGTTGTGATTTTTAGATGATTTGTTCTTAAGTCGCATGCTGGTGACTAAATATAGTGAAACTTTCCATGTTGATGGTGAAAATTAGTGTAATGAACAAATTTGATGACACTTTTCTATTACTAACCCAAAAGAAAGAAAATATATAGATATCAAGAGGAGGAACTTGAGGATACATAATCATTGACTAAGAGAAATTTTGGAGATTATTTGGAGTGAGAGAGATTAGGTGAGAAACTACATATAGAAGGGAGATAAAATCCTTGAAATAGAATATTTTATCTCCCTTCCTTTTTCTATTTCCATTTCTTATTTTAATGAAATCTATTGAAATTTCTTTGAATTAAATATTTTGTGGTTAATTTCTTTAGGAGATCAAGATTGAAGAGTTAATTTTTTTTTTCTTTCATGAATTAATATTTTCATTAGAGAATTTTAATGCCTCATTCTCTTCAATTATCAGTGTCATTCATTTTATTACTTTAAGTGTTAATGATAATTGTTCTCAATAACATTATATTTAAAACTACATTAAAATTTTAAATCTTATGATAATATATAACTTAAGAGAGTGTCATAATAAGATTAATTGATCAGATTGATTTTTTTGAAACCAAATTTCATTATTTTTTTTATAATGATCTAGTTCTACAGTAGATAGACTGGAGAGTTTCATCAGCCAAAATATAATATTTCAGTAAATCTATTTAACAACATTAAATCTCAATTTTAGTGAACATTTATTATGCATGAATGTAGGAACATTTATTATACCACTCAATATAGTTCCCCACCACCATAATTTTTGAACCACTTTTTATATGATTAGTTCATATCATGTTCATCAATTCTTTTAGATCTATTTATATTGTTTAAATTTTTTATTCCTTCCTCACTCTTGTTGTGTGTTCATACTGTTATCGCTACAATAATTGTGTGTTTATAATTATAACTTGGTGTATTATTGACTGATTTTTGCATCATTATTTTTCATTTCAAACACAATTTCCATCTTTATAGGGTTTACACCATACACACTACCTATAAAAGGTATAAATATTGGATTAAATAATTAATTTTCATAGTTTTAATAAAAATTAGGGAAACTTTTAGCATCATTGTGGGAGAAGAGATGAGAAACCAATGGAAATATATTTAAAAAACATCATGAAATATTTACAAAAAATAAAATACTTGATATTATCAAATAAAATCATAGAAATGAAAAAAATAAAAAAATATATAAAATAAACTTTGTGTGTATGTTCACCTAGTATGCTGGTCAGAACCTAGAGGCTTTCATTACTAAGATTCAAAAAACTGTAGTGCTCTATTATAGAGTAAGAAAAATAAAAAAAATATAATAAAATCTTGAAAATATTAATATTACTCAAAATGAAAATCGGAATCCTCATCCTCTAAGAAATGTATTGATTGGGAGGGTAGTCATTTGGGATTTTTAGGTTCCTATTTTTTATATTAATCCATCATTTATTAAAAACACCCATATGTTGAAAACTATGAGAATATTAATGACAAAATTACCCTAATACATCATTCAACGGATTACCTAATGAAGACTCTTTTGAAGTAATTAGGTACATGTATTGTTTGGTGAAACTACTGACTTAATGTGATTTTATTGAGGATGGGTTAAAACAAAAAAAAAATCATTTAGTTAAGAAGGGAAATGGTAAAAAATGTTTACAAACATGGAATTATTTTTTTGATACGTGGGATAAACTTTTTAATTCCATCATGATGAAAATTTTATCAACATATAGTGAAAACTGAAATTAGGAATGAAATCACAAGATGATTTCAAGATTAGGGTGGTATGTTTCAGGAGGTATGTAAATGATTTTGGGGACAACTTATATAGTTCCCTATTAATCAGTGTACACCATAGTTCCTTGTAGACACCATTATAATATCCTCACAACATACCACCACTGTGACCTGAATGACTACTCCAATAGTAGGTTTCCAAAAATTGATATTCCTACCTAGTATCATAAAAATTCCAACTTTTATGGTTCTGGACATTGGATTCCACCTAAGGATGATCCTTTCTCTAATAAAAATGATCAACGGTATTGAAATCATCCAAATATTTTAAATATATCAAGGGCTATTCAATCATTTTGCTCCCCCAGTTTCCAACAACATCCTGGGAAATCATACTAAAACCATCCTAGGATAGAGACTTCTACTTCTCAAAGAAACATTGAGGGATATGTTTTTTTACTTAGACGAAATTTAGACCTAGATTGAATCAAAACATGAAAAATTATAGACACAATTTTATAAACAAAATGACAAATATGATTTTTATAAAATTATGTAAGGTTATTTGATAAAAATATGGAAATTCAATTGGAAAAACATTATAGGTGAATGAATAAAATAGAAAAAGTGAAATTACAAAGTACTACTGTAGTCAATCCAACAAATAATCACATGTATATCAAATCTAGGATTTTCCATCATATTCAATGTGAAGCCAATATAAATCCTAAACCTACTATGATTCTAAAATTTCTTGAATTTTTTAAAAATCCACACATTAGAGTCTTATTTATGGAATATTTAGTTTAGTCTCCTTAATATATTATAATGATTCGTAAAATGGTTAAAAAAGAAGACCCTAGGGGATTTTTCCCTTAAAATCCTACAGAGGAGTGTAGTGTTGTTGTTTAAAACTATATACATGAAATGACCAAAGATCTTGGTTGTTTTTTGGTTCTATGTACATTTTCAAATAGTGAATAGGTCATCTGACAATGTGTCCTTAGAGGAATTATTAACCTTATCCCTTACTCGCTGAATTTATAGTTGATATTAAGAAAGGCTTTTCCTACCACTGTTGTCATATAGTTTATTGACAGATTCATTTCCCAAACTATATGATGAGTTGATTAATTTAGAGTAGGTGTTGGGAAACTATTTTTACCTATTGGTTTCTTATACATTTTGTAGAGTGTGAAAAGGAAGTCTCAATCAATACTGTTCTACCCTTTCATTCAATTGTAGAAGATGTAATTAATTTTTCTAATGGTAAATTTATTTTTTATTTAGGAGAGTTAATTTAAGAGTATAATTTTTTTTAAAATTTTATGGGTCACTAAAATAATGAAACTACACTATTGATAATTTTTATGAACATGATGAACCTTGTGATATAGAAAAAGAATATTTTTTTGGTTGATTAATGAATTAAAGATAAATGCCAACTAGGCTTGTAATTTCACGGTTATTTGTCTTATTAAATACTTATATCCATGTTATTCTTAAGAGGTTGTGTTTTTAAAAAATCATGATCAATTTTCTATTAAAAAAATTATAACCACTACTAGAAACTGATTCTAGTGATTTTTAAAATATTGAAAATATTAATGTTAATGATTTATTTGGCTCTTATTAAGTTTTTAAGAATAATATTAAGGAACATGGATGTCCTAGAAAAATTTTTCTTCATTTTAATAAATAAACACACACTTTATTGATGAATCCTTTTCCTTCTCATTGAAACTATTATTTTTTGGGTGAATTTCCTTCCCTTCCTATCATTATCTTTAATGAGATATAAGTGACCCATGATGAATGTATTTGTTATATTATTAGGATGGTCAAGTCTTCCATTAGATGGCCTAGTGTTTATATTAATGCAGTAAATCATTCTTATTTCATGAATAAAGTACCCATAAATCCTAATTAGAAGACTCGATTTGAGTGTAAAAGATTATTAAATTCAATAATGAAAATGGATGTTTGAGATGCATTAATTAAGCTATTGATGAGGGAATAGTTTTTTCTATTTTTATGGTCCACGATTTAGTTTAATTTATGTTTTCCCTATAAGGTTGTTTTTACAGTTGTTAATAATGATAAAAATGAAGAAATTCATGTTAGGAAATCTAAATGGTGGGGATTCAATATTTTTTATATAAATATAGAATCTATCACTAGGGAAGACCATTTTAAAATTAAATTTCTGCATCAAATGCTTGAGTGGATGGCGGAAAATTAGTATTTCTGTTTCTTAGATGGAAATTTGGGTTACAACCGGATTCCTATAAACCATTATGAATAGTATAAAAATACTTTAATGACCCCCTTTGGGAAATTTACCTATAGGTGGATT
Source organism: Viscum album (assembly GCA_963277665.1). Lineage (NCBI taxonomy): Eukaryota > Viridiplantae > Streptophyta > Magnoliopsida > Santalales > Viscaceae > Viscum > Viscum album. Next base: position 1,561,734,023 of record OY728156.1, read on the forward strand.
CTTGATGTCTTCTATAGATCCCATTCTACATATCAAACATGTATAATGGAAATATTTTATGATGTGATTGAGAGAATTATTTATGTGTTAAAGAATGATATATTCATAGATATATCTTTTTTTGAATGTAGTTTGGTGAATATGGAAACTATATTATAGAGTTGTAAAGAAAAAAACATTGTATTGAGTAGGGAAAAGTGTTAATTTATGGTTAATAAAATAATTTTCCTAGGACATACCATTTATTATAGTGCAATAAAAGTATACAATTCTATAATTTAAGTGATTTAAGAGCTTCTACTCCCTAAAAATTTATGGGGAACTAAATGTTTTTTTATGAAAACACAGTATTTACAAGAGATTTAGAAAATATGTTTCTAAAATTATTTATCCATTTTTTTAAATTAGTCAAGTATACATCTTTTTTATTAAATGTTCCCAGAATAATTATATTTTATAATGTAAAATCTTACATTTTCAACAATTATCAAACCCATGATTGAAAATTACTATTTCAGGTTATGTTTGATGCCAATGATTAGGTAGTAGGGCAGTTTTATGAAAGTGAAATGAGAGAAGATAACATGTTGTTTACTATCCTAATAAGTAGTTATATGATTACTAAAGGAACAATTTCACTTGTGAGAAAAATATGACAACAATCATGTTTTACTTAGAAAAGTGTAAGTAATATATCCTTGGATCATAAGTTAAAATATTCACTAATCATTCTCTACATAAATATATTATTACTAAATTAGAATCCACAACAAGTCTTATGAGATTCACCGTGATGTTTCAAGAGTTTTATTTAGACATGAAAGATAATAATGGTGTTAAAAATGTGTTTGGTGACCAATTTTTAGGGTTATCGACAACCACTACTCTATCGTGTGTACCAACATAGATAAACACATCTTTAACATATGAAATTTTATTTCACCTAATGAGAAATAGTTTTCTTGGTTTGAAAATTAGACTAACATTCTAGCTATAGCTATAATTCCAAATGAACATTCACAAAATAAAATAAAGAAGATTATTTCTATTTTAAATTATTAATTTTGGGATAAAACCTTATTTTTTAGGATATGTCCAAAGGGTATAATTAGAAGGTTTGTTTCTGAGGATAAAATGATTCATATTCTTTAGATTTGGAGCATATCATGAGAGTCAAAGAACATTATGAAAGGTTTTTGGATTTTTTTATAATAACTTATTCTTGGATAAATGAACTCCAATTATAGTTTGTGTTTCATGAAGAAGGTTGAGATATTCAGGTAAGAAGAAAAGTTTTCCCCAAAGGGTATCCTAGAAGTATAAATTTTTTATATTTGAGAGTTGTAATTGGTGAGACCCTTAGATTCATTATGTGGAAATGAATATTTATTTTTTCTTTTAATTATGTATCCAAGTGGGTTTATGTAGTTTCATTACTAAATAAAAAGGATTTATTGTAAATAAATGTATCAGAAATAAAATTTCTTGAAGTTTTTGTGTGCCCAAATAATTCGTCATTTTCAATTTTTATCACATTAAAAATTTCAAAATCATGGTTTTGATGGAAATGTATAGTTTTGTGGGAAAAATAGCATAACTTATCTTCCACAGTCATGTAGAGAAGCTAAAATCTCAAATGAGGAATTGAAACTAAATTTGGAGAAAATGATGATTAGTTCATGAAATGATATTTACTTAAAGTTATATGAGGAATTACCATCTTATAGGGCTACATTTAAAACCCTAATGGGTATATATATTTATAAGACAGTTTTTCTGGGAAGTCTTCTCATTTTCTCATGGAACTATTTTACTAGCCCATTTGGGGAAACAATTTAATTATGAATTTAAGTCTTATAAAGAAATAAGGAATCTTGTGTTGAGTGAGTAAAATTAAATCTGGAGTGAGTGTTATGAAAATTCCTAGATTTATACATAAATAGAAAAAAAAATTCATGATTCTTTAATTGGGAATAGGAATTTATAATTGGGTTAAATAGTTTGTCTTTTTCACTAATAGAATAATAATATTCCTGGTAAACTAAAAAAACAAGTATTCTTGAACCATTGTCATTTTTAGGGATCTTTTGAGTGGGGAATTGGAGTTAGTTGTATAGTATAATAAACAATTATTGGTTATTGGTCAGAGGGTTAAAGGAAATTCTGATGGGTATCCAAAGGGATTTCCTGAAACATCTTTTCCTGAGAGTTGAACACATATTGAGTGTAACTGAGGAATTAAAACTCAATGATTCATGAGTGTTATCCCATAGAGCCGTTTTTTATTCATTTAATTTAACGAAAATAACTTATTTTTACCTTCATGGTTATTTATTGTTATTGTTATTCACTGGGAATTTATATCTTTCCCAACTATCTCAAGTTTCTTAAATATATGTGTGTTTTCGTATTCAAATAGAAGGAGGCATGAAGTTTATCTAGCTGAAACATAAATTTTTCTCTAATTATACTGAAGGTTTTATAAGCATGAGAGTACTTTATTCACTTATATTAAATTTTTATCTACATATTTTTATTCTTGTACTCTATATTCTTAAATCTTATGTTAATTATTTTACCCATTGTAATGTGTAACATTTTAACCCAAACACATTATTCAAGGAATTGATGGGGAGTGAATTTTAAATAACAAATATGACTAAATATGTTATTACTAGGGTATATTTTATTCTTTTCCCTTACATAAATTTTTTAAATTCATTTATTCATACAATATGAAATTTTTTGAGCGGGATATCGTTGTTTGTTTTTCATTTTAAAAAAATTGACTTGATATGATTTTATTCATACTTTTCTTTTTTTTAGGAAATTTGGGAAAAAAATTCCAACTAAATTGAAATCCTATATAGTACCATGATATTATATTTTCATTTCTCAATATGTTTTTTGAGATATTGAGAAAATCATTTTATTTCTAAAATAATTTTTTAAATTTTCTATTGTATCCTTCTTTGTTGATAATTGTTGTGTTGTTTCATTTGAGGTTAAAACTTATACAACTTGAAATATGTTTTTGGATATGTGTTTAAATATTTTTAAAACATTCAATTTGAATTTATTTTTAATATTTTTCATGATTTTGAAATTCTATGTTTTAAATTTACTAGAAATAATATGTGTAAAGTGTTTCTTCCACCTTATATTTCACAAATAATGACATTTATGGTTTTTAATGTGGGGTAGGGGGTCAATATCAATAAATATATAATTCATTGATATCCCATTAAAAATAAAAACAATGTTTCAGGTTTCATTCATTTATTTTTAGTAGTTTGAAACGTTCCAAATGTTTGAATGCTTTAAAACCATATCTTGGAGGTTAATTATCTATAACCATAACGATTTAATTGTGTAAAAAATTATTTTTTCCCCGTTGATTGATTTTTTTTGGAAAATATTGGTTGAATGTTATATAATTATAATATCCTTTGAAAATTTTGAATTTGGATTTTAACTCATGAAATATGAATTTATGATGTTTTTTAGAAAAAATGTGTTCAAAAAAATTTCATTTATAGTTGGGTGAGGGAAACAATATATACATTCCTACTACATAGTATACAATGAGTAAAAATGATATATTTATTTCCATTTTGATGATTCTCAAGATTCATGATGGTTACTATTAAAATATTTCCAACTGTGTGAATGTGATGATCAACATTTAAAGGGTTAAAAAATCATAACATTCATATACTAAATTAGCAGTCGAATCCAATCACAATTCATGATTTTTTATCAACCAATGTTGTTCAACCATTTATTGAGATGATTAACGTTTTTATAAATATTTGTTTAAGAAATCTAAAAATTTTTGATTTAAAAAAATTCAGGATAGAATTGTACATACGCTTTGTCACTTGAGGAAACTATTTCCACACTCATTTTTTTATGTCATGGTTCTTTTAATGTTTCTCATAACAGATGTATTAATGTATTTGTGTCCAATTAAATTTAGGTGGATATATCCTATTGATTAGTATCTAAATAAATTAAAACAATTTGTACATAACGAAGCTCATCCATAGGATTCAATAACTAATGGTAATTTTATGGGTGAGTGTATGAATTCTTATACTAAATATCTTTCAGATGTTGAAACAAAATTAGATAATCCATCATAGATTCGAGGTGGGATTTTTGGAGAAGGAACTATAATTGATATGGACAACATCGAGTGGGTACAGGAACATTGATACACCTTGTTCAATACTTCATTAGTTTCACAATTATAGTAGTAATTGTCCTATCACTTTTACTATTTATATTTTAAAAGTTTATTTATTTTTAATTTGATCATTTAAATAGGGCATTATCATTTTTAGGAAAGTCATTAACGATCTATAACAAGATATGTCACAAGATAGTGATTATTATATTCAATGGTCATATTATGTATCAATTCGTGATTGGTTCAAGGATTTTGTAAATATAAATATATTTTCATTGTAATTGATGTATTGTAAGGATTTATTTATACATAAAGTTTTATTGAATTTTGTGGAATATATTGGTCTATATCCTATGAGTGTTAGGAAGCCCTACACAAACTGAAGAATTTAACTAACTAGTTATGGATACGTCAATAATCTCTCACCATTATAAATATTCTTATTCTAATGGATTTTGGTTTCACATTAAAGATGTTGACAAAAAATTAGCAACATGAAATAGTGGCATTGGTTGTATATCTGTTGATTTTGTTTATTAATATGGTCAACTGAAATGCATCATTGAATTTGTATACACACACATATTAATATATATATTGTTAAATTGTAATCGAGTTCTTATAGTCTATGGAACTAAATTCAATCAATATCATTTTACATTGGTGAACTTGAATATTATGTTATATAAAAGTAAATGATATAGTAATGAACCCTTCATTTTGGCATCGAAAATAGAATAAGTTTTCTTTACTGCCTTTCCATATAATCGGAATTTGTATGTTTAGATGAAAATATCAGGGCAAAGAGTTTCTTTAAATGGATGAAAATATCCTGAGACCATTACCTTTTTAATTCAATAACATTATCAACACATCATATCTCAACATGAACAAGGTATCCAATGGGTTAAAGATACCATTAAAGGAGAAACTGTCAATTTGTATGTTTAATAAAAGATGTGATTTTTTTCATGATCATTGGTATAAAACTATTTTTCAATTATTTAAATCTTTAAAATCTATTTAAATGTTTTTTTGTAATACTAAATCTTTCTTTGATATATTATCATCATATATTTACCTACTAATGATTTCTATGACGGTTGAAATTTGATGAGAACATGCACCAGATCCACGTCATTATGGAGATGCATATTCATCTATGATTCAAGGTATGTATGAATATAAATGTTTTTTTAAAAATAAACTGATATATTAATATCTATCTAATTATATATGAAATTGATTTCAATAGGATCTAAATTGGCCTGTTATTCCCCTCATTAGATAGGTCTTGCTCGTGGTATTTCCTCATAGAATTCCAACATGACCATTGATATATCATTTGTTGTTACATACCATCCTATGGGAGAGGGTTCCCTAAAATCAATTTTCTATTTGAGATCATACCATTCACGATCCACATAGATTTCCATTGACTACACATTACTGAGATGCATTCCCTTGAGATAGATTATATTGGCTATAGAGATAAATTCATGTAGGAGGATCATTTATGATTTTATCTATGTTTAAAAAACATTTACATTTATGATATTTTTTTTTCTAAAATAGAATATTATAAGAGTATTCCCGAATGATTTTCAAATATTGTGTATGGAAAAATTTTATTAAATTTGGAAATATTATAATGGTATAATGAATAAGGAAAAGTAATTATCAAATGTGGGTGACTTATACATTCTCGATAGATCCTCAAGTGGTTTTCTCCCATATTAGTGGTGAGAATATATTTTTCATTGGTTCACTAAACCTATAATGGTTATCTTGTTTATTTTTTCACAAATTTTAATGAATTTTTATCTTTTTACATGTTTCAAATTTTAATTTTTTGAATATAGGTGGTATAATTGAGTCATTATTAGAATCTTGTGTTATAGGGATCACCTAATAGGCTTGGGACTCATCATGTGTACCAAGATAAACATGATATACATTTCATTTACTTTTATATTGATTATTTTATATGGTTTTTCATTATATAGTTATATATTATTGTTATATACTTATGAGGGTAAAGTGAAATGACTAATAAAATGTTGTAGTGGATGATGACTTCTAATCAAAATAATCCTGAGGATGGAGCTCTAGTAGTATGGTATTGTAATATTTATATATATTGACATATATATTTATATAAATATATATATATCTATTTTATATATCATTATTTATTATTTTTATGTTGAGTTGTCACACCTTCCAGATGACCAGTGACAACCTTTCATGCGGAGGGATGAGATTTTCATAACATTATTGGTCATAGTGGTCATGGAAATATTTTGACATATGCAATGGGGATTACATATTTTATAGTTTCACAAAATGAGGATGTGCCTCCTATGTTTTCAAGGATGAATCAATATTTGAAGGATTTGGAGCCATGGATTCATGCTTCCAAGGTGGTAAATGAATTTTTTTTAGTAGAGTTCAAATCATTATATAAGTATACATGTTGGGGTGATGGGGTTGTGGGTTCTATGATGTATGAATCAACTTTGTATCAATCAGATGTATTTTTCCATCAGTATGATGGAAGATTATGGGTAACATTGTTTAGTTTTATTAAAATGATGGATCTCCCATAATGGGGTCAAAATGATAAAATGACTTCATATTGATGTGAAATGTTAAGATAATATTCCATGAATTATTAGGGATTTATTAAAATCAGTTTCACATCAATACAAATCGTTGACTGATCTGTGTGTCTTAATGTATGATTTGACATTATTAACATTTTGTGTAATTAATGAAAAATCAAGCTTATAGGGATTAAAGATGACCAAATTTTCTATTATTAAAAATAAATATTAGGATACTTTTCTTTAATTCTTTTAAAATATGTAGGAACCATCATCACATTTATCGGATACCCTAATTGTTATGTATAATCAAATGTGGTATTTTTTCCTTGTATTTTGAGTTGAGTAAAAAAATAACTTTAAAGGGTTAAAAACCCAGAAAAAAACATTGATATATATGAAATCATGGGATATAGATCACAGAGTCATTTTTGAACTATATAAATCAACAATGCATCAATCAGATGCTCATGCCACTCGATATGACAGAAAATAATTGGTAACATTGTATGATTTTATTAAAAGGATTTCTCTACCATCAAGGGGTAAAAAATGAGAAAATGGATTCAAATTGATGTGAAATGTGAGGAAAAAATTCCTTGAATCATTTTTTATCTATAGAAATCAACCACATGTCAATCTAATGCTCATATTGAGCAGTATGGATTAATATATGATTTGAAATTATTAATATTTTTTAATAGTTTAAAATCATGTATTTAGGGGTCAAAATAGACCAAATGTGTTCTTATTGACATGAAATCATATAAAATGATCTCAAAGTCATATTTAATCTATAAAAATAATCAGCACATGTATCGGATACCTGAATTGCATGGTATGATCAAATGTGTAAGTTGTTCCTCATATTCGGAGTTTAGTGACAAATCATATAAAAGGGGTGGGTGAAGAGGAACCTTACCATTATATTGAGTAACTATAGGATAGAATTATGCTTATAAATTGCACTAGTGTGATTAAAGAAGGATATAAAAGGGAATTTTACCCATGGATTGAGGAATAAGAAAGGTTGTCTTTTAGAAGATATCGTAACAAGGAAATAGCTTTAAATGAATATCTCAGTATTTGTCACGAACCGAATCTGGTCACCGCCAAAACCGGCACCAAACCCAGCCCGTGACATGACCCGAAGGCGTTCCCTATCCCCACGGGCTGGCACAAGTTCTCGGGTATCATTTATTTAGGTTTGGGAACGATTTACCCGAATATGAAGGCATAAACCATTAAAAACAATCAATAAACTGAATCTGAAAAATTTATACCAAATAATGTTTAAACAAAAACCAGAACAGAATACATAGGTTTAGAGTCAATACAAAAGGTCCAAAGACACAGTGGAACAGAAAAAAAACAGCCCCATGGACTCCACATGACAAGGGGTCATCACCCCCAAGGCGTCTCCACTACTCCTCCCCAAGGATGAGCACTAACACCCTGAACCGTCAACACCCTTATCCTTTCCTTTACCTGGGTCAAAAAAAAGTTCTACTTACACCCAAGGGGTGTAAGTAGGGTGTGAGCCTAAGCCCAATAGGATACCACCCTATGATTCCAAGGTTCATGCAATACAAGGTGAAAAAGCAAGAAGTTTTAATATGCAATTAAAAGCGGTGACAAATACCACGAAATGAAACTTTAAATTGAAAACATTTTTCAAGATAAAACTTTCAGAATGTTAACACATTTAAATAGTAATATTATATACTGCATTATAATTCCAAAGACACCCAAAAACAAGGGAAAATACCACAAATCCACTGAGCAACAAAACCGGGAACACCCCTAGGCACTAGATAGTCTCAGGCCCCATGTACCTCATACCTCAGTGTAATGTAACCATAGTAAAATCCTTTCTCGTGCACGAGCCACTAGTAGGGAACATACCCATAACATAGTGGTCCCCAATTATCATCCACATAGTCTAGTTAGAGTTGTCGTTATCCAAATGCTAAGTGAAACAGGGACAAAACCCATCCGGTCCACTAGCCGTACTAGTACAAATTCGCCCCACCTAGGTACCCAGGCTTCCCCATTTGTGCTCAAACAATTTCATGATTTAAAACACATCCATTTTAATGTAAAACACCACTACTGGTCACATACACAAAATACAGTATCTATCTCATTTTCTACCACTTAAAACACACAACAAACTCTTTGAATTTGAATAAATCAATTTCACAAAATCTCGTGTAGTTTTGCACACAAAACCCCTTAAGAAACCCACTTGTACACGATGTTCACAATTGTAAGTTACCAAAATAGTAAAGGCAGCCCAATAAATATCAATTAAAACCAAAAATCAATTTTTGGGCATCCTCATGTTAAACAAGAAGTGTTCTCTTTGTAAAACCTTCATTTTCACACAAAAGTGGAACCAAAACTTCACTTTCTTTACAAGCACAATTAAAACTCATTATTTGCAGCAATTACTAAAGGGGATAAACATTATAAACAGTATTTTATGCCTTATTACAGATAAATAAAAACAACTAAGTATTTATAGGGCTTCCCCAAATAAACAAACAAAACACTTATTTGGAAAACCCCCAATTTCACACCAAATTGGCATTTTAAATTCAATTGCAATGGAAACATCATTAGAACCAATTTTTGTAGCAATAATAAAATTATATAAATCTGAAAATATGATAAATATAGCATGCTAATACACAAAGATTGCATCAACATTGGAATCACCTACCAAATCAAATGAAACCATTGAATCCTTTGTACGAAAACACAAACGCACCACCGCCGCACCTCAGGAAGGGTAGATCAAACCTAAAAATAGAAAATTGGACCAAGAAAACCCAAGGTTAAACCTTAGGTTCGAACCCCTACCCACGGATCATTTTTCACTTCAATAAAAAGGGAGGAAACCCTAAAAAATAGAATGAAACCCTAATCAAATTGAAAGGGGAAAAGAAATGGACAAACATACTTGAGAAATCTAGAATGAATCTCCCCAAAACACTGGTATCTGAATTTTAAAACGGCCAAAACACAGGGGATGGTCTCACAAGAATTATTAGGTCATTTAGGAATTGGAATGGAGGGATAAGATTAATAATAGAAGGAGTTATGAAAGGATCAATTTACCTCTCCAAAATCTGGACGATTTCTGAAATCCAGAAAGTTTCGACTATTTTCGCGACTCTATCGAGCTCCAAATTGTGGGAGGAGGGCATGGGGTCGCGCCTGGGCTTCTTAAGGTCGATAGGGAGGTAGAATCACCGAAAAAGCCATTTTAATGAATAATATATTAATAAATTAATGAAACAATTTAAAACTGGAAAATGGGCCTTCGGGTTGGCCCAATTCTCAAATAAAAACAAAAATCCCCCATGATTATGGATTTATAAAGGCCCCAAATTTAAATTTGGGGTTAATATATCAGGGGAGAACAATTAGGAGTTTTAATGAGTCAAAAATATTAAAAATTGAAAAAGTTATAAATGAAACAAAATTTATTTGTTTAAATCTGGAATTGGGCTCGCAGTTTGGCCCAATTCATGAAAACTCACATATTTTCAATAAAACCTTTGGAAACCACCAAAACAAATCATGAGTGGAAAATAAATTTAAAATAACCCTAAAATAGGTTACGTACGTGACAATTCTAACCACCTTGAAAACTTTCCGCCCCGGAAAGTCACAGCATGGTCAATGCAACAACCAAACCCAACTGAGAAACCAATAGGTACACCCTTGACAGGTTTCACCCCCAAAGGTCAAAACACCTCAAGTGATCAATGATGGAAGGAATACTGTCACAAACCAAACTTACACCACTTTCCTCAAACAATAAAGTACATTCAGGATTTATCCCAAATGAAAACTTTTCAAATACAATCTGAACAATACTCAATCAATTTACCCAAAAAAACAACAACATTGAACAAGGTTACACTTCCCTACTATAACTAAACCATTGGAAACTCTCCAATATCAATGTTTACCCAATGAATATGTAGGTAGTTAGATATCTTCGAATGATAATACCTACTTCCCAGACAAGTCCAAAGAAAAAAATATTAGTTACTCGTATGAAGAGACACAAATGGGCTCCCCACCATAAGAGACAACTTAAATTGTTTTCCCGAGATAGAATGAAGACACTAATAGTGGGAGGCCCAAACATACTCTCTAGTAAAAGGGATATACTTCCATTAAATGTTTATGAAGGAATATTCATGAGAATCATAGTGGGTCTCCCCACCATAAGAACTGACCATCTTAACCGACCAGCATGGGCCGACACAGAAAGACCCAAAAAGAAATCAAAGATTTAGGAAGGGCGCAGGATTAGTCTGCATGGTTTGGGAAACTGTGCACTAACTATGAATATAATTCTTTCTACATGTCTTCCTAGCACACGGCCACTACTAAACGTGCACAAACTATGTGCTCAACCATGAAGAAACCATAGGTTTGAACTATTCCCATCTTTCATACTAAGGATAGGACTTTATACAAGGGTTTAAATGGCCCTGGGATTTTCCCTGACTACGAGCCAGCTTCTCTCCGAGACCTATGGCTGGAGCTCAAATGATTGAAGCATCTTCGGCCTCGTAGTTAATATTTGGAAACCCACTGAATGAGAATTCTTCTTTTCGGTGCCACCAAAAACTACACCGCAGTCCCAAATAAGTTTTCTAGACATAACACATTCCAAACTCACTTTACCTTATCCCGATATTTCACTGAAACAAGGGATGAGAAGATACACACATCACAACTTGTTTCTTTAGGTGAGAAACAATATAAGTAAAGAACACCTACACTCACATTCCTCTAAAATAGATGATTTTGATGTTTTTCCAAGGGAGACATTTGCCCAACATAACAGGGACTCTCAGAGGATTTCACTACTTTCACCTATACAGTCAATCGAGTACATGACATCATAAGGCATCACCAAACATGACCATTTCAACTGATATAAAAAATTCATGGAGAGGGACCTTATACAACATCCCCAAACAACACACAATTCTAGAAAGTGGCCACAATATCCTATCCTGACTATATTTCCCACACCGGTGGTTTAACATGAATTAATGCATCAAAGAAACTTTGAAGAACCCAAAGGTCCTCTTAGACACCATCGAGACACTCATCCACACTTACAACCAAAGAACACTTCCACCTTCGATGAATCATGAAACATTAGAAACTATGGTTTCTTTCAACCTTCCACAATAACTTTACCACTACAAGAGGATCCAAAAATCAACGAAATGAATGGGTGTAGACTCAATCAACAATGATCGATAAAATATTCCTTATATTGATCAACTGGAGGATTTTCCAATGGCAAATCAATATGGATTGCACTTCAGCTGTGCATTAACCCTTAATGGGGGCATACCTTATCCAATGAGAGAACCCAAGGACCCAACCAATCTGCTCCATTAGTCAAAACATGCCTCAAACCAGATCCAAACACATCAAGGGAACCATCGTAGAGGCATCCCAAAACATTTTTCAAAAGAGACCACTAATCGTCCCTACAACACAGCTCACCGACCAAACACAAACCCAAAACACAGTTCAAACAGGAGGGGTTCTTGGACTCAAAACATACCACAACATCAACATTATCAAAAACCCATAATAAAAACTATACCAAACTATTCATCAATACATAATGTTTTTCTTTAAAACTATTTCTTTGAAAACAAACGGTTTTGCAGTAAGAGTATCCACCAATGGTACCCCATGGGCCTCACACATGCATGTTTTTGTGTCACACCGGGCACCCTCCTCATAACCATCCCAACACTCATCCAGTCATGCCATCAACCATCCATCATCCCATATAACCCCATGCATGTGGTCACTCATGGAAATACCAAAGGGTAAAACAAAAATTCCTTCCACTTTTCAAAACCAAAATGCTCAACCAACCCAACCTTTTTCTCAAAACTGCTAACAATGAGATCAAAATCCCAATTCACATCTTACAAAACATTTCATAAAGACACAACAATTTGGAAAAGAACCCACATTCAAGATATTCATATCAATATCAAAACATCTCATCCCATTAAAACACTATTTTATTATTTAGAAAACTCTATTGGAAACACTTTTAAAAACCAACTTTAATATAGTTCCTTCTTTCAAAAGAGGTGTAATCACACCATTTTACATTTCAAAAAAATTCTGAAAATTCATTTCCTCAATTTCATAAACCGAACCATTCCCTCTTTATTTGAAAATCATTTCATAAAAACTTTACGCTTATTAAAACCAAGTCACCAGAAAACCAAAGTGCCAGGATTTCAAAACTAAAGCACAAAACAATCCGAGAGGAAACTAGTTTCAATGGGTGACTTAGAAATATGGTTGGCAGCCATATTCCAATCACTTCACTATCACATAGAGTGTTTTAGGGAATATCCCCATCTTCACATGGCTTTCCAGGCCCGGCGAGCTCACTGAGACCATTAACCCAACTCTCTTTTCATTTCCCCTAATCATCATCAAACCAAGAAAACCAAAGGAATTAGATAAATCCCGACTTCCCATGGCGACTCGAATCCTGTCATGAGGTGTGGTGATCAGGCACACTACCCATAACCGAACTACCAAGCCCCAACAATCGTAACTTTATACTATCCTGACTGTTCCCCAAATAACGTGACCCAAAGAGTTAACCAGAACCCCCTTTGATACCATTTTTTCACGAACCGAATCTGGTCACCGCCAAAACCGGCACCAAACCCAGCCCGTGACATGACCCGAAGGGCGTTCCCTATCCCCACGGGCTGGCACAAGTGCCCGAGTATCATTTATTTAGGTTTGGGAACGATTTACCCGAATATGAAGGCATAAACCATTAAAAACAATCAATAAACTGAATCTGAAAAATTTATACCAAACGATGTTTAAACAAAAACCAGAACTGAATACATAGGTTTAGAGTCAATACAAATGGTCCAAAGACACAATGGAACAGAAACAAAACAGCCCCATGGACTCCACATGACAAGGGGTCATCACCCCCAAGTCGTCTCCACTACTCCTCCCCAAGGATGAGGACTAACACCCTGAACCGTCAACACCCTTAGCCTTTCCTTTACCTGGGTCAAAAAAAAGGTCTACTTATACCCAAGGGGTGTAAGTAGGGTGTGAGCCTAAGCCCAATAGGATACCACCCTATGATTCCATGGTGCATGCAATACAAGGTGAAAAAGCAAGCAGTTTTAATATGCAATTAAAAGCGGTGACAAATTCCACGAAATGAAACTTTAAATTGAAAACATTTTTCAAGATAAAACTTTCAGAATGTTAACACATTTAAATAGGAATATTAGATACTGCATTATAATTCCAAATACACCCAGAAACAAGGGAAAATACCACAAATCCACTGAGCAACAAAACCGGGAACACCCCTAGGCACTAGATAGTCTCAGGCCCCATGTACCTCGTACCTCCGTGTAATGTAACCATAGTAAAATCCTTTCTCATTCACGAGCCACTAGTATGGAACATACCCATAACCTAGTGGTCCCCAATCATCATCCACATAGTTTAGTTAGAGTTGTCGTTATCCAAATGCTAAGTGAAACAGGGACAAAACCCATCCGGTCCACTAGCCGTACTAGTACAAATCCGCCCCACCTAGGTACCTGGGCTTCCCCCTTTGTGCTCAAACAATTTCAGGATTTAACACACATCCATTTTAATGTAAAACACCACTACTGGTAACATACACAAAATACAGTAGCTATCTCATTTTCTACCACTTAAAACACACAACAAACTCTTTGAATTTGAATAAATCAATTTCACAAAATCTCGTGTAGTTTTGCACACAAAACCCCTTAAGAAACCCACTTGTACACGATGTTCACAATTGTAAGTTACCAAAATAGTAAAGGCAGCCCAATAAATATCAATTAAAACAACAAATCAATTTTTGGGCATCCTCATGTTAAACAAGAAGTGTTCTCTTTGTAAACCTTCATTTTCACACAAAAGTGGAACCAAAACTTCACTTTCTTTACAAGCACAATTAAAACTCATTATTTGCAGCAATTACTAAAGGGGATAAAAATTATAAACATTATTTTATGCCTTATTACAGATCAATAAAAACAACTAAGTATTTATAGGGCTTCCCCAAATAAACAAACAAAACACTTCTTTGGAAAACCCCCAATTTCACACCAAATTGGCATTTTAAATTCAATTGCAATGGAAACATCATTAGAACCAATTTTTGTAGCAATAATAAAATTATATAAATCTGAAAATATGATAAATACATCATGCTAATACACAAAGATTTCATCAACAATGGAATCACCTACCAAATCAATTGAAACCATTTAATCCTTTGTACGAAAACACAAACGCACCACCGCCGCACCTCAAGAAGGTTAGATCAAACCTAAAAATAGAAAATTGGACCAAGAAAACCCAAGGATAAACCTTAGGTTAGAACCCCTACCCACTGGTCATTTTACACTTCAATAAAAATGGAGGAAACCCTAAAAAAATAGAATGAAACCCTAATCAAATTGAAAGGGGAAAAGAAATGGACATACTTACTTGAGAAATCTAGAATGAATCTCCCCAAAACACTAGTATCTGAAATTTAAAACGGCCAAAACTCAGGGGATGGTCTCAAAAGAATTATTAGGTCATTTAGGAATTGGAATGGAGGGAAAATATTAAGAATAGAAGGATTTATGAAAGTATCAATTTACCTCTCCAAAATATGGACGATTTCTGAAATCCAGAAAGTTTCGACTATTTTCGCGACTCTATCGAGCTCCAAATTGTGGGAGGAGGGAATGGGGTCGCGCCTGGGCTTCTTAGGGTCGATAGGGTGGTGTAATCACCGAAAAATCCATTTTAATGAATAAGATATTAATAAATTAATGAAACAATATAAAACTGGAAAATGGGCCTTCGGGTTGGCCCAATTCTCAAATAAAAACAAACATCCCCCATGATTATGGATTTATAAAGGCCCCAAATTTAAATTTGGGGTTAATATATCAGGGGAGAACAATTAGGAGTTGGAATGAGTCAAAAATATTAAAAATTGAAAATTTTATAAATGAATCAAAATTTATTTTTTTAAATCTGGAATTGGGCTCGCAGTTTGGCCCAATTCATGAAAACTCACATATTCTCAATAAAACCTTTGGAAACCACCAAAACAAATCATGAGTGGAAAATAAATTTAAAATAACCCTAAAATAGGTTACGTACGTGACAGTATTAGGGAGAAAATGTTTGATAGAGTGGAATTTGAGCTTGATAAAAACGCTGATTTTAATTACCTTCAACTTTGATGGGAATATATATCTTGTAGGATTTTATCGGTTACTTATTGTTGCTTCTATGGTCCTGAAACTCTTTGAGGGTGTGGTAACCTGCTTGTTGTGTCCTTATTACACACTCTCACCATGCGGCCATAACACATGTTTGGGAAATTTAGTCCTTTTTAAGTCTGTTTCTGGGTTGTGGATTTTTGTGTTTCATGCCTTGGAGGATGATGATGGTTTCACTCAAGAAGTAAAGGATATTTTTGGCCCAGATGACATGTATTTTCTGGATAATTCGAGTCATTTTCCATGGAGAAGTAGAAGATAGGTTGTATTGTCGAGTTAGAGGATGTTACCTTATGTGATGGGATCACGATTGTTCCTCAATAATTGTTATCCATATCCTTGGGTGGTCAAAATTTCATCTCTTTATGTGAACAACATAGACGCTGAACTAGGTGGAGGTATTCGGCAAAGATTATGTGCTTCAGAAGTAGGAAATGATGGAATTTTCTACATAAATGATTCCATAATTTCCCCTTTGGTGATGGAATTAAGTGATACATTCTAATTACCTGCTCTACATTTTTCTTTCCATGAGGACTCGATCATGGGTGGATGCTTCTCGTATGTGTTCATGACAACTCTTATGTCTTTTCATGGATTTTTGAGGTACTTAGTTCCATTTTGTTTTCTCTTTTTCCTTTTTTATCTTGCTGGTACAATATCATTGTACCAAGTGTAATCACCTGAATTTCATCTTTTTCTTAATAAATTTTGGGGAGTGTGGGTTCTACTCATGCTTCAAGCCTTTCTGACTATAAAAGAGGTCAATACTAAGAAACACACTTGTATTGATATGGAATCAAGGGAGAAAGATCACCGATCCATTTTTTCTATATGAATCAACACCATTTCTATAATATACTCGTATCTCTTGGTATGATTGATAAATATGGATAACATTGTATAGTTTTATTAAAATAACAAATCTCATGTAATGCGGTAAAATTGAGAAAACAGAATTAGATTGATGTGAAAATATAAGAGAACATTACTCAGTAATTTTTTATCTATTATTGTCAATTGTGTGTCAATTTGATTCCTAAATTGATCGATATGGATTAAGGTATAATTGAAAATATTAACATTTTTTAATAAGAGGGAAATCATGTGACTAGGGGCCCAAAATAGAACAAATGAGCACCGATTGAAATGAAATATTAGTAAATTTATATTTATGTCACTTAAAATATGTACGATTCATCATCACATCAATTAGATACCCGAAATTATTTGTATGATCAAAAGTGGTGCCTGTACTTCAGATATTGAGTTATGTGAAAGATCACATAAAATGGGTTAATATAAATAAAAAACATTTCTATTGATATGAAATCATTGGAGAATAATCACTCTGTTCATTAATCTATAGGAATTAATGTCACATCAATCATATTCCCATTTCACTTTGTACGATGGAAAATGATGGGATGAGATGTATATTTTTATTAAAATGACATATCTCTCATTGGGTAAAAAAAGAGAAAATTATTTTGGATTCATGTAATCATCTTGGAGAACATTCAATGAATAATTTTTTATTTTTTAATCAATTACATGTCAATATGATTACCCGATTGATTCGTATGACCAATGTAATGATTTGGCATTATTTAATTCTTTTTAATAATGGGTAATTCAAGTTTGTATGGGTAAAAACTAACCAAATGATATCATATTAACATGAAATATTATTTTAATGATAATTAAGTAATTGAAAATCTATATAAATCTTTGTTACATTGATCAGATACGAAAATTTCTTAGTATGATCGAAAGTGTTGTTTGTCCCTCAGATTTAGAGTTAAGAGAAAAATCATGTAAACGGGGTAAATACCTATAATACAAACTTGTATTGACATTAAATCATTGAATATTGATCAAATATTCATGTTTTTTCTGCGGGAGTCAACATCGCATCAATCAGATGATCACGTCACTCGGTATGATGGAAAATAAATGGTAATATTTTATAGTTTTAATAAAATGACATATCACCCATCATGGGTTCAAAATTATTAAAAAAATAGATTGATTTATAAATAGTAAAACATTTTTTGAATCACTTGTGATGTATTAGAATAAACTATTCATCAAGCTTATGTCCATGTTGATCAGTATGGCCTAAGGTATGATTTGACATTATTTACATTTTTGTAATAATGGGGAAATCATGTGTCTTGGGGACAAATCAAACGAAAAAAGATCCAAATGACATGAAATATTATAGAAAACATATTTATGTTATTTATAATCTATAGGAATCATCAGCACATTGATCAGAATCCCATGTTACTCAGTATGATTGAAATTTATGTTTATCCATTGAATTTGGAGTTAAATGAGAAATCATATAAAAGGGGTCAATACTAATAAAACACACTCATATTGACATTATATCATGGTAGAATGATCAATGGGGCATTTTTGATCTGTAATAATTGATTCCGCATAAATCAAATTCTCGTGTCACTCAATATGATGTAAAATAATGACTAACATTATATAGTTTTATTAAAAGAACATATCACATATCAGGGGGGAAATAAGAAAATGACTTCAGATTGATGTCTAAATCTAGGATAAAATTTTTCGAATAATTTTTGACTTATTATATTGAACTAAAAATCAATCTAATGACTATATTTATCGGTATGACTTAAGGTATGATTTTACATTATTAATATTTTTATACAAATGGGAAAATCAGGTATATGGGTGGTAAAATTTGATGAAATAATCAATGAATTGCATGAAATATTAGTAAAATAATCTTTATGTCATTTAAAATCCAATGTAATCATCAACAAGTTAATTGGATACTCAAATTACTCAGTATAATCGAAAGTGGAATTTCTCCCTCAGATTTGGAGTTAAGTGGAAAATCATGTAAAAGGGGTAAATGCTAAAAAAATGATTATATTTACCTAATATTATATAATAAGGACCATTGAGTCCTTTTTTCTGTAGGAAACATCACCATATCCATAATATTCTTCTGTTGCTCGGTGTAATGGAAAACACTGGGTAATGTTGTATAGTTTTATTAAGATGAAATATCTTCTACATGGGGTAAAAATGATAAAATGTATTTGGATTGATGTTAAAATATGGGGGAATAATCCTCAACTCATTTTTGATATATTGGAATAAGTTTCACATCAATCTGATGCTGAGATTTGTTGATATATAGTAAAATTTGTTTTCAACATTAATAATTATTGATTAACTTTTAATTAAATAGTTTAATAATATTTTTCAGATTAGTGTTTCATCATTTATATATTTATGATGATTTTTGTACATAACACTATATAAACTATTTTTATTATTCTATATATATAATGTCGATAAATTTTATTTTAATATAAACATTAATTATATATTTTTTTAATTTCTCTTTATCAAATATGTATGTTGATAGAGAAAGAATATTTGAAGGGGTTTTAGTAGTATGGATCATAATTTAGATCATTGGTTGTTTATTTTACGTTTTTTAATTTTTAATGGATTTTAAAATGTGATATTTTAAAAAAAAGTCATGGTAGAGACCACCTATGGAAGTCACAAATATTTTTTATATAATTAGAAACCATCTATGGTAGTCACTATAAGAATGCATTTTAGTAGCCACATACGATGGTTAGTATAAAACTTTTGAGAAACCACCTATTTATTCATCAATATACCCCTATAGTGACTACCAATTGTAGTCGCTATTTCCCTTTAGAGACAGCCAAACTATGACTGACAATGGAGGTCGCTATTTCCTATTAGCAATATAGAAATTGTGATCACAAAATATAGTTGCATAGAGTTTACTAAAGGTACTATTTTTAGTAGTGTATCATTTTTTAAAATTACAAAAGGGGGGAGAATGTTATAAAACCATGTCCTTTTCTATAGATGTCTCAGTCCTATTTATAGGTAAAATTTTTCTTTCCTTTTTGTAATTTTCATTTGTGATTTACTTTGGGGTGTATTTGGATGAAAATTTGTGGAAAAATGGAACATAGAGGGCAGTGAAAAATTGGTGCATGTTTTTCCCTACCCATATTCCCTGACATTGTATACCGTGCAACCCTGGACGTAGACTTTTTCATCGATGGTGTATGGTTTTTCAAACCATGAAGCCCCGCCCCCTAAAGAGGCACAAGTTTAAGGAACATGGTTTGGGGAAACCGTGAACCTTATCCCAGAAAACCATGTGCTGGAATTTAATTCATACAAAAACTTATTTTTAAATTTCTTGAGCCCCATTTTAACCACATATCAACCTCTATTAAACCATAACATTACATTCATGAATTTGGATCCCTCTTGATAGATTTCAGTCCATTAAGACCTCTATTATTCATGATTTGAAACCCATATTGAAGGTATGTTCCCCTCCCTATAAGAGGATCTCATCCTGTGTTGTTTCCTTTCTCTTTATCAATCTTCTTCTATTCATTGATGATTAGACTTCCCTATTTTATCTTGGATCAAGATATATAATTTGATTTAAGTGTTTGCTTCTAGTTTTCAATGACATTTGAGTAAAAAAACAAAACTGACCTACTTCAAACCAAAAAAACATATTCATATTGTCTTTATATATTAATAAATTGATCCGTATGTCATTTTAGACATGTATGTATTATCCACACATTAATATAATTCATGGTGTGACCAATATGACTCCAAGTGTGTCTTTTTATGTAAAATTGACAATAATTTTAGTTAAAAGGAGATGTGAAACTCTCAAGACTATGAAAAAACAATCATATTGTATTGATACATTAGGAAGACGATCCATAAGTCATCTTTAAAGTGTAGGAATCAACTACACCTAAATCTAACACATGGTATGACCAGAATGACTCTAAGCATGCATTTTTTTTATTTTGACATTAATATTAGTAAAAAGGAAATGTAACGTACTCGATACTGATAAAAATCCATTGTATTGTTTTGATACATTGGAAAAATGATCCAGAAGTCATTTTTGATGTGTAGGAATTATTCTAAACTCAATATGATACATTGTTTTCCCAGTATGATTCAATGTTTCTGTTATTAGTTTAAAATTGTCAATGTAGTTCAAAATGTTTGTCACTCACTAACAAACAATAAAATGCACTCCAATTTTCTTAATTATTCTGTAAATTGGTTCATATTTTTTTTAATGCGTTATAATGAACCTCACATCGATCTAACACATTATGTGACCAGTATAATGCAAAGTGTGTGTTTACAATTTAAAAATACATTTTCATTAATAAATATGTGACATACTCAAAACAATGAAAAATCATTCATATTGTTTTGATAATTTATTACCATGATCCATAATATATTTTTTACAAAAATAAATCAACCAAGACTCAATCTGACACACTATGTGACCAGTATGACTCCATGTGTGTATTTTTATTTAATATTAACATTTATGTAAAAAAAAGTTACATACCCAAATTAAATAAAATGAATTTGTACTATTTTGAAACTTTAATAAAATAATCCATACATCATTTCGGAAATTTCAAAATCATTCACACCTCATTCTGATACACTATCTTCCTGGTATGACTCAAAGTGACTGTTATGAGTCTAAAATTGACATTTTAGTTCAAATTTTGTGTCACTAATTGAAAACGGAGCAAATGAACTTGGGTTATCTTGATACATTAAGATAAAAATTCATAATTCCTTTCTGATGACTATGAATTAGTCTCAAGTCAACCCAACACAAGATGTGACCTCCATGACTCAAGGATCATATTTCATTTTAAAATGACATTTTAAAAAAAATGCTGACATACTCAAAATTGAAAAAAAACATATTTTTATTATTTTGATACATTATAAAAATGATCCCTAATCCATTAGTGACATGTAGGAATAATCCCTACCTTAATCAGACACTTGATGTAATTGGTATGACACCAATTTGTTCCTTTTATTTAAAATTTACATTTTGTTACTATATTCTTTTATATTGGTTTTTAATTTATTTCCATATATTATTACTATCATAAGGATTTTTTTCAAATATTAGTGGATTATGTTTTTCATGTTGGGGTGGTTCATTATGAAATTGTTATCATGATTGGGATTTTTTTAGAGACAGACAGAGGTTTCGAAGAGAATGAGATGTTTTCAAATGTTTTTGGATAGTAACATCAAATGTAATTATAAAAATTAGTATTTTGAAAGTATATAACATAGTAGTTTTTTTTATTTTTGATGTAAATTTTATTTATATTAAACTATTAATTTGAATACAGGTGTATTTGTATATAGTTGTATTTGAATATAGGTCTATTTTCTGCAATGTGCTCTTATTAAACATTGAACTACAGTATTAAGTCCTCTATCGGTTCTATTTCTAATACTGATAAAATCCCCTATATCGGTGATAACTAAAGTGATGATAAATGGTGGCCTTTATGAGTGTTTAGAAAATAATTGACAAATGTGGTCTTTTATTAGTGCTAACCTAGTGCTCAAAAAACACCTTTATCCTTACATTATTAGTGATGATAAAGGCCCCCCTTTATCAGTGATTTATCGGTGATGATAATTGTGTCCCCATTTTAATGGAGTTTATGACAATTTTTTTAGTGCTATTAAATCCACTTTTCTATACTACAAAATTGTTTGTCTGTGGTAGTATTATGTCCCAAAAAGATTCATGGTGTGAAGATTTTCCTCTATTGTTTAAATAGTGTTAAATTAAATTTTAGTGGGTTTTATATTCATGTTATTCAAAAAGTGAACCTTATTGAAACACTCTAAATAGGGGTTTTATAGCCTATTATAAAAGTAAACCTGCTCATAGAATTCACTGATACCAACCCTCTTCCCATCAGACCCTAGGAGAGAAAATAACTATTTCAAAGAACATTTAACCCCCTTAGGTTGTGTCAAACCCCGAACCAACACTACAATATAATTTTATTTATATTTTAATTCCTCTATTCTTTCTCTCCTTAAAGGTATTTTTCACATGAATCTGAGTGATTTTGGGAATGAAAAGCATGTCTCACAATTAAGGTGGATGGTTTTTTAAACCAAGTTGAAACCATGTGACAACCTCTTTAGTTTTTCAGAGCCAACCACATGGTTTGTGAAAGATTTTCTATAGTGTGGCCTACCCATTCATGGTTATCCAGAATCCTGGTAGATGGTTTACAATTGGGAAACATTTTTCCCAACCATGGGACAAGATCATGTGTATACCTAGGTCCTTTAAAAATTGTTTTTTATAATTTCATACTCCTTGGTTTTTAACCCAAAATCAACCCTCACCCCTCCCCATTGTCTCGTGTGACACTAGTGACCCCTCTCACTTGCTTCCTCTTCGTTCTATGGTGGGTTCATGGAGTTCCATAAATATTTGTTCCTGATTCATCCAGTTAAATCACCTATATCCTCCTTCTCCTTCTCTTTATTATATATTATCTCCTCCTCTTTAATCCTGACATGTTCCAATGACCTAGGTTTGGTGATCCATTGTATTAATTTGTATTTTTTCTTTTTTAACATTCTTTTGGGTCGTTCTTTTTCTTGTGGATCTTCCTGAAAAATATTTTTCCCATTATTGTAAATGGTCAATTATTTTTAGGTTGATTACCATATGGATAAACATTTAAATTTAAGTCCATGATTTTGTAAGTGTTTAATTACTTTTTTTTAATAAATTATGATGAATTTTTTTTTACAAAGGGATGAAATTTTTTTAAATAAGAAAATTATTATAGATGGAATTGGACTCTTTTATGTTTCCATGTTTCAATATGTTTGGCCACATGTTTTCATCAAAAAGAAACATGTTTTTAAAAAAATTAAAAATATCAATCACACCAATGGATTGGTTTTTCAAATTTTCATAAATTATCCATGTTATAGATTTCAAGGGTTCTTTAGTCTTCTATAAAATTTTCTATAAATATCTAATTGCATGTTTGATCTTTATAGATTTTTAAAATGGTTTATAAATCTCATTCTTCATTTTAAATGTGACTTATACACATATATAAATTTTTGTATATTTAAAGGTATCATCATTATAGTTAATAAAAAAAATTATAAATATGTACATTGGGATAAGGAATGCTTATATATTTATTGTGGTGAATATGTCTTTAACTGTTAAAGGTGTTTTCCGAACTCGACAGGACACTTATTGAAAATGGTTACTTAAATGATTAATGATTTACTCAATCTTCTATGTATATATTGGTAAGTTAAATAAATTATTCTATTAATGTGAACACCTTTCCATATATCCTATATTTTAGGGAGGGTATTTATGCTAGATATGGTGTTCTATAACCATCTTTTTGTACATTGGATTTCATTTATATTTGAAATTTTTTAATATTTATATAAAATAGTATTATATATTGTTCATTTTTCTTCATGGAATTGATGTAATAATCCCCTATTTTATTTGTGGCATTCAAAATATCATAGTAGTTCTCCACTATAATGATAACATTGAAGTTACACTATGATAGTCTTAAGTATATTTCTATTTCTGAATAATATCATATGATTGGAAACATAGTATGAAAAATATTAGGTATGATTACATATAAGTGGATGAGGCTTCTTTTCATGAATGTTTCTCTTAGTAATCTTCAAAAGGGGGTATTATGAAAACAGACCTACCAGTAGAAATTTTTCCTAGTTTGGTGTCATCGGATATTCATATATTCTAGTGTGTGTAATGGTCCTTATACATTATGATAATCATTGATGCATTTCATGACTCAATCACATATATTTACCTGAAAAACACTAGCATTCCATATGCTAGTGGGAAGTAGGGAATATTGGGTTTATCAAAAATGACATGAAATTAATGGATATGTTGAGGATGGATTTTTCCCTTCCATCTTTATGGAAGTTGATATCTCAAGCCTTTTATTGGAATATAACTATTGGATTAATTTCCATAGACATATTGTAATTCCATATTTGTTTTTTTACAATATAAAATGTACAAATGAAGAAGAAAACAATTGTGTAGAAAGAAGTTAGTAGAAGATTACTTTTCAAAATTTCCACTCCCTAAACAAGTTTTAACAACTCGTTATTACTTTTAAAAATATTCTCTATACCATAATGACCCATGATCATTTATGAAAACATATATTGAATAAAAATATTTTTTCCCCATATTCAATTAATATAATTAATCTTTTCTCACTAATATGTGATTTGGTATATTGGTTTTATGTAGCTTGATCCTATTTGGATGATGTTGGGTCGAATGCTTGTGGCCCATATTGCACCCCAGGTTGTAACTCCATGGGTCAAGATCTATAGAGAGAATATTGGGGATTGTAATAGGAAATGTGCCCCTACATTGGGGGTCTAGAGGCCAAAGGTCGTCGACTCAAATTTTTATGAAGATTAGCATCTCTGACCACTATAGCATAGTTAACCGACTGACACAGACATTATACTGTAGTTTTATAGACCATTGGCATGACTAATATAAATTTTTGGACTTCCAGCCACTAGCCACTATATCACTTTAGACATGGGTGGTCACATAACTCAATTGATGCGGAATTCTTGCTACCTTTCACTATAGCATGGCGGACAACCATTACAGTTGGTGGAAAAGTGATCCATCTTCATTTTTAACCAAATTCAGGATAGGTTTTATTTGTTGTGTGATGCACTGATACTCCCTATAATTTGTGATCTCGACTATAGTGATATTTATGCTACTCTATGGATGTAGGGATTATTTTCGAAACTACAAAAATCTCTATGACTATGATCTTCTTCTTCTACTTTTTTATATTTACTCTTCTGTGAATCGTTTCTTTCTGTCATTATGACTCCCAAATTTTTTTTATCAACTAGTATTAAAGGGTGAGTTTGGATTCCTCAAAATTATTGATGGTTATGGGAGAAGGTATGGTGAAGATTGAATGATTTCATGGAACTGCCTTCAGCTACCGGAGCATGTAGATCAAATACTATCTTTATGAGAAAAAAATCCATTTTATTTTTATGGGTTTAAAGCAAATGGACATGGAGAAGTCATAGTGGGAGTTGCTGGATCATTATGTTCTAGGTTTTGTGCTCCTTAAGTTGTCCAAAAAATGTCGTTGAACATCATATAGGAGAATTCAACGATTGGACAGATGCAAGCTCTCTTGAAAATGTACAATAATTCTTATTTGGAAAACAGATTTCTTGTGATGTGAGGATTGTTCAATATTAGAATATTTTAAGGTAGAATTGTCACTGATCACATCAATTAATTCAACACTATCCTATGTTAGATGAATTCGGTAGATATTTCTCTTGGTGAGGACGTTGGTGAACTGATCTTACTATCGTCATTACCTAATAGTTGGGAAGAAACTCAAACAGTTTTCAGTAATTCATCAGGGAATACAATGTTGGTTCTCAAGGATGTATGAGACCTGATCCTTAGTGAGGATATCCGAAGAAGTGAATCAAGAAGATTCTATAGTCCTACTCTGAATGTAAAGGAATAGGAATATATGAACAATGATAAAATATCATTGGATGATCAATGTTAATAGGAAATAGAATAGGTAAGGAAAATGGGCAGGTCCTACCTTGTGGACATCCAGGGAGTAAGGAAACATCACGAAAGAGTGTGGAGAAAAATTCAAGGGACCTAAAACCAGTGGAGTAATCATGGTGGAAGGAGAAGTAACAAATAAATTGATTCTTTTGATAATTCATATTCCTAGGGAGACTTGTATTTTAGACTCAGATTTATCCTTCCATTACACATCAGAGCAGGGTTTCCTGAACAGTTTTGTTTCTGGAAATTTTTGCAAAGAACATCTTGCTGATTATTAATCCTTACAGATTGTGGGGAAGGGAGATGCATGGATCAAAGTACAACTGTGGGAGTCTCTTGGTTCTTGAAAATGTCAAATATATCCCAGGTTTAAGAATAAATATTATTTATTTTGGGAATCTTGATGATGTAGTCCTTATTAAAATGTTAACTAGTGGTTCCTAGATGATTACAAAGGGAGATATGGTCATAGCTTTGGGATAAAAAAGTGGTACCTTCTACAACATGATAGAAACAATCATGGATATTCATTCATCAATAAATTATATCAAAGATTCACAACTATGGCACTACAGTCTAGCCCACATGAGTGAAAAGGGGATAAAGGTGATAGAAACAAAAGGATTGATACCAGAGCAAAAGCTAATGGATGTTGTCCATTGAGAAGACTATATTATTAGAAATTAGAAGAAGGTTTCTTTTGTAAAAGGAGACAGAACATTGAATGTTGCAAAGATGGACCTTGTACAGAAAGATGTTTCGGTTCCTGTACCGATATATTCCCTTGGAGGGTCACAATATTATGTGACATTTATTGATGACTAAACTAGGAAGGTATGGGTTTAGTATCTAAATATAAAATCTAATGTATTTAAGATATCTCCAAATTGGATGATCAAGGTGGATAATGATTCAATATCAATGATGAAATGCTTGTGGTCTGACAAAGGTGGTTATTATGGTAGTCATGAGTTCAGATAATTTTGTTTCAATAATGGAATTCTGTGGGATCAGAATATTCTAAGAATTCTAAAATAAAATGGTTTAAATGAATGGATGAATATGAAATTTAATGAATGTTCTAGGGGAATGTGGCTACACTCTGGGTTACCCAAAACATCAGGGATGGTGAAGTTAAATTGGTTGCATATCTTGTTAACAGGATTCCATCTATACCAATGAGAGAATTTCTTCCTGAGGAGCTCTGGTCTTGTAAGGAGGTACAACTCTCACACTCAATAGTCTTTTACAGTTTGGTATACGTACATATTTATGCTATTTAAAGTGATAATATTGATGTTACGTCTAAACCATGCTTCTAAATTGGCTTGGTTATAAGGCCCCAGCCTTAGATATTACATGATCTAGAGTTAAGTCAAGAATCCACTACGTGGATCCTTTCAGGTTTAGAGTTTTAGAGAATCCGACCATAACTATTACATTAAATTGAAAATATTACGAAGAAGATACTGCTTTTAAATCCATTTTTACACAAAAATAATACTACTTAAATAAAACAAGGATTATTTTCTTGATAAAAATATTCTAGAATTGTTACTTTCTCTTGTTCTTATACAATGGGTAAAACATTTTAAAAACTTCGGAAGAGAAAAAAAATCTTAGATAAGAATATAAAATAAGTAATAAAACCATTATTCCATGAATATTTAAAACACATGAAAATATTTTCACAAAATCATACTTTCACCCCTAAAATATAAACTATTTAGTTTACATAATGTAATAATAAGATTCATTCAAAACATCATAGAAATTGTAAAACATAAAGGTACCTTGTGGAATCTATATCATACTTGCATTATAGAATTCACACCTGCGTAAAGATTTACCTTCATGGTTATGTTCGGAATACCCATCATAGTATATTCACTAAATATCTTAGGGAAACCTTAACTTTTACCTCCATCATGTTACCCAATGTATTGGAGAGCTATTGCGGGTTCACCCACCCTTGGATTATCATGGAACCACCTATATACATAAGCACTTCCAAAGAACCATAACATAATCCTAACACATGAACAAGCATAAATGAAAAATAACATTTACACATTGTAATCATAAGACATATTTTAAAGATATTGAAATAATCAATCCATTATCCAAACCATTTTCAATACCAAAATACCCTAAAAATGAATGTGGAACTTACTTTTCATTTTAAAAAAATATTACAGCTTGTAGAGGAAGCCAAATATCAAATAATGCTCATAATGGTGGAATGGTCATTGTCGCTACGTATGGTAAAGTGAATCATTACTTTTTTTGTTTAGTAAAATGATTCATAGAAAAATTTTCCATTTTAAAACCATTGATTTAAATTTAAATTCAAAGGGATTATTTTTTCACTATATAAAAGAAGCTCATATATAAATTAAAATATGCCTCAATGAATGGTTATTGAGACAAAGTGTCTTACAAAGATCGTATCATTAGATTAAGGATAAATCAAGGACATTTGTGTTTGTAAAAAATATAAATACACTGAATATATGTTCATATTAAGTGTATAACAATCATAGTTCATTCACACATGTTTTAGGAAAAATAGAACCATTGACATGGATATTTAACTCAATGAATTAAGATTAAGATTAGATTTCCCTCACCTTGATTCTAAATCATCATGTATGTTCCTTTTCCATCCTAAATAATAAAACTAGTTAATTTATATTTGATTCAGAAACTTTTTCAAGTTTATTATTCCTTTTATATCACTTATTACCTTTTTATAATAATCACATAATTATTCAAGTTCATATCGGTCATTTTGTCGATATTAAGTATTTGAGTTGAAAATAAACTTGTTTTGATGTAAATTTAGCATGGGTTCATAATTACATAATCTCCATAATATTATTCATGATTTAAATAACATATATATCCAGTATATATGTATTTATAATAAACCATAACATGTGGAGATAGGAAATGAAATGCATCGTTGATTAAGATGGTAGGTCGTACGTACACATGAACGCTACTTTCATTTCATTGTTATAAGAACCAAATGAAAACTAAATGATACATAGGTTTTTTATAATAAATGTATAGTATTTATGTTATATATGTTAAATAAGTTCATTACTTCCATCCATTATACATTCCATGTATGACATGAATGAGTCATATAACTTTGATGGGGTGGTAATCCGCACTTCCACAAATGAAATTATCGTATTTACACATTATGGAAAGCATATAGGTATGTTGTGAATAAAAATTATAGAAGAATATAGACAATATATATATAATATATATCATATAAAAATACAATTCAATCATAATGGCCACCATGATATATGGTAAGATAAAATTGAACAATCATTGTTTCATGAGACAATAGTTCGTCATATACAGAAACAATATGTTCGTATCCATTAGATAAATGTGTGTGTAAGTTTAATTTTAATACATCTCATAAAAACATCATAGTATATTTTGGATAATGGTTTAGTGATGAAATCATGGAATAAGAAGAGAAAATTGAGTGAATAAGTAAAATAAAACAAAGAAACTTGATAGTGGACGTTACTTCTAAATTGGGTAATTCTTTTTATTTGAACCAAAGGGATTTCTTTAATTTCCTTCTCCCCAAGTGAACAATTCTAGGAGGAATACAGGGATGTTGGGAGATTGTTTGAAAAGAATTGGGAAGATATAAAGAGCTTTATAGGTGTGATTATGTGGCTAGAGGTGGTGGCCTTTTATAAGAGAGAGGAGGGGCACTTTCGGAATGTCATGAAATATTATTTTATTATAAATTTATTTTAGAATTATAATAACTCATAAGTGTTATAATTAGATTATAATATGATAATGGGTTTAAATACTCTCAACCATTAGGTTTTAGAAAAATTTAGGTCACAAATGTAACCATATCTTTTAGCTTTAACCCTTACTTATAAACATTAACTCATACCATGTCTTCTTGTAGTTTCATAATATATGGATACTATAGTTACTAAAAAAAGAAAAGAGAACCCAAATTGGATCATTAATGATAATTTTAACATTATATAATTAATTTGTCTGAATATTTTATTTTTTTCACAATTATATCATTTAATAAATTGTATTTGTTTTAAAAACCCATTTATGTCAATTTTGATACTATTTAGTAAATGATTTTTGTAAAATTCATAAATTTTATTAATTATAACAAACGGAATTTAATCAAATATAAAATGTCAAAATAATCTGGAAAATTCATCTATGTAATCAAAATGTTCAAATTAACTTTATTTTAATTTTTATAATATCATATATTTGAATCTTTCTTTAAAAAGGTGATCACTACATCGACATTGGGTCATAAATAAATTTATTTTTTTACTATATAAAAATTATAAATAAAATATCATGATGTAGGAAATATTTTAGTATTTTCAATTAATATTTATAGATGTAGATATCAGTTATATAACCCTATATTAATTTTTTTTAATAAATGATATATGTTTTTGTTATATCTCTCTTTACATTAAATTAATTCTTATAACATGTCATTTACATACCCAATTGGCTCCCAAATGCAAAAAATTCGGCCTAAATATTCTCATTGTAATACATAACTCATCATATATGATTAAAAAACGTTTTAGGGTAGTTTTATATTATTATAAAATTAATTTTTTCCCTTACTTACCTAATTTACCCTTTAACCATGGAAAATAAAAAAAATAATTTCAAAAGTTACTATTCATAATGTCCCCAAATAAAAGGTACCTATTTACAAATTTTGTATCTTCTTATTCAAAATATGTAATCAATTTTTCCAAATTCAAAACACATAATTTTCATAAATTAATTAAAAATTAATCTCATTGTCAAAACCAAAAGGCAGGTTTTTAAGAAGTAAAACTGCACAAATATTGACATGTGTTTATGTCCAATTTAAAAGTGAATTTACATGTAATTAACAACATTGGATTAAATTATAAAAACATAGTCTAATTATACTTTATAACCAATTTAAAAGGTAATATAACTATATAAATACATTATATGAAAATGAATTTTTGAATAAAAATGTATTATTTTTCATTTTCCATAAAAATATTGATTTTATCAGAAAAATACCAAACATTCAATAGATGTAAATTTTAATGTCCCTCTTCTGGATAAGAATACTATTTCATCAAATATAACATATTAATGTGACAAAAAATATTTTTAAAAGAGTGTTTACTATCAAAATGTGGTAAAATGACCTTTTAAAAATATTAGAATATTTTATGCTTAAAATTTGATTGATTCTAATTTTAAGCCCCTAAGATTCATTGGATAAATGTAAAAACATATTAGATGCATGTATAATATATTTTTAGTTATTAATATTCATTCCCTTCAATTCAAAATCTAGGAATTAACAACCATTTAAAATAATTATAATATTTTTTTGATATAACACAATGTTTTTTGCAATGTAATCTTTCAGATAAACTCGTTGTTGCGTATCAAGTACGCTATTGGAAAAAGTGTTCCCTTTAATATAAAATTAGTATGTTATTAATAATTATTAATATATATGAAAATGTATTATTCTATTAATACAAGGGTTGTTACATCCTTCCACCATTTTGGAAATTTCTTTCTCACAATTTTAAAATTGGGCTTGGTAACTTCATTGAAAATCCCACATTGGAAAAGAGTAAATAAAACTATCTATTTAAAATGATGAAATATAAGTAAAAAAGGACACCGGAGATAACACAAGATAGGGTTCCATATAGGAAAACATGGATATGGAAGAGAAAACTGACCATTATGTTTTGATGGAGAGTGATAGAAAACATAAACAAGATAAAGTTAACAACAAGAAAACTATAAACTTGTGGTGGGTTCCAAGATATTTGATCTCCCACTAGGAAATATAAATAGAAAATATCTTTTTTTTATTATCCTTTTCATAAATATGAGTAATTTATTTATTATTTTTACTAAGAACATAAGGAAATATACTTACTTTTCAAGTAGAGTTTCAAAATATAATAAATATCTACCACAAACTCATCCTCCAAACGATGAGTATTCAAGATGACTTGGTCACACCTGGCGAAAAATAATAAAATTATAGAGAATAAAATGATCCTAAAAAGATTAACTATCTATTCATCCTATCTTGAAACATTAACCAAAACCAAAATGGTTAGTACAACATCTGATAATCCATGAAATAGAACAACCCTTTATAAAGAGAATGACCACTTTTCATCTCTAAAATTGAATAGTATTACACAAAGTTAAACATTGACAATTAAACAAATAATTGTCCTCAAAATTCATTAATATAATCTTAAATAAGATTTAACCAAAAAAATTTGAAGTATTTGATCTCATAATCGTCCATGATAAATCTTATCATTTATCTCCAAATAACATCAACTACTATTAAACTCTCATACATAAAAGTAATTAAACAAATAAAATATTATCCATGATAGGTTAATAATATATATAAATAACCCAAATATACATATATCCTACATAAAAACATAGGTTCTTCCAAAATAAAATTCAACCTTTACTCCTCAAATGAATTCTCGTAGTATTCTATTATCCTCAGGCATATACTGTTCCAAAAATAGAGAATGTATTCCAAAAATAATAATTAATACTAACCATGGAATTCATGTAGGCTATTGTTTAGTGATAAATCCCAGTCGCACATCAGTTTTGGGTTCGATTCTTGTATCTTTGTCTGATGTGAATGATTTTCATGCAGTCTGTGTGTTTTCCTTTTTAAAAACTATATAATTTTATAACATTCCCAAAAATGAAATATATTACTCAAAAATAACCATAACATATTTTAACCTCAAATTTTATCACAATCTTTTCATTTTTCATATAAAAAAGTAATAACCCTTAATTGCCTCAAATTCATGGATCATATAAACCCTAATGGTTATTTATAACTATATACACAAAATCAAAGATAATTCTTCCTCAATTAAATTTTTTATATAAAAAACATAAGGGTTAAAAATACT
The DNA here is from genome assembly GCA_963277665.1 of Viscum album. NCBI lineage: Eukaryota > Viridiplantae > Streptophyta > Magnoliopsida > Santalales > Viscaceae > Viscum > Viscum album. The sequence continues at coordinate 1,561,767,781 of OY728156.1, forward strand.
ATAAGTCTTATAATATAATCCTAACATTAATAAATTTAAACATATCATTATCCATAGATCCAATATAACTCTTCAATTCCTAAAATGTAGATATCTTAATCATGGAACATTATTCATGATCCTTTATCCATGTTTTTTCATCTTATTCCTTTATACTTATTTCCTACAAACAAATAATTCATAATGTCATGAGATTCAATAATGTCAAAACATGAGCTAAGAAATAGTCCATAACATTCATATGTAATTTTCAGTTTCATCATCTTCAATTGGAATGGAATAAGGTATTGGTAAACATATATTTGTATGGTCATATTGGTCCCATTACTGAACATTCATCCTAGGAAATCTATTTTCATAATGACCTTTAACACCACCTTTAAAAAATTTAATTTATCTCTTATAAATATCTTTTTTTCGTTTATGGAGTAAACTGAACGATTCCTTTTTCAATGGATGGTTATTGCTTTATGACCATCATTAACACATCTATAACATCCTCCCATCCCTTTGAAACATTTTCCTTGGTTTTTATTTCATCATCCATGACACATATGTTTTTTAATATACTTATCTAAATGATTATTACCTAATCTTCCATAGGGATTGGTTTCTCACATATATTAAGCCTTAGAAAAATCAACAAGATTCATGTGTTATAGCAGGACTCTAGATAGTTAGTTAAGAATAACTAAAGGAGTTCTTAGTTTCAGCTCCCATTTTATTATGTTTCTTATTCATAAAACTATAATAGTTTCATTCACATACATTGTTACTTTGGTTCCTACTATGTTGATGCATTTATTAAAAACAAAAAGTTATGTGTGAGTATATTAGAAATATTATCATATACTATCTTCTGAGGACGGTAAACACTAATATATTCTAATTCCTATAATTTAACACTCATTAAATTTATCTAAAATAACTATGACTATTTCTAATATTCTAACCATTTTTGTAATATAAATAAGGTCACTTATGATTAAATAATACCCAAACCTCTAAAGTTATCTAAACCGACCTCCGATACCAGCTATAAGGCCCCATCCTTAAACAATACATAATCTTGAGTTAAGTAACGAATTAACATTGATGATATTTTCAAGTTTACTGTCTTAGAGAATTAATTCATAACTATTACATTTCATTTCAATTATTACAAAGTAGAAATTTCTACAAAATCTATTTTTTCACAAAATTAAAACTCTATAAATAAAACAAGAATTATTTTCATGATTAAAATATTCGTGAATTATCTCCTTCTCTTATCCTTCTTTATACCCTGCAAAAAACATTTCAAAAACATGGTATAATAATAAAAATTTTATAAAGGAATATAGAATAATGAATAAAACCTTTAGTCTATCAATATTTAAAACCCAAGAAATCATTTTCACAGAATCATAATTTCACCAATAAAACACAAAACATTTAGCTTACATAATGTAATCATAATATTCATACCAAACATCATAGATATCATTAAACATAAATGTAACTTATGGAATCCATATCCTACATACATTATAGATTTAAAAGCTACATGGGGAGTAACCATCATGGTTACATTTGGATTACCCATAATAGTATATTCCAAAAATTTCTTAGGAGAAACCTTAATGTTTACCTCCATCATGTTACCCAATGCATTGGAGAGATATCATGGGATCACCTGCACTTGGTTTGTCATGAAACCAACCATATAAGTTATCAATTCCCATGAACCACAATATAATCATAACACATGAACAATAATAAAGTAAAAAATAACATTTCCACATTGTAATCATAATACATCATTTCCAGACAATGATATAATCAATCTATTCTCAAAACCATTCTCAATACCACAATACCCTCAAAATGAATATGGTATTGAATTTCTATTTTTATCAAATATTACAGCCTGTAGAGGAAGAAAAATATCAAAACCATCCTTTATATATTCCAGGTATGTCATGAATGAGTCATATCACTTTGAGGGGGCGGTAGTTCACACTTCCGCAAATGAAATTATCATAATTACATATTATTGAAAGCATAAAGTGATGGTATTAACAAAAATTACTTAATCATAGATATAATATACATATAATATATATCATATAAAAATATAGTTCCATCATAATGTCCACCATGAGTGTTGGTATGATAAAATTGAACAATCATCATTTTGTGAGGCAGTAGTTCACCGTACACAGAAACAGTATGTTTGTATCCATTATTTGGAGGTGTGTGTGAGTGTAATTAGAATACTTCTCACAAAAACATCCTATTACGCTGAGGATACTGGTGTTTTTATGTAATCATAGAATAATAATTGTATAGGGAGTGAAGTTGGAAAATAAAAGAAATGAACTTCAGAGAAGACATTACCTCTAAATTAGGTTACTTCTTTTGATTTGAGCCAAAATGATTTCTTGAATATCCTTATGCACAAGTTAAGTGTTCTAAGATTAATTTAGGGTTTTTTTAATATTATTTTAGAATAATTTTGTTGATACAAGAAGCTTGATAAGAGTTAGTAAGTGGGTAGAGGATGTGTTCTTTTATAAGATGGAGGAGGGGCACATTAAGAAAGTCTTGAAATATTTTTTTGATATAAATTTATTTTTTAATTATAATAGTTCCAAAGTTCTATAATTATAGGCTAAGATGGTAATGGGTTTAAATCCGTTCAAACAATAGGTTTTAGACTAGTTTAGGTCACAAAATTAACCTTATCTTTTAGCTTTTACCCTTAGTTAAAAACAATAACTCTTACCATGTATTCATGTATTTTCATAATATATGGTTACTACAGTTACTATAAAATACCAAATGAACCACATGTGGAAAAATAATATCATTTTAACATTATATAAGTCAATTGGATGAATAATAGATTTTTAGTACTATCATATCATTTAATAAAATAATATTAGTTTCAACAACTCAATTATGTCAATTTTGACACTACATAGTAATTGATTTATGTAAAAGTCGTAAATACATTATTTATTAAAAAAAAGAATAAACTCAAATAGAAAATGACAAAATCATCTATAAAATTCTTCTATGGAATCAAAATGTTAAAATTATTTTTATTATAATTTTTATAATATCATTTAATTGAATCTTTCATTAATCAGGTAATCACTACATCATCATTGTGTCATAAATAAATTTATTTATTTGATGTCTACAAATTATATATAAAATACCATGATGTATTAATTATTTTTTTATTTATTATTAATATTTATAGTCAAATTTATCATTTATATTACCCTATATTAAAATTGATTTAGTAAAAGATACATGTTTATGTTATATTTCTCTTTTCCTTAAATTAATTCTTATAACATGTCATTTTCACACCCAGGTGCACACAAATGAAAACCGCTAAACCTATAGAAGATCACGGTTGGAAATAACTCATAAAATATGATTATGACATATTTTATGGTAGATTTATATTATCATAATATTATTTTTTACCATTTTTTACCTAATTTACACTTTAACCATGGTAAATAACGAAATAATTACTAAAATTACTATTCATAGTGTAAAAAAATAAAAGGTACATATTTATACAATTAGGAAATTATTATTCCAAATATTAAATAAATTTCTCCAAATTCAAGGATCAAAAGTTTCAGAAATTAATTTCAAATTAATTCATGTTGTCGAAAGCAAAAGGTGGGTTTTAAAGAAATAAAATTATCAAAATATTGACATGTGTTTATGTCCAGTGTAATAGTGAATTTAAATTCAATGAACAATATTGGATTAATTGATAAAAACATGATATAATTGAAAATTAAAACCAATGAAAAAGATAATCTAAATATATAAATATATTAGATGAAAAGGCAGTTTAAAATTAAAATGCCATATTTTTCGGTATTCATAAAAATATGGATATTATTAGAAAAATAACAAAATTTCAACTAAATTAAATTTATATTTCCCACTTATAATTAATAATTTTATATCATAAAATATAACATATAAAATTGAAAAATCAATTTTAAAAAGGGTTTCCACCCAAAGTGTTTAAAACGACCTTTTAAAAATATTTGAGTATTTTATGCCAAAAAATTGATTCATTATCATTTTAAGCCTCTAAAATTCATTAGATAAATGTATAAAAATTAAGAAACATAAATATTCATATCGTAGTTAGTTATATTTACTCCCTCAAATATAATAGCTATATGTTAAATACCATTTAAAAATATAATATTATTTTTCAGTTTCACTCAATGTTGTGTGCAACGTCAGATTTCAGAGAAACCCATTGTTGCGTATCAAGTATGCTATTAGAAAAAGTTTCCCATTTAATTTAAAATTAATATATTATTCATATATATTAATATAAATGAAAAATTATTATTCTATAAATACCTAGGCCGTTACAATGGTGATAAGAAATTTGGTTACCACTTTTGTGATGATCTCAAGAATATGGTCATCAAGAGCCAAAACATGGTATTTAAAGAAGTTGTCATATACGAGGATCATCATGCAGTTGAAGATGAAATAGGGGAAACTAATCAAAGTAAAAAGTGCAAGTGGAGCATGAAGGTGTTCTTAAGCATGAGACACTAGAACTAGTAGGGCCAACTCAAGTGGAGTTAAGGAGATCAAAAGGGTGAGAAGACCTGTGTAAAGATATTCACCATCATTACATGATCTATTATTGACTGATGGTGTAGAAATGGAATCAATTAATTAGGAAATGCAGATAAAGGATTTCAGAAAGTGGGAGTTGGCTATGAAAGATGAGATTTCCTCATTATAAGATAGCAACACATCGAAATTGACATCTCATCCAAGAGGAAAGAAATAATTGCAAAACAAGTGGGTATACTAGGTCAAGTAAGAACATGATTGAAAAAGAAGGTACAAGGAAATGATGGTGGTGAAAGGATTTCAATATAAGTAAGGTGTGTAATTCACTAAAATTTTCAAAATTTTAGTGAATCTTACCACCATCTGGTTGGTCTCATCACTATTGTGTAAGAAGACATTCATCATGAGAATCTTGATGTCAAGACTTTTTTCTTCCTGGATATCTAGAGGAGGAAATATATATGTAGTAGCCCGAGGGATACATTGATTCTAGGAAGGAAGACCTAGTATGAAGACTCCAAAAGAGCTTGTATGGGTTGAAGCCGGCTCCCAGACAGTGAAACAAAAATTTTGATGCATTCATGACTTAAAATGCATTCGAATGACATGGAATGGATCTATGTTTATACATAAAGTATTTTGGTGATGAATATAATATATTACTTTTGTATGGGGATAAAATTATCATTGTTGGATCATGTATACATAGGATTTATGAGTTGAAAGTGAATTTGGCTACGGAGTGAGAGATAAAATATATTGGAGAATAATAAATGATTTTGGGGATGAAGATCCAGAGAGACCATGTAGCAGGAACCCTACTATTATCACAAGCTGACTAAATTGCAATGATTTTGAGAATATTCTGTATGCTAGAAGAAAATAATATCTCCATTCGCATGGAAATCTATTTCAAACTATCAAAGGAGAAATCACCAATGATGGTAGAAGATGTTGAGTACATGGAAAAGGTTCCATACACTTCATATGTTGGAAGCCGGATGTATTCCATGGTATGAACTCGACCCGGAATATCTCATGTAGTGGGAGTTGTGAGAAGGTACGTGGATAAATCGGGAAAGAAACATTGGGAAGCTGTGAAGTGGATAATGAGGTATTTTAAGGTTAGTAAGGGGGTATCTATATGATTTCAATATGTAAATTCATTATAGGTGTGTGGATGCTGACCATAGTGGTGATTCCGATGTCTGGAAGAGTACCCCAGGTTATGTTTTTACCTATGGAAAAACTGTGATATGATAGATTTCACATTTGTAAAAGGTGGTGGCTTTATCCACCATAGAGGCAGAATACATTGTTGTAACCAACGTAGGGAATGAGATGGTTTGGATGATGAACTTCTTGGCTGAGTTGGAAAGAAATAGGGAGGTGAATGTATTTCATGGTGATAGTCAAATTGTTATACATCATGAAAAAACTCATCGTTTCATGCTCGGACAAAGAACTTTCAGCTAAAGTAACATTTCCTTAGAGGTTTGAAACACGATGGGTTACTAACAATGCAAAAGATTTTTGAAACGCTCAATTTGGAAAACATATTGACGAAGCTGATGGTAATACATAAGTTGATGCATTGTTGTTCCTATGTTGGTCTCCACTAATGAATCAAGTATTAGAGGCAGAATATGGGAGAACAATATGAGATCACAAAAAAGAGAAAATATCTAGTATTTCATGAAACTTCAGCTTGAAACTAATGTTTGGAATATAAAGCACATGATGATGAGTGAAAAAAGATGAGGAGATCATGTTCTGTATGTTTTTTTATTCTTTGATACTCTCTGTAATTTTTTCTCTTAACTATAGTTGATTTTATACCTCTCTGTATATGTAGGGATTATTTCCTAAACAATGTAAATATATTTGTCTAATATCTTCTTCTTCTTCTATTGTTTTTCCCTTTTACTATTCTATGAATCAATTCAATCAATCATTTAAACTCCCTATATATCCACAATATATAACATGCTCACTAAACCCATTCTATTTTTGTAGGTGAATTCATGTGTATCATTGTAATGTGTCTCCATTGTATGTCACATGTATTATTATTATAATTTTATAATGTGGGCTCATAATTATATATTCCTCAAATTCATTGGGTCTTGTGATATATCTCATGATACTATGTGTGTTCTTTGTGAACATGATAAGGGATTTTTTTCTCAATTTTTATGTTATGATTTATGATCATATGTTATGTGTGAACATGATTCAATATTTTTATGCAAAAATTTATGGAAAATGGACACTATGTTATGTTGTTTCATTAGTATAAATATTCCACATTCTATACCTTCTTTTCAAATGAATACCTCATTATTCTTATAATTATCTTTTTCTTACGATCTGATGATCAGGATTATGATCACGCATGTTTTAAATTGTTTTATATATCAGGTTCCTTCCCTTGTATTCCTACCCTTACTACGATTGTATCTCACCCCATTCTTTGATTTATATCATCCATTGATTAAAATTAATAAGGTGAAAATAGGATATTTGGAAGGATTATGAATAAATAATTAAATAATTTTTATGTTTTAGTTTGTATAGATTTTGGATGAACATAATTTTCACAGGATAATAAACCTCAAAATCCTAGAATGTATTACTATTATCTAATTTATCTCCCAAATTATGTAATAGACATATATGAAAAAGATGTGTTGGTATTATGATGGCCTAGAATTATTTAATATTAGACATTAAAATGGTAGAATTTGAACATGATGTCGGGAGATGTTGAATGTTGATTCTTTTCTGAATTTAGTAATTGAAATTTTAATATTAAGAGGAAAAAAGTGTTGCAACATTTAAAATATTTTTTATATTTGGACTAATAAATATAGATAGAAAATAAGGAGAGGAAGATAAATGTACATTCTCTTAAGTAATTTTATGTAGAAGAGTAAAAATATAAAAAATAATAATAATCACTACAATAACATGATGGATGTATGATCCTATTTGAGAATTAAATTTTATAAAAATAAATTTTTTATCTTAATAGAGTGTTATCAAATTACATGGTAAAGATATATTATTTGGAACATGATTTCAATGAACACACATACTCTTATATAATGGAAATTATGACACTATTGGTCAATATGGTCTTATATGATTTCTTTCATACATACTATTTTCTATTGGATGTGAGTTCTAAAACATTTTAAAAAATATATAATTCCTTCTATGTGTGTTTAATTGTTTGTGTAGTAACAATAAATTCTTTAGCGTTAATAGCTGATGAGGTTTTTTTAATGTAATTTAAATGGGACTCTAATATTCTGATTTTCCACCACCACCCCTAAGTGAATTCTCATTGAACATGTGAATCCATTTCAATAATATCCTAAATTACTAACATGATACATATTAATACAAAAACATATATTTCTACAAATACTTGCAAGTTTTCCACATCACATAAAGAACATTTGTGGTTAAATAGGTAATTTAATTTACCATATTTATCAATTAAAATATTCTAATAGTTCTTTTCTCATACCAATATTTATCATTTGAATATGTATCATTATTTTTACTCAATGTATCCATAATATTTTTTTTCTTTATTCATAAAATTCTAGTATTTTCATTAATTCTTCAACCAAAAAAAATCTTCATCATTGTTTTCATTTATTGTGGAACTCATAACATGTTTGTTTAGAAATACATAAATATGTACTATATTTATTTTTATCTATTCTATCAACCTTATGGATATCATTATATCAATTTCATACATTTTCTTCTTTATCTCCTTCTAAACACCTTTCATAACATTACTTATCCTCTCATTTACATTATTTGAAAAATATGAATCATCATTATAAGAACTGGAACAAATAAGAATATTTTTAGTTGTTACGCCATTATTCTTATCATCACCTTAATTATCAAATTTTTTCAACTCAATATTGTATTCTAAGAGTGAAGTAATAATCTCACCCAATTTTATACTTTTAAGTCAATTCATTCAATAATAAAACATTATTTACATTCCACTTCTATAGTAGTGATTTGAAATATCACTCAAATATAGTAGTATTGTCCTATGATTATCAAAATGAAGTAATTCCATTCAAAATTATTGTGAACCTATGGAATATATGACTGATATCCATGTCTTCACCCATATTGATGTCCTTATACTCAACTCTCAATATTAAAATAATTTTTTATGTTGACATATATGTACCATAATGTGTAATTTTCAATATTTTCAAAATATCATCTCTAATTTTACATAAAAAACATGGCTAAACTCATTTCAACTAATAGAACTACAATCAATGTTCATTATGTTATAGATAAGATTGCACATAATTATACTATTACCATTAGTGTTTTCTTCTAATAGTTCATATGGTTTATTAGTTATTTCATAATTCTAATTGATTAAGTACTTAAGGATGGATTCCATATTAGATTCCCAATAACCATAGTTTTTCACATAAAAAAATAGATTCATTAGGTTCCAAATATCAATTCAACCTTATATATCTTTATAAAATTATCACTCCCTTAGACTATTGTATCAAGGAAAATGGTTGAAAATGAGTAGAATCTATGATTTCATAGAATTAGAAAGCTATTTTTATGTCCCACAAGCATGATTGGATATACAAGAGGGGGTGGGTAATTGACTAACATAAGATAATAAAAGTAAAAATAATAATAATGTGAATATGGAGATTAATAATAATAATCAAATCAAAAAAATAAAATAAATTGTGTGAGTAAGAAGAGTGTAAGAAAAATATTGTAAAATAGTGAGAATAATTATTTTTGTAGACGTTTGAATTAAAACATCCCTACAACTACTCTTCACACCCCTCTAATCCATGATAGATATGATATGAACTAAATTCTCCCCAATTTTCAAAAATAGTAAAAACTCTTTACAACCAAAAATTAACTTTCCCAAACATAAAGAAAAACTTTACGACCAATTTTTTTCAAACCATATTTCATATCCCAAATCCCCTTAATTTTTATATGGGATGTGTGCATCATTGATCTAACATTTGGTTACGTAATCCCAGCCAGACATGTAGTATCAAATATTAGTGTAACCATTGTGTATGTTTATTGATTATATCTAGATAAATAATTAATGTAAAAATAAAATTTATTATATTGAAATATGAAATGTTTAATCCAATGAAATATTGAGATGGTGTTTTTGTTAGAGAAATAATAATTCTTTGGCCATTGATAGTGTATATTTAATTATTATTCCGTAGGGAGTATAGTAGTGAAGTGTGTCAACAATATGACTTTTTATCTTTAAAACACATTAGTTTTAGAAATAAATTTTGTGTCCTGTATATATAATTGTGATAGATTTGTACTCTATTTATAAGATAAATTTACTAGAATATAAAATAATACATAGTAGAATAATTCTATCAAATAATATAAAATTATCAATAAATGTTTAAAAATGAATTAGAGAATTGGTTTTTAGAATTAAGGAGACAGTTTTGATGACTTGCAGTGTTAAAAAAACTAGTTGTATCAGGAAAGAACAGAGGATAAGATTAACCATTGTTACCCGATAAGTGAATATTTATACATTGGATAGCATTTGATAATCTATGATGAAATTTAATTTATGATGATTTTATAAAAGAAAATTAGGAGAGGAAGATTATAAATGTTGTTTTATATGTATAATTAGTAGAAGAAAAGGAAACAACATAGTGATCATGAAAATTAAATGAAAGAACTAAATATAAGCATATAAGAAATGGAATGGGGAGATTCAAACCTGAAATATCTTTAAGTCACTACAAGGTTCCATCCACTAAGTTGTTCCCTAGATTAATATTAGTAACAACAATTATAACAAAAATAATAGTGGTGGTTGTTGTTGTAAAAAAACAAAAACAACATTAACAATAATACTTACAAGAAATTCATAACATTATCAATTATATATATAATTATAGATTTTTATCTTGTTTTTTAATTTATGATTTAAATATTTTCTAAATTTATATATATAAATATATAATGTTAATATAAAACATATATATGGTACATCAGTAAATGTTACAACATAATAGATGTATAATTTAATATATAACATCTATAACAAAAGAACTAATAAAATAATAACGATTATGATGATCAAAATTTATTATTTATTATATCAACATCATTATTATTATTTAATTTATAATGCATCAATAAACTAATAAATTAAATGTTGATCACCATTTAGAGGATTTTTTTATTTATTTTTCTTTAAAAATAACACCCTCATGATAGGGATTTTTAGTAAAAATATAATGTGGTTGTATCATCTACTACAAATGGTGAAAACCCAATGAAAGAAAGATGGGAATGTTTATAAGTGATTATATGAGTAGCAAGCATCTCTATCTAGCTAAATGTCTTAAATGAGTTTTTTATTATTATTTTAGAATAAGACCTATTTTTTGTTAAATGAGATTGTTAATAACCATAAGCAATGGTACTTGATGGTTCATCTAGAATAGTGCTAGATAAATTGGATTTTTTGGCAAGAACCCCACATCACCGCGTCAATGGAAACATTGGGGAAAAAGTAGGGAGGGCCACAACTTCAATTGGATCTCTTCCTTCAAATCAAAATACTTATTGTGCCACTTAATGTGGCACCCTACTCAAAATTCCCTATAAAATGGAAAGCATGCCAACCCCCCCCCCCCTCACACACACAATCACTGAACTTCCCTCCTGCACTCAATTATAATCACCCTCTCCCAGTTCGAAGTGCCTTTAATGATCTCTTCAAATGTTACAGTCTTTTATATTTTACGGTATTACTTTTTAGATAACACACTACTATAAATTGTTATAATGTTTTCTAAATAAAAATTTTAAAATTTGAATTTCAAATTTATTTAAATGTTTTATATTTTTCTAGTTATTTAATTTGCATTTCCTATTTATTAATCTAGTTGTTTAATTCTCATGTTTATTTTTTTTAGCTTGTTGTTTAATTTACATGTCCAATTTTATATAAAAAAGTGTTTTATATTCATGTTCAACTTATTTGAATATGTGGGTTATAATTTTTTTAATGTTTTATATGTTTATTTATCAAAACATGTTATTTATATTAATATTTTATATTTAGGTAGTCCATTCATGTGTAGTTTATTTAGTTTAATTCATTATTTAAATAGATTTATTTTATTAGTAAAGGAATGTATTTAAAAATTATTATTATTTAAGGAATTCTTTCTTAGAAATTAAATAGTATTTATTATTTATTTGGATAAATTAATTGTTAAATAATATATTAAATTTTAATTAGTAAATAATTAATAATATATAATTAATAATATATAATTAATAATTAATTAGTAACAAATCAATAATTAATTAATATGAAATTATTATTACCGATTACAATGACTAATTAGTTAGAATTAATAATTAACTAATTATAAATTAATTTTAAATACTAATTAAGTGAATATAATTACTAGATTATAAATAATAATTTAATAATAATTGATAATTAATTACAATTATTAATTAACTTAATATGATTAATTTGTGAATAAATAAATAATTAATAATTAATTAATATGGCTAGTAATTAATATGATTATCATTATGAATAATAATTAACATGATTTGGTAATAATTAATAAATATTATTGGCAATTTATATGATTTGAAATGAACAATTAACTATTAACTCAATATGATTTTTTAAATATTAAATAATAGATTAAAAGTTAATTAGTAAATTATTAATAATATCTATTTAATGATTAATTGATAATTATTTAACAACAAATTAATCATGATTTAATGAATATTTTTTATTTATAGTTATAATTAATAATTATTTATAATTACTTGTTAATTAATAGATAATTAATTATAATTAAAAAGTAAGTAATCAAAAAATGGTATAAATATATTTTTTCATTGATAAATTATTGCAGTGGTTATTATAATATGTTTTTGGATTAGTTGATTATTGTTAGCAAATGAGATTCAACACAAAATGATGGATGAGCACCTTGAGGATATTTGTAGACCAAATAAAGAAGTTTATGATTACATGATGCATATTATAGAGAATAAATGTATGATGGTAGGTGATATGGAAATATGACGACCAACATCATAAAACATGTAAATATGGTTTTTAAGGGAGTTTGATAATTACCCATCATAGGTAATTAAAAATATTAGATTATATTTGAATTAAAAACACAAAATTATAACATATTTTCAATATGGTGTTTTAAATTTAAATTAAAGGTTTACAAAAAGAGACCCTCTATCACACTAAAAAGTATTTTTTGGAATGTGGAAAATATACCAAAGGGGGTTCGAAAAGAGTGATGTGATATGGTCACCATTTCCAGTGTGATATTGATAGAGTTATTTAAGAGGATTCAACATTTCATGTTCATTAATTTGATTAGGTAGAGTGTATGTTTGACTTCCATCAGTCTCAAGATTCTATAAGAGGTAAAAAAAATTGTATGATTATGGTATTACTAGAGTATAATTTTTATTATTGCGAGAAATTTTATGAATTACAATATCCTAGTGTGCATGTGATTACAGCATGTTCTTTTGTACACTTATATTGGGGTATATTCATTGATCCATTTTAACTATTATATATTATTAATGACTGCTAAGGTAATCCATGGATGCATGTGGGTAAATATCAGAATTTTGGTCTACCTTTTGATGAACATATTCTTCTACCAAACATAACAAGTATGTGACCAAGAGGGGGGGAAAGATAGCCTAATGTTTAAATGAGATGGATTGGTCCAGTGAACAAGTACCTTCACAGAGGTGTGGTTTATGAATCTAGGAAGGTCACACATAAATATGTTTCCCTATATTTATAAGTTAGTAATCTATTAGTTAAAATTATTGACGTACTCTATTGGTTAATGTAAAAGTTTTTATGTAAAAATATTGTTTTAATTATAAACTTCAAATGAGATGATGCAAACAGTCCTATATAATTTGACCAATACCTATAAAATAAAATATGGTTTTATAATTTTAATATATAGATGAAATATAATAGTAATTCCATATCATAAATAAAAAACATTGTTTGTATAAAAAATGAATTGGAAAATTAAAAAAAAATTATATCAAATCATAAAACCAGGTTTGTTTTAAATAGATTTCACCATTAATGTATTACTATTCATAAATATATATATAGGACCCTCTACATTCTTCATAGAATATGCATGTTTCACATGATGTGTTGGTGCGATGACCAATTAAACATATTTTTTTTCCAAGATAATATCATTTTCACTATGACGCACATCCGGTAGTTGTTGTTCCATACCTTAGAAGTGATGGATTTTATGGAGTCATCATGTGTGACATCAACATTATTGATCATCATTTTCCTACTGCACAGGTTGAGATATGGTGAATAGAGACACACACATTTGATCTCCTTGAGGAGGAGATGAATATTACTTTATAGGATGTATCATATATGATCTTTCTACCAATCCACGAGGAGTCGGTTATGGGTTCCACTCTTGTCGGCTTGTGTTTGGTCATACATCATCTACAAGGCATTGACATCGTCTGCATAACATGTGTATTCTAGGGTAACCAATTCCACATGAGGTGGCTTGGTGAGAATTTCTCCCTAATTCCTGATGATGTTGTTCAGGAGATACTTATTTGATACACATGTGCACACTTTATGTGATTAATCGAAGACATGTTCTCTGTAAACCACTCCACCACCTTGGTACACAAAAATTACCAACCAATACTTAAGGATCATGACCAAACTTGTAGACACGGTTAGGGGTTCACTATATTATCACATATGTATATAATCCACTATATAGGTTTTCAAGTTAATATAAATCATATTGTAGCATGAATGGTTATGTTATAGATGTGGGCATGGGAGAGTTTTCTATGCATCACTCCTGATGATGTTATACCACTTCCATAACACCTATTTCAGGACTGTTCATGGGGATGATAGAATTTTTACATGACTAATTTGAGTTATTTTTTAATTTTATTTATATCATTTACAAAGTTATAGTATGGAGAACTGACCTGGGTACCCTCACAACCTGGTACCTAACCTAACCTGAAACATACTTGAAGGGAAATCTCGATCCCCACAAGCTTGGGACTAGAACTTAAGAATTAATAACAACCATAGAGAATGAGTTTACACAACCTAATAAAGAAATAATGAATTATGTATAAACAGTAAGAAGCAATAATATGAGATTAAAACAAGAAATACCTTTCGTATAAAAAATCATAGAAGGAATATAACTCAAATGTATAAAAACATTACAAAAGATACAAGTCCAACAAAAAAGGAAAAATAAAACCAAAATAGATACTTCATTTGATAGAGTGGGAAAACTCCCACTATATCACCACCAGCTACCCATAAAAAGTTGATAACCCTCATTTCCATGTTGTGATGCCTTGTTACTCCCTACATTGAAAGATATCACATGGTCTATGCACCACTGATGGGGTGCATACACTGTGAGATAAATAAATTTTGTAGGATCACAACTAACTGTTCCATAAAAAGTATTTGTATAATAATCCAAAAAAAATTGTCGAATTTACAGAAAAAAGGCATGATAATATATTAAACAATTTTTATATCAAAATCATGGTCAATAAATCCCCTTTTCCACATTTCCAAATAAACCTTATAAAATGGTTTAAATGAAAATCACATACATCAATGAATTCAAATAATTTATCACATATCATATTAAATCTAGAGTTGTACATACAACACTCAGAGGTAAATCACACAAATGATCATATATACCAAGCTATCCAGAACACTCATACTCAAACATAGACAATCATGTGAATCATGTCTCTAGATATATGTGCTGAATACGGAGAGAATAGGACGCCCTATCAAGAGAACCTCCCATTATGTCTAGCATGACCCTAGAAAAAAAACCTAGTGGGGTAGTGGTCTACCCCATGAGTAAGCCACCATATAGTATCAGTGGATGTGGCCTATAAGTACACCTTCCACCTATGTACCCAAGGATTTCCATGTGATATATTTTATAACTCATTTCATAAAAACCATTCTTTGAAAACTATTTCATAAATAAATTTTACAATGCTTTAAAAATACCCTTTCCTTTTACCAAAATAAGGGGAACCCCATAATTTTTAAAAACCCCATTAGCACACATGCACCAATAAATCAATCAATCATACCATTTTTTTATAAAACAATTTATCCAAACCATAGAAATTAATATTCACCCAATATAGGATAGAGATGAAACTGCCTACCTAAAACATGGGTCGCACATGCCTGCAATGAGATCCACCAACATGGACGAATGATAAGACAACAAAGGCACAACATTCAATCCTTCCATATTAGAATTAATTTATCAAGAAAAATGGTTGGTGGAGAAGATAAAATAGCACGTACCTCATGAAACTCACATGTCGCAATCCAACCAACAAAAAGGTCATCCACAAGAGGAAGATCACACAATAGGTCTAGAAAGGATCCAGAAGGATTAACACCACAACACAAAAAGATCTGAAAATGTATCATAGCGGAACTATTTCATTCGAAAAAAATGAAAAACTAGATATATCAATTTCCCATAAAGATTCAATTTATCTAAAATGAATATTAGTCCTCAAACATAATGATTCAGAAAGAGAGGAGATCCCCAAAATCGCATGGGAGATCTCCTTGTATTTGATATAGGATCCTTCAAATCAAATGAAAAAATATATATCCCTAGTGAATATAATGCTACAGGACATGCACATTATATGACATCAATATTGGGTTCACTAACTAAAATCCATGGAAATTATATATCTTGAAAAATATATTGCCTCAATTAAAAAAGCATGGATCAACCATTTCATAATCTGAACCATTTTCACATCAGGTTAAATTTGTAGGCACTACAACAGTTCACAGAATCATTCTGAAAATGGTTTCATGTCATGTAACAATTTCTTGATATTAAAATTAAAATCATGATGATTCTATAGAAACACCTAGAAAAATCTCTCAAGTAAAACTATACCCTAACGAACATCCACTTATGTCTTTTTCATAGTTTTATCCTCAGTCAATTAATTTCAACAAGAACGCATCAAAAAAATAGTTCATTTCCCCTAGAAAACTCTCTCCATAGTTAGAAGGCCCAAAATTCACCCAAAAAAGATTTAAATTAAAATAGAGATGAGAAATTATTGAAATAAGGTAATGGGATGTTATAAAATCCCTACCATAGTAAATTTTTTCCGTGGGAAGTCATCTTGAATAATGGTGTTTGGAAATAGGTGGGGACATTAATCCATCATCGATGACGATCTCCATAAATTCTCATGATAATATGATCCATTCCACCATAATAATATGACAAATGGAATAATATTCTTATGAAATACATTCGCCTAATATTAAATGGTCTCCACTAGTTTCATTACAACAGAAACATCCTGCACCAAATCAATTTGATCCCAACTCAGAACATGGGGGGATCAACATTGTACTTCATGAGATAGGTTATGTGAAAAACATGATGAACACTCATCAAATAAACTAAAAATTATAACATATAATTAACCTTACCAAGCTGCTCAGTGACATCAAATGGTCAAACATATCCCAAATCCAATTTTCCCTATTTTTTAACCCAACATTGACCTAACTGAGTGTAGACTTTTAAGAAAACCCAATCACCAATAGATACTCTAAAGGATGATTCTAAAGACCCAAATATGATTTCTAATGAGTATATGTTATAACTATATGAGTATTTATATATTAAATCCTTTCCAATGTCTCCTAAAGAATACTCGGCCCTACCAAAGTGGTCATGCCCACCTCTTCCCAACAAATAGGTGACATACATAGGAGACCAAAAAACCTCAAAGAAAAACATTATGACCAATGGATAATAATTATTTTTATAGTCAAACTCATCCAGTACTATATGGATATAGCATGATCTACCAAAATCTAAAATACAGGAATGGACTACACCTATTAGGATCTGAATAGCATGCTCCGTCTAACCATCTTTATTTCGATGGTATGTTGTAATCAACATGACATGAGTCCTCAAAAACTCCTAGGGTATTTATTAGAACAATGAGTTAATACTAGGATCCCTATCCAAAAAAATGGGAGATTAAACCAAATTAACCTCGCAACCTCCATCACATACAACTTACACAATTCATCATCCATAGTGGTGTCCTTGATTGGAATGATGTGAACTAACTTTTTCAACAAATAAATCACCACCAAGACAGTATTCCTCTCTTGGAGAGTCCATTTTTATCCATCAATAATGTTTATTGAAACCTATTATCATTTTCAAACCATCACTAGAAGAGGATGGAGAAAACCATAAGGTTTTTCATACTTTATCTTTACCTGTTTTGATGTGTAACATTTGGAGACATATTTTGAAATGTCACACTTAAAACATGCCCACTAGAATCATCGTCTCGTATCATAATTCATCTTTTTAGTTCCCATTTGAATGGTCCATGAAGAAATATGAAATTCAATCAAAACAAATATTCTCACAAATGCTGGGATGAAAAACCAAACACCAAAAATTATAATTCCATCCAAAGACAGAGACTAAACAAAAACTGTATCCCCTCTATGTAGGGGGTCTCAGATTCCCATAGATTTATCATCCTACTATTGATCATACATAATAAACTCAATATGAGATGACGATATCGAAAAATTGGTAAAAATTATACCTTAAACATCTTCCGGAGCATCTTGGTTTAACTGAGTGAAGATACCCATAATTTCACAAAACTCCTTTGATTCCAAAAAAATGCAATGGTACTTTTCTACTAAGGGTTTCAATAATGAAATTCCCCTTCCTTGGGGTGTAGAAAATGTTGAAGTTATATGTCTACATTTATTCAACACACTACCTATATCTAATATTTCATAATTTATAATAAAATATATAGCTTATAATCTTATGGTCTGAATGTTTCGATAAGATATTATAAAAAAGATAGTTCCTCTAACATTTATGAAAATTCATAATTGTGGAAGAATCCAATTCATGGGTGGGATATTTATTCTCATATGGTCCAATCTAATGAGATTTGTAATCCAAAAAATGATCGTTATGTATAAGAACACAACCCAAATCACCACAATATGACTGAGAAATTGTATCCTACATTAATTTCACCCTTTTCCATGTATTAGAAGTCAATGGTGACGCTAACATCAAGAAATCATGGCTGAAAAATTGGTAGAACCCAGTAATAGTAACGTATCTCTAAATCTCAAAGAATTTTCATGGAATATCTGATGAAAAGACAACCTTCACCTTCTCAAGATCAAATGAAAATACATGAATAGAAATATTGTTCCCCAAGATCATGTCTTTTAGGATCCATAAAATAGATTTCAAAAGTATTTCATACAAGTGGTGAATCCTCAGGATTTCCAAAACCAAACACAAATGGTGTTCATTCTCGCACTCAAATATTGAACGAACCAAAATATCATCCATGAAAACTACCAAAGAAGTATCATGATATGCATGGAATTTCTAATTCATTGATGTCAAAAAATACTTTTTGAGTATTAGTCAATCCAAACGAAGTCAAAAAATATTTTTAATGACCATACCTGATCAAAAAATCTATCTTTGGTATATCGGCCTCAAAAAATCTGAGATGATGATAACCTAACCTATGATTGATCTTCAAGAACCACATTCCCCCTTTAACTGGTCAAAAAAATCTTCTACACTTGTCAAAGGATACATATTCTTAATCATTACTTGATTCAACTTCTGATAGTATACACACAAATGATGGGAAAAGTAAGACTTCTAGTAAAATCTCATTATTGTTTTGAAATGTGAAACAATAGGGTGATAAAAAAACTATCACAATTACATCATTGAACTAAATATTATGCTCTTCTAGCTTTTCCTACAACATATGATAAGAGGGTATTGAGATCAGCTGCATATATAAAACCAAATCAGTCATAAATCCAATATCCTTATCTAGAGGAAGACTAATTAAATAATTTGGGAAAACATCAGGAAATTCCCTAACAACCAAGATAAGATTACCCACAAAATAAACATAATCAGGATCAACTACAACAACATAAAATTAACTCCTGTTATCTAGGTGGGATGGTCATGCAGGACCAGACATCGAATCCCATTATCCCTAAAATACCTGAGAGCCCCCATCATCCACAAGGAATGATACTCATTGATGCTAATAATCAACCATATCATAATGAGAGATAATCCAATCCATACAATGATTACATTGTATAGATTGAGTTAAATAATGAGGAAAACCAATACTAACTCTGCATCAGCTATCAACAGAGAATAAGAAGGAAATTGAAACCCCTACTCATTTCACATTCCAAGAGTTGTTGAAAACTCCATTACAATCATCATGAGTTCCATTAAATGTTTAGGAATATCCAAAAAATGGGAACATATATATTATTGGGGGAAACTTGTATCAAATAATGATGTTTCTATTGATGATTAAAGAAATATGGTACCTCTCACTATCAATGCACCAACATCTACCTCTTCTGGAAACTTATCCACTCTGTAAAGGAGCTTCACTCCTGAGGCATGTGGCTAGAGACCTATAGAATTTGAAGCATCTAATTGCACTATAGTATCCTTCAGGGTTGACAATAATTAAACATAATGGAAAATAGGCATAGAATGATAAAAACAAAGTAGATGGACATAATGTCCACAGCTGTTACACATCATCGCAGGTGAGGGATAATAATGTCAGGAGTACCCAATCTAGTCACAATGATAACAAGTCAAAGGAACACTAATAGCAATCACCAAAGTTTTAGAGGAGGCTTGCTACTAAAAACCATCCCTACCACTCCTATGATGATCATTCCACTTACTATTCCTCTAATGCACAACACTAATGCCTCGACTAGGTGGCATAGAATGAGAATAATAACCAACATTTTCTAAAATATCCATCCCTTCCATCACAGCCTTTAATATTGTATCTACATAGTTATAAAACAGTGATAGAAATTATTGTGATATGATATTTGGCCTCAAAACCTAGAAGTACTTCTAAGCCATTAGCTGGCCATTCTTTACTACCTCGGAATGAAATAAACTAGCTTCACAGACTGATTGGTGTATTCTAACACTGAATGATTTCACTTTTGTGGGGAGAAGAACTCCAAATAATTCTCTATAAATAGTGACTCTGGACGAAACTACTGAAAGAAGTCGGTCTTAAATCCCTTCGAAAACAATCCCATGTGTTTATCAACATGTACCATGGAATCCCAACAACTCTTACTAGGTTCGTCAATTTTGAACACCACAAACGTTTCCTTGAAATTATCATGTGTATCCAAGAAGTCAAATATTTGATAAATCATGTCTATATGATCTTACTCCTGAATGGGATCACTCATAACCATATAGGATGGTTGATTCTCATGTAATAACTATTGTGATCGATCCCTTTCTCCTCCATTTCCTTGATGTTCCTTATAAAATTCATTATGGACTTGATGTACATTTTGTTCTATAAAAAAAATTTATGCACAATAAATTTGACATGATTATGATCTTGAGGTGGGCTCCCTTGAAGATCATTTTATGTACTCTCATGAGGAACCATTTGGATAATTAATGGAGGTATACCACTAAACACCAAAATATAAGAGATGGTTAAAAGTTAGGATAATAACAGTTTAACCAAAAAAACCATAAAAATAAACTAAGATTATGATCAAACTTAATAGTATCTAAACAATATCTAAGATAAAAGTACAATAACAAAGTAAAAGTAAAAATAAAATATCTAATCCTTGGGATATCATGGGAAAATTCCATCTATCTCAGCACTAGCTACCTAGAAACGACTAACAAAAACCTCACTGCCTCATTGTGGCTCCTTGAATTTTCCAGCATTTAAAGACATAGTATGTTATTTAAATTACCAATGGTGTGCCTAGTGTGTGAGATAAATAAGCATAGAATGGTACCACTCAGGAGTTGTATAACAAGTCTCTATACAAAAATCCAAACAATGCTCAACTTTAAAGGAAATAAGGCATGATAATCAGTCAAAAAATTATTATATCAAAAGCATGGCCTATCCCAACCCATCCCCCAGGGCCCTTGCTGTGATGACCCCAATCCCTTCTTCCATAGGCCAGGGGCTGGTGACTAGCAGCGGAAAGGAATTTCCCATTAATGGGAAGGAATTTCCTTTAAACCTGTACAAAAACATGATATGAGAACACAAAAAGAAGATACTATGATGTAAACTGTGGTAGTAAAGAGTATTGTAAGTAAAGGTGGATGGAATACAATCCAAATCAGAAAAAATAGTACAAGTACTACTGAAAATTACAAAACAGCTGAAAAGAGGTAGTCCACTCATGGATCATCCACCGCAGATCCTACATGAAGGGTAGGTACATATCACCTCCTCAGCACTCCACGTCTATCTGTCTCCTTCACATACCACCTAGTCATAGATCCCTCAAGCCTCAACCCAGCTGCTCATCGTTTTCATAAGACACAACAAGGTGCAGGTGAAGCCTATGCAGGGGTGAGTATAAAAATACCCAGTATGGTCCCCGAGACCCCTGAAGGTCTCTCATAATTCTATAAGAAAAAACCACAAATCATGATCTCAATCACAAAGCACAATTTAATAGACATATCTTAATTTGAGTCTCAACTCAAACCAGGTTTTCTTGTGATGTAAAGAAGTACATATGATTAGTCACAAAGCTAGATCATCTTATTCTGTCAAGAGGCACTGTTTCTAGCCATACAGAGTCTAGCCCACGCAGGTTCGAAAGGTACTAACCTACAGAATGATCCAAACAATATCCGAACCCACCCAGAGGTGATAGGTAATTAACCCTCGCTTACCCACACATGTTATGACCCACATAGGATCAGTATTCACTGAACCAAACAGGATTGTGGAGCGCTGACAAACATAGGATCTGACCCACACATTATCGAGATGTGCTGACACTCAGAGGATCACTAATTGCTGACCCACATAGGATCTAAACCACATATGATTGGGATGCACTATCCCACATAGGATCACTGAGCATTGACCTCTGTATGATCTCTCTCCAACCTCCGCCCCACTACCTCACTGCCAGCCACTGGATTCCTTGCACCCAGTGTGTTTGAGTTCCGTAGAATCTGCCCTCGAGATATTGGTCATACCATGACCTCCACTATGTTCCACAAAGGAGTAACCAAATGGAATGTAATGTTGTTAGGGTTCCAATGCAACAGACGGTGCATCAATCGGACGCGCGGTCTGTAGGTTATAAGCTTTTTAGTTTCAGGGCCCCGATTGGATTTGGGTTTGATCCAACCCGTTCGTACTCCAGTTCTCTCCAAAAGTCAAGCAGAGTATACCAAAAGGACGGTATCAATTCTAGGATCCCAATACCACAGATGGTTCGTCAAACAGACCTCTAGTTCTCATTATATGTCCCTTTAAGTGTTTTTAGGCCCGATGGGGCCTGTGTCCGGTCCAGCCTTGTCGGACAGACCTGGCCCGACCTAGTCTGGGCTAGGCCCTGGACCAGCCTGTAATGGGGTGGCCTAACCCGCAAGGGTGCGGCCCACTAGGTAGGCGGCCTTGATATGTGAGATGTGACCCACAAGGGGGTCCTCCCTAGTCTCCCCCAGGGGAGAGACCCCCAGTTTTCACGAATGGTCAAAGGTTGTTCAATATTCATCATAGTGGCGGCACCATGTATCGCCACTAGCTGGCATTCGGGACCTACTGGAGTAGGTCCTACAAACTCTATTGCATCCGGCCAGCATTCCGACCGACTTCTCCAGCTGCGCGCGACAGTGTGTCGCTCCACCCCCCGTGGTCGGCTTGTGTGTTGGACACCTTCCTCTGGTCCACCGTAGTTGTTGAGTCGTGACACGTGACACTGTGGCGTGCCTCCTCTGCAGTTGGTGGGTGCTTTCCCCTCCGAAGACTGCCACGACATTGTGTTGTGGCCTCCTCTTGCGGCGTGTGTTGATGTGTTATCCACAATGTAGCTGGTCTGTGTCACCGCACTAGCGGTCTTCTAAGGAGGCACAAGGATTGCAAGATATCGGAGGGTTCAGTCTAGTTTTTTTAGGCCCGCGCCCTCTATGTTAGCTCACAAACATGAGATGGATTAAGGGTTTAATATTCTGTTTTATTAATCAACAATCAAAACCCTACAATGATACCCTACAACAACCTCCTAAAAAAATAATGAATCGCGGATCAACCCATTAGTTAGTTCTTATGCATTTTCATATTATTCAAGAACTGGGAAGATGAAATCATTTAAAAATCATAAAATAAATAAACTCCCTACCTCATAAACCCATTGGAGTGCATCCTCCTTTGAAGGGGGATCATTTCCTTCATTCCCGCAGTAGGTTCACAAGGACGTCGCTCACACGTTGTCCTTCGGTTCGTGGTTCGGTGTCACGTGGAAGACGTCATGCACCCTCTACAACTATGGTGGAGTTCTGAGTGGTATTACACCTCTCCTATCCTCCTAAGAATCAGAAAAGAACTGATAAACCTCAGTGATAACTTGCCTCATCAGCCAAATCATTGAAGTCCTCGTCGAAGAGTGACTAGTAAGAATAGGTGTTGTCCCTCCTAGAAATCCAAAGGTCTCCATCTCTTATTAGTATAAGACTTATATTTTCTTTGTGTAGTCTTCATCCAAACCTGAAAGATATGCACCTTCTCAGAGGTAGCCAATACCAACTCTAGACCCATAAGTGCTGACACCCCTAGGCCTGTCCAGCAGAGAGGTGATCTGCAATGTCGACCGTAAAAGGCCTCAAATGGTGACATACCGAAGGTGGAGAGATAACTGTGGTTGTATATTGACTCCACCAAGGGAAAGTGATCCTCCCAACTGTGTCCAAAATCTAGGATGGATGCACGAAGCATGTCCTCCAGTGTATGAATTGTCCGCTCTGTCTGAATATCCATCTAAGGATGAAAGGCGGTGTTCAAACGTAGCTAAGTTCAAAATGTCTCCTGGAATCCGTTCCACAACCGAGAAGTAAAACGTGCATCATGGTCAAAGATTATGTTCGATGGTACCCCATGGAGTCATATGATCTCTTGCATGTAGAGGCGTCCTAAGTCCTCTACTGCTCCCTTCTTTCGGATGGGTAAAAAGTGGGTTGACATGGTGAGTCGGTTAATGATCACCCAGATAGAATAATTTCCCCTAGATGTACGTGGAAGACCTATCACAAAGTCCATGGAGATTCCATCCCACTTCCACTCTAGAACCACAAGTGGTTGTGCTAAGCCCGTAGAAACTCGATGCTCAGCCTTCACTTGCTGACAAGTGAGGCATCGTGAAACAAACTGAGTTATAGAGTTCTTCATCCCTGGCCACCAGTGCTAATACCAGAGGTCGTAGTACATTTTTACCACACCAGGATGTACCGCCAGAGGGGATGTATAGAAATCCCTCAACACCATATCGAGTAGCTCTACTGGTACCATGTTATGTCCTCTCAAGAGGATGATGTTCTCATCACCTTTTAAAAATCTATCAGGTGTCTGTCCTAGGGATATCTAGGTATGTCAATCCTTGCATTCAATTTCCCCATGCTTCACCTCGCAGACATGCTGATGAAGTGGGGGAGTGAAAGTCATAGACTAAAGGTAAGCTACTCCATCTCTATCCAAGAAGGATATCTTCAACGTGACTAACTGTTCTGTCTCCTCACTCAGCAACTGCAGACCAGACCTCCTACTGAGTTCATCTACTACCACGTTCCCCTTCCTAGGAGTATAGATTATCTCAAATTCATAGTCTTGTAAGAACCCTATCCATCGCTGATGTCTCAGGTTCAGGTCCTTCTGAGAGAAGATATACCTGAGACTCTTGTGATCAGAGTAGACTATAAAATGTCCGCCCATCAAGTAATGTTTCCACACCGTTATGGTGAATACTTTTGTTGCTAACTCCAGGTCATGGGTAGTGTAGTTCTACACATGTTTCCTCAGAAATTGTGAGACATAGGTGATCACTTATCATTCCAGCATTAGGAAACACCCAAGTCTGGTCCCTGATGCGTTGTAGTTGACTACACATCAAACGCCCTCTTATGGTAGCCTTAAGATAGGGTCACTCATTAGTCACTGCCTCACCTACTAGAAACTCAGTTGGAATATATATATCTATTTAAAGGGATACCCCATCTTCATCAACACTAACAAGGGTGCTGCAACTCTAGAAAAGTTAGGCACGAATCTACGGTAGTATCCATCCAACCACAAAAAACTCTGCAACTCGATCACACTCCTAGGTGGATCCCAAGCATGTACAAACACTATCTTCTGTTGGATCCACTACAACTTCATCCTCTGAGATAACATGTCCCAAAAAGTGGACCTCTCGTATCCTGAACTATCACTTCAAGATCTTACCATAATTCTGGTTCTCTCGGATTGTATCCAGAACTTTCTACAGATGATAGGAATTCTCCTCCTCTGTCATTGATTATATCAAGATGTCATCGAGGAAGACCACCACAAGGTGATCAATGTATGGCTGGAAGATCTTTTTCATGTGTCTCATGAACACTGTAGGGGAATTGGTCACACCAAAAGGAACAACCAAGAACTCATAGTGGCCATGCCGACATCTAAAGGTCATCTTCTGCACATCTTCATCTCGTACTCTGAGCTGGTAATGGCCTGATCTGAGGTCTATCTTCGAAAACCAATGAGCTCCCTTCAACTAATAGAAAATATCATCAATCCTAAATAGTGGGTAATTATTCTTAACAGTCACCTAGTTTGAGAGCTAATAGTCCACATAGAGTCTCAAACTCCCATATGCCTTCTTGGAGAACAAAATCAGGGTTTTCCATGGAGAAACATTGGTCCTTGTGAGCCCCTTTCCCTATAAGTCCTCCAACTGTACCCAAAACTCCCAATGCTCCATGGGATCTATCTATTATGCTGGTGTAGATATTGGTGTCGTCCTGGGTAAGAGGCCGATGTAAAAGTCTACCTCTCTATGTGGAGGTAGTCTTGGGCATCATCAGGAAAGACATCACCATACTGGTCCACCAATATAGGATAAATCAGACTCTCAACATCAACTACCCAGAGGTTAATTCTAGCCAACTGATGTCTAATTGTTTGAACCCCCTCTTTTGGGTAATTCCTTCTTCTGCTGTAAAGGATCTTTTCTCACTGGTGAAGGAAAACCTACTCCCGTTCATGAGGACACACTGCACTTTTCTCCTAATTCAGTCAATCTGAACATGGACTATGGATAACCAATCCATACCCAAGATGACGTCGTAAGGCCTCAACGCCACTACTAAGATATCCCAACCGAAACTCTCATCTCCTAGAGTAATATCACACTATCGGCACTCGTGTGTAATCATTGAATTTTCTCCCGTAGGAGTCTCTAGCCGTAAGGATCGAGCCAACAGCTCCACCAGAATCTTTGAGCTCCAAATGTGGGCCATGGAAATAAAAGAGGGACTAAAACTTGTGTCTATAAGTACTACAGCTAAGGTGGAGTAGTCACAGATCATAACTCTAATCATCTCTAGAGCATCATGGTCATATGCCTCAACTGCCTGGAGCTGAGGTCGTCACTATCCACCTGCTCCCTATGGTCAGGGTGGGCCACCTATTGGTGGTGATGGTAGAACCTTGAATCGTGTCCCACTACCAACTGCATGGCCAGCTCCTCTGCCACGTCCACCAAACTCCTACAGACCTCCTCAATCGAACCTCTACCTCTACCTCGACGGTCCCTAGACCATCTTCTGGTCATCCGTACGGCCGATCGGGCAGTCGTGATCCATGTGACCCTGCCCGCCGCTTGTGTAGCACTACTTGTCCCCCGCCTGACTTCCGCTACCTCACGAGCTACATACCTCCGACCCTATATCCCAGGGCCATCGACCGGAAAATCTATTCTTCATGGACCTCTATGTCATCTTTCTACTACCAGTTGTAGTTGACTCTACCATGTGTCTCATGGTGGTTGGTATCGCTATCAGTGCCTACTTATCTAAGAAAATCTCCATCAAAATCACCCACTCTAGCACCCTATCCTGACTCGATATGCGGTGTGATACCATCGATGATCAGATATCCCATTGGAGACCTTGCTCAAAGTTCCATCCCCTGAAGAAAAGGTCTTGTACCATGTCAGTGGAGTAGTAGGAGAGATGAGTGAACATCAATGAGTACATGGCTACTCTCATGCTACCCTACTGTAGGTACAGATTTTCTTTTATACGCACAAATCATAAGGTCTCTATGACAAAATCTTGCATGAAAAGTCCCTCGAAGTCCATCCATATGAGAGTTTCCTCGTCGTGTATCTGGAAAATCAAGATCCACACTCTACCTACTACTTCTTGAAAAATAATGGCTTCTATGATCACCATAAGGTCACCTGGTGTCCCAACCAGGAAGAAAACACTGGCCACAACATCCAACCAGTCCTCACCCGCGTGCGGGTCCGTCTCACCTCGGAACCTTGGAGGCCTCTTCCATAGGAACTCGGGTAATGCACTCAGTAATCATGTACCCTATACTGGTGGGACTGGTGGAAACAACTGACCAATGGGTATTGGTCTTGCTTGTACACCACCTGAATGTTCTAATTCTATAAGAGGGCCATGCAATGAGGCCTCATAGCTCGGCGAGCTGTCATCAAGTACTATCTCAGGAATCCTGGATGGCTGTCTACGTAGAGACATCTTGAAAGAAGACAGGTGTTCCACAGTTAAAATGTTATACCTGGTGAGCTGACTCAAAGAGATTACCAGAAAGACTCTTCAAAAACACACTCAAAGAGTGCTTCCGTGTACTGAGTCAGAAATCAGAATTTAGGGTCCTTGTGTATGGATACATCAACCGCTTCACCAACACTGGACTTCCCAAAATGAAAACAACACTCATAACACTTAACACTATTTCCATATAGAAAATATCAGAGTCCATGTTCTTTGATAGAACCAAACTCCTATGATACCACTTTGTCATCACCCGTCCCCTAGGGCATGTGCCATGACTACCCCGATCCCACCTTCTATAAGCTGGGGGCTGGCGGCTAGCCCTGAAAAAGAATTTCCCTTAGATGGGAAGTCATTGCCTTTAAACCTGTACAAACACACAATCCGGGAACAAAACAAGAAAAAACTATGAAGTAAACTTCTGTAGTAAAGAGTTTTATAAGTAACATGGGCTGGAATATAAGCCCATCTAGAAAAAAAGTACAAGTACAACATAAAAGTAAAAAATAGCTAAAAAGTGAAAGGTAGCTCCTGGATCATCCTCCATTCATCGTACCTGAAGGGTAGATACTGATCACCTCTTCAATACTCCATGTCCATCCATCTCCTCCACGTACCGCTTTTTCTTTGCCCCCTTAGGCCTTATCCCAACTGCTCGTTGTCTTCACAAGACACAGCAAGGTGCGGGCGAAGCCCATGCCAGGATGAGTATAACAATACTCAGTATGGACCCCAAGTACACTAATGGTCTCTCATAATTCCACAAGGAAAACCACAAATCATGATCTCAATCACAAAGCACAAAGAAATAGAGAAGTTTCAATTAGAGTCTCATCTCAAACCATGTTTTCAGTGATATAAAGAAGTACAGATGATAAGTCGTGAAGCTAGATAATCTTATTCTATCAAGAGGCATTGCTTATAACCATACAGAGTCTAACCCATACAGGATCGATAGGTATTAACCCCCGCAATGATCTTCATAGGATTCAACTCGCCCAGATTCTATAGGTAACTTACCCTCACTGACCCACACAGGATCTAACCCATAGAGTATCAGTATACACTGACCCACATAGTATCGCTAGGCGCTGACCCACATAGGATCTGACCCAAAAAGGATCAGTATGCGGTGACCCACATAGGATCGCTGAGCACTGGCCCATGCCAGATCTAACCCACACATGATCTTTATGCGCTGACCCACACCAGATCACTGAGCGTTGACCACTGTATGATCTATCTCCAACCTTTGCCTCATTGCCTCAATTCCAGCCACTAGAATCCTCACACACAGTGCATTTGAGTTATGTATAATTATCCCTAAAGGTATCATTCATACCTCTACCACCACTAATCTCCACAAATATGTAACCATTAGGACATTCATTTCAAAAGATTTCTAACCTGACAGACAGTGTATCAATCAGACGCTCGGTATGTAAGTTATAAGCATTTTAGTTCCGGTGGCCCAGTTGTATTTTGGTTTGATCCAACCTGGCCATACACCAACTATATCCAAAACTCAAGATGATTAATCCAAAAGGACAGTCTCCATCCAAGGATCCGAATTCCATAAACTTTTCGTAAAATGGATGTTCTGTTCTCAAGATATGGCCCTTTAAGTGTTTCTGGGCCTGGTGGGGTCCGAGTCCAGTCTAACCCTGTCTGACTGACCTGGTTTGATCCGGTATGGGTTTGGCCATGGAGAGCTTGGCCCACTAGGCCAAGGTCCAACCCATCCCACAGGGAGGCGGCCTAGCCCGAAAATGGGCGGCCTGACCCCCAAGGGGTTGGCTCGGCCCACACTGGGAACGACCCGTGAGGGGGTGGCTCAGCCCGCATAGGGCGCGACCCATGAGGGGCTGTCTTGGTAGGGAGGAGGCCCACTAGGTCAGCAGTCTGCTAGGCAGGCAGCTCGACTGCATGAGGCATGACCCAATAGGGGGGTCCTCCCTAGCCGCCACCGCGGGAGCAACCCCCGACTTTAGAAAATGGTTGATGGTCATTCAGTCTTCTTCGCAGCAGCATCGCCACATGAACCTGCCAGATGGCCCACGAGACCCACTGGAGTGGGTCCTGCCAACTTCGCCATGTCTGGCCGGTGTGTCGGCCGACTTCTCCAACAGCGCGCGACGAAGCCCCGCTCCACCACCCGCCGTCGTGCAGTGTGTCAGCCGCCTTCCTCTAGTCTGCCACAGCTGACGAGTCGCGGCTCCCTTTGCTCCAATGCAACATGCGACAGCCCGTTGGTCCTCCTCTATTGTTGGCCGGTGCCGACCGCTCTGACAA
The DNA here is from genome assembly GCA_963277665.1 of Viscum album. NCBI lineage: Eukaryota > Viridiplantae > Streptophyta > Magnoliopsida > Santalales > Viscaceae > Viscum > Viscum album. The sequence goes on from OY728156.1 coordinate 1,561,798,602, forward strand.
TCATCGTGGATTTGTTCTATGGCCTCCTCTTGCGGCATGTGTCGACACGCTATCCACAACATAGCCAATATGTGTTGCTATGCTGGCGGACTTCCATGGAGGCGCAAGGAAAGAAAGATAGCAGAGGGTTCAGGCCGGGTTTGTTAGGCTCACACCATAAGCGTTTTCTCATAAACATGAGTTGGATTAAGAGTTTAAAAATAAATTGAATTAATCAAAAATCAAATCCCTACAAAGATACCTCGTAAAAACCTCCCGCAAAATCAAATGAATTGCGGATCAACCCACTAGTCAGTTTGTCCGCATTCTTCGTATTATTCAAGAACGAGGAAGATGAAATCATTTAAAAATATTAAACAAAATAAACCCCCTACATCGTAAACCCATTGGATAACATCCATGCTTGAAGGTGGATCATGTCCTTCGTTCTTTCAATAGGTTCCCAATAACGTCACTCACACGTCGTCCTTCGGTTTGTCGTTCGTTGTCGCACGTCTTCTCCCACAAGAATTGGCTCCGTCCTCTAAGGGTTCGGTATCACGACACTCCTTCAGCACTTCGTATCATGGTGAAGCTATGTCAATACCCCTCCCCAATCTCCTATAATATTGGAGAGGGGGAGGGTAAGTAATAATGTTGGGAATTAATATGGGATCTTAATTAGTAACCTTCCTAATTCCCCAACAATGTCATTACTAAGGATTGGAAAGTAAAGCAATATATTGGATTGACGCATCACAGGTCCCTCACATCGCTTTTCCGTTGGTGGAGAAGAAAGAAAATAAAATTATATAATTATATAATTTCTTTTTTTTAAAAGTCACAATACTTTACTTCTTCTCTGGACCTACTGCGGTCAAAGTAAAGTTCCCCTTAAGAGAATCCTGGCACTGCGGTTTCAACGGTACCCTCATATTTTTAATCCGAGCACTGATTCAAAAGATCGAAAATGATGCTCATGCATTTATTGAATCTACCTTAAAAAAGTTTATAAATTCATTCTGGGCACACTAGGCCTCGGAATCAGGCACCGTCAAATTTCGCGAACTTGTAATAAATCCATATAATTAAAAAAATACATGGAAAATTTCTGTCTTTACATTGTCAATAATTACATGTTTTCGCATTCACATATAATCTTGGTAAATTAGTTTCAATGAATATCACATACCTTAATGTATTAAAATCATGAATGACATACATATCAAATCCAATGATGTAAAAACCACAAGCATAGTTAAATTATTTCATGGATCGCAAGAGTTATTGATATCAAGAAAACTCACAGCCAAACATATACAATCATGCTTATCATGTCTATAGATATATGTATTGAATACAAATAGTAGAGGGAATCCTAGTAGGTGAAGCTCTCAATATATCAAACAAGTCCATGGAACCACATTCCTAGTGAGTAGAGGAACACCTCATGAGTGAACCCCCTGACAATATAAGGGGATGAGTCCTATTACTACACCATCAACTTAAGTACTCAAGTCTTATAATATTCTTCATTTTCCAAACCATTTCATCAACACCATTTTTTGATAATAATTTCATAAATCAATTTCATGATGCTTTGAAATTAAATTTTCCTTTTACCGAAACAAGTGTCAAAATTCCTTTCTCTAATGACCATTTTCACATGCACACAAATCAATCAATCAATCATTCCATTTTATTTATATAAAATGGTATCAAAATCAATGAAATCAAGGTTCTTCAACACACATTCTTGTTACAGAACCACCTAACTCAATATTGGGGTGCATATGGCCACAAAGGTATCCACCATCATAGACGAACACAAACACAAAAATAGGGGGAATATAATCAATCCATCCATATCAAAATAGATTCAAAAATAAGAATGGATGTTGAAGAAGATAAAACAGCAAATACATCAAGGAACTCACACAACACACCCTAACCCACACAAAGGATATCCTCTAGAAGATCACACAATTGACTTTAAAGGATCAATAAGGATCAACACAATAAGACCAACTAATCTGAAAACATATCAAAACGATGTTGTAGTGACCATCACCAATGAGTAAGTAGAAGGATCACATACCCAAAGTGGTGTAGTGAAATTACTACAAATATCAATCACCGAATGATATGACTTGAATGGAGAGAAATCCCATAATCACTTGAGAGAGCTCCTATGTTTTGAGAGAGGTGAATTTATGTTAAATGAAAAATAATTAGACATGTTTCATATAAGAATATACAACATGAAAAAAATGAATGACAAGAATTTCAGGTTCCCAATATGAAATCAAATAAAAGAATATACACCAAAAAAGTAATTATATTGGTTAAAAAATTAAATGGATGACCATTTCATGATGTGAACTAGTTCTACGTCTTCTAAGATTTTCATGCTTTTCACAAGTTCACAACATTATCCCACCAAATGTTTCACATCATGTAACCTGTTAATGATGTGAAAATTACAAAAACTCATGTTATGTAAGAAAATTTAAATAAATTACTTGGTTAAACTAGGCCCAAAGGAAATCCTCTCGATAGTATTTCACATTTATAACCAGAAACATTTAATTCCAACAAACATAAATTGCTGAAATTTTGGTCATTTTCCCCAGAAAACTATCACTATCCTCGAAAGGCCCCTAACTAATACAAACAAAGAGGAAAATGAAAATAAATATATCAAATAGTTGAAAGAAGGTAATGGAATGATACTTATAGTATATTTTTTTTACAAGGTGTGGGTCTGTAACACCCCAAGATTCTATGGTACGCTTCTCTTTGAATAATATGATAGCGTGTGTTGCACGCAACACCGAGTTCTAACACACCATAACCAATCAAACTAGCTGTTATGAATAGTAATACCTACTTTTTGAAATTATATATATTTTATATTTCAAAATGTACTTCATTTTTGGTTTCGGAATATCGAATTTAGCCTAAGATGAAATTTCGGTACTTTTCGGATAAATTTAATATTTTGATGAATAGTGAAAATTACTAAATTTTAATTAAAAACAACTTTTTTAAACAAAATAATTAATAGTGATAAATTATGAATTTGAGTGGTTTTAAAGTATATTTAGAATATATTTTTACCATTTAATATAATTTTGGTCATTGGACACAATTTTACAATTAAACTGAACATAAACAAGTGTCAATCTTTTGATAGTTACTATCTCTTAAAAACACGCTTTTTGTTTTGACAGCGGGAATTAATTTTAAATGAATTTCTGCCACTTATTTGTTTTTAATTTAGAAAAATGGATTCCATATTTGGAATCAGGATTTCCAAATTGTGTAAATAGGTAACTTTTATTTTTAGACATTTTGAATAATTACTGCGGTAAATATTTTATTTACCATGGTTAAGGGTAAATCCGGTAAAGAAGGGGTAAAAAATAATAATATAATAATACTAAATTATGCTAAAACTTGTCATAGGCTTATTGGTTGATACATGTTCGACCATAGGAATCTTTGGGTCGATTTTGGGACCCCATGGTACCACTTGTAGGTGATAGGGACACTTTTTTTTAATTAAGCTAAAATGAATACAAAAGTGACACAAGCATATATCTTTTAGAAAAACAATTATTAAATAGAGTTATATATGTTTTATTTTAGATTATAAATATTAATTAGAAAGATAAAAATATTTCCTACATAATTATATTTTATTTATAATTTTTAGACATTAAATAAGTTATTTTATTTATGACACAATGATGATGAATTAATTACTATAATAGTGAAAAATTAAAATAATTGATATTATAAATACCCAAATAAATATAATATGAAACTTTTAATGAATTAAACTAATTTTCTAGGATAATATGATATATTAGGATTTATTTAATTGACTTATTCTAAGTAATAAATCTTTTATAAGTTTCAAAAAAATGAACTATTGAATTGTGTCAAAATTGACATAAAAGAGTTCTTAAAACAAATATTATATTATTAATTGATATTAAATTCCTAAAAATATAAGGATCGGAAAAGAGACTTATATCATGATATTTTCATCATTAATGTACCACTTGGGGGTCTCTTGGATGTATATAGTAAGTTTATTAACCATATTATTTAAAAATACAGAGAGACATTGTAAAAGTGAACCTAATTAACTTAGAGTTAATACTTAAAGATAAGGTTAATATAAGTACCCAAACCTGTCTAAATTCTATTGGTTGAGTTGTTTTCGACCCATCCCCACCTTAACCTTTGAATAATCAACATTGTAGCCATTGGAAACCGAATATGAATTTTTTATAAACTAATATTTCTAGATTTTCCAAAGGTGCCCCTCACCCCTCTTATAAAAGGGAACTCATCCTTCTCATTTCTTCACACCTTCAAAGCCTTTTGGTTCGGCCAAAATCTGCCCAAATACTCTCCCAACTTCCCTCACTACAACCGAGAGGCCTTAGTTTGATCATAAAGCCAACCTAAGGATCCCTTTTGATCAAATCAAAAGGAAGAACCTGAAGAAGAGGTAATGTTTTCACCACCCTTTTCCAAGTTCCTTTCTTCTTCCACTTCTTCATCCTTTGTTTTTACCATTATAAAATAATAACTCCAGTATCATATATATACTGTGATGTTATTATAAATATGGTACAACCATATTCAGTATTCTATCCACCCTTTGAATAACATGTCACCATACGTGCATACGTACGGCTTACCGTCTCCACGTCGTGGTGTAATTGTTATTCAATATATTATTATTTGTATGGGTATAATAATGATATGTAACTCATGTAAATAATAAATATAACATGTTAATGATTCTGTATATATGATATACCATCCATTTATATATTATTTTAAAAGGATGATATTGTCGCTCGTGCGTACGTACGGACTACCGTCTCCACAAACGCAATGAGATTCATTCTCCATCGTATCCATTCAAGTATAATTATCATTTGATGATTTAAAAAAATGATGTTTAAGGACTTGATATCATTATGGATATGAATAATATTCAACCTATCCTTTATAAACATTTCTTATGTAAAAAAACATATAAAAGAAAACAAGTATGTTAACACCCAAAACAACGATAATACTAAGATATTATTATCAAATCAATATTAAAAGATCATATATGATATCATATAAATGTATATGATTCTTGTATAATTTAATAAAAATTATTTCACCATTATACAAGAGTTTAACCTACCCCAACCAAGGAAAATTAGAAGGTAAGGGTTATTTCACAATCTCTTCATTATCCGAGGTTGTTTATACGTAATAATCTACTGGGATCTCTTTATCATCCACATCCATGTTTTTTCAAAATGTATTCCAAAACATTTTTACTATTTACTAGAATATGGGTTAAAGTAATTTATACCCTTGTTTGACTTTTTATAATAGGAATATTTCCATCGTTTTCAAAATAAGGTCCTTTTTAACCTTTTCGACAGAATTAAGGTAAGAATGTTTTTTTAACTTATACGGCGGGTGCGGTTATTTTCCGCCATTATAAAATATTCAAAGCTTTCCTTACAATATTATAAGAATATTTTCAAGGAAAATGTTTTATTTTATATGGATCTTAAATGATTTCAAAAATAGAAGGAGACATTTCTCTAAAAAGTGTTTTGATTTCATCTATGTCAACATCCTTTGATGGATTTTACGCTTATTTGAAGTTGATTTATTATAATACAAAACTTCTATAATGTATTGAAGGTTTTGTGATATGTTTGACTGTGGATGTGCTATTTTTATGCCATTCATAGTTTATGATGAAAATTATTGACATTTCATATGCTAGTTATAATACCAATGTTTATGTTATGTTTAAACCTTTTCATATGGGAATGCATTGGACTTAATATTTGACGGGTGGAGCCCGCTATAGCTCCTCGATGCATCGGTAGGTCTCATTAGACAAACTAGTGTCTTGGCACAAGGCCTTGACAAAATATTATTTGTAGTCTTGGCACGAGGCCTTGGCTATGTGGTTATGATAGTCTGGCATTATGCATTCCAACATTATGAAAGTGGTTATTGATTTTTCATGTGATTATTCAATTAGTATAATATCCATGTGAATAAGTAAATGGCATTATTTCATTTTATTTATGCCATACCTTGTTAAAAGTTCCAGTTTGAAAGGCTTTTGTTTTAGTTATACATTGCCTTAAATGTTTATTCTTATTTATAAAAGGTTCTGCTATATTGTTATCCTTACTGGGCATTTGAGCTCACCCCTTTTCTATGTTTTATTTTTCCCAGGAAGTGAAGAAGTAAATTATGAATGACCTGCAGGGATATTATATGGGGATATGAGTGTGGACTATGGAGACAATATGTTGTTGTAGTAGTTTTTCATTTTATGATGTAATGTAAGACTTATGAATATATCTAGTGTTTCCAAGGCTACTAAACCAATCGGTCTTTCGAGATTTGATCTTTCTTGTGATCATGCCAATGATATGTAATAATGAACTGACTCTGGGTAACTAGGTTTGGGGCGTTACAGTTGGTATCAGAGGAAGTTTAGTACAAACCTTTGAAGCTAGATTTAGATAAACTCTGATTAGAGCACATAGACCTAATATGAACTTTGAGGATTAGTATAGAAGAACTTTCTAGAATTTTGGTATTGTAAAGATTTTGTGAGTTTTCGAGCAATACATCCCTATCTGGATACGAGCAGGTAGAGGTGGCTCTGGCACAGATGTACCTAGGGGTAAAACCTGAAAACACCGCTTTGAGCTAGACTCGAACGGGAACTGGTGCACGACAACGGGCCTTGCTGCACTCTTGGTTACGACACTCCCGGGGGATATGCTTAGGATAACTCTCATTTTCTTTACAAATCATTATGAAAGTTTTATGAGTATATACTTACTCAAAGAAAACATTTTTATGATTATGGATTATATCCATAAATAGTTCACTTTATGTTAAGTGTTTTATAAGTATGGGATTAAGTATTTTGATTCATAAACTGATCTAGTTTATGCCATTGTTTAGAAATGGTGTCTAGTGGAAGAAATGGAAACCGTATCAATGCACGCACTCCATGTAGGGATTTCCCTCCTCTTCAAGATAATTATAGTGGAGCTGGTGATGAAACTGGTGCCGATCAGCTAATCACCATACTTGGACAACTTACTCAGGTTATTAATAATAACCTTACCCGTATGGAGCAACCTAATCCATAGCGTGGAGGATAAATGTTAGATCGATTCATGAGGCAACAACCACCAACGTTCAATGGGAGTACAAATCCCTTAGTAGATGAGCAATGGATAAATTCCCTAGAGAAAATATTTCAGGCTTTGTGGAGGAAGAGAATGAAATAACTGTCGGTGAGGAAAGGAATGTTCAAATAGAGGATGTACCTGTTGTGAAAGAATTTGTAGATGTATTTCCGGAAGATTTACCTGGACATCCTCCAGAACGAGAAGTTGAGTTTTCCATTGATTTGATTCCTAGATCAAGGCCTATATCGATGACCCCTTATAGAATGGCCACTGTAGAATTAGTTGAACTAAAGAAACAACTAGAGGAATTGAGAAATAAGGGATTTATTCTCCCTAGTGTTTCTCTATGGGGAGCCCCTGTTCTTTTTGTTAAAAAGAAAGATGGATCTATGAGGTTATGTATCTACTATAGGGAGATCAATGCTATAAAGATAAAGAACAAGTATCCCCTACCTCGTATTGATGATTTATTTGACCAACTGCATGGAGCTAAATACTTTTCAAAGATTTACCTTCGATATGGATACCATCGGTTGTGTGTGAAGAAGGAAGGCATTCCGAAGACAGCATTTCGAACCAGGTACGCGCCTTACGAGTTTACTGTAATGCCATTTGGATTGACTAATGAACCCTCTATATTCATGGATCTGATGAATAGAGTTTTCAAGGAGTATCTCGATGAATTTGTGGTGGTATTTATTGATGATATCTTGGTATACTCCAAAACCAATGAAGATCATGAAAATCCCTTGCGCATTATCTTGAAGACTCTAAGGAGGAATGAATTATATGCGAAGTTTAGAAAGTGTGAATTCTGGCTTCAAGAGATTTCTTTTCTTGGCCATATTGTCTCTAAAGATGGAATCTCTGTTGATCTTTCTAAGACCATGGAAATCCAAGAATGGCCAGCACCTACAAGTATAACTGAGGTACGTAGTTTTATTGGTTTGGAAGGTTATTATCGACGTTTCGTCCAGAATTTTGCCCGATTGGCTAACCCATTAACGAAGCTCACACGTAAAGGGGTTAAATTTGTTTGGACAAAAGAGTGTGAAGAATGTTTTGAAGAACTGAAGAGAAGATTAGTCAATGCTACTATATTCACTCTACCATCGGGGAATGATGGGTTCGTTATTTATAGTGATGCATCAAAGAAATGACTTGGTTGTGTCCTTATGCAGAATGATAGAGTTATTGCCTATGCATCACGACAGTTGAAAATTCATGAACAAAACTATACTACTCATGATCTCGAGTTAGCAGCTGTGATCTTTGCTTTGAAGATATGGAGGCACTACCTCTATGGTGAAAAATGTGATATTTATACTGATCACAATAGTTTGAAGTATATTTTCTCACAAAAATAACTCAACATGAGGCAAAGGAGATTGCTTAAATTACTCAAGGATTATGATTGCACGATACACTACCACCCGGGGAAACCAAACAAGGTGGCAGATGCTTTGAGTTGAAAATACCATGGAGTTTTGAACAATCTGAGAATTGAAAGGGATCCAATTTTCATGGATCTAGTGAAGATGGACATGGGAATAACCAGGGAAGGTGAAACATCAATGCTTTTTCACATGGTTGCCAAACCATCTTTACTAGAAAGGATTAAGAGTTCTCATACCGATGATGAAGAATTTCAAAAGAAGATTAAAGCTGTGAATGATGGGAGATTGAGAGAATTTGTGTATGAAGATGGAATTTTGAAATTCGGTAAGAGACTTTGTGTTCCCAATATAACTGATCTAAAAAGGGAATTGTTGGATGATGCTCATAGTTCCAATTTCTCTATACACCATGGGAGCACCAAAATGTATATAGATTTGAGGGAACATTTTTGGTGGGACAACATGAAGAGGGAGATTGCTGATTTTGTGTCAATATGTATGGTTTGTCAACAAGTGAAAGCTGGAAGGCAACATCCTGGAGGATTCATGCAACCTCTTCCCATACCGGATTGGAAATGAGACAATATTACGATGGACTTTGTCATGGGGCTACCAAAGACTCCTAGAAGGAACGATCCAATATGGGTTATTGTTGATCGTCTTACCAAGTCAGCACATTTTCTTCCTATAAGAGAAGATCTACCCCTGGAACGTCTAGGAAGACTATATATTAATGAAGTTTTGAGACTTCATGGATTACCCCTATCGATTGTTTCTGATCGTGATCCCCGTTTTACTTCAAGATTTTGGAAAAGTCTTCAGAAATCCCTGGATACTGAACTTCATTTGAGCACTGCTTACCTCCCTCAGATAGACGGATAATCAGAACGAACTATTCAGACCTTAGAAGACATGATGAGATCTTGCTCACTTGACTTTCAGGGTATGTGGGATCAGTATTTACCACTGGTAGAATTTTCCTATAACAATAGCTTCCATTCGAGTATTCAGATGGCACCATATGAAGCGTTATACGAAAAGAGATGTCGTACACCAACCTGTTGGGATGACGTTGGTGAAAGAAAACTTGTAGGCCCAGAACTGGTGGAGGAAACGGTGGAAAAGGTGAAGGTAATCCAAAATCACATCAAAGCAGCTCAAAGTAGGCAGAAGAGCTATTCTGATAATCGAAGGAAGGATTTGGAATTTCAAGTCGGTGATCATGTTTTCTTGAAGGTATCTCCATGGATGGGAGTCATACATTTTGGTAAGAAAGGTAATTTGAGTCCCAGGTACATCGGACCTTTCGAAATTCTAGAACGAATTGGGGCTGTGGCTTACCAATTGGCAATGCCGCCAAGTCTCTCCAAAGATCACGATGTGTTCCACGTATCTCTGTTGAGGAAATACATGCCTGAACCAACGCATGTAATCACCTATGAGGAATTAGAACTAGAACCCTATCTTTCCTATTGTGAAGAGCCCGTCAGGATTCTTGATACGAGAGAACAAGTGCTGAGAAACCGGACGACGCCTCTGGTAAAAGTTTTCTGGAGAAACTATAAGATGGAAGAGGCAACGTGGGAACCCGAGGAACTTATGATGAAGAACCACCCGAGTCTTTTCATGTGATAAGTATTATAGAAATTTCGAGGATGAAATTATTTGAAGGAGGGGAGAATGTAACCCCCCAAGCTTCTATGGTACGCTTCTCTTTGAATAATGTGATATAGTGTGTTGCACGCAACACTGAGTTCTAACACACCATAACCAATCAAACTAGCCGTTATGAATAGTAATACCTTCTTTTTGAAATTATATATATTTTATATTTCAAAATAGACTTCATTTTTGGTTTCAGAATATCTAATTTAGCCTAAGATGAAATTTTGGTACTTTTCGGATAGCTTTAATATTTTGATGAATAGTGAAAATTAATAAATTTTAATTAAAAACAACTTTTTTAAACAAAATAATTAATAGTGATAAATTGTGAATTTGAGTGGTTTTAAAGTATATTTAGAATATATTTTTACCATTTAATATAATTTTGGTCATTGGACACAATTTTGCAATTAAACCTAACATAAACAAGTGTCAATCTTTTGATAGTTATTATCTCTTAAAAACACGCTTTTTGTTTTGACAGCGGGAATTAATTTTAAATTAATTTATGCCACTTCTGTGTTTTGAATTTAGAAAAATGGATTCCATATTTGGAATCAGGATGTCCAAATTGTGTAAATAGGTAACTTTTATTTTTTGACATTTTGAATAATTACTGCGGTAAATATTTTATTTACCATGGTTAAGGGTAAATCCGGTATAAAGGGGTTAAAAAATAATAATATAATAATACTAAATTACCTTAAAACGTGTCCTAGAATTATTGGTTGATACATGTTCGACCATAGGAATCGTTGGATCGATTTTGGGACCCCATGGTGTCACTTGTAGGTGATAGGGACACTTTTTTGTAATTAAGCTAAAATGAATACAAAAGTGACACAAGCATATATCTTTTAGAAAAACAATTATTACATAGGGTTATATATGTTGGATTTTAGATTATAAATATTAATTAGAAAGATAAATATATTTCCTATATAATGATATTTTATTTATAATTTTTAGACATTAAATAAGTTATTTTATTTATGACACAATGATAATGAATTAATTACTATAATAGTGAAAAATTAAAATAATTGATATTATAAATACCCAAATAAATATAATATGAAACTTTTAATGAATTAAACTAATTTTCTAGGATAATATGATATATTAGTATTGATTTAATTGACTTTTTTCGAAGTAATCAATCTGTTATGAGTTTCAAAAAAATCAACTATTGAATTGTGTCAAAATTGACATAGAAGAGTTCTTAAAACAAATATTATATTATTAATTGATATTAAGTTCCTAAAAATCTAAAGTTCGGCCAAGAGACATATATCATGATAAGTTCATTATTAATGGACCACTTCGGGGTCTCTTGGATGTATATAGTAAGTTTATTAACCATATTATTTAAAAATACAAAGAGACATTGTACAAGTGAAACTAATTAACTTAGAGTTAATACTTAAAGATAAGGTTAATATAAGTACCCAAACCTGTATATATTCTATTGTTTGAGTTGTTTTCGACCCATCCCCACCTTAACCTTTGAATAATCAACTTTGGAGCCATTTGAAACCGAATATGAATTTATTATAAACTAATATTTCTATCTTTTCCAAAGGTGCCCCTCACCCCTATTATAAAAGGGCACTCCTCCTTCTCATTTCTTCACACCTTCAAAGCCTTTTGGTTCGGCAAAACTCTGCCCAAATACTCTCCCAACTTCCCTCACTACATCCTAGAGGCCTTAGTTTGATCATAAAGCCAACCTAAGGAGCCCTTTTTATCAAATCAAAAGGAAGAACCCGAAGAAGAGGTAATGTTTTCACCACCCTTTTCCAAGTTCCTTTCTTCTTCCACTTCTTCTTCCTTTGTTGTTACAATTATAAAATAATAACTCCAGTATCATATATATAATGTGATGTTATTATAAATATGGTACAACCATATTCAGTATTCTATACACCCTTTTAATAACATGTCACCATGCGTGTGTACGTACGACTTACCGTCTCCACGTCGTGGTGTAATTGTTATTCAATATATTATTATTTGTATGGGTATAATAATGATATGTAACTCATGTGAATAAGAAATATAACATGTTAATGATTCTGTATATATGATATACCATCCATTTATATATTATTTTAAAAGAAGGACATTGTCGCTCGTGCGTACGTACGGACTACCGTCTCCACGAACGCGATGAGATTCATTCTCCATCGTATCCATTCAAGTATAATTATCAATTGATGATTTAAAAAAAATATGTTTAAGGACTTGATGTCATTATGGATATGAATAATATACAACCTATCCTTTACAAACATGTCTTACGTAACAAAACATATAAAAGAAAACAAGTAAGTTAACACCCGAAACAACGATAATACTAAGATATTATTATCAAATCAATATTAAAAGATCATATATGATATCATATAAATGTATATGATTCTTGTATAATTTAATAACAATTATTTCACCATTATACAGGAGATTAACCTACCCCAAACAAGGAAAAGTACAATGTGAGGGTTATTTCACAATCTCTTCATTATCCGAGGTTGTTTATACGTAATAATCTACTGGGATCTCTTGATCAACCACATCAATGTTTTTTCAAAATGTATTCCAAAACATTTTTACTATTTACTAGAATATGGGTTAAAGTCATTTATACCCTTGTTTGACTCATTATAAGAGGAATCTTTCCGTCGTTTTCAAAACAAGGTCCTTTTTAACCTTTTCGACAGAATTAAGGTAAGAATGTTTTTTTTAACTTATACGGCGGGTGCAGTTATTTTCTGCCGTTATAAAATCTTCAATGCTTTCCTTACAAGCTTATAAGAATATTTTCAAAGAAAATTTTTTATTTTTTATGGCTCTTAAATGATTTCAAAAATAGAAGGAGATATTTCTCTAAAAAGTGTTTTGATTTCATCTATGTCAACATCCATTGATGGATTTTACGCTTATTTGAAGTTGATTTGTTATGATACAAAACTTCTATAATGTATTGAAGGTTTTGTGATATGTTTGACTATGGATGTGCTATTTTTATACCATTCATAGTTTATGGTGAAAATTATTGACATTTCGTATGCTAGTTATAATACCAATGTTTATGTTATGTTTAAGCCTTTTCATATGAGAATGCATTGGACTTAATATGTGACGGGTGGAGCCCTCTATAGCTCCTTGATACATCGGTAGTTCTCATGAGACAAACTAGTGTCTTGGAACAAGGCCTTGACAAAATATTATTTGTAGTCTTGGCATGAGGCCTTGGCTATGTGGTTATGATAGTCTGGAATTATGCATTCCAACATTATGAAAGTGGTTATTGATTTTTCATGTGATTATTCGATTAGTAGAATATCCATGTGAATAAGTAAATGCCATTATTTCATTTTATTTATGCCATACCATGTTGAAAGTTCAAGTTTTAAAGGCTTTTGTTTTAGTTATACATTGCCTTAAATGTTTATTCTTATTTATGAAAGTTTCCGCTATATTGTTATCCTTACTGGGCATTTGAGCTCACCCCTTTTATATGTTTTATTTTTCCCAGGAAGTGAAGAATTAAATTATGAATGACCTGTAGGGATATTATATGGGGATACGAGTGTGGGTTATGGAGACAATATTTTTTTTTAGTAGTTTTTCATTTTATGATGTAATGTAAGACTTATGAATATATCTAGTGTTTCCAAGGATACTAAACCAATCGGTCTTTCGAGATTTGATCTTTCTTGTGATCATGCCAATGATATGTAATAATGCACCGACTCTGGGTAACTAGGGTCAGGGCGTTACAGGGTCGGATCTGCATTATGTACATTTCTTGATGCATAATGTGCACAGATTTTGATATATTTTTGATGTTATAAGGATCATAGATATAAGTTAAACATTAATTTTTTTTGAAGAAAAATTAATTTTGATGGATATTTTGTTAGATATCTCAATGTTATTTTAGTAACATCATTTATATGATTTATTAATTATTTTTAGAGTTATCATTTTAGGTTAAATAGACCACATATATTGGATTTTTCTATGCACGTCTTCCACTATACTACACATCTATGGTTGGGTATCATGGTGTAGTGGTTTCATATATCCTCTTTCACATAATTGAGTCGAACCAACTAAATTGAGTAATCTGATAGTTTAGATATATATGACATATCATCATTTAACCATGAAAGGTTCGTGGATTACATTATATTGTGATTATTGGTAGATTGGAGATGAATTTATCAGAGTATCATTTATATTACATTTTTTGTTGGGACATGATTTCCCAATAAAATACCTATCACCTCAGATATCCCACAACATGCTTCCAATTAGCTGTTCAAGGAGATTGTGTAAATTTTTATAGAATAAACACTATCATGTACCATACATTCCATAGGATATATATTCAGCAGTTTGTATATTTATTAACATTTGTTAAAAATTTTAGGTCAGGTTTCATATTAATTTTAATTTTATTTCATTTATAGTAAGAAAATATTTATCGAATATTAAATATTATTTATCTTTAGGAAGGGGAATTTATTAGTTATGATGTGTTTCACTATGATCTAATGGCTCTTAGAGATCATATCCATTCTATACAATTGAGTGTATTTGAATAGGAGCCAAAAATTTATCATCATCCATATGCTCTAACTGAGGCACTTGGTGATGAGGACGAGCAGGTTCTTCCAACTAAGGATAATAAAAATCCACCATCCCTACTAGTATGAGTATATAGACACAAACATGTGCATGGGTAGTGGTGATGATAGAGATATCTCCACTTGAGAGAGGCTCCTAAAGATATTTTTTCACCATAGAGATAGGATCTTACACAACAAATGGTTGATCTTTTGCATTTGGTAGAGGTTTATGTTCCAATATGTCCACTCATACATATGATATATGTTTATATCAGATACATCCAGAATTAGGCATCTATAGACCATCAATGTGGTGGGGCTTGGCTATGATACCACAACTTCTACATAACTCTAGTGACACTTTCATCCGATGTATTTTCCTTGATACAAGATTCTTGGAATCTCCATGTGCTCCTTTCTTACCTCTATAATCATTTCCATATGGCCCCACATATCCTGTTAGGAATTCCACTACTTATTGGTATGAGGAGGAACTTGCAGCACCACATATTGAGCTTCTAACATCAGTAGAGTTATACATAATAGTATCACCACCATAATCATTTATTCCCATTGGTGAGGTAGGGTAACAATATGTGGAGGAACCCACACATACACTTATGACACCATAATGGAAAACAAGTTTGAAATGGATTCGAAATGAGGTTCATATGTCAGGTTGTACAACTGAGGGGAATCAAAGTTGATTTATTCTAGTCTTACATAATGTATATATGTGAAATACTATTTAGTGAGAGAATGAAATTCTATTTTAAAATCATTATTTTTATATAAATCATTATTTACAACACTTCAAGGTTTATTTATTTTTCTCGAGAAAAATAATTTTTCTCGAGGAACATGACCTTAAATGTTTAGTACCACTCTCTAAAATAACATTGAATGTATTTATCCATTATTCAATAATACAATATTTTTGAAAAAAACCAACTCATTGTAACCAATATTTAATTTACTCTAAGAAAAATTGATTACATTAAATTAAATAGAAACATTTTGTATTATCCTTTAATTTAGATTAACCTTAAATAACATAGTTTACCCTTAAATAACATATTTTTACTAATAAATAACATTATATTTCCCTTATATAACATTTATTTATCCTTACTTAACATTAGTTTACCCTTAGATAACATTGCTTCACCCTTAACATTAATTTATCTTTACTTAACCTGTGTATGTTTCTATTTACCCTTACATATATTTGTTTTACCCTTAGATAATTTTTTTTACCCTTACATAACATTATTTTACCCTTACATTACTTTATTTTACCCTTAAATAACTATGTTTAACCCCTACATAAATTTAGTTTAACATTACACGGATTTTTGTACCCTTCATTTTATTTACCATTACATAACTTTTTTTTAACATTACTTAAAACATTCTTACCCTCACCTAACTTTTTTTACCCTTACTTAACATTATATTACCCTTACATAAACTTTTATTACCCTTAAATAGATTTTTTTTACCCTTAAATGACATCATTTTACCATTAAATTACATTGTTATACCCTTACATAACATTATTTTTCCCTTTTCTAACCATGTCTTACCCTTACATAACTTTAGTTTACCCTCATATAAGTTGGTTTTACACTAATGTAACATGGTTTTACACTTACATAACTATAGTTTACACTTAAATAACATAGTTTTACCCTTAATTAACTACAATTTACACTTACATAACATTATCATACACTTACATAACTTTGTTTTACCCATAATTAACTTTGTTTTACCCTGAATTAACTTTGTTTTAAACTTATAAAAATTCAGTATTCCCTTATATATCATTGTTTCCCTTACATAGATTTAATTTTCCATTACATAAATTTTTTTACACTTACATAACATTATTTTAGCCTTATATAACTTTTTTTACCCTTAAAATATTGAATTTACCCTTACATAACATTTCTTATGCTTACATAACATTCATTTACCATTACATAACTTCTGTTAACCTTTACATAACTTTGTTATATCTTTACCTTACTTCTTTTACCCTTAACATTAGTTAACAGTTAATTAACTTATGTTTTCCCCTACATAACATTGTCTCACCCTAACATAAGTTTATTTTACCCTTACATAACATTTTTTTACCCTTGAATAACTTTAGTGTTACCATACATAGCTTTGTTTTATACTTACCTAATTTTTTATTAAATTCAATTGACTTCTATTTTCCCATATAAAAAAATTGTTACCCACACTTAACTTTTTTTACAATTAACATTATTTTATCATTGATTAAAATATATCCTTAAATGAATTTGATTTACATTTAAAAAAACATTAGTTTAACATTACATAACTTTGGTTTACCCATACATGACATTATTTATCCATTTCATATAATTGTTTACCATTAATTTACTTTATTTAACCCTCAGAAAACATTATTTACACTTACATAACATTATTTTAAAAAAATTTAACTTTTTTCCATTATATAACGTTTTTCACCATTACATAATCTCTATTTACCCTAACATAACCTTACATAACCATTACAAGTTTATGGTTAACCCTAAAAAAACATTTCCATTACATAACATTAGTTCAGCCAAAACATTAGCTTAACCTGAAAAAATTTTATTTTACCCTCACCATAACTCTATATGTTTTCTAGCTAGCTGGGATTCAATTCCCAATTGGTGTGTGATTTTCCCCTGTTATATTGGGGGTTGGCATGTTTCGTTGAACTGTGCAGTGGGTGTGATATTGGAGGAACCACCACTCGATGGTTAGGGTAGTTTTATCCAACAGTTTTTTATTGATGGAGATGCTGATGTGATAGTATTCATCACTCAAACAGAAAATTATGATATCCCGTAATGTCTGTGGGGGAATCTACCTGATCGAAGCCCAAAATGGAAAATGGAAGACCAGGTGATGACTAGAGGGATTTGACATAATTGATCAACTTCACATGGTGGACAGAAGACCTAGTGATGTCTTCTGACTAGTTTGTGAGTGGGAAACATATGACAGGATGTTGGATAAGTTTCAAAGGGTATTGTGCAAGCACAGGAGATGCGCGGAGGTTTTTGATTTGGATGAGGCAACAGGAGAAAGTTGTTTTGTTGTCAAGCTGTTTGGATAAGTGAACCCCCACTTCATGGTGGGGGTGGGAGTTGGGAGGTTGTGTATAGAATATCCATGGTGTCTGGTGAGATGATGGTGAGTGTGGGTTGTAAATGCTTGGAGGAACATATCTATCATTGATCTACAAGTGAGGCCAAATCATAGCTGACAATGATGCTTGGTAATGATTTGTAAAAAGTGACATTTATTGCTACTTCGAGTTGTGATAATGAAGGGTGGGTCCTTTGGGACATGGTAGTCTGGGCCCTATGGGCTATTTTTTGGTCCTTTTGAGCCTAACATAAGTAATCTTGATCGGTAGGTTATCCCTTGGAGTGGATATGACCTGCCCATTGGTATGTCGGTACGATGTGGGTGTGTGAGTTTCATTATAATTGTACCCTTACATACCTATAGTATATATATTTATATTCATTAATAAATACATTAATGCAATTATTTATATATTTATTTTTAATTATCAGTATATTTTTATAATTATATAAATATATATAATTACAAAAAATATATTCAATAGTATTTAGTTTGAAATATATTTATTTAAATAATTTTATAATTATTTAGGTACATTTATACTTTTATAAATATATTTATAAATATAATCATAAAATTATATTGAAATATTTTTTTAAATGTAGTAAATATAAATTGATTAAAAAATATCTCAGTGGAATTGATACATGTGACTGACCGGTTTATCACTATGAAAGTGACTACATTCACTAGCAGCTTGTTTGTTTCCTCCATCTACAAAAGTTGTTATGCTCAGTGAAGAGAATCCTTGTAGCATTGTCATGAATCATTGGATCCATGAGACTCGCATTGGATTTATGGGGGATACATCAATGTCATAGTTGATCCAGATAAGAAGAAAGGTATAGGGTCCATCCCTGGAAGGCTAGTATGGATTTCATAGAGTTCAAGTTCAATAAGGGGATATTGGATATGGGTTACACCAGTGATCAATTCACATGGTGAAACACCAATAGTGTGGTGTAATGAACTTGTATTCTCCTTGACATATTCCTAGAAAATGGTCATTCCATATCTTCCTATCATAGTGAAATGTTTTCTCACTTGGTAAGAAATATATCTGAGCATTCACCATTGCTAGTCTCATTGTCTCCCAGGAAAGAGAGATATGAGCCATACAACTACCCACATCTAGGGACCCACATTCCAAGATACCATCATAATATAAGTGAATCTTGGTTCAAGACCATATAGGGAAATTTATGGATAAGGATACATAATAAGCTGATATTTCTCAAAAACACCCTACAGTCATGGGTTATGGAGAATCTTCCACGCTCCCGAGATATAGAAATAGTCAAGAATGAGATTGACCAACTAGAATCCAGCCTTGAAGTGGAATGTAATGACATGTTGTTTGAATAAATCACTAGTTAAAAACGATACTCTTGTAGAAATGATCTTGGAACAAGAACGTGTGGTTCATGAGAAATCAAGAATTAGGTGGCGCTATGAAGGAGATACGAATATAACATATTTCAATGCTTACATAGGGAAGAAGAGGTTCCTCATAAGACTAAATATATTTCTATAATATGTCTCTTACTCTGAAGGTTGGGACATAGTTAGTGTTATGGATCAATCCCATTTCAAAAAGGCTCCTTGTAGGGCCTAACCCATGTACGCATAAAGGGTATCTAGGATATAATAATGAGTTTCTAAAAGTGGTTCCAAAAACTGTCTCCAATCAGGATAATGCACTATTGGAAGCAGTCCCTAGTGAGAAATAAATTCATAAGTCTATGATGGTCCTTAATTCCCAGAGTGCTTTGGGACCAAACCATTTCCAATTCTCATTCAATATGGAATCTTGGAATGTGGTTAGGAGTGATATGGTCCTTATCATTCAAGACTTCTACTAAGGACTAACTCTTTCACATGTTACATGTGGCACTACCTTAGTTTTCATACCCAAATGTATGGACCCTTCCTCCCTCAAACACTATAGTATAGTGATCATGTGTAATTTTTTATATAATTTACTTATGAGCATCAACAACATAAGGTTATCCTTATATCTTCCCCACTGGATCTCCAATGATCATCATGGATTCATTAAAGGATGATCAATCCAATGGCCGTAGTGTTGGTCCAAGTAGTAATTAATGACATTAACTTCAAGGATCATAGTTTAAACATTGAAATCAAAATTGATATGGATAAAACAAATTTTATAATTGAGTGGAGATTTATCATCCATGTCTTAATAGGTATAGGAATCTATTGCTTTGCCTCCAATTTAGATGGATTTTTCTATTGGGAACTTCCAAATGGAAATGATATCATGGGGCCAAACTGGTTACAGGAGTGAGACACTGTGGTTTAATATAATTCATGTTAAGTAAAAAAAAATTTCTAGAGAATAAGTAACCATGTGGTACCTACTGATGATAATATCAAAAGAAATGGCATTAACCAAGCTTCCATGTGTTTTTGTTGCAGGGAATATCAGGTGGAGAGTTCAAACCATTAGTTATTTAAAGGTTATTAGGTGTGTGTAATATGGATCTCTTTTGGTGATTTTACCACTTTCTATTCTCATGAGTTCCTCGATGTCCCTTTTCTGGACCGATGGATTCATGGTGCATGTGCTCTAAATGTATAATGGTAGAGTCTATTTTAATTGGTATAAAAATATTTATAATGATAGAATTTGTATAAATAGTTATAAATATGAATATAATGATAGAGTGTTTAAATAGATATAAACATGTTTATAATGATAGAGTCCATTTAAAAAGTTATAAATATGTGTATAATGATAGATTCTATTTAAATAGTTATAAATAGATGTGTATAATGATAGTGACATGTATAAATAGTTATAGATATGTTTATAATTATTGAGTCCATTTAAATAGTTAAAATGTGTACAAAAATATTGTCCATTTAAATTGTTGTAAATATATGTTTATAATGATAGATTTTGTTATAAATAGTTATAGATATGAATATAATGATAGAGTCCATTTGAATCGTTATAAATATTTGTATAATGATAAAGTCTGTTTAAAAAGTTATAAATATCTAAATATTTATAAATATGTGGATAATTATATAATAAAAATACATTTATAAATATATAAATAGTTATAATTATTTATATAGTTATAAATATATGTGTTCATAATATATATACATATATATATATATATTTATATTTATAATTATATAAATATGTCATCATAAATATAAATATGTATAATTATAATTATTTAGCTATATTTACAATTGTATAAATATATTATATAAATTTATAATTATATAATTATATATTTTTTAAAAATATATTAAATATACATTAATAAATATAATTAAATATAAATATATAAATAGTTATAATTTTAAATATCTATATAATCATATAATAAAATTACATTTATAAATTTATAAATAGTTATAATTTTTTAAATATATATAAATATATAAATTGTTATAAATATGTGTATAATGATAGATTCTATTTAAATACTTATAAACATATGTATAATGATAGGGTCCATTTAAATAGTCCTAAAAATGTGCATAATGATAAAGTGTGTTTGAATAGTTATAAATACATGTGTATAATGATAGAATCAATTAGAAATAGTTATAAGTAAGTGCATAATGATATAGCTTGTTTAATGAGTTCTAAATATGTGTATAATGCTTGAGTCCCACTACTAAAAATATGTCATTTAGCAACTGCCAAAAGCGGTCGTTAAAAGTCTTTAGCCACCATATTTTGACCACTTTTGGTGGCCGCAGTTCCTCTGTCACTAAAGGGAAATAAAAACCACCAAAATCAGTCGCTATAGGGGTCCACAAAGTGTTGTGCAGGTGGAAGTTGAGGGATGTATTCCTTACCACCATATGCGGTCGCTAGACTGCTGAATCTTTAAAAAAAATTACACATTATATTTACCCTTTTATGACTGCTCTGGCCTGCATTCATCAAATTCAGGGGGCAAAATGTTTTCTATATACTAAAATAAATCCCTGAATTTATCAAGAGATGCATATATTTCTAAGAGAAAACCATTTTTTCTATGAAATGAAATTAAATGTCATTTAATAATTCAATATATAGTAAATCGTCAAAAACCAGGCATGTAGTGTCAGTAAGACACCCAAAAAGTTGATGGCCATTAATTTTATCAACATAATCAAAAACACCCCCACCACCACTCTAGAATTAAATTATAATTACATAAGTTTAAATCCCATAAGGTTAATGCTCCATACAAAAATATTGAACATTCACTTTAATGAAAATATGAAGCTTGTATGCATAGAAAAAGCCCTATATAAAGGTTGCGATGAATTCCATGTAAACCTAAAAAAGGAAATGTGTTTATGTGGTGTCCTTAAAATCACACCACTATAATAAAGGGTTGGTCTACAATGACCAATAACACACATAGATTTGAGGATGACTGAGGGGCCCCCTCCCCATAAATTGAAATTTTTCTAATATCTATTTATATTTATGTAGGATTGATGGGGAGATATGACACATGTGATTGTATGTGATGAAAAGAGAATACTTGTGTAAAAAGGTATGAATGAGGAAAAACATTGAAGATCCTAATCTGATGTTGATGAGGTTTTAAACCTTCACTTCACCCTTGTATGTTTGTGGGTAGTACTTATTCCATTTATGAGAAATTTGTGTTGATGAAGAAAAATGTAGAGATGTTATTCTATCCCGTTCGAAAACAATTTATTTAAAATCCTCTGCTATAGATGATTCATGAATATATATAAAAGTTAAATATTCCCTATTAATCACTAATAACAAACAGAATATTCCAACATGTTATACACACATAAACTTCATTATAATTTTTAATGAAGTTACATAATTTTAAATTTTGTGAATTGAAAAAACCATGGTTAGAGGCCTCAATTATTTCATGTTAATCGGTAGCATCAGTGTGTCCAGCAATTTCAAAATAAATAATTTGAATGCATACGGTGGGTATGAGTATTTTATGAAATTAAGGGATAATGAAATAAAAGAAGAACCTCAAGATGAATATTGTGTTTTAAGACAGTAAGGATCCATCAGTATTTCTAGTTCAAAAGATCAGAAAAACTAGATTTCTAGAAGATAACTTGATCAAGAAATGATTTTTTATGGTGTGTATACATACATTGTCCATAAATAGCCACATGTTGAAACTAAGGGTAACTTAACACTAATATAAGTATTCATCAAAATAAAAAAAAATTATGATGTAATACATTGATTCAGCCACTAGAAGGAGGTAAGTATGGTCTGAATTCACTATAAGATGACAACAAGTGGAGAATAGAGGAGCTACATCATTGGAAGAAGAAGTCTAGGAAGCTGATATATCTATACATCTAGCTAATATGATCTATTAAGTGTTGTGATTGTATGATAATTGGACAAATGAGAATATTACCTAAAACACGTGAGTTATATTAAAGGATTTTCATTGATGGATAAGAGAGGCAGAACATGGACATGAACTTGGTCGGTGTAGGGAAGGTTTTGTTTAGAATAATAAGTGAATTCTTAAGGATTCAATCATAGTCCTGAAGGAAATATCAAATCATGTATAATTGTTCACGGTGTTTGAGCAGCAAGGGTTCTGTGAAATTGCTATATTGGGAATGAAATTTGGAATCTGAAGAGTTTTGGATAAGGGTGTTTGATATAGGATTGGATCATATGGTACTCTGAAGTGAAAGTGGATACATTTTACGAACATGAATTTTTTTGGGAAGGAGGGGGTAAACCAAATTACAAATTTTGAAGAACGTCACTATTATTGCTTTGAAATGGAGATGATGATAGAGATCACCAGCATTGATCTTTGGAGACAAATCAATCACCCTCCCTGAGAAAATATTTTCCACCATTTTCATGCACACCATCACTATTGTTTTGAAATGGTGGGATTTATGGGGATCAATAACATTGATCAAAGAAAAATGAATCATCTAGCCTCCCCAGAATATATATTTCCAATTTAGGTATTATTTTTTAATATTCAACTAGTAAAAGTACCTTACCCGGAAGATATCATCCCTTTCTGATCGAGCATATTTTTCACTACCGATTTTCATAAGAATATTCATGTTTCACATGGATAAGATACTTGTGATAGGGATATTTAGAAAAAATCTATACTAGATAAATACATCTTTCTATTGTTGAGAGTGATGAAAAGAGGTTTACCTATAGAAAACATGGTTCATTGAAAATACATTACCAATAGAAAAATAAATCATAAACAAGTTTCTTGTGTTTTATAATGACAAACACAACCCCACACATTATCTCATAGAATGGATATATTGAAATTGATATTGAAAAAACACTATTGATCCAGCCTAGGGAAAAGAAAAAACCACAACCACGGTGTCAGTTAATTGTGATGGAGCGTCTCCCAGATCTACAAAGAAATATTCTTTTCTCCTCTTCCATATAAGTGGAATGATAAAAAATAGAAGTGCAGGAATATATATTTGATTCAAACAATAAGTCACTATTTGAAGACATTAAAATAAAAAGAGGATATTTTTTATTATTTTTATAAAGAATATTTTTATAAAGGAATAAAACGTACTTGTAAGAGTGATCGAGTATTGGGAAGATTAAGGAATATCATGAATATATAATATACACATATATGTTGATAATAGACTATAAACACAACATAATGGAAGCGTGAAAAAAACCTAAAGACTTCTATTCAAAAAATGAGAAGGGAATAAACATAATTGAAAGGGAGAGATAAAAAATCAACCAATAATAAACTCATTTATCCAGTCACTAATTTATGAATTTCATGACATTTGAAAACAAGGATATTGTGGAATCATTAAAGAATATAACTCTTAGTTTTTCTATTACTGCTAACTATGTCACTGAAAATATTTATCAACATGATACTATTTAACCTTCAAAGTATATTAACATTACATAATTTAACTATAAAATAGTAATGACACCATCCCAATGCATGCAAAAAAATATTAATGAAAAGGCTATTAGATGACATAAATATACGGAACAATTCACCACTATGATGTCATTCAAATGATGACATGGTTTGAAAAAAACATATCATTATCAATTCATACCATATTGGGATATCTAGTGTTCAAGTAAAATTAAGAATAGTTCATGAAACATGAAATGTTTTAATCGTATTCCCCCATGCTTATCATCCAATATCCATGTCAAGAAATATAATTTGTTTCCAAAGCCTAAAAAACACACACTTCAATGATGATATAAATTAATCATAAACGTTTAAATATTAAACAAAAAAAATTATATATTGGTTTTATGAAAATTGTATGAAAATAACATATTTTAAATGTAATAGTTTTTAAACATTCAACAAAAAGAAGTGTTGAAATTAATTGACTATGAAATAAATTTGTGAACAATATGAGGCTGGAAAATCATATATAAAATAAATATTATAAGTGCGGAAATTAAAAAATGATACTTGAAAAATAAAAAATTAAGAAAAGGTATTTCTATAGAAGGAGAATTAGTCTAAAAAGAAAACATGAAATTTATAGTAATTAATTAAATATAAAATGGTAGTTAAATTACAACATTGAACCATAATCTTACCATAAGGAAACTATATCAATGGTTGTAAATGGTAAGTAGTGAATTGGGCATCATAAAATGACATACATGAAATAACATGCAAGGATATATATTCTAACCTATATTAAAAATAACATCATTTAAATTATGATATTAGGGTGAATAATTTGTCCTTAACTCTTCTGTGAATACTTCAGGTAGTCCCTCGCTCACTAAACTTTATTGTTAATCAAGTTTATATAGGGAGCTGCATGGATCTATGATAACCAATGAAGTGCAGCATTTTAATTGGAATAATTATACTTTATAATTTCATGTAAACAATCAAAAAGATATATTAACCATTAAAAAATATAAGTAAATTTAATATAAAAGGATAAATAGATAAAAACAAAATAATATTATTAATAAATTCACATTAATAAATACTAGTATTTTCTCAAATGAAAACATATTTTTATAATTTATATCATCAATTGGGGGGAATGCAATTTGAGTTTTGAAGTGTTCTGTAATGTATAAAAACATAATCTAGAAAATAATAAATTACCAATGCATAATTCTAAAGAAATGTATTCAAATGTGTATATTCTCAATGAAAAAAAAATTATATACATGATTATTATATTATATATATATACATGGAGTGTGTGTAGTAAATTGGTGATGTTTGAAAGCTATAAATATGTGAAACACATTAGTCAAAGCTAATGAATATATAGTATTAAATGAAATGATAAAAATAAATTGACATATATCATAACAACCTAAAAAAATGTATATAAACTCATATAGGAGGTGGGTTATTTTAATGACATTGATATCCAAACGAATATATGTTGTAGGATTGAGAAACCGGTATTACCTATTATAATCATGCATCCTTACAACTATCTTTGTAGTTCTATTATTTTTGTTATATTTTTTTGGTAATATGATAATGGTATGGAAATAATATATGTTAAATATAATATAGTTTAAAAATTAAGTTAAATGAAGAGTTTAAATGGATTTTCCATGAATAAAAATTTGTAAATAAAGAATTAGTGAGTGGAAAATTATATATATATTAAATATTTTAAGAGAGAACTCTACTTTTATTTAAGAGACCCAATTTTATTTTGGTTGTGCACTTTAAATATCATATTGTGACTCAAAGACTCTGGGAAAAAATCATGAGGCACTCACCATTGAGGCACCTCAGGGAGTTTTCTCTGCCTCACCGGTGGTGAGGTGCTCTGGGTGCGCCTCGCCACACCCCTTTCCAAGGCACGCGCTGCAACGCACTTTTGACAACATTGCTTGTCCAAACAGAAACACATAGTGAATGGATCCATTATGAATGTGTTTTCTTATTCATAAATAATTAGATATTGAATTATAAAGCCAAAAATATATACATTTAATTCACCAATCACATCATAAACTGAAGATCCAATGTTTGATTTTCAAACAATTTCCCCTTGATGTCCTGAATACATATAAAACTGAAAATAATCGGGGACTTTAGAAGGAAATTGAAGAAATTTAATCAATATTTTGAAAAAAATAAATAAATAAACACATTGATGTTCTATAAACATACATTTTTTGTTTATAAAATAAAATCACATTTTTGAAAGATATATTAGTACACGATGGTTTTGTTTCTGATTTCATGTGTAAAGAAAAAAATGGATTAACAAGGTATGTTTACATTAACATTGTTTTTAGTTAAATTATATTAATTTCAATGACATGGATGGTGTAATAATGATAGATTCATTACTATTATCATTTTAATATATAATTAAAAGAATGGTTAAATTTTAACTTTAATGTTCTAGCTATATGGGAAAAGACATCATAGTTTCATTCATCATATACATAATTATAAAAGACATTAAAAACTATTAAATCTTATAAAGTAATGTTATTGATATATAGAAAAAATGAAACATAATATAACATAACACATTTCATGAGAATAAATTGAAAGTTAAGTTTGTTTTAATATTATAAATGACACATATTGCAAAATAAAATTTGAAATTGTTAAATCTCATGAGTTTTTTTAACTATCATGTGATGAAATAGTTTAATTAAACATCATATTTTTTATAATAATAATGAAAATAAAAAACATTGATGGTTGTATTCATCTAATAATGAGAATCAAATGTAATAGTATAAAACAATTTATTAATATAGTTTCTAGGGAATAAAAACAAGAACCTGGTTGGGAAATGCAATGTCATAATTTCCTACATCAACCTATTCTGATAGGTTGATAACCGGTTTTGAAATGAAAAATATAATGTCAGACATAATAAGAATAGTGTTGGGAAATATTTTCCTAAAACAAAAATTCACAGACCCTCAATCAATTCTTGAAGACAATGAACAAAAAAATCATAATCATAGACATGAAGGGGATAAATTCTTCTACTCAAGAGAGTACAAAACAACATACTGACTAAAAATGCACTCTAATATTCATCTCATTGGATAATCATATGAATTAGTCATAACCAAGAACACTAGGATATATTTCCAAAAGTATAATTTTATCTTCTATAACAATATAGTTTCTAGGGAATTAAATAAATAACCTCTTTGGCCCAATGTATAGGGGTGGAAGATCTCATTGCTGATGCCTGAGCTGGTTCACAATGGGCATAAGATCAGTTTCAAAAAGGGTGTCGATGGATACGGTTTTGCCAGTGACGGATCTGATTCACGATACAGAGGATTGGTTCGCGATGGGGAGAGTTTGTTGCAGCAGAGGCTTTGATTTGAAACTGGGAGGACTGGTTTGTGATGAGGATGGATTATGATGGTGGCTGCTCTGATTTCGGATGGGGAAAGCTTGTTCGCAATAGCAAGGGGGTGGTGGTGGCATTTATTTGTGATGGGGAGGGGGAGGGGGTGACAGTGGCTTTGATTCAGGATGGGGAGGGGGCAGTGGTGGCTCTGATTCTTGATAGGAGGGATAGTTTGTAGCGGGGAGGTTTTCCAGAGAGGGAGGGTTTGTGTATGAGGGGGAGGGGGTGCTATAAGACCTGATAGTTTTATATGGGAATCAACCTCCTATTGCGGTCTCTTCTACTCATAAATAGTGACAAATTTTAATTATTATCCATTTCCAAAGGCAACACTATCCTAATTTCTAGTTGTGTTTCCATGTTAAATTTTCTATTTTCAACATTTATTTTTCTAATGATATATTTGGTCACTAATCATCCATGTTAATTTTTTATGGCTTGTTCAAAAGGAAAAGGTATTTATTTTCATTGCACATTCACTTTTGTGTTCACTAGTGCATTCATCACTTGAAATATTTCCCAAGAGTCTCCCACCTCAATACTGCGTCTTCCTCTACTTCCATTCCAAAAAAAAATCTTTATAGTTTACTAGACCCCATCCCAACAGAACCATGAAGGTGGTATTAGTCATACTATTGGTAGTGCTATTTATAATGGAATTTGGGGGTGTTAATCCCAAAATAAAAAATTATAAAACCATAAATATGGATGGCGCCTTGAATGGTTTCTAAGTTTAATTAATATACACCTTAAAAAGAAATAAAACAAAGCAACAAAAAGATATAAAAAAGAAAAAAAAGAAAAAAACGAAATAAGTATAAATATTTTTGGGAAAAACATTGATGGAAATTTGTAAAAATATAAAAAAACAGTAACATTTCCATGCTAGGAATCTTTTCACAACATTTTTTTTCAACTGGTCAATATTTTTCAGTGGTTTGAACCAACACTAAATATTTAACCATAGGTTTTCTATTTTTAAAAATTTGTTATTTGTTATATAATAACAAATAAATATATTTTTATATGTATCGTCATGATATATATTAATTGATATAAATATTCATAAATAGATATGAATATATATAAATATATATTAACATAAATAAATTATTATAGATAAATAATATATATATATATAATATTAAATATAGCTGTGAATATATATATATATATATTTACCCCCATAATATATACAAATAAATACAAATAAAAATTAATGTAAATATATATCAATATATATTAAAACACATAAATACATATAATTATCTATAAATATACAAAAACATAAATAGATTAACAAGAATTTATTTTTATTGATATATATAAAATATATTTGATAAAATATGATTTCAGTATTGATAAATATGTATTTATAGTTAATATATAATATATTTTGTTTCAACATTTTAATAAATAAAAAACGGGTTCACTTTTTTTGTGTATCTGCCCTCCTTAGACATTTGGGACTCACCACTACTGTGTTCAACACCACCAAACTAGCACAACCAATCACAAAATTCCACCATAGCCACCAAGGATGGCGAGATACCATCCAAATCAACCACCGTCGACCGCCATTGTCACCTCTGACCATTGTCTACTACTATTGTGTGATGTTTGTATTGATATGCCCGGGATTATGTTTTTGTCGTCAACATTGATGTGTTCCACCATCACCTACGGTGGTAGCATGCTACCCCTTGGGGTGCATCACTACTCCTTGATTCCACTAGGCACAGTCAATAAGTGAATATCATTTAAACATATCAACATCATCATTTAAACATACCCTCCCAACATTATGTTACTCATACATCCACACACATTTATGAATATCATTTGACCAAGAGAGTACCCAATTAGGGTTGTTGACGAACATATCCCACACCACGTATTATAAATTCCCACCTTCATTGTCCTAGGATGAAAGACACCTAGAATGTATCGTGTTTTTTCTAGGTCATCCCATGGATTCTGCACCTCCTGTTCCAAGTTTCTGATCTTCCTTTCCTAACACATTCCATAGAAACCAATATATTAATTTCAACTCACATGTAAACCCACTTAAGACATCCCCCACACAGCTCTTTGTTCCATGAATCCTTCCACGTAGTCTGCATCGGGCTCCTGGTGGTGTTATTCAAACAGGGGCTCCTGGAGGTCCCTCTCACCCTTTTGATCCTCACCCCTCTCCCATGGTTCTCGTTACCCACCTCTCCTAGAAAACAACCATCCACAACAACAAGAGTCGCCAGATGGACTTTGTGGGAAGCCATTTTAAGGAAGAGGTGGGTGAGGAAAACCGTAGGAGGGGAGGGGGATCCGAAGGGTGAGAGGGGCCTCTAGTACCCCTCATGTGAAGAACCCCAGTAGGATCCCCATGAAAAATACGTGGAAGGATCCATGGAATAGAGAGTGGTGTGAGAGACGTCTTAAGAGGTGTAAAATGAGAGGTGTGATTAGTACATTGGTTGTTATGGTATGTGCGAGGAAAGGAGAAGTGAAAACTTGAATCTTGAGGTTCAGGATCCCTGTGATGACATCGAAAAGGCTGATCAGATCCATCTTTGGTGTCTTCCATCTTGAGATAATGAAGGTGAGAATTGATATTCTGTGGGGTAGTGTATATTCATCGACGACCCTAGATGGGTACTATCATAGTTAAATGAAATTCATAAATGTGTGTGGTTTTATGTGTAATTTCATGGTGGGTGGGTTATGTATAAATGATGATGCTATTATGTTTAAATGGTTTTCATTAATAGAGTGTGGCTAGTGGTATCATGGAGCGATGGCGTGCTATAGGGGTAACATGTGGTGGTCGTAGGTGATGGTGGAACACAGCGTAGCTGATGACAATAACGCAACCTTGGACATAGCAAGACTGAAAGCACACGTTGGTAAGAGGGAATAGTCAGAGGTGACACTGGCGGTCGATGATTGTAGATCTTGATATAGAGAGAGACAGAGAGTTAATGTTAAGCCACACAAATCGATAAAGGCATGCATGTAAATATATATATATATATATCAGGTAAAGATATTTTCCACCGTCGAAGATAAAATCAACAATTCCTTGGATGTAACAATTCTAGAAGAGGTGCTTGCACAATGTATCTTTATATGAGGAGATATGACACACTACTGCAAATATGGCCATTATCAGCACCAGAAAATTGAAATAACAGCACTAGAAAAGAGTTGTTAATTGAGACGAAGATAACAGGGGGGTCCCTTTTATCAGTTCTCAAAAAAGCACTGATAAAGGAACCTTCTATAAGCACTGATAAAAGGTTTATTTTATCATCACAAAAAAAATCATTGAAAAAAGGTCATTTATCAGCACTTTTTTAGCGCTGATAAAGACTCATTTTATTAGTGCTTTTTGTAAGTGATGATAAAATTCAACAAATTAAAAAAAATTAAAATTAATATATAATGCTGATGGATCTTTTAACAGTGCTTGACCCCCCTGTCAGTGCTAGGTGGATCCCCCTCCCTCTCACCCTGCATTCTTCCCTTGCCCGCACAACCCCCTTCTACTTGCTTGTGCACCATTGCTTCCACCAGAACTCGAACCTGTGACCTCCCCCCTTTTGCGCCTGCACCTTTACCACTAATTCATTTAGTTTTTTTTCATTTAATTATATATCTATTTATAAATATATATATACATATGTATATATAGTTATATTTATTCGTATAGTAATGTAGATTCATAATAATATAAATATATTTATTTATATAAATACATATATATTTATTCATATATTAATATATATATTTCTTTATTTATTTATTTTTATATTAATATATATATTTATATATATATATTTAGTTATAATTTTTTATTTGTGTATTTATTTGTGTATTAATATATATTTATAAGAGTAGATTTAAATACATTTATATAATATGTTTTTTTTTGTGTTTATAAATAAATAAATACATAAATACAAACATATATTCAACAGACACACACACACACATATAATTATGAATAAATACATATATGTGTGTATATGAACAACCATAGAATGTTAAAACGGCCATAACTTTTAATCCAAAAGTCTGTTTCATCTTCACAACCAGTCAAATTGAATAAAATGAAACAATATTTGATATGATATCTGTTACATTCCTAGAGGACTTCTGAATCAGAAGTTATAGCTATTTGAATGTTAATGAAATCAGGATATCCTGTCTAAAAACTCTGTTTTGGAGTACTTATCTGCATTTTGGCCTCAAAAAAATATAACCTAAGGTTCTCCTGGATCCCTGGTGCGTAGATATCGTTGCAAGCTTCGAGTTGATATGTTGTAGAGCTAAAACGGATACCCGGATCAAAAGTTATGGTCGTTTGAAGTTTGAGTAACATTTTCAACTTATTTTAGATATTTTATTAATATTTTTGATTTTTTGTGACTTCAAATTGTTATTAAATTATTATTAATCGATGACAATTAGAAAATTATTTATTGATATTATTTTTTAAAATATTTTAAAGCCATTTTCACTAAATTTCGTAAATATTAAATGTAATAGTCTATTTATACTTATCTAAAACATATTTAGAAAATATATATTATATTTATAACATTATACATATACTTATATAAAAATAAATTACTTTTCATTATTTTTTATGGAAATTTATTACCACTAGGAACAAAGCTCTGATAAATCCCCCTTTATCAGTGTTACTAAAAAAAGAACTCATAAAGGGATCCCCTTTAATAACGGTAAAATGAACTGATAAAGAGAAAGCTATTATCAATGTTGTTATAGGGTGGCACTGCAGAAACCCAGTTTTTTGGTAGTGACATCAATAGAAAGTCATCGGTCCCCCACGGTATTCAAACTCAAGAGTCCACTCAGACTTGTTTGATCCTAGAAAACTCAATTCGTAAACACGTAAGAGTCTACTTCCACCCAATCCACCATCATTGGAAACATATGAACCAATGTAGCAGTAGACAAACTAAATATCATCATACTCCAACTGCATCAAAATTAGTTAAATCAATTGAATAAAAAACAATTGCGGCTCATTCATCTCTAATTTTTCAACAAAAATGTCCAAAAGGAATTAAACCTAAAAAATACACCAAATATGTATTTACAACAAATGGAAGAATCCCAAAAAATCAAAAAGAAAAAATTACACCAAATCGGTCTCGATAGAAGTCAACATTCACTAAATAATAAAAATAAATAAACCTAAAAAAATTATTGCAATTCACAAAATTCCCATCAAATAAAATCAGAATAATGACATTTACAATCAAAAAATTCAAATATGTATATACCAATTTTTCATGTAAGTTTACCAAGGACTAACAATTCATATTAAAATAATAAGTAATAAATAAAAAATTCAATTAGTAGTTCAATTAATTAAATTAAAATTCAAAAAACAATCAGATAGAGATAGAAATCCAAGAACAAATAGAAAAACTCAGGAAACCTATCCCGCATAACAGAAAAACTCACATTGATTGGTGTTGAAGGAGGATTAGAATCCTGAGGCAGTATGTCGTGCAAGAGAGGAGTAGAAGCACCAGGTCCCATTATTGTGTGTGATTCTAAAATGAATGTTTAGTGAGACACATGTGGAGGAGGAGATCACCAGAGGTGGGTAGCACCGAGCAGAGGAGGAATAAATCTGAACTCAAACCCTAGGTAAGCACATCGGGTTTATTAAATCATCTTCCTATTTTTTATAAGCTTCAGTAGGACCTGCGATTTGTATTTGGCAGGAAGACAACTCCCAATGCGTTTCCTATAAACATTAAGTAATAAATACATATTCATAAATATTAATAATGTTATTAATATTGTTAAAATTAAAAAAATAATGATAATATATTTATATTTTATGATTAATAATCTCATTAAAAATGAAAAAAATTAACAGTACATAATTTATAATACATAGAAACTATGAGGTGGGATTTAAAATACTGAATAAAATAAATAAATTTAATTGTATATTTAATATAATATTTCAAAATAATTTTTAATATTTTCTAATTTAATTATTATGGTTTATTATTATGAAATAATGTTGTGTGTGATGTGATGTTTATTTGGTTTGTTAGATTTACGAATAATAATAATGATGATGATGATGTATATAATATTATTAAATACTATTCTTATTTAATAAATTTATTTAAATATAAAAATATAAATAATATTATTATTAAAAATAAAATAAAATATTTATTCAGTAATATAATTAATATCATTTTTTTATTGTCAACT
The DNA here is from genome assembly GCA_963277665.1 of Viscum album. Lineage (NCBI taxonomy): Eukaryota > Viridiplantae > Streptophyta > Magnoliopsida > Santalales > Viscaceae > Viscum > Viscum album. The sequence continues at coordinate 1,561,833,381 of OY728156.1, forward strand.
ATGTACAATAATATTATTATTAAAAATATTTTATAAAATAATTACTATGTGCATTTGAAAAGTTGACCATATATAATAAATACCTGATAATAAAGCCATGAAAATATGAAATTAATGATAATGAAGTCATTATAAAAAATTATTAAATTATTAACAAGAATTCTTGATAATTATGTTTTAATAGATTCATGAAAATGATAATAATGTTATTATTTGTGAATAATAATTATAATATAAAAATTTATAATGTTATAAATAATCAAAATATTAATAAATATTATTAATTATTAATAATACTTTTGTTATAATTATTATTCAAAATAATAATTTTATTAATTTTGACTTTACATTCTAATTGAAATTGAATATTAATTATTAATATAATATTAGTAAATATGGCTTTAACAATATAAATAATATAATTTATAATAATTAGTATCATTATTATAAATAAATAAATAATTATTAATATTTTTAATTAAATGATTTTTTTTATTTTTATATTTAAGTAAAATATTATTTTTAATACTTAATATTTTCTAATTTTTATTTTTTAAAAGTAGTTATATTTTCAATTATTTAATATGTCTTAATTACATGTCTTACATTTCATTTACAATCTAAAAATAATTTTTATTTTTTAATATTTTAATGTTACATACTTCTTTTAATGTTTAAATTTTATGTTTTGAAAAAAAATCATACCACCAATGTTATGATATGTTTATTATTTTGATGAATTTTTTATATTTTATTATATTTTACCTTTTTAGTCTATTTTTTTCATTTGATTATGGTCATACATACATGTTATTTTTATAAATTTTCAAATTTGCTCACTTGAAACACAATAAACTAATTCTGTTTCACTACTACAAAAATGGGTTTTCACAATGCCACCCATTAATGGCACTAAATAAAGCACTGAGTAGGGGGTGCCTTTATCTTTGCTAAAAGAACGCTGTTAAAAGTAGGCCTTTATGAGGGATTTTTTTACTGCCGATAAAGGTGCCACGTTTATCAGGGCTGTTAAAAACCCTCTTTCTTGGTGATTTTTTGAAGAATGCTGAGCTTTTTTAGTAGCACTGATAAAGGGTATATTTTAAAACAAAATTCATCAAAAATAAAACATTAATATATAAATATATAAATCTATTTATATTTATATAAATTTAATAAATATTTTTTAAATATTTTTTAGAGAAGTATGAATAAACATTTACACTTAATATATAAGATATTTAGTGAGAATGACCTGTAAAATAATTAAAAAATGTTATTAATTAATATTTTCCAAATTATTATCAACTAATATTAATTTAATAACAATTTAAAGACACAAACAATCAATAAATTAATAAAAGTTCTAAAATAAGTTAAATACATAACTCGAACTTCAAACGGCCATAAGTGTTGATATGGGTGTCCATTTGAGCTCTGCCATATATCAAATCAATTTCTGTGACAAGATCTATGCATTAGTGATAGAAGAGAGTCTTCCGTAACATTTTTCGATGCTAAAAAATGTCCAAAAGAACTCCAAAACCGTGTTCTTAGTCGAGATATCCAATTTTTTAGCAGTTGATGGAATTTCAGCCTAATTTTAGTGGGTCATTTAGCCATTTTTTAGTGAGGACTGAATATTTTCACATGGATTACATTCTTATTGATGTTATGGATTTGAGATTTTATCATTTTTCACAATGTACTGTTATTTATAATCAAATATATAACACTATATATATATATTTTATATATTCAAATATATAAATTTAATTTTATAAATAAGTAGTTATCATATTTACATGTAAAATGCATTTCCTAATATATAAGACTTATATAAATAAAAACTAATATCAATTATATGTAGAATTCAAATATATGAATATTTATATACATATATAATGTTTGTGTGTATTTGTGTGTGTCTGTATTAACAAACTGAGATATATTATTTATACATTCAAACATATGTGTATACATATTAATATATAATATATGTAAATATATATAAATACGTATAATTACACTTACATATATTCATTATGTATATATATATATCTGTGTGTGTTGTATATATGTATTTATTTATTTATTTATTTTTAAATAGACACAAAAAACATATTTTATAAATGTACTTAAAACTGATCTTATAAATATATATTAATATATGAATAATTATACGAAAAAATATAACTAAATACTTATAAATAAATTGATATACATATATAATAATATACAAATAAATATATAAATATATAAATAACTAAATTCATATTATTATACAAATTAATATATTAATATATAAATATATAAATAAAACTATATTTGTATATATATATATATATTAATATAACTATTTATATTTATATTAATATAAATATATATTAATATATGAATAAATATAACCATATATATATATAAATAGATATATCATCAAATGGGGAACAAAGCAGCATAAAGGAGTGATAAAGGGTTTGGGTGTGCAATGGATATATCATTAAAGGGTGGGGGTGGCTAGGGCATATGGGAGGGGGTGGTTGGGACGTGTGTTGTTAAATGGTGGGGGTGGCTTGGGCGTGCGGGTGGTGGTGGCTGGGGGTGTGCAGGCAGTGCGGGGGGTGGGGGGGCTTCATAGCGCTGTTGAAAGGGGTTCAAACAATGTTAAAACCCTCTGATTTGCAGAAATATTGTTTTTTTAATTTTTTAACTTTTATCAATGCTTTTAATAAAGTACTCATAAAATTAGTGTTTTATTTGCGCTAAAAAAGTGCTGATAAAGGACCTTTTTATCATCACTTTTTTAGCGTTGATAAACGAACACTTTTATCATCATTTTTTTGCACTGATAAATGGGGTCTTTATCAGTTCTTTTTAGCACTGATAAAAGGGATCCCCTTTTAATAGGTATTGGTAAAAGTCTTTTTTAGCGCTGATGAAAACATGTTTTTGTAGTAGTGTTTCAAGTAGGTAACTTTGAAATCTTATAAAATATAAACTAAAAGTATTATTTAAATACAACATTAATCATAGATAAAACATATATAAATAATTTAAAATAAATATAATTTCCTAACTATAATAAACTAAAATTAATTTACTTGATGCAAACTTTGTTAAATAAAACAAAAATATTAACATTTCAAAATAATTATGCGCATAAAATATAGTATAAATAACATCTAATGGAAATTTAAAACACTAATTGTAAAAATAAAAAATAATTGAAAATAGAAGGAGTTATAATAAAATAATAATAACAAAATAATTTAATTTACAAAAAAAATTATTAGAAAAATAAGATAAGTGAAAATGTAATATTTTGAAACAAAAATATTTTGCACCATTGAAATTAATTTTTCTTTAATTTTTTAATGAAATTCTTTCTATTTTCATTTTTTAGGTGTTTAGTCAATGTGTGAAATTTAAATTATATTTTATTTATTCTTTACAATTTATAGGCTTTTTGATTCACCTATTTGAAACATTATAATATTTCAAGTAGGTGATTTTTAAGGTGTATAGATTAAAAATTATCAGTGTAATTTAAAAAATCAAACTGACTAAACCATAAAAAATTGAAATTAAATAAAAATAATTATTATAATAAATAAATAAAAATTTACATAACAAAAAAATTATTGATTAAAAATTAAAATTTAAAATTTAAAAAATTTATGCACATAACATATAGTATAGATGAATTCTAAATGAAATTTAAAACATTGACTATATGGGTAAAAAATAATTGAAAATAAATGAAATGTAAAAAAATCAATTTTAAAAAAATATCTGTAATTTCATTTACAGGTAAAAATATTTTTTTGAAACCACAATATTTTATGTCATTATAATTTCATTTATTTAATTTTATTTATGAAAATATTTTTATTTTCAGTTATTTTTTATATCATTAGTTAGTGTGTCAATATTCATTTAGATTGTATTTATTCATTATAATTTTTAGGCTTTCAATGTTACATACTTGGAACATTATTATATTTCAAGTACGTGGTTTAAAAGTCTTATATATTAAAAACTATACATAAAATCTAAATGAAAACATTCACACCAGAAAAACATATAAAAAATAATTGAAAATAAAAATAGATTCATAGATATAATAATAAATATACAAGACATAAACACTATTGATTAGAAACATAACATTTACATTTCAAAAAATTTATGCAATTAAAATATTTTATTAATAACATCTAAATGAAATCTAAAATAGTTAGTGCACAAATAAAAAATAATTGAAAATAAATGAAACACCAAAAAAATAATAAACAAAAAAATTTACTTACACAAAAATATTTTTCTACAAAAAAATTACTAGTACAAATGTTATGATTTGAAACAATAATATTTTTTTCATTGAAATTATTTTTCATTAACTTCTATAATGATTTTATATTTTCAATTGTTTATTATATTATTAGTTAGTGTGTATAATTTCATTTAGATTGAACATATACATTATAATTTATAGGGTTTCAAATTCACATACGTGAAACATTACTATATTACCTGTAACTGATATTAAAGAATATAAATTAAAAATTATAAATATAATCTACATGAAATTTGACACACTAACTAAACATATATAATTTATTGAAATTAAAAATAATTTCATAAGTATAATAAACTAGAAAAAAAATCATGAATCAAACATTATTATTTAAAAACAAAATATTTATGCTTCAAAAAATTTAAGGGCAGAATCCTTATTAAGAGTTATATTATTAATTAAACTATAATTAATTATTTAATTATTTAATTAATATTAAATAATATTAATTACATTATTAGTAAATATTAATTATACAGTTAAATACATTATATAATTACAAATATAAATTTAAATAACAGTGTAAATAATATCATTTTTAATGTAGCTAATAAATTAGCTAATAATATAATTTAAAATAAATATATATTAAATCTGTAATAAAAAATTTAATTAATAATAATAATTTTAATATAACTTTTTTACTTTTTTATTCAAATTGATTGACTTAATTTGAATAAAATTTAATAGTACGATATACATCATTATTAATACTATCATTATCATTATTATTATTTATAAATATAGTAAACAAAATTAACACAGAAACCAAAACATTAGTATTATTCAAAAGGATTGAAAAATAAAATCAAATAATGACTTCAACAGGATTCAACAATATAGATTGGGTCAAAGAAGGAAAGAAAGAAGGCAGAAAATAAGAACACCAGATTTAACATGCTTCGATCCCTTTTGGGGCGACGTAAATGGAAAGAACACCAATCCACACATACATTTTATTAAGCTCAAAAAAAATAGTATAGAAAAAATGTGATAAGAAGCTTTATTTTCATGAACTAATGAACTAAGAAGAATAATACTTAGAAGTCAGAGGGGGTTGCCCTATAGTAGTCCTGTTCTTTTTATGATGCTGGAATGCCTTTGGATCTGATTGTTCAAACCACCTCAAGAGCTCCAAGATCAAGTGAATGGACTCACTTCCTCTACATGATGGACAATCATCAATAGTCCACCATGAACAATGTACAAGGAGTAGTTGATGAAAATGATATCTCAGAAGTTGGACCCAAGGAAGAATAAATTGGATGGGTGGTCTATGGTTTCAACAGTGCAAATAAGAGTTGAAAACTAGGACCGAGGATTGATCCAAATTCAAATGTCAACTATCAAGGCATGCAGGGGTGATCAGTTCTTCTAAAAAAAGATTGTCCCTCAAAACAGAAGAAAAAACCAAGAACAACCACACATGAGGAACCTAAAAACTCAAATAGATCCATAGACCAAACCACAAGCATGTGGAGGTCTACGATTAAAATAGTAGAAAGGTGATTGACATCCATGAATGCATTCCAAACTGATCAAAGAGCTGGTGATGGAAAAAGGATTAGGAAAATGAATAAATAGGGAGTAAGGTGAGGAGGCAGGCCATGACATGGGCCGCTAACTAGACCCAAGCAAGTGTCCCCCACGTAAAACCCAACCAAAATGGGCAACCCACTAAAAAATATTGAATTGATTATCAAATTTGAGAAAAATAATAAATCTAAATTTACATGTATGTAAAAACAGATAGGTTAAAATATTAAAGAAGGAAAATTCAACTAAAAAACCCCTTAAAATAAAAAATATCCACCATTTTCATTTGAAATTTATAATGTAATTTTCCCCAATTTCATTTAATAGGAAAAAGATCATTCTTTATAAACAATACTTTATTTTTGATAAAAAATGAAATTTTACAAACTATAATCCATTTTATTATCAACATGTATCTTTGTGATGCATACATTTGTAGATATAATAACATCTATAATAAAATGTTTCCAAAATCTATGTGTTTGGCCTTACCATTTCAAACTAAATTTATGGACAAATGAAAATAAAATTTCTTATCAAAATAAATTGTATTAACAAAAATGTATAAATTGAGTTTAGAAACCAAACCCATTAGACATAAATCCTCCTTGAAAGCCTTGGTCAAGATGATGTACTTAGATTCTATGGTTAAAATAGAAACCATGATTGTATGTTTAATTTCTAATATATGGTTCTTCTACAAGAAGTGTATACATAAACAGTAAATGAAAATTTGGCATCCAAATTTCGTGGATAATCAGCATCTACATATCCAGTAATTAGTTCATCAGTACTTACATTACCACCAAAACATAAAGACATTCCAATTGTATGTGAAACATATCTAAGTAATCATTTCATGGCCTACCAATGAGTTTTCTCTACATTGTACATGAATATGCTAAGAGTGAAAATAACAAAGGCTGGGACAATCCTAGTGAAAATCATGGAGTATATTAGGCTACTAAAAATGTTGGCATGAGGGAACATTAACATATATTCAATGTCAAAAGTAGAACCAGGAAGGTGATCCAAAGATTTTATAAAAAATTGGGAAAATGGAACATTAACTATATTCATGATATCAATCAAGTACCTCTTTAGTACTTTCGTGGTATAATTATTTTGGGACAAGAATAATAGTTTATTAGGTAAGTCCCTTTAAATTTCCATGACTAGTATCTATTTCTTCTCCTAAATCTTTCATGTAAATCAAACTATTCAATTTAGATTTAATAAAATAAATGAGCTTCATATTATTTTACATTACCATTATATCATCTAAATAAAGCAGTAGGTAAATCATGTAGTTATTAGCATTATTTAAGCAAACACATGCATCATGTTTCCTACAATTAAATTTTTTATCAAAAGTAAAAGTTTCAAATTTATTATACAATTATCAAGATGGATACTTTGTACAATACATGGATTTATATAAATGAAATATTTGGTTATATTTTAAATCCATTTAATAATCATCAGGAGGTTTCATGTATATTTTCTCATTAAGGTCTCCATGTAAGAAGGAAGTTTCAAATCTAATAGTTTTATGTGAATTCCATTAAACGTAAAAAAAGAAAGAAGCATTTGGATAGAGGAATTCATAAAAACTAGTGAAAAATATCAATATAATCAATACCCTCTCTTTGAAGGTAACCCCTGGCCAAAAATGTTATTTTTTTATTAGTGTTATATCCCTTTATTTTGTAAATCCATTTACACCAAATGGCCATGGTATTATGAGGTCGATCAATAATTGACCATGTATGATTTTTTCAAGGATTTTGTTCTTCATCCCAATAAAATATACATTATTTGGAATCACTATCATTCAAAGATTATGTATAGTTTTAAGGATCATTATCAACGAGATCTTGGGAGACATGAAAGGAAAAAAGAATCCATATCATATTGGATGAACTAGGCAAGGGGATTAGTGACCCTCCTGGATCAATCTTGAGTCAAATGGCTATCAATATTAGAATTACGATGTTTTGAATTGGATTATGAATGAGAACTAGTCTCATTTTAGATTTCAATTTGAGTAATATATGGAGGAGGCTTAACAACAACCTCTAGACGAGTTGGAGAAAGATGATAAAAATTCTTATAATGGGATTCATCATCACTACCATGTGTGAAAAAATTGGATTCAAAAGGATACGGTTATTGAATGAAAAATATATAATAATCATATACCATTGTTATCTATGTTTGTTACCCTAAAACTTATATCCCTTATAACCAGAAGGTTATCCCATTAAAACACACATAAGGGATCTTGGTTCAAACATTTCATTTTTAATGTTGGTGTAGAAAGTACACCCAAAGACTCTTAGGTGGTTATATGAAATATTTTACAATTCCATAGTTCATCTATGGGATTAAAATGGTTATTAGTAGATGGTAACCTAAAAATTAGATACATTTTCATAGTGTAAGCATCTTCCCAAGTGGGTTTATGTAAGACTATGAATGTAATAATAATTCAGACTCACTCATGAATAGTTCAATTCATATGCTCAACAATTGCATTATGTTGCGGGGTCTTCCTAATAGTCCATCATCATGTCATACACATGGATTGATAGAACTAGACAAACTCAATAGGAAATCACTCCAAACCATTATCTATTCTCATTACATTAATCCACCTTTCCAACAGGGTTTTTAACATGTTTTTTCCATATTTTATAGGTTTTAAAAACATCAAATTAGTTTTTTAGTATGTAAATCTATACCCTTCATGAGTAGTCATATAGAAATTTAATAAATTACGAACCTATACAATGGGATGCACTTCTGAGAGTTACCTATAAATTATAATGGATGTACTCTATTTTTTTATTATCCTTAAAATAGGACCTACCAAAACAAACTCTCTTAGACGTACCAATGATATAATCTTCCCAAAATTATATATTTCATGGTGTAACATTTTATAACACTGCTAGTTTAATAAATTCCTCTCGGAAATTATAACTTATATTCCCTAATATCATATTCCATAAAAATGTGTTTTTAGTATTACTAATATACACACTACCATGTTCCCTTGAATGGTTATGGAACATCCCATTACTATTTTTAGGTATTAATAAACCTTCTAGTGTTAAATTATTAATATCTTAAGTAGAATAGAAAATAAATGTTTTATCAGTGAAATAATTGGATAAATGTGTCAAAGGAAAAAAATTCTAGTTAACATTTTATAATATTCAATTGAATATTTTTGGAGATTGACACTAAGTTAGTGTGAGTTTTTATAGCCCACAAAGGATCGTGAAGACCAAATAAAAATATTGATAGATATTATATTATGTATAATAAATTAATTCAAAATAATTGAATAACTCTAAAATAATTCACCCTATGATAAATAATAGACCACCGATGGGTTTAGGACGTAGTGTTTACCCTAGGTGGGGTATAACATTTGCAAGCGTGAGATGTTTGGATTGATCACTCGTGATAACAATATTTTTTATTTTTAATTGCCTATATATTCCATCTTCTAATTAATAAATAATTTATATCTCATAAAAAATTCATCGTTTGAAAAATATGATACCACTGTTGGGTCCGGAACACGATTTTTACCCTAGGAAGGGTGTAACTTTTATATGTAACGGGAATTTCATCAGGTCGCTAATTAATTTAATTCATTTGATAAATATATTAAATAATTTATTTTTTTAATTATTTAATCAATAGAAATAAGTTTTTATTCATCCCCAATGTGGCGTTTCCTCTATTAATTCCCCATGATTTTTCAAAATAATTATTTTCTTGACAGTTTTGAACGATTTCTATTTCAACACCTTAACGATGATGAATAAATGACTCTGAAATAATTTTGTTTTGGACCACAGATTAAAACAAATTTTTTAATTTTGGGGGTTTAATTGATGTGTATTGGGGGATATCAAATAGAAAAACCACCCATAGCTTTATCACCATTGGTAGATCTCTTCATGATTGAATATGTTGACCTCCCTTAGAAATGATCGATTCCAAAGATCTGGTCCAACCGGTGCACAAAACCCCCCATTTTGGATCGTCCTTGCGTTGTGCTTGAGAAGGAGTCGAAGTTGGTGTTTTTTGTTTATTTTTTATTTTTTTATTTTTTTATTCCAATATTTAAAATTCAATTTCTTCTATGTTATTGATCAGAATTACACATTGTTGGTGTATTTAGATTTGTATCGATGAGAAGAACCTATGTTAAGTCCAAAAGGGGCTTAGTTACCCTAAGAGGGGGAGGGGGTGAATCAAGGTATAGATATTATTTTCTATATTCTTCCTATCCCACTGGATCATGAATTATTTATTACAAGGGTCTCATTTTTATTCTCTCTAATGTTAATGTCCTTTACAATTTTATCTGATGATGATGCACTAAAATTAAAGCATTAAAGTATGCATAATGACACAAATATTTTTTACTTGGTCGTCCCTCATTGGTATACATCTGAGGACCATACAAGGAAAAAGTTCAAATAGTACTAAATTTTATGAAGGCTCGCTGTCAATAAGGATGTTCAAGCTAGATCACTTATATGTCCAAGATCACTATATTTACAATGTTTTGTGACTACTCACTACATTCCCAAGGTTCAATCCCTATGTATATTATTATGGCTCACGTCTAGTGTGGATGATCACCATCTTCATCTTCTTTCACTCAATACTATTGGAATGGATCCACTCACAGTTTATGGACTTGCAGGTCCTTTCATATGCATGAATTCAACATCCTCAATTATATGTAGATGATCTATTAAAGTCCTATTTTCACTTGTAGATGAAATACAGAATTTCATGTACTTTTAGGTAACATAAATTACTTTCATCAACTGATTTAGAGTTTTTTCAATCCTCCTTGAGCAAACCGTGAACCACCTTGCTTCATCCATGTACCATGTAGTGGGTGTACTACGCAGATCACCTCCTCCAAGAACATCCTTCAATTCAGTGTACCACCTCCATGTTTCACCTCTACGAACTACCTCTGTATATTTTACAACACGTATGCTTCACAGATCACCTCCTCTATGAAACTTCTCTCCTCTATTTACTGATTCATGCTCCACAGACTACCTTCTCCTGCTTCTACTTACCACCTACGAACTTCCTTCTTCAGCGAGCCACTCCTTCCATTGCGGGCTTTAGTGCCTCAAAAAATCCTTTCACATAATTAATTTTTTGAACTTCTTTACCCCTTGAGGAATCACTTCCCACAAAACAATTCTTCTTTACAAACCCCTCGGTGTACCACGCCTTCTTCCTTTGTGTACCACACCATCTTCCTCTGCATACTACGTCCTTTGCAAGATATTATTTCCTGAAAAAACTTTTAGTGGAATTTCTTCCACACAAACCAATTTCAGTCTTAGAATAATTATTAGAGAAAAAGGTGTTGTCTAATTAATATTACTCTACCTCTAACTGGGGAGATTATCACTCCTTATATAAGAAAATTCTATCTGAAAAATCTACTAAATCAAGATTTACTAAATCTTTGATTTGGTACCACCTTCACCACATACAGATCTAACTTCTATGAACCAGAAGCCTCCCGAAAACCATTTTTCATTTATGCTCCACGTACATCCATTGACTCTTCAGGACTCAACAAATCATTGCCTCAACGAGCCATCCTGTGAACCACTTTCCTTCCACACACCATGACCCCTTCGCCGTAAACTGTTATGCTGCCTCTTACGCGGTCCGCGAACCATTCTTGGACATGTTTCACGGTCTATGTTCTAAGATACTTTTTTCTCTTACATTGCTGATTTCCTTCATAGTTCCACACACTGTTCACTCCTATGTGAAAATCCCACCCTTCCCAACATCAAACTCATAATTTTGAGGCCCAAAAACATGGAAAACAATAGGAAACTGCACCACCTTAATGACATGCTTTTAGAAAACATCATCCATTCTAATGTGTGGTCATATGGCATGGTCAACATACACAATCTCACCCAAAACACACCAATAGGACACCTTGCGATATTTATTCCAACAAATTTCCCCTTTGGTTTTTTTGTCAACTCTTCTCATAATAATTCTACATATTTTAATTACCATATTAAAGCTTCTTCCAACTTCGCCCAACATTTTCTCCCTAAAATTAAGATAACGATCAAGGATTTACTAAACATATACTCTAATCCCACATGATCCATGCTCAGTGTGATAAAAAATAGTAGTATGAAATGTTCATCAATGAATCACTTCATTCCTGAAACCAATTTTTAAAACCAAAATATTAATTTCATCACAAACCACAACAATCCTAATATGTAATATTTTATATATCACTTCTAGAATCATCAGATTTAATACCACCCCTACATCATAGCTCCACCAAAAAACATAAGCTCAGATTCAACTCCCCCTATATCACTACTCCATCAAAAATCTTCTCCTAATTTCTGGAATAAGTCATTTTCTCCCATTTCAACCACAATTTCAGTCACATTTTCAATGAACCCAAAGGTCACTTCATGGTTGTATGCAATAGGGTAAAGATCACATATCAACACTTTAGGAAAAAATAGACCATACCTCGGGGATCGGTGGTTCCACATCTACAATTTTTCAAGTGTGTGGAGTTAACCAGACTCCCAGAGCTAGTTGATTTCTTTCAAATGATTATATGGGTAAGGTCTTTGTAATAATATCTGTTACAAGTTGTTATATAGGCAGATACTCTATCTTCACAAGCCCTTACTCCACTTTCTCGTTGATAAAATGATATTTTATTTCAATGTGTTTTTTCCGGGAGTGATGCAATGTATTTTTTCAATGATTTATAGCACTAGAATTTTGATAATGAATTCTGATTGAAGACTTCACTTCAACTCCAATATCATCACGATTCTTCATTATCCACAATAATTGCATGCATTCTTGAGTAGCCACAATATATTCATCTTATATAGAGCTCAATGAAATGAAATATTGTTTCTTCCTTAGCCAAGAAATGCACAATTCTCCAAGATAAAAGGAACATCATTGTGTTGATTTCATATCATCTATTGAACCATCCCAATATTCATCTGCATATCCCAATAACTCTTGTTGAGATTTTTTATTGTATATAAAATTGAAATCCACTATGCCCAAGATATACTAAAGTATTGTTTTTTCTACAATAAAGTGTATTTCCTTGGGATTTCATTAATATATAACTTCATGGAATGTGTTAAAACAATATCTAGTCTTGTCACTATCAACTACAATAAATGTAAAATTATTTTCCTATATTCTATGATATTAACTACAATGTCATCATCATCATTTGATAGATTAATTCGAGTAGCAATTAGAGGCTTTTTCTCTTTAGAATTATTCATTACAGACCTTATCAAAATAATCCTTGTCATATTTATATTGAGTAATTAATTTTCTATTCTTTCCTTTTGTTACCTATAGACCAAGGAAATACATCAGTTCACCAATCATCAACATTTTATACTTCTTCTCTATGAATTTGGAAAACTGCCTGAACTATGATTCATCTGATCCATCAAATATTATGTCATTGATATAGACCATCATCATCATCCTTTGATTACTATGATTGTTTACATAAAAATTGTAATCCTCTCCAACCCACTGGAAACTATGCTTCTTAAAAAACTAATGAAGCTTTGAATACCATTATCTTGGTTCTTGCATCATTCCATACAATTCCTTCTATTTGGGAGTACCCTTCACACACTAGTCGTGCTTTTCTATTGAATCAAAACACTATATTCATTAATTTTGTTTTGAAAGGACCATGTTTTTCCAATGAAATTATTTTCTACTGGCCGCAAAACAATCTCCCATGTCTAATGTTTCACAATTTGTTCAAGATCTTCATTCATATCCTAAACCCAATTCTCATCTCTAACAACATCAATAAAAACATTAGGATACACCTATGATAAATATGATGCTTGATGTAGAGTATTTATCATCCTTGTCTATACTATAATTGTCTAATCACCAATTATGTTTTGTCTGTCTACTTTAGCTCGGATCATCAGCTTTCATACAGAGATAGATTTTAAATCTTCCTACTAATTATTAGTATCTTCTTTTGAATTAGAATTTTCCACGTTTACTGCCCTTATGTTTCTTGTCACTTCATCACTTTCAATATAAATCTTTTCAATATGTCATTTTATAGTGACATCATTTCATTAAACCACTTTTCTAAACTTCTTGTAAAAACATTGCTGATATTCTCTCACAGCTTCTTGGTATCCATTGAGATATTGAATCTGATTAGGAGAAAAAATGATCCCACTATGATATATAACTCTTATAGTTATTAGTTACACTATTTATACCCACATACATTCTTCTTATCTATATAATCTCTTCACATGTTGATTCATATTTGAGAAACTTATCTAGCTCAATAACATTTTCTCATTGTAGTATCCTTTAGTGATATTTTCATTAGGTGAATTTACCACATAGAAATGAGACATCAAAAAAACCTATAGTCCTACAGTATTGGAACTTGGTTTAGGAAACATGAGATAAAGATAATAAATATGCAAAGTCCCCAAACAACAGACAATTCTAGCAAGTGGCCATAACAACCTCTCATGACCAAATTTTATACGCTGATGGCTTATCATGAACCCCTACTTTGAAGAGACTGTGAAGGAATTAAAGTCCCTCTAATACACCATACACACTAACAATCTTTGACTACTTTGACCTTCAACAAATTAGGAAACTTAAGAAATTAAGGTCTCATTCAACATTCTACGAGCACTCTCCCGCTATAAGAGGATCTGAAAAACCAAGAATGGAAATGGTGTAGACTTAATCTCTAAATATAGAGAAAAATATTCCTTATATTGATCATCTGGATGATCTTACATTTGTGAAACAATCTGGGCTTCACTTTAGTCCTACATTAACTCTCAATAGGGGTGCAACTTATCCAATGAGAGACCCCAAGGACCCAACCAATCTTTTCCATTGGTCAAAATGTGCCACAAACCTGAACCGGACACATGGGGGGAACCACCATAAAGTCTTCCTGACCATTTCTCATAAGAGACCATTAATAGGCCCTTCAACCCAACATACCAAAGAAACACAAACCTAAAACACTATTCAAACAAGAGGGGTTCTTGTAATCAAAACATCAAACATTAAAAAAATTTCCAAAAACAGAAAACATACACCACCCCAAACTTGTTATCAACACATCATGTTTTCTTTTAAAATCATCTCTTTGAAAATAAATTCCTCGGCAGTTAGCGTATCCACCAATGGTACCCAATGAGCCTCACAGAAGCATGATTCGGTGCCACACCAGGTACCCACCTCATATACATCCTGGAACTCATCAATCCATTCCATTAAACATCCACCATCTCATATAACCCCATGCATGTTGTTGCTAATAGAAATACCAATGATTAAAAAAAATTCATTCCGCTTTTCAGAACCAAAACATTCAACCGACACTTCCTTTTTCTCAAACTCACTAACCAAAAAATCAAACCCAATTTATAGCTTAAATTTTTTTAGAAAGTCACAGTCATTCAAATTAAATCTCACTTACAAGAAATTAAATTCAATTTCAAAACATCTCAACCCCTTTGAAAACACGTCTGGTTTTAAGAAAAACCTCATTTGATCAATACTCATTCATTGAAAAACTCATCTCTTCTTATTTAAAACAAAGTTCTAATGAATCGAAAAAACTATCAAATTATCACTATTTACCAAATAAAAAATTCATTTCTAAACTCCACACACAAATTCAAAAACACTTTATTCCATTAAAAACACTTTTTCAATAATTCAAAAAGTTCTATATGAAACAGATTTTCAAACACCAATTTGACATAATTTATGCTTTCAGAAGATTTCAAATACACCATTTACCATTTCAAAAAAGTTCTGAAAATTAATTTCCACCATTTCCAAAATCAAACCATTCCTTATTTATTTTAAAATCAATTCAAAAAAACTTTACACTTCGTAAAACCAAGTCATTTTTTCTTTAAATCCAATCTTCCTAGATTCCAAAACTAAAGGAAACAAGACAATGTGAGTTGAAAATAGTTTCGGGGGATGACTTGGACATATGGTTGGAATACATTTTCCAATAACTTCACCAACATGGAGAGTGTTATTGGGAAATATATCTGGCTCCACATGGATTTCCAGGCCCCTCAAGCTCACATAGACAATTAACCCAACTCTACTTTGACTTCCCCAAACCATCATGAATCCAAGAAAACTGAAGGTCTTAGATAAAACCCAATTGCCCCTGGTGACATGAATCATTTCATGAGGTTTACTGGCTATTCACCCTAATCGTAATCAGAACATCAAGCCCTGACAATCCTAACTCCAGACTATCTTGATTCTTCTCCAAATAGCATGACCTAATGAGTGAACCTGACCCCTTTGATACCATTTTTTTACAAACTGGATCTGGTCTCCATCAAAATGGCACCCGACCCAACCCGTAGCAAGGCCCTAATAGGGTTCCCAATCCCCATGGTACGGCACAAGTTCCCAGGTATCATAAAATGAAATTTGGGAATGATTTATCCATGTTTATAAACATAAAACAACAAGTTAATCTCATAAAACAAATTTGAAATTTTCAAACCAAACTCTCTGAATTGAATTACACAATTTAAGATAATGTGTAATGTATATTACAAAGGAACAAAACGAAAAAGGATATACCAAGAACCTCCTCCTGGCAATAGGCACCTCCCTCAATCCATCTCCATGACACCGCACTAAGAAGGACCGCTAGAAACCCATACTATTGTAACTAAAAGCTTTACCCAAACCCGTGACACAATAACCAAGTCTACTTACACTGAATGTGTAAGTATGGTGTGATAAAAAGCTTAGTAGGATTACACCATAAAATATTCAATGTGGTAATCATTATAAGGGAAAAATCATGCATGTTTTGTAAATACGAAATGCTAGTAACAGTTTCTAAAAGATGCAACTTTAAATAAAAACATCTTTCAAGTGGTTTACTTAAAAATAAATAAAAACTTTTAAATAGAATGAAAAATATACTAAAATTACCCTGAAAAATACACCATATTCTAATTGTATGCATAAAATATCGAATGAGCACTAGCAATAGGAAACAACCATAGGCACAGACTCACTGTGGGTCCCAGGTACCTAGTACCTAGTGAAAGTAACCATGAAAATATTTGTTCTCGTACACACAAGCCACTAGTAGGTATCATATCCATAACATATTGGTTCCCCAACATCATCATGATCATCATAATCATAGTTTAGATATTTTTTTCATCATCAAACATGCTACATCAAAAAGATTCCAAACTACATGGGATCACTAGCATACTAGAACACGTCCACCCACCTAGATACCTAGATGTTCCCTCTTATGCTTAATCAAGTTCCACAAGCCCTGAAATAAAATATGCACATAAAAATAACACTTCCAAGTCACACACACCAAAAATCCCTCACACATGTCACATGATCCCCTTTTTCATTCAAATTCATTTTGGAAAACAAACTCACTCCAAAACATCACACATCACCTTTCACCTCTCCTTCGCACTTCAATAAATCCTTTAAAAAAAATTTAAAACCTTTCCAAGATAGTACACATCACATAAAATCCCTTTCAAATTAAAATATACTATTTCATATGTACAATCCTACAAAAATAGTTTTGCAACATAGTTTCACCTCTTACATAAATCAAGAAACCATTTAAAACCTTCACAAAACAATTACAAGGAGTGTAACCATGTTTTGCTCATAAAATCCATCTAAACCCACTATGTGAAGACCAAAATCATACCAATATCACATAAAACTAGAATTATAATCCACAACATCATTTAATAAAACTATTACACGAATCATAAAACAACCTCAATGAACGCAACATGGAATACACACATAAAATATTCATTTTTGCACAAAAATGCCACATAAAATCCAACCGTTTAACAAATTATACCACATATATTTTTCTCGCAAAAAAATGGAATAGATTCATGCCAAAAATATAAATCAATCAAAATTAACTCATCCAATAATTCTTACACATGGAATCACCCACCATTTGTGCCAAATACCCCAAATCATTGTGCGAAACATCAACCGCACCACTACCGCACCACAAGGGAGTGAAATATATCCCTAATCCACAAGAATTCACCAAGAGGACACTAGATTAATCACTAGGTAATAACCCTAGATTCTGAAAATTATGAACTTCAAGAAAACATGGATGAATCCCTAAGAAAAAAGAAGAAACCCTAAGCAAATGGGATGAGGAAGGAAGAAAACTCACTTACATGAGGGATCTTGAAGAAATTCCCCAAATCCACCAATATTTGAATCTTGAGGAAGAAAAAACTATTATGTAGGCTCTAAATAGTTGTATTAGTTCAAGTGGGGACTGAAATGGAGGAAAAGAGTGAAAATTGAAGGTGTTATGAATGAAAAATTTTACCTCATCAAATCTGGGATATTTGAGAAAAACTAATAAATATTACCCTAATATATAGAGTATATGATCTCCAAAGAGGAAGAATATCTAATGGGGTGAGCCTTAGGTTTTCAGATTCTAGTGGGAGATGGAATCACCAAAAAATACTAAAAAATAAATGAGATATTAAAAAATTAAAAAAAATAATTTAAAGAAAGAAATGAGATTATGGGATGGCCCAATATTTTAATAAAATAACCAAATCCATCATTATTATGAATTAATATGGGGTCCAAATTGATATTTATTTTTTAATGTTAAATGGAATGCCAATAGGGAGGTTTAATGTGTGTAAAATGTTGAAAAATGAAGGATTCATAAAATAAACAAAATTTAATTTTATATCTTGAAATGGGCTCACGGTTTGGACCAAATTTGAAGACTCACCATTTACACAAAATTTAATGGGAAACCCCCAAAACAATAAAATAATTAAACTTAAATGAAAAATACATTTAAAATAAGTCAGGGATGTGACATATTAGTCAATTTAGGTAACTGGTTTGAATCAATTTACATTCCCATGCACATTATGTCACCACATTGCACCTTCTGATGCTACTTCCCCTTGGATCGTATCTCCCATTGAAACTAAAACACTTGTGCATATGTTAATAGAATTTATTCAAATAGGGATCGGGTATTCATTGAAATCATCAAGTAGATGATTTTTGTCGATCCTGATTGATCAACCCTTTGATACTTTCTTGTAATGAATTATACCATTTTTGTGATTGTTCCAACTGCCTTTCCAATGTCACCTATTCTGTCCATATGACTAAGCATTATTTTCCCATGTGATGAGCCTCATTCTAATATGTAGATTTTTTAGTATTGGATTTGTTCACAATTGGTTATTGGTACCAAATACTACACATTTTATTCAATTATTTTTCTACCAACATTACATTTCTCAAGATTCGTTTTCTGAGTAAGAATGTCTCCACAAGTCATATGCTTTGAATTCTTCCTCTATTGGAGGGATATTTCTGTTTCATTCACTTCTTTTCATGTGCCATGATATGTGTATTTTCCAAGCCATTATTTATTAATTTTGGTTTTATTAGTTGTCCAGTCCATGCCACCCTTTCTTGTTATGGTCGATTCTTCCACTGATTTTACATTAATCTTACTCACAAATGGAGTAGATATCGCCTTGTTCTTCCAGGATTGATCACTTTATTTCCAATAGAGTCATTGATAGTGTAATAGAGGAGGGGATTGTTAGACCTTTCTTTGAGATCTTTGTGATTCTCTTGAGGCTGTTTAACTATTTTTCTATCTCACCATGTTGTCTTACAGTCAAGGATATTTCATTATACATTGCATGTATTGGGGATCTCCTACTAGGTTCTTTTTCATTCCCAAATTTATTCTTACTGCAATGTTTTTCCGAATGACCATGATAAGAACATATGAAACATCTTCCATTAAAGTCATAGCACATTTCATTACTTATCTGAGATGTTAATGCATATGGAGTTTCTATTATATCATAGAGCTACTGAGCTTCCTAAAACAAACTCATGGTATGTCCCTGTATTCCACAATAATAACATATGATGTATAATTTCTTCTGAGATGTGTTCCTTTTTTACTTTTCAATAATCTTCTTCTTATTCTCAGATTTAGAATTATCTTTTTCTTTACATCATGAAATAAATTCCAATGCCTCAAAATAAAAACATGATGTATGGACATGAGTTCCACAGAATTTCTTCTCCTAAAATCTTTCCTGTGCCTGTCTCAAGAGCCTACCATATTTTTCTAATATTTATAACTTTTCACATCTCTCTTCTTATCATGCATGGGTATAGAATCATCATAACCAATACCAGATTTTCCCAAAATGTATGGCCATTGAGATGAGAAAATATGTTCTTGTTTCTCTTCTAAAACAGCATATTTTATTTTAATTTCATCATCACATGCCAAAGGATATTCAAATAATAATTGTAAGGAATAATTTATTTTAGGCTTCCCTTTGGAATTTGATTTCTCCAATTCTTTATTTACTAATTCTCTCACTTTTCCTAATTGTTGAATCTTCACATACATTTATTAAAGGTGATCATCAAATTATCTATTGAACATATTTCCACTACTAATATCATTTTCCAATTATAGATTGAGATTATCAACCATGTCACTTTTCTCCTTTACATTCAATTTTACTTGAGAAACAGAATCAGAAAAGCATGCATTCTCCTATTGAAGCCTTTTATCTTCCTAAACTAGTTTGGATAGATGTGTAGAAAGATCATCATTTATGTCTATTGGATTTTTTATGTTATCTGAGTTCATATTCATTACCTTGTCATCAGTTTTGTGTTTCTCTTTCTTTGGAGACATATTTTTCAGTTCTTCACCTTGGGAATCATTCTTGTCCCCCAAGTTAGTATCCACATCAAATAAAATCATTGATTTAAGCCTCTTATCTGGTTGACCTCAATTTCCAGTTCATGGATCTGGATATCTTTAGATTTAATTTTTTCATCATATTTCTAATACAATTCCTCGATTTCATAGACAACTTGAACTTCTGTCCTTCTAAGAGTTTCTTCATCATCAGAAGTTTCAACATCACTTGATATGTCAAGTTCGTCCCTCATTCATACCACATCAGTGAGTGAATATATCGTTTACCTGTCTGATTCATCCAAACCATTATTCAGTAAATGATTGGATTCCTTAAACTAAATTACACTTTTTCCATAGAAACATCTACTCTATGGAACACCACATGACTCTAAATATTCTTTGAAGTCCTTCCATTTTCCATGGAACACCAACAGAAGATCATACTGAACCATTATCCTTAAAAAATTTACTGAACCAAGTTAGATAAAAAAATTCTGATAAAAGAAACCTTAGCTTCGGTACCAATTGTAAGGTTTAAAAGGGTCTTAGATACCCGTATGGGGGTGAATCAGGGTATGTATATTCTTTTCAAAATTCTTCCCGCCCCACTGGATCTTAACTTATTTATTACAAGGGATACTTGTTATACTCTCTAATGCTAATGTCATTTCCAACTTTATCTAATGATGATGCACCGAATGTAAATTACTAAATCATACACAAGCATAAATAGTTATTTACTCAATTCATCCTCATTGTACTACATCCAAGGAACATACAATGGAAATGTACCGATTGTACCAAATTTCACTAAGACGCAATCCCAATAATGATTTTTAGGCTAGATCACTTCTATGCCTAGGCTCACTACCTTTACAATGTTTAGGGTCTTCTCACTGCATTCCCAAGTGTCACTCCCTATGTCTCTTCCTCTGGCTCACTACTGGTGGGAATGATCGTTGACTTCCTCTTCCTTCACTCACTTATCTTAGAAGAGATCCACTCATAGTTTATGTACTTATAAGTCTCATCATTTGAATGAATTATACATCCTCAACTGTAGGTAGATGCTCTGTTGAAGTCCCTTTTACACTCATAGATTAAATCCACCTATCTGTGTACTATTAGGTAATGAGAAGTACATTAAGAAACTGATTTAGATCTTTCTCAAACCACTTTGTGAAAACCATAAACCAGCTTTCTTTGTCAACATACTATGTAGTGGGTATGCTATGTGGATCACCTCCTCGGCGAACTGCTTCCAATTCCACATACTGCCTCTATGTTTCATCTCTACAAACTACCTCTGTGTAATTTACTACAAGTATGCTTCATGAATCGCCTCTTCTACAAACCATCTCTCCTCCTCATACTGATTCCTTCTCCATGGAATACCTTCTCCCACTTTCGCATACCATCAACGGACTTCCTTCATTCGTGGGCCACTTCTTCCATTGAAGGATTCAGTTCCTCACAATATACTTTCATAGAATTGATTCTACAAACTTCTTCACCATTAGAGAAATCGATTCCCCCAAACCACATATCCATTGAAGAATACCCAACTTACCTCACCTTCTTCCTCTACGTACCTTGTCTTCTTCCTCCACATACTATGTCTTTTGTAGGATATTGTTTCCCCCAAAAAACTTCGGTGAAATTTCTTCCATGCAAACAAATTTTGAACTTAGCTGAATTCTTGGAGAAAAAGGTGTTCTCTAGTGAATATTTTTCGACCCCTAATCTGTGATATTATGACTCCCTATATAGGAAAATTGGATATAAAAAAATCCGCTAAATTGAGATTTACCTAATCATTGATTTGGTAATCACTTCACCATGTACTGATCCTCCTATTGTGAACCCTATGTCTCTCGCAAAACATTTCTATTCTATGCTCTGCATACATCCATTTTCGCTTAATATCATAAAAAATAACCACCTCAACGATCCATCCCTTGAACTGCTTGCCTTCCACACACCGTAACCCCTTCATTGCGAACCATTCCGCTGCCTCATGAGTGTTCTATGAACACTTCCTGGACATGGTACAGTTTTCATGTCCTGAGCTATGTGGTTCTCCTCCTTTGCCTATTTCCATTATTAATACACACACAATTCCATCCTATGCGGAAATACATCCTTTTCCCAGATCAAGATCCCGATTTTGAATCCCAAAAAATTTGGAAAACACTAGGAAATTGTGCCACCTAAAATACCTAATTTCAGAAAACACCATCCATTCTCAATCCAGATAATCTGGCTTTGTCAAAAAATTACAATAACACCCAAAACATACCAAGAGGACACCTTGATGGATATTTTTCCAATAACCTTAATAAAATTTTTTATTTGAAAGAAAAAATGTATTGTTCTTTATAAATTTTTTCATTTTAAATGGATCATTTAAAATATAAATATTAAAGAATTTTCTTTAAAAAAATTAATTCAGGATAAAAATATTCATTTTTTTATCAAAGGATAGTCTATTAAATTATCAGAAGATAATTATTAAATTATTATAGGATAATTGCATCATATTATCAAATGATAATTTGTAGAAACAAATTATCATAGTTTTTTTGTGGAATTATCGAATGATAAATTATTAAATGAAATTATCAAAGAATAATTATGTCTTATCGAATAATAAATATGCATAATTATTAATTGATAATTGTCAAAAGAATAATTACATAAATTTATCAAGAGATATATTATTATAACAACTATATAATAAATAATTTAATTTATGAATGGATAATTATAAAGAAACATAATAATTAAATGATAATTTCAATGTTTATCGATGAATAATTTATCAAAAATTATTAAAGGGATAAAACATTGTTTATTTTATATAATCTAAAAAAATAAATCAACTGATAATTTTTGGTGAAATTACAACAATGAAATTATTAAAGGATAATTTTTAACACATGTGTTGTTTTGAATTGATAAATTAAAATTATCCATGAAAGTTAATTATTGTTGTATATGATAATCGAAATTATAATTTTAGAATTATTGTGGAGAGAGAAATTATCATCGCATGTGATACTTTAATTAATAATTTGAAAATTATCCAGAAGAGAAAACCCATCATCTTATTTTATAATATATTTTTTTTGGAAATAAATTATTTTCTTTATTCTAGGAAACCCTTGACATACCTCTAGCATCAACCCACAGACAAGTTGATATTTTAACATTTCGCCTTTGACAATAATAAAATTCTGAATAGGTTTTTCTTACATTTGAGGTAGGTGGTTCTGTCCCAATTAGATGAATTGATTAACCTTGAATTTATTGATTTATTTCAATTGACTATTTAAATTCAATTTCTTAATCTCTCTTTCAATTGATTTGACAAAAACCAATTCCAGTGAACTAGGATATTTGAAATAGTTTTGCCATGGGAATTTGGAATATCCCTAATTCAATTGAATTGGGGTTTATTTTTCGAAATTGGTTAATTTAAATTGTGTATTTGATGGAAATTATTTCATTGAAATTGTTAAATTTTATTGTGGAAGTGAATTTTGGAATAATGGAATTGGTTTTGAATATATTTCAAACTTCTGAAAATGGCTAAAAATTGTTTCGATGGAAACGTAGTGTTTTTATCTTGTGAAAGATGCATATTTTTTATTTAAAGAATTTTTGGTTTTTAAATGGAAAATTAGCATTGAAATGGAATAGTTGTATTTAATTATACTTTAAGGAGTATTAAAATAAATTTCTCATAATTGATTGTGTAAGAGAACTTGCAAGCGTTAGGTAGTTAGTAAATTATTTGGACACACACTACGCTATTCCAATGTTATAAAACATACATGCAGTGGATCACATCCCTAATGAGATTCTGATGAGTTACCTCTGGCCAGAGTCATAGGGATGTGTGTATAAAATATTTTCTAAGTTCACTTAGAGAGTACGGAGTCCTATATCTGGAAATACTATCGTACCTATCGGGCTGATGATCATGTTGCTCAGTTTTTATTTATATTTGAGGTAAAAATGTATTCCAATGGTTCTGAACTACATTAAATGCCTTTAAAATATTTATAAACTATTTTATTGAATCCATTATTTTAAAAATATTCCATCACTTGTAATGAATATCTCGTACATAATGTGTTTCCCATCATTTGAACTGTATAACATGATTTGTTTAAAATATTATTTGAAATTCCAAAATTGTTCACTTTAAACATGGAAGTATTCATTTGGTTAATATTTTATTTGAATATTTTATAGAATTCTTGGTGAGACCCTAATATTCTTTTTAGTTTTCATCTTACTTTTTCATTTGGGTGTTTGTAGACTTTCTTCTTCTAGGTTCGAGCAAGGGGATAAGAACTCTTGGAGGTGGATCCAGCTGTTGAACCTTTGTGTCGTGAGTTGTGTCCTTAGGGACTTGGGGTTTTTACCATATTTTGGTACTTTGGTTGTAGTAATTTGGGAATGTTTATTCCTTGTTTAATTCTGGTACACCACTCTTAGTGGTGTTTTTTGTTATACAAACTATCATGCTTCTTTTTATTCTGCATTGTTATTAGAAACAATAGTTCCCACTTCCAGTTTGTATGATTACAGGTTCTTGCCATCAACCCATGGGGATTGGGAACACCCTTCGGGTTACGTCAGGTCAGACTCGGTTATTGGGTTACCAAGGTACCCAGGCTAGTTTGTGACAAAGTGGTGTCCGAGCTCCAAGTTGAGATTTTGTCTTAATGTCCGTATGCATTTGTAGAAACTTTTCAAGACATAAAAGGTTGTTGTGATTGAGTTCCTACATATCTCTCTTGTTAATGAAACTTAAGTCTGTAGGGGTGGTTATGTAATGTCATCTAATGGATTAGTTCTAGTATTTTCTCTATTTTGATTTGGATAAAGATTAATGTAAATATTTTTTTGTTCTTTTTGTTGGAATTAACTCCCCTCATTTCTTTTTTTGAGAACTACATAATGTTTTCAATGTTGTATGATGATGTTATGTAAAATCATGCCCTTGAGAAGATGTGAGAATCATATCCAGGAGGAGGCTACCACATAACCATAGTGATATAATCCAATTGTGGATCTAAATATAGTTGGGGTGATCGTGCGCACTGTACAACATTGGGCCATGCAACACCCAACATCCTTGTTCAGGATCCATCTGTGGATCCTCAGTGTAATGCTATTCCAAATCATTCTCAATTGTTACGTTTCCATAAAACACCAGTTTTCAAAGGCTCAAATGATCCTCAACATGCTGAGGAATTATTGGGTAGGATAGAACATCTATTTGAGTTTTTAGAGACACAAGATGAGATCTAGGTGAAGTGTTCCACATTTATTATTGATAGACCAATAAAAATATGGTGGGACACAATGGTGATGATGATAAAACTTGAGGTCTTATAGTAAAAGGAATTAAAGGTTATTTTCACTAACTAGTTCTATCTAGAGTCAATGGTGTTGGAAAAATCTGTGGAGTTTTTCAAGCTTGATTATGCCGATAGAACCGTGATATATTATTCAAATCACATTGATGAATTAGTGTAGTATCCACATAAGATTTTATCTAATGAAATGATGAAGGATCAATAGTTTGAGTTGGGACTTTGATCAAATATCAATATTAGGTTTTCATACTAATGCTACCCACTAATGTTGATGTGCTGGATAGAGCGATGATGGTTGAGATGGACTTGGCTAGAAATTCAGGGTTGAAGGGAGTTTCTTTTTCTCCCAGTGGCACCCTGAATTCATTTAAAGGAAATATAAAGCATAATGACTCTCATAGTGGTTCTCTATAGAAGGGTTGTTTTCAACCTTCTATAGTTCCTGGAAGAATCCCATTGATATCATACTTCTGTGGTAAGGTAGGGCATTCAAAGAGGGTCTATACTAAGGCACCCAAGAACTATTGCTCTAACTGGTAGACGTTCAGCCACAAGTTTTCCACTCCACATAGTTTCACAAGATCATCATGACCTCTAAAAACAATGGTGAAATCAAACTTGTCACATACAAAAGGGATCCAACAAAACACATTCGGAACAAATCTTCTTCACACAATGGAAGAGTCTCCAAAGGAAGCTGATATGGGTCTAGTGATCGTGAGAGGTTCCCTTAATATAGATTCCACTCTACTGACTTCTGTATTTTATACTGGTGAATCTACCTCATTTATTTAATCTGGAACAATTAATCTGATTAATCTTCCTATGGAGACTTTATATTGTGCAATGGATATTAACGCACCCCTTGGTACAAAGAGAGTTGGGTATCCATAGTCCCTCTTGTGTATTATCTCTATAATATGTCAAGATTTCACGGAGACTTCTTTTACTTGGCATGGAATCTCTATATGTCATATTTTTGATTGATTGGATCATTTCTAATAAATCCTGGATTGATTTTTATGTTTGATGGGACTACCTTACAACACCCAGTGGTGTGACTCTTGTCTTTTAAGGGAAATGGGGCCCAAGGTTGAGTAGATTCGGGCCTTCGTATCCAAAGTTGGTGAATGTGATATTAGTGTTTTCATCTGATCTATAGTGAGATTCAATGAGTGTTGATCTCCCTTTAGTCATCATTGGGTTTCCCAATGTTTTTACTTCTGAATTCTCTGATTTTCAACTAGTAAGGGGTATTAATTTGTCTATTAAATAATGGTTGGTACTCAACCATCCAATGGCCCGAAGGCCTTCATTTTTTTAATGATATTGATAATCAACGTTTCAAGGGGTGTGGTGGAACCCTTAAATGTCCCGTAGGGATAAGTATCAATTCCCTATTACTGCATGGATCTAGCTGAAATGGAACAGTTGCGTCCATGTTGGACTATCTTTTAGAGAAAGGCTTTATACACCCAATTATGTCACCTTGGGCAGTGCCACTTATCATTGGTAATAAATTTGGTTCTCTTCACATATGTATTTATTAACAAAATCCCAATCGAATGATAGTAAATAAAAAGTATTTGTTACCATGTATTGATGATCTATTTGATCAGTTGAAAGGGGGAAGGTGGTTTTTGAAAATTGATCTTCAGTTTGGTTACCATCAACTGAGAATAATAGAATATTACATTCAGAAAACTACCTTCCAGAGAGGGTACAACAATTATGAGTACATTGTTATTCACTTTAGTCTAAAAAATTCTCTTACATTTTTCATGGAATTAATGAACTTGGTTTTCAATGAGTATTTGGATACCTTTTTGTTTGTCTTTCTGGATGAAATCCTTGTATTATCTATGTCCAATGAGGATCATATGAATCATCTGAGAACAATTCTGAGTTTGTTGAGATGTTACAAACTTTTTTTCCACAATTCCTAGTGGGTGGTACAACTAAGAACCACTAAGATGGTCTATGATATTAGGTGGCAGTTCTAAGGACCATGTATAAGATGGGGCATTAATGAGTATGTTTTTTGTTGATATAAATTCCATTAGGTGAAAGGAAAGAACTTGAAACCTTTTGGTTTGATTCCATAACTTATAGTCTCCATATGTATGTGTGATAAAATATCTATGGACTTTGTGGTTGGGTTGCCTCATACCCATAGGATGAAGAATGTGATATGGGTTATGATCGATAGGCTGACGAAGTCGGATCATTTTATACCCATTTAAGATACATCCAAAGTTGAGTAGTTGGTAAGTATCTATGTGAAAGAGATTTTTTATTTTCACAGAGTTCCATTTTCTATAGTCACCGATATGGATCCTTTAATTACTTATCACTATTGGAGAGGCCTCTAAGAGGCACTCGGATCTTAGGTTCGTCTAAGCACGACCTACCATCTATAGTTGGATGGAGAGACAAAGAGAGCTATACAGATCCCTGAAGACATGATTTGCGCTTGTGTTCTCAACATTGGTGGGGATTTGGATGACCATTTGGGGATAGTTTAGTTTTCTAATAAAAATAGTTAACAATCCGTGATCAGAATGGATCCTTTTGAGGCCTTGTATAGCCTTCCTTGTAAATCTTTGTGCTGTTGGTCAGAGATTGGTGAGAGTTCATTGGTCATACCTATTTTGGTCCTAGATAATGCATAAAATATTTAGTTGATTCACAGTATAATGTTAATGGAAGAGATTTTATATAATTTTTATGTTGAAAATGACGGTAGGCCTTTAAAATTTTTAGTTGGTTAATAGGTATTCTTGAAGGATTCACCCAAGTTGGGTCATCAATTTCTTAGGAGGCAAGGAAATATTTATCCTCATTTTGTGATACCATTCAAGGTTGCTGATCAAGTGGTTAAATTTTATTACCATTTAGCATTACCACCATAGATAACATTGATACATAATGTGTTCCACGTATCGTAGCTGCAAAAGTATATCTTTGATCCATCTCATGTTTTGAGATGAATTGATATTGAGATTAAAACTGAATTATCTATAATGGAATGACCAGTTAGGGTTGTTGATTATGAGACCAAGAAACTTCATGGGGGGACGATAACTCTGGTCTATGTGCTATTGAATCGTGGTTCAGATTCTCATGAGACGTGGGAGAGGGAGGCACTGATGAGATAGTAGTGACATCATATTTTTTATGATGGGGATTCTTCGTAGGCTTTCTAGGGATATAATGTTTTTATGGTGGAGAGAATGGAACATCCTATTACTATTTTCTAGTATTTCTAAACCCTCTTGGGTTAAATTATTAATATCTTAAGTGGAAAAAAAAATTTATCAGTGAAATAATTTGATAAATTTTCTAAAATACTAAAATACCAGTTATCATCTTATAATATTCAATTGAATACTTTTGGGGTTCGACACTGAGTTTGTCTGAATTTCTGAGGCCCGTAAAATCTCCAAAAAGGTAGAATAAAAATAAAAATTAATATTATATCAAGCACGAACAATTAATTCAAAATAATTGAATAAATCCAAATGTTGTGTTGTATTAGAAATATGAAATCACCGATGGGTCCGGGATGTGATGTTTATCCTAGGAGGGGGATAACATTTTTAATCGTTGGACGTCTGGGAAGCTCACTCTTGATAAAAAACATTTTATTTTTTATTAATTAATTATTATGTTTTTTAATTAAGAAATAATTAATATCTCTCAAATGGTGAGTTTTAAGAAAAATCCAAGACCACTGTTCAGTTCGAAATAGGGTGTTTACCCTAGGCATGGTGTAACATTTATACGCAATGGACGTTTCATCAAATCGCTAATTAATTTAATTTATTTTATAAATATATTAATTAATTTATTTTTTAATTAAATAATCAATTGAAATACATTTTTCATCTTCTTCAATGTGGGGTTTCCACCATTAATGCCCCAATAGTTTTCAAAATCATTCGTTCTTTGACCATTTTGAACGGTTTCTATTTCAATGACTTAATGAAGATGAATAAAATAATCCGCATTAATTTGTAGGTGAAACCATAGATTAAAATAGGTGTTTTAATTTGGGGTTTTAATTGATTCATTTTTTGGTGATAAAATAGCCGAACCACACACCTACTTTATCACTGCTGGTAGATCTCATCGTCTCAGAATATCCTAACCTCCCTTGAAGACAATTAGTTCTGATGATTAGGTCCAACTGATGCACGTACCCCCCCCCCCCATTTTCGATCTGCCTCGTGCTACACTTGGAAAGAAGTCTATGTATTTTGTGTTCATTTTTTTTCATTTTTATATTATTCCAATATTTTAAATTCAATTTCTTCTACATTATTGATTGGAATTACACACCATTGGTGTCTTGGGATTCATATCGAAGAGAAGAACCTAAATCATATTTTTTATTTGAAGGTAGTTATGTATTGTTCTTTATACTTTTTGACATTTTGAATAAACAATTTAAAATAAAAATATAGAAGGATTTTCTTTAAAAAAAATTTATGAAGGATAGAAATATTAATTCTTTTTTCAAAAAATAATCTATAAAATTATCAGAAGATAATTATTAAATTATAAATGTATAATTGCATCTAATTATTAAATGATAATTTATAGAAACAAATTATCATAGTATGTTTGCAGAATTATCGAATGATAAATTATACAAATAAATTATCAAAGAATAATTATGTATTATCAAATAATTAATACAAGAAAATATTAAATGATGATTATTAAAAGGATAATTTCATATATTTATCAAGTGATAAGTTATTAAAACTTCTAAATAAAAATTAATTTAAATCATCAAAGGATAATTTAAAAAAAATAGTTATATGATAATTGTAATTTTTATCAGCGAATTTTTATCAAAAATTATTAAAGGGATAAAACATTGTATTATTTTGTGTAATCTACCTAAAATTATCAACTGATATTTTTTTGTGAAATTAAAATAGTGTAATTATTGAAGGACAATTTTTAACACATCTGTTGTTTTGAAATGATAAATTAAAATTAGTCAAGAAAGAAAATTATTGTCACATACGAGAATCTAAATGTTTATTTGAGAATTATTCAAGAGAGAGAAAATATCAACACATGTGATGTTTTAATTAATAATTTTAAAATTATCCAAGAGATATAAGACATCATCGTATTTTATATTTTATTTATTTTTGAAATAAAATTGTGGTTTTTGTTCTAGGAAACCCCTAACATACCTCGATCATCGACGCACTGACATCTTGAGACTTTAACATGACACATTTGGCAATAAAAAAGTCATGAAGTGGTTTTTTTGACATTTTAGGTAGGTGGTTCCATCCCAATTATCCAAATTTATTAACCTTTAATTGATTGATTGATTTCAATTGTTGATTTAAATTCAACTGCTTAGACTTTCTTCAATTTATTTGATAAAGTCAAATTCTTGTGAATTGAAAGATTTGAAATGGTTTTGGCCTGAGAATTTGGAAAAACACCTATTATATTTAATTGGGGTGTGTTTTTGTAAATTGGTTAAGTTCAATTGTTTAATTTAAAATTTGAATTTGATGGAAATGATGGAATTGTTTTTTAATGGATTCCAAACAAGTGAAAAGGTGTTAAAATATCTTGATAGAAACCCAGTGGTTTTTTATTGTGAATGATTCATGTTTTTTATTAAAACCTGTTATGGTTTTTAAATATAAAATTGGAATTGAAATGGAACAATTGAATTTAATTGTACTTTAAGTAGTCTTAAAATAAATTGAGCATAATTTATTTATTAAGAGAATATACAATCCTTAGGTAGTTAGTGAGTTATTTGGACACACTCTATGCTATTAATACATTCTAAAACATACATGTTGTGGGTCACATCCCCGATGGGATAGTGATGAATCACCATTGTCCAGTGTCATAGGTATGTGTTTATACACATTTTGCTGAGTTAACTTAGAGAATTCAGAGTCCTATAGCCATAAATACTATCATACCTATTTGGAAGATATCCATGTTTCTTTCTTGTTATTTATATTAGAGATATAAATTTATGTCTATGCTTTTGAACTACATTAAATTACTGCTAAATTTACATAAAATATTTTTTGTAACTGTGTTATTTAATCTATTGTTTTAGAAATATTACATAACATGTAAAGTAATGCCTCTTCTTAAAGTTTTTTCCATCATTTGAACTTTATAGCATGATTTGTTTAAAATATTATTTGAAATAAAAAATTTCATTAAATAAAAATGGGTAGAATTATTTTAGTTAATCTTTTATTGGAGTATGTTATGGAATCCTTGGTGTGATCCTACTAGGAATTTTTTCTCACACCCTAATTTTTTGTTTATGTGTTTATCGACTTTCTTCTTCCAAATTTGATAAAGGGGATAGGATCTCTTGGTGGTGGATCCAACTATTGAAACATGTCATGGAGAGTTGGGTCAATAGGGACTTGGGATATTTATCACATGTTTTGGTACTTGGTTTATAGTACTTTGTGTATGTTTATGCCTTATTATATTCTCGTACACCACTCCCAGTGGAGTTTATTTTTTTATGAATACTGGCATGCTTGTTTTTCTACTACACTGTTAGTAGAAAATTTGTTCCCACATACAACATTTATGATGATAGGTGATAGTCACCGACCCATGATGATCGGGAATTCCCTTCAGGCTATTCTAGGTCTGACTCGATTATTGGGTTACTATAGTACCCAGGCAGGTTCATGATAGGGTCCTTCCATTATACACATAAAGTATATGAACTAATGGTTCCTTGATGGTAGTTCTAGATACATTGGGGGTCTTAAATAATCTTGATTCAAACCTAAAAAATTATCCTTTTGGTATATAAAACCATGGGAAATTAGTTTTCTATGAAGGCTATGGACCCACCTAACATCCAAGAGGGTGATGATAGAATGGCCATCTAATTCTATAAGAATATAACCTCTTCCTAGAACCATACACATAATGTTATTAAATAATATTAAATCTCCGTATACTCTCTAAACTAACATTAGGAAATATTATATGGAAGGACACATGTGAAAGGATCAACCTATGTGTAGAACCCACACATTTGTGTGTACATGTCTATCTACATTTAGAACATCATCAGTTTCATAACCAAAATCCAAAAACAGGGACTGGTCAATTTGGTCTTCATCCTTATGATTTATTTTGGTTTCCTACACTCGACTCATATGTTCCCAGGCATACCAAATCTATAACATACATCTTTTCTATACTTAGATTTTGATCTAGGTTTGGGTTGGTTAATTTTTTCCATTTATATTAACCAATTTATTTCTATTTACCCTTTTACTATATCCTCCATCTGGTAATTAAACACTTAGTATTACCTTTAATTTTTGGGTTTTAAATGTAACTCCATAGAATGAAAGTAAGATTTAACCTCTTCAAGGGGAATAGATTTAGATCTATACAACATATACTACTGTGCAATAGTAATTGTGAAGAGAAAATAATAGGATCATTTATGGACCCTCATCATTAATAATAACATTAATATTGGACAAATCAAGAATTATATGATTAAAATCATCCAAATGAGATTTACTAGAGACACCATAACACATGTTAAAGGTGAACATGCGATGTTTATTATAATATATACAAACTAAATATGCTATTATATTAATTTTTTTCTAACTTCACCCATATACGAGAAAAATTATATTCAAAGGAAACTTCACAAAGGACCATGTCACAAAGAGACCACAATATAAAACTATATTCCACAAAAACAATGTTATAAGGGACATATTGATATGTTGTAGAGTTATAGACCTCAAAATTAACAGATACAACAGGTTTATTTGGTCCATATAGTGCATCTATGTAACGACCCAGACATTCATTAATGAAAATTCCTCTTGATCTAATTAAATATATTTTTAAGTAAAATAGATATATAAAATGGAACATCATTGTTTTTATGTTTTTTGATTTTAAAATACAATTAAGAATTGTGACCATTGCTAATATAGTCGTTGAATAGTGATCACATGATTATTATAAATATATGGCCTTAACAAATACAATTTACTCTGACAATGGAAGTGATGGCCTCATCTAGTAGACTTTCCCCATACGAAGCCCATCTATCAGAACTCAAAAAGGAGGTTGCTTCATTGGGATTATCTATTGACTAATCCAAATCCAAGATTGAATATGTTAAGGTTGAGTGGAACCGCCTTTGAGAGAAGTGGAAGTTGATAGGGATTACCACCCGAGCAACGTTATCCAAGCCACCCCAAGAGTCTCTCACCATTGCACACCTTACTTATCGGTCTTATATGGGTTCTATAAGGTTTTATGTAACAAGACCATAGCACCGTTATTATTTTCATTACTTTGTATATAATAATGAATATAAATTCATATTATTATTATTACTTTGTAAATATTTTTTAAAGTAAAAAAATAGTATTTTTAGTTAATATTCAACTAAGAAATTTATTTTGATGAATTAATGGATTTTTGAATTAAATAATATATTATTAAAATATTATTATTATTAAATTACTTTTTATTAAATATAAATGATCTTATAATTTTATGATGGAAATTGTAATTTTTATTAAGGTTCGAAAGTTGTTTTTTGTCAAAAACCCATGATTTTTCGAAAAATGTCTATTATTATTTTTAAAGTAAAAAAGTCCTTATTTATAAAATTATTTAGATAAAATAAATATTATTTTTTGGAATAAGGGTGTCAAAATTATCTGACGTTGAATTTTTCATAATTTTCTAAGATAGTCGAATTTTAGGGTAAAAATTAAATACCGTTTAAATATATAATGTTTTTTATGTCATCATAATTACTCAATAATGATGTAATGAAAGAATATAAAGATTATTATCGCCCAATATATTTTTTAATATTAAAATAATGTGATTTTGTGTTCATTTTATTTATTTTAAAAAGCTTGACTGGACCCTTCAAGGCTTATAAAACATTTTGTCTTTTTAAAATTTTTTCCTTGAGAGTCTAACTCACCTACACATAAGTAAACCTCTTAGTTTAAGAAGTTTGGGTTTTGGTATTAGGAAATATTGTTTTCCACTCCTATTTGGAAAAAACCATTTGCAAAAACCATTGGCTGGTTTGTGGTTTTCATTAGCTTAATGTGAGGTCTCCCAAACCAAAATAATATATAATTCCTTCTCCTTTCCTATATTAACCCACCCAAGCCCCCACTTCCTCTTCAAAAAAAGCCTTTGGAGTTCATCCAACCTCTTCCATCTTCTTTATAAAATCCTCCCAAGGCTCCCCATTCTCCCATGAAGCCTCTCTCAAGCTCTCCCAAACCTTTGTAAGCACACATCCAAGTAAGGGTTTTTCTCCTTTCTTATTTTTGTCCAATTTTCATTAAGTTGTTATGCCATTTTAATTTCAATTATAAATATTGGTTTATGGTTTATCACCTCCCCCATAATTCCCTCTGTATGTTTTAATTATAGGATACCCCTTTCTCTCTCATAAAATTCCTCCCATGTACACCTGTTACTATGCAGAAATTTCAAAAGGAATTTTTCTCTCCTCATTTACATTCAAGAAATTCTTTTGTATCATGAATCTAAATTCCATTACAATTGTTGGGACATGTATCTATATTAACCCCTTACTGTGAGTTTCATGTAAATATGATGAGAAACCCCCTTCTCTCTCATCAACAATTTTTAAAAATTCTAATGTCACGCCGTTATGCTGTTGAAATTGCACCACATTTTTTCAAGCCAACGTCATTGTATAGTGAATACCATACCCGTTTCTCTATCAAGGGTATTAACCTTTATGAAAATTTACATATGGATTATATAGATTCTTGTATGAATTCCACATTCATTTTTTGTGGAATAAATGATGATGTTTAAAGAATCCATGTTTTATGATCCATGTGGCAATCTTATGCATGGAATAAAATGGTTAAAAAGGGTGTGCCCTAATAGCTCTCCAATGCATTGGGTAATGTATAGTATAATGATATCTCATGTTTCATGAGTGCTGACTCATTCTAATTCAACTGCAATGATATTTTACCCATTATTCATGTGTAATGAGGATTTACTAATTCTCCATGTGCAATGATCCTTGGCTCATGTTAATTCCATGTTAAGTGTTGTTGCCACATTTCCCATGTTATGATTATCACACCTTATCAAGATTGTATGATCATGTTTCTCTTGTGATCCATTGATATTAATATTGTATAATATGTATTGTATTCCCCTTTTTATTCTATGTTTATTCCCTTACGGGGTTTTATAGCTCACCCTTTTCTTATGCATGTTCTCAGGTCATCCTAAGAAATGCTAAGTATGATGACATGTAGTGGTCATGTAAAGGATGTTTTCAATAAAGATGTTGTATTTCACGTTTTATGTTTTTATGTAATGATCCTAAGCCCTAAATAAATCATACCTCTCTATCTTACATGTTTTATCAAGTGAAATTTATGTAATAAGTCATGTTTAAGTGTGTAATAATGAACAACGTTGTCATAGTTGGTATCAAAGGATAGGTTTAGATATTTTTCGGATTATGATTAGAAAACCCTAGTTTAGACTTAAATACAAGAATTTGTATAATAAAAACATCCCTATGTTATTTTGAGTATTGGGTAAGTGGTTTATCAAGAAAATATATCCTTGTCAGGATATGAGCAGGTAGAGGCAGCTCGGGCATAGATATATGCAAGGGGTAAAACCTGAAAAACTACTTTGAGCTAGATTCGAATGGGAATTGGTTCATGACAACGGGATTTATGGCACTATTGGTTAGGAAAATCTCTGGGGATATGCATTGGTAAATTCACAAGATTAGTATTAACCCTTATTAAGGGAATTAGAAAAATTCCAATAAGAATATATGTTTAGAATGTAGATCATGGATTACATATATTGAAGCCTGTAGTTTCATAAGTTAATGAATTAAAATTTATTTATAATTTATCTTTTTTTTCATTTGGATTACCTTTTATGTGTTTCACGGTTTAAGATACTCATCCCTATGTATTAAATAGATAGTGTAGAACCATATTCAAAAAGTGAAAGATAGTGTTATCACCCATAGTTGTACGGATTCTTTTATATCCTGAATGTTTAGTAGAAAAATCCCAGAACCACCACAAATCATTGAAGTGAAGTTGTCGGTGTGTACGAAAAATGGGTAAATCATTGCATCCCATGAATATAACCCCTCCCCTATCATAATCTCTGGATTTAAATTCCCTGAGACCCTCATCATACTCCCTCTTGTTGAATATTATGCAATTATTGGAATGGATTGGATTTCCTTATATAGAGACAACATAAATTTATGTGATTGGGAAATCACTCTCCATGTAGAGAATTGACCCACGATTCTTTACAAGTGTAAGGAGGAGGATGAATCTTTTTTAGCTCAATAATCTCAAGTATGGATATTACTGCCCTATGAGCACACGTATCTAGATCAGATGATTGACTCCAAGGAAGCAACCATCCTTAAAGACATGCCTATTGTGAGGGAATTAACCAAAGTGTTTCCTGAGGAATTTCATGGTCTTCCTCCAATAAGAGATGTTGAACATTCAATTGATCTTAAACCTGGGTCATTACCAATATCCAAGACTCCATAAATAATGGATATTTTATAACTTGAGGAGCTGAAGAATCAACTATAGGAGAATCACGGTAAAGGGTTTATATGCCCAAGTGCTTCACCATGGGGTGCACCAGTCCTCTTCATCAATAAGAAAGATGAGTTAGTGCACCTTTTCATTGATTATCGTGAGCATTAAAAAACCATGATAAAGAACAAGTATCCCCTCCAATGAATTGATGACTTGTTCAATTAGCTGTGTGTATCACAATACTTCTCCAAGGTGGAATTTTGGTCAGGATATTATCATGTAAGGGTGAAGAAGGAAGATATCCCCATGACTGCTTTTCGTACAAGATACGGGCACTATGAATTCATAGTCATGCCTTTTGGACTCGCTAATTCTCTAAAAAAATTCATGGCCTAGATGAATAGTGTATTTAGAGATTACCTTGAAAAAATTGTTGTAGTATTTATATATGATATTATGATATACTCCAAAACATAGGAGGATCATGAGGAACATCTAAGAACAGTATTAGAGACCTTGCAGAAGGAGAAGATTTATAAAAAGTACATCAACTGTGACTTCTGGTTTAAGGTGGTCTCATTATTGGGCCTTATCATCATAAGAAATGGGATATATGTGTATCCCTCAATGATAGCTATAATAAAGGGATGGATGTGGCCAACTTCGGTAATGGATATCCGTAGATTCTTGGGGTTAGCTGGATATTATCAACGATTTGTGAGAAATTTCTCAATATTTCCCAACCCTCTTACCAGGATAACTCATAAGGGAGCAATGTTTTCTTGGAGTGATGTATGCAAAGAATTTTTAAAGGAGTTAAAAAAGAAGTCTTATCATCGCACCCGTGCTCACTTTACACACAACTGGATTCATTTTTGTGGTATTTAGTGATGCGTCGAAGAAGGGACTGGGATATGTGATGATGCAAAATGAAAAAGTTATTGCCTATGATTCATGTAAATACAAAGTTCATGAGCAGAACTATCCAACACAAGACCTCGAGTTGGCTGCAATGATCTTCATTTTAAAAATTTGGTGGCATTATCTCTTTGCTGAGATGTGTGAAATATACATTGACCACAAAAGCCTCATGTATATATTAACACATAAAGAGGTGAATATGCACCAATAAAGATGGATAGAGATGATAAAAGACTATGAATGCTCAATCCATTACCACTGTGGGAAAGCAAACAAGGTGGAAGAGGCTCTATGTATAAAGGACCCAATGATTATATCATTGATGAGAATTCAAAAGGATCCAGTCTTCATTGATTTGATGAAGATTGACATGGTAATCATAAAGAAGGGAACATCATAAATCCTTTCACAAATGATTTATCAACTATATATTTTGTAAAGGTTAAAGGATACTCAAAAGGATGACGTGGGAATTCCGAAGAAGGTGGAAGCTATCGGAAAAAGGGAAATCCTAGAAGTTCAATGTTAATGAAGGAGTTGTGCGATTTGGGGAAAGACTATGTGTTCCATCAAGTCTGGAGCTAAAGAAGAAACTTTTGGATGATGCACATAGATCAAATTTCACTATTCACCTTGGAAATACAAAGATGTATTGAGATGTATGAGAGCATTATTGGTGGGATAATATGAAGAAGGAGATCGCTGAATATACATCAAAGTGTCTAGTGTGTTAGGAAGTGAAGGCAGAGAGACAGAAGTCTAAGGGAATGATGCATCCATTACCCATACCATCATTGAAATGGGAGAACATCACCATGAACTTTGTCACCAGAATTCAGATGAAATCCAAAGGCAATAATTCAATCTGTGTTGTTGTGGATCATCTTACAAAGTCTACACACATCACTAAAATTCTGGAGTATTTCTCATTGGATCAACTGGCGCAGATATATATCAGGGGAGTCGTAAGGAATCATGTATTACCACTATCTATTTTTTCAAATTGAGATCCAAGATTCACATCTATGATTTTGAAGAGTCTTAATCATGCTCTGAATACTAAGATAAACTTCAGTATGGGTTATCATCCTCAAACTAATGGCCAATCCGAGAAGACTATCCAAACACATGATCACATGTTGAGAGCATTCTCAATGGACTTCAAAGGTGTAGGGGATCAACATCTTCCTCTGGTTGAGTTCTCTTATAAAAACAGTAGACAATCGAGCATCCCTATGGCACCATATGAAGCCCTATATGGGAAGAGGTGCAGACCACCGACATGTTGGGATGAAGTCGGTGAGCGTAAGATTCTAGTACCAAAAATGGTCATTGAAATAGTGGATAAGGTGAAAATCATTTAGAATAATATCAAGGAAGCCCAAGGTTGTCAGAAGAGTTATATAGATCAATATCAATGATAACTTGAGTTTAATGTTAAAGACAAGGTATTTCTATACATATCTCCATGGAATAAGATCATAAGGTTTATAAAGAAATGGAATTTAATTCCTTTGTACATCGGCCCCATCGAGATTCTTGATTGTTTCAGGGATGTGGCATATCGATTGACACTTCCACCTACCATGGATAAAGTACATGTTGTATTTCATTTCTCCCTATTAAGGAAGTACATACAAGACACTTCACATGTACTCTCTTTAGAGGTAGTACTGTTAGAGGATGATCTTTATTATGTGAAGAAACTAGTGAAGATCTTGGATTGTAGATAAAAAGTTCTACAAAATAACACAATTCCCCTCATCACGGTGTTGTGGTGAAACCACAAGTTTCAAGATGAGATGTGGGAATCAGAGGTAATTATGAAGTAGAGTTACCAAAAAAAATTAGTGTGGGAAAAATAAATTTTAATGGAAAAATTTCTTAAGGGGGGAAGATTGTAATGACCCAAACATTCATTAATGAAAATTCCTCTTGATCTAATTAAATGTCTTATTATGTAAAATGGATATATAAAATGTGAACTTCATTGGTTTTATGTTTTTGGATTTTAAAATACTATTATGAATTGTGACCATTTCTAATATAGACGTTGAACAGTGACCACATGATTAGTATAAATATAGGGCTTTAATAAATCTAATTTACTCAGACAAAGGAAGCGATGACCTCATCCTGTAGACATTCCCCATAAAAATCCCATTTGTCAAAAATTGTAAAAGAGGTTGTGTCTATGGTCATATCTCTTGATGAAGCCCAAGATGAGCTTGAATATGTTAAGCTCGAGCAGAACCGCCTACAAGAGAAGGGGAAGTTGATTGAGATTACCACCCGAGCATTATTATTCGTGCCACCCCAAAATTCTGTCACCATCACACACCTTACTCTTCGGTTTTATGTGGGTGTTATAAGGGGTTATATAACTAGACCATAGCACCATTATTATTTTAATTATTTTGTATATAATAATGAATATGCATTCATTTTATTATTGTTACTTTGTAAATAGTTTTTAAAGTAAAAATAATAGTTTTAGTAATATTCAACTAAGAAATCTATTTTGAAGAATTAAAGGATTTTTGAATTAAATAATATTTTACTAAAATATTATTAATAATAATAAGTTACTTTTAACTAAATATAAATTATTGTATAATTTTATGATTGCAATTGTAATTATTATTAAGGTTTGAAAGCAGTTTTTGTCAAAACCCTTAAATTTTGGATAAATGTCGGTTTTTATTTTAAAAGTAAAATTTTAAATATTTAGATAATTATTTTGATAAAATAAATATTATTTTTGGAATCAGGATATCGAAATTATCCAACAATTAATTTTTCATAATTTTGTGAGACAATCGAATTTTTGGGTAAAAATTAAATACCATTTAAATATATGATGTATTTTATGACATCATAATGGCCCAATTGTAGATACCCAAGATTGATGTACATGGAAATTAAATTATTATTTCAGAATAATTAATACATAACAAGAACCAACACTCAATGACCAAAATAGTTTAGTGTCTTTGGAAACTCGGATCAGAATCTTCTAATCATGGTGAAAGATCATGAACATCTCCCATAAAGATCTTCCCCTTTTTTCATACCTAAACCATTTCATTAAATCCTAGGGAAATGAAAAAATATAAAGGGGGAGATAAAATGATCAGTAATGGTAATCATGGTGAAAATAAAACAAATCATATACATTTGAACTTAAAAAAACATTAACATAATGTTTAAACATCAAAATCTTTAAAATAAATCTTGGCAGTTCATAAGGATTATATTATAAAGGAACATTAATCATGATAAAATATCATGGGAATAAAACATGTAATTGTGGAAAACCATTAACCACATGATATGATTTCCATAGTAGCCAAGACATTGCTTCCAAGAACATCTTAGTGGACAAAGTCCCTTACTGAATCGAGTTCACTCCTCGTTCCAGTCCTGTATCATTGAACCGGATTAACTTGTCATTCCAGCCATGTCTATCTCATGAGATATAAATCTTTACCCAATGCATTGGAGGGAGATATAGGTCCCACCCATCTCATAATGAAATCATTCTTATTTGTGCCACAAAATAAACAAAAATCATTAATCATAACTGAAAGAATAAAATAGCTTTCATAAACATCATCCCATCATAACATAATCCATAGAAACAAATGGATATAATTTCATAATAAGAAAAGTGAAACCATTTAAATCATAGAGACATTATACATGAAACATACACATATGGTGTAGCGACCAGAAATTTTTTAATAAATCTTGTTTGCTAATTTTGTGTGTTATTTTATTTCATTTGATAACGAGAGTATAATTAAAATGAGACTGTTGGGTTTTGACTGTTATATGACTGTTGGTCAATATGACCGTTGTAAACTAAACTTTTTGATTATTATCTCTAAATACAAGTGATCTTGGTTAATTAATATAGAATGAAGATTTGATGGCCTCATCCAGTTGACTCAGGCCAATCGAAGCCCATCTAACGGAACTTGGGAAGGATGTAGCACCACTGGGCTTTGCTCTGAACCAAACCCAAGCTGAACTACATCCTGTGAAGCTATAACGGAATCTCCTTCAAGATAAGTTCAAAACTATAGAAATTACTACTCACGCAATGTTGTCCAAGCCGCCCTCAGATTCTCTCACCTTAGCACACCTTGCACATAGGTCCTATGTTGGGGTTATAAGGGGCTATGTAAGGAGACCGTAACTGCTTTTTGTAATCCATTGAGATAAATAAAATTATGTTTTATTCTTATTGTGATGTTTGTAAATTTTTTATTTTCTGGATAAATGTAGGATTTATATTATTGATGAATTTTGAAAAAGGATATTAAAAATATTTATGTAAACCTTAAATAATAAAAAATGAGTAATGATTTTCAAAAAATGGTCTTCTGTAGTTTTGTTCATTATGAAATTTAGAGTCTAATAAGATCAACATAATTTTTGGTGAATATTAAATTATGAATGGTTATTATATGATTAGGATTAGTAATGTGAACAAATGGATTAGTAATCTCACTTAAAGAAAGTATTAAAATAATATAGGCGCCTTGATTAAGTAATGTGATTCAACAAAATAGGTAAATAACTGTTTCAGAAATTATTACTCAAGTCTTAGTTTTTTAGATTGAATAGTGTTTTTTAATTAAAAATTTAATTAAAAATATTTAGAAAATTATTTTTTTAAAATTGAGTTCATTTTTGAACACAGAGCATCGATGTTATGTTAAGGTAATTTTTGGGGATTTTTCTGAAAAAATGAATTTTCGATGCATAGTGTATTTATTTAAAAATTAAATTAAAAATAATTATAGAAAATATTTTTATAAAATGGAGTTCATTTTTGAAATCAGAGCATCGATATTTGGTAAAGGTGAAATTTTGGGATTTTTCTGAGAAAGTTGAATTTTTGATGAATAGTGAAAATACAGTTTTTAAGTTACGGGTGTTTAATGACATCATTATATGATTTATTAAGTATGTAATAAATATGGTAGACTTATGAATAATAATATGAGGTATTATTTGTCCCAATTGGACAATACCATGGGAGAATACCATGGGAAAGCCCATTTTTTTGCCAATACCACCTATGAGGTGTCCCTTGGCCATTAATGCCTTGTCCCCTCACTCTCCCTATAAATACCAATCTATTATCTCATAATTTCAATTACAAAATCCTCCTCATTGAATTTCTGGTCTCCTTACCTCCAAAAGTGTCCTCCCAAGGTTCCCTCAAGCCTCCCAAGGTCCCAAACTTCAAAATTTCAAAGTTACTCTTCAAGGTAATGTATCCTACCTCTCTCTTTCTTTTCATGTATTCTTTTTTATTCCATTTATATTAAGCTCCATGTTATTGTTTTGGGGATATTATTTTATATTAATCATACTATCCTTTTCATTTTCATATTATGAGATAACCCCTATTTCTCTCATCAATTCATTTTACGAATGTTCAAGTGGCGCCATTATGCTGCCGAATTTTTGTAAGGGATTCTTTCACCCTTCTCATTTTCAAGTTCTATTATCATCTCAAGTCTTTCAAGATAATTTTTATTATTTTGGGGTCAGTTATCAATATCTATCATACATATATTTTATGTTTATATGATGAGAGATCCTATTTGATCTCGTCAATTACCTTTTTGAAGTTTTATGTGACGACGTTCAGCAGCCGAAGTTTCATAAGAGAAATCTTATTTTTGTCTTCTTCCCATGTTTTTTATTTCATATGGTATATCTTTTAAATTTCATTACCATGTTCTTATATCCTCTTTATTCTTCTCCCATACTATTTTATGGATTATTTATTAGTGGGTGACCTATTTCC
Organism: Viscum album; assembly: GCA_963277665.1. Taxonomy (NCBI): domain Eukaryota; kingdom Viridiplantae; phylum Streptophyta; class Magnoliopsida; order Santalales; family Viscaceae; genus Viscum; species Viscum album. The sequence continues at coordinate 1,561,877,956 of OY728156.1, forward strand.
ACTCTCTTTTCAATGTTTTATAAAACCCTGATATATAGCCGTTATGCTGCAGAATTTTCATCTTAAAATGTCTTTCTCTTTTTCTCAAATTCTTTTATTTTATTAAGTTAATAGTGAAAGATCTTTATTCTATATGGGTATTCAAATAAATATCAAAATTCTCCTTTTTAAATTCTAGGATTTACATACCTGAAACCCCCTTTCCTTTTTCTGTGGGTTTAAAGTGACCTAAAGATCATGTGTTAAAAGAAGTTTTTAAAATGATATGATTATGAAATGAAACCCACTTACTTTATGCTATATAAGTTATTTATGAAATTTTTAATGATTATATATGTGGATCAGATGATAATAAAGGTAAATTTAAGGGTTCTCCCTAATAGCGCTCCAATGCATTGTGTAATGATGTAACCACTAGAGATTATAATTTTAATGATACCTTGGTGAATAACATTGGTAATTTCAAATGACACCTTGGGGATGGACCTTGTTGATATGTTCATGATTTTCTAAGTAAAATGTTGTACCCACATATTAATGTTATGAATCATGTTCTTTCCATTATGATATTCCTCATGATCTCTTTATCATTCTTTAAATCTATTTATTATGACTTTATTGATGTATCTCAAGTTCACATGTTAAATGTTTCCCCTTTTTTCCCTTACTGGGCCTTATGCTCACCCTTTATTTTGATGTATTTCCCCAGGTTATGAGATGCAATAATGAACCTAGGATGAACTTAACGAGAATCATTTCATGTGTTTAAGAATAATTTCTTATGTTTTCATGTTTTAAGTTCCTGGTTTCCAAGACACTAAACCTTAATAATCCTCAGTTTTGTATATGTAGTGAAAAGTGTATGTTATGAAAAAAGTCTGGATGCTATAGTTGGTATAAAAGGGAGGTTTAGTTATTTTTGGAAATTAGGATATGAAAATTTTTGGAAGAACCCTATAGACGAGTTTAAATATAGGAAATCAACCTGGTATTTTGATGAGTATTGAGTAAGTGGTTTATCAAGAAAATACATCCCTGTCCGGATACGAGCAGTTAGAGGTGGCTCTGTAATTGATGTACATAGGGGTAAAATCCAAAAACTCCACTTGAGATAGAAATGAACAGGAACTGGTAGATGACAATGTGCCTCGCAACACTCTTGGTTACGACACTCCCGGGGGGATATGCTTTGGTAAATTCATAGGCTTAGTATGAACCATTATTAAAGGAACAAAGATAAAATAAAATAATGATTCACATAAGAATATATGATCATGGGTAACCTAGATTGGAACCTAGGGGATCACAAGTTAGGATATACTTCTCTTCTACAAGTTTATCCTTCTATGCTTAAGGTTTCCTTTTCGTGATTATTGATTATGGATTTAAGCCCCACATTATACTTTTTTTAGTTAATGGCGGGAAATGGAAGAACAGGTCCCGACATACAATGTGATAGGAAATGTGACTCTTTCCCTATTAATGTGATAGAGATGACAAGAGATCTTGTTGAACATATTTTGATTATGCCAAACTAGGTATCAAAAATCACAATAAAAAATTGGTACATAGTTGAATGCCCAAATTCATCAAGGAAGAAGAAGTCAAAGACTCAAGGATGTTCATATGATAAAGTTGATAAGGGAAAGAAGACCCAATTTCATTTTTGAAAAAAGTGTGGGAAGAGGCACCAAGGAGAATGTCACAAAGGAACCAGGAAATATTTTATGTGTGGGAAGATTGGGCATAAAGTAGCCAATTGCTTTTAAAAAGGATAATGTGACGAATGAAGATAATGTTCAATCTAATGTACATTATACTATTCAATGTGGTAAATGGGGAGAAATTTTACATTATCCAAGGAAATTCTCTCTTGGAAGTGATGAGATGAATGATGATCATAAAAAATATTCAATGAAAATGGAACAATGCAAGTCCTACGCTGAGATGGATTATGATGACTAAAGTACATGTAACTTCTTCGCAAAAATTGTCTATGTCATGTTGTATTTTAGTTCGTGCCTTATGAGCATATCATTAATTTTTTATGAGAACATAGAGTCACTACCTAAGATGGTTTTATATCATTACGGAAAATATATATTGTTATGTACCACATGTTGATATAGTGATGATGTTCTTATTAAAAAAAGATGATTAGGGGATTAAAAGATGATAATTATTTTGGAAGATGTTCACTATTTTGGGAACCCTATATGATCGAGGTAAATAGATTACTACATTATTTTAATTAAGGATTAAAGGTTGACTTATATTTTGAAGAATCAATGAATTTAAGGTGAACTTATAGTAATTTAGGTTACTTATGGAAATGATTAACCTATCTTGGGTAAAATATGTTTAGGTTATGTTCATAGTCTCCAACATATCTTGGGGAAAATATTTTTAGGTTAGTTACTTTTGATGATATCCAGAAGTAATTTAGGTTACTTATGGAAATGATTAACCTATTTTCATATTTTTTTAGCATTGATTATGTCAAACCCACCATACCCATAAATTATTCAACATCTTTTCACTATTACACACTTATTTTTCTTTTTAAATATATCATAACAAAACTAGATTTAATTGTTAATGATATGAGGAAAATTCATATAAGGAAAAAATTATTTAAATTTATCAATCATTCTAGTATTATTTTGACATTTATTGAAAAAAATAAGACTTCCCACATTCATTCATTTTTTCCCAAAAATTATTGATCCTCTTCTTCCTATTTTTCTTTTCTTTTTCCAATTCGAATCTATTATAGACCAGTCCAATTTCATTTTTGATTTTGTGAAACATGTTATTTTAGAGGTAATATTTATTTAAATTAATAGATATTTCTATATGCAGTATTTTTTACATTTATTAAAATTATTCAACCCTCATGCATTCATCGTATTCTTCACTCAACCTAACACCATTGTTTAATTCTTAAAAATTTGTTGGTGTTTTTCAATTGGGTTCCCACACTACCATCCATAAAACATTCTGGGGATGAGTATAGATTTGGTATCCTTACTAGTAAATATGATCTATCACTTGGTTGATCTTCATCACTAATATACACTATAATATTTTAATTGAATGTCACATACTCTTATGAGTGAAACAATTCCACTCACTAACACCATGGAGAGAGGAACACACATTCCATTATCAACTATATATTGCAATGGTTCTTTTATTTTAAGCATACAAATAATATTTTTTTGTATGTATGAACTAATCCCAATTAGAATAAAATGCTAAAACTGTACTTCCATTTTTTACAGTGACTCAGGAATGTGATATTTCACAAACTGTATCTTCTAGATCAAACAACTGAAATCAAAGGAAAAATATCATGTTACCACAAGGTCTTTCGAATTGTAAGTATGATTTTAATAGACTAAAATGAATACTTTGGTGAATATATAATACTTTTATTCACTCATTTAATGTTTCTTTGTTACTCATTCTTGCTTTTCAAAATGATGTAGATATTTTCTAAGAAACAACACATCTCTTAAAGACATAGTATGTACAAGTAATTCTAGTGCACAATGTCTTATATTTCTATTATATATTTTTATTTATCAATTCCTCTTTAGTTAATCATGTTTCCTTGGTGTTTTTGAATAAATCATCTTTGATATTATTTTTTAAAGTGAGATGAAATCACTACATCTTATTTCCCTTAACCACTTATAGGTATGATCCTGAGGTTAGAAGTGTCAAAGTAGGGTATGTTATTGAGGTAACATAACTAGGATGATTTCAATCAATGGTTAATTTATTAGGTTTCCATGATGAATTGAGAATTTTATTTATTTTTAAATTACCAAAAATTTAACATAAGGAATTTTAATCTTCTTTTTTGACCTGGTAGTTTTGAGTGATAATGTACTAATGTTTTGTTTTTGTGAACTGACTAATATTATTTACAAGCTATTTTCTCCAAAAAAATAGAGGTTGGATGTCAATTTTAGGGAACATACAATTTTGACACTCTGTAATGTGAATTCATGTTAGCTATAAATTAGTTACACCACATTGCTACCTCCCACTATTCTCATAATCCATCTATTCTCCCCAGGATGATTCATAAAAATTTTTTAAATACCATTTTTCTTTTAGTTACAAACTCAGTCTATCATTATACGATCCAAATTTTTTTAAAAAATTATCTACTGAAAATAAAAAAAATTATGATACTACATACATGTTAATGAATGGTTATTTTTCCCTTATAATAGAAAAATAATAATAAATAACCTTTCCTATAATGTTTTCATCAGATAATAACTTGATTAGTCTTAATTAATAATTAATGATCTTTTATAATTTATGATGATCTCTTAAAAGATAAATACCCATGAAAGAAATTTTTATTTTTTAAAATTTTCTTTAAAATATGACCTTACATTTTGATTGTATATTTAAGAAAACCTTGCATGAATTATCCATTCCAATGTAGTTTATACTTCATTTATAAAATTTTTGACTTGCATGGATACATATGTCTTAATTTGTTGTACGTGTGATGTATGTAAAAATTCATTATTAATAAATATTTATCTAAAACTGAAAAATATTGAACCCCAAAAAATTCAAACCAATATTAATCCAAAATAGATCTTTTTCACTTCCTTTTGAATCATGTTGAAACTAATTCCCACACTCACATAACCATGGATTCAAAAATCGTTTAATCTAAAATATGATAAATCCCATGATAGTGGAATTGTTAAGGACTAAACTGGGGTCTATATTTTGGAAGAAACCTCGTGTATTTGATGTATATGATTTTGAGATGATAATGTGTACTTTTGTTGTAGGCTATGTTTCGGTTTTGAATAATTTTATTTTCTATTCCTCCATAATTTAATTAATGAGAAAGGGGGTGTACCGGGAATTTTTGATGAAGAATCTTAACACTCAACAAGAAGAGATCTTCTCCCTCCCTCTCTCGTAATCTAAAAATATCACGGTCCATGTCTGTGTATATATTTAGTTGGATAAATTTAATGATTTTAAATAACATGAAATACATAATATATATGAAGGATTAGTGGATGGTATAAGTGGGGTTGGTTAGTTGTTCTCTCTATATTTTTAATTAGACATCACACTATCTTTTTACATAACACATCATATTTCCCAGACAACATGGTAGAGGATTGGACTTATCATGTTTGTTTAGATCCTTTACAGAACACATCATTAATTATACGCTTCATTCATAGTAGGATATTTCTTTATTAAAACGATTATGTACATATTTTGGAAGATAATCATTTTCATTCAAAAATCATGCTACTTATATAAATAATCATTAATCAAATTTGGGTAAATGCATATAAAAAATGAGTAATCATATTTTTGAAGTGTTATAAAACTTTTGTTTATTTTGAATGATGTTTTCGTGTATAAAAAATACGTTGACCAAAACTTTGGCATGAAAAATATGATCAGGAAATAATATGTTTCCTACCATTAGATGATAAAGGAAATCCAATCCACCATTGAAAATATTAAAAACATTGATTCTAGAGTGATGTAAAAAAATTTATACTGTCATGGGTTGAGTTTCTTGACTTTTTATTATTGAGTAGTTTTTTATTATGTTTATAATTTTATGTATGAAAATTTGTTGATTCTCCTAGGGATCATCAATGCAAAGAGTGCCAATATTGGTTCACTTTTTTCAATGAGAAATTATTAAATGAATAGTCCATCATGTTTGAACTGGAATGTTGTTTTCTTCTAAATTCATTTCACAAGAAGGTACCAATAATGTTTAGGATGAAATGATTGGATTAGAAGGATTACATGATATGGGGACATAATGGTTAGTTTTCTTTGGTGCATTTAATTTATACAATTTATGTGATTATTTCTTAATGTTCCATTAGGAAGATGATTTGTTTGATTCAAGAGTTTTAAGATCTAATTAACAAAATTTATCATTTAATGATTTTACCTTGAAGTTGAGGGGTCACTTTGAAGCCCTGGTATCTCTAGGCCCCATGCGGAATAAAGAAATAACGATGGATGACCATGTGTGAGTCTTCATGGAGGTGGTGACCACTAAAATGATGTATGGGAGGGAGTTCAATCGGGGGATGGAGTTTCATCCATAAATGAATTCCCTCCTAGATTCCATAGTGTCTCCCACCATACTCTCTAGAATTACTTTCATGAGGGAGGTGGTTTTTATTCTCCATCTTTAGTCAATTAAAATAAAAATTAAGCATCACACATCTTTATCATCAGGAATCTGCCCACCATGTTGAATAGGGAGGCATGGAGGCTATCCTGGGAGATCTATGACCTCATATTGAACACAATTAGGGGTCAATATGAAGCACAACCAGCATAAAAGAATGAAATATTGATTTACCTAATGTGTTGTTCTATTTTCAATTTTGGACTCCATAAGAAACGTGGGAATATTATGATTAGTTATAATATTATGCTTCCAGTTCCACTGATTTATTAATAGAAATGTAATTCTATAAATGTTTCATTACCCTGATCTCTAAATATATTTGATTATTCTTTATAATTCCAAATTATTATTTTCACCCGAACTCCATCCTCTTTACATCATAACCCACTCACATCGATCCCCAAATTTTACATATCTTAACACCCTCCTCACCTATATGTTTGTGATTTCTCTTTGGTTTGTGTTTTATCCATTTTCAATGGATGGAACTTGTCAAGTAGCTTTGGGTAATGTTTCTACATAACTGATAAGTTCCATAAGTGGTTTTATAATTATTATTTTTCTATTTTCATCTAGAATTTACATCATGTTCCTAACTAAATTTCTTTGATATAATTTATGAGATGAAATTTGAATTTTTATAGTAGACATATAACTCGGTCTAAACAGTCTTGAAGAAACATATAAAATCATTTAATAGAAGAGGGGACCCTGAAAACTCTAACTTCTACATGGGGGACTTCTAGTTTGGAAGGTTCATTAGATTGGATGATGTTAAAACTATCTCTATTCATTTTAACAAGTGATATCAAATGAACATTATTATTGACTAATAATGATGAAAATACATGATAAAAAATTATATTTATATAACATCATTGCTATAGAGCTATAAATATTACATTCATTATTGTCACTATATTCTCTCTTGATCGATTTTCATATGCCTCTAGGAGAAATGTTTGTTGGGATTCTGCAGATGTAATCTTCCAAGATTATAATTGATGACACAATAGACGTATAAAGGAGAAAGGATGATTCTGATTCCTTGTATATATCTTGCCACTTTCCAAAATCCCTAAAACATATTCACCTTCAATCAAGGGATTCATCAAATGTGACCACATTTTGGAATTTTTCATGTGTAAAAATTTTGTACTTTAATATCTATTAGTATTCATGCATATTTGGACAACACTCTCAACATGTTGTGTCATGTTTTTTCAAATCCAGTATTTTGTGTTCATACTATTGTTGGGATCATTCAAATTTATTCTTTCCTTTATCTTTAATTTATTTTAAATAATAATTATTTTGGTTCGAATTGATTCTTGTGATTGTATATGTTGTAATCTTCATCTCTAATATGTTAAACCACTCATTTTCATTGTGTTTATGAAAAATTTCGCTTTCTAATGCACAAATTCAATTGAAAATTCATGATATTGTGATTTTCTATTACACATAGTAAATCGATCCCTTTTCTAATGTTTTTAGTAACTTCAAATTATGATCATATGAATGTGAATTTTTAATTAAATGATTATTCATTGAAAATGAACGAGTTCAGGAGTAGTTTCTAAATAGAATCAAATTATTTATATTTGAATAAATTTAATTATTAATCTTATAAATAATGAATAATATATAAAAATAATACTATTAGTCAGTAAATATGAAATTTTTTATAAAATAATTTTTTGTAATTATAATTTTCAATTTTTAAATTCCATTAATTAAATTAATGATATTATTTTAATTGTAAATAAATTAATATCGATATTTATTTGTGTTATTACTATATATATATAACATTTATATAACCACACACACACACATATATAATAAACATATATATTATTTTCCTGACTCGTGTGTTTGATTCTATGTACATATATTTATATAAAAATATATATACTACAACGAGATTTGTGAAAGTGGAAAGCTGAAAGTATTTCTATATATATTTATCATATATATCATATATACTCTTATCTGAATTAAATCAACTTTCATAAATGTAAACTTCTTGAAACACTAAAATTACCACCTTTATTAATATATAAATGTGCATTTGTGCGTTTTGATGTACCCGACGACATGTGTTCGTGTGTAATATGTGAACTCAACAAAAACATGTGTATATCCACATAGAATGTGCATATTTTTAATTTTATTGTAATTTATATATAATGTAAACTAAAATTAATTACTAATATATAAAAATTCTTATATTATTCAATATTTTTATATAAATAATAATAATTACTAATTAGAATAAATATTTAATTTACGAATTAATTATACTTTAAAAAATTGTATTAATTATTTTTATATTTTAATGTAAATTTAAAAAAATGATAAATTACATATAATTATACACATTTATTATTAAAATGTGTGTGTCTGTCTATATATATATATATATTTAAGGGGAGGGGTTACAAACTACAAACATGCACACATCCTAGTACCCAAATGAGCCATGCTTCATCACTACCTACTAGGATTGATCTTCACCCACTAGAACTTATTATTACATATTCATGTCCTAAAGGAAAACATTTTTAGGGATTCTAGGAAAAGATTATTTTACGCTCAAAGTCCTATATTTTTGGAAGCATTCAACCCCTCCTTTTTCCACTTTTTTACTAAGTATGCATACCAACATGCCACCTGACTATTTCACCTTATGAAACCTATATTGATAGGCCGGACTCTGACCATTTCTCGCCACATCATCAATATATTTCCTCTCCACACCTATTATGCTTCCTACGATGAGATCTCGACCACCTCATGGTCGATTAGTCGTTGCCCAGTCATTGACCACCGTTGTACAAACATGTGTTGGGTTGTTGTAACCCACATGAAACCATCTTGTGGGATGAAATCCCTCCCCCACCCCTAATTAGGGGGTCAGGGGTGAATCATGAACAAGGGAAATATGTTATATATCTTTCATAGTGGGAGATAACTACAAACATATTCTCATGATTATTAAGTCCAATATTTATTGTAATACATTTTTTCATTCCTTTTATGTTTAAAAATTATCCAATTATACCATCATAAATGTTTTTATAGACATGCACAATTTAAATTTCAAGTTTTATGTCCAAAATATCTAATAATTTATCTGACAAAAAATGAATGTTTCTTCCATGTATTTTTAAGACGACTAGAATATCATTTTTTTCAAATGTGTAATCCAGGTTTTTCACTTTATCATGATAATATTTAGTTGATAATGGTTGTGGGGAAAAATTGTACTCTTATAAACCATTAAATGTTTTATGAATCTTTGATAATGATGTTCCATTCACAAAAATCATTAATATCCAATGTACACTATTTTTCTTCCACTATGCAATTATTGATATGAATTCCCCTATATAAAAATTGTTATAGATTTATGTTCTTTAACACTATATCAATATAAGTATGTATGTATGTCTGTTTTCATGTTATAATTATCATTTAATTAGTATTATAAATATGTTTTAATATTTTTGTGTGTATGTATATATATGTGTGTGAGTGTTTTATATATAAAATTTTGAAAAGTAGAACCACTATAACATCATATAATTTATAATGGACAACAGTTTTGTTGAATTGTGACAAACTGATCATCACCTAGATTAAGTTGTGTTGACGGTGCCTATTGAGATAACAACTTTAATTTACAGTACCATGAGACGAAATCTATCGAAATTCCAATAACCACAACCCTTATCATCCCTAAAATCCTTTGTGAATTTTGATACCTTGTTTCCAAAAATCTATTGTGGGTTTTGGGAAATTTTTCTTATATATGGAAAATAAGAAAATATTTTTCAGAAAATATATATTTTGGGAAACTAATTCACTAACTAAGGATGGAAAATTGGGTGTTTTTGTAGAAGGATGTGTGAATTCCCAAACAACGCCTTCCCTTTTAGTTTTTTTTATTTTTTTTATTTCTTTTGTTTGTTATATAATATATTTAATATTTTCAAGTAAAGTAGTTCATAATATTTAAAAATAATTTTTAATATATTTAATATTTATTAATAATGTTGTAAATAATATTTAATGATAACAGCTTACATATTTTATATTTATTGTTAAATATAATATAAAAAATATTGATTAATATTATACATCATAAAATATAATAATCATATATTTAATATTTAGTAATATCTAGTACCCAACCCGTTAATTTTCATGACAAGATCATTTAGTTAATATTTTCATACACACTCATGATTTGGAGTTATCCTTTTGAATGATGCAATGTAAGAAGAGAAATATAACATTCAATAATAGACAACACCAAAAACAAATTCCAATCATTCATGATGTGTCATAAAATATTTTAAGAATAATTACATCATTGAAAGAAAAACTAATATATACTGAAATTGATATAGTTTCTACTTTTGCAATATAACAGAGGTTATAGAATGTTATAAATTGAAAACACATACATCATGATTCCCAAAAATCATTCCATATATAATCTAAAAAAAGTAATCATAAATTCTGTATAAATATTTTTTGTGTCCTGATAGAAATGGTGATGAGGCAATAAAAAAGTAAATTTGAAGAAACCTTGAAATATAACATTGGATGTATATGAATAAAAAATTAGATAAAAAAATTGATGAGTCATAGAATATTATATAAAGTCATATATAGTCATCATTGATGATAAAATAAAATAGAACATATGGGTTAATTGAATGCATATACAATAGTTAAAATAGGAAACATATTAGTGTGCATAGCATATTTTAAACTTGATTTGAAAGAAGACTCCATCATAGGTCTATGAAAAATTAAACAGTATCCTATTAGATATAATATTTTTAAAGTGGACTATAGATAGTTAAAAATAATAGAACAATCGAGTTTTGAGATAATAAGAATAGAAACTATGATTATAACATATAGATCTCTTAGATTTAGTGCACATTTGAGAATTAGATGGTGAAGATATTGCAAAAATGCATAGTCTAATAATATAATTATTTATTATTGATGAAAAAATTGATAAAACAGAACTATTAGAACGAATGTTAAAATTTATAAAGAATATTTTTTTGGTGATGTATGGACATCTATATATATATATTTTTCAATTCTTACTTAATATCATCTATATTTGGCAACATTACCACATGTGACTACATCACCAAACACATTTTGAGGCTCTCAACATAGGGTCCCCTCAATGTTATTATATTGAATGGTGGATGTAGGCAAGATGGGTATATGTGTAAGCTGTATTTAATGAATATGAATAAACTATATGCATATGTGCAATGTTGAAATATTGAATATTGGATAAAATAAGGTCAACACCTTATGGATAATAAATCCTATTTTGAATAGAAAAACCTTAAACAAAATACATAATCTCCAACTAATTATCTATACGAATAGAAACACATATTTTGAAATTTTAAACTGTATGAATATTTGTATAGAGTTGATGTTAGAGTTATAATTGTAGTTGAAGGGCATACAATGGAAGATAAACTATATGCACATATTTATAAACAATATTGAGATGTTTATAATAATTTGGTAAAAATTTTGGAATATTAAAATATATTCATATATGAAGACATGAAGTTGGAGCTCATATAGTATATATAGCTGAATTTGGATCTCATACAGTTGAAGATAATAAACATTATTCATATATGCATGAACTCAACGCCTTATTATGGATAACAACACCTTTAAGGGATGGTGACTGACTGCAGACATAAGATATAGGTGATCAAAATGACTGATGAAGGATACTCTAAGAGAGATTTTGGTCAGTTCTTGGAGGGATAAAGTGGTGGATCTCTAGTATGTTAAATGGATCTGTCTCTAGTGGGATGCTATTTGAGGCGACTGGGGCATGTTATGGGTGGTAAAAAGAACCTATTTCATTCATAGCTCAAGTTTTCTATTGATATTTCTTATGAGGCATCAATGGTGACTATGATGCACTCATGTATGTTTCTAGGATGGGATTTTTCGGTCCAGACAATTATTAGAAGGTAATAAAAATATTTAGATATTAATGAAAACTAATATGAAATAAAATCGTAAAAGGTTTCACTACTGGAATTCCCGTTTTATGCAATGGGCTATTTGGGACGGGATCCCATCGCAAATATACTTTTGCGACGGGCCCCCGTCGCAAATAGTCTGTTCTTGAAAATAGCATCGCAACAGATATTTTTTGCGACTCACCCGTCACAAAATATATCTGTCGCGACAAAATATTTTACCCGTCGCAAAAAAAATGTTCGATTATATACATTATATACCCAAAAACCTTTTGTAATGGGCTCGTCGCAATTATTTTTTGCGATGGGGAACATACACGTCACAAATAGTATTCCTATTATATGCATATGTACCCATAAACCTTGTTCGACGGGCTGATCGCAAATACTAATTGCGACGGGCCCATTTTCTAGTCACAAATACTAATCCTAAAAAAATATATTTTATTTATTTTCGATGGGGTCTGTCAAAAAAGACCCCTTTGCAAATACTAAAAATAATTAAAAATTAAAAAAAATTATGATTAATGAAAAAATTATATTATTATTATGAAAATAATAAAAAAATAAAAATATTATTATTATGAATAAAATAAAATAACATTAAAAATATGTTACTAAAGAAATAAATTTAATCAAATTTTGATTAATAAAAAAATATTAATGTTATTAAAATATTAAAACAATAAAAAATAAATAAAAGTTTCAATATTTTCAAAAAAATATTAAAAAATAATAAAAAATAATTATTATTATAATTAGTAAAATAATAAAATATTAAAAAATATAACACTACTAATAAATAATAAATTATTAAAAAAAATAATGCAATATTTCCCCAAATATAAAAGACAAAAACTGTAAATAGTTCATATTGTTACAAAAATTGAATTCAAATTTTTTTAACATAAACAAAAAAACACTTGGGGTCTTGTAGAAGAGGTGGAGGAAACTCCATCCCAAAACAACGAGTCAGGCGGTGCATGTACTCCATCTGCTCGTGATACTCCTGTTGTCGGCACTACTCCAATCGATGTAGCTCCTACTCGTGATGCTGCTCATGCTGCTGCTGCTGCCGAAACATCTCTTCAAGCTGCTTCTGTAAAGTCTTTATAAGCTCAGCCTGAGTTCGCAACTGCTACTGATAATGTGAGACATAAGATGATTTCTCTCTACAATCTCCTCTCGAGCTGGACGCCGACATCGCAGCAGTGCCGTAATAAGAATCAGGAGTCAAATGAGAGCTAATACTAATTACTTGGCCCTTCTCAAAGCCATACTGAGTCGCATGCATCCATGCCGCCTCATGGAAATGGTTACCACCGGTCTGCTCAGTCATCTCGTCCTGACCCTCAACCTGTGTTTGAGTGGTCACAGCCCCATATGACTCCTTAAATTCCAATTTAAAATTAAAATTTTAAAAATATTATATGCAGTTAATTGTCAAACTGAAAAAATAATAGTAACCACAATCTGACACTAGTGATCACCTCTAATATCTCCAGTGGCCGGATCACTGTACATCCTCTGATAAATGTTGAAAAATATATTATCAAGATGCTCGACTGCCTATAGATATATAAAATAAACTTTTTGTATTTAAAATGAAAAAATATTTAGAAATTATACAAACCAGATGCTCTCTATGCGAACTGAATGTACGAATACTAGCTCGATGTGTCACCTCTGGTCTCCCCCGGTTCTATCGTCCCACTAAAGATCTCCTCTGATATCCAACACCCAACCAGTGTAAACATAATCCATCCCAAATCTGAGATGAAATATACTCTGTTCGTTGATGTCACGACCCATCCTCGGGGCCCGTGTCGTGACTACCCCAAGCCCGCCTTCCATAGGCCAGGGGCTGGCGACTATCACCAAGGTTTAATTCCCGATAAAAAGGGAATGCATTGCCTTTGTAAAGTAAAAAACACCACAGATCAAGAAAGCAGTAGAAGTAAACACAAAGTAAAACTGGGTACAACAGTAAGTGCGGAAAAGTTAGTGGGCTAGTATACAAACCCAAACTGAAAGTAAAGTACAACTGGAAGGGAAAACATCAACTAAAAGTAAAGCTGCAGCCTCGATCCATCCACTAGAAGTCCCACCTGAAGGGTGGGTACAGATAGCCTCCACAGCTCCTCGGGTCCAGTCGTCCGCTCTGTGTACGCCCCACCTAGTGGTCCACCTCCGGGTACCGACCTGCTCCTCGTGCCTCAACCACGATCAGCGCTGTCTGTCGTCTGCAACCAACACAATGTAGTGCGGGCATAGCCCGTGCAGGGGTGAGTATAAGCTACTCAGTAGGGACCCCGAGACCCCCGAAGGTCTCCCACAATCCACAAAGGAAAGATACAATCATGAAGTAACATTAGAAACTGCTTAGGTATATTCCCATACATATACCTAAGTCATCAATTCCAGTTCAGCTCCAACATCCGAGCCCATGTACAACCTAGTCCACACAAGAAAACGTAACCCGTTCCACATAGGAAATCACAACCCAATCCACACAAGAAATCATAACGTAATCCACACAGGATATCAAGTCAATCTTATCGAAGATAATGATTGAAAGTCAAGATTCATCTCACACAGGAATACTTCATCGTATGACGATAGAGATGATCAGATATATCCACTAATTCATCTAAGTCGTCGGACCCACACAAGATCGATAGGTATTAACCCCCGCAATGACCCAAAAAGGGATCGATAGGTAACTAACCCCCGCAATGACCCAAAAAGTATCGATAGGTTACTAACCCCCGCAATGACCCACACAGGATTGGACCCACACAAGATCTGTAGGCGCTGGCCCACACAGAACCGCTGAGCGCTGACCCACACAGGATCTGACCCACATAGGATCGGTAGCACTGATCCACGTAGGATCCCTGAGTGCTGTAGTCATTTCCGTCGAATCCACAGAGGATTTCTGTACAGTCGCCATCGTCATCGTAGTCGCAGCCAGCTCTAGGGTTCCCGCACACAGCAAAATCGTTCGGGAGGGTCCAATCAATGAGCCGAAGGGCTGATACATCAATTGACACATAGTCCAGAGTTGATGTATCCAAAAGTTCCGTATCGTCAACAGGAACACAACGTCACAGATGGCACGTCAATAGGATGCTCGATCTGAGAGTTATTGGCTTTTTTGTCCCAGGGACCCGGTTGGTTTTTATGTCAAAACCAACCCAAGCATACTCCATCTGTGTCTAATCCTCGAGCTAAGTAAGCCAAAAGGTCCATCTCACTTAGAGAAATCCAACAAAGTCGATGGCACGTGAATCAAATATCCGGAGCTCAAGTTATAAGCGTTTCCGCTCCGAGGGCCCGGTTGGTTTCGTGTACGAACCAACCCGGCCAAACCAAAAGTACTCTGAAAACATTAGTGTAATATATCGAAACGACCTTCCCATTCCAAGGATCACATCGCCGCTGACGGTGCGTCGATCGGAGGTCCGCAGCCCATGTTATGGGCAAAAGAACGAAAGAGGTCCGGAAGTGGGGATTTCGGGCCCAGACCGACCCGGCCCGAGACCCCCTGGGCCAGCCCGAACCCGGTCGACCTGACCTGGGTCCAGGTCCGGCCCGCTTGGTTGTGGCCCAGCCCAGTTGGCGCGGCTCGGCCTGGCCTGGGCGTGGCCCGGCTCGGCGTCCCGGCGCGCTGGCAAGGTGGCTCGACCGAACGGTCGAGCCGTTCGGGATGCGGGGGGGGGGGGGGGGGGGGGGGCTGCCACCGCTTGTTGTAACTGTGGCCCCATAATTGGGGCCACTCACGTCTGGCCAGCCGGGGGTTTCGAACCCCCGGCTCTTCCACTGTCTGGCCGATAGGCTACTGCTGGCTCAGGACCGGCAAGGGCCGGTCCCCCTGCTCCGTCGCCGGCGGCCCGGAACCGGCCGCAGGTTTCCCTGCTCTTCTACGGACTATACCGTGGCCATGGACCGTCCGGTGGGGCGTGACGGCGCCGCGCCCCTCCATCGTGGCCCCGCTCTAGCCACGGTGTTTTTTGGGGTTCTCCGGCGCGGCGCGACGGCGCTGTGCATACCTTGCTGTAAGACCCCGCGCAGTGCGACGACACTGCGCCATTCATGTTCCATCCCACCACAAGGAAGACAAGAAAAAAGGGGAGGAGGGTCGGCTATGTTTGTTCAGTCCGGCCCCCTCCCGTTAACTGGTAATAGGTGGTCCAAAAGTATGAGGAATGATGATGGATGAAAACACGAATATCATCAATAACAAAAGAATTCCCTACCTCAAGCATAGCTTGAAAAGAGGTTCATCGCGGAAATAACCTTCACGGAAGGAGGCGTCGCGAAAGGAGAATCGTCGCGGAAGAAGGCGTCATTGGCGTCGCGGTACACGTTGTCGCTTAGTCGATCTCCGAGGATTCGACATTCTTCGTCGGAGATAGGTGCATTCTTCGCGTTCTTGGACGATGAAGATGAAGATCTTCAAGCCTCCCTCAGCTTTTCTCCCAAACCTCTCAAGCAACAAGTCCCCAACCAAAATAAAATAAGTACCTCACTTATTTTATTAACATAACATAAGTTTGAAATTAAAAAGCTGAATTAGTCCACTCAATTAATTAACTCTAGTTGTCAAATTAAATGAAGGGTTATGGATGGTTAGGGAAGATGAAGGGGTGGGGTTCATGTGGGCCCCACCACCCTCATAACCACCAATGGGAGGTTGGGTGGTTTCCCCCAACTTCCACCCAAAGCTTTAAACCACTTAGTGAAAAATAAAATTGATGCACTATTTTATTTTACCATCCACTAATTTTTAACAACTTCTCTCGTGTAAACGCAACCCCAGAAAAGGTGTTCCTAAGTTATTACCGGCGCTGCAGATCCATCGGTGCTCTCTGAATTCGATTCCGAGCACCGGTTCAAAAGTTAGAAAAACATGCTCGATCGTTCACTAAACTTACCCGAGCTAAACTTCGGATAGAAATTCCGGGCACACCGGGCCTCAAAATCAAGTGTCTTCAGAAACCGCGTTCTTTTAAAATCCCAAATAAAATTAAGAAAAAATTTCCCTTGAATTTTACGGGTCTTTACAATACTCCCAACTCCGGGCTTTACGTCCCCATAAAGATACATCAAAAACTAGAGAAACAAATGTTGGTACTGAGCACGCATCTGAGCCTCCCGCTCCCAAGTGCTCTCCTGGAGGTTCCCGTGCTTCCATCTGATGCGCACTAGAGGAATCGACCATCCACGAAGGACCTCCTCCTGTCGATCCTCTATCTCCACTGGGACCTTCGCAAAAGTCGCCCCATCATCTATATCTAGCTCCCCATGGTCAATGATATGCGCCAGGTCGTGCACGTATCTCATTAGCTGAGATACGTGAATGACGTTGTGCACCCGGTGAAACTGAGGTGGTAGAGCAAGGTGTTAATCCACCTTGCCAATCTTTCTGAGGACCTGGAATGGTCCGATGAAGCGTGGAGACAACTTGTCGCCTCTTCCAAATCTTTGTAATCCACATCGAGGTGAAACCCACAAAAAGACATGGTCGCCATCCTCGAACTCTAGTGGCCTCTGCCTCCTGTCACCATAAAACTTCTGTCGGCTCTGATCTATCTTCATTCACTCCTGGATGACCTGGACCTTCTCTGTCGTGGCCTAGACCATCTTCGGTCCTATAAGTGTTGACTCCCTAGGGTCTTTCCAGCACATAAGAGATCTGAAAGGTCGGTCGTACAACGCCTTGTATGGTGCCATCCCGATGGTGGAGTGGTAGTTGTTGTTGTACGCGAACTCCACCAAGGGTAGGTGGTCCACCCAGCTACGACCAAAGTCGAGGACACATACGTGGAGCACGTCCTTGAGAGTCCGAATAGTCCTCTCCGTCTGACCATCTGTCTGAGGGTGAAAGGTGGTGCTCAGACGTAGCTGCATCCCGAACACCTCCTACAAACCCTCCCAAAGCTGGGAAGTAAAGCAAGCATCTTGATCGAAGACGATAGATGATGGAACACCATGAAGTCGTACAATCTCCTAAATGTAGAGACATCACAATCTCTCCACTGAGCCCAGATCTCTGATAGGTAAGAAGTGATCCGACTTGGTGAGTGATAGAGTGCTGTAGTGGGAACCCTCAAATTATTAATGTGATTTTGGGGTACTTAGGTGCAGCAGAGTGGCTGACCAAGGTCGTCTCTCAAAGGAGGAAGTGAATTTAACAACTTATTAAAGGTATTCTAAAAATAAAATAATAGAGAATAAAATATAAACAATACTTTAAATGATTGGGGTTTTTTTATAGTTTATGAATCTAGAAGTAGTTTGTTGGAAGAAGATTGTATATATTTTTTTTGTTTTTAGTTTTGAAATGAATTTCGATTAAAATGACACAACAAGAAGATTTTTTTAGAAATCTATTTTAAAAGGCGTAATCGATCTAACACTATCTCTTAATTCACTTATTAATCATTATCATTAAAATAAATATCCACTTAATTATGATCCCCTAATTTTTTACCCCTCAAACCCTAAGAGTGTTAACTTAACCACAAAGATGAAATTATATAAACCCTAGGCTAGCTTCGGAACACGCAATCGCAGCACCATGCTTTGATTGTTGTTATAAGGATAGATTATGGTCAGTGGTTAATTAGAGCACATATCCATTCTTGAAATGAGGATGAATTTTCTTTATGGATTATATTTGAACTCTACAAATTTATCTTCTGTGGTCTTGTATTGCTGATTATGATTACGCTCTCACAATTTACACAAAATCCCGACCTCGCATGTTTTTGTGTTAACTGTTCAATTTCTTTCTTAGTTTCTTTTAATTTAAAAACACAATTCATGGATCATATTATATGAATTACAGTAGCTCACTGATTCAAAATAAATGAATGAAAAGGATAGAGGTCGATCAATTACTAAAAATAAGTACTCTTCCCTGGGTGGCGTAATCATCACAGAAGCGTTTTTCATGTGCAAAGGTTTATAATGAGTATAACCCAATAATGCTTCTACTCAAGAATTCCAGCCCAAAGAGGAAGATTAATAGAAGAATAAATTTAAACAAAATAGAAGAAAAGAGAAGAAATAAATGAAGAACAATGAATTTTATTACACAAACAAAATCATCACAACATGAAGGAGGTGAAGAAGGATTCGTCGAAGGGATCCTTGCTTCAAGAGCTACCTTTATTTAAATGGTTGGAGAATTAGAGTGTATCCACTTCTCCTATGCCCTCAACATCCAAAATCACGTCCCAAAACCCACCAAAAGAGAAAAACTCCAATTTATAGAGTGGTGGGGAGGCTAGGTTCAAAGTGGTTTCAAGTGTGAATAGGGAATCTCAGTACAATATTTTATGCCAAATTACAACGCCCATTTGACCACCACAACGCGTGAATTGGCCGGCCTTCCAGAAGGATCAAATGTGAGGATATGGGTCCTATATCTTCTATCCAAATTTGGGCTCAATCCAGGCCTAGATGAAGGATTTATGGCCGAAATACATAAGCTTCTCCACTCTGGATAGTCCAGTACAACTTTGACTTCATGGCCCATTTTCAACAACAAAATGCACTCTTAAGCTCTAGTGTCCTGCATAGAAGTTGTAGATAATTATGTTAGGAACGGGTTTACAAAATTTCCATTTCAAATAATTAATATAAAAATATTTATCTTCCAAATACTACAGAGAACTATAAATGGTAAAACTGGAATTTTCATCAAATATTCAAATGAATGATCTTATCCCAAATACATTCTAATTAAACATATTTAACATAATGTGAGGAAATTATATCATTTGTTATCAATAAAATATTTAATAGCATAGTGTTTTATCAACTCCCCCGCACTTACCCTTTTGCACTCTTGGGCAAAACCTCATATCAAGAAAACATCAATATCAAATCAAAACCAATTTTAAAACACATATCTTTGAGATCAAATAATTACACACCAAGAAACAAAAGATATCATGCCTCATAAAAACAATTATTTAAAGTTCTTCATTTATATAATTCAATATATTTCCACTTTATTTATCCTCCCATTCACAAAACACTTACCTCACTTGAATTTTCTTTTATCACACAAATGTCATTTTTTTGCAATGTCTTTCTCATCCAAACTCATACAAGGGTCATCATAGGCTTGATAGATTCCTAAATCGCTACCTGATGTGTGTCAAGGACATATTTTTATCATGAGGACTTTCTAGTGTTGTTCTGTGGCTTTCGGTTGGTAGGATTTAGATGTGAAAAATTCTGAGGCTGAATGAGGAGGGCTTGAATCCTTTTGAAGAAAAATTGTATTAGTATAATTTTCACTTAAATATGGTCTTCTCCTCAATCCACATAGTATCAATTCAGCTCCATCAGCTTGAAAAGTCATGAAAGGTTTACACCATTCATCATTTGAGCATCAAAAATTTCAATCTTATCAAACATGATTTTCTTGAAAGCTTTAGATGGGCACAGCTTTCCACCGCAATTAAGAGCTCCAGAAAAGGCACAGCTTCACTTGCCTTGAAAGCTCCAAAAAGGCACAACTTTCAATATAGTGAATTTCTTCAGTAGCAAACACATCTCTTCAGAATTTAATTTTCCACCCAAAGTTTCACAGAATGTGGTAGCACAACACAACATAGCTTCCCACACACTTAAGCTCAACTAGATTATGCAATTTCACTTCAAGAGTTGGTTGGATAGGGAAATTTGGCTTGTAATGTGGCTAACATAGCAGGTTGTGCATGGATTCAATGGGCTACAAGGATTTAATATTCAAGGTAGGCCATTGTAAAAAAGTATTCTTTGAAATAGGGGCTTTAATACCAAACAGATGCCTCAATCATTTTAACATAAGTACCTCAAACCATCATGTTTTGACAGGAATAAATCAAATTATGGATAAATCAAGCATGCTTTGGTTCTCTGAAGAAGTGAGGTGAATGTAAAGAATATGAAAATAATGGTTCAGAAGAATCCCAAGAAAGTGATTTCAAATATAAAGACAGTGAGATGTGGCATGGGATTCAAAATTCGGTGTACTTTCCATGAAATTACTAAATATTTGAACTTGAAACAAAGTCATTTCAGCATTCATTTAAGCTTAGTTTCAAGGGGTAAAATTTTTAACTTATTTATATGGATTTAAAAATGGTGATGAGAGTCTTTTCAGCTCAAATGTTTCAAAAACACACAGAAAATTGTAAAATAACCACACAAAATTTGAAAAACACACAATTTTTTTTGATTTTTTTACAGGAAAACAATATAAATTACTAAACTAAAAGGATCCCTCCCCCACACTTAAAATATAACATTGTCCTCAATTGAACCCATTAGATGATATATGCACATGAAATGAAGAATTTTTAAATAGGACAAATAATATAAAAGTGAAAGTGTTAGGAACAGCCTGATGTGCTCAAGTGACGATGGGGTCATGCATTTTGATAAAATCCACTGCATCTGTAGGAAGTCCCTCAATGTATCTCTTCAAACGTTGACCATTGACTGTAAAGCTCCTTCCAGTTTCCTCTTGTGTGATCTCCACTACACCATAAGGAAAAACATTAGTCACAACATAAGGACCTAACCATCTGGAACACAACTTAGCAGGAATTAGCTTCAGTAGTGAACTGTAGAGAAGGACATTCTCTCCTACATGAAACTACCTTTGTTGAATGATTTTGTCATGAGATGATTTTGATCATTCCTTGTAGAGCCTTGAGTTTTATATGATGATAGTCGAATCTCCTCAAACTCTTGAATTTCCAACTTCCTTCGAATTCCATCTTGGGCCAATTCCATGTTGCATTTCTTTATAGCCCAATATTCCTGATGCTCGACTTCCACTGGGAGATGACATGCTTTCCCAAAAACAATCCGAAATGGGGACATACCAATGGGGGTCTTGTATGCTGTATTATAAACCCACAATACATCATCCGAGCGCTTGCTCCAATCCTTCCTATTTGGCTGCACTGTTTTCTCCAAAATTTGTTTCAACTCACCATTTGAAACCTCAGCCTGGCCATTTGTTTTGGGGTGGTATGGTGTTGATGTTTTGTGTGTCACCCCATACTTTCGAAGGAGGGAAGCAAAATTCCTATTGCAAAAGTGTGTCCCTTGGTCACTGATGATGGCCTTTGGTACTCTAAACCTGCAAAAAATTTGTGCTTTGACAAACTCCACAACAACATGAGAATCCCCAGTCCTAGTGGCCTTAGCCTCCACCCATTTACTCACATAATCAAAAGCAACCAAAATGTACAAAAATCCAAATAAACTAGGAAAAGGACCCATAAAATCAATTCCCCATACATCAAAAATCTCACAGACTAGTATGGGTTGTTGGGGCATCTCATGTCTCCTAGAAATATTCCCAGTGTGTTGGCAACGAGATAATGACTTACAAAACACATGGGCATCATGGAATAATCTAGGCCAATATAATCCTGAGTCCAAAACCTTCCTAGCTATCCATTGGGGTCCAAAGTGTCCACCACAAGAAAGTGTATGATAGAAATGCAAAACAGACTCAAACTCGTGATCGAGAACACACCTCCTAATGACTTGGTCACTACACATGTGCCAGAGGTAAGGATCATCCCACACATAATACCTAGACTCAATTTTTTAATTATTGGACTTGATGCTTCTTCAAATTTGCTGGGATTTCAGAGGAAACAATGTAATTAACTAAATCAGCATACCAATGATGTGTACCTGAGATGGTATAGAGATGCTCATCAGGGAAAGTGTCATGAAGTGGTACCTGGTCCATGGTTTCATCCTCTAGTGTGTGAGTAAGCCTACTCATGTGGTATGCCACCAAATTCTCTGATCCCTTCTTGTCCTTTATCTCAATATAAAATTCCTAAAGAAGGAGCATCCAATGGATAATTCGTGGCTTTGCATATGGCTTCTTTAGAAGGTACCTCAAAGCTGCATGGTCAGAAAAAACAACTACTTTAGAGCACAATAATTATGAAGGGAATTTATCTAAAGCAAATATGATAGCAAGAAACTCCTTTTCTGTGGTTGTGTAATTTGATTTGGCTGAATCCAGTGTCCTCGATGCATAGGTGATCACATGTGAACGTCCCTCCACCCTCTGAGATAAGACCTCTCCAACCGCGAAGTTGGAGGAATCACACATAATCTCAAAAGGAATCTCCCACCGTGGGGTCTGTATGATAGGTGGAGTGGTAAGGCACTTTATTAGCTCATCAAAGGAAGTCCTATAAGAATCGTCAAACACAAAATAATAATCTTTTTGAAGTAATCGTGACATAAGAAGAGCGATCTTACTAAAATCTTTGATGAAGCGCCGATAAAATCATGCATGCCCTAGGAAAGATCTAACCTCATGCACACATGAAGGATAGGGTAAGGATGAAATAATTTCTACCATAGATCTATCAACCTCTATACCATGTTTTGACACTACATTCCCTAAGACAATTCCATGCTCTACCATAAAATGACACTTTTCAATGTTCAGGACTAGATTCTTCTCAACACAATGATTCAACACCTTTCCCAAACTACTTAGACCTTCATCAAATGAAGACCCATACACTGTAAAATCGTCCATAAACACCTCCAGGAAAGTATCAATAAAATCAGAAAAAATACTCACCATGCATCTCTAAAAGGTACTTGGGGAATTGCAAAGTCCAAATGGCATCCTCCGGTAGGAAAATGTGCCAAAGGGACAGGTGAATGTAGTCTTCTCTTGACCCTCTGGAGCTATAGGAACCTGAAAATATCCATAAAATCCATCCAAGAAAAAATAGTGTGTTTTCCAGCTAGTCTCTCAAGCATTTGATCAATAAATGGGAGGGGGAAATGGTCCTTGCGAGTGGAATGATTTAGTTTCCTATAATCAATACACACACACCAAAAATTTTGTACCCTCATTGGAACTAATTCATCTTTATCATTTTTAACAACAGTAACACCAGTTTTCTTAGGTACAACCTGGATGGGGCTAACCCATTGTGAGTCAGAAATAGGGTAAATTATACCTGCCATGAGAAATTTTTCAACCTCTTTTTTAACAACCTCCAGAAGGGTTTGATTTAGTCTCCTTTGAGGTTGCCTCACCGGTTTAGCCCCATCGTCCCAGATAATCCTATGCATGAAAATGGAGGTGCTAATACTTGATATGTCAGCCAAGGTCCACCCAATCACCATGATGTTCTCCCTCAAAATATTCAAAATCTTTTCTTCATGTTAAAAAGGGATATTGTTAGCAATGATAACAGGTAATATCTCACCACTCAACAAGTATGAGTATTTTAGATTTGGAGGCAATGGATTGAGTTCTAATGAAGGAGGGTGTAGTATGGATGGAGACATTGAAGGAACTAAAATATGTGCACAAAGAGAATCAGTATCTGAATAGACATCATCAAAATCAGAGAATAAATGATCTAATCTTTCAGCATACTCAACCGCCATGTCATAATAAGAGTGAACATGATAAAAATCAGAATATGAATCCACATCAAAATCAAATCCAAGAAAGGATTTTGTATCAGCAACATGTGTGGAAGTGCTCTTAGACATCAAACTCGAACCAATATTCATAATCTTCCTAAGCATAGGACAATCAAATTTTTGGAGTTTTTTTATTTGTTGGTAAAAAATGGGAGATAACAAAAGCAGAATGGTCCTATGTGGGGTACTTCAGGGAATCCATAACATTAAATATCACAACTTCATCTCCAAACTCCATGGAAAGTGTACCCTCATTGACATTTATGATATTTTTTGAAGTTTTGAGGAAGGGCCTACCTAAGATAATGGGGGCATGAGAACTTACCTGGTCATCCTCAATGTTAAGCATAGAGAAGTCTGATGGAAAGATCTTGTCTCTTACCCGGACAAGTACATCCTCAAGGACTCCCGCTGAATATGTTGTAGCTCTATTCGCCAATTGTACCACTACTCTTGTTGGATTCAACTCACTAACCTGCAAGGAAGAGAATACAGAGTGAGGCATCACATTTATTGAAGCTCCTAAATCGCAAATAGCATCAGAGAAGTGAAACTCCACTATGGTACATGGGATGGTGAATGTCCCGGGATCCTTGCACTTTGTTGGCATTGCTAGAGTTGGTGTAATGAGTGCCGCGACATTCCTTCCAAGGATGTTCCTCTCATTTCCCTTGATCCCTCTTCGATTGGTGCAGAGTTCTTTTAAGAATTTGGCATACCTTGGGATTTGCTTAATGGCGTCAAGTGGAGGAATGTTGATCTCCACACGCTTGAATGTGTCCAAAACCTCATTTTTCATTGCTTCTTCAACCATAATCTTGGTTTTAACAACCCTGTTTGGAAAAGGAAGGGGTTTAGGAGGAACATCATCAATCTTTTTCTTACCTTTATCTTTCTCCTTGGATTGCCCATCAGTTGGTATGAAATGCGGCTTCTCTGGATTTGAGGTGAATCCTGGTGGAATGGTATGTACAGATGTATCGTTCATTTTCTTCACACTTCTCAATGTGATGGCACTAAAATTCCCCTTTGGATTTGGAGTGGGTTGGGAAGGAAGATTTCCAGAATTCTTACTCACAAGTTCATGGAGGGCGGTGGCAATCTGGATTATTTGAGTCTTCAACTCCCTCAACTCCGAACCTTGACTCTTCAGCTCATTATGTTGATTGAGAACAATTTTCTTCAAAAGATCATCAGTATTAGAATCCACCATGGGTGGGGGATTCCCTTGTTGTTGGAATATTGATGTTTGAGCTTCAAATCTCCTTTGGGGTTGATGGAAACCCTGCTAGTAAGGCGGATGCTGCTGGAAGTTTGGTTGTAAAGGGGGCCTTTGTTGTTGTCTAGAGCCATACCTCATGTCCAGTTGATCTTTCCACCCTTGGATGTATGTTGGAGGAGATGAATCAAACTTCTATTGAGGATATGGTTGTTGTTTCTTCTAAAATGGTCTCCCTGTTAATACTGCTGTGCAATCCTCTGTCTCTGGTAGTTGTGGGAAACAGTCAGTTGGGTGGCTTGTCTCGGTGCAAATTCCACAAGGCCATGATGGAGGGGCTAGAGATGTATTTTGTGTCAAAGTAATTTGCCTCACCATAGTTGTCAATTCATCTAACTTGGTATCAATCAAATGACTCTCAAGAGAAGAAGGACTTACCTGGTGTACTCCCTTGATATGTGGTGTACCTCGATCACCAAATTTTTGGGATTTTTGGGCCATCTTGTCGATCAATGCATGTTTGGCTGATGGTGTTTTGTCCACCAATGTTCCTCTAGCTCTAGAATCCATCATGCTGCTCTCCATGGGTGTGAGTCCTTCCTAGAAGTACTGAATGTGGATTTTCTCACTGATTTGGTGATGCGGACAGCTTGCAGACAACTTCTTGAATCGCTCCCAGTACTCATACATTGACTCCCCTTGTGCTTGCTTGATCCCCGATATCTTCTTTCAAATGGAATTTGTCCTTGATGCTGGAAAAAATCTCTACAAGAAAAGACATTTCAAATCGTTCCAACAAGTTACATCTTCGGGTTGTAAATGATACATCCAGTCTTTTACAGCTCCATCAAGTGACAATGGGAATGCTCTTAATTTTATTTTATCTTCAGAAACATTTCATGGTTTAAGGGTTGATCAAACCACATTAAATTCATTCAAATTATTATTGGGATCCTCACCAGAGAGGCCATGAAACTTTGGAAGTAAGTGAATTAACCCAGATTTCAGTTCAAAGTCTGATTCGAGATTTTGGTATGCAATACAATTTGGTTGATAGTTAATATCAGGTGCATCCAATTCTCGAATGGTTCTATTAAGTTAATTTCCATTGTTTTCAGCCCATGGTTCTTCTTTTATGTTTGGATTTGAATAAATTCCTATTCGAATGTTTCCAGAAGAGAGGAATTCACCAACTGGTTGAATATTGAAACTTCCCGTAGATTGAGAATGTCTGATTCGTTCCCTAAGGCTACGTTCAATCTCAAGGTCAAGATCTAAGAGATATTCAGGATTAGTTTTTGTCATAGATCAAATAAAAATGAAAAGAAAGAAAGTGGACCATAGAAAAATAAGAATGAGAATTTTGAGTTGATAGTCCAAAAATAAGTAGAAGAAAATAAAAGAAGAAGAAGAAAAATCAGATTGGGTAAAGAAGGAAGAAAGAAGAGAGGAAGAGAATAAATTGTAAAATAAAATAAATACCTCTAATTGGTTGAAATTATTACCTGCCTCCCTGGTATCGGTGCCAATTTGATAGAGCACTTTCGTGGGTGCCCTCAATTTATTAATGTGATTTTGGGGTACATAGGTGCAGTAGAGTGGATGACCAAGGTCGTCTCACAAAGGAGGAAGTGAATTTAACAACTTATTAAAGGTATTCTAAAAATAAAATAAAAGAGAATAAAATAAAAACACTACTTTAAAGGATTGGGGTTTTTTTATAGTTTATGAATATAGAATAAGTTTTCTGGAAGAGGATTGTATATATTTTTTGTTTTTAGTTTTGAAATGAATTTTGATTAAAATGACACAACAAGAAGATGTTTTTTAGAAATCTATCTTAAAAGGCGTAATCGATCTAACTCTGCCTCTTCATTCACTTATTAATCATTGTAATTTAAATAATTATCCATTTAATTATGATCCCCTAATTTGTTATCCCTCTAACCCAACGAGAGTTAACTTAACCACAAAGATGAAATTACATAATTCCTAGGCTAGCTTCAGAACACAAAATCGCAACACCCTGCTTTGACTGTTGTTCTAAGGATAGATTATGGTCAGTGGTTAATTAGAGTACATATCAATTCTGGAAATGAGGTTGAATTTTGTTTAGGGATTATATTTGAACTCTGCAAATTTATCCTGTGTGGTCTTGTATTACCGATTATGATTACGCTCTAACAATTTACACAAAATCCCGACCTCACGTGTTTTTGTGATAATTGTTCAATTGCTTGATTAGTTTCCTATAATTTAAAAACACAATTCATGGATCATATTATGTGAATTACAGTATCTCATTGATTCAAAATAAATGAATGAAAAAGGATACAGGTCGATCGATTACTAAAAAGAACTACTCTTCCATGGGTGGCGTAGTCATCGTAGAAGCGTTTTGCATGTGCAAAGGTTTATAATTGGTATAACCCAATAACACTTCTAATCTTGAATTCCAGCCCAAAGAGGAAGATTAAGAGATGAATAAATTTAAACAAAACAGAATAAAAGTGAAGAAATAAAATAAGAACAAAGAAGTTTATTACATAAACAAAATCATTACAACATGGAAGAGAAGAAGGCTTCGTCGAAGGGATCCTTGCTTCAAGAGCTACCCTTATTGATATGGTTGGAGAATTGGAGTGAATCTACTTCTACACTGTCCTCAACATCCCAAATCACATCCCAAAACCCACCAAATGAGAAAAACACCAATTTATAGAGTGATGGGGAGGCTTGGTTCAAAGTGGTTTCAAGTGTGAATGCGGAATCTCGTCCAAATATTTTATGCCAACGTACACCGCCCATTTTACCACAATACGCATGAATTGGCTGGAATTATAGCAGTATAAAATGTGCGGATATGGGTCCCATATATCCTATCCAAATTTGGGATCAATCCAGGATCATCTGAAGGAGTTATGGCCGATATACGGAAGATTTTCCATTCTGGCGAGTCCAGTCGAACTTTGACTTCATGAACCATTTTAAACAAACAAATGCACTCTTTAGCTCTAGTGTCCTGAATAAAAGTTGTAGATAATTATGTTAGGAACGGTGTTACAAAATTTACAATTCACATAATAAATATAAAAATATTTATCTTTGAAATACTACAGTGAACTATAAAGGGTAAAACTGGAATTTTCATCAAATATTCAAATGAATGATCTAAGACCAAATACTTTCTAATTAAACATATTTAACACAATTTGAGGAAATTATATCATTTATTATCAATAAAATATTCAATAAAATAGTGTTTTATCAGTGAGTTGGTCGACAATCACCCAAATGGAGTCGTGACCTCTGGAAGTGCGTGGAAGTCCAGTCACGAAGTCCATAGATATCTCATCCCACTTCCACTCCGGGACCTCCAAGGGATGTACCAAGCCTGCTGGTACCTGGTGCTCCACCTCCAAATTCTGGTATTTGAGGCATCGAGAAATGAACTCCACTACAGGAATAGACTACAAAGGGCCCACCCATCAGATAGTGTCGCCACATCTTCAGAGCGAAGAACACTACTGCTAACTCTAGGTCATGGGTAGCGTAGTTCTACTAATACTGCCTCAACTAACGTGATCCATAGGTGATAACGGACCGCTCCTATATCAGGAAACATCCGAGTCTGGTCCCTGATGCATCACAGTAGACTACGTACCATAATCCCTCCTCCAGCTACCTCAAGATAGGCATGCTGGTCAAACTCTATCTCAGCTCCTAGAAGCTCTGCTGACATCTATCTGACCACAAAAAGGGTTTCCCCTTATTCCTTAAAATTATGAAAAACTATATAGATTCCTCCTTTGCGGAAAATAGAAATCTAGTCTCTTCCCTTGGATGAACCACGCTCCTTGCCTAACAGAGTCAATCCCGTCATGATCTGTTAATTCATGCCATGGATGACGTCGTAAGACCTCGACGCTACTACCAAGAGATCCATCCATTACTCTCTCCTCCAATCATTGAGTCACTCTGTTGACATCAGTGTGTGGTTACTGGGTCTCCTCCAGTAAGAATCTCTCAATTGAGGGTCAAGTCAACAGTTTTTTACCGGCACCTCTTAGTATTAACATAAAAAAGACAAGAAAGAAAACTTCACTATTGCAAGAAACTTTTATTACTTCAACTCAAAGTACAAGGACACAAGGCCACACAAACAAAGAAGAAAGAGGCATTATGGGAAAAGGCCTCTATGCCTGGGTGGTTCCTCTACCGCCTGCTGCTCCTCTGCATGGCCGGTCGGGCAGTCACGAGACATGTGGCCCTGCCCGCCGCATGTAGAGCACTGTCTTCCATTCGAAAGACTGGCTCCGCACTGTGTGCCCCGCACCACTGAGCCAGTGTCCTGAGGTCGTCTTCCTGAGGGTCTAGTCTGCCTGGACCCATGAGTCATCCCGTCGACTGCCTGTTGCAGTACACTCTGCTACGTGCCGCCCTGCGGTATGTCTCGCCGCTGATGTAGGCTCAGCAAGGAAGATCTCGATCAGAAGGGCTCGCTCCAGTACCCCTGCCTGAGTCGGAATGCTGAGGGAGATCAGCGATGACCTGATCTCATGCTTTAATCACTGCTCAAATGTCCGGGCCCGGAAGAACAGGTCTCGTACCATGTCCGTTGAATAGTGCGAGAGGTCTGTAAATCTCGTCGAGTACTGGGAGACCGTCAAGCTGCCCTGTCGCAGCTGAAGAAGCTCCTGGATGCGCACCGCACGGAGGGTGGCTGGGACGAACTCATATCGGAAGAGGCTCTAAAAGTCCGTCAAGAGGATAGATGCCTCGTCTTGCACCTGGAGCATCAAGCTCCACCATCTGCCTGTTGTCGCGTGCATGAGGCTTGCTGCGAGGATCACCATGAGGTATGCTGGTGTCCTCACTAACCTGAAAACTCATAAAACTACCTCCAACCAATCCTTGGCTACCTGAGGGTCCATCTACCCATAGAACCTAGGTAGTCCCTGATAATGAAACTCATGCAGTGCTCTAAGGCGACGTGCATTATCAGCGGTTGGGGCTGGTAGCATCAGTGGCTCGGCGGGTAGCGGTACCGCTGGTGCTTCTGCTTTCAAAGGGCCCTATACCGAGACCACATCGCTCTGTGGTTTGTCGTCACATACAAATTTTTGAACCCTAGCTGGCTACCGTCGTGGGGATATCCTAAAAAGAGACAGGTGCGCCACGGTCAGAATAGTATACCTGGTGAGCTGACACAAAATAATCACAAAGAAACTTGAAACACACATGTAATCAATGTTTTCGTGCATTAAGTCAAAAATCAGAAGTCAGGATCCTGGTGTATGGATACGTCGGTCGCCGCACCAACACTGGACTCCCTGGACTGATAACCACACCCAATACTGTTAACAATATTGCTACACATAGAAAAAGTTCGGAGTCCTGAGTTTTGCTGTAGAACCTAACTCCTATGATACCAATTTATCACGACCCGTCCTCAGGGCCCGTGTCGTGACTACCCCAAGCCCGCCTTCCATAGGCCAGGGGCTGGAGACTAGAACCAAGGCGTAATTCCCAATAAAAAGTGAAGGCATTACCTTTGTAAAGTAAACAAACACCACAGATCAAACAAGCAGTAGAAGTAAACCCTAAGTAAAATTGGGTACAACAGTAAGTGCAGAAAAGTAAGTGGGCCAGTATACAAACCCAAACTGAAAGTAAAGCACAACGGGAAGGGAAAACAGCAACTGAAAGTAAATCCGTAGCCTCAAGCCATCCACTGGAAGTCCCACCTGAAGGGTGGGTACAGATAGCCTCCACAACTCTTCAGGTCCAGTCGTTTGCTCCGAGTACGCCCCGCCCAGTTGTCCACCTCTGGGTACCGACCTCCTCCTCACGCCTCAACCACGTTCAGTGTTGTCCGTCTTATGCAACCAACACAACGTAGTGCGGGCATATCCCGTGCAGGGGTGAGTATAAGCTACTCAGTAGGGACCCCGAGACCCCTGAAGTTCTCCCAGAATCCACAAAGGATAATCCAAAAAGGAAAGATACAATCACGTAGTAACATCCGACACTACTTAGGTATATGCCCATAAATATACCTAAGTCAACAATTCCAGTTCAGCTCCAACTTCCGAGCCCAAGTACAACCCAGTCCACACAAGAAAACATAACCCGTTCGACATAGGAAATCACAACCCAATCGACACAAGAAAGCATAACGTAATCCACACAGGATATCAAGTCAATATTATCGAAGATAAAGATTGAAAGTCAAGATTCATCTCACACAGGAATACTTTTTCGTTTGACGATAGAGATGATCAGATATAACCACTGATTCATCTAAGTCGTCGGACCCACACTGGATCGATAGGTACTAACCCCTGCAATGACCCACAAAGGATCGATAGGTAACTAACCCCCGCAATGACCCACAAAGGATCGATAGGTAACTAACCCCTGCAATGACCCACACAGGATCTGTAAGCGCTGGCCCACACAGGACCGCTGAGCACTGACCCACACAGGATTTGACCCACACAATATTGGTAGCACTAATCCACGAAGGATATATGAGTGCTATAGTCGTCGCCATCGAATCCACGGAGGATTTCTGTACAGTCGTCGTCGTTGTCGTAGTCACAGCCAGCTCTAGGGTTCCCGCACACAGCAAGCTCGTTCGGGAGGGTCCGCTCCACGAACTGAAGGTCTGATACATCAACTGACACATAGTATGGATTTGATGTATCCAAAAGTTTTGTATCGTCCACAGGAACTCAACGTCACAGACGGCGCGTCAATAGGACGCCCTGTCATAGAGTTATTGGCTTTTTCGTCCAAGGGGCCTGGTTGGTTTTTAAGTCAAAACCTACCCGACCATACTCCATATGCGTCCAAACCTTGAGCGGAGTAAGCTAAAAGGTCTATCTCACTTAGATGAATCCAAAAAAGTTGATGGAATGTCAATCGGGCGTCCGGAGCTCAAGTTATAAGTGTTTCCGCTCCGAGGGCCTGGTTGGTTTCGTGTACGGACCAACCCGGCCGAACCCAAAGTACTCCGAGACCTTGAGTGTAAAATATTGAAACGACCGTCACATTCCAAGGATCGCATCTCCACTGACGGTGTGTCGATCGGAGGTACGCATCCCATTTTATAGGCAAAAGACCGAAAGAGGTCCGGAAGTGGGGGTTTCGAGCCCCGACCGACCCTACCCGGCTCGGCAGCCCGGTGCGCTGGCCAGGTGGCTCGGCCGAATGGCTGAGCCGTTCGGGATGCGGGGGGGGGGGGGGGGCACTTCCCCTTGCTTTTTGTAACCGCGGCCCCATAATGGGGGCCACTCACATCCGTCCAGCCGACAGTTTCGAACCCCCGACTCTTCCATTGTCCAGTCGGCCCACTCCGGCCAGCCGGCTACTGCTGACTCAGGACCGGCAAGGGCCGGTCTACCTGCTCTGACATCGGTGGCCCGAAACCAGCCGCTAGTTTCCCTGCTTTACCATGGCCTATGCCACGGCCTTGGACTATCTGGCGTGGTGCGACGGCACCACTCCCCTCCGTCGCGGCCCCACTCCGGCCGTGGTGTTATTCGGGGTTCTCCGGCGCAGCGCGACGACGCCGCATTCTTGTGCGATTCAAAGGCGCGGCACGACGGCGCTGCGCATACCTTTCCTCATGACACTTCCCTATTCTCGTTCCATCCCCCCACAAGGAAGAGAAGAAAAAAGGGGAGGAGGGTCGGTCGTGTTTGTGTAGTTCGACCCCCTCCTGTTAACTGGTTAGAGGTGGTCCAAATGTACGAGGAATGATGACGGATCAAAACACGAATATCATCAACAATAAACGAATACCCTACCTTGAGCGTATCTTGAAGGGAGGTTCATTGCAGAAATAACCGTCGTGGAAGGAGGCTTCGTGAAAGGAGAATCGTCTCGGAAGAAGGCGTTATTGGCATCGCGGTACACGGCATCGTGTAGTCAATCTCTGAGGTTTCGACGTTCCCCATTGGAGATCGGTGCGTTCTTCATGTTCTTCGATGAAGAAGATGAATATTTTCAAGCCTCTCTTAGCTTTTCTCCCAAACCACTCAAGTAACAAGTCCCCAACCAAAATAAAATAAGTACCTCACTTATTTTATTAACATAACTTAAGTTTGAAACTCAAAAGTTGAATTAGTCCACTCAATTAATTAACTCATGTTGTCAAATTAAATGAAGGGTTATGGATGGTTAGGGAAGATGAAGGGGTGGGGTTCGTGTGGGACCCACCACCCTCATAACCTCCAATGGGAGGTTGGGTGGTTTCCCCCAACATCCACCCAAAGCTTTAAACCACTTAGTGTAAAATAAAATGGATGCACTATTTTATTTTACCTTCAACAAATTTATAACAACTCCTCTCGTTTAAACGAAACTCCGAAAAAGGTGTTCCTATGAAACTATTGGCGCTGTGAATCCATCGGTGCCCTCGGAATTCGATTCCGAGCACCAGTTCAAAAGATAAAAAAACAAGCTCGTTCATTCACTAAACGTACCCGATCTAAACTTTGGATAGAAATTCTGGGCACATCGGGCCTCGTAATCAAGTGCTGTCAGAAACCGCATTCTTGTAAAATACCAAAGAAAATTAAGAGAAAATTTCCCTTGAATTTTACGGGTCTTTATAGTTGAGCTCTACACGAATCATCAATTTATATCACTCCTTCTTTCTTTATCGTTGTCCTTCTAAATTTGTGCAAAAACTGACGGAAACGATAGCACCTTGAATCCTGCCATGCCGCGTGGAAACTGCCACACATGCTATCACCGATAGGATACCATAAACCCTAAAAATAGTTTATAATATCATGAAATTAGTAAAATAATTTTCAAAATTAATATTATTTATTTACGTACCAACCAATGATGGAACATGTCACATCGCACAACAATGGGAATCTGTTCCCATGTGATCTGTAGCTAATAAAAATAATTAAGTAAGATAACACTACCCTGTCCAATAGATACATGAACCAAACTGTGAAAAAGGAATAAATAATAAAACAATTAGTATACATATAAATAAATTAGTGAAATCTAACTAAAATATATATTTTACCATACCTCCGTGTGTGTGGATCGAAACCAAGTTGTGGACGTCCCTCAGGGATAGGGTCAAGAATCATCAGTCGTGCAAGACTGCACCCCCTCCGCGTACCCCCTGAACCGCCGGTTGGCCGAGGGTAAGATGATCTAAAATCTCCCTCATCCAACGATAGTTCAGTCTACCGCAACTCGCGAAATGTATCTGAGTCCATCTGAAACAAAAATGATTGTTTTTATCATTTAGTTGAAAATAACTATTTAATATAGATATATATTAATTATGATTATAACTAGCATTTAATTGTGTCAATGTTCATCTTCATCCTCTTCTCCATAGCTATCATTCTCAATTTCTTCATCTTCCTTCTCAGCATCATCAATATCCATATGAGTTTCAGTTTCATCATCTCTTATCATTTCAAATTCATTTGTAACATCATTAACATCTTTTTCATCATTGATCTTTAGTTGTGGGGTGTCATCATCGATATTCTCATCACTTTTTGAATCAGATGGATTTTGAGTAGTCTCTTGAAAAATTTTAATTCCTTCCACTTCAGTAGAACCAAATTATGTTTGAGTAAACTGATTTTCCTGAGAATTCATTTTTATTATGCTCCACCAATTGATCAAGTCTATTGAAGTAGCACAGTAATTTGCATAAAAAATTTTATGTTCCTATTGAGCTAGAAAAAATGGTTCATTTACTTCAAGAAGATTTTTATATTTAATATCGACGATTCCATGAGTCGGATGAACACAGAAGCCTCTCTCAGTATCCAACCACCGACATTTAAACATTGTTATGTAATTGTTTCCAAGATAACACAACTCAATAATTTCATCCAATATGCCATAAAATTCAACTTAATATTCTCTGTGATGTGATACTCTCAATAAAACTCCACTATTATTTGCTTTTTTGATTCCCCATATGCATGTCTATGAAATCTACAATCATTCACCACATATGCATAATATGTTTTAACCATTTTGGATGGTGGGTTACTCAATATACACAGTCTCTTATCAATAATATCAGCATATTGAGACACCCGGAAATTTGTAAATCAACTATCAATATAATAAATAATAAACAGAATTGATATTAAACCATCAGTAAATTATGTTACCCTTTTCTGAAAATATTGAGAAATTTTTTTTGTCTGCGTTCTTCAAGAGAAAATGATGTAATTTGTGGAATTTGTTTCATGATATGATTATCATATAACATTAAAATAATATAAGATTAAATACTTTAACATAAATTATTGAATAAGTGATAGAATCACTCATAGGTCAAATGATGTCATTTCTTCATAGTTGAGAAGAACATATGTATGAGCTCTGTGATGTTCATCATCTGAAATCCATTGTTAATGAACTCCACCGAAACCAAGATTTGGCTAATTAAAAACTGTTAATTGATTTTCCATTTCGTCATTAACATTCCCCTAATTTTATCCCATTCCATTATCACTTGAGGGATATTGAGAGTCAAAATAATGGGAGCAGAAAAAGTAAATTTCCTCTTGCAAATAAGCTTCAGCAATTGAGCCTTCAACTAATTCTTTGTTACGTACTTTTTCTTAAATTTCTCCATTCATCCCTTGAATGGGTACATCCATCAAAACTATACTGGACCTCCACATTTTGATTCATGTGGAAAATGTAATATCAGATGTTCCATTGAGTCAAAGAAAGCCGGTGGAAATATTTTTTCTAGTTTACATATAATTACAAAAATATATTCTTCCAGTTTTCTTAGTTCATCGTAGTCTGCTGTCACTGCACAAATGTATCAAAAAAATATGATATGTTTGTTATTGAATCCCAAATCATAGAATTCAACAAACCTCTAAATCCAATCGGCACTATAATTTCTATTATAACATGAAAATCATGACTTTTTAATCCAGTAATATAACAATTCTTTACACATCTGCCCAAATTTAAAGCATAGCCATCTGGAAGTCTCAAATCTGCAATCCACTAACAAAATAATAAGTGACTCTATTTGGACAGCATATAAGCTGCTTTCGGCTTCATTAACCTCTATGATCTATCATTTTCAAATAGTTCAAGTTATGGTCGCCTGCAAATTTGGGCAAGATCTAATCATGACTTTAAAGTATCTTTGGTCTTACCTGGTGTATCCAAAACTGTATGAAATAAATTATCAAAATAGTTCTTCTTAATATGAATAACATCCAAAATGTGGCAGACCAAAAAATGAAACCAACATGGAAGATCCCAAAAAATTCTCTATTTTATCCAATTATTTTCCTTCCCAAAGCCCTGAATTTGTTGTTGGTTTACTGTTGGTCAAAATGTGATGGGAGGTAATGAAAATGCAACCGATTTTAACTCTACACCTGAGATTATATTTGGAGGTTCATCCCTTTCAATTGTACCTTTTCTGAAATGAGACTTTTTCCTCTGAAAAGGATAATTGGTTGAAAGAAATCTACAGTGACAATCAAAATAGAAAGTTTTTTTCCATTGACAAGCATAAAGGCTTTGTTGTCTTTCGTACAGTAAGGATGTGATTTCGGACCATGAGTACTCCAACCAGATAACATGCCATATGCTGTAAAGTCACTAATCATCTACATCAATGAAGCTTTTAATATAAAATTTTGCTTTGCAGCAACATCATATTTATTAACACCATCACTCCACAATGCATTTAACTCATCAATCAATGTTTTCAAAAAAAGATCAATATTCTTTTTTAGATGTATGGGGATTAATAGAGTCAAAAAGTTATAAGGATCCTTCATCAACATCCATGGAGGCAAATTGTACAGAGTTATAAAGACATTCCGTCATAAATAATGACTACCGTAAGAACCAAATGGATAGAAACCATTAGTAGAAAGACCCAATCGCACGTATCAGGCTTCTATAGAAAAAGACGGATGCAGACGGTCAATATATTTCCATGAATCACCATTAGATGGATGATTCAAGCTTCTATTAGTGGAAATCATGGTTTTGTGCCATGAAATCATTGATGTTGTATTCTAATACAAAAATAAACGTTGCAACCTTGGTGTAAGGGGGAAATATCCCAACTATTTTACTGGAATCGATCTAGACTTCCCTGGTTGAGCTTCTTTATACATCGATTTTCCACATGTGGGACAACATTCCAATGAATCAATTTCTCTAGAATATAAGATGAAATCACTTGGACATGCATGAATCTTCCAATAACTAAGGCTCATATTAAGAACCAGCCTCTTGCTCTTATAGTAATTTTCAGGCTACACATTTTCTTCAGGTAATAGTGTTTTTACCAAAGAAAATATCTGATCAAAATAGTTGTTTGACATTGCATTATCTGATTTAATATCCATAAATTTTGCAACTTCTTATAATTTAATTATATTGAAACCAAGATATAATGAATTTTTATCAGACCTCAACATCTCATAAAATTAGGATGGTGCTATCTCAGGAGTTAAATCAATATCATCGTGTGATTCAGTTTGTTGCCCAGAGGGACCTGCAACATCATGTACAAAATTGTGAAATTGTGATGGATATGGAATCACGTTTTTAGGATCTTCTCTAGAAATGTGTTCACCGTGTTGATACCAAAAAACACAATTTGGTTGAAAATCAAACCGCAAGAGATGTCTCCCAACCTTGTCAACTCTGACAAACGTTCTCAGATCACATTTTTTACAAGGACACTTAATTGTGCCTTCTGAAACATTTTCTGGTTTTGATGATGAAAATGATATGAAAAATTTAACACCCTCAATATAAACAAGATTTAAACCCGAACCATTTGGATTTCGGTGCAAATTTGTCCATGTGCGATCTTCTAATAATGACTGATGTCGACTTCCTTGTTCCATATTTTTCTACATAAAAGATTAAATCGTCACTGTTTTTGAATAATTTGAAATTATAAAAACACTGTCTAAAAAAAGAAGACAAATAATTACAACTACTTAATAAGAATTTACATTAATTAAGGGTGACATAATTTCAAGTGGATTCACGTCTCCTCTTTTGTCTGATGGCTCATTTACTTTCATCTTTCTAACAATGAAATCACAATGATGAATCTGGTCTGAGGTACGCATATTCATTCTCATATGCACAAGAATGAATTCGTATACCTCTGACCAGATTATTCATTGTGATTTTAGTATGAGAAAGATGCAAGTAAATGAGGCGTCAGACAAAAGATCACCCTTATTGTCGATGAATCGTCTTCTTCCTACTGTCACCACCAGAAAACATTAAAAAAATATGATCCTACGAATGCATATCCAATCTCATGCATACAAGATTGAATATTTCTACATAGTAGCACATATTTAATATTGTTTTGAGTTGGTGATAGTTGAAAGGAGAAAAGTCATCGAGAAAAAGGAGTGTCGTCAATCCACTAGAAATTGTGCCAAGTTCTTAGAATTTACTAAAATATTTTAAAAAAATTTCCAAACTGTTTCTAACTAATTATTACTAATTATTAATAATTAATCCTATTTGTTCTTATATATTTCTATTTATTCCTATTTATTCATATTTATTCTTATATATTGCTAATTATTACAATTTATTGTTAATTTTTACAATTTATTGCTAATTATTACAATTTATGCTAATTATTAGAATTTATTGTTAATTATTAAAATTTATTTCTAATTATTACAATTTATTGCTAATTATTACAATTTATTGCTAATTATTCCTAATTATTCCTAATTATTCCTAATTATTCCTAACTATTCCTAACTATTTCAAATTATTGCTCAATATATCTAGTTATTGATAACTATTTCTAATTATTGCTAACTATTTGTAATTATTGCTAACTATTCCTAATTATTGCTAAATATTCCTAAATATTGCTAATTATTCCAAATTATAGCTAATTATTCTTAAATATTGCTAATTATAACTACTTATTACTAATTATTACAAATGATTACTAATTATAACTAATTATAACTAATTATTACTAATTATTACTGATTATTAAAATTTATTACTAATTATTACAATTTATTAGTAATTATTACTAATTATTACAATTTATAAGAATTTATTAGAAATTATTACTAATTATTACTAATTATTACTAATTATTCCTAATTATTTCTAATTATTTCTAATTATTGCTAATTATTGCTAATTGTTACAAATTATTACTAATTCTAACTAATTATTAATAATTATTAATAATTATTACTAATTATTATAATTTATTACTAATTATTACAA
Source organism: Viscum album (assembly GCA_963277665.1). NCBI lineage: Eukaryota > Viridiplantae > Streptophyta > Magnoliopsida > Santalales > Viscaceae > Viscum > Viscum album. The sequence goes on from OY728156.1 coordinate 1,561,918,241, forward strand.
TTTATTACTAATTATTACAGTTTATTACTAATTTATCAATACATAGAAATACATAGAAAAATGAAAAATTCTTGAATAATGAAAGGAAATTTGGAAATCATCATTGTGGAGATGATTACAAACTTTCCCTTCATTATCCAAGCTCTTTTCATTTACTAATTATAATTATATCTAATTATTACTAATAAAAAAATTATAATATCAATATTTATGAAAAACAATATTAATATTATTAAAATAATAAAATATATTTATAATATTATAATTATCAATATTCGCTACTGGCTTTCCTCTATTCTTAACATGTTCCAATCTCAAAGGGTCACCAATTGTCAGGTCATGCACAACAAAATGTTTATGTCAGCCATGTCCAATGTAAATTCTATAATTGTCCTTGCATTGTTGATCGCCTCACAAGTAGTGTTGCAATAGGATGACCAAATTAATGTTGTTCTTGTCACTAAGAATCAACTCGTTCTCTTTACATAGATCATTCTTCCTTAAAAATTTGATTGGACATTAGTATCTTTCCCTAAAATTTTCAAGGAATAATGGTCTATGTAAAGGGTCATGTGAGATAATTCTTATATATGGGAAGGGAATGACTTGGGTTGTCCTAATCCAATGCTACTTGCAAGGTGATCAACCAAGCAAAGACAATTATAAGTTTACATTGGACATGGTTGACACAAAATTTTGATTGCGCATGACCTAACAATTTGCGACCCTTTGAGATTTGAACATGTTAAGAATAGAGCAATGCCTATTTCGAATATTGATTATTTTAATATTTTATAAATATTTTATTAATCTAATAATATTAATATTTTTTTCATAAATATTGATATTATAATTTCTTTATTATAAAAAATTAGATATAATTATATTTAATATTTATTACCAATTATTACTAATTATTACAATTTAGTACTAATTATTAAAATTTATTCCTATTTATTCCTAATTATTGCTATTTATGTCCAATTATTTCTAATTAGTTCTAATGATTCATAATTATTCATAATTATTGCTAATTATTGCAATTTATTCCAAATTATATCTATTTATCACTAATTATTGTAAATTAATGTTAATTATTGTTAATTATTGCAAATTATTACTAATTATTCCTAATTATTAGTAATTATTAGTAATTATTACTAATTATTAGTATTTATTATTATTTTTTTAGTATTTATTACTAATTAAAGCTAATTTTTAATAATTATTGATTATTATTCGTAATTATTGATAATTATTCCTAATTATTAAAAATTATTCCTGATTATTCGTAATTATTCTAAATTATTAGTATTTATTAATAATTATAACAATTTTTCCTATTTATTATAATTTATTACTAATTATTAAGATTTATTCCTAATTATTCCTAATTATTCCTAATTATTCCAATTTATTGCTAATTATTGCTAATTATTCCTAATTATTGCTATTTATTTCTAATTATTGCTAATTAGTTATAATTATTACAATTTATTCCTAATTATTGCTAATTATTACAATTTATTCTTAATTATTGCTAATTATTCCTATTTATTGCTAATTTTTCCTATTTGTTGCTAATTATTCCTATTTATTGCTAATTATTCCTAATTAGTGATAATAATTGCTAATTATTGCTAATTATTCCTATTTTTTTCTAATTATTACTAATTATTCCTAATAATTAGTATTTATTATTAATTATTACTAATTATTTGTATTTATTATTAATTATTCCTTATTATTTATAATTATTTGTATTTATTTCTAATTATTGCTATTTATTCGTAATTATTGATAATTATTTGTAATTATTACTAATTATAGCATATTATTTATAATTATTGCTAATTGCTCCTAATTATTGCTAATTATTCAGAATTATTGCTAATTATTCCTAAATATTGCTAATTATTCCTAATTGTTGCTAATTATTTATAATTATTGCTAATTATTCGTAATTATTAATAATTATACGTAATTATTTGTAATTATAGCTAATTATTACTAAATATAACTAATTATTACTAATTATAATTAATTATTACTAATTATACCTAATTATTACTTATTATACCTAATTATTACTAATTATACCTAATTATTACTAATTATACCTAATTATTACTAATTATAGCTAATTGCTACTAATTATAGCTAATTATTACTAATTATACCTAATTATTACTAATTATACCTAATTATTACTAATTATACATAATTATTACTAATTAAACCTAATTATTACTAATTATACCTAATTATTACTTATTATACCTAATTATTACTAATTATAGCTAATTATTTCTAATTATATCTAATTATTAAAAATTATATCTAATTATTACTAATCATATCTAATTATTACTAATTATATCTAATTATTACTAATTACACCTAATTATATCTAATTATGACCAAATTCCGCTAATTATCTATAATAATCTCTAATTATTGCAAATTAACACTAATTATTTATAATTATCACTAACAATATCAATTTCTTACTAAAAATAAATAAAAATAAAAATCAGTTTAAATCTACTTTAATTACAACTAAACAACAATTACAATTAATAAAAAATAATATAAATAGAAATGTAAAATAAAATATAAATACCTTAAACTTTGATATTCTGAAGGTGTTTGCGCCTTCCAATTTCTCTCGTATAAAAAAATATAACTAACAGATTTTTTTCCTTAAAACTAGAGAATCAAGAGAAATGGGGAGGATGATCTATGTGATTTGTAAAAAAATGGATGAGGGTATAAATAGGTTAGATTAGTGGGGACAGAGTTAGTTGCGACTGGATACCCGTCGTAAATGGTGGTATTTGCGACGAGCCCCGTCGCAAATACCCTCGCCCGCATTAAATACAGTCGGTGGTTAAAAGGATATTTGCGACGGGACCCGTCTCAAATACGCACTTGCTGACATACCATTTTTGACATGCGGCTTTGCCCGTCGTAAATGGTATTTACAGGCGCTGGGATTTTGCGATAGGGCTCATCGCAGATACCCTCACCCGCATTAATTACAGTCAACGATTAAATGGTTATTTGCGACGGGTCCCGTCACAAAAGCCCAGCGACGGTAAATACCATTTGCGACGGGCGGCTTTTCCCATCACAAATGGTATTTACCGCCTCCGGGATTTTGCGATGGAGAGGTGTCCCCGTCGCAAATACACTTCCAGTGTTTTGGCATGCAAACCGCACCAAACCTATTGCGATGGGTTTCCTATTCCCGTCGTAATTAACCTACTATTTGTGACTGGAAAAGACACCTGTCGCAAATACATAGTTCGTCGGACCTTTTTCAACGATATATATTCCCGTCACAAAAAACCACTTTTCCCATAGTGCATAAAGAATATTAATTTCTTTGACCAGATGGCATAATATAAGACTTTAAATGAGCTCCAACTTTAAAAAAATTATCTTCATGTTTTAAATGACTCTAAAAATATTATGTTATGTAACATATAAGTTAATGTACACACTAAAAAGAGATAATGTTGAAAAATTTGACCTATGTTAGTTATGTGAAGTCTTCACCATTATACAGAACATATTCATATAATATACATAATATAAAACATGATCAGTTTTTGTGATAAGAAAATGTTAATTACATAATTTCTAAAATGATTAAGTCATGTCCATATGTCAATGTCTTAATTCTGTATAATTATATTGAGGATGATGCACAATTTGAGTATTAAAAAGTCTTGTAATTGAATATATATGAAGATATATTTTTGGGAAAAATGATTTTATATATATAGGAAAATGAAAAGGCATAGATTGTTAGATTCTATACATTATTGTTTTCCTTCCATTTCTCAAAATATTTTAGAATAAATTTTTATTTACATATTTGAAAATTAAAAACATATAATGTTTTCTAAAACAATACAAAATTTTACATTTTTTAATCCTGGTTTTCCCATCTTGGGAATGGTTTACAAGCAAATAAAATCAACTTTTTTTGAAAACACCATTCAACTCATAATACTTTTTAAAACTTTAATGTAATGAATCTATCTTTCAAAAGCTAACAAGCTACCTGATTCAAGGAGAACCAAAGAAACTTCTAATGATGAGTATACATTCATATGAAAAAAACTCATGAGAAAAAAATGAAGAACATTAAAATCAACACCAACAATTCATAGCACTGATTGAAAATACATGTTAAAAAATACTTATATAACTAATCAATTATTATAGGAAATTTGAAATCATAAGTAGTGTATGTTCATTTTTATCTATTGTTCATCATTAAACTTCATAGCACAACCCATGATCAATTAATCAATCTATACAAACCATGGTTGAATTTAGTAATTGAGATATATTGATTCACTATATCAAAAACCACCATGATGTGAGTTTCAATTTATAATTAATCATTCGATCTTTAAATAGAAATTTTGATCTAAAAAATAGATTGACCCATCTATTCAACGATATATTGTTTTTAAAAATCATTTCAATAAATAGAGGACACAAAACACCTGTAATGACCCGAAATTTTAAATAAATCGTGTTTCCTAATTTTATGTGTTATTTTATTTTATTATTATACTCAACAAAAATGATTCATTTGAAAACATGAGTATAATTAAAATGACACTGTTGGGTTTTGACTGTTATTTGACCATTGGTCAATATGACCGCTGTAAAATAAACATTTCGATTATTGTCTTTAAATACAATTAATCTTGGTTAATTATTATTGAAAGAAGATTCGATGGCCTCACCCAGTAGTCTTGGACCGATCGAAGCCCATCTAACAGAACATGGGATGGATGTAGCACCACTAGGCTTTGCTTTGGACCAAACCCAAGCCGAACTTCATCGTGTGAAGCTAGAACGGAATCGCCTTCGTGAGAAGTTCAACCTGATAGAAATTACTACTCTGCAATGTTGGTCGATCCTCCTTCAGATTCTCTCACCTTAGCACACCTTAAACTTAGGTCCTATACTGGCGTGATAAGAGGCTATTTAAGGAGACCGTAACTGCCTTGTGTAATCTCTTGTTTTAAATAAAAATTGGGATTTCTTCTTTTGATGAAGATTATGAATTTTCAAATGACCGGATAAATATAGTATGCATATTTTTGATGAATTTTAGAGAAAGTTTATTTTAAAAATGTTTATGTAAACCTTAAATAATTAAAAATGTGTAATGATTTTCAAATAATGGTCTTCTACAATTATGTTTAGTATGAAATTTATACTCTAATAAGATCAACTTAATTTTTGATGAATAGTAAATTATGAATAGTGATTTTTTGATTAGGATTAGTAATGTGTCCAAATGGATTAGTAAATTTACTTAAAGAAAGTATTAATATAATCTAGGCACCTTGATTATGTAATGTGATTCGATAAAATGGTTAAATAACAGTTTCATAAATTATTATTCATATATTAGTTTTTTTGAGTGAATAGTGTTTTTTTAATTAAAAATTAAATTAATAAATATTTAAAAAAATTATTTTTATAAAATGGATTTCATTTTTGAACTCAGAGCACCGATATTATGTTATGGTAATTTTTGGGGGTTTTTCTGAAAAAATGAATTTTCGGTGAATAGTGTATTTATTTAAAAAAATAAATTAAAAATATTTAGAAAATTATTTTTATAAAATGGAGTTCATTTCTGAAATCAGAGAATTGATTTTTGGCCAATGTAAAATTTTGGGATCTTTCTGAGAATGTTGAATTTTCAGTGAATAGTAAAAATACAGTTTTAGGGTTTCGGTATGTTTAATGTCATCATAACTGTGTCATGATGATGTCATGAGATATTTTAAAGGATGTTCTAAAAAAGAGGATGAATTATTGTGTTGGGGTCCCCATGTGGCCTAACTCTATGGGAAGTACGATGGGAGGGTCCATGCTTTTGAGAAAACCACTTTTGAGGTGTCCCTTGGCCATTAATTCCTTGTCCCTTCACTTTCTCTATAAATACCAAGCCCTCCACTCATCGTTTCGACTCCAAAACCATCCAAAACGATGTTATGGTCTCTTCACCACCCAATGAGTCCACCCAAGGTTCCCCCAAGCCCTCAAGGTCCCAACCTTTTTAGTTTTAAGAGTTACGTTTTAAGGTAAGGGATCTGACCCCTCTCTTTTCAAGTGATCTCTTTTATGTCATTGTTTTATGCCCCATGTTCTTATGTTGAAGGAGGTTCTTTTATATTCATTATAATTTTCTTTTTTATGTTCATATGATGTGAGACCCCATCTTACTCTCATCATTACATTTTAAGAATGTTTAAGTGGCGTCGTTAGGCTGCCGAATTTTTAAGGGATTCGTTCACCTTTCTCATTTTTCAAAGTTCTACTTTCATGTCAAGTACTTCAAGTTGTTTTTTATTACGTTGGGGTACGATCTCAAAATATATCATACTGATATTTTATGATCATATTATGAGAGACCCCATTTGATCTCTTCAATTCAGAATTTTCAAGTTTAAGTGGCGCTGTTAGGCTGCCGAATTTTTAAGTAGTTCTTCACCCTTCTCGTTTTGAAGTTATACTTTCATGTCAATTATTTCAAGTTCCTTTTTGTTATATTGGGTTATGATCTCTATATCTATCATACTGATATTTTATGATCATATGATGAGAGACCCCATTTTATCTCTTCAATTCAGTATTTTGAAGTTCAAGTGGCGCCGTTAGGCTACCGAATTTTTAAGTGGTTCTTCACCCTTCTCGTTTTGAAGTTGTACTTTATGTCAATTATTTCAAGTTACTTTTTGTTATGTTGGGGTATGATCTCTATATATATCATACTTATCTTTTATTCCCATTTGATGAGAGACCCCATTTGATCTCTTCAATTCAATATTTTGAAGTTTAAGTGGCGTCGTTAGGCTGCTAAATTTTTAAGTGGTCCTTGCACCTTTCTCCTTTTTCAAAGTTCTAATTCCATGTCAAGTCTTGCAAGTTCCTTTTTATTATTTTGGGATATGATATCTATATATATCATACAGATATTTTATGTTCATATTATTAGATACCCTATTTGATCTCATCAATTCATTTTTGGTTGAAGTTTATGTAATGCTATTAGGCTGCCGAATTTTCATAAGCGAAATCTTAGTTTTGTCTTCCTTTCATTTTCTTCATTTCATATTGTATATCGTTTAAATTTCATTACCATGTTCTCAAATAATTTATATTCTTTCCCTCTACTATGTTATGGGTCATTTATGAGTGTTTCACCCATGTCCCCTCTCTTTTCAATGTTTTCTAAAACCCCGAAACATAGTCGTTATGCTTCAGAATTTTCGTCTCATAATGCCTCTATATTTTCTCAAAATTATTTTATGTTATTAAGTGAATACTCAAATATCTTATTTCTATATTGGTATTCAGATATATATCAAAATGTTCTATTTTAAATTCTGCGATTTACATATATGAAATTCGCTATCCCTTTCAGTGGGTTTAAAGTGATATAAAGATCATGTCTTTAAAGCAGTTTTTAAAACATTATGATTACGAAATGAAACCCATTTATTTTATTCTATATGGGTTATTTATGAAATGTTTGATGATGATATATGTGGATCACATGATAATAAATGCAAATTTAAGGGTGCACCCTGATAGCTCTCAAATGCATTGGGTAATGATGTAACCACTAGAGATTACAATTTTCACGATACCTTGGTGAATAACCTTGGTAATTTTCAAATGACACCTTGGGGATGGAACTTTGTGATATTTTCATGATTGTCTATATTAAATGTTTTAGCCACATCTTCAAGTTATGGAAAATGTTTTTTTATTATGATATATCTCATGATTTCTTTCTCATGCCTTAATGTTTTTTTCATGATCTTATTGAAGTATCTCAAGTTCACATGTAAAATGTTTCTCTTGTTTCCCTTACTGGGCATTCTGCTCACCCTTTAATTTGATGTATGTCCCCAGGTTATGAGATGTTGTAATGAACCTAGGATGAACATGAGGAGAAGCCTTTCATGTGGTTAAGAAAAATGTTTTATGTTTTCATGTATTATGTTCCTGGTTTCCAAGACACTAACCCTTAAAGATCCTTGGATTTGTAAAATTTAATTAAAGTTTATATGATAAAAAGGCGGGATGTTATAGTTGGTATCAAAGAAAGGTTTAGTTATTTGTGGAAATTAGGATATGAAAACATTATAATGAACCCTATAGAAAATTTTAAATATAGGAAATCTTCCTAGTATTTTAGTGAGTATTGAGTAAGGGGTTTCCAAGAAAATACATCCCTGTCTGGATACGAGTAGGATGAGGCGGCTCTGGCACAGATGTATATAGTGGTAAAATCCGAAAACACCGCTTTGAGCTAGACTCGAACGGGAACTGGTACACGACAATGGGCCTTTCTTCACTCATGGTTATGACACTCCCGGGGGGATATGCTTTGGTAAATTCATAAGCTTAGTATGAACCGTTATTAAAGGAACAAAGATAAAATAAAATAAAGATTCACATAAGAATATACGATCATGGATAACCTAGATTGGAACCTAGGGGATCACAAGTTAGGATATACTTTTATTCTAGAAGTTTATCCTTTTATGCTTAAAGTTTTCTTTTCATTATTATTGGCCAAGTATTTAAGCCCGTAATTATACTTTATATTCTTAGTTAATGGTGGGAAATGGAAGAACATGTCCCAACAACCAATGTGATAGGATATGTGATGATTTTCGTATTAATATGACAGAGATGATTAGGTGATTAAAAGATGATTATTATTTTGGAAGACGTTCACTATTTTGGGGACCCTATATGATTGAGGTAAATAGATTACTACGGTATTTTCATTGAGGAGTAAGGTTGACTTATATTTTGAAGAATCAATGAATTTAAGGTGGACTTATAGTAATTTAGGTTACTTATAGAAATGATTAACCTATCTTGGGGAAAATATGTTTAGGTTAGTTACTTTTGATATAAGATGTTAGGAGTGGTTGATGTTGTTTGGAGATGAATGATAAAGATTACCATGGAAGACTATGTTATCGAATCCTTCTTGTATCTGGGTTTCAATCTTAGTTTGGTTTATATTGAGGATTTTTAAGGACAGTTATTTACGGAATCGTCTATGATGAACTCTGGGCAGTACCATGGAACTTTGAAGATTTAAAAGTAGTTTCCATTACTATTGGATTATTTCTTTTTGAAGAGTTGTTTTACATTACCCTTTCTGTTTTTGGGATAATGATTAAAGATATATGAAATAGATGGTTAATCTTTTGTAGATTATGTGATTCTCTAGAAGATTATTCTTGTGTTTTGATGAGACCAAGTGTTTTTGAATGATCATCGTTTGGAGAAAATATTATTTTGGGTAGAAACATATTAAAGGATGAAACTCTACAAGAAGGTAGGTATATTTTCTTATGTTTTTGTTCTATGTAGTAAATGAATTCCTCAAAATTATGAAAAAAACGTAAACAAAAATGTTGTTGGTTTACGTTTCCTACTAGGTAATCAAATACCGTTTACACATATCACATGTTTGGGATTTTCTTATGGTTAAATTTCTCTTAATCATGTTCTCTATCACTCTCCCTCAGAACATGGCCCTTTGTTTTCTCCTCCATGTCCATGTTTTCCAACATGGAATCCTAGTGTGGGTTAACTCGGGTGACCTTTGTACATCCCTTTCTTTCTTTTAATGTAATAGTTTTACTCACTCCTTTTCCGATGTGGGACTTTCAATGAAATTTCAAAAACCAATTTTAAAATTTGCAAGGATGCAATTTCTTAAGGGGGAAGATGGTAACGACCCGAAATTTTAAATAAATATTGTTTCCTAATTTTATGTGTTATTTTATTGTATTTTTATACTAAACAAAAATGTTTCATTTGATAACATGAGTATAATTAAAATGAGACTATTGGGTTTTGAATGTTATTTGACCATTGGTCAATATGACCGCTGTAAACTAAATGTTTCGATTATTGTCTCTAAATACAAGTAATCTTGGTTAATTATTATTGAAAGAAGATTCGATGGCCTCACCCAGTAGTCTTGGACCGATCGAAGCCCATCTAACAGAACGTGGGAAGGATGTAGCACCACTGGGCTTTGCTTTGGACCAAACCCAAGCCGAACTTCATTGTGTGAAGGTAAAATGGAATCGCCTTCGCGAGAAGTTCAACCTGATAGAAATTACTACTCATGCGATGTTGGATGAGCCTCTTTCAGATTCTCTCACCTTAGCACACCTTACACTTAGGTCCAATGCTGGAATGATAAGGGGCTATTTAAGGAGACCGTAACTGCCTTGTGTAATCCCTTGTTTTAAATAAAAATTGGGATTTCTTCTTTTGATGAAGTTTATGAATTTTCAAATGACCGGATAAATATAGTATGCATATATTGATGAATTTTAGAGAAAGTTTATTTTAAAAATGTTTATGTAAACCTTAAATAATTAAAAATGTGTAATGATTTTCAAAAAATGGTCTTCTACAATTATGTTCAGTACGAAATTTAGAGTCTAATAAGATCAACTTAATTTTTGATGAATAGTAAATTATGAATAGTGATTTTATGATTAGGATTAGTAATGTGACCAAATGGATTATTAATTTCACTTAATTAAAGTATTAATATAATCTAGTCACCTGGATTAAGTAATGTGATTCAATAAAATTGTTAAATAACAGTTTCATAAATTATTATTCGAGTATTAGTTTTTTCGAGTGAATAGTGTTTTTTAAATTAAAAATTAAAATAATAAATATTTAAAAAAAATTATTTTTATAAAATGTATTTCATTTTTGAACTCAGAGCACCGATATTATGTTATGGTAATTTTTGGGGTTTTTTCTGAAAAAATGAATTTTCGGTGAATAGTGTATTTATTTAAAAAAATAAATTAAAAATATTTAGAAAATTATTTTTATAAAATGGTGTTTATTTTTGAAATCAGAGAATTGGTATTTGGCCAAGGTGAAAATTTGGGATCTTTCTAAGAAAGTTGAATTTTCAGTGAATAGTAAAAATACATTTTTAGGGTTTCGGTATGTTTAATGTCATCATAACTGTGTCATGATGATTTCATGAGATATTTTAAAGGATGTTCGACTAAAGAGGATGAATTATTGTGTGGCGGTACCCATGTGGCCTAACTCTATGGGAAGTACCATGGGAGGACCCATGCTTTTGAGAAAACCACTTTTGAGGTGTCCCTTGGCCATTAATGCCTTGTCCCCTCACTTTCTCTATAAATATCAAGCCCTCCTCTCATCTTTTCGACTCCAAAACCATCCACAACGAAGTTCTGGTCTCCTTACCTCCCAAAGAGTCCACCCAAGGTGCCTCCAAGCCCTCAAGGTCCCATCCTTTGAGTTTTAAGAGTTACGTTATATGGTAAGGGATCTGACCCCTCTCTTTCTTTTCAAGTGATCTCGTTTATGTCATTCTTTTATAACCCATGTTATTATGTTGAAGGAGGTTCTTTTATATTCATTATAATTTTAATTTTTATGTTCATATGATGAGAGACCCCCTCTTACTCTCATCATTTAGTTTTAAGAATGTTTAAGTGGCGTTGTTAGGCTGCCGAATTTTTAAGGGATTCGTTCACCTTTCTCATTTTTCAAAGTTCTACTTTCATGTCAAGTATTTCAAGTTCATTTTTATTATGATAGGTTATGATCTCTAAATTTATCATACTGATATTTTATGATCATATGATGAGAGACCCCATTTTATCTCTTCAATTAAGTATTTTCAAGTTTAAGTGGCGTTGTTAGGCTGCCGAAATTTTTAGTGGTTCTTCACCCTTCTCGTTTTGAAGTTCTACTTTCATGTCAATTATTTAAAGTTCCTTTTTGTTATGTTGGGGTATGATCTCTATATCTATCATACTGATCTTTTATGATCATATTATGATAGACTCCATTTGATCTCTTCAATTCAGTATTTTGAAGTTTAAGTGGTGCCGTTAGGCTACCGAATTTTTAAGTGGTTCTTCACCCTTCTCGTTTTGAAGTTCTACTTTCATGTCAATTCATTCAAGTTCCTTTTTTTATTTTGGGGAATGATCTCTATATCTATCATACTTATCTTTTATGCCCATATTATGTGAGAACCTATTTGATATCTTCAATTCAGTATTTTGATGTTTTAGTGGCGGCGTTAGGCTACTAAATTTTTAAGTGGTCCTTGCACCTTTCTCCCTTTTCAAAGTTCTAATTCAATGTCAAGACTTGCAAGTTACTTTTTATTATGTTGGGGTATGATCTCTATATCTATCACACAGATCTTTTATGTTCATATGATGAGAGACCCTATTTGAGCTAATCAATTCATTTTTGGTTGAAGTTTATGTAACATTGTTAGGCTGTCGAATTTTCATAAGAGAAATCTTATTTTTTTCTTCCTTTCATGTTCTTCATTTCATATGGTATATCATTCAAATTTAATTAACATGTTCTCAAATACTTTATATTCTATCCCTATACTGTGTTATGGGTCATTTATGAGTGTTTTACCCATGTCCCCTCTCTTTTCAATGTTTTCAAAAACACCGAAACATAGTCGTTATGCTGCAGAATTTTCATCTCAAAATGCCTCTATCTTTTCTCAAAATTATTTTATGTAATTAAGTGAATACTCAAAGCTCTTATTTATATATGGGTATTTACATATATATCAAAATGTTCTATCTTAAATTATGGGATTTACATACATGAAACATTCTTTCCCTTTCCGTGGGTTTAAAGTGATATAAAGATGATGTCTTTAAAGAAGTTTTTAAAACGTTATGATTATGAAATGAAACCCATTTCTTTTATGCTATATGAGTTATTTATGAAATTTTTGATGATGATATATGTGTATCACATGATAATAAAGTAAAATTTAAGGGTGCGCCCTGATAGCGCTCCAATGCATTGGGTAATGATGTAACCACTATAGATTACAATTTTCACGATACCTTGGTAAATAACCTTGGTAATTTTCAAATGACACCTTGGGGATGGACCTTGGTGGTATGTTCATGATTGTCTATATTAAATGTTGTAGCCACATCTTAAAGTTATGGAAAATGTTTTTTTATTATGATATATCTCATGATTTCTTTCTCATGACTTAATGTATTTTTCATGATCTTATTGAAGTATCTCAAGTTCACATGTAAAATGTTTCTATTGTTTCCCTTACTGGGCCTTCTGCTCACCCTATCTTTTGATATATGTCCCCAGGTTATGAGATGCTGTAATTAACCTAGGATTAACATGAGGAGAAGTCTTTCAAGTGTTTAAGAATAATGTTTTATCTTTTCATGTATTAAGTTCCTGGTTTCCAAGACACTAAACCTTAAAGATCCTCAGTTTTGTAAAATGTAATGGAAGTTTATGTGATAAAAAGGCAGGATGTTATAACACCCACTCCAAAAAAGTACACCAAAAACCCACTAGACTTATCACATGAAATCCACATAAAAAATAGACTCTCATCAATAAATATCATCAACCAAGAGATCAAAACTCATATTTTAAGTGCCAGAAAAATTAAAACACTCTTTGAAAAACCATGAAAAAATATTATAAGGAATCGGCCTTAAAACATTACATAATAATGAATTAAATTAATATTTCACATTGAGGATCCTTTCAGGTTTAGAGTTTTAGAGAATTAGGACATAACGATTACAACTCATAAGATTACAAAGTAGACACTTCTACACAGTTTCCATTTTTTTCATAAAATAAAAACTCTTAAAAACAAACCTGTCTAGATCCATGTTTTAGATGTCATGTCTTTCCATGATCCCATTCTTGACCCTATTCACCTTTAAGTCCTATGGAAAACATTTCCATTACATGGGATGAGCATAAAAATCTCCGTAAGGGATCTAAAAATACGGAAAGAAAACATTATTCCATGTATACATAAGAATCAATGAAATCATACTTTACTCTTAAACATAACTACTTTATCATACATAATTAAATCAAAATATTCATGAATAACTCATAGAAATCATATGACATAAAGGTAACTTCAGGCATTCATAACATTCTTACGTATGGAGAAACCCTCATGGTTACGTTAGGAGTACCCATCACAGTATAGTCCCTAAATCTATTCGAATAAACCTTAGCATTTATCTCCTTCGCGTTAACCAATGCATCGGAGAGCCATCACGGGCTCACCGTGTAACACCTGAGATTTTTATGAGTTATATTTTGTTTTTATATATCATCAAAGGAATCATTCACTACACACTTTCTTGGCTTACTTTATACTCAATCACGACCTTCCTCGATAGCTTGCGTCGTATGCAATACCGAGTTTCACTAAACAACGATATGCTATTAAAATATTATTAAAACTAGCCGTTATGAATAGTAATAACCACTTTTTGAAAATTTATAAATTTTATTTTTCAAAATGGACTTCATTTTTGGATTCGGAATACCGAAATTAGCCTAGGGTGAAATTTTGGTATTTTTCTGAAAACTTTCAATTTTTGATGAATAGTGAAACCACTAAGTGGTAGGTTAAAAACTGATTTTTTGCATAAAACTTAATTTTACCGCTTCTGTGAATGGAATTTCGAAACTCCGACAGACACGGTTGATATCAACAAGTAAAATGTGGTTCAATGAGATAAAAATAATTTTTTGGTGAATAGTAACTTTTTACTTTTTTTTACCGCGATTAATAGTAAATAGGGTAACTAAGGGTAAAAATGATATTACTATTACCCTAACACATGACCTAATTCGATTGGATAAGTTTAATTCGACCAAAAACAAACGTAGAAATAAAATATGACCATTTAGGCCCACTTGGGTTAGATTAGGACATTTATTATTAATTTATTTAAAGAAGGGTTAAAATAGTTAAAATCAAAGTTTAATAAGTAAATCATTTTTAATATGGTGTTATACATAAGATAAATTCGACTATAAATATTCATTATAAATATAAAAAGATTTCCTACATAATGGTATTTTATTTGACATTAAATAATTTAATTTATTTATGACACAATGATGATGCAGTAATTATCTTATTAATGAAATATTGACATAATTGATCTTATAAACACCAAAATAAATGTAATTTGAGACTTTTTATGAATTACACTAATTTTCTAGGTTACTATGATATATTAGTGTTGATTTAATCAACTTGGTTCTAACATATAATTCTGTTATGACTTTCAAAAAAATCCTATATCAAATAGTGTCAAAATTGACACAAAATAGTTTTTAAATCAAATATTATATTACTAATTGTTATTTTATTCATAAAAATCGAAGGTTCGTCCAAATGACTTAGATAAGGATATATATATTAATAATAAACAATTTGGGTTCGTTTGGCATGTTATAGTATGTGTATTAACCATATAGTGAAAGAAAACAAAAAGACACGGTAAAAGTTAAATTATTTAACTTTGAGTTAAATCTAATTGATAAGGTTAAAATAATACCCTAAACATGTCTAAATCCTATTGGTTGATAGGATTTAGACCCATCCCCACTTTAGCTTCGAAATAAGACCCTTTGGAACCATTATAAACCTATTTTGACTTTAATATAAAATAATATTTTGAGATATTCCTAAGGTGCCCCTCTCCTCCCTTATAAAAGGGCACCTCCTCCCCCTCCTCCTCACACCAATTTGAGCACTCAAGCTCGGACAACCCCTGCCATTTTCTCCTCTCCACTTCCCTAGAATAATCCTAGAGGTCCTGGTATTCTTCAAAGACCAATCTATGTTCCCTAAGTGGAGGATTCAAAGAGGCGTTCCAAAGAAGAGGTAATATCCATTACCGATCTTTTCAATTTCTTTCTTCTTCAACATCTTCTTCTTTAGTTGTTTCATGATAAAGTAATAAAATCAGTATTACATACATACTGATATGTTATTATAAATATGAAACAACCCTAATTCACCTTCTATCCATCCTACAGAAAAATGAAATCACCGCGCGTGCGTACGTACGGAATACCGTCTCCACGTCGTGGTGTAATCTATTTTCCGCCACCACCTTAATTGGATGGGTATAAAGGTGTAATGAGTAACTATATATGATTATTATAAATTGATATTGATACTGAAATAGTATACATACACTTCAACACAATTCCACGACCATGGGAACGATATCATCGCTCGTGCGTACGTACGGACTACCGTCTCCACGACGCGATGAGATTCATTCTCAATGATTAACCATTCATGAATGATTATAAAGTATATATAATAAGTACTAATGAAATATATGACCTAATAATGATACTGGAATTATTTATATTTATATGTATGTCATCTACTTAATTCCATTCAATTCAATAAGGAACCGAAAACAGCGTTCATGTGTACGTACGGACTACCGTCTCCATGAACGGTGTATTTCATTCCCTTTACTGATTTATTATATATTTATATTCTGAATATATATATATATAAATCATGTTTTATATTCTGTAATTAAGTAATCATGATCTATGTAATCATATGAATAATTACAAGTTAAAAACACGAACGACAAATGAGACGATTTTACCCAAAACGCTACTTTAACATGAATTTACAAAAGAACGGGTAATATAAAGTCATATGTGGACCATATATGATATAATAACAATGAATATGATTCTGGAATAAGTAAATAACATGATTTAAATCATTATACAGGAGGTTTGGACACTTACAAAGCAAGTCAAGCCTAAGGTAAGGGAAATATCACAATCTCATTTCTATCCGAGATTGTTTATACTTTGTAATTTACTGGGGTGTATTTTATCATTCACATCCATGTTTCCTCAATATGTAATATTATTTTTATCCACATACAACTGTTTAAATCCAATTTTACCCTTCGGTGAGTTTTTAGTAAAAGATATGAAAGGAATCTTTTTTCGTTTTTCGTACGAGGTACTTTTTGACTTTTCCGACAAAAGTACGAAGAATGTTTTTTTAACTTATACGTCACGAACAGATTTTTACGATTTTATAAAGCCTTATTTTCATGAAGCTTCCTCCAAAAGATTTCATGACTATTTTCAATAAAAAATCTTTATTTTAAAATTGCATGATGTTTTGTGAAAAGAAATTGATTTTGAAGAAGAAAGGATATTTTCCTCAAGAATTCAATTCAAGTGTTTTATCAAAATTATTTTCCATCTAAGATAATAAAGGGTTATGTTTCTATCCATATTTTTACATTGATTTGACTATGTTGTGATGGTATTATGTTTATGAATTCCTTTATCTTATATGAATGGTTTTATGATGTCACGATGTTTAAGATTCCCATTTTTATTACATGGGTTATGCTATGATGTATGGTTTTATGATTTTATGGCACACATAAGAATGGGTTCATTATGAGATGGGTGGGACCTATATCTCCCTCCAATGCATTGGGTAAAGATTTTATATCTCATGAGATAGACATGGCTGGAATGGTAGGTTATACCGGTTCAGTGAAACAGGACTGCAACGAGGGTGACTCGGTTCAGAAAGGGACTTTATCCACTAAGATAGTCTTGGAAATGAGTCTTGACTAACAAGAAATGATTCTCTATGATTATGTGTGTATGCCACAAAGTTTCATGTTTTAAGTTATGATTATTGTGATTACATTTCACTGCCATGATTTATCCCATGTTATGAAATTATGCTCTCTTTTGCAGGTTAAGATTTCCAAAAGTTATGTTCTTATGAATATGATGTTATTGATTTTTATTTTGTTTACCCTTACTGAGAATTTGAGCTCACCCTTTTATGTTTTCTTTTCCCCAGGTCAGGAAGATGGATATTAAGTAGAATATGCTAAAAGGGACCCTAGATATGATGAAATAAATGGGAGACACTCTAGAAGATTTATGAACCAGTTGTTTATGTTTTCCAGTTTCTAAAGACACTATACCTATATGGTCCTTTGTGGTTTTGTCATATGTTGTAATAATTGTTCTTCAATTTTGAAGTATTAACAATGTATGTAAAGTATGGGTCGTTATAGTTGGTATCAGAGGAAAGGTTTAGTCAACCTTTGGAAACTAGGATGCGAAAACGTTAGTGAGATCCCTAGAGATATTTGTAAGGTATGTCTAGGGATGTCCCTAAGGTTAAGTATACGTATAGGTTATAGTACTAGAATTACGCTAACGATCATAGAATTAAACCTAAGACGTTAGATATTGAAGGTACTCCCCCTTTATTATGTTGTTTTCCCTAGCATTATTTTTGCCTCTCACACTATTCTTTTTGGGTTTTAGACTATGGATGGAACCCGAAGGAACCGTGTTGATCAATGCAATGGACAATGCAATGATTGTCCTCCTGAACAAAAAATGTTATGGGAGATGGAGTGAAAAATCTTATTTCTATATTTACACAAGCTATGAATCATTCTGGACTTCCAAATGAGTAGAGAAGGGAACAATATTCTATTGAGTCCTTCATGAGGCAACGTCCACCTTCTTTTAGTGGGTCTTCTGATCTACTTGTTGCTGAACAATGGATCAGTAGTACTGAAAAGATATTTTTAGTTCTTCAATGTTCTGAACATGATAAAGTCATCCTAGCAGTGTATCGTTTGGAAGGAGATGCTGATCAATGGTGGAATCTTATTAAGAATACGAGTAAAAGGGATGAAATTGAGTCTATGGAATGGGATGAGTTCAAGAACTTATTTTTCAATACGTAATTCCCTCGTATTCTCCGAATAAAGATGGAGAAAGAGTTTCTTGAACTGAAGAAAAGGGATGATGAATCTGTTGGTACCTATGAAGCAAATTTTACAAGACTTGCAAGGTATGCTTCTGGTATTATTATCCAACCTGAGAGTAAGATCGATCGATTATTTAGTGGCTTAAAACCAAGTCTTTGAATGGCGTTATCCATAAGGGAGTTCAATAGCTACGAGGAAATCGTTCGATGTGCTCTCAAAGTCGAGATGGATATTGGAGTAACCCATCAGTCACATGGGTTTGATAAGAAGATGAAGATGGAATTCCAAGGAAAATCTAAAGAGCACACTGAAAAGAAGATGAGCTTTCCATTATGCTCAAAGTGTGGAAAGAAACATGGTGGGAGTTGTCTTAAAGGGACAAGTAAATGTCTTTAAATGTGTAAAGGAAGGTCATCGGGCATTTGAATGTCGCGATAATGGGAAGAAGATGTCTAATGATGAAAACAAAGTAAGGGATACATAGAATGAACCTACTACACTTCAATGTTTGAAGTTCAAGGAGATGGGGCATTATGCCAATCAATTCCCAAATCCAAGGGTTAATGATGATGGTCGAAGTCAACAAAATATTAATGCTAAAGACAAAGGAAAGTCACATGCAATTTCTATCAGTGATGTGGAGTACGATAACGAAGTGTTGAAAGGTACACTTACCATCCACTCTAAAGTAGAAAATGTTTTATTTGATTCTAGATCCACCCACTCTTTTATTTCTAAAGAATTTTCTAAGGGTATCACCGTATTACCTCAACAATTAGATGTTGAGTTAGCTGTGACAACACCTACTGGCACAACAGTCGCATCAAAAGTTTATAATTCTTCTCCGATCAAAGTTTGTGGGAAAGTGCTTCCTGCAAATCTTGTGATCCTTCCGTTAGTGGAATTTGATGTGATTCTTGGCATGGATTGGATTTCTCTACATGGAGCTCATATCAATTTCTAAAGAAGGAACTCACATTTCATATTCCAGATCAATCTACGATCGTCTATCAATGCAAGGATGAACATAACCTTCCAGTGGAAATTTCTTCCATCTTATGGGTATTGATTCCACTAAATGAAGGTTATTTATCTCAAATGGTTAGTGAGAAACTCACGATTAAGAATATGCCCATTGTACGGGAGTTTGATGATGTCTTTCTGGAGGAATTACCGGGTCTTCCACCAAATCGTGAAGTTGAGTTTTCAATAGAACTCATACCGGGTGCTTTGCCAATTTCAAACACACCTTATAGAATGGCCTCAATTGAGTTGCGGGAATTGAAGAAGCAACTCCAAGAGAATCTTGATAAGGGATTCATACTCCCTAGTGCGTCACCTTGGGGATAACCTGTTCTATTTGTTAAGAATAAAGATGGATCAATGAGACTCTTCATTGATTATCAAGAACTTAACAAGATCACTATCAAGAACAAATATCCTCTCCCACGCATTGATGACTTATTTGACCAACTACGCGGAGCTCAATACTTTTCCAAGATTGATCTTCGTTCAGGGTATCATCAATTAAGGGTCCAAAGGGAGGATATACCAAAGACGTCCTTCCGTACAAGTTATGGACTCTATGAATTTATAGTGATGCCATTTGGTCTTACTAATGCCCCTACAATCTTCATGGATCTAATGAATAGAGTCTTTAGAGACTATCTTGATCAATTTGTGGTAGTCTTTATAGACGATTTTCTTTTCTATTCAAAGAGCAAGGAACAACATGAAGATCACTTGAGAATTATATTGAAGACCCTGAGAAAGGAGAAGCTTTATGCCAAATTTACCAAGTGTGAATTTTGGCTTCAAAAAGTTGCATTTTTGGGTCACATAATCTCAAAAGAGGGGATATATGTGGATCCAGAAAAAACAGAGGTTATCGAAAGATGGTCAAGACCAACAACAGTAATTGAGATCCGAAGTTTTCTTGGTTTGGCTGGATATTATCGACGTTTTGTAAAATATTTTTCATGATTATCTAATCCACTCACCAAGTTGACTCGGAAAGGAGTTAAGTTTGTCTGGACAGAGGAATGTGAAGAGAATTTCAAGGAGTTGAAAAGAAGGTTATCCAGTGCACCTGTGCTCACACTGCCTTGTAGTGGAGAAAGGTTTTTGATCTATAGTGATGCATCCAAGAAGGGATTAGGGTGTGTTCTTATGAAAAATGATATGGTGATAGCTTATGCCTCACGACAGTTGAAAATCCATGAGCAAAATTACCCAACACATGATTTGGAGTTGGCTGCGGTAATCTTTGCATTAAAGATTTGGAGGCATTACCTTTATGGTGAAAGGTGTGATATTTATACTGATCATAAAAGTTTAAAGTATATTTTCACACAAAAGGAGTTGAATATGCATCAAAGAAGATGGTTGGATCAGATTAAGGATTACGACTGCTCAATCCATTACCACCTTGGGAAAGCAAACAAGGTGGCAGATGCATTAAGTCGACAAGACCATGCTAGTTTATCCATGATGAGGATCACAAAAGATCCAATATTTATGGATTTACAAAGGATGGATCTTGGAATTATAATGGAAGGGGAAAAATCGTATCTTTCTCAAATGAATGTTCAACCATCTATACATGTGAAGATTAAAGAGGCACAGAAAGAAGATGTCGAGTTACAAAAGAAGGTGAGAAATTTTCCTGAATTCAACCTTGATTGTGATGGGATAATAAAGTTCAGGAATCGGGTTTGTGTTCCTCCCATCCCCGAATTAAAGAAGGAGCTTCTGGATGAGGCTCATAGTTCATCATTCTCTATTCATCTGGGAAGCACAAAGCTGTATAGAGACCTGAAAGAGTACTTCTGGTGGGATGGCATGAAAAGAGATGTTGCTGAATATGTCTCTCGATGCTTGGTTTGTCAACAAGTTAAAGTTGAGAGACATAAGTCTCTGTGGATGTTACAACCTTTACCCATACCCCAATGGAAATGGGAAAACATCACTATGGACTTTGTCACAGGACTTCCTAAAACATCCAAAGGCAATAATGCTATTTGGGTCATAGTTGATCGTCTTACAAAGTCTGCACACTTCATTGCTATTAGAGAGGATTTCTCTCTAGATCATCTTGCCAGGATATATGTAAAGGAAGTGGTAAGATTGCATGGAGTACCACTTTCTATTATATCTGATCGGGATCCGAGATTTACCTCGAAGTTCTGGCGAAGTCTTCAGCATACTCTGGATACAGAGTTGAGTTTCAGCACTGCTTATCATCCCCAGACAGACGTTCAGTCTGAGAGAACAATTCAAACCCTAGAAGATATGTTGAGAGCTTGCTCTATGGATTTCAAAGGAGGTTGGGATCAACACCTACAATTGGTGGAATTTTCTTATAATAATAGCTTTCACTCCAGTATTCAGATGGCTCCTTATGAAGCTCTCTATGGAAAGAAATGCAGGACTCCAACTTGCTGGGATGAAGTTGGGGAAAGAAAGCTATTAGGACCTGATCTCGTTGATGAAATGGCAGAAAAGGTCAGATCTATTCAACAACACATAAGAGCAGCTCAGAGTCGACAGAAAAGTTATGCCGACAACCAAAGAAAAGACCTAGAGTTTGAAGTGGGTGATAAAGTGTTCTTACGAATATCTCCCTGGAAGAGGGGTATGAGATTTGGAAAGAAGGGGAAGTTGAGCCCTAGATATATCGGTCCTTTCGAAATACTGGATCGTGTTGTGAAGGTAGCTTACTGATTGGAGCTTCCACCAAATCTCTCTCAAGCTCACAATGTGTTCCATGTATCTCTCCTGAGAAAGTACATACCAGATCCTTCACATGTACTCAGCTCAGAAGTTGTACCGCTGGAGGAAGATCTTTCTTATGAAGAACAACCGATAGAGATTCTGTATCGTAGCGAAAAAGTCCTACGAAACAAGACCACTCTCTTGGTGAAAGTTTTATTGAGGAACCACCAATTAGAATAAGCTACTTGGGAGCTTGAGAATATGATGAGGGAGAGGTATCCTCAACTATTTGTTACAAAGTGACGAATTTCGAGGGCGAATTTTTTTTAAGGGGGGTAGAATGTAACACCCGAGATTTTTATGATTAATATTTTGTTTTTATATATCATCAAAGGAATATTTCACTACATACTTTCTTGGCTTACTTTATACGCAATCACGACCTTCCTCGATAGCTTGCGTCGTACGCAATACCGAGTTTCACTAAACAACGATATGCTATTAAAATATTATTAAAATTAGCCGTTATGAATAGTAATAACCACTTTTTGAAATTTTATAAATTTTATTTTTCAAAATGGACTTCATTTTTGGATTCGGAATACCGAAATTAGCCTAGGGTAAAATTTTGGTATTTTTCTGAAAACATTCAATTTTTGATGAATAGTGAAACTACTAAGTGGTAGGTTAAAAACTGAATTTTTGCATAAAACTTAATTTTACCGCTTCTGTGAATGGAATTTCGAAAATCCGACAGACACGGTTGATATCAGTAAGTAAAATTTGGTTCAATGAGATAAAAATAATTTTTTGGTGAATAGTAACTTTTTACTTTTTTTTACAGCGGTTAATAGTAAATAGGGTAACTAAGGGTAAAAATGATATTACTATTAGCATAACACATGTCATAATTCTATTGGATAAGTTTAATTTGACCAAAAACAAACTTAGGAATAAAATATGACCATTTAGGCCCACTTGGGTTAGATTAGGACATTTATTATTAATTTATTTAAAGAAGGGTTAAAATAGTTAAAATCAAAGTTTAATAAGTAAATCATTTTTAATATGGGGTTATACATAAGATAAATTCGACTATAAATATTCATTAGAAAGGTAAAAATATTTCCTACATAATGGTATTTTATTTGACATTAAATAATTTAATTTATTTATGACACAATGATGATGCAGTAATTATCTTATTAATGGAATATTGACATAATTGATCTTATAAACACCAAAATAAATGTAATTTGAGACTTTTTATGAATTACACTAATTTTCTAGGTTACTATTAAATATGAGTGTTGATTTAATAAACTTGGTTCGAACATATAATTTTGTTATGACTTTCACAAAAATCATATATCAAATAGTGTCAAAATTGACACAAAATAGTTTTTAAATCAAATATTATATTACTAATTGTTATTTTATTCATAAAAATATAAGGTTCGGCCAAATGACTTAGATAAGGATATATATATTAATAATAAACAATTTGGGGTTCGTTTGGCATGTTATAGTAAGTGTATTAACCATATAGTGAAAGAAAACAAAAAGACACGGTAAAAGTTAAATTATTTAACTTAGAGTTAAATATAATTGATAAGGTTATAATAATACCCTAAACCTGTCTAAATCCTATTGGTTGATAGGATTTCGAGCCATCCCCACTTGAGCTTCGAAATAAGACCCTTCTGAACCATTATAAACCGATTTTGACTTTAATATAAAATAATATTTTGAGATATTCCTAAGGTGCCCCTCTCCTCCCTTATAAAAGGGAACCTCCTCCCCCTCGTCCTCACACCAATTTGAGAACTCAAGATCGGCCAACCCCTGCCATTTTCTCCTCTACACTTCCATATAATAATCCTAGAGGTCCTGGTCTTCTTCAAAGACCAATCTTAGTTCCCTAAGTGGAGGATTCAAAGAGGCGTTCCAAAGAAGAGGTAATATCCATTACCAATCTTTTCAATTTCTTTCTTCTTCAACTTATTCTTCTTTAGTTGTTTCATGATAAAGTAAAAACATCAGTATTAGTTACATACTGATATGTTATTATAAATATGAAACAACCCTAATTCACCTTCTATCGATCCTACGGAAAAATGAAATCATCGCGGGTGCGTACGTACGGAATACCGTCTCCACGCCGTGGTGTAATCTATTTTCCGCCACCACCTTAATTGGATGGGTATAAAGGTGTAATGAGTAACTATATATGATTATTATAAATTGATATTGATACTGAAATAGTATACATACACTTCAACACAATTCCACGACCATGGGAACGATATCATCGCTCGTGCGTACGTACGGACTACCGTCTCCACGACGCGATGAGATTCATTCTGAATGATTAACCATTCATGAATGATTATAAAGTATATATAATGAGTTCTAATGAAATATATGACCTAATAAATATACTGGAATTATTTATATTTATATGTATGTCATCTACTTAATTCCATTCAATTCAATAAGGAAATGAAAACAGCGTTCATGCGTACGTACGGACTATCGTCTCCATGAACGGTGTATTTCTTTCCATTTACTGATTTATTATATATGTATTTTCTGAATATATATATATATATCATGTTTCATATTATGGAATTAAGTAATCATGATCTAAGTAATCATATGAATAATTACAAGTTAAAAACACGAACGACAAATTAGACGATTTTAACCAAAACACTACTTTAACATGAATTTACAAAAGAACGGGTAATATAAAGTTATAAGTGGACCATATATGATATAATAACAATGAATATGATTCTGGAATAAGTCAATAACATGATTTAAATCATTATACAGGAGGTTCGGACACTTACAAATCAAGTCGGACCTAAGGTAAGGGAAATATGACAATCTTATTTCTATACGAGATTGTTTATACTTTGTAATTTACTGGGGTGTATTTTATCATCCAAATCCATGTTTCCTCAATATGTAATATTATTTTTATCCACCTAAAATTGTTTAAATCCAATTAAAACCTTCGGTGAGTTTTTAGTAAAAGATATGAAAGGAATATTTTGTTGTTTTTCGTACGAGGTACTTTTTGACTTTTCCGACAAAAGTACGAAGAATGTTTTTTAAACTTATACGGCACGAATGGATTTTTACGGTTTTATAAATCCTTATTTTCATGAAGCTTCCTCCAAAATATTTCATGACTATTTTCAATAAAATCTCTTTATTTTAAAATTGCATGATGTTATGTGAAAAGAAATTGATTTTGAAGAAGAAAGGATATTTTCCTCAAAAATTCAATTCAAGTGTTTTATCAAATTTATTTTCCATCTAAGATAATAAAGGGTTATGTTTCTATCCATATTTTTACATTTATTTGACTATGTTGTGATGGTATTATGTTTATGAATTCCTTTATCTTATATGAATGGTTTTATGATGTCACGATGTTTAAGATTCCCATTTTTATTACATGGGTTATGCTATGATGTATGGTTTTCTGATTTTATGGCACACATAAGAATGGTTTCATTATGAGATGGGTGGTACCTATATCTCCATCCAATGCATTGGGTAAAGATTTTATATCTCATGAGATAGACATGGCTGGAAAGGTAGGTTATACCAGTTCAGTGAAACAGGACTGGAACGAGGGTGACTCGGTTCAAAAAGGGACTTTGTCCACTAAGATAGTCTTGGAAATGAGTATTGACTAACAAGAAATGATTCTCTATGATTATGTGTTTATGCCACAAAGTTTCATGTTTTAAGTTACGGTTATTGTGATTACATTTCACTGTCATGATTTATCCCATGTTATGAAATTATGCTCTCTTTTGCAGGTTAAGATTTCCAAAACTTATGTTCTTATGAATGTGATGTGATTGATTTTTTTGTTTACCCTTACTGAGAATTTGAGCTCACCCTTTTATGTTTTCTTTTCCCCAGGATATAAAGAAAGGTTTTAGGTATTAAAAAAAAGAAGATCTTTATGGGAGATGTTGAAGATCTTTCACCAGGATTAGAAGATTATATTCCGAGTTTCCAAAGACACTAAACTATTTCGATCCTTGTGTGTGTGTTTTTGTTATGTACTAAGTATTCCGCAAAAGTAATGTAATGTCCATTTACGTCAGGATTCGAGTCTCGACACACCGGCCCTTAGATTATCACGAAACCAACTGTCTTCATAAACATTTCCCATGAACCTAACATAATCGTATCACATAAATCATGCTTAAAGGAAACATAAAACTTCCACATTTCAATAACAAGATATCAATATAACAAATTGATATAATATAAACATTATCAAAACCATTTTCAATAAAAAAGGAAATGAAAAGTAAAACATGGTATTTATTTTTCATTTAAAAAATGTTATGGCTTGTAGAGGAAGCCGAAACTTAAATAATGGTCACGGCGGCGGAGAAGTTATTGTCGCCACATACATAAGAAAAAAAGATTTCCTTTTTCCATTTAGTAAAACGATTCGTGTAAAAAGATTTATTTTGAATAAATGTGAAATTAAAAGGGGATTATACACCGTATAAAAGAAAGTTGTGTATAAAACAAAATATGCCTTAATGAAAGGAGATTGAGACGAAGTCCCTTACAAAGTCGGTATCCTTAGATTAAGGATAAATAAATTACATGATTATGTGTGGAAAATATATATACACATAACATAAGATGATATTTATTTAAAAACTATTAGAGGTCATCCACACATATTAAAAGTATGACATTATCAAGAAGTACATGTTTGACCCAAAGAATTGAAATTGGGTTGAAAAGATCCATTACAGAAATTCGACAGCCTAATGACGTCACCTTAAAATTCTGAAAATGAGATGATGAGAGAGGAAATGGTATCTCATCGCTTGGATATAAGATTTAAAATAATAAGGATATAGAATAATATATCCCATCATAACAATATGTAAATTAAAATACTTATCAAAAAGAAGTTTTTAAAAAAAGAGGATGGTGAAAGAATCCCTTACCGATTTGGGTAACTTTCGAAACGTACACCCCATGAAAGAAAGACCAAACAATGCTGATATAAATACCCATAAAAGACAGTATATTACACAAAGAGTAGAATCATGGTCAGTACATACACCACTCAATGGAGATAGTGACAAATATAGCATTAATCTCAAGGGAATAAAAAGTGAGATAAAAACCCCATACTTCATTGTAATCAATCGAGTCGTATGACCAAAAGATATTAAACACATATGAATCACAGAATACCGTGAATATAAATAGAATAATTATAATATATATCAAATGGAAGAACACAATACACCAATTCAATAAATAAGTGCTGAACAATGGAAATCTCATGGAATTAAAAGTGAGATAAGAAATCCCTTACGAAAATTCGGCAGCATAACAGCGCCAATAAAAATTCATAAAATGAATTGATGAGAGAAATAAGGGGTCTCTCATATTATGAAAATACAAATTACAGTAGGGTGAATATAAAATAACATCCTATAACATAATAACATGGAGCATAAAAGAAATGATATAAAAGATAGTACTTGAAAAGAATGAGAGAGGTCGGATCCCTTACCTCAAGTCCGACTTGTCTTGTTCGTTTCTTTATATTCCTAAATAATAAACATTGGTCAATTAATAATTTCTTAAGTACCTAGGATAAATTTTCTTATTAAATTCATATCACACAATATAATTTTATAATAATTAGTTAATTATGTGACTTCATATCAGACATTTTTTTTCGATGTTCGGTACATGAGTCAATAATGTACTTGTTTGATAAGAATTGGCCATGTAGTTATAATAACACCATCTCAATAATAGTATTATTGATTTAAATATCATATATATCCAGTATATATTTATTTTTTACTATTACATTACATTTGGAGATAATAAAATGAAATTCACCGTTCATGGAGATGGTAGGCCCTATGTACGCATGAACGCTACTTTCATTTCATTATCACATTTATGGAATTAAAAATAAATGAGATATATATATATATATATTTTAATTAAAATATAATATATATGTTATATAGGTCACATAAATTCATTAATTTCATTATTTATACATTCCATATATTGCATGAATGACTCACATCACTTGAGGGGGCGGTAGTCCACACTTCCTCAAATGAAATTATCGCATTTTCACAACAAGAAAAAAAAAAGATATCTTTTAAATGTAAAATACAGAATCATATAGAGGAAATAAATATAATATATATCATAAATAACTATAGTTCCATCATAATTTCTACCATGAGAGGTGGTAGAAGAAGATAGAATAATCATCGTGTCGTGAGGTATAAATTTTCCATCCATGGAAATAGTATGTTCATTAACCATTAGACATAGGTGTGCATAAGTGTAGCTCAAATAATTCTCATAAAAACATCCTAGTATAATTAGGATACTGTTTTTGAAACAAAATAAATGATTAAAAAGAGTTTAAGGGGTTGGAGAAGAAAAATAATACAAAACAACATAAGAGAAGACATTACCTTTAAAAAGGGTAACTCCATTTGGATTGAACCAAAAGGGTTTCTTGAAGAGAATTCTGCCTAAGGTAAGGATTCTTGGATGAAGAGAGGGATGTGGAGAGATAAAATGGGAAGATTTTTGTCAAGACAAAGGCTTGAGAGGTGTGGGTGAGGGGGTAGAGGTGGGGGCCTTTTATAAGAGGGAGGAGGGACACTCTTGGAAAGTCTTGAAAAGTTACTTTATTATAAACTTATTTTCTGATATTAAAGGTCCAAAAAGTATATATTTCAAGTATAAGATGATAAGGATTAGAAATACACCCATCAAATATGGTTTTTACAAGTTTATGTCTTAGATTGTTCCATATCGTTTCATTTTATAAAAATCGTTCATTATTGAGGTAATCACTCCATCATCACGGTGTCCTAAATAAATTTATTTATTTAAAGTCTAAAAATTATAAAAAAATTACCATCATGTTGGAAATATTTTTATCTTTCCAATGAATATTTATAGTCAAATAGATCATTTATTAAACAAAATTTAATTTTTTTTACATAGGTTATACATACTTTGGTTACATTTTCCATTCTTTAAAAAAAATGATAAAAGGTCACTATCACACTAAAGTGATTCCATGGGTTCCCAAGGACGGCACAAGACATCCCATGGTCGGACATGACACCAACAATATAATTAGGACACGTTTTGGGGTCATTTTAAATTCTTATGATATTATTTTATTACCCTTAACAACCCGATTACTAATTAAACGCGATAATTAAAGATAATTACCGTTGTTACTATTCATAATGTAAAAAAAAGAGTCTCAATTACATAATTTGGAACTTATGATTCCAAATATGGAATCCATTTTTTCAAATTCCAAACATAGAAATTTCAGTAATTAATTTAAAATAATTCTCGTTGTCAAAACCAATGACGAGTTTTTATGAAGTAAAAGCTATCAAAAGATTGATTTTTTTACATCCAATTTAAATGTAAAATTAATTCCAATGACCAAAATTACATTAAATTATAAAAACATAATTAAATTTCACCTTAAAATCAATTAAAATGACAATATATTTATATAAATAAATTGGATGAAAAGGAAGTATTGAATTAAAATGCAGTAATTTTCACTATTCGTTAATAATGAACATTTTTCAGAAAAATACAAAAAATTCTACCTAAGCTATATTTGATATTCCAAATTCAAAAATGATATCAATTTTACCAAATTAAAAACATATAAGATGCAATAATTAATTTTATAATCAATTCTCGCTGTCAAAACAAATACCTTTTTTTAAGAAACAATATCTATTAACAGATTGACACATGTTTATGTCCAATTTCAAAGTGAAATTAATTCAATTGACCACCATTGGATTAAAAGGTTAAAATATATTTTAATTGCACATTAAAATCCATCAAAAATAAAATCTAACAATATAAATAAATTATATTAAAAAGCAATTTTTAATTAAAATACACAATTTTTCACTAAAAATGATCTTTATCGGAAAAATAACAAAAAGTTACACAAAGTAAATTTTGATGTCTTGATTCTAAAAAAGGATTTTATTTTTTCAAATATAACATATAAAATTCTTAAAATGTATATATAAAAAGGGTTCACCATCAAAAGGTGGTTAATCGAGCTTTTAAGGAATATTAGAAGATTTATGCTTCAAATTGGATTCATTCGCATTTTAAGCCTCTCACATTTATTGGATAAATGTAAAAATATTTGACAAACATATATGATCATTTTATAGTTACTTATGTTCATTTCCTCCATTAAAATGGCTATAAATTAACTACCATTTAAAATAATATTGTTATATTATTAGTGTGCAACGTATGATTTCAATGAATCTTGTTGTTGCGTGTTGGGTACGCCATCGAACATAGCATACCATTTAAAATAATATTGATATTTTATTCAAAAGTATTAATAAATATGAAAATGTCATATTATTTTTTTAACTAGGATGTTACATCCCTCCCCCCTTTTGGGAATTGGGTCTTCGTAATTTTAAAATTGGGCTCGGAAACTTTATTGAATGTCCCACATCGGAACAAGATTCAGTAAAACTATCACTTTAAAATAAAGAAAGAGAAGTACAAAGGTCAAACAAGTTAACCCATACAAGGATTCTATGTAGGAAAACATGGATATGGAAGAAAAACATAGGGTCATGTTTTGATGGAGAGTGATAGAAAACATGATTAAGAGAAATTTAACCCCATGAAAATAACAAAGTTGTGATGGGTTAAACGGTATTTGATTACCTAGTAGGAAAAGTTAACAGACAACATTTTTGTTTTAAGTTACTTTTCATTGAGGAATTTATTTATGAGCTTAACTAAATCATATTGAAACATACTTACTTTTCGTGTCAACTTTCATCTCTTACTGTATTTCTTACAGAAACTCATATTTTCTCGAAAAGACGAGTATTTAGGATTACTTGTTCACATTAAGAGCGCTATAATCAACTTCTAGAGAATGAACTAATTCACCACAGAGAACTATAAATTTTCCATGACTTTAGACCAAAACCTAACCAAAAAATTGTTAGTACAAGATCATATAATAACAAAAAAGGATCATCCTTTATAAAAAGAAAATCTATTCTTAATCTCCAAAATTTGTCCAACAAAACCCAAAGTTCAACAAAGACTATTTGATAAACAATTGTCCAAAAAATTATTCAAAGTAAACCAAAATAAGATTGAAACCCAAATCCTTGATGGATTTAATCACTTAGTCTTCCAAGGTAATTATTAACATTTATCTCCAAATAACATCAGTTTCTCTTAATGTCTCATATTGAAAAGTAATTAACCTAATCATATATCTTCCATTATAGGTTAATAATTTCCTTGATAACCCAAAATAAACTTATTCATGATTCATCTAATAATCTAAACAAAAATAATTTTTCATACTAACTAGGGACTTCATGTAGTCAAGTGGTAGGTGATAAATACCAGTCGCACTTTGGTTGTGGGTTCAATTTCTATAGCTTCATCCGACGCGATGGGTTGTCACACAATTTGTATGTTGTCCTTTTTCCGAAACTATATAATTTGATAACATTACTCCAAAATAGATAAAATCTTCAAAAATAACCATAACATAATTTGACCTCAATTTTATCTCATGCCTTTAATTTTCCATCAAATAGTAACCCATAATTACCACAAAAGTAAGGATCATATAATCCCTAATGGTTACCATTGTAATTATTACCTGAACATCCACATCAAGGTGGTTCTCTCGTAAATGATGAATTAGAGAAGTCACCAAGGTTCAAGTGGTTAATCACAAATCCTTGATAGTTGGTTTAGAACAACCACAAGATTCCTCATTGAATCCCCCAGTTCATCCTGTATCTTGTTCCGAGAACCACCACAGTTTCCTTCATACCCATTGTCGCTTTGGTGCCTGCTAGATGCATCCATTTACTAAATCCAAAAATGTCAGTGTGAGTATATCAAATAAATCATCATGTACTAATGAGGAAGATAAACAATAATATATACTTATCCATGTTATCATAAACCCATTCCAACTTTTAAAAATAACAATGACTCCATCTAAAATACTAACCATTGTTGTTATACAAAACTTTTCAGTTATGCTTAAACAATATTCTAACCACATAAGTTATCAAACACTACATATGATACAAACTATAAGGACACAGACATAAAACATTATGTAATATTGAATTAAATGAATAATTCACATTGAAGAACATTTCAGGTTTAGAGTTTTAGAGAATTAGGACACAACTATTACAACTCACAAGATTAAAAACTAGACACGTCTGCTCAATTTCTATTATTTTTCATAAAATAAAAACTCTTAAAAAGAAACATGTGTAGTTCCATGTTTTAGATAGCATGTCTTTCCATGATCCCATCCTTGACACTATTCACCTTTAAGTCATGTGGAAAACATTTCAAAAACATGGGATGAGCATAAAAAACTCCGTAAGGGATATAAAAATACGGAAAGAAAACATTACTCCATGTATACTTAAGAATCAATGAAATCATACTTTACTCTTAAGCATAAGTACTTTAACACACTCATGAAATCATAAGATTTGTGAATAACTCATAGAAATCATAATAAATAAAGTTAAATTGAGGAATTCATTACATTCTTACATCGGGAGACACCCTCATGGTTACGTTTGGAATACCCATAATAGTATATTCTCAAAAACATTTCGGAGAATCCTTAGAATTTAAATCCTTCTCATTACCCAATACATTAGAGTGCTATCACGACCTCACCTTCCCTTAGTTTCTCACAGAACCACCCATCTTCAAAAACAATTCCCAAGAACCATAACATAATCGTATCACATAAAACATGCATAAAGGAAACAAAACATTTCCACATTTCAATAACAAGATATCAATACAACACATTGATAAAATAAAAACATTATAAAAACCAGTTTCAATACAAAAAGAAAAGTAAAGTAAAACATGGTATTTATTTTTCATTTAAAAAAAGTTATGGCCTGTAGAGGAAGCCGAAACTCAAATAATGGTCACGGCGGTGGAGAAGTCTTTGTCGCCGCATACGTAAGACAAAAACATTCCTTTTTGATGTTTAGTAAAACGCTTCATGTAAAAAGATTCCTTTTGAATAAAAGTAAATGTAAAAGGGGATTATACACCATATAAAATAATGTTGTGTATAAAACAAAATATGCCTCAATGAATGGAGATTGAGATGAATTCCCTTACAAAGTCGATATCCTTAGATTAAGGATAAATCAATTACATGATTATGTATGGAAAATATAAATAAACCTAACATAAGAGGATATTAAGTGAACAAAATTGGAGTTCATCCACATATATTCATAGTATGAGATAGTCAAGAAGTAGAGGTTTGACCCAATTAATTGAAATTGGGTTAAGAAGTTCCCTTATAGAAATTTGACAGCCTAACTGTGTCACATTAAAATTCAAAAAATGAGTTGATGAGAGAGAAAATGGTATCTCATCACTTGGACATAATATTTTTAGCATTAAGGATAGAGAAGAACATATCCCAACATAACAATATGTAAATTAAAAGACATAACAAAAAGAAGTTTTTTAAAAAAGAGGAGGGTGAAAGAATCTCTTACAGATTTGGGTAACTTTTGAAATGTACACCCCATGAAAGAAGGACAAAACAATGATGATATAAATACCCATAAATGAGAGTATATTACAAAAAGATTAGAATCATGGTTAGTACATACACCACTCAATGGAGGCAGTGACAAATATAGCATGAATCTCACGGGAATAAAAAGTTAGATAAAAACTACATACTTCATTGTAATCAATCGAGTCGTATGACCAAAAGATAATAAACACAATATGAATCATAGAATACCATGAATATAAATATAATCATGATAATATATATGAAATGTAAGAACAAAATAAACCACATGCAATAAATAAGTGGTGAACAATGGAAATCTCACAGAATTAAAAGTGAGATTAGAAATCCCTAATGAAAATTCGGCATCATAACGACGCCACTAAAAATTATTAAAATGAATTGATGAGAGAAATAGGGGGTCTATAATCTTATGAAAATAAAAGTTACAGTATGGTGAATATAAAATAACATCCCCTAACATAAGAACATGGAGTATAAATTAAATGACATAAAAGAGAGTACATGAAAAGAATGAGAGAGGTCAGATCCCTTACCACAAGTCTGACTTTTCTTGTTCGTTTCTTTATATTCATGAATAATAAATTTTGTTTAATTAATAATTTCTTAAGGACATAGTTTAATGTTTATTATTCAATTTATATCACTTTTTGTAATGTTTTAATAATTAGTTTATTATGTGAGTTCATATTAGATGTTTTTGTCAAAGTTTGGTACATGAGTGAAAAATGAACTTGTTTGTAAAGAATTGTCCATGTAGTTATAATTACACCATATCATGAATAGTATTACTGATTTAAATATCATATATATCCATTATATTTTCATTTTATACTATTTCATATCATTTGGAGATAAGAAAATGAAATACACCGTTCATGGAGACGGTAGGCCGTAAGTCCGCATGAACGCTACTTTCATTTCGTTGTCACATTAATGGAATTAAAACTAAATGTGATGTACACGCACACACACATATATATATATATATTATAATTATAGTATTATATATATGTTATATAGGTCACATAATTTCATTAATTTCATTATTTATACATTCCATGTATTGCATGAACGAGTCACATCACTTGAGGGGGCGGTAGTCCACACTTCATCAAATGAAATTATCACACTTGCACAACATGAAAAACATAAATGTATGTTATAAATGTAAAATAAAGAAGTATATAATGGAAATAAATTTAATATATGTCATAAATAACTATATTTCCATCATAATGGCCACTATGATAGGTCGTTGGAGAAGACAGAACAATCATCGTTTTGTGAGGCATTAATTCATCATCCACGGAAACAATATGTTCTTTAACGATTAGATTAATGTGTGTGTAAGTGTAGCTAAAATCCTTCTAATAAAAACATCCTTGAATATTTAATATACTGTTTTTGTTACAAAATAAACGAATAAACAGAGTTTAATGGGTTGGAGAAGCAAAAAAACATTAGAGAAGACATTGCCTTTAAATCGGGTAACTCCTTTTGGTTTGATCCAAAAGGGATTATTGAAGTGCATTATTCCAATGTTAAGGATTCTAGGATGAATAGAGGGATGTGAAGAGATAAAATCAGAATACTTTGGTCGATCCAAAGTCTTGAGAGGTGTGGGTAAAGGGGTAGAGGTGGGGGCCTTTTATAAGAGGGAGGAGGGGCACTCATGGAAAGTCTTGAAATGTTACTTTATCATAAAATTATTTTCAGATATTAAAAGTCCCACAATTATATATTTCTAGGATAAGGTGATAAGGTATCTAAATCCACCAATCAAATTGGTTTTTGACAAGTTTAAGTCTTAGATTTTACCATATATTTTCATTTTATTTAAATCGTTCATTAATGATGTAATCACTACATCATCATGTTGTCATAAATAAATAAATTTATTTAATGTCTAAAAATTATAAAAAAAATTACCATCATCTAGGAAATATTTTTATATTTACAATTAATGTTTATAGTCAAAGAGATCATATATTTAAACAAGATTAAAATTGTTTTACATAGGTGATACATACTTTGGTTAAATTTTCCTTTTAAAAAAATCATAAAAGGTCACTATCACACTAAAGTGATTCCATGGGGTCCCAGGGTTGGAACAAGGAATAAAATGGTTGTAAATTAAACCACCTATAGAATTATGACACATTTTGGGCTCAGTTTATATTTTTATGATATTATTTTATTACCCTTAACTAACTGATTACTAATTGAACATGATGATTAAAGATAATTACCGTCGTTACTATTCATAATGTCCAAAAAAAGAGTCCTAATTACATAATTTGGACCTTCTAATTCTAAAAATGGAATCCATTTTATCAAATTACAAACACAGAAATTGCATTTATTCTTTTAAAATAATTCCCATTGTCAAAACCAAAGACGGGTTTT
Organism: Viscum album; assembly: GCA_963277665.1. Taxonomy (NCBI): domain Eukaryota; kingdom Viridiplantae; phylum Streptophyta; class Magnoliopsida; order Santalales; family Viscaceae; genus Viscum; species Viscum album. Next base: position 1,561,954,820 of record OY728156.1, read on the forward strand.
TAAGAAGTAAAATATATCAAAAGATTGATTTGTTTTTACATCAAATTAAAAAGTGAAATTACATCCAATGACCAAAATTGTATTAAATGATAAAAACATAATTAAATTACACCTTAAAACCAATTAAAATTAATATATATCTATATAAATAAATTTGATGAAATGGATGTTTTGAATTAAAATACAGTATTTTCCACTATTCATTGAAAATGAACATTTTTCAGAAAAATACCAAAAATTTACCCTAAGATATATTTGATATTACAAATTCAAAAATGATATCAATTTTACCAAATTATAAACATATATGTTTCATTAATTAATTTTATAACCAATTCCCGCTGTCAGAACAAATAGCATGTTTTTAAGAAACAATATCTATTAAAATATTTACCCTTTGTTATATCTAATTTCAATGTAAAATTAATTCAAATAACCACCATTGGATTAAATGGTAAAAATTTACTTAAATTACACTTTAAACCCAATTAAAAATACAATATAACAATATAAATAAATTAGATTAAAAGGAGTTTTTGAATTAAAATACTACATTTTTCAGTAAAAATGATCTTTATCGGAAAAATAACAAAAACTTACACAAAGTAAAATTTTATGTCCTTATTTAAAAGAAAGATTTTATTTTTTCAAATATAACATATAAAATTCTCAAAATTTATATCTAAAAATAGTTTCCATCAATAGGCGGTTAATCGACCTTTTAATGAATATTAGAAGATTTATGCTTAAAATTGGATTCATTCGAATTTCAAGCCTCTAAAATTTATTTCATAAATGTAAAAATATTTGAAAAACATATATATTCATTTTTTAGTTAGTTTTGTTCATTCTCTCCATTACAATGGCTAGGCGTTAACTACTATTTAAAATAATATTATTATATTATTAGTGTGCAATGTATGATTTCAAACAAACTCATAGTTGCGTGTTAGGTACACCATCGAACATAGCATCCCCTTTCAAGTAATATTGATATTTTATTCAAAAATATTTGTAAATATGAAAATTTCATTTCCTTTATTTACCTAGGATGTTAAAAATATAATATAAATTAGTATTTTATAATAAAAACATTTATAATATAATTCATGGTTTTATAGTTATAACTATGTTTTTTCAGTCATTATTAACATTTTAGAGTGAAGATGTTACCCATATAATTATGATTTGATCAGAAAGTGTTGAATGTGAATGTAATTTGTAGTTAAACACATCAGTATCATCTTCCAAATTGAAATGTGGAATCAAATTTCTCTATCCAACAAAAAAATGAATAAATAAAAATAATATCATTGTGTGGAGATTAAAGAAGAATGTTAAAGATCAGATAAGAAAAAAACTACCCAATTTGGTACATTAAATATTGTAACAGTTCAATTTAAAATTATTTTATTCAAAAAAAAATACCTTAATTTAAATATTTAATCTTTTTCACCATTAAAGGCTTACTATACATGAAATATTTTAATAGGAAGATATTCAAAAACACCTCACATAATTCTATTGTTATTGGTCTATTTTTTATATAAACTAATATAAATAAACAATTAAAGTTGTTTAATTGAAAGTGAAAAGTCTTGTAGTAAAGATAGAGATGGAAGGAATTGGAGGGAACTTCATTGTGAGAAACACCATGTACAAACTACCAGACTATGTATAAATAATCAATGATTCATGCATCTCTATCTATGGGATTGTCATCAAAGTTGAATTTCTCCTCATCTTCGGTTTATTCAAATCATATATCTTCTAAAATAACACTTTTCCTGGCTTGGTTAATTAATAAACACATAAAAACTTATGAATACACATGAAACACCATCAACGTCCCTAAAAATGTATTTACCATGCAATATAATATCATAAAATATGCCTCCTAAATCTATAAACAACTGAATATAACATAGATTCTAGATGAAGTTAAAAAATGTCAAAATATCATACATCTGTAGTAACCTCAAATTCTGGAACATGAAGGCCATAGATGTTTCCATAAATATATCATTGTTTCATGTACATTATCAATGTATAATGTGAATTATCAATGTATAATATTGTTTCATGTAGTTCATTTATTTTTAAAACTATCATTCATTCTTTATTTTAATAAAAATGATTAAATTTTGAAAGTAATAATTTAAAATTATAAATAAACATCTAAAATATAATGAAAATAATCATGTAAACTGAGCATTTGGGAACAAGAGTGATGGGTGTTGGGGCATGCTCACAACTGTAATATGTTTTTAGTGGAAATATGTTTTCGTCTATTATGAATAATGATAATTAAAGTAAAAATAACAATTAATAATAAATACTATTCTATTACTTATGAGGGTTGTAATAATAGAAATAAAAAGTGGAGAATTTTTGTTTGTTGATTTTGGAGGGTGATATGATGGGGAACCTAAAATATCCCTAGCCTAGATTTGATTGTTGATATAGAAATGCATTATTAATATCATGGAGAGTAAGAATAATCACACTGATACTGAAGAACCTTATTGAAGATGATACCCTCATCAGTAAAATACTGATCATTTGATGATACATCATCACATTAAAGAACACATATTTAGAGAAAAAAACATAAGAATATAAAAAAATCCTTATCAATGACAAGTAACACATAAAGTAGATAATGAAATACAGAAGGAGTATGGATCAATACAAAATAATAAATATTTAAAACATTTATATTTCCATGGTAATTAGTTACGGAAACATTAAGATGTAAAATTAAAAAGTAAAATCACAGAGAATACTAAGATATGGGTTTTATTATATGCACAATATTTGATTCAATTCACTATCTATGAGAATATGTTTTCAAAAATAACACCCTAGTGATGATCACTTAAATAAATAAATCCATAAATAATTATCAAAAAATAATAACACAAAGCTATAATGACATAGAATTCAATTACGAAAATCAACCAAGTGATAGCTCTTCCATACTTGTAAGGATAAAAGATCTATACCCATCCCCAATATTCAAAATGATTGATAGTGTGGGAAACCAATTAAAAAACACACACAAATTTTGAAGAATGAACAGATGGATTAAATAATTTTATGAATTAAAATAAAATAGGAAATACATAAAATATGTTTAAAGTAATATCCCAAAATCAAATATGTATATATATGATCAATTTAAAATATAATTTAATGTCAATTCAAAATAAGTCATCATTTTATAATATTTTAAATTATCCCGATAATGAATAGAAAATAATGTGGAATAAAGTTATCATTCTAAAACTATGGAATAGAGATCTTTGTTTTTTGGGTAGGGGATGGGGGTCATTGGGTATAAAAAAGCAGTATACCCTCTTGAAATGACGGTCAAAATGAAGATATTAGAGAAATACATATTTTGGGCATGCATGAAAAAGGATAGTCATCTTAGTAAATCCTTCTAACAACTATGGTAATATAGAAAGAGAGGGGAGGGATTAGACTTGGATTCCTTCAATTCAGCTACTAGTGACTAAACTAAAATAACACAATGAAAACTTCAGAAGAAAATAGAAAACAAACCCATATTAGCATATATTTATACATCCATGTTAAGAAAAATGCAATAAAACCACACCCATGTAGTCAAAAATTTCTCATAAAGCTGACAATTTCAACACTATGTGGAAAAAGTTAAAAAATAATTGAAAAAAATAATAGGTAAATGGAAATCTTGTACCACATATCCTAATAAAACCTACATGTAAATATGAGCACATGCATATGAATGTTTCTCATTCTTATTTTTTCCCTTTAAAAAATATATAATTATTAAATTTTGAGGCATTGGATCTTATGAAAAAACATGTATAAATTATCTGAGACAACATTATAGGGAGAAAATAATGTTTCAACAATAGATACCTTGCATTGTTTGGAGATACAAATCTGAAGATCTATCTGTATTGATATTGAATATGACTTCACAACTGTATAAAATTGATCCATTTTCGAACATGTAATTTCCTTTATAAAGTATTAACAACTGAAGATCATAGGTTTCTATAAACAATCACCAATCATGAATGGTCAATCAAATATTGAAGAAAAAAATACTAACAGTAACATTACTTTCTTAGGTTTTGTGTGGATACCAATACTATATTATTTTTGTTTTGTAGACTATCATTATTATTATTTTCTTATTAAGCTTTATTTTATCACAACCATGTTGATTTGGAACTAACGTGGTCAGTTCATTTATAAATCTACCTATAGATCATTCTATAAATGTTTATACATCTTAATCATGAGGGATGATCTCCCAAAAGATGTCAGAGGCCATGTTAACCCGGGATATAAAACCAATGGCCTAAATGGTATGTTGGGAATCTATGTATTCTGATAAAAATGATTATAAATTTTATTAGTCCATGAAAATATAAAATTTAATAATTTCAATTTGGTAACAAACTTGTCATGTAAATTTTACAAAATCAAATGCATATGTTACTGAAAATCCAACCAAAAGAAGTGTAAATTTTTATGTTTCTATTATAAAACACATGATTTAGAAAATAGATGATGCAAAAAAATAGACTTTTTTGGGTCAAGACTATAGTATTGGTCATTTATCTTTAGTTAACATGATTTAATTTGAGCATCAAAAAATTATTATTTATTTAAACCACTTTATCATCCTTTAAAAATAGTTTTGGTTTTGTGAAACAGCTCAAGTTGACAACAATTAATAATATTCAATGTCATTAGAGACTTAACAAATCATTAAATTAAAATAAAAATGTACCCACTATTAATACCAAAGGAGAAAGGGGCACCGAATAATGAAAAACTAAAATATTTGTTATGAGGGGCTTACCTACAACTTGAAACAAGGGAACATATAGAAACATCACACACCACATATCTATTTAAAAAAACAAACAAAATGATTGTGAATAAAATCAAAAATATTCGATCAAATTTGAATAAATTAAAACTACAAACATTTCCAATGTCATTTTTGATGAGAGACACAACCTGTATTTTTTAAATCTGATAAATTCAATACATAATCAATATGTGAAAAATATTTAGCATTTTTTCAATGGATTGAACATATATATATATATATATATTATTTAATGAAAAATTAATGATGTAACATACAAAAATGTATAAGAATATGATTTTTTGAGGATCCAAAACAACATTAGACCTTAGGTCAAGTTAGATGATTCCAATCATTCATCACTTTGGAGATACCTACACATTATAAAACTCAAATTTTTCATAATAATTAAGCATGAGAACATTATCACTCAAAAATATCAACTCATCTAAAGGTTATTAAATTCCTAAAGGTTTAATGATATATGATCACAAATCAAAAATCATAAACTGCTCACAAATGTCTAATAAATTCATTATCATTTGAATTTTTAAGGGATAATTTTCCTCTATAAATTCACAGATCACAGTTTTTTTATCTTAAAATATTAAAATAGGTAAAAATATCATACACAAAGATACCTGTTGGGAAATAACTAATGCACCAATCCATAAGAACCTCAAAATATAAAATACCATGATCATTAGAGTCGTAATATCATGGTGAGATATAACCACATAAAATAAAAATTGTTTAGAGAAAATAATTTAAGGAATATATAAAAGAAAAAACCTCATTATGTTGTAGTTTAAAGAAATAAATTGTAAAAAAAATTAAAATTAAAAAAAAATCAGAATTTTTTAGTTGACCTATATTTTTTCATAAAACACTAGCACAAAATTATAGAATTGATGGGGATGTCCAAGGTGCTCACCTCACTACGCCTTGGCATGAGGAGAGGTGAGGAGTACCAACTATTCCTCAATACTAGTGAGGTGGTGTGGCCTCACCATGGTGCAGCAATGGCGTATGCCTCATGCGCCAAACCCAAGTGTGCTAAAAGTTCTTGGTGTCATAAGGCGCACTCATGGCCACTGGGATTAAGGGTGACACAACAAATAGGGATGGCAGTGGAGAATAGGGGAGGGAAATGATATAGGGGGTGGGGGCATAAATCATAGTATATGGAAATCTAGGTAAATGTAGGAATCTTGGGAATAGACGGGTGGAGGGGATCATGGGGGTGGGGTCGACAAAATATGGGGTGGCTTGCAGTGAGGGCGATTAGTGATGATTGGGGGTATAGATGGGTGAGGTCGATCTGTCGAGATCAGAGAAGTAGATTGGGGTGTATGGGTGGGTGAGGGAGATCTGCCAAAATTAAGGAAGGAGGTTGGGGGTGGGTTGGTGGAAGAGATTGGGGAAGGACACTTGAAATCGGGGAAAGACACTAGAAATCAGGGGAACTAAGTGCCTTAGATATGTTAAATAGAAAATTTAATATATCACTATCGGTTTTTATTTATATTTTTTATTAAATTTAATATTTTTTAAATTTAAAATATTATTGAAAAAATGTATTTAATTAATTATGTGTGCATGCGCCTTAGTTAGACAGTGTGCCACACCTCACGCTGCATCCCAAAGTGGCCTTTACACCTTATTGCACCTCATTCCTATGAAAGCACTACTAATTGAGAAACTTTAATTCTAAAGAAAGGGATAAAAATATTGAATGATAAGGAAAAATAAAATGACACAAAAAATTTTACAAAAAATTACTACATGCTATGATCTCAGATAAAAAATAATAAATCAGAATAGAGAACATAATAAATGATTAAAATAAAGAATGATAACCATAGAATAAAATATTAACTTAATTTTTTAAAAGAATTGTAGTTGACCTCCATTTTTGTCATAAAACATTGGCACAACAATATGGAATTTAGAAATATGCATTCTAAAAAATTAATAAAAATATTAAATGAAAAGAACAAATAAAATTACACAAAAAAATTACACAAAAAAATTATTAAATGACACAATCTCAAATAATTTCAATGGAATGAGATGAATTTAAAGTTTCAAATAGAAATAATGAATGATTGAAACAATAATTATCAAGGGATGTTGGTTTTATATACGTGAAACCAAATATAAGTAGATTCACTTCTAAAGATCAGATATCATACTTTATAGGTCCTAAAATATTCAAATGGGTAAAAATATTAGAGACTGAGTGACATATAGGTAACGAAAAAATGCACCAATCCATAAGAACCGTGAAATGTTCAATGCACTAATCATTAGAGTGGTGATAACATAGTATAACATGACTACTAATGATTACAAGCCGTGACATTTTATGAAAAACAAGTACACACAGTGTATTAATGATTACACATCATGTAGTTTTTCCATTCAGGATTTTGAGGAAATAATAATGTCTTATTAAATGATATTTATTATAATCAGTGTAGGTGCATATCGAATAATTAATGATTCAACAAGGGGGGTTTTCAATAAGAGTTAATGAAATAAATAAAACGCGTAATGCGTTTATTTATTATAAAATATCTATAACCTCAAACCTGATTATAAATATCCTAACAACCCCAACAATTTTCTATAAGGATTGAGCACAACAATTCTATAGATTTCACTCAAGGCCAAAATAATTCCTTCCTCTAAGAACTATCTCAAGACCGAGAGAGATCCTCCTCCATCAGATCAACGTTATCTACGGAGAACAATGAAAGTAAAGGTTTCTCCATACTAGCACCTGAAGACTCCTTTGGCAACATCGAGAGATATGTGGTGCACATGTGGACCACAGCTATAGGAAGTCTACACATGTATTCTATGACACAATGACGAATCACATTGAAACATGATCAGAAATATCAACGAAGAAAGAATGACGTAAAAGGTACTTCATTTCAATTAATTAAATTAATTATAATCAACATGTGACGATCCCTGTTTGTGGTTCCAGGACTATTCTTCTTCTTTGTCTATATCTGTGATTCGATCCGTGGAGTCTGGAATTTTTTGTCGAATTGATCCTGGATTGATCTTTTCCAATGACAAGAAGCCAGGTGGGAACATCCACCCACGAGCTTCCACTGCTCCTGGAACCTTCAAATCTAATCAGGTAGGTTTCAACATTGATTATAGTTATTTATTTTTCACTGATAATTTATTCATTTACATTTGATTCAATTCAAGATAAATCATTATATAAAACTAACTGAATGAGATCTATTTTCCCTCATTTTTTTCTTGATTCAAATCACAGAAACGTCCTTTTAATTTTGATTTTGATTAAAATAAAAATGAATAACTAAGCCTGAGGAGCCTCTCATTCGGTCTATACAACACAAGAATACATGGCATGTAGTGAAAACAGCACAACATGTACATAGGTTCAACGAACCAGTACTGGCTTGCCAAACCACACCGTGTGAATTGAGTATACCTATGTATTTATTACACCATGTTGACCAGAACTGAACAGTGCATGGAAACTGGAATACACGGCAGGCATGTTGAATCAACAGGCTGTGTAGTCCGATCCAGCCTAGCTGAAACTACATACAAGAAGATTTCATGTACCGCGTACATGGGATTTCCAGGCCGATAACCGCATAACAAATAATTACATTCCATGTCAGATTAATCTACAAGTCGTGTACTCCAAAATTTACAATGTACAGAAAATATGCCAATGCCCCTAGTGTGTACTATGGATAATGGTTGAAAAAAAATAAATGCATTGTAATATAGCCTACATGATGTGTACTTTCCAAAAATGGAATTTCACTAGGTTTCCTCCAATGTATAATGACCCGTACGAGGAATATGGATGAGAAGAATCTCATGGAATTTCAGAAAATAATCTATGATAATGAATTAATTATTTATAAGATCATAATTAATTTAATTCATGCATGGCTTGTCTTGAATAAAAGAACGATTAAAAGAATTTGAATACTAAATATTTGTAAATGCCGTTGCATGCTATGGATGAGAATAATCTAGACTAAAGACCCTTTGTGTGTTTATGGTTTTGTTTTAAATTTATTAAATTTAAATTCGTTGGCCTACGAGCCTTCTTCCAATATAATGTAGGGCCTTCCTAGCCATGGTTTCTTTAATGTAAACCCCATGTAATGGAGGATCTACCAAGCCAGAGGATATGGTTCATAATCTGATGCTGAGGAAAAACCAACACAAGAGGACACAAAGGTGGACAGGTGGTAGCAGCAAAACACAACACATTTGGTTCAAGGTGTTTTTCCTTAGGTCAGGGTTATCTTATCAAACCCACTAGATAAGATAACCAATATAAGATCATGATCTTGCCATATTATTTTATTTCAGTATAATTGCACGGTTTATTAATAATGTATGTGTTGTCACAATCACATAATTCATCAAATAAGCAATCATGAAAAGATGGAATAAAATAAAAACTGGACTATGTGTAAAGATTATCCAAACATGGTTAATCACTTAAGAAAAAATCACATAATATTAATAAGAACGTGATAATGCAAAACTACACATAAAGGATTAAAATTTCTCAAATACCATACTAAGTATGACCAAGATTTCTGTTTCTTGATTAAGGGAAAGAATCAATAAAACTAAGTGTTTGACCAACCCTTGTTGGGACACTTACTTTTATAAAGGATGATATTATGAATGTTTCTAGTTGACATAAACATTTTACATCAAGATGAGTGGCCCTTGATAGACTTGTTGTAAAATGGAGGCAAGTATTGAGGAAATCTATGTCATGATTTCAGGATTGGGGAGTCCACTCAACAGATCAAGGATCTGTAATCTCATAGTTGGAAAAGACCTGACTACCTAAATATAATGAATTAGCTCGACCAACCCTTGTTGGGGTTATACGAAGGGGAATATGGATCCTTTCCACTAGAATGTCATGGAAACTGGACATTCCAAGTTCAATGGTGGGGGCTATTGGGACTTGATAAAATAGCGGGAGACTTTATAAAATTTATTTTTTCTTAAAAAATGAAATCAAGAAAGAACTAATATATCTTCTGTTTTAATTTGTAAAATCAATATGAAAAACTCGGCAACCACATTTTTTCTACGATCAATTATGGATAAAGACCATATCCTCACTGGTAGTAACTTTTAGGAATGGTTTAGGTGGCTTTAGGTTTTCCTATGTTAGGGATGAAAGTTTTACATTCTGGAGTCCTCACTTCATGATTCTCCTGCCCAAGGGGTAAGGGATGAAGATTTCATGGTCTATGATCAACATTTGAGCGATGCACTCGACGTTCAATTTTTGATGTTGTCATCAAAGTCTATTGATCACATGAAGTCTCATGAATACATGGATGCCTATAGCATACTCAAGCACCTCTATGGTCTATACCCGGAGAGGGAAAGACATGAAAGTTTTGATATCTCCATGGTTCTATTTCAGAGCATGCTTGGAGAGGGTTCCCTAACTGGGCCTCATGTAGTCATGATCATTGGCTACATTGAGTTCATGGATGTTCTAGCGCTTAAACTCCCCGAATAACTAGGTACCGATCTCATTCTTGCATCACTCCCCCAGAGCTTCTCTAACTTTGTTGTAAATTTCAAAATGAACAACACTGAGAAGTCTCTATATGATCTTCTTATCCTAATTCACCATGTAAACAATGATATGAAGTGTGAAAGTCCTTTTATCCTTATAGTGAATAAAAGGAACGGGAAGGCAATGAAAATTAATCCAAATGCTTCTTTCAATGCCTTCTAAGAAAAGAAAGATAAAACGGGAGGCATGAGATCAGGAGGTTGTTTTTTTGCATGTGGTAAGAAGGCCCACTGTATGAAAACCTACACCCAGCCAAGGAATCATGGGGAAGCTTCAGGTGAATTTGTTATCAAATGCAATCTATCTATTTCTACCAATTAGGTCTTAGATACTTCTTGTGGTGCTCACATCTGTATCAAAATATAGGAACCAAGTAGATTTATAAAGATTGACTAAGGTGAGGTGGATCTGCGAGTAGCCAATAAAGCCATACTCGCTGTTGAAGCTGTCAGAGTCTACCACCTCACATTGCCTACTAGGATGGTCATGGTATTAAAAGGATTTTATTATGTAACCTATGTAACCAAAAAAATCATTTCATTATCCAAATTAGATACTGATGGATTCATCTTCATATTTGGAAATGAATTTTACTACTTTTATAAAGATAGCATTTGTGTTGGTAGGGAACATTTATATAACGGCCTTTATGTGTTAGACTACACAAACCATGTAATGGAAATGGATGAAAAAGTTAATTCACATGACTCATACCACACCCAACATTGGCATCACCAGCTAGGTCTTGTCAATGAGAAATGTTTGACAAAATTATATCAAGATGGTTATTTATATTCTTACGAACTAAAACCACTTGGTGTATGTCATGCGTGTCTACAAGGAAAAATGAACAAAGCCCTATTTAGTGGGAAAGGTGAAAGTGCTAATGAACTTACAGAATTAGATGACACAGATATGTGTGGACTATTTCCAGTTTAATAAAGGGGTGGGTTATTATACCTCAAAACTTTTATTAATGATTTTAGTTGATATGGATATATTTAATTAATGAGTTATAAGTAAGATTATTTTGATCGGTTCAAAGAATACAAGAATAATGTTGAGAACCAGCTTGGAAAAAAGATTAAGAAACTCCACTCAGACAGAGGAGGACAATATCTTAATCAAGATGTCATTGATTTCTTACGAGAGTTTTTGATTCTATCTCAACTCAATCCTCCTTACACGCCTCAGTGGAATGGTGGAAGTGAAAGGAGGAACCGCACCCTGTTGGACATGGTGAGATCAATGATGGGTCATGCAAGTCTTCCATTACTTTTTAGGGATATGAATTACAAACAGCAACAAACATTCTAAACCAAGTACCAACTAAATTGATAAATAGTATTTCATATGAGGTTTGGAGTGGATGCAAATCCATGTTATAAAATTTACATGTGTGGGGTAGCAATGTATTTGTTAAGGTCTCTTCAGGTAAAAAACTTGCACCCCGAGGCACAAAGTGTATCTTTATAGGATATCCTAAGGAAAAAAGGGGATATTACCTATACAACCCCTTAGATAAAATGTGTACAGTGGAAAGACATGACATATTATTTGAGAGGGAACACATATCCAGAAAATATAGTGGGATCGAGATAGACTTTGATGAAGTCGAGCCTCAGGATACACAAGAGTTGGTAGAAGAACTATTTCCACAAAGCCCCAAGGAAGAAAAATCTCTTCCAAAGACACAAGAACTATATAATAGCATGAGAGAGATGAGAGAACCAGAACTATGTGGGTTTCCTGTCATCGAGGATGGTGGCTCATTATTGGTAGACAATGATGATCCTATTACATAAAAGGAAGCAGTTGAAGTCACAAAAATTTCCATGTTGCAAGAAGCCATGAATTCTGAAATGGATTCCATGTATCATAACCAATTCTGGATTTTGGTAGATCCTCTAGTTGATGTAAATCATATTAGTAATAAATCGGTATTCAAGATGAAACTGTACATGGAGGGACAATTCAGCACCTATAAGGCATGACTGGTTGGAAAAGTTTTTAGATAGCATCAAGTAATTGACTATGATGAAACATTTTCAAAGGTTGTGATGCTGAATTCCATCAGAATCCTATTTTCCATTTCCATTTACCATGACTATAAAGTTTGGCAAGTGGATGTCGAAATAGTATTCCATAATGGGAAACTCCGTGAAGATGTCTACATGACACAACCTAATGGGTTTGTGACTCAAAAGGATGCCAACAATGTATGCAAGATGCATAAATTCTTTTCTAGATTAAAGCAAGCATCCAGGTCATAGAACATTCATTTTGATGATGTTGTAACAAAAGTTGGCTTTTTTAAGAATGAATGTGAGCCTTGTGTATAAAAAATGTATAGTGGAAGTACATTCATTTTTTTAATAGTATATGATGATGACATATTACTAATTGGAAATGAAGTACATGTCTTGCTGTCAGTTAAGGTATCATTGGATAAATGATTCTCTATGAGAAACTTAGGTGAGGCATCATATATTCTTGGGATTAAGATCCATCATGAAAGATCCATGATAATGCTAAACATGTGTCAAAGTATATACATTTACAAGACACTGAAGAGATTCAGTATAGAATAGTCCAATAGTGGATTTTTGCCAATGTCACATGGAATTCATCTTTCCAAGAAAATGTATCCTCAGACACATGAGGAAAGAATGAATATGGAAATGATCCCTTACGCATCCATGATTGGGTATGTCATGTATGATATGCTATGTACAAGGCTTGAAGTTGTTTACACATTACATGTGGTAGGAAGATATCAAGATGATCCAGGAGACCGCCATTGGATGGCATTCAAGACTATCCTTAAGTATCTGAGGAATACTAAGGATATGTTCTGGGTTAATGGAGTAGATAAGGAACTATTTATCAGAGGACATGTAGAATCTAGTTTCCAGACTGATCAAGATGACATGATGTCAAATAATGGATACATATTCAGTTTGAATGGAGGTGCAGTGAGATGGAAGAGCTCAAAGAAATGTGTGGTGGTAGATTTTACAGTAGAGTCCGAGTATATCACAGCTTCTGAGGCAGCTAAAGAAGCAGTATGGATGTGAAGTTTCATCTAATAGCTAGATGTAGTACCTAGTAGAATAGATCCAATCACACTCAAGTGTGATAATACTACAGTGCTGGTAATTGTAAATGAGCCAATGTCACATCAGTGGACAAAGCACGTACTTCAGATGTACCATCTCTTGAGGGATTTTTCTCAGAGAGGTGAAGTTGCAGTGAGCAGTATTTCCAGAGAAGACAACGTGGTATAACCCTTGACTAAATCCTCGAATCAGTAGAAAGATTATCATCATGTGAGGTCTAGTGGACTAAAAGTCATTGGCAGTTGGCTCTAGTCCAAGTTGGAGTTTGTTAGAGTTGGTGTCATGAAAACCAACTATTGGTAATTTTATTACATTAATGTACACTTATTATATATATTGCATATAGTTCTGCATGACTATAATATAATGATGTCCTATAATATTTGTCGCAATAATAAGGTCATGGAAGATCCCCGCTATGATGAGAACATTGAAATGATATAATAATATTCATAAATAATGTTCTACTATTAGATAAAATACTGTGATAGGGCACATAGTATACAGACCGTCATGTGTGAATACTCGTAAGAAGATGAGACTCTCTCTCATAGAATTCTCACTTGGTAATCTCCAATATGAGAGATTAGGAGAACAAACCGGCTAGTAGCAATTCCACATGTATTGGTGTCATCAAACATTTCTATATATGAGTGTGTGTAATGGTCCTTAAACTGAAAGATTATCATTAACTCATGTCATGACTCATGCACTTATATTTTTCTGACAAAAACTGTCACGAAGATAGTTGGTGGGATGTAGGGTACGTTGGGTGCATCACGAATGACATGTTGTCAATGGGTAACTGAAGGAATGATTTTTCCCTTCCATATTTATGGAAGTAGATATCTTGGGCCCTTTGGTTGAAATAGAACTTTTTCCCAAATTCCATGGCCATGGGGTAATGACGAGTTTATTTTTGGAATTCAAAAAATGATAGATCAAGCATATAGGTTTATGACATTGCTATGAAACCTGCTAGATGAAATATTGAGACAAAGCGATTAAAATACACGGTAAGCATTCTTACTAGGTGACACGTCAATGTGGTGTCAAATTATTTCTATTGGGTGCCTTAACCCGTTCCTAGATAGTAATCATGGACTTTAGGCAATTCCACCTAATGCCAATGAGAAAGAGGCCTAGAGGGTCACACACTAAGTGTATCCAAGTATCTCAGGTAGAATAATGATTATTCATGTATGTGGTTTAATAATTATTCAAGGAATCCTAAATTGTTTTAATGATGGAGGAAGAATAAAATGAAAACAAGATATAAAAACCATGTATTAATTATTAAATGCCATGTAGTTATCATTTTTTGATGGAAATAAAAACAAGTACATGATGTGTATTAATGATTACTCACCGTGTAGTTTAATGAAAAACAAGTACATGCCTTGTATTAATAATTACACGTTGTGTAGTTTTTCTATTTGGGATTTTGAGGAAATAATATTGTTTTATTAAATAATATTTATTATAATTAGTGTGGGAGCTTGTCAAAGAATTAATGATTTGACATGGGGGGTTTTTAATAAGAGTTAATCAAATAAATAAAATGCATAACACGTTTATTTATTGGCATAACTCTATAACCTCAAACCTGATTATAAATATCCTCACAACCCCAACACTTTTCTTTAATTTTTTTGCACAACAACTTTGGAGAATTATCTCCTGGCAGAAATAATTACTTCCTCTATGAATGATCTCAAGAATGAGAGAGATCCTTCTCTATTGGATCAACGTGATCTAAGGCGGACAACGCAAGAAAAGGTTTCTCCATGCTAGCACCTAGAGTCTCCTTTGGTGAAGTCCAGAGATATGTGGTGCACATGTGGATCACCTCTAGAAGAAGTATACATATGGATTCTATGATGAAATGACGAATCAAATTGGAACATTATCAGAAATATCAATGAAGAAAGAACTCCGTAAAAGGTACATCTTGTGGATTAATTAAATTAATTATAATCAACATGTGATGACCCTCATTTGTGGTTACTGGACTATTCTTCTTCTTTGTCTATATCTCTGATTCTATCCATGATGTCTTGAATTTATCATTGTATTGAGCCCCGATTGATCATTACCAATGAGAAAAAGCCAAGTGGGCACATGCACCCAATAGCTTCCGCTGCACTCAGAACCTTCAATGACCACATAAAAAACATGTATACAAGGAATAATTTAAGGATCATATAAAATAAAAATCCTCATTTAGATGTACTTTAAGTAAATAAATGGTTGTCAAATTTATAATTTCAAATAATATAATTCATGGAAGAAAACATTAAAGGCATAAAGAATTTTAATTGCTTCGATCAGATAGATTGAAGACATAAAATGAGCTCCAACTTCAACTATTTAAGAGAAGATAATAAAAATATATTACTAATATATTTATGATCATTGTAAAATGAAAAAAATATATTCATATCCTCCTATATCATTTTGGGAAAAATATGAGTAAATTAATAAAATGAAATCAAATAGATTGAGAACAAATAAATATAGATGGTGATTGAAAATACTCAGATATAGTTTCTTTAAGGACCTCCCTCATAAAACATTTTAGTCCCTTCCTAATTTTTTTTAATTCAATACAACTTAATTACCATAAAGAGAAGAACATGTGATAGAAAATCATAAAATATATAATAAATTTTTATTTCTTCATCTAGATTGCATAATATGAGACATTAAATGGCATTCAAATTCAACTATTAAAGAGAAGATAATAAAAATTTTAAGTATTAATGAAAATTAATAGGAAATGAAATCATAAAAGGAATAAAAAAATTTAATCGATTTGACCAGATGGCATATTATGAAGGTGAAAATAAATGTATATTGATCTAGAAGGCCTCACAAAAAGGGAATAGAAACTTACATTTTATCTCTATAAGACAGATTGATCTACTGATGTAGGCCCCATTGGGTTCATTCTAGAACTAGAATTTTTGAGTGAATTATCCCTTTTTATACAATCATCCACTATATAAACTAAATGTGATTGCAGATCGTTGGACATAAAATTGTTGATAGCATGCAAAAGCAGTGGGGTCATGAACCTGAACATCACTATTGTGAATTATATCCTTGTTGATGGAAAGTCTATATGGGTAAAAGACCTTGTAATTCCAAAAAACCTTCTCTTTTAGTATAATATCATGAAGAGTGATAGAATGATAATAAAAAGTAAAAGCGATTTTGGAGGGTACTTGAAACATATATTTCACTTTTTTAAAGCATGGTAATCAGAAATGGTCATGTTCTAAGGAGGAGAAAATGGAGATAATGATAGAGGGAAAAAAGAAAAAATCGAAACAGAGATAAGAAAACCTATGAGAGGATGATTAAGGAACCCTACAGGAGGAGAAACTACAAAGAAGCAAACAAAACATTTTTCATGCACTATTGTTTTAAATTAAAATGATGATGATCACAATTAACTTCTTTTTTACCCTAGAACTCATCCAACATGAGAAATTGATGGAAATTCATTAACTCAACTTTATCCTTGACTTGAAATGGTCAAAAACCTATACTAAATGGTCCAAAACCTATATTACCAAATATCAATCGATAAAGATGCAATGAATCAAAACACACGGATGAAGAAAATGATGATAAAGAAGAGAGGACAATTAAGAACTTGATAGATGGATTGCACCTTTTGATTCTTTTTTGGAAAATTATCAACCCCTAAAGGTGGAGGAGATGTAGGAGGCTAATTAAATGTTAGAGGCAGTGTCCGAGGTGATGTTTGATGCTGAGATGAAGTCTGGGGAGGAGGAAAAGGTGGAGGTCGTTGCACATGGAAGTAGAGGACGATGCAGAGGTGGAGGTAGAGAAAGACGCCAATGCAGAGGAGATTCAGGGAGGGGATGTGGAGATGGGATTTTAAGGATTATAGATGGTGGTGTGGTGGAGGAACTCGGAGAATGAACATAGGGAGGCTGACCGGAATTGAAGGAGAGGGAGACACCTAATGGAGAATTGATCTAGAGATGACACATGTAAGAAAGTTTACAAGCATTAGTATAGATAATTGATGTAGTTCATAATATTTAATATTGTATTTTAAATTTATTAATAATATATTTTGTAATAATTTATAATAATAATAACATAATTATCAATACTTCATAATAATATAATACATAATAAGAATTATTCCAATAAATCATTTAAAGTGTAAATGTTATCTTTTTAAACAATAATGTTTTTTTGAAGTAAATTTGTTTCTGTTTATTATATTTATGTAATTAATTTTATTTTAAATTTGTTTATGTTTATATAGTGTGAAAATTTTCATTTATATAGTATTAATACTTTATAATTTAAACGCTTTCAAATCCACCCTCTTGAAATATAATAATGCTTTAAGTAGGTGGCTTTGAAAGACTATAAATTATAATGTATTAGTAAAACATAAATGCAATTTTAAATACTGACTAAACATATAATAAATAAATGAAAATAAAAATAATTTTATAGAAACAATAAATGGGAAATAATTTCAATGATAAAAAATATTTTTGTTTCAAAACATAACATTTGTACCTATAATTTTTTTCTCAGATAACATTTTTTGTGGTAGTTATTTTTTTTGATTTTTTATTATTTTAAATTCTGTTTATTTTAAATTATTTCTTATTTGGGAAATCAATGTTTTAATTTTCATTTTGGTTTTATTTATACCATAGTTTAAGCCCAATTTTTTTGAATCGTAACTGCTATGTTTTATATCAATAAATTTTGTCTCATGTAAATTAATTCTTACTTATTATATTGAAAATTTATTTTATTTTAAAATATTTTTCATATATTTAGACTATTTTTTTAAATATATTTATTTTTTATATTTTATTGGTTTAACAATGTTATACAGTTTAAACATAATCAGTTTTTTTGTTTCAACTGAATGATTTTGATAAATTATAGAAAATAAACACTGAATACAATTAAAATGAAATTTTAAACATAGACTAAACCTTAAAATAAACTTGAGTTGGTTCAAGTTGCTGGACTATTGAAGAGGGAGTGTCGGGTTTGAGGATATGGGATCTCGGCGGCAATGGGAGGCCTAACCGCGGTGAGGGTTTAAGTGTCCGGCGGAAACTAATTACAGAAGGGATTGGGGCTTGGCTGCCGATTGAGGCAATGCCTACGTGCCTCGGGCCCTAGTTTTTGTTGAATACATTGGGATGACCTTTCATGTGCCAATACTGGCTGGCGGTGGCTTATTTTACACGATGGCTTTAGGCCTCTAGATATGGCTAGCGATGGAAATAGCCTGGCGACATGTCCACAGTTCCCAACGAATCTAATCGTTATTGTAGGCATGATGTGGATAGCTGAAGACCTCATGACATGGGATGACCCCAGGACACAGTGCCATCCTAGGCTGGAACTGGATGATTATTTCAAAAAGGTATTTCTTCTTATACCTATACCGGGCCTTCTGTTATGTGGAATGTTAAAATCAATGTTTATGGGTTCTTATTTTTTGGGGATGATTTTAGACTAATTACACCTTTTCATGAAAGCTCGTCATATGTGATGATCCTGAAATACAATGGTGATTGCGACTTGATTGGTGATATGTGGGTGGGATCATGTTTTTGTGATGGTTTTTGATATTTTTTTTGTTTTTTGTGGGGTCTTCATTCGACCCTTTCATGTTTGATGACACTTATTGTTCCACATGTATTGTAATTTTCTGTTTTTCTATATTTTTATTTTATTAAAAAAAATATGACCGAGCATGCTGGTGTTCTAAAAATTCCTAGTAAATTGTTATTGAATATTTTATTAATATGTATTTTTTTGAAATATTAACAATAATCAACGTGCTTGTGAATAAATTATTCATTAAGAATTTACAAATGAACACAAAAACAAAAAATGTGGCTCTCCCTACAAAATATTTTGAAACATTATCATGTGTGTTGCGAGTCTATGAAAATACAATATATGTATTCAAATCATTTCCCATTTCAAATCGGGGAAGGGTACAACACCCACTTTGTGGCATCAATGTAATCATGAGTGATGAAGGATTGAAACTGTTCATCAGTAAGCACCATTATGGAGTCAACTCTCTTTGATTTTTCACCTCCAACACCATAATTCTTGTATTAAACATAGAAAATAGTACTAAAAAATGAAACTTTTGAAAATGATTATATAGTTTCAACTTGCAACTCATTTGAGAGAGATATATTGAGGGAGAGAGAGAGGGAGGGAGGGAGGGAGGGAGAGAGGGGGGTGGAGGGAGGGAGGGAGGGAGGGAGAGAGAGTGTGTGTGTGTGATAGTGATCTAGGAATTTGGGATGGTAGTTTTTAGACCATCCTTGGGACTGATGAGTGATCGGGGCATTTGAGATGGTAGTTGTAGGTCCATCCTTTGGACTGATCACGTTGCTCAATTGAGTTTAGGAAAAGACAGTAATGGGTTGGGAAATCTAGGCATGCCCCCAAATCGCATTGGTGGTAGTACCGACAATGGTACAATGTGCAAATGAAATCCATATGTCCACTCCATCAGCATCTATTGCATGTGTTGTTATCACCACCAAATCCATCATGTACAACTCCGAGTTATTCCCACAAATACAGAGAGAGGGAGAGAGAGTCAATGTTAAGCCACACCAATAGAAACTAATTTACATGGTACAAACATTATTGTTTAAAAATATATCATTGGTGGTTTAAAATAATTATAGGCATAATTCTAATTAAGTATTATACTTTTAATTACATTACTATAAAGTATTATAAATTAGTTTACTATTGTTAATGTCATAATTATTAATATTATATTAATAAATAATAATCCCAGTTTATTATAACTTAAAGTCAAAATTATAAAATTCATATTATTATTATTATTATTATTATTTACCTTATATGAGGGAAAAAATACAAATAAAATACATCAACATAAAATACTGGTCAGCTTCCATTGAAGGATCCATCCTCTTTGATAAATAATCTTCCAATGATGTCACAAAAGTAGGCAATTGTCTCCCCTACTCATCTTCTTTAGAAATAACAGCCCAAGACTGTGGATGATGCACTCCAAAAAAGCCATTGAAAAAAGTTTGTATTTGTTAAGTGGGAATTATAGTTGATGTTGTGAGGGGGTTGCTAGCTATTTGTAATGATAGGATAGATCTTAGAACACCAACAATTTATTTAGGGTAGCATAAGGTTATGAATGATGAAGCTGAGGTAATATTAACATATGATCAATCCATTGATGAATCTGATGTATAAGATATTGCTGAATAAAAAATAAGTCAGGAGCAGATGATCGCGTCAAGGAACCATAAAGTTAAGAAAACAATGAATGATGAATCTCCTGTCAAGACAAAAAATGTGAAATAGGAGAATTTTTACCATACTGACACTGGACAGATGACTAAAAAGCTTTATGAATCTAAAACTTCTGAACCTAAATTACTTTCTCCAAAAAATATTGAAGAATTGGTATCTAATTCTCAAGCTTCACATGAAATTTAGGGTAATGTATTTTGGACCACTAAAAAACTTTTTTGATTTCTTGATTCCATTATTGAAGAGCAAGGAAGAGAAATGAAGGTTTTTATATGTGATGTACAGGAAGATTAGGTTCATGTCCTCACAAAGAAATATAGTGATTTAATCTAAATTTAAGATCATTCTAAGAGGATTGAGACTTAATATAATATTTTAAAATTTGATTTTGATAGTGACATTGAGTGTCTCTAGAAGCAGGTGAAATCTTTTAGAAGAGGTCAGCATCCTAGAGGTCATGGGCATGGGCATGGGAGATACAATTGGAAGGATTTTCATGAAGAAGAGCATAGGATCAGAGGGAAAATTAGATTAAAAATAGGTCTATGATTCTTTTACTGATGAGGTTAGTTTGATATGATTTAACCCATCGCTGGTCTTTTATGTTATTGTGGTTTTTGCAATGAATGGGATTTCACCCTATCTTTTTTGAATAATAATAATAGTATTATTACATTAATAATTATGAATTTAAGTTATAATCGAGTTTGATTATTATTTTTTAATATAATAATTATTATTATTATTTTAATAGTAATAATATAATTTATAATAATCATAATAAATAGTATTAATAATTATAAAATTTTACTTTTTTATTTATTTAATTAATAATTTTTTTATTACTATGTCATATATTATTATTAATACTTAATATTTTATTTTTATTATTTTTATGAAATTATTTATATTTTGTTTTATTTTTTATGTTTTAAATTCATCTCATAAATTTCATTTAAAACAAAATTATAATTTACTTAAATATAAACTATTTTTTAAATATCCCAAAATATATTTTTAAGATAATATTGTTATGATGATTTAAAAAATATTTAGTCTAATTTTCTAAAATCAAATTCTAACATTCAAAAATTAAAAATTCAAATATAATCATGAATAAAGGGTCTTCAGAGTTTGTATTGTGTTATGGTTCAAGATATATTGTTTATCTTCTATAGTAGCATCTTAGGAACTAAATTCCCCCCTAAATAATTTCATGCTAGAAATTGCGTTATATATAAACTACTTAATATGTGTGGATATTACTTCCTAATAGCGTCTTAATGTTCCCAAGTTGAGTCTTATAGTTTGTGATTCCTCTAATGGATTTTTACCAATTGAGTCTTCTGATTTAGAAACACATTCCCTATAGTGTTAAGAATTTGGATTGGTTCTTAATTTTAAGAAAAGTCAGGTTCCAACTCTATTCCCTCTGATGTGAGAACATGTGTTGGATTGGGAATTTATTTGTTCAGTAATGAAACATGGAAGAAGTATTGTACATTAGGAAGTTTGGGAAACATATTCTATCAGTGGGCTACAAATACAATTATTTCTAGTATTTCAATTACCCAATTCACTTAGGGCTTAACATCCCCTTCTTACCAAATAATAGAACTCCATTTCATGGTGAAAACATAAAGAATAAAAAATCACTAACTAGTCATTATAATTGTTTTCGTTGATTGTAAGTATAACTCCTTTGTTTTCTCTTGGATGCATTAATATAATCCTGAATAGTCCATACCTTAACATCCATCTCCTCCACGAGTTATATTCCAACTAGCTTTCATTCTCCAAATTCTTCCCAATAGGTTAGAATACGATACTTCTTCCCAATCAATGATTTGTATAGTACCATTTGGATGCTTGAATGGTAGAAAATATTGTATAAAAATTCTACCAAAAGTAGGTATTGATACCACATGCCTTGGAAGTCAAGATATCATGATCTGAGAAAGTCTATCGATGTCTAGATATATCTTTCATACTACCCATTATTTGGGGGATAATAGGTGGTGCTTAAATGCATTTCAATGTCAATATCCCTTTAAAGAAACTTTTAGAATTTCATCATGAACCGAGGGTCACTATCATATATAATTGATATAGTTGAACCATGAATCCTTATGATTTCATTTAAATAGAGTTAGGATAGGTTCTCAAGGGTTAGATTTTTTCTTATCACTAAGAAATTAGAAATGTTAGTAAAGTGATCAAAAATGACCCATATAACATTATTTTTCCATGCATAATTCATAAGTCCAATGAAAATGTCCAAATTAATATTGTCCCACTTCCATATAGGTATATTAAGAGGTTTCATGGATCCTATATTATGTCCTCATTCATCCATTACCTATTGGAATACTATGTAACTAGAACCATAGTATACAACCTTCCACTTCATACCATCCCACTAGAAATTTTCTCTTAAATCCCTATACGAATTTTGGTTGTTCAGGTTTATATAGAAATTTGAGCTATGTTCTTCATCTAGAAATTATCACATCTACTCTAGTATTAATGTATCACAAAAACACTTTCTAAACATTACAAATTCATCATTGTAGATGTATTCTGTCAATTTCCCATCATTTACTACTTTAATATTCCTTGGAAGGACCTCATCACACTTCTAAGAGTTCAATATCTAATCTAGTAAGGACGATTTAGAATTTTCATAGAAAAGAAATGAGGGATCCCCTTGCCTAAAAGAAACTATATCCATCACAAATAAATATTTAAATGTATGATTGTTGTTAATCCTCACCATGATCATAATTCCATGGACCTTCATACTCAATTCATCATCCACCTTGTCTATATTCCAATGGTGGTAGTTTATCAAGAAATCATAGTCCTTGAGTAATTGCAACATTATTCATTGAATCCTGTTGGGATCCTTCTGAGATAAGACATACTTCAAACACCTGTGGTCTATATATATATATATATATATTATCCTTAAACATAGAGGTAGTGTCTCTATATTTTAAAATAAAGGATTGTGGATGTCATCTCATGGTCTTGAGTTGGATATTTATGTTCATGGATTTTCAATTTCTATGATTGATAGGTAACCATCTTATCATTTTGTATAAGGATACAACTAAGTATTTTCTTTGATGCATCACTATATATTATAAATAATTCTTTTCCTAATGGTAAAGTTTATACTGGATTTTAATTAGTGTTCAATTAATATATTTATACTTTTTATCACATTCCCTTGACCATGTGAATATTTCCTCTTTATATGTTAAATTATTTAAGAGGTTGTCCAACCATGTGAAATCTTGAATGAACTGCTGATACAAACCTTGTTAACCTATAAAATTTCAGTTATTAGTTTTGTTCATCAGTGTTGGCCATTATTTAACAACGTTTTCCTTTAAGGGGTCAATAGTTAATTCATCCTTTGAAAAAATATGTTCATAAAATGTATCTAGGTTGAGCCAAAATTCACACATACAATATTTATAATATAATTCTTTTTTCTGAGGGTCTCTAAAAATTTTTATAGATGAAACTCATTCTCTTCATATCACTTAGAGTATATAGAGATATCATAAATGAATACCGCTACAATTTTATAAAGATAACACAATTCATCAGATCCATAATGATATATTGTGCAATAATAAATCCAATGGGAATTACCATAAAATCATAAGGTCTATACCCAATTTGAAATATCAACTTTTTTATATCATGTTTTTTCACCCTGAGTTGATGATAACTAGAGAAAAGACTGAACCTTGAAAAGTATTGGGCTCCTTATGTTTTGTTAAATAAGTCATATATGAATGCTAAAGGATACTTATTCATTATAGTAATGACATTGATCTCCCCATAATCTATGGCCAATATCATAGAACCATAATTATTTTAATGAATAAAATAAGGGCTCCCCATGGGGAAACACTAGGGAATATAAATCCCTTATCACACAACACCGTCAACTATTTTTTAACTCCACCAACTCCACTAGTGCTATTATATATGGAGTGTTAAATATAGGTCTTGCAATACGAATAAATTTAATAGATAAGTCAACTTCATTCAAATTTGGATGAAGGTGTAAATCTTCTCAAAACACATCAATGGACTTTTTAATGGAGAAACATCCTTAATTATTAGTATATATTCTTTATCCATAGATTTTATTTAATCTTCCTCCCTTCCTATAATTTTATTAAGGAGATATAATGGTGGAGTATGCAGACATGTTTTATGAAATTATGTCTCACCTATAAAGACACGATACTTAAAATCACCTTTGTAGCACCCCACCCATGGATCCACTACGTGAGTCCTCTAGGTTGGAGTACCCCATGGCCTAAAGCACCCCCACAAAGAGTAGAGGCTTCCAACCAGTTATAAGTGTTTATGAGGTTACTGTGAGGAGACTATGACCCTTTGATCAGACCATGAAACACATAAGTAAATACAAGAGATAACATCGAACCACTTATAAATAAATAAGTAATAAAGAAGTTAATAATTAAATAGACAACCCATGATATTACAAAATGTGATGTATTACCATGAAAAATCAATACATGTCAGAGTCATATAAAATAGTCGAAAAAATAACCAAAAAGATAAAAAAAATCTGAATCATGAACTTCGAAAAATCTCAAGAAGTGTGAGTACTAGCTCAGTCACTATCTCCAGGATCCATCCCAACCCACACCATGAGTTTGACATAGGGTTATTTCTCTTATGCATCCCTACATCAATGAAGTCATTTTGGGTACCAACCAATGTCCCATGAAGGGTGTAAGTATGAATAAATAGGTCACTACCAATAACATCTAAAGGAATATCTAGTTTGATCCAACATAGTGTTGTGGATATATTTCATATCATATGTAGTTAAATGAGAATACAAATAAAATACAATAGATGAACCTATATCTATAGGATCAATAATGACACACAAGTTGAACCTAACTATTATGGACATGAAAGAATTTTATTGATCACGTCTCGATGGTCGTTCCAACCATAGTCACTATATCAAATCTAGGAACTCATATAGGAATTTCAACTATTACGTTCATGGAAAATCAAATTTCTAATCACATCATACTAATCATCTGGTAACATGTGTAATCCAAAGTGCTCATCCTAATATTCCTAACTCATGTACCGAAGAGAATCCAAGGATCTCATCCTGACATTCACACTCATACATCATCACCTATCATCTAGACTATGGGGAGTTCATCATAGAATTCCAATTCATTTAGTATCATGTATCACTCAAAATCCAAGGATT
Source organism: Viscum album (assembly GCA_963277665.1). NCBI lineage: Eukaryota > Viridiplantae > Streptophyta > Magnoliopsida > Santalales > Viscaceae > Viscum > Viscum album. The sequence goes on from OY728156.1 coordinate 1,561,981,084, forward strand.
TCATCATAATATTCCCATTTATTTAATTATCCCAAGTAATAACCATATATTCTTTTTTAAATACATTTATTCTGAGGGAAATATTCAAGATAATTTTTATTATATCCAAATTTAATTATTTTATTTGGTATTCATTTAACAAAGTTTATCCCAATAAACCATTATAAATTCCAAGACACCACATTGATGTTTATTTAGTATAAAATAAACAAAAAAATACAATTTCACCGAAAAGGGGATCCCAATGTATTGTTTAAAAATAACCAAGTGTTAAATCATGGTAAATAATGGGATCTAGACTCATTTTAGGGAAAAATTATTTGAGTTTTGGTTATTAGGTAAACACATGACAATGTGGCTTGGGAAGATACCAGACAGATACTATAAAATGATGAAACCATAAAGGATAGATTGAAGACCACTTAAACTAGGTTAAATAAGCTTTACTCTTCAAATAATAGGCTTTAGTTTGAACAAAAATGGAAGAAATAAGGAAATTAGAAAAAATAATATAAAATACGGTTCATTATACATAAACAAAAATAACAAAAGAAACAAAATATTTAAAGAAGAATGGAGGAATGTGGACTCTTAGATTTACCATGGGACATCAATCACCTCAAAAGACCTTAAAAAGAGGAGGATTAAAGGAGATTTACCTGGAATGAAGGAGAAGGAGAGGGGGAGCCTATAATGGAGCTGTTCTATATATGGGAGGGGGAAATTAGGTTATAATAAAGGTGTATAAATGATAAATGTATAGTTTTTACTCATATTTAATTAGGAAAATATTTTGGCCACATTTTTGGATAAACCATCCACTAATAGTATGAACCACATTATTAAGAAATTCCACACCCTACATAGTTTAGGTCATAGTTAATTTTTTTAGATTATGTGAAATGACTATATAATAAATTGAATGTTCTTTATGATTTTATATCCCAATTACACATTTTAAAAAACCATCCCCCACCCACTTTCAACCCACATAGTTACGGTAAACAACTGGGAAAAAACTTTGATTTAGCTATGTTCCCTTCTGTACCTCCCCAAAAATTCAAAATTCTGAGCCATGATCCTTTGGAACACTCCAAAGATCTCCTCCACTCCCTTATACAATAAACTAAGGTAAACATAATTAATTTTTTTATAAATAAAAAAGATTTCATACCATAATAAATGGGTGGGGTTATACAATCTCTCCATCATGTGACAATGTTTCCTCAAGATGTTACACCATGCACAACCTGTCTCCTAAATGGAAAGATGTGGTCATTAATTTTACATATCAGATTATTTTTCCCACATTTCTTTTTAAAGACTCCAATGTTTCCCTGAAACACTAGTGCAAAAAACATTTTTTACGTCAATTATTTTTCAATTTTTACTTCAGTTTTAGCCGAAGTTACTACGAACGACGTTATAAATATAGTTTTTTACATCGTTTATTTAAAAACTAACATAAAAAACATAACATTAAATTTTTTTCATGTCTCTTATTGAATAACCGACATGAAAAACCAGTGGCAGAGTGTTCACCACATCAGCTATTAAATAACCGACGTGGTAAACCATTTCCCAAGGGTTATCACATCGGTTATTAAAATAATCGGTGTCATAATCCCTTCCAAGTTCTTTAACATGTCTGTTATTTTATAACTGACATGAAAACCAGTGGGGGAGGGATTTTTACATTGGTTATTTTATAACCGACATGAAAACCCAGTGGGGAGGGTTTATCATGACAGTTATTTAATAACTGTCATGATAAACCAATGAAGGGGGTGTTTATCACTTCAGTTATTTAATAACCGACCTGATAAACCCCAATCAATGGTTTATCAGGTCGGTTATTTAATATTAGATGTGAAAAATTAGTGGGGGAGGGTTTATCATGTTGGTTATATAAAAACCATCATGATAAACTAGCAGGGGGGTGCTAACATGTCAGTTATTTAATAAACGACATGGTAAACCATTTCCTAGGCCTTTATCATGTTAGTTATTAAATAAACGACCTGAATAACCACTCCACATGGGTTTATCACGTCGGTTATTTGAATAACCAAGGTGATAACCCCTCCCCCATTCTTTTATCACGTCGGTTATAAAATAACCATCGTGGAACACAATTTTTTTAAAAAAAATAGAAAGAAGTCCTCTACTCTTCCCAGAAACAACCAGAAACCCATCCAAGACTTCGTACCAGAAAAACACAAGTAGACTAAAATAATATCCAAAGAAAAATTAATCACTTACATTGAAATCATTTCAAACATACAATTTCAACTAAAAATAACTTATATCCAACCAAAACAATCCCCATATACAAAACTACAATTACAATTTTTAAAATTAAATTTTACATTACAAAAAAACTACAATCCAATCAAACCTATAAAATAATTTGACCATTCCACATGTAAGTGTTTGACCTCTTCAGTACTATACAAATTAGGGTCATCAAATAGCTATAATGTTAAATAAAAATAGTTAACATGTAAAATTAATAAATCAACTTAAATATTATGGCAATGATATATCCCCCCTTTATCAGTGCTACTAAAAAATTCACTAATAAAGGGGGCCCCTTTAACTGTATAAAAAAAAGTGTTGATAAATGGGGTGACTTTATCAGTGCTAAAAAAATAGCTGATAAAGTGTCACATTTAACATCACTTTTTAGCACTTTTAAAAGTACATTTTATTGGTTATTTTTAGCACCGTTAAAGGGTGGCACTATGGGAACGTAGTTTTGTGGTAGTGCAGAGTTTCTATTACATTATTAAGGTCATATTAGTTCCCCACTATGATGAGAACATTGAAATTCAATGATGATATTATTAAATATAGTTCTATGATCAGATTATATTTTATGATGGGACACAAAGAATTTCAATTGTTAGGTGTGAGTACTCACAAGTAGATGCGATTGCTTCTCATCTTGTTTCTATTTTTTGATCTCCAAGATGAAAGATTATGAGAACAAACTCACTAGTATAAATTCCAAATCATTATAAGTCATTTTATATTTCTATTTATGAACATTTTTATTGATCCTTAGATTTTAATTCTATTATTAATGCATGTCATGACTCTCAAACTTATATGTATTTCCATAAACCATGATGATAATAGTTCATGGTGAAGTTGGGTATGTGGAGTTCATCATAAAATATTTTCCATTAATTCATAATTTGAGGATGGATTCATCCCTTCTATCATTATGGAACTTTATATCATAACCCTTTGATTGAAATGGAATTTTATCATTAAATCTTACGGCCACGGTGTAACAACTTATTTATTTGAGATAATCAAAGAAATATGTATCATGCATATATGTTGATGACATGTGTGTGAAAAATTCTTGATGATATTTTTTGACAAAGGTAATATATTAAATATTAAGTGTTTATTTATGGTTGTCGATGTTGCAACATTATCTTCTTTCACTTGTGCACCTTGACCCATTGCTAGATAATTTTCTTGGACTTTAAGAAAGCCTATATAATTCCAATAAGAAAGAATCCTAGAGGACCACACACTAGGTTTTCAATTTGAATTGAATTATATTATATTTGAATTTAATTATTATAATAAATATTATTCTCAATACTGAGAAATAATATATTTCATGATTTTTTTATCCCAAAATTTAAATATATTTCTATTTAAGGTAATTGTTTAATTAAGTGAATATATAACATCTAGTTATTATTTTTTATTTTCAAGGTCATAAATAATTTTTAATTCATCAAGAAATAAATTAGTTAATTACATGAATAATTAATTAATATTTATTCCCCAGACTATGAATAGAATATTTATCTTATTTATAGAATATTTAATAACTATTTATCCACCAGACTGTGTATAAAATATTTAATTGGGTAATAAATAAATTATAAGAGGGATGAGCAGACCAAGATTGTATCTGGAGATAAATATTAATTTTTAATCCTATAAAATAATATTTACCATTTCTCCAGTTAGCAAATATTGTGGAATAAAAATAATAAAAATATTATTATAGTAAATTTAATTGGGTCAGATAGAAGGTTAAAATTTTTTAAGGGAACTTTTGCAACTTATTAAATTACAAAAAATAACCCTTAGTCTATAAATTGACTATTAATAAATTTTAAAAGAGTTTAATCAAGACTAATTTTCCACAATTAACTTTTCTCTAGAATTATGTTATTACTCCTCACATTCTCCCAATAATTAGATTATCAAGATAATTTCTTTGACACCTTTAGAATGCGAATTAATAAATATGAGTAATGTGAGGTGATTAATTGACTATTCTAGAACCCAATGATTCATTGAAGTCATTCATAGATATGTATTCAAGGTAAATTGGGAGAATAATAGGATGAATGAGCATCATGGGAAAAAAAGTGCAACATGGTGGAAGATTAGAGGTATGATATTTACCACATTTGAAAACTGTGGGAAGAAACACCTCAATCTTATAGGAAGGTAACACACGTTTACTATTAGTGTGTGGAAAAAATCCATCAATTTCATGAATGATAAGGAAATGAATAAGTGGTTTCTATTTAATGCTTTAATAGTAAGGATATGGGATATTATGTTAACTAACGTTCCAAAAGTTAAGGTAATTTACCTAAAAAGGGCCATGGTAAAAAAGGCCAACATTGTAATCACCACAGGTGAATTTGATGATACTAATGATGTGGTGGCATTTAATTTTTATCATATCCTCATAGATGGATGATGTTTTATTTGATTTTAGATATTTACTCTCTATTATATATTACATGACTTCCTAAAACTTAAAATATCTACTTATCACCATATTATGTGAATTTTCATTTATGAAGTTGGGTGGAAGTCTAATTGCATTAGAGATATGTCATTTAGTTCCTATTATGATACATATACATACCCTATTTAGAAATTATGTTGTCATAACTATTTTTGAATATGATATAGTCCATGGTGTGTATTTAATTTCAAAGTATAATTCAAAAATTTAATTATAACAGAGGGATATTATTATTCAAGAAGGTAAGGTGGAATCTGTTGTCTTTAGAGGGGATAATTCATCATCTAAAACATTTTTGGTTCATCCACTTGTTTTTTACTTAATAAAATTATGGGAATATGGGAAGATCAATAATGATATATGGTTAAGGAATATATCTTAATAATAGAGGATATTCTTTTGGTAAAAAAAATTCATCATTGTTTTTATAAAATAATTTCCTGGACATCCACTTGAGTGTGAAGATGAGTTTTCTAATGAACTCATTCCTAGTGCAAGGACAATATATATTACTCCCTATAGAAATTTACTATTGTAGTAGTTGGAGTTAAAGAAATTTCTAAAGGTGTTGTGCGATAATGAATTTATATTACCTAGTGTTTCATCATGGGGAGCCCCTATTTTATTCATGAAAACGAAATATGGATCTATTAGATTGTACATTTACTATAGAGTGATCAATTATTTTACTATAATGAAAAAGTATCCTTTTACACAGATTGATTACTTATTTAATACACTTCATGTATCCTAATTATTTTCAAATTCTGATATTTAGTCCATTTATCATTGTTTAAGGGTGAAGAAGGGTGATATACAAAATTCAACAGTTTGAACTCGGTATGAACATTATAAGTTTATGTACATTTCTTTGGATTTATAATTCAAATTATGTATTTTTGGATATGATGAAAATTATATTCAAGGATTATATTGGAAAATTTCTATTGGTATTCATTAATGATATAGTAGTATATACTAAGTTCTATAAATAGCATGAGAGTCATCAAAAAATAATTCTAGAGAGCCATAGAAATGGAGAATTGTATGGGAAATGTGGTAAGAATGAATTTTAGTTCAATGATGTTTCTTTTCTTGCTCGTATTATCTTTAAGGATTGAATAATTGTTGATCCTTAAAAGAAAAATGTAGTTAATGAAAGGCCTACACAGATGAACATAACTTAGATCCTAAGTTTCCTAGATTTAACAAGTTACTATTAGTGGTTCGTTCAGGATTTCTCCTTACAGGACAACCTGTTAACCTTGTTAACACATAAAGGGGATATATTCACATGGTCAAGGGAATGTGAGTATTGTTTTAAATATCTTAATAGGAGACTGAATAGTGAATTGGTATTAAATTTACTATCATGTAGGGAATGATTTTTAATATATAGTGATGAATCAGTAAAAATACATGGTCGTGTCCTTATGTCCAATGACAAGGTTGTTGCCTATATATTATGGTAATTGAAAATCCGTGAATAAAACTATCTAACTAATTACATTGAGATGGAAGCCGTAATATTTGTTTTTGAAAATATAGAGACATTTCCTCTATGGTGAAAGATGCAATATATATATAGACCACAGTATAATAAAGTAATTCTTCTATCGAAAGGCTCTCCATATTAGGAAAAGAAGATGTTTGTATGTACTCATGAACTTTGATTTATCAATACACTACCCCCATGTAAATTCAAACAAGGTGTAAGATTCATTGAGTACGAGATACCATCGGATTTTGACCATGATGAGGTTTACCAAGGATCCTATATATACAGATCTAGTAAAGATAGTTTTGGTTATTTTTAGTAAAGGGGATCCATAATTCCCATTACATGAAATTTATAAACCATACTTACTTGAAATGAGAGGGAAGTATAAGTAGGATGATGAAGAATTAAAAATGATTATTAATGTTTTAAATGATGGTAAATTTATATAATTTATCTATATAGATGGATAATTGATGATTGGAAATAGTTTATGTGTTCGTTCCATATAAGAGTTGAAGAAATAATTGTTAGATCAAACACATAACACAAATTTCTCTTTATATCATGGTATAACAATGATGTATATATATTTAAGAGAACATTTCTTGTGGGATTTTATGAAATACAACATCCTAAGGGAGCCATGAAACCTATACTTACTCTTATGTGGAAGTGGTACAATATTAAATTGGACTTTTTTGGACTACTAAATACTCCAAGGAATAATGATGTTATATGGTTTATTATTAATTCCATTTCTATGAATTCTCATATGAAAATGAAAATAGAATATATTCCCCTTCAAAACCTTGATTAGATTTTTATAAATGAAATTATAAGGATTTATGTCCCACATATATCAATTGTATAAGATTGTGACCCTCCATTCACATTGAAATTCTATAAGAGTATTCAAATGGATCTTGACATTGACATAAAATTAAGTACCCCCTACCATAGCCAAACTGATAGGTTATCCAAATGGAATATCCAAACCATGGAATACATGTTGAGATAAATTTCTCTTTACTTCCAAGGCCTATGAGATCATTATATTCTTTTGGTGGAATTTGTGTACAATAATTGATTACATTCAAGCATCCATATGGAACCATATGAAGTATTTTGTGGAAGTGGTGTCATAGTCCAACCTATTGGGAATAAATTGGTGAAAGAATGCCATATTTCCTAGATCTTATAAAATAGATTATAGTTAATTTACAAATAATTCAGTATTATAATAACAATTATTAGAAAATAAAAAATATTTATGTTGATAATTATAATAATGAATTGAAATTTCAAGTGGGGGCCTTGTATATATAATGTCCTCACCAGGGGAGGGAGTTATAAGATTTGGTAAAAAGGATAATTTATGTCCCAGGTACATTGGGTCTCTCATAATACTATAAATAATGGGTTTTTTAGCTAAATAATTGGATATGTCTCCCAAACCTTCTAAAGTACATGAATCATTTAATATTTCACTGTTGAAGAAATACACGCCATATCCAATGCATGAAATTACATCTAATGGAATATAGGTGGAGCTTGAATTTTGTTATAATGATTTACCAATCAATATTGTTGACACCATAGAGTAAGTGTTTCAAAATAAAACAACTTGATTGGTAAAATTACTTTGGAGAAATCAAAATATAGAAGAGGAAACATGGCAGTCTGAAGAATATATGAGGAAGAAATATAAACATTTTTTTCAGTAGATAATATTTATCCAAATTTTTAGGATGATATTATTTAGTGGGGATAATTTAATACCTGAGACCCTACTATAGCATATAAAAACCATATCCTGGTCCATTTGACAATGCACATTCTAAAGAACCCCTATTCATGAGTATATTTAAATCATCAACTTCTAAATGTGAGAATTTGATTTTGAAAAATAAACTTCATAGTTTAAATCTTCATAAATATATTACCATTATATGAGATTTTAATATTTTAATGAAATAATTGATTTTTAAGTGAATAATGAATATTATAGTTTTTTCCAAAACTATAACATTTATGACTTTATAATTATATAAGAAAGGCCTATAAGTTTATAAAACCTTCTAAATGGTAAAATTTGTGTATAATGAGTAAAATTTACATTTTTTAAATTCTATGATAAAATTTTAAAATATAGGTTTTATATTTTATGAACATAAGTGATATTTTACAATCAAAATGAAAATGGTTTTGGTCATTTATTTTAATTAAATATTATTATGGGGAAATTTAGTTTTGTTTTTCATTTAAAGACAAAAAACTAAATATATATCATCAACATTAGGTATTGATGATTCATCCATAAAGGAGCATATCATAACACAATAAAGATCTAATATGAAATTTTATCATACAATAATACACACATCATGCCATGATTAAATAGACTAAGCCACAATTATTCGATTATGAAGAAAGAACCAGGGTCAGGAAATTAATGTTTTGGGAAGTTTAGCAAAAAAAATCTGTATTTAACCGTGAATCATTTTATCATGCCACATTTAAAGTGGTAGTTTTAGAAACACTGTAAGAGAATACAACCTGTTGTGTAGTAATATAATATTCCACACCATGATTGATGAAATATGTAGAATTCAAATAGTACTGGAGACATGACATTCTAAATAAGTTTTGGTGGAATTTAGGTTGATCATTAACTACACATATGAATATATATTGTTGATATTTACCTATAAAAAATTCATTGGATATATTTTAGGAAAAAAAGTATAAGAGAGTTGATAAATTTGAATTTGAATTTGAGTTGGTTGAGTATTTAATTCATGAAGACCTACCGTGTATGAAGACACACATATTTTTGAGAGAGGGTATAAGTAATAATAAATGAAGGAATAATAGGATATTGATATCATTTTATTGAAAAAATTGAGAATTGAGTTGTGGATGGATTGAATTACATTGAATATATAGTCTAGAAATAATTATTTTTTGAACATATTAGTAATGAATAGGAAATATAAATTAGATAATCATGGAGAACACCCATTTTTGTTTGGTGTTTTTTCCTATTCTATTATCTTTCAATGTTTGACATGAGTGTTTGATTTGTCTTTTTATCTAACCCTCTTGGTGAACTATGAGCAGAAGAGAGGAATTATTTATGGACATTGGATAAACAATGAGATTTTCCTATTGATTTAAATAAAAAACCAGTGTCGAAGTGATTATTTTTATATCAACACATCATTGATATGTACTACTTGGATATATACATGTGCAGGTGAACCATGTAAAATCATAGTGTTCATTTATTATTCCCTTTTATATATTTTTTGTGATTGTGTCTTTGAAAATACAATGACATGATTTAATAAAACGTCAAATAATTATCAATTTCATGAAACCCTAACTCAAGCCCCAATTTAGGTGCATTATGGGACCTCATTCTATAACAAATGGTATCATATCCATATGTTATTTTCTGATGAAAATATCATAATAAGTTATTAACATGGAAAATATTATGAATTCATAGGGAGTACCCTTTTAGATGGTTAAAATTATCAGGTGTGTAATAATATAATGAGATCATATTTTTGATTTTTTGGGATAATTTTTAACTCAATAATAATTCATGGAATTATAGTAAATTGTTTTACCAATGTTTCAATTATTAGAAAGATAATGAAATGATAAATGGTGATGTGAAGGCCCAAAATGACGTTTTTGATGCATTATTTAATTATATAAATATAAACGGGAGTATTTTTACAATAATCAAAGGAATTTGTGGTTAGATTTGTAATATTTACAAATTTTATAGAAAATTAAAATATATAAATCACTTGGTTCTTCATAACATATTTAATGATTTGAAGATGAATTAAAGTGAAAATGTGGACAGTTTATTCAATAATTTTATTGATTTTTTTTAAGATATCCATGGACGTAGACATGAGATAAAATATGTTGATATAGTTGAGTTTATCATTTAGTTATTACCATTAACTTAAAATCTAATGGTTTTGACACCCGAAGAAGTAAATAATTTTTAATTTTTAATTTTTGATCTTAACAATAAATTGGTCACATATGAGATGTGAGTAAATATTGTATTTTTTATTGAATAATTATTAAAAAAAGGGTCTTCAAAGTTTTAGAAAATTAGGAGATTAAGGATACTAAAATTGATGAATATATTAGTAAATATTTCTTATTACTTATTTAACAAAATTTTAAGAGAGGAAATGGAATATTTGAGGGAAATTAACCTTTTTATTGTGTTAACTATGAATTATTTAGACACCTCACAACTAGGTTTGATATAATATTTTATGGAGTGGGTGGTGATATTGAATCATCTAAAAAACTGAGTAATATATTCTCTCCTAGAAGGAATTGAAATTTAAGAAATTGAATAAGAAAGGAAAATTTAAACAAGGGTTTTGTATGAAACATAGAAGCGGTGAATATGTTGATGATGATCTTTTAAAATGTGATTAAATTAAATTTATAACGGTCAGATAAGATTATATGATTTATACAGTATAGAAATTGAAATTTTAAGTATAAGAGAATGATCAACTATTTATAGTTATTATTATAAATTTACAATTGGAAGGTGATATTGAGTACCTTAACATACAAAGAAATTAAATGACAAAAATTATAGGACTACAAAATGAATCCTAAATTTATATTCCTGAACTTAAATTATAAATTTATTACATAGATAATGTTTTGAAATAATATTTAAATGTTCAAGTGAAACATAAAGAAACAGTGTACAATCAACTAAAAAAATAAAGAACATTCTAAGATAATTGATTTTCCCAATATATACATCATTTAGAAAACTAAAAATATTGAAACACTCTCAGAGGGAGTTTCTTTTATGTGAAATAATATTGGGTCTGAAATAAAATTAGATAACTCAAATAAGAAGTTATAAAATATAATTTTCTTATATAAAGTATTAATGGAATCGGATGAAGGAGTTAGAAGGCCTTTTAGAGATGTTTTTAGTTCTTAAAGACCCAATTTCATTTGTAAAAATAGGCTTTTATTTGAGTTTAAAATATCAAAAAAAAAGATTAAACATGTTAGAAGAAAAGGGAAGTAAAAAGAATGAGAAATTTTTCAATCATAATGAACATATAAAAGACTAATATATTATTAAAAATAGTGGATATTTAGATATATAAAAGAAACAAGATATTTACATTGATAAAGTTACAATAGTTGGGGCTAATTATGCCAAAAAAATTCTTTTTTCAATGAAGCAGTATGTTATTTGAAAATTTAAGCAATTGGAAGTTAGTATAGGAGAATAAAAAAATATAATTCATCTCAAAATAGAAATTTTTATTGAAATTATTTCAATTTATATTACTTTAGGCATAAATATAATGACTCTTGTAAAAGAAATAAAATATAATTATTTGGAAGATGAAGATGGTAAGTTGAAATTTACAAAAATTTAATTCCTTTGAGAAATATATGTTACCTATTGGAGGAACAATAATTTTACTTGATTTCATGTTTTTAATATTGTGAGGTAAAATCTTATGTTCCAACTTATAGTGCGATTTACTAGAAGGATAATATATTAATTATGAAGGAAAACTATATTCTTGTTGATACAAGCCTAAAAGCAATGATTAATAGTAGTAATTTGATTCATGATAGTGGATGATTATCCCACATGATGGGTAACTATAATTATCTAAAAAATTGAAATGAAGAGTTGACCAAATGGTTTATTTTGGAAATTATGGAGCTCTAAAGATTGAAGGAAGTTGAAATCCCCTTTTATATAGAGTTTAATTGAATAATGCAGAATTTCTATTTGTTGATATTATTCGATGCATTTTGTTGAGTGTGAGCCAAATATGTGATTCAAGATTAGAAGTCACAGTCAACCAATGGGGATACTATATCAAGGGAAATGAATGAAAATATCTTAGTAAAGGATATATAGTTAATGTTAATTTATAATAGATATTCAAAAAGGGTAATACTTGATTCCTTTCTATAAAAAAGGAAAAAAATTATGTAATTATAGGCTTAGTAACATTCTTTAACTGAGTATATAGAATTTATAAAAGGTAAAAGTTATTATTTGTATTCCTTATCTAAAGAAGAACATATAGTTTTGATAATTAATTCATGATGGGAAAGCTTGTGATAATGCATTACTATCCAGAGAAGAATCAAAAATTACATATACTGAATATAGTCCACACTGATGTAAAAATCAAGAAAACAATCATGGTGAGAGATGCTTAATGTTATTTTTTGATAACTAAAAGGGGATGAGATGTACTGTTTTTATGTGTTCTAAGAGAGAAGTGTATGAATATATCAAAATATTATGAAAAAGTTTATAGAATGAAAGTAAAATAAATTTATGATTCCATGGTCAAATAATGGAACTAAATACACTTCAATTGATGTTGAGAATTATCCTAAGAAACATAGAATAAAGAATATTATTTTAATAGGAAGGAATCTATAATAGAATGGGTTTTTAGTATGGAATAATAACAACTTAAATAATATTTCCAATACTCTATTTATTAAACGTTTAATCTCTCGTCTCTAATAGAAATGAATTATAATGGTTAATGTTCACAAGTAGAATTGATAATTTATTAAAATTATAGAAGAAAAGATTCAATTAATATTTTGACATGGTTGGAAACTGTTATTGAAAAAAAATCAAATTATTTGGAAATAAATGATTCGTTTCAAATAAATAGATAAATTATGTAATTTATGGAGTAATAGTGGATGGAGGATTATTTTTACCATACTCATGAAAGAGTAAGGCATATTAATGTTTCAGTAAAAATATTTATAAAATAGTTGAAAATAGTTTTTTGAATGATTCTAAATATAAATATATAGAAAAATTGGTAAATTATATCCCTTAAGAAGTGAGAAAAGATGAAAAATAGTTGAGTTTTGATTCAAGAGATTCATAAAATCCTCTAATTGATGATGATCCTATAGTTGAATCTATGGAATAGGATGGTGGGGAGGGAAGTCGACCCTTAACTCACAAAATAATAAAAAGATATAAATTTGAAAAAAAAAATTATTAGATATAAATATGATCCAACTAACACCAATATAATGAGAAGAATGGAGTATAAACACCCTATTATCTAATGTAGAGCCAACTTATTTTGAATAAGGATAAAATGATTAATCATTGGGGAAACCCATGAATAATTATATTGATCAAATATACATGAATCATACATGGTATATTTTAGATATATATAGGCATAACAATGTGATTGATACAAAGTCTATCTTTTAAACAATTTGAGGAACATAGAAGAATGATCCAGAATAAGGAAGGACTGGTGTGTAAAGGCTATGCTCAAATTGAAGGACAAGACATTAAGGATATATTTGAAATGGTGGAAATAATTAAATAAATCAAACTTCTCCTATTAGTGGTTGTTCAAATGATGTTAAAAATTTATCAAATGGATGTGAAGTGTGAATTTATTAATATATATTTGAAAAAATAACTCTATATCAAACAAATGGTAGTGTATATTATATGATATGATGACTTGAATGTTTTAGATTGAAAATGGATTTTTATGGCATGAAGTATGCACCTCAGGGTTGGTATGCATGGATGGTATTATATCTATGAAATTTAATGTTTAATATTGGAGGTGTTTATCAAAAAATCTATGTGAAATTCATAGGTTAAGAGTAGTTTATAGTGACGTTATAATTAAATTATGTTATATTTGGTGGGAAAAATTAATTCCATGGACATGTTTTCGTAGTTGATGTTTTCATTATATTAAATATGAATGATTGTAGTGTTGAATTACATTCTTTATCTATTGGTGAATCAAAATAAATAAAAAACATTCATCTCATAGGTGAAATATGAAATAGAGATGTTAAAGATGTTTTCAATGGAATATTGAAAATCCTTTTTAACTCCAATAATGGTTAACATGATGCTTGGAAAGAATGAAGATAAAAAGATATAGGACTCAACATTTTGTTGAATAATTTTTATAAGTTTAATATATCTCACAACAATAAGGCCCGATATCTTATTTTCTACATATTTGGAAGAATGATTATATAGTTTTTTTTAGAAAAATAACATATTTCAGTGGTAATGAATAAAATAATGAACATTATAAACCATTACTTGGTGTTTATAGTTAGAAAATATTAAGATTTAATGGATTATTCATATGTGAAATGGATTGGAGATGTTTTAGTTAAAATATACACAAGTGAAACTAGGATAATAAGATTTCAGGTTAGAATCATGGGAAGGAAATTGTTACAATAGGGAAGAAAGAAATGATGAGATACCCACATGTGATAACTGTGGGAAGAAACACCCTAGGGATTATAGGAATGGAACATGAGATTATTAAAAGTGTGGAGAAAAATGCTATAATTAACACAAATGAAAATTCAGGGAAAAAATTATTAATTTTCAATGAATTAATATTAAATTGAGGGTAAATAATGTAAAGAAATGTCCCCAACATCAATGTAGTTTACATTATAAAAGGATAAGGAATCAAGGTTGAGATTATGCAATTACCATAGCTGAAGTTGAATATCCTAATGATGTGGTGGATGGTACTTTGATCATAGCATCAAATTTAGCTAATTTTTTTCTTAATAATATATCTTAACATTCTTTTATATCTTCCATGTTTTACAAAAACATAAAACATTTCCATGGAACCTAATTAAGGAACATATCAATTAAGACATCGAGTGGATGTCTTAATACAACAATGATATTCCATTCAGTTTAATTTATGATGTATAAACAAAACCTATTTAAAATAGTGGTTATTATAAATATGGATGACATTTATTTGATCCTTTGTATGAGTTTAATTTCAAATTATAATGAACAAAAATATTTACAAGATAAGGTAGTTACGATTTGTAATGGTGAGGTGGAATATCTTATCTTTATAGGGGATATTTCATCATCCAAAACATGTTTAGGCCCTCCCCTAAATTCCCTCTATACCGGAATTATAAAATGTTGGGAGGATTAATAATTATATATGGATAAGGAATATATCCTAATAATATAGGATGTAGACATGGTAAAAAAAATCATTGATGTCCATCAAGAAGAATTACTAGGTTTTCCACCTGATATTGATGTTGAGTTCTCTATTGAATTCATTCATGATTCAACTAATATATCTAAAACTCTCTATAGAATGTAACTAGTAGATTCAATGTAGATTATTAAATAGTTGTAGGATCTATGTGATATCTATTTTATATTCCATATCGATTCACCTTGGGGAGGCCATATTTTTTTCATAAAATATAAGGATAGGTTTATAATATTATACATCAATCCTAAGGATATAAAATAAGTCGTCAGAAAGTTACAAAGAAGGTGTTTAATGATATATTCTGATGATGCACTACAAATTTTATAAAAGACACAAAACCCACAACTTTTTTTGGAAAAAGGGTATCTAAATTCACAATGGATTATAAAGTTTCCTAGGGTTATGGTTGTTTGTATTTTTTTCACTTTTTTTACATGGTGATTATAATCCATGTTGTTGTATCATAGGCACCGTCAAACCAATTTAATCCATGTGATGATTGGTTTTCCAACATTCAACAAAAATATTGTACATTGTGAATTACATGACATTCTGGTGGATTTGGTTAGCCTCGTTTAAAATATACAACACACACACACATATAAAGGCCCGCACAAACATACATATATACATACACACACAATTTAAAACATAATTATAATAAAAATTAAATGATCATTATAATAGGAACAGACACCTCCAAACATACTTATCTGGATATAGTGTTAAAGTACATAAATCATGTCTAATATGCAAAGAGGAGAATTCATATAATCAATAAAAAAAGGAAGAAAATAAATGTACATGGGACATCAAAGATTTTTTGTGAATAAACCATCTTTATCAAAGATTAAAAAAGTAATTTAATACTTTAAATGAGTACTATTACACCCACAACCATTTTCAACAGCAGAATATTATGATAAGGTGAAAAAAATTGATGTCATATTTGAAAATAAACTAAGATATATTCATAAAATAAATACATGGAAGAAATGTAACATTTTTTCCAGGTACAAAATTGGGTATTTTAATAAATAAAACATAACATTGAAATTAGGCATGTCAAAAAAAATTAATGGTCTAATTGGAATATTGTTAATCAAAAAAGGAATGAAAAAAGAAAGATTATAAGAAAGTCTTAACTAAATTGGATTATGTTTGGATATAGCTTCAATATGTAAAGTAAATATAACATATTTTACTCTTCCTTGTCGCACACTAATCAAGAGTGTGAAGAAAAATTCTTTTTAATGTCTATATGGAATTAAAGTAGCTAGTGGGTTTTCATTAAATGAGTGAAATTTGGTGTTTTTGAAGGATTCAAAGTTATTAAGTATAAAATATCATGAATTTCATTTATTGGTGCAATAATTTTTATCAATTTCATTACATAGAATACTGTTGATACATTTTAGATATTCTATCATGATGTTGTGTTAAATTTATAATTAAATTTTCAGTAAATTCATAGATGTATATTTTTTAGATATGTTGGAGAATAAATTTGTCCGCATACTTACTATAAATTATTTTTTCAGTATTTGTTTAATATAATGGTTCATGTATTTATTTACATAGTGTGATAGATAATAATATTTAATATTGTTTATTTATATTGGATTCATCCTTTTTAATGATAAATTAAAATTATGAATGGATATGTTGCGATCTGAATTGACCAGAAGCCTCTGTATTTCAAAAATATGTTTTAGAAAAGTTAATTGAGTTATATATTGATTATTTATCTAATGTGGAGCACATTAGTCTCCCTATATCTCATCATTTGATAGATTATAGTTATGGTAAAGGGTTACATGGATTAATGGTAAATTAAATTCCATTTGATTATGTGATACATTCAAATTTATAGATTTAGAACAACCTAGGTGATGATTAACCATATATATCATCACAACTGTCAGTTTTGAAGGCATGATATCTATGAATAAATGTAAAGTGGTTGAGTAATGAACATAAAAACACATTTGTTTCATGTTTTAAGGATAAAATAAATACTTATTTATATGGGTAAAAATATTGAAATGGTTGGTAGGGGACAAAGTGTTAATGCGATCACATGGTCTGGTTTTGATATTAAATATTATACATTTTACATGAAAAACCAAGATGACAATAGTACCATTCCAAATATTTGATTAATTATTATCTTTTATGCATAACATGTTTTGAGTATCAAATATAAAACCCAAATTTATGTAAAGACTATATATTTTGGAGTTGTTGATGAAATATGAGAGACTGATTATAGAAAATTTTAACTATCAATTTTTATGTTTGACTGAGTTGACAGTAACGGTTGGAATGCTAATCTACTAAAGGATCCCCAATCATATCGATAACCCCATACTTCTACTTAACTAATGGGAAAATCACAGCGCTCAACAAAGGGAATGGACACACTCACTCACATGAAATTTATCATGTACCATTTTACCATTAAAATCACATGACTCTACTAGTATAAAGTGTGATTCGAATGGAGGGAGAAAATGAAGTGAAACAAGTATAGTAGTGTATTATTGTTAATGGAATATAGAGTGATTATCGCATCCTCTACACAACATCTTTACTATATGTCTAGAATTACAGATACTACTGTGATAAATTGAAATAGTTAAATTTAATAACACCACTATGATTCCCATTGGGCCACCAAGTAGGGGTTATCTCCCTATAGAAAAAGAGTTAGGGATCACTAGAACATCACAAAGGTGGTAAATTTGAAGAAAAATTGGGAGAAGAGAACAAAAAACTTGTATAAAATAATATAATGAAATTAATAGGTATATAATTACAATAAATCCTAATCTAATTGAGAATATCATAAAGTATATGGCCTAGATCCTCCAATATGGAGGATAAGAAATTCATTCATATCCATCAATGTATTTTTTTTCTTCATTATTCACAAAATAATCACCATAAATGTAGTTTCTTATTCAACTAGATGAGTTCCACAAGAAAAACATTGATTGGAAGCACTTTAATCATCTAACTAGAATATTTTCTTCCCCGGATCAAGCTGCAAATTCCTTTGATAATTTTCCATTCAATGTGTAATAATGATTCCTTGGTGTGGTGGAAATTTACATTCTCAAATTGTCACATGATAAGTAATTTTAGTGAATCACATTTTTGGTAGGTCCTGGAATTCATTTCTAAAATTAAACTAATGGGATTAACTATTGGGATTCTACTAAGAAGGCCTTCAATAATTTAGTTTTAGAATCATGAAGACCCGTTAAACTTTGTATTAGGACTAATACATTGATTGGTGATAAAATGATTAGAGTTGAGGATTATATATTGATCTCAAATTCAATTTTATGTGCGTACTCATGTTGGTGCACAACATGGTTATGGAAAGATATCAATAATTATTTGGTTCTGGGATGAAGTTTCCATGATTCACAAGATCAAGCTCAGTTTGTAAGGATATTAGTAACGTAATAAAGTTGTAGCATTCAACTTGCATCTGTGACCATCAATGGTGGAACTTCTTAGGTACCAAAGGGGTGTCAACCAACATTCATTGTCTTACAATTATTCAACTATGTTAATTGATCACATATCCTCAGTGATGTCTTCCTCACATTGGAACAAGCATTGTCATGAATCGGAATAAATGAGGCTTCCATGGGGGATTAAAATTCATTCAGCTTATAATGGTACTTTGTGTGGAGGACCAATCCCAAATGGATCTAGTTAAGTCATTGAATCAATCACCTGGTGAATGAATACTCCGACACTCAAAACTCTAGAATGGAAAAGGAAACATGGAATTCTCCATATTTATCCACACATATAAGAAAATAACCACACAAAATAAAATTAATTTATTCATCAATATAACCTCAAGATTTGGTTCTATAATATTTAGGCAAATCGAGTTCATCATTATTAATTAGTTATAGTTGGATTTATTTCTTCCACAAACATCAGAAGCATAGTCTCGACAATCTTGGTCTTTGGATATAGTATTCATCTAGCATCCATATATACAAGGGATATCGAATTCTTCATATCTCAGCATCTCTGATATGTTTCATTGAGGTCATTACCCTCATTGAATCTAGGAAATATCATGACCATGAGTTGATTTTCAATTTTGGTCTTGATATCTTCTGACCATCAATCTTGGTGAGATCCTCTTCAATGGAGGGTTGTATTCTATTAGATTTGGTAGGTTAGCATGGCTTAGGTTCTTCATCTAGTTGAGATTTAGTGTGGATTGTGTTTTATTTTTATTCTGGTAGTGTAGCTCAACTTGATTCTATTTTCATCCTCATCATTCTCAGAAGTCCTCATCATAATAGTCGGGTTCATGCTCAGACACCTTCAATTTTTGGTTTCCCATTCAATAGTCATTATCATCGAGGATGATCTTCAGATCTCTCTATTATTGGATTCATCAAAAATTATTAGGCTCAGGAGTGGATCTTCTCATGGGAGAGCTTTGGATAACCACCTTGGGATCTCCTACAATGGATAAATTTCATATTATATGGGAGTTTAGGTCATGATATCAAGGGCGTAGTTGTAAGAGAAAATGTTTCATGGTAGGCATTAGAAAAATTTTCCCTTATCATGGTAGATATAGCCAAAAAATAATATTAAATACTAACATGGTAATAAATTTCATATTATCATTGTATATGGCATAGTGGTAGCATCACGGTATCTGATTGGATTACCTTTAACACTCAAGTAGTAGTTCACAATAAGAGATGCAGTACTAGTTGAAGACTCCTCATGCTAGCATGGTGTTTCCATGGTAGAATGGTTGGTTCTTCTCATGATAATAGGGGGAGTGTAGTATGATTAAATCCTCTACCGAATAAAATTTTTAAGTGAATTAATCTTTTCCAATTTACTTTGATAAAAATTAAAAATAATTAAAATCAAAACTTTAGCCATTGAATAATTTATTTCAAAATAAATTCCAGATTCATTTTTAATCAACCAAATTAAAATAATTTTTTGTTAAACATAATTTATTTTAACTTTTAAAATCACGTAATTTTAGAACAATTTCAATATATTTGTTTAATAATTTTAATATCATAATTCAAATGTAAAATTCTTCTATGAAAATTATAAACCTGAAACGATCAGATTCCCAAGCCATTAAATAATGAAATTCTATTTTCAAAAATAAAATAACTGAATTTTACATAAATCCATGAATTGAATATTCACTAAAAGTCCATATTTTAAACCAATTCCAATAAAGTCTATATTCTCAAAAAATTGAAAAGATTATTGATTTTATAATATTTTAAATTAGTATTAGTGGTAATTATAAATGTTAATCAGTATAAATTTTTGGAATGTTAGGCTTACAACATTGACCTAAGTTATGAAAAACAATATATCCTACATAGAGTTTCCTATCGACCCAAAACATGGTATAACTATGTTGTATTGCTTCATACAAAAATAACCTCTAGTAGTCAGTGGATCTATTAATCCATTTGTAGTTGAACAATGGATCAAGTCCCTGGAGAATATATTTCATTCCTTCGAAAGTAGTGAAACAGAAAAATTCATCATGGTGTTCTATTATCCAAAGAGAGATGTGGACCAATGGTGGTCACTAATTTAAAACACTAAAGAGGAATATGAATTAATGTTCATGGAATGGGGAAATTTTAAAGAGATATTTTATTTCAAATACGTTTCTAATGAGAAAAGAGAAGAAATGGAAAGGTATTTCCTCAATCTTAGACAAAAGGAGAGGGAAAATATTATTGTGTATGAGGAAAAATTTACAATGTTATATAAACATATAGTAGACTATGTGTCTTGACAAAAACAAAATATTTAAAATTTATTTGAAGGGTCAAAGTTGTGCCTCTAAAGGGTGTTGGCCTATTATACATTTTCATCAAATAATGTTATAGTCTCCATTTCTATTGAGATAGAAAAAGAGTTCTCCGTGACGTATATATTTAAGGGAAATCATGAGAAGAATAGGCTGGTGGAGAATTACAAGAATAATGGTGTGATAAATGGGAAGAAAGGAAGGACGTGATTTACTACATGTGATAACTATTAGATGAAACACCCTAAGGAATGCATGAAGGGAACATGTTACAAGTGTATAGAAGAATGAAATAATGCTCATTAATTTAATGGTAAGGAAGAAGTTATTGATGATAAAAGATTTAATAGTAAGGAGAAGAGACTAGATGTGAACTAATGTCCCAAAAATTAAGGTAATTTACCTCAAAAAAGGTTACAGGATAAAGGCCATGTTTATGCAGATACCATAGTTAAAGTCAAACTACCTAATGATGTGGTGGTAGGTACTTTGATCGTAGTTTCAATGTTAGATAATATTTTATTTGATTATGGATCTTAGTACACTTTTATATGTTCCGTGTTTCTCAAAATCGTCAAATATTTCCCTAAGAACATAGTATAAGAGTTATCAATTTATAATTCAAGAGGATGTCCTACTATATAGAATATATGTTATTCAGTTCCAATTATTATGCATGGATGTACCATGATAAAAAAAAGGTTATTATACATATGGCTGAATTTTTGTTATCCTTTGTATGGATTATATTTTAGAGTATAATGAAAAAGTTATATCTAATATAATGGGATTGTTACAAACCATAAAAAACCTATAAATCCTATAAAACATGGAAAAACTACAATTTATGGATGATGAATTGTTCACTATTTAAGCATGATTTTTCAAATTTGTCTCCTAATCATGTGGGTTATGGAATTACTAGATAGTGTTGTTCACATTGATGCTATACAGATTGGCCAACTGTGTGGACAAACAATACACCCAGTTAAAAGCTGATAAAAATTTAAATTTCCCCCTTTTACCCCTTAACACTAACCCGATTCCCCCTCCTATTTGCACAATAGCTCCACTATATGCACTCTCTTTCATTATATTTCAATAATAGTGAAACTCATTTACTCCTTCCCCATTTTTTTGTCATATGAGGTGATTGAACCCCAAATGTAAATCTAAGAGTCTTAATTCCTCCATAATTTTATAAATATGTCGCCTTATTTATTCTCATTTTTATCCATAATTCACCTTATTTTTTGTGATTTTTTCTTCTTTAACTATTTCATATGTTTCAGCTCAAACTAAATCTTGATATTCATTGAGATTAGTATCTCCAACCTATTGTATGTGGTCTTCGACATATCCCTCTTGGTTCCACCATTTTTATGTATGTTTTGGGTATGTCACCAAACCATTTTGTATTGATTTTGGATTGGAACGTGAATTAAGTTAAATTTTTCACTAAATTGACTCTAGATACCCATAATGACCATGATTTAATCCTTGTTAAGTTTAAATTGGGCCTTTGATACCCCTTTAGGTTGTTCTTGGATTTTTTTTGTTTTTTATAATAATGAGACATCCAAGGGATATCTTGGTATTTAGAATAGATTATGGGTATAAAATTTAATAATTAAACATAAAATGGGATGTTTGAAATAGGAAATAATTTAAATTTTCATAATATTTTCCATAATACTTTATGTAGTTTAAAAGAAATATTTGGATTTTCCTTGGCCTAATAAATAAATAGGAATTCTAGGATGAGCTCTTTAGATTACCAGTTATGCATGATAATAAATGAATGGGAATGATGGTATTAGCTCATTGGATTCTAATTGATACATGATATTAAAGTAATGGGAATACAATGATATTTTCCTTGAAATCTAGATGACAGGAGATGTTGTATGAGTTGGAATAAAAGGATGGGATCCTTGGATTCCATTCGGTACATGAGTTAGGAATTCGGAGACGAGATCTATGGATTCCACATGTAACTAGGTTATCGGTTATAATGGTATTAATAATTTTATTTTTCAAGAGATGTGATATTTTGAAAGTCATGATATTTAGATTAATTCAATCTAGATACTATGGTTGGAATAGTAATCAAGACGTGATTAAAGACATTCAGTCATGGCTAAAGTAGGTTGGTTTTTCTCAAGTATCATCATGGAGCCCATGGATCGTGGTTTTTATTATTTATCTACTACTTTAACTAATTATCTTATGATGTCAATCGACATACACTATATTGAATCAAGTTGGATTTCCTTTGAGACACCATTGGTGATGGTCTACTAAGTTATACTAACACAATTCTTAGTCCATCGGTTGGAACCTATGTAGATTTTCTGGATGTAGTGTTGGATAAGGGTTATCACCCTATGTCATATTATTTTTGTGGGATGGGATAGATCTTAGAGATGGGGAAAGAGCTAGTGCTAGAATATATTTTGAATTTTTGGTAGTTTTTTTCTCTTTTTTGTTTTCCTGGTTATTTTTGGCTAGTATGTAGACATCTAAAATATATGGATCATCCATGAGAATAAAATGATTTTTTATATCATGGGATGTCTATTTTTTATTACATATTTTTTTCCTTTCTTATTTATTTAATAATTTATGTCAAGATGGATGTTATCTCAAATATTTACTTTTGTGTTGCACAATATGATCATGAGGGAATAGATTCCCTATAGAATCCTTATAAGCCCTCAGTTATAGTTGGTAGCCTCTGCACTATGGGGATATTCTCTTGAGCACATGTGGTTCACTAGGCTAGTGGGTCCTTGTGTGGGGTGCTACAAATTTATATCAAATACAATATCCAGTTAGAAGTGTAGTCGCACTACCTGGGTTTGAGGTGTTTCATCAACAATGTATGTGTAATTATTTAAAGGGGGGAGTGTAATGCCACTGATAAAGCATTACTTAAAAGACTAAATGTTACCACCTATGTCAATAAGGTGAACCTTTATTTTTAGAAGCCTACTAGATTAGAACACTAAAGTTAACTATGTTTGGTGTGGAGTAGTTTCAGAATGGGTGAACTCCCGGTACATTTCCTAGGGTGTGTGTATGTGAGGAATGAGAACACTAAAAGAACATATGTTTGTCTATAATGATAGACATTAGTATTACAACTGACCATGGTGGGTAATATCAAATGGTGTGCTATAGGAAGGAAATTAAGGTATTTTGGGATATACATGTGGTTAGATGGCTAGGATCATAGACCATGGAGTTCAGGTAGTTATAAAGTGGTATCAATGCCATATTTTTTATTACATTATGATTTGGGGCTTGTAGACATGAAAACATAACATGTCAAGGTTTATTAATGAGATCATTTTTATTAGTATTTAACCGTCGTATAAGAAAAATTGAATTCTCCTAGGAATGGGATTGATTTTCTATCATTTTAAATTTTAAGGATGAGTGATTTATAGTAAATGGGGTGAACTTATTTTTTATGTTATATATTTATGGGGTTTTCACTCTATGACTACTATGGTATGTGATATGTTTCCATGAATAATTAAATCATATATGGATTCATCATATTAACATTCTCTCATGAAATTATTTATATTGTACTGGAATAAGGGTTAATTATTTAAAGTGACTATATCAATTTATTTTGGATTATCATATAAATTAATTCTGGAATTATATCATGATGATATTTTAAATAGGTAAAAAATTCATTATATAATTAATGGTTTTAAATAATTATTTGTAACAATTTAATGGGGTTCCAATCAAAACATATAAAATGTTTTTCATTATAAATTTTGGTTAACCCTTCATATAATTATACCATGGTTGGGAAACTTATAAATTTATTAATAAAAAATTTAAAATGGTGGATGTCTTATGTGGATAAATAACATGAACCCTACATGTGGTGTCTTGAACCTAATATGGGTAGATGGGGCTATGAGACGTTCTGGTTTAAATGTTTCATAGGGTGTTGATCCTTTTTACTACTTTACATAATATTTTTTTATTTAAAATTGTTTTGTTGTAGTAATATGTGACATGTGTTTGGAATTGTAGTGTGATGGTTCCACATGTAGATGATCAACTTCAAGTGTGTCTATTGTGCATTGTACATGCAATGGAGATGGAGGCTCCTCATGATTCTCTTTCTATTCCAATTTTGTCCATGGATATTGATCTACACCATCTTCTGATTTTTAAGGGAGAGGGTGTCCCCCATAAAATTGGGTTTCAGAATGAGTCCATTTGGACTATATTTGAGAACCTTCAGACCCATTAGGATAAAAGAGTGAATATAGCTATTTATATACTATGGGTATTAGTGAGACAGTGGTAGAAAATCTTAGTCTAACGAGTGAATAATATGGGTATTTCCTAGAAATCATTTGATACCCACTTCTTTGACAACTTTATTCTGTAGTATTTGAGGGTTTATATGGCCATAGAGTTTATGTTCCTTAACCAGGGAAGCATGTTATTTATGTAGTGCACTAACTGCTATACAACCTTGCAATACTTTTCCCCAATGATAGAAAAGGATAAGGAAGATCAAGGGATGTAGTTCGAGGATTGGTGAGGTTTGTGATCTATGTGTAGGTGAATATCATCCATATTACCACATTTTATATAGTAATAAACAATATAGTTATCTTTGATTAAAACCTATGTGAGAGAAAGGGCCAAAGTAATAATATTTCAATAGGAACAAATAGTGGGTCCTATAGAAGATGACAATACCATAAAGCGGTGACTCTCCAGGTCATTAGTGGTCATTCATTCTAGGGTGAAAGTTCACCATTGTGTCATCAGTGTAGTCAAAGGGAACAATTTAGACCTCGGTTTGAATGGAAACCATAGAGTTCCAATTTTTTATAAATATATACCACTTTTAGAGGTTATAAAATATTTTGTAGAAGGAACTGAGTTACCATAGATTAAGATTGGTGTAGTGTTATGGGTTTAGTTTAGCTACTCCATGAAAGGTGGGTAGTTGGAGTTCAACCATCCAATCAGAGAGATTTGGAGGTTGTGGAGAATAGGTTCAGGAGTAGCTGCACTTATAGGGTAGTTCTAGGTAGGGATGTTAGGATATATCTTAGGGTCATGTCTCAAGCCAATTACATATGGTGCATCATATTCCTATGTATCAGAATGTTAGGTTGATTATAGTATAAGGTACAATCAAGGAATCCTCTACTTTTCCTTGTGTTTTTTATACAATAGATTCTCACTCCTTCATATCGAATCGATTCATGGAAGTATTGGGCTTGGAAATGGATTACCCATATAGATCTATGTTGATCGAAACTCTATTGGGAGTGTGTTCAAAGGGTATCCATCATTTTAAGGAGTATTACCTTGAGATCAAAGATTATCTATTCTTGTGAGATCTATTAATTTTTTAGATGATGGGTTCTGACCTGATTCTCAATATTGATGGAATAGTTCCATATCAAGATTATATTGATTGTTAATAAATGTGGTTGATGTCTACACCTCCTGATGGTTATCAGAATATTCATTCCACAGAATGGGACTTAATGGTGGGTCGTGCAAGACTTGATTTCTAGTAGCTGGGTGAGTTGACCACCTAGGTTTATGGTATGATGATTGATGATGGAGAGCTTCAATAAGATGTTTTTACTCTAATTGGAGATTAGTTTTAGGATGCATTCATAGATTAATTCACGGAATTACAACTTTTTAGGGGAATCAATATCACAATCGATCTTCTACCAGGAAAGAAGCCAGTTACCATTCCACGTTATTGGATTGATCTAGTAGAGTTGGGGGAACACAAGTTACATATAGGGGACGTAGATTCCATGGGGTTCATCTGGATGAGTACCTCCCCTTGGGTCTCTATATTCATTATTATAAGAATGATGATGGATCCTTATGTTTATCTATCAATTATAGAAAACCAAACCAAATGAATACACATAACTGGTATCAATTTTCTATGATCAATGACTTGATAGACCAACTAAAAGGGGACCATGTGCTTTATGAAGTTCATCTATGGTTAGGATATCACTAGGTTGGTGTAATTCCATCATAAATACATGATAAAACATTCAAAATGTTATATTTTTCATATGAGTATTTGGTTATGTTTTTTGACCTAAAAAACATGTTAGTTATGTTTATGGACCTAATAAATCGAGTCTTTCACTTATTTTTGGATGCGTTCATTTTTTATTTAATAGATGCAATCTATGTAGAGTCTAATATAGGTGGGGAACACACTCAATAATTTGATATTATATTGATCATACGTAGGGATCATATAATCATTTCCAACATGTCTTAGTGTAATTTATTGGTGGCCCAATTATAGTTTAACATGAATATTATCTATGATCCTAGTGTGTCTGTTAACATAGAGATGGTTAGATATTTGATTTCCTGTAAGCAAATGATAAATGTGTTTGACATACATAGCCTCTTAGACTTTTTATATTATTACCATATATTTATCTCATACTTATCTCACCTAGGAGCACCTTTGATAGTCCTGTACATAAAAGGGATGAAGTTCATGTGGTCTGACTCATGTAAGGATGATTTTTAGAAGAAAAATAAGTGACTCACCACAACAGAAATCAGGACCCTACGTGATATTAGTATGGAGTATAAAATATATTATGATTCATTGGGGATAGGTCTTGGAGTTGTTTTGATATAGGGAGGTTGTGTTACGGATTACAGGCCCCAATAGTTGATATAATATGAATGAAACTACCTGACACACAACATGAAGCTAGAAGAACTAATGAAAATAGTAAGATGATGGTATAGTTACCTACTGGTTGGAGGTTCATAGTTTACATGGATTATAAAAAGCAAAAGTACATATTTTCACTTTGGGATTTGTAGCTTCAACAATAGAGGTGTTTTGCATATCTATAATATAACAATTTTGAGTTAGTTTATGCCCCCGAAAAGTGGAATATAATTTCTAATGACTTATATAAGAAAAAGGAGACTTAGGTTTCCTAGGAGTATATTAGTGAATGAATGTTTAGGGATTTATTCACCGAAATGCATATTGGAGTGTTGGATTATTAGGGGAAAAAATCTCTCAAATCCTTATCCATTGTTCCCTCACTTCTAGATCGGATTAACAGGATAGAATTATCATATTTTGAGTGCTTAGTTCTGAGGGACATAATTTATGGTGGTTCGCCACCACCTGACTAGTTTATTGATAAGGCTAGGGTCTTTTATGGTAATGGTTGTTTCATTGTTCCTAATGAAATGTGGGAAGAGTTATAAAGGAATTATCATGATTTTATGTGGGCGGTGCACTATGGGATAACCCAAATGTGTTGGGATCTATGATCAATGTCATGAACTAGTCTAGGATTCCATAAAACTAGACCTGGATTGTGAAATAATGGTATCAGAGAAGGCCCTTTGTTTTTTGGAGTGTCTAGTAGTTGAAGACTAGGACTGTTGGGACTCGGTAGGTAGGTATGAGAAGAGTGTCGCAAACACTTTCTTATTATGATCCTAAAGTTTCTATGGGTAATCTGGGTTTTGTGACTTTTGTTTTTGATTTTGATTGGGGAACGGAAATAGAGGTGATCTAGTGTCATTTTTTGATTTCACATGGAGTACTGACCCATGTGGAGTCCAAGTGTCTGGTTCAGGATCCTCTTAGTTATTATTGTTTTCTTGGGGCATGGCCCACTACTATATCTCCCTGTTAGGCATGGCTGTTAGTTCCTCATTTTGGTAGATTGGAAAGATTCATGTCATTTTTTATCCATTGTTAGTGTGAGTAAGCTTTTAAAATAAAATAGGTTTATGAATTTAGAAATTTTTTCTTTCACTTGGTTTTGAAATTGTAAAAATTGGTTTTAAAAGAAGGTGTTTTGAATTGAAAATTTACTGAAATATTGGGTTTTGATAATGAAATGTACGTGTGACCCTTGATACTCTTTATGAAGGTTCTCATATGTGTGGGTATGTGGGGAAGGAGATTGTTGGAACATGTGGATGGAGATGGATGGACACATATTTGATGGTTCAAAGGATTATATATGTGAGTTTTTGTAAAGTGTATTTTGTTTTGTGTAAATGGGTTATGATTTCTTGAATGTGGCCTTGGAAGAATGTAATTTAGAAAGTTAAGTGAAATTATGGTTTTTTGAAAAGTGAATATTATCAGTGTTTGTATACTTTTTTCATGAGAGACTATTGTTTTTGACATTAGATGTTATTATCGATTTTGTTTTGGAATTATGTCGATGTTGGTTTTGAATTGGTTTCCTTTGTGTTAATCAGAATATGATACTTAGAAAGTTCTCTAATGCTATTAGGGGTTCTTGATCAATTTTTAATTATCCTTCATTTACATCCATTTTCCTTGAAAATCAATGTTCATTAGAGGTAGTGAAGTGGCTCAAAAAAGCTGATCATGTATTCAGAGTGTTGGGAACTCCCAAAGCTGTTAGAGTGTGTGTTGTTCTAGGGTTATTTGAAGGTCTATCATTGGAAGAGTGGGAGATGATTCCCCCACCATAAATGAATTTTGTGATGACATGGGAGGTTTTTTTTCTTTGTCTCGTAGTTTATACTTGAGGAGATAAAGATGAAGAAGAGGGAAGAGCTCATGAGTATTCAGCAAGGCCAACGGACGATGAAGGCTTATGATGAACCTTTATAGGAGCTAGTTTCCCTTTATATCTAGGTGTAATAATAGGATATATTCAACGATTATATTTATATTGGGGTTCATAATCCATAGATCAATAAGTGAGTTCTATTTTACAAGGATCTTCATTTCCTGAAGTTGGTTGATGAATTGTTTTTGGTTGAGTTGGTACCCATAGCTGAAGTTGTCAATCTGATGTCTCTTGTTTCTCATGAGGGTTCCCCATCTGGAGAGAAGGGTGTTACATAGGAACCTATTACTGAAGTGACTCCTCTATTGGGTTTAATTTCTAGTTATTCATGTCATTCACTTGTGTGCGACCAATGTGGTCATTTTGGGCATCCAAAACCTTCTTGTCATTATCTTCCAAAGTTGTTCCATTATTTTGGATATCTGGGTTACATAGATAAGTTTTTTAGGATGATTTAACCAATGAAAATGTTTTTATTAGAGGAAGTTAGTGCTTGAATATGAGGTAGGATATGCTTCAGTCATCAAGGCTCTAACCACACGCCTCAGAGTGAAGCTTATGCACTGTTAGATAATTGCTATGGGTACAATAATCCATGGACGAGTTGTGATCACCTATGTCGGCGTGGATACATTTGGATTTTTTTTGTTTTTTGTTTTATTGTAGTTGAAATTTCATCATTCCATTCTAAAATTTTGATGGACTTTTTTATCATAATCTAAGTAGTTGTGTCTATTTGGATGTGGATGTTTGGATAATTGTTTTATTTGAATGTGGTTATCCCTTGTGTGGGTTGTTTTCAGTTTAGTTGTTCTTGTTTAGAGATATTTTTGACTTTTTTAAATGATGGAGATATGGTTATGGTTTTTTTTTGTCTGAGTTCACTTGTTTGATATTCCCCAAGTGTCTGGGGTTCGGTTTGTGTGGGAAGTTTCTAGTTCTGATGATGGTGTTGTTTCTCTCACTCTATAGATTTAGGTTAGTTGTGTTGGTAGTTCCTGATCTCATTGGGGGTTTTATTCGGTTATTTTAGAAAGGGTTGTGTTAATGCCTTCATTTCCACATTGGTCATCCTAGGGTGGTATGGTTGGAGTTCCCTTCTTGGGGCCATCGTTTGAGTGTTCTAATTTTGTCGGTAGTAGTTGAGTTATTGTAGTGGGGACAACCCTCTCATGTTCACCCCTCATTCTTATGATGTGGTTTCTTCATGATCGGTTGGGTGTGACTTGTGGAATTAATGGTAAACCTAAGGTTTGTAGGTTCTTTCAGTTTTGATCGAGCATTGATTCGAGTCTTTGTTATCTTTCACCTGGATGACTTTATAGGGGGAGAAAGTGTTTGCGGTGGGGAGAATTTTCACTCCCCAACCTTGTAAAAATATTTATTTAATTATTTTCTTGACCATGGATCTTTTTTTTAGGAATCGTGATGAGACCGAATATAATATTTTTTAGTTTTTGGTTTAAAAGTTTGGTTTTTGGGCTTCATTGTAGCATGTGCCCAGTTTGCGCACAGTTTTGTAAATTGTTCCACCTTTCCTAGGTAACCAATTAGGCTTGTATTGATTTTGGGTAGAGTCATTTGGCACGGTAGGTGCATATTTTTTAGACCATATGGATAGACTGTGTAGGGTGTCATTTATTGATAGTCAGGGCCGCATGATTGATGCACAGTTTGTCAACCCATGTGAGCTGCCCAAAAAATTTAAATATTAAAATCATTAATCCTATCTCTATCCTTTTTAACTCAAAATAGAACCACCTTATATTGGGTCATTTTTTTCAAATTAAGGGATCCCCCTAGTCCCCTTTACGTGGTTCCTCCTCCTCTATGAGTTATCCTCCAAATATTTAAGGTGAGACTTTAGGTTTCTTGTCTACTTTGGTTCCTATACTTATCCTTATCCTCTCTTCCTCTTGAGATCTTGACATTTCATTATGGGGTTTTCTCTCTTGGACAAACCCTAGAGATTTGGTTTTATGTATGGTTTGATTTTATTTGGTTTTACGGTGTGTGGTTTCATCTTTTAGGTGTATTCCTCCTCCTCCAAGAGTATTATTGCATTCTCACATCATTGAAGTAGGTGTATCCAAACAGTTCCTTTCCAATTCATTTTGTTGATTCTTTGGTGTTTTCAATTAATTTTTAAATGTTATTCATACCATTATAATTCACATGGTTGGTTTATTAAAGTATAATCATTTTTAATAAATTTATAAAAATGGTTTTAGAAATGATTTTTCATATATTCCTATGTTTTCATGCACCCAATCTATTTGATAAAATGATAAATAATCCATTAAGGTAAAATTGGATGATTTGAGTGTTTTTTCCCCTTTGAAATGTTTAATTAATGTTTTTAGATCATGAATTGAGTTTTATATGTTGAACGAGGTGGATTTTGTGGTTTGGTTTATTGTGTTGGTTTGAAAAAAATGGTGATTTTGGAAATAGAAATGGTTCTAGTGGTTTTATGGATATTTAGGATATTCCATTGGGTTATGGAACATCCATGTTTGCACAAGGTGGACACATTTATGTACATCAAATGAATATGGAACTTCAAAATGATGTTTTCCTAAAACATTGGTTTCTCAAATGGTCTCTTGGTTTCTAAATGGTGTGTTGTTTTCCTGTAGTGAATTATAAAAGTGGTATAATATGTAACATTCAAAGCTTAGTCAATTTGGAAATTGATAATTGTTTTGGTGAATGTTTTGATTGAATTCAAATGATTGGAATTTTTGGTTAATTTTGTGTTTTTTCATGTTGGTTTTAAAATGGTGTTTTAAGTGAAATTGTGTATTTGGGATGTTAAGGCCCATTTGTCATTATATATACAAAAATGTTGTTTTTGTCATTGTAGAAATGGTTGGGAAATGGTTTTTAAGATTATTTTAAATGGATTTGATGGTTTTTAAGGCCAACGTGTCACTTTATATTGTTTTAGGATAGAAATTTGGTTTCGAAAGGACCAATGCCCGGTTGGAAAATGTTTTATAAAATCATGTTCTGTGATGGCCTGGTTGGAACTTACGAATAACATTTTATGTGATGGGAACCCCTATATAGGATTTCCCTATATGGGTTATCATAAAACATGTGTTAGTGTTTTGTGTAGGAAAGTATTGTAATGGAAGGTAAGGTTAGTCATGGATGCAAGGGCCTCAGAATTACACATTACACTTTTACCATGGATTTCTTAGTCATCTTTTAGAGGGTCGAGAGATGGTTGCTGATCAACCCCGATTAGATGATTTGGTACCCCTTGGATATTTTATAGGCCATGTGGGTTGTACCACTGCTGAGGCTAGGTGAGAGTAGCCATTTGATTATTGACTATAGAGTTTCACTATACACGGATAGGTGGTTCCGAACTGTGTACGTCCATGGATTGCTTTAGGTTTTTTAGGAAATAACCATGGTTTTCTATCTCTAATTTCTTGTTTATTTTCTGTTGAACTTGGTTTCTATTTTATTCTTCCTATTTACATTCATCATAGCTCATCAATGTACTATTTTTTTTCTTAGGTTCAAATTTTATAATGGTAACATAGTTTCAAAAATAATGACGTAGAAGGAAATGATTTGAAAAAAAAAATTTATTTATTAAAATGTAAAAAACCTATTTTTATATCTGTATTTCAAACTAGTAGAAATTATCTATTTTTGGGAAATGAGACATATAGATTTTGTGGTGGTTTCTTATAGAGTTGTTTAGATCACACCCTACATATACCATCCAGTGTCAGTAGAACCAAGATGTTTTGTAGGTTTAGGATCTTGGTTTGTATACTCTTTGTTGGAGAAGGTTGGTTGGTGGTTGGTGGTGACCTTGAGGTCACATGAAAATCGCATTGGTAGCAGTGTGGTCTTTGTATTTGTTTATTATTTATTTAGTTGTATTTTGAAACTGAATCATTTGTATATATTAGTTTGAGATTCAGTTATTGCTGGTTCTTTAGTTTATTTCTTTTGATCTGGGTTTATTGGGCTTAAATCATTCCCATGTAGATTATAATTGATTCATAACACTATTTTCTAGGGAGTGGGGATTAGAAAATCCCCTTGGGCCATGCCACAAAACGGGTCATATGTTGGGTTGGATAGAATCCCGAACTGGTTTGTGAAAAAATGGTATTAGAGCATGACATTTTTATTTGGGGAGTCTAGTAGTTGGATATTAAGACTCTGAGGACTCAAGAGGTGGGTACTAGATGAGCATCGTGAACTCTTTCATGTTCTGATCCTTGAGTTTCTCGGGGTAGTCTAGGTTTGGTGCCTTTTGTTTTTGTTTTTTATTGAATTATGAAAATAGAAGAATGTTGGTTGCATGTTGTGATCTCTAATGGAGTAGTGAGCTAAGTGGAGTCCAAGTGTGTAACACCCTGATATTTTAAGAGAAGTATATTTTTTTATGTCATATGTTATATTCAACATCAATGGAATCTTTCATTGCGCACTACACTTTCTTGGCTTGCGTTACACGCAATCGCAACCTTCCTCGAGAGCTTGTGTAGTACGCAATACCAAGTTTCACTAAACAATGATACATTATTATAATATTATAAACTAGCTGTTATGGATAGTAATAACTGAATTTTAAATTTTATGACATTATTATTCATATTACATATTTTCTAAAACATGGAACGTGAACAAAATAAATTTTTCGGGTAAAATAAGTATTTTTCAAAAAATACAGTTTTGCCACCTTTTGATGGTGCACCCACATTAAATATAGTTTTTCACATGTTTATAAGTTCAATTTGACAAAATAATATTCTTATTTGGAATCAGGATATAAAAATTTACTCTGGATAAATTTTTCATATTATTCTGCTACCTTTCATATTTTAATGAATAGTAAAAACACGCTATATTTTAATTAAAAAAACATTTTTGATCGCAATATTTATATGGTAAAATTTTAATATTGAATGGTTTTAAAGTATAAATAGAATATATTTTTACCATTTAATATAATTTATGTCATTAGCATTAATTTTACATTGAATTCATTGGTAAAAACATTTCAATCTTTGGCAATGTTTTAACTTTTAAAACACATTTTCTTAACTATGGGATTGATTTTAATTAATTACTACAACTTCTGTGTTTTGAATTTTGAAAAATGGATTCCATGTTTGGATTTAGTGGGTCAAAATTATGTTAATAGGTTTCTTTTATTTTTTTGATATTATGAATAGTAACTACGGTAATTTTGTTTTACTAGAGTCAAAGGTAAATATGGTAATTAAGGGTAAAAATAAGATTATAAAATTACCCAAACACATGAAAAAATCCAATTGGATGAATAAAAGTATACCCATATCACCTAAAGGTCGGACTAGATTCATTTCATGGACTTTTGACCATGAAATAATATAATTATTATTAAAACCAAAGAAAGTGACAACATGTCACTCTCTTAAATCTTATAAGTGTAATAATTTTAATTTAGTGATAAACATCATAAAACATAGGATATAAATAGTAACAATAAAGCTAATAAAATTATATACATCATATGAATTTATTTATAATTTTTAGTGATTATATAATTTTCATTAATAATGACACAATAGTGATGTTGAAATAATTTTACTGATTGAAATATCAAAAAAATAGATTTAAAATTATTAAAATAAATATTATATAAACTATTTAATGCGCTCCACTAATTTAATTGATAAATATGACATGTTATGAATATATTAAATCTAATAGTTCTAAATTATTTTTTATAGTTTATTTAAATGCAAATAAATGAATAGTCGTAAAATTGAGACTATTTTTATTTTATAAAAATCACATATTATAAAATCGATTAAAAATCACAAAGATATTTATAAATTATAAATTAAAATTTATATCATTGAAAATGTAATAAGGTATAAAATTATGGAAAATTCAAAACATATAATTAATTATTTATAATGATTTCAATTTTAGAATATTATTACCACAAATAAAATTAAATAGATTATATAAGGATAAATCATGATGATAATGTTTAATGTAAATTCCCAACTTGTCTAAATTTTATTGTTTGATGATATTAAAACCCTATAATATCTAATATTAGTATTTGAGTCATTTTTGGAGGTTTTTATGTGGGGTTAGAATTTATTATAAATTAAAATTTCTTATAATTCCAAAGGTGCCCCTCTCCACCCTTATAAAAGAGCACCTCCTCCCCTTCCTCCTCACACCACAATGAGACTTAAATCTCGACCAATCCCTGAAAATTTCTCTTATACACATCCCTAGAAACATCCTAGTGGTCCTGGTCTTCTTCAAAGACCAATTTTAGTGCCCTAAGAGGATGTTTCAAAGAGGCGTGTCGAAGAAGAGGTAATATCTGTTACCGATTATTTCAAATTTATTTCTTCTTATACTTATTCTTCTTTATTAGTTTCATTATGAAGTAATAACATCATTTTAACTCATATAATTATATGTTATTATAAATATGAAACAACCCTATTCCACCTTCTATCCATCCTATGGAAAACGAAATCACCGCACGTGCGTACGTACGGAATACCGTCTCCACATCGTGGAGTAATCTGTTTTCCACCACCACCTTACTTGGATGGGTATAACTGTGTAAATAATAACTATATATTATTATTTTAAATTGATATTGATTATTAAATAGTATACATACACTTCAATACATTTCCACGATCATGGGAACGATATCATCGCTCGTGCGTACGTACAGCCTACCGTCTCTACGATGTGATGCGACTCGTTCTACATGATCTTCCTTGAATAATGATTATATAAATTATTTAATGAGTAAATATGATATATATTATACTAATAACATTCTGTAAATGAGGTATATATAACCTAAAAATAATAATAAGAATTTATTCGACAAAACACGCATAAGAACATAAATCAATAAACTCTCGAATTACAAGTAGCAATGAAATATTACAAATAAGAAGCTAAGAATATAACCATATCTGATATCATAACAATGATTATGATTCTGTAATAAGTAAATGAAATTATTTAAATCATTATACAGGAGTTTCGGACATGTACAAAGCATATCGGACCTAAGGTAAGGGGAAATCTCGCAATCTCATTTTTATCCAAGATTGATTATACATCAGAATTTACTAGGGAATATTTATCATCCAAATCCATGTTTCGTCAATATGTAATATTATTTCTATTCTCCTAAAAATTTTAAATCCAATTTTACCCTTTGTTGAGTTTTTAGTAAAATATATGAAAATAATCTTTTGTTGTTTTAAGAATGAGATACTTTTTGACTTTTCGGACCAAAGTACGAGAATAATGTTTTTTTAAACTTATACGGCAGGAATGGATTTTTATGATTTTATAGAAAATAATTTTCATGAAGCATACATTAAAGGTTCTCAATATTATTTTTAATTAAATTATTTTAGTTTAAAATTGTATGACATGTTAAGAAAGGAAAAAAAATTGAAGTCGAAAGAATATTTTCATCAAGAATGGAGTTCAAGTGTTTTATCAAAATAATTTTCTATCTAAGATAATATAGGGTTCTGTTTCTATCCCTATTTTTTCTTGATATGATTATGTTATGATGGAATTAATTTAATGATGTCTATTTATCTTATATGTTATGATGGCATGATGTTTAGGAATCCCATTTTTATTACATGGGTTATGCTATGATGTATGATCTATGATTTTTTGTCACACATAAGAATGGTTTCATTTTAAGATGGGTGGGACCTATATCTCCCTCCAATTCATTGGGTAAAGATTTATATATCATGAGACAGACATGGCTGGAACGGAAACTTAATCTGGTTTAGTGATACAGGACTGGAATGAGTAGTGAACTCAGTTCAGTAATGGAATTTGTCCGCTATGATATTCTTGGCAATGAGTCTTGACTAATATGAAATTATTTTCTATGATTTTGTGTATATGACACAATGTATCATGTTTTAAGTTATGATTATTGGGATTACATTTCACCACTATTATTTATCCCATGTTTTGATATTATGATCTCTTTTTCAGGTTAAGATATTCAAAATGTTATGTTCTTATGAATATGATATGATCGATATTTCTTTAGTTTACCCTTACTGAGAATTTGAGCTCACCCTTTTGTATATTTTCTTTTCCCCATGTTTGGATAAAGGGTATTAAGTAGAATATGGAAAAAGGGACTCTAGATATAATGAAATAAATGGGAAAAAACGTAGATGATTTATGAACCAGTTGTTTATGTTTCCCAGTTTCTAAAGACACTATACCTATTCGGTTCATTCATGGTTTTGTTAGATGTTGTAAAAAGTATGCATCAATTCTGAAGTAATAACAATGTATGTAGAGTACGGGTCGTCAGAATTGGTATCAGAGGAAAGGTATAGTCATCCTTTGGAAACTAGGATGTGAAAGACTTAGTAAGAACCATAAGGATGTGTCTAAGAATAGAACACAATCTTAGTGTATTAGAAATGGCCATTAATAACCTATGATAAGACCTAAAGTGTGAAATTTTATTATTGACTATGTGGTTTTCCTATTGTAATTAGTGTTTCTCACACTATTCTTCTTGGTTTTAGTCAGTGGCTAGAACCTGAAGAAATCGTGTTAATGAAGAATGTGATAGACAATGCAATGATTGTCCGCCTGAGGAACCAAACGTTATGGGAGTTGGAATTCAAAATCTTGTCGCCATGCTCACACAACTTTCTCAAGCTATGAATCATGCAGGACTTCCAAACGAGCAAAGGAAGGAGCAACATTCTATTGAATCCTTCATGAGGCAGCGCTCACATTCATTCTGTGGGTCTTGTGATCCATTAGTGGATGAAGAATGGATTAGTACCACTGAAAAGATATTATCAGTTCTTCAATGTTCTGATCATGATAAATTCATATTAGCAGTATATCATTTGGAAGGTGAAGCTGATCAATGGTGGAATCTTATCAAGAATATGAGTCAAATGGATGATGTTGAGTCCATGGAATGGGACGTGTTCAAGAACTAATTTTTCAATAATTACTTCCCCTGTATTCTTCGAACAAAGATCGAGAAGGAGTTTCTTGAACTGAAGCAAACAGATGATGAATCTGTTGGTACCTACGAAGAAAATATTACAAGACATGAAAGGTACGCTTCCGAAATTATTATCCAACCTGAGAGTAAGATCAATAGATTATTTAGTGTCTTAAAACCAAGTCTTCTAAAGGAGTTAGCCATAATGGAGTTCAATAGCAATGAGGAAATTGTTCGATGTGATCTCAAGGTTGAGATGGATATTGGAGTAACCCATCAGTCATATGGGTTTGATAAGAAGAGGAAAATGGAATTTGATGGAAAATATAAAGATGACACTGAAAAGAAGATGATCATTCCTTTATGCTCAAATTGTGGAAAAAAACATAGAGGGAATTTTCCTAAATGTACAAGAAAATGTTTTAAGTGTGGAAAATAAGGTCATCGGGCAATTGAATGTCGAAATAATTGGAAAAAGTGTCTAATGATCCAAACAAAGAAAGGGATACACAGAATTCACCTCCAACAGTTCAGTGATTCAAGTGCAAGGAGATGGGTCATTATTCCAATCAATGCCCTAATACAAGGGTTGTTGATGATGATCGACATCAACAAACTCTTAAGGCCAAAGGAAAAGGAAAGTCACATGAAATTACTATCAGCGATCTGGAGTATGATAATGAAGTGGTGAAAGGTAAACTTACCATCCACTCTAAAGTAGAAAATGTTTTATTTGATTCTGGATGCACCCACTATTTTATTTTTGAAAAATTTTATAAGAGTATCGTCGAATTACCTCAACAATTAGATGTTGAGTTAGCTGTGACAACTCCAAATGGCACAATGGTCGCATCAATAGATTATAATTCTTCTCTGATTGTCATTTGTGGGAATGTGCTCCCTGTAAATCTTGTGAACCTTCCTATAGTGGATTTTGATGTGATTTTTGGCATGGATTGGCTTTCTTTATATAGAACTCATATCAAGTTCCAAAGAAGGGAAATCACATTTAATATTCCCGATCAATCTACTATCCTCTATCGATGCAAGGATTAATATAACCTTCCAGTGGAAATTTATTCCATCTTATGGGTCTAGATTCCAATAAATGAAGGTTATTTATCTCAAATGGTTGGAGAGAAACTCACGATTAAGAATACACCCATTGTACGAGAGTTTGATGATGTCATTCTGGAGGAATTTCCAGGTCTTACACCAAATCTTAAAGTTGAGTTTTCAAAAGAACTCATACTTTGTGCTATGCCTATTTCAATGAAACGTTATAGAATGGCCCCAATTGAGTTTTAGGAATTGAAGACGCAACTCCATGAAAATCTTGATAAAGGATTCATACGCCCTAGTATGTCACCTTTGGGAGAACCTGTTCTGTTTGTTATGAAGAAAGATGGATCAATGAGATGTTGCATTGATTATCGAGAAATTATCAAGATCACTATCAAGAACAAATATCCTCTTCCATTCATTGATGACTTATTTGACCGACTATGTGGAGCCCAATACTTTTCCATGATTGATCTTCGTTCAGGGTAACATCAATTAAGGGTCAAAAAAGAGGATATACCAAAGACGACATTATGTACAAGGTATGGACACTATGAATTTATTTTGATGCCATTTGGACTTACTAATGCCCCTACTATCTTCATGGATCTAATGAATAGAGTCTTTAGAGACTATCTTGATCAGTTTGTGGTAGTCTTTATAGATGATATTCTTTTTTATTCAAAGAGCAAGGAAGAACATGAAGATCACTTGAGAATTGTATTAAAGACCCTAAGAAAGGAGAAGATTATTCCAAATTTAACAAGTGTGAATTTTGGCTTCAAAAAGTTTCATTTTTGTGTCACATAATCTAAAAAGAGGGGATATCTGTGGATCCAGAAAAGACAGAGGTTTTCGAAAGATCATCGAGACCAACAACAGTAACTGAGATCCGATGTTTTATTGGTTTGGATGGATATTATTGACATTTTGTGAATGATTTTTCACGATTATCTAATCCACACACTAGTTTGACATGAAAAGGAGTTAAGTTCGTGTGGATGGAGGATTGTGAAGAAAATTTCAAGGAGTTTAAAATAAGGTTATCCAGTGCACCTGTGCTCACACTACATTTTAGTGGAGAATGGTTTGTGATCTACAGTGATTCATCCAAGAAGGGATTGGGGTGTGTTATCATACAAAACGATATGGTGATAGCTTAGTCCTCACGAAAGTTGAAAATCCATGACCAAAATTACCTAACTCATGATTTAGAGTTAGCTGAGGTAATATTTTCATTAATGATTTAGAGGCATTATCTTTATGGTGAAATTTGTGATATTTATACTGATCATAAAAGTTTAAAGTATATTTTCACTTAAAAGGTGCTGAATATGTGCCAAAGAAGATGGTTGAAGATGATTAGGGATTATGACTGCTCAATTTATTACCACCCTGGGAAAGCAAACAAGGTGGCAGACACATTATGTTGATAAGACATTGCTATCTTATCGATGATGTGGATCTCAAATGATACAGTATTTATGGATTTACAAAGGATGGATCTTGGAATTATAATGGAAGGGAAAAAATAATATCTTTCTCAAGTGAATGTCCAACCATATATGCTTGTGCATATTAAAGAGGCACAAAAAGATGTTGTAAAGTTACAAAAGAAGGTGAAAATTGTTCCTGAATTCCACCTTGATTGTGATGGGATAATAATGTTCAGGAATCAGGTTTGTGTTCTTCCCATCCCAGAATTAAAGAAGGAGCTTCTATATGAGGCTCATAGTTCTTCATTTTCTATTCCTCCGGGAAGCATGAAGATGTATAGGGACCTGAAAGAGTATTTCTGGTGGGATGGCATGAAAAGAGATGTTGCTGAATATGTCTCTCAATGCTTGGTTTTTCGGGAAGTTAAAGCTGAGAGACAAAATTCTAAGGGGATGTTACAACCATTACCCATAACCCAATGGAAATGGGAAAACATCACTATGAAATTTGTTAATGGACTTCCTAAAACATCCAAATGCAATAATTCTATCTGGGATATAGTTTATTGTCTTATGAAGTCGGCACACTTCATTGCTATTAGAGAATATTACTCTCTGGATCGGCTTGCTAGGATATATGTAAAGGAAGTGGTAAGATTGCATGGAGTACCACTTTCCATTATATCTGATCAGGATCTGAGGTTTACCTCGAAGTTCTGGCAAAGTCTTCAGCATACTCTAGATACAGATTTGAATTTCAGCACTGCTTATCATCCTTAGATAGATGGTCAGTCTGAGAGAATAATTCAAACTCTAGAAGACATGTTGAGAGCTTGCTCTATGGATTTCAAAGGTGGTTGGTATCAACACCAACCTTTGGTGGAATTTTCTTATAATAATTGTTTTCACTCCAAAATTCAAATGGCTCCTTATGAAGCTCTTTATGGAAAGAAATGCCAAACTCTAACTTGCTGGGATAAATTTGGGGAAAGAAAGCTAATAGGACTTGATCTTGTTGATGAGATGGTAGAAAAGGTCCGATATACTGAACAACACATAAGAGCAGCTCAGAGTCGACAAAAAAGATATGCTGATAACCAAAGAAAAGACCTAGAGTTTGAAGTGGGTGATAAATTGTTCTTACGAATATCTTCTTGGAAGAGAGTAATGAGATTTGGATGAAATGGAATGATGAGCCCTTGGTATATCGGTCTTTTCGAAATACCAGATCATGTTGGGAAGGTTGATTTCTGATTGGCGCTTCCACCGAATCTCTAACAAGTTCATGATGTGTTCTATGTATCTCTCATCAGAAAGTACATACCTGATCCTTCACTTGTACTATCCTCAGAAGTTGTACCGCTGGAGAAAGATCTTTCTTATGAAGAACTGCCATTATAGATTCTGGATCATAGTGAAAAAGTTTCTATGGAACAATACCACTCGCTTGGTGAATGTTTTTTGGAGGAACGACCAATTAGAATAAGATACATGGGTGCTTGAGGATATGATGAGGGAGAGGTTTCTTCATCTGTTTGTTACGAAGTAACGAATTTTGAGGGTGAATTTCATTTTATGGGGGTAGAATGTAACACCAGGATATTTTATGAGAAGTATATTTTTTATGTCTTCCATTATACAAAACATCAATGTAATCTTTCACTACACACAACACTAGCTTGGCTTGCGTTACATGCAATCGCGGCCTTCCTTGATAGCATGTGTAGTACGCAATACTGAGTTTCACTAAACAATGATATATTATTATAATATTATAAACTAGCTATTATGAATAGTATTAACTGAAATTTGAATGTTATAACATTATTATTCATCTTAAAAATTTTCTAAAACATGGTATGTGAACAAAATAAAATTTTCAGGTAAAATAAGTATTTTTCAAAAAATGTAGTTTTGCCGCCTTTTGATGGTGCACCCAGTGCAAATATAGTTTTTAACATGTTTATAAGTTCAACGTGGAAAAATAAAATTCTTCATTGGAATCAAGATATAAAAATTTACCCTGGATAAATTTTTCATATTATTCTGATAACTTTCATATTATAATGAATAGTAAAAACACGGTATATTTTAATTAAAAACAACTTTTTTCATCGCAATAATTTATATGGTTAAATTATAAAATTTAATGGTTTTAACGTAAAAATAGAATATAATTTTACCATTTCATATAATGTATGTCATTAGCATTAATATTACATTGAATTCATTCGAAAAAACATTTCAATCTTTGGCAGTGTTTTAACTTTTAAAACCAGTTTTCTTAACAATGGGATTAATTTTAAATTAATTACTGAAACTTATGTTTTTTGAATTTTTATAAAATGGATTCCATATTTGGAATCAGTGGGTCCAAATTAGGTTAATAGGTTACTTTTTTTTATATTATGAATAGTTACTACGATAATTTTTATTTACTAGAGTTAAAGGTAAATCTTGTAATTAAGGGTAAAAATAAGATTATAAAATTACCATAACACTTTCCAAAATCCTATTGGATGGATAAAAGATGACCCATATCACCTAAGGGTCGGAATAGATTCATTTCATAGACTTTTGACTATGAAATAATATAAATATTATTAAAACCAAAGAAAGTGACAATATGTCACTCTCTTAAATCTTATAAGCGTAATAATTTAAATTTAGTGATATACATCATAAAACATCGGATATAAATAGTCCCTAGAAATATAATACAATTATCTACATCATATGAATTTATTTATAATTTTTATGGATTAAATAATTATCATTAATTATGACACAATAGTGATGTTGAAATTAATTTATTGATTGAAATATCAAAAAATGATTTTAAAAGTATTAAAACTAATATTATATGATCTATTTAATTTGATCCACTAATTTTATAGATACATATGACATGTTATGAATCTATTAAATCTTTTATTTTGAACATATCTTCTGTGTATATTTTATTTAAATTCAAATAAATGAATAGTGTCAAAATTGACACTATTGTAATTTTATAAAAATTACGTATTATAAAATCGTTTAAAAATTAGAAAATTATTTAAAAATTAAAAATTAAAATTTATATGGTCTAAAATATAATAAAGTAAAAAATTATTTAAAATTCATGACATATAATAATTATTTATAATGATTTAAAATTCAAAATATTCTTACAACAAATAATATTAAATAGATTATATAAGGTTAAATCATGTTTATAAAGTTTAAAATAAAGTCCCAAATTGTCTAAATTTGATTGTTTGATGATATTAAAAACCCTATATCATCTAAGATTCTGATTTGAGTCATTTTTGATGGTTTT
This sequence comes from Viscum album, assembly GCA_963277665.1. Taxonomy (NCBI): domain Eukaryota; kingdom Viridiplantae; phylum Streptophyta; class Magnoliopsida; order Santalales; family Viscaceae; genus Viscum; species Viscum album. The sequence continues at coordinate 1,562,025,840 of OY728156.1, forward strand.
TAAGTGGGTTTGGAATTTATTATAAATTAATATTTCCTATAATCCAAAGGTGCCCCTCTCCTCCCTTATAAAATGGCACCTCCCCCCTCTCCTCCTCACTCCAATATGAGCCTTCAAGCTTGGAAAAACCCTGATAATTTCTTTTCTCCACTTCCCTAGAAACATATTAGAGGTTCTGGTTATCTTCAAAGACAAATTTTAGTGCCCTAAGAGGAGGTTTCAAAGAGGCGTGTCGAAGAAGAGGTAATATCCATTACCAATTCTTTCAAATTTATTTCTTCTTATACTTCTCCTTCGTTAGTTGTTTCATTATGAATTAATAACATTAGTGTCACTCGCATACTGATATGATATTATAAATATGAAACAACCCTATTTTACCTTTTATCCATCCTAGGGAAAACGAAATCATTGCGCGTGCGTATGTACGGAATACCATCTCCACGTTGTGGTGTAATTTGTTTTCCACATCCACCTTACTTGGATGGGTATAATATTTTAAATAATGACTATATATGACTATTTTAAAGTGATATTTATTCTAAAATAGTATACATACACTTAAATACATTTCCACGATCATGGGAATGATATCATCGCTCGTGCGTACGTATGGCATACCGTCTCCATGATGTGATGCGACTCATTCTTCATGATCTTCCTTGAATAATGATTATATAAATGAATTGAATGAGTAAATATGATATAGATTATAATAATACCATTCTGGAAATTAGGTATCTATAACCTAAAAATAATAATAATAATTTATTCGACAAAACACGCATAAGAACATAAAGCAATAAACTTTCGAATAACAAGTACTAATGAAATATTACAAATAAGAAGCTAAGAATATGACCATATATGATATCATAACAATGAGTATGATTCTGGAATAAGTCAATAACATTATTTAAAGCATTATACAGGAGGTTCAGACACGTACAAAGCATATCGGACCTATGGTAAGGGAAAATCTCACAATCTCATTTTTATCTCATATCGTTTATAATTCAGAATTTACTGGGGAATATTTATCATCCAAATAAATGTTTCATCAATGTGTAATATTATTTCTATTCTACTATAATTTTTTAAATCCAATATTATGCTTTGGTGAGTTTTTAATAAAATATATGAAAGGAATCTTTTGTCATTTTTAGTACGAGGTACTTTTTGACTTTTTCAGGCAAAGTACGAGAAGAATGTTTTTTTAAAATTATATGGCATGAATGGATTTTTATGATTTCATAGAAAATTATTTCCATGATTATTCCTTTACATTTTTTCAAGATTATTTTTAATCAATTTCATTTAGTTTAAAATTGTATGACATGTTACGAAAGAAAAAATGTTTTTGAAGTAGAAAGGATATTTTCCTCAAGAATGGAGTTCAAGTGTTTTATCAAAATTATTTTACATCTAAGATAATATAGGGGTCTATTTCTATACCTATTTTTTCATTTATTTGATTATGTTATGATGGAATTAATTTTATGATGTCCTTTTATCTTATATGTTATGATAGCATGATGTTTAAGAATCCCATTTTTATTACATGGGTTATTCTATGATGTATGATTTATGATTTTGTGGCACACATAAGAATGGTTTCATTATGATATGGGTGGGACCTATATCTCCCACCAATTCATTGGGTAATGATTTATATCTCATGAGATATTCATGGCTGGAACAACATGTTAATCCAGTTTAGTGATACAGGACTGGAATGGGGAGTGAACTCGGTTCAGTAATGGACTTTGTCCGCTATGATAGTCTTCGCAATGAGTCTTGACTAATATGAAATGATTTTCTATGATTATGTGTGTATGCCACAAAATATCATGTTTTATGTTATGATTATTGGGATTACATTTCACCACTATGATTTATCCCATGTTATGATATTATGATCTCTTTTATAGTTTAAGATATTCAAAATGTTATGTTCTTATGAATATGATATGATTGATATTTCTTTTGTTTACCCTTACTGAAAATTTGAGCTCACCCTTTTGTTTGTTTTCTTTTCCCCATGTCTGGATGAAGGTTATTAGGGAGAATATGCCAAAAAGGACTCTAGATATGATGAAATAAATGGGAGACAACGTTGATGATTTATGAACCAGTTGTTTATGTTTCCCAATTTCTAAATACACTATACCTATACGGTCCTTTCATGGTTTTGTTATATGTTGTAATAAGTATGCTTCAATTCTCAAGTAATAACAATGTATGTAGATTATGGGTCGTTATAAATTTTATGGTTCAAGAACCTCTCAGCTGTTATTTATTACTTGTGGAATGGTCCACTACTATGTATCCATGGTAGGCATGGATGCTAGTTTCTCATTCGAGTAGTTTGGCATGGTTAATGTCTAGATTTTGTCTCATTTAGTGTGATTAATCTATTAAAATGATATCAGTTTAGGAAAATGAAAATTATTTCATTTAAGTGGTTTTGAAATTGAAAAATGGGGTTTGGAAGATAGTGTTTTGAATTGAAAATTCAGTGAATTATTAGGTTTTTATAATGAAATGGTAAGTATAACCCTTGGTACTCCTTATGAATGTTCACCTATGTGTGCATATATGTAGAAGGTGCATATTGGCATGTGTGGATTTAAACATATGTACACATATGTGAGAGTTAAAAGGATTCCATGGGTGAGTTTTTGTAGTGTTGATTTTATTTTTTGGAAATGAGTTTTTATTTCTGGAAAGTGTCATTTGAAGAAAGAAAGTTTTGAAATTTAAGTGAAATTGTGGTTATTGGAAAGGCGATTTTCATTTGTGTTTGTATATGTTTTACTTGTGGGACCTTTGTTGGTAATTGAGATGTTATTCTAGATTATATTTTGGGATTATGTTGATGTTTGTTTTGAACTGGTGTCCATTGTGTTTTTCAAAATATGATGCCCAGAATGGTCCCTAAAGTTCCTAGAGGGTCTCGTCGTACTTCTTGTTCTCCAAAGTTTCTATCTATATTCTGTGGCAATTGTGGTTTGTTAGATGTAGTTAAGTGGATTGAGGAGGTTGAGAATATATTTAGGGTGTTGGTAACTCATGAAGCTGCTAGAGTGTGTGATGTACTGGGGTTGTTTGAATGTCCAGTTTTGGATGAATGGGATGTATTTTCCCCATCATAGGTGTAATTTGGGATGATGTGGAATGTGTTTAAGTTTGTCATTTTCAGATAGTTTATACCTGATGAGGTAAATAAAAATATGATGGAAGAGCTCATGAGTATTCAGCAAGGCCAGCAGACAGTGAAGGATTATATTGAACATTTCAAGGAGTTGTTTTGTTTTCTCCATAGGTTAAATCATAGGATCTGTTAAAGGATTCTATTTTTATAGGGTGTATTAATCCAAAGATCAATTAGTGAGTTCTCATTTACATGGATCTCTATTTTAGAAGTTTACGGATGAATCATTTTTGGTTGACTAGGTCCCCAGAGGTCTATTTGGAAATCTGATGAATCTTATTTTACATTTGGGTTTCCCATTTAGAAAGAAGGGTATTCCAGAGGAACCTATTATTTAAGAGTATCCTCCATTGGGTCTGATTTCTTGTTATCCAAGACATTCACTTGTGTATCACTAGTGTGTCTGATTTGGGCACTCAAAACATTCTTGCTGCAGTCCTCTATGGATGTGTCATCGTTATGACTGTCTAGGACACCTAGCGATTTTTTTAGGAAGCGTCAACTGAAGAAGGTGCTATGTTCAGAGGAATTCTGTACTTGAATGTGAGGTAAGAGATGCTTCAGTCATCAAGGATCTAGCCATAGCCTTCATAGTGAAGATAATGCACAGTTAGAGAATCACAGGGGGTGCAGTGAGCCAAGGCTTAGTTGTGGTCCCCCAGTGTTTTCATGGAGACATTTTCAGTTTTCTTGTTTTTCATTTTGTGTTTGTTGAAATTTTTTCTTCTATAAGTGGAAATGGGATGATGATATGATGGATTTTGTGACTGGTCTATTGATAAAACCCCATGTAAATATTTTCAGTTCTGTATCCGTGGATTGCATGACCAAGGTCACTCATTTATTACCTATATGGGGGACCTTCTCAGTTTATAAAATAGGGAAGATTTATATCTATGTGTATATATGGTTATATGGGTTTCCCAAAACCATTTTCTTGGAAATGGATTCTCATTCCGTATATCACTTATTGCAGGGGTTATAGAAATCTATCAGTATACATGTTATTATATGCACTTCCAACCACCCCCAAATATACAGGAAATTAGAGTGAACTATACAGACCATAGAGGAAATGATGAAAGAATGTTCCTTGAATATATAGGCTCTTAGGATAAGCACTTAGGGTTGGTGTAATTTTCCATTTATAACAGCTACCATGAGACCATTCAGATAGTGCCTTGGGAGTATTTGTATGGGAGATTGTATCATTCACCACTATGCTGTCTAGAGATGGATAAGGTGATGATTATTAGACTAAGCCTCATGCAGGGTATGATAGAGCATGTCCTGCTAATTTTTAAGTGAATGGAGATGAAATTAAAATGATTGATGTATTATGTAGATAGAAATCACATAACTATATATATTGAGATTGGTGGACAAGTATTCATATCTATGTCACCAAGATTAGGACACCATCACTTAAAGAGATATCGGAAATTTACACTGAGGTATGTGTGGTCATTTGAGAATGTAGAAAGGATTGGCCTAGTGGAATAATGAATGGACCATAAATAGAGGTTCAATTTCATGCATTATATATTTCATGTATTTTATATATGGGGGTACATTCCTAATCCATAACATTCCCTAGATTTAAATGATAATTTTCTTGAGGATAACGAATCCTTTGAGGAGTATCTAGTTTATATCATGGACCATAGTGAGTAGATAACTTGTGTAAATTATGTTAACCTTATCCATGTGTTATGTAAACTCATACATTTTTATGAGTAAAATGGGTAAAAACAATTTGATTTTCCATCTCAATGTAAAAAATTGTTCACCAAGGATATGGGTGCTGCTAGTTTCTATGACTCAATGGCATGTTATCTCATGGTGAGGGGATTGTAAGACCTTACCCTTTAATTAAGGTATGGAATACTTTTAATTTATGTGGAAATTGAACTAATTTTACATTATTTTAATGAATAAGGGAGTGTAAAAAGTATCATGAGTATTATAGATGTTCACGGCTTGGAATATTGAATTTCCAATGAGGTAGTGGAGGGATCATGGTTAGCGCATAGTTTGTGCCAGCTATGCACCCTAAGAATGTGAGTTGAAAAAGGGTGGATAATGGTTTTCTAAACCAAGAAATGGAGCCATGATGTAACACCCCATGCTTCCATGATACACTTCTTTTTTAATAATACAATTGTTTTCATTGTACGCAACCCTGAGTTCTATCACACCATGACCAATCGAACCAGCCGATTAAAAAATATTTATTAATAATAATACCCACTTTTTGAAATTTTATAAATTTTATTATTCAAAATGGACTTCATTTTTTGGAATTGAAATATCAAAATTATCTTAGTTTGAATTTTTGGTATTTTTTTTAGAACAATCAATTTTTGATGAATAGTGAAAAACACTGCGTTATTTCTTAAAACCGATTTTTTATTTAATTTATTTTTAAATTTAAATATATTTTAAAGTAAAAATAGATAAATAATACCAATATTAATTCAATGTAATTCATTAGAGTCATTTTATAATAATATTATATATATATAATTTTATTGAACTTTTTAAAGTCTTTTACTCACCTTCTTGGCATATTTGAAAATTTTCTTAAAACATAATATTACCACTACTATGAATTAAATTTTAGAAATCTGAGAGACACGGCTGACATCGATATGTAAAATGTGGTTCAATAGGTTGAAAATATTTTGGTGAATAGTAACTTTTGAATTTTATTCAACACAGTTAAATGTAAATAAGGTAATTAACGGTAGAAATGACATTAAAATTACCCCCAAAAATGTCCTAATTATATTGGATAAATGTATTTATACCAAAATCAACCTTTGGAAAAAAATATGACCCTTCTTTATCCACTTGTAATATATTAGGACATTTATTAGATTTTATTTAACGAAGTGTTAAAAGTGTTAAATTGAAATTTTAAATAATAAACCATTTTTATTATATGGTTCTACATAATATAATTTCAACTATTAATAATAATTATTAATATAAAAGTATTTCCTACATCATGGTATTTTATTTATAGTTTTTAGACATTAAATAAATAAACTTATTTATGACACAATGATGATGTATTAATTACCCTATTAATGAAAGATTAAAATAATTGATATTATAAATATTAAAATAAATGTAAATTGAGACTTTTGATGCATTCGATGAATTTTCTAGGTTAATATGAAATTTTATGTTTGATTCAAAGAATTGTTTCTAATTAAACAAGTTTTTATGACTAACAAAAATCAATTACTAAATAGTGTCAAATTGACATAAATGAGTGAAAAAAACTATTTTATTAAATGATATAGTAATCCTAAAAATATAATATTCAGCCAAATGACATAGATAAGGTTATATATGTCAGTAATGAACCACTTGAGGTTATATAGGCATTTTATCATAGTTTATTAACCATGTAATATAAAAATACAAGAAGATAGGGTAAGAGTTAAACTATTTAACTAAGAGTTAATCCTAAAAGATATGGTTAATATGTTGACCTAAACTTGTCTAAAACCTATCAGTTGAGAGGTTTTAGACCCATAAACTCCTTATCATAGAAATAAATCCATTTGGATCTATTATAAATGGAAAAATATTTTATAATAAATTAATATTTCATGTTTTTTCAAAAGTTCCCCTTACCACTCTTATGAAAGTGTACATTCCCGTCTCAACAAATTAAATGCAATTTGCCTCGGAAAAAAACTACTCAAATATCCTACCAAATACCCTAATTTCAACCTAGAAGACGTAATTTGATCAGGAATCCATCAAATGAATACCTTTTTTTCAAATCAAAAAGAAGAACCCGAAGAAGAAGTAATTATAAATTATCACCTCTTTCAAAGTTCGTTTCTTCTTACACTTCTTCTTTCAGTATTGTTTCCATACGAAAATAATAAATCCAGTACCTTCTATATACTATGATGTTATTAAGAATATGGTACAACCATATTCATTATCTTATCCATCTTGTGAATGATAATGTCACCATATGTGAGTAAGTACCGCTAACCGTTTCCATGTCGTGGTGTAGTTTGTTATTCAGCACTAAATTATATGGATGGGTATAATATTGAGAATAATTGATGTAAATAATAAAAATAACATGTTAATGATTATATATATATATAATATACCATCCAACTACATATTATTTCACTATCAATATAATGATATTGTCGCTCTTGCATACGTACATCTTACCGTCTCCACGATGTGATGTGATTTAATTCCCCATCGTAACCATTGAAGAATATTTTTTTTTATGTTCAAAAATATTGTTTAAGAACATAATATAATTAGGGATATGAATCAAATACATCATATCCATAACAAACATGACTTACGTAACAAAACATATAAAGGAAAATGAATCAGTTAACACCAGAAATAGTGATACTACTAAAATATTATTAATAATGAAATTTTAGAAGATCATATATGATATCATATTTATGTATGTGGTTCTTTTATAATTTAATAAAAATGATTTAAAAATTATACAGGAGGTTAATTTACCCTCAACTAATTAAAATTACAAGATAAGGGATAATTTTACAATCTCTTTATTATCCAGGGTTGTTTATACGTACGTATCTACTGGGGATTCCTTATCATACACATTTGGGTTTCTAAAAAATGTAATTCAATTTTTTGTTACTATTTACTATAATGTGGGTTAAATTCATTTATACCCTTGTTTTACTTTTTATAAAATTCTTTGAAAGGAATCTTTCCATCGTTTTCCCAACAATGTACTTTATGAACTTTTCGACAAATTAAGGAAAGAATATTTTTTTACCTTATACGGGGGGTGCGGCTATTTTCCACCATTATAACTCTTTCGAAGATTCCCTTAAAATATTATAAAAATATTTTTCAAAATAAATGTTTTCTTTACTTTTAAATTATTTCAATGTAGAAATGGATATCTCGCTCAAATGGATTCATGATTGATTTCATCTATATAAACATCCTTTATTGGATTTTACGCTTGTTTGATGTTTATTTATTATGATACAATCTTCCATATTTTAATGAAGGTTTTGTAATAATTTTGACTATGGATGTGCTATTTTTATACAATTTAGGGGTTGTGGTTAAAGTATTAACATTTTGTATATTAGTATTGATATGAATGTTTATATTATGTTTCAACCTTCTCATATGAGGAATGCATTGGACATAGTAAGTGACGGGTGGGGCCTGCTATAGCCCCTTGATGTATTAGTAGTTCTGAAGAGACAAATTAGTGTCTTGGCCTAGGGCCTTAGAAATATTTTATTTGTAGTCTTTGCATGAGGCCTTGACTATGTGGTTATGATGTCTGACAAAATGAATTCCATCATTATGAAATTAGCTATTGATATTACCTATGATAATTCAATTAGTATACTATCAATATGAATAAGTAAATAGAATTATTTGATTATCTTTTCTATATTATTCTGAAATTTATGTTTAAAATGCTTGTGTTTTAGTCTTATACATTTCCTTAAATGTTTAGGCTTATTTATGATAGTTTTCGCTATAATGTTATCCTTACTAAGAATTTGAGCTCACCCCATTATTATATATTATTTTCCCCAAGATTCAAAGAAGTGTATTATGATTGACCTAAAGGAATAGGCTAAAGGATATGAGTGTGTTCAAAGGGGACATAATGTTGTTGTTTTTCCATTTCATAATGTAATGTAAAACTTATGTATGTATCTAGTACTTCCAAGGCTACTAAATTGATCGGTCATTCAGGACTTGATCTCTTGTAATCATTCCAATGTTATGTAATAATACACCAAATCGGGGTAATTGGGGTCGGGGCATTATAGTTGGTATCAGAGGAAGTTTAATACAATCCTTGTAAACTATATTTAGAAATACTCGGATTAGAGAACATTACCCTAAGATATACTTTGAGGATTAGTATAGAACAAAATCTAGAAATTTTGGTAATGTAAATATAATGTGGGTTTTATAACAAATACATCCAAATCTGGATACTAAAAGTGGATGCCGTTCTGGCACAGATGTACCTAGGAGTGAAAACTCCTACAAGGAGTTACAAGCTTGACCCAAGGTATCCTGGTACACAACAATGGGATTTACTACGCACATGGTCCGACACTCCTAAGTGATATGCTTAGGATAATTCACATTTTATTTACAAACCATTATGAAGGATTTATAATTAAAACACTTCCCCAAAGATAACATTTTATGATTATGGATTATATACATAGACAATTCAATTTATGTTGGTTTTTAACATGTTTGGAATTAGGTACTGTGATTCATAAACAAATCTTGTGTATGCCATTGTTTACAAATTGTGTATAGTGAAAGGAAGGGAAACCATATCAACACACGTAATCTATGTAAAGATTTCTCTTCTAGTAAAGAAAATTATATTATTGATGGTGATGTAAATGGTGCTAATTTTTTTATAACCATTCTAGGACAACTCGCTCGGGTTATAAATAATAACCTTACCTATATAAAGAACCCTAATCCACAACACAGAGGATTAATATTAGACTGCTTCATGAGGAAACAACCACCAACATTATATGGGACTACAAATACATTTGTAGATAAGAAATGGATATGTTCCTTATATTAATATTTAATGCTTTAGGGAGTAGTGAAATGGAAAAGGTTGTCATGGTAGTTTATCGCCTCACAAAAGATGCAGATCAATGGTGTTCATTAATTCAAAACACAAATAAGGACGAAGAAGTATCAAATATGGAATAGAGGTAGTTTAAATAGGTTTTCCAATAAAAAAAACTTTCCTCGTGAACATCGTGTGAATATGGAAAGAAAATTTCGAAGTCAAAGGAAAAAGGAGGATGAGAATGTCTTAAAGTATGAGGCTAACTCTACAAGGTTAGCAAGGCATGATGCATATTATATACGTAACCCAGGAAGTAAGATTGAGATATTCTTTTATGGGTTAAAACCATTTCTCCATTGAGAATTAGTATCACAATCCATCTAATTATATGAAGATATAGTCTCATGTGCTATCAAGATAGAAAAATTATTCTACACATCTTATGACCTTAAAGAGAAGCAATAGAATAAGAGATTTATTGAACACTCTGAAACGGGAAATAAGGGGACGAACAGAAAAGATGAATTTCCACCCTATAGTAAATGTGGAAAGAAAAATCCTCGTACTTTTCTAAAGGGTATGATGGTTTCTTACAAATGTAGAGAAAAAGTCCACCAAGCTCGTGATTGAAAGAGAAAGAAGGAAGTTGTCAATGTTGAATGCTACAATTGTATAGAAATGGGGAATTATGAATGTGAATGTTCGATGTTCCAAGGAATCATACCTCCAAAAAGGCCAAGGGATCAAGGCCAAGCTTATAGAATCACTACTACTGAGATTTCTGTTTCTAATGATGTGGTGGAAGGTACTTTAATTGTTTCCTCAAAATTAGGCAATGCATTATTTGATTCTGGATCATCACATTCTTTCATATCTACCTAGTATTACATGAAAATTAGATATTTACAATTTGACTTAACAATGGAGTTTTTGGTAAAAAATCATAAGGGAATTATCATTACAACAATGTATGTTTAATCATTTTCCATTATGGAATATAAAGTTGCTTTATCTACTGATATTGTTGTCATACCCATAATTGAAATTGATATAATCTATGGTATGGATTGTCTTTCATATCATGATGGAAAAATTTATTTTAAGAAGGCGGTTACAATTTTTGATGATGATAAAGAATACCTTATCTATAGAGTAGAAATGTCACCATCTGATTCTTATCTAGATCCACCCCCAGTAGTTATACTAAATTTAATTATTGGGAGGAAGGGAGTGAAATAACTATGGGCGAGGAAAGAAATGTTCAAATATAGGATGTACATATTGTTCAAGAATATGTTGATGTGTTTGTAGAGGATTTACCCTGACATCCTCCAGAATGGGAAATTGAATTTTCCATTGTCTTAATTTCTAGTTCAAGGCCCATATTGAAGACCCCTTATAGAATGGCCACTTTGGAATTTGTGGAACTAAAAAAACTAGAGGAACTATGTAATGAAGGATTTATTCACCCTACAGTTTCTCCATGGGGATCCCCTGTTCTTTTTTTAAGAAGAAAGATGGATCTATCAGGATGTGCACTGACTATAGAGAGATCAATGCTACAAAAATAAAGAACAAGTATCTTTGGCCTTGCATTGAGGATTTATTTTGTCAACTTCATAGAGCTCAATATTTTTCGAAGATAGACCATTGATCTAGATACCATCAGTTGTGCATGAAAATGGAATACATTCCAATGATAGAATTTCGAACTAGGTACGAGCATTATGAGTTTACAGTAATTCATTTTGGACTGGCTAATTCACCCTCTGTTTTCATGGATCTAATGAATAGAGTTTTCAAGGAATATCATGACGAATTTGTTATGTTATTTATTAATAATATATTTGTATACTCAAAAATATATTAAGATCATGAAAATCACTTCCAAACAATTCTAAAGACCCTAAAACGAAATGAATTTTATGGGACATTTAGAAAGTTTGAATTTTGGCTTTAGGAGATTTCTTTTTCTTGGACCTATTGTCTTTATGGATGGAATCTATGTTGACCCGTCAAAGGAAAGGGTAATCCATTAATGGCCAGTACCAATGAGTATAACTGAGGTATTGAGTTTTATTAGTTTATTAGGTTATTATTGGCATTTCATCAATAATTTTTCCCAATTGGATAACCAATTAACCAATCTCACACGTAGAGGGATTAAATTTGTTTGGAAAAAAGAGTTTGAATAATGTTTTAAATAACTGAATAAAATATTATTCAATGCTCACATATTGACTCTACTAGTGGGGAAAATGGGGTTTTTATTTATAGAGATTCTTTAAAGAAAGTACTTGGTTGTTTCCTTTTGCAGAATGATATAGTCATTTCCTATGCACCACATCAGCAAAAAATTCATGAACAAAACTATACTACTCATGATCATGAGTTAGCAGCTATAATCTTTTCTCTGAAAATATGGAGACACTCTCTCTATGGTGAAAATGTGAGATATATACTGATCACAAATGTTTGAAGTATATTTTCTCACAGAAAGAACTCAATATGAAGAAAAGGCAGTGGATTGACCTACTCAAAGATTATAATTGTACTATACACTCACACCTGTGGAAGGAAAATAAGGTGGCATATTCTTTGTGAAAAAAAGATCATGGAGTTCTGAACAAGATAATAGTTGAAACGGTTCCTATGTTCATGGATCTAGTAAATAAGGATATTGGATTAATAATGGAAGGTGAAACATTAATACTTTTTAAATAGTGGCCAAACTATCTTTACTAAAACGGTTAAAAATTTCTCAGACCGATGATGAGGAGTTTCAAAAGAAAATTAAATCTATGAATGATGGGACATTGAAAAAAATTTTACATGAAGATGTACTTTTGAAATTTTGGAAGAGACTTTGTGTTCCCCATATACCTGATCATAAAAGATAATTGTTGGATGATGATCATAACTCTAATTTCCCAATAAAACCTATTATCACTAAGATGTATAGAAATTTAAAAAAACATTTTTTGTGGGACATAATTAAGAGAGAGGTACCTGATTATGTGTCAAGATGTATGGTTTGTCAACAGGTTAAGGCTAGAAGCAAACATCCTAGAGGAGTCATGCTATCTATTCACATACTTGAGTAGAAATGGGATGATATTATGATCATCTTTTTCATGTGGAAACCAAAGAATCCTAGAAGGAATGATGAAATATGATTCATTGTTGTTCGTCTTATAAAGTCAGCACATTTTCTTGCTATAAGATAAGATTTATCACTTGAATGTGTTGCAAGACTATATATTAATGAAGTTGTATGACTTCATGGTGTACCCCTATCAATTGTTTCTGATCGTGATCCCCATTTTAAATCAAGATTATGGAAAAGTCTTCAAAAATCCCTAGACACTGAACTTCATTTGAGCACCACCTACTACCCTCAAACTGATGGATAGTTAGAATAGACTATTCAAAAAATAGAAGACATGTTAAGGTCTTGCTAACTTTACTTTAAAGGTACATGGGTTCAATATTTACCTTTGGTAGAATTTTCCTATAATAATAGCTTCCATTCAAGTATTTAGATTGCACCATTTGAAACGTTATATAAAAAGAGATGTTGCACACTAAATAGTTGGGATGGTGTTGGTGAAAAGAACTCGTAGGCCTACAACTTGTTGAGGAAAAAATGGAAAAGGTGAAGATTATCCAAACCCACATCAAATCAGCTCAAATTTTCCAACAGAGCTATGCCGATAACTGAAAGATAGATTTGGAATTTCATGTAGGTGGTCAAGTTTTCATGAAGGTATATCCATGGAAGGGTGTTATAAGATTTGGTAATAAGCGTAAATTAAAAACTAGGTATATCCGACCATTTGAAATTTTAGAATGAATTGGAGTTGTAGATTACCGTTTGGCAATGCCGCCAAGGCTCTCTAAAGTTCATGATGTGTTACACGTATCATTGTTGATAAAATACAAGCTATACCCAAATCATATACTCAGTTATCATGAAATAGAACTACAACCAGATATGTCTTATTGTGAAGAGACTATAAGGATTCTTGATACCATAGAGCAAGTGTTTAGAAACCGGACAACTTGTCCAGTAAAATTTCTTTGGAGAAACCATAAAATGGAAGAGGGAATGTGGGACCCTAAGGATCTTATGATAAAGAACCAACCAAATATTTTTATGTAGTAATATTCTAGAAATTTTGTGGACGAAATTATTTTAAGGAGGGAAGAATGTAACACCCCAAGCTTCCACGATATGATTCTCTTTGAATAATATAATAGAATGTGTTGTACGTAATCCCGAGTTCTAGCACACCACAACCAATCAAACTAGCCAATTAAAAAGTAGTTATGAATAGTAATACCCACTTTTTGAAATTTGATAAATTTTATTTTCCAAAATGGTCTTCATTTTTGGATTTGCAATACCAATATTGTCTTAGGGTGAATTCTTTTATTTTTTTTTTTGAAAACTTTTTTTGATGAATAGTGAAAAACAATGCGTTATTGTTTAAAACCGACTTTTATTAAAATGATTATTTTTAAGTATAAATTTATTTTAAAATAAAAATAGATACATAATACATATATTAATCCAATTAAATTCATTTGCGTCATTTTATAATAAGATTAGATATGTGAAATTTTATTGAGAATTTTAATATATTTTACCCTCCTACTGTGAACATTTGAAAATTTGCATAAAATGTAATATTACCGGTTCTCTGAATTTAATTTCAAAAATTTGAGAGACACCGTTGTCATAATTAAGTAAAATTTGGTTCAATAGGATGAAAATAATTTTTGGTGAATAGTAAATTTTGAATTTTATTCCCAGAGTTAAAATTAAATTGGGTAATTAAAGGTAAAAATGATATTATACATACCCCAACACATGTCCTAATTCTATTAGATAAGCGTATTTCAACAAAAATCAACATTAGGAGAAAAATATATTCCTTTTTTATTATCTTTTATTATATTTGGACATTTATTAGAATTTATATAAAGACGAGTTATGAGTGTTTAATTAAAATTTTAAAAACTAAAATATTTTTAAAATAGGGTTATACAGAAGGCAAATTGGACTATAAATATTTATTAGAAAGATAATAAAAATTCACACATCATTGTATTTTATTTATAATGTTTAAACATTAAATAATTAAATATATTTACGACACAATGATAATGTTGTAATTACTTTATTAAGAAAATATTAAAATAATTGACATTATAAAAATTAAAATAAATGTAAATTGAGACTTTTAATGAATTAAAATAATTTTCATGGTTAATATTACATTATAGGATTGATTAAATTTATTTTATTCTTTGTAATAATGTTATTATGACTTTAACAAAAATAAAATATTAAATTGTGTCAAAATTGACAGAAATGAGTTTTTAAAACAAATACTGTTTTAATAAATGATATAATATTCCTAAAAATTTAAAATTTGGAAAAAGGAATTAGATAGGATTATATATTTCATTCATGGACCAATTGAGGTTCTATTATCATTTTATTGTATGTTTATTAAACATGTAATATAAAAATACAAAAAGACGTGGTAAAAGATAAATTATTTAGGAGTGTTAAATCTAAAAGATAAGGTTAATATGGTGATCTAAACTTTTCTAAAACCTATTGGTTGAGAATTTTTCAACCCATACCCACCTTTTCCTAGAAATAAATTCCTTTTTAGATATTTGAAACCAAAAATTATTTTAGAATAAATTAATATTTCAAACTTTTCCTAAAGTGCCCCTCACCTCTCTTATAAAAGGGTACTTCCCCTTTTCTTCAATTCACACCTCCAAAGCCATTTGGCTCATCCAAAACCTGATTAAATATTCGTCCAACAACCCTCAATTAAATCTATAGGAATTAGATTGATCCTAAGCCATCCTATGTATCCCTTTTGTTCAAATCAGAAAGAAGAACCCAAAGAAGAGGTAATTATTTCATCACCTCTTTCAAAATTCATTTCTTCTTCCACTTCCACTTTCATTGTCGTTTCCATAAAAAAAATAATAAATCTATTACCTTATACATATTGTGATGTTATTATAAATATTTTAGAACCATATTCATTATCTTATCCATCCTATGAATGACAATGTCACTATACGTGCATACGTACGTCTTACCGTCTCCACGTCGTGGTGTAGTTTGTTATTCAACACTTCATTATTTGGATGGGTATAACAATGAGTATAATTGATGTAAATAATAAATATAAAATTTTAATGATTATGTATATATAATATACCATCAAAATATATATTATTTCACTATAAATAGAATGATATTGTCTCTCGTGCGTACATACGACTAACCATCTCCACGAAGCAATGAGATTTCATTTCCCATAGTAAAAATTCAAGAATAATTTTCATTTGATTATTAGAAATAATATTTAGAAACTCAATATAATTATGGATATTAATCAATTACATCCTATCCATAACAATCATGACTTAAAAAAACATATAAAGGAAAATGAATTAGTTAACACTCAAAGTAATGATACTATTGAAATATTATTATCAAAGGAATAATAGAGGATCATATATGATATCATATTTATATATGTCGTTGTTGTATAATTTAATAAAAATGACTTACCCATTATATCGGAGGTTAATATATGCTATACTAGGGAAAAGTACAAGGTAAGGGTTAATTTTACAATGTCTTTATTATCCAAGGTTGTTCATACGTAAGAATCTACTTGGACTTCATTAACATTCAAATCCATGTTTCGTAAAAATGTATTTCAAATTATTTTTTTAATATTATCTATACTATATGTTAAAGACATTTATACCCTTGTTTGAAGTTTTATAAAATTATTTGAAAGGAATATTTCTTTCCTTTTCCAAATAAGGTACTTTATGACCTTTTCTTCAAATTAAAGAAAGTTTGTTTTTTAACTTATATGGCGGGTACGACTATTTTCCACCATTATAACACGTTAGATGCTTACCTTTATAAGGCCCCAGCCTTAAAACATACTTAATCTTGAGTTATTATAAGATTACACATTGATGATCTTTTCAAGATTAGAGTTTTAGATAATTAGATCAGAAAACTTGCATTACATTCCACATTTAAACAAAGTGGTTACATAAAAGATATTATTCATTTTTCCCATCAATGGAAACATATTTAAAATAAAACATGGATTCTTCCTTGACACTTCCTTGAAACTATCATCATATCATGTACCCTTCCCTTGACCTGTGAAAAACATTTCAAAGACATGGGATGAGCATAAAAAGCTCAGTATGGGATATAAAAATATGGAAGAGAGACAGGAGTACATATATACATAAGAATGAAATCATACTTTACACATAAAACAACAGCATGTTAATATACCTCATCAAATCATGAATAAATCATATAAATCATAAGACATAAAGGTAACTTGAGGCATTCATAACATTTTAATGTAGGGAGTAACCATCTTGGTTACGTTTGGAATACCCATCATAGTATATTCCCTAAATTTCTACGGAGAAACCTCAACGTTTAACCCCTTCGCATTACCCAATTCATTGGAGTGCTATATCGGGCTCACCCACCCTTAGTTTATCACGGTACCACCCGTATTCATAATAATGCCCAAGAACCATAACATAATCGTATCACATAAAACATGCATAAAGGAAACATAACATTTCCACTTTTCAATCACAAGATATCAATACAACACATTGATATAAAAACAATATGAAAACTGTTTTCAATACCAAAATAAAAGAAAAGTAAAACATCGTATTTATTTTTCATTTTAAAAAAAGTATGGCTTGTAGAGGATGCCTAAACTCAAATAATGGTTACGGCGGCGGAGAAGTCGTTGTCACCGCATACGTATGAAAAAAAACATTCCCTTTTGTTATTTCGTAAAAATATTCGTATAAAAAATATTCCTTTTTGATAAACATAAATGTCAAAGGGGTTTATACACCGTATAAAAGAAGGTTGTGTATAAAACAAAAATATGACTCAATGAAAGGAGATTGAAATTAAGTCCCATACCTCGGGTCTGACTTGACTCAATTGTTCTTTTATGTCCTGAATAATAAAATTGAGTTAATATCTACTTTCATAAGATGATTTTTCAAGTTCATTATTCGTTTTATATCACTTATTACCATGTCATGAACACTATGCAATTATTTAAGTTAATATCGGTCGTTTTAACGATCATTGGTACTTGAGTCAAAAATATGCTATTTATAATTACAAGTTATTCATGTATCCATTATATACAAAGTTATGCTCATGATTTATATATCATATATATCATATATATCCAGCATATACATGCATTTATAATATTACATAACATTTAGAGGTAAGAAATGAAATGCACCGTTCATGGAGACGGTAAGCCGTACGTACGCATGAACGCTACTTCCTTTTCTATTTCATATTTAATGGAATTAAAACATAATGATACATAATATAATTATAATTCCAGTATTTTATCATATATAATATCATTCGATCTATCCTTTATACGTACCACATATGGTATTAACGAATCAAATCACTTTGAGGGGGCGGTATTCCGCGCTTCCTAAAATGAAGATATCAGGTTTACCCATAATGGAAACCATAAAGGTATGTCATAAATGAAAAATACAGAAGCTTAAGTAAAACATAAAAATATCATATATCATATATAAATGTAGTGACATCTTAATGGCCACCTTTGAAGTTTTTATATGAGTGTTGAACAATCATCGTTCTGTGATGCAGAAATTCTCCATCCACAGAAACTGTATGTTCATTAACCATTAGATGTAGTTGTGTGTAAGTGTAGCTCCAATACCTCTTATTACAACATCATAGTATATTTAAGATACTGCTGTTGTTACAAAATAAAGTAATAAAAAGAGTTTAGAGGGTTGGAGAAGCAAAATAAAACATAAGAACACAAGAGAAAACACTACCTTTAAAACGGGTAACTCTTTTTTATTTGAGTTCAAAGGCTTCCATGGGAAAACTTCTGCCCAAAGTGAGGATTCAAGATGTAATAGAGGGATGTGTAGAGACAAAATGGGCAGGGTTTGGCCGAGCCAAAGGCTTTGGATGTGTGGGTAAGGTGGCAGAGGTGGGAGACTTTTATAAGAGGAGAGGAGGGGAACTCTTGGAAAGTTAAGAAAAGATACTTTGTTATAAAATGATTTTCGGATAAAAAAGGTCCCATAATTATAAATTTCGAGGTTAAGGTGATAAGAGTTCGAAATAAACCCATCCAATAGGTTTTTGAAAAGTTTAGGTCTTAGATTTTACATTATGTTTTCATTTTATTTAAATCATTAAAAATAATGAGGTAATCGCTGCATCATCATGGTGTCATAAATAATTTAATTTATTTAATATATAATAAATATAAAAAAAACTACTATGATGTAGGAAATATTTTTAGATTTATAATGAATAATTATATTCAAAAATATGACTTGTATAACCACATTTAAATTTTTTTTTATTAAAACAACTCATGTTTGTGTCATTTTTACTTTTACGTTAAATAAAAGTCATTAATGTCTTTATCTTACCCAAGTGGCTCCATGGGGTCCCAAAAATCTACCCATGGGTTGTCATGGTCGTCCATGATAGATCCAATAAGGGTAAGACAAGTGTCCAGTTCATTTCATATTATTAAAACATTATTCATACCTTAAATTATACTAATTACCTCTAATCACGATTAAAAACTCAAAAGTTATTGTTCACCAAAAAATTATTTTAATCTCATTGAACCACATTTTACTTCCTAATGACAACCATGTATGTCAGATTTTTTAAATTCAAAACACATAGGTGGTAAAATTTTATTTAAACGAAAAATCAGTTTTTATAAGTACCACTTAGTGGTTTCACTATTCATCAAAAATTGATGTTTTTCAGAAAAATACCAAAATTTCACCCTAAGCTATATTTTATATTACGAATTAAAAAATGATGTCTATTTTACAAAATTCAAAACCTATAAGTTACATTAATTAATTTAATAATTAATTCCTGCTGTCAGAGCAAATAGCGTGTTTTTATGAAATAATAACTATCAAAAGATTGACACTAGTTTAAGTCCAATTTCAAAGTGAAATTAATTATATCGACCACTATTGGATTAAATGGTAAAAACATATTATAATTTAACTTTAAAACCAATTCAAAAGATAATTTATTCAAATAGATAAATTATATTAAAAATAGGTTTTGAATTAAACTACAACATTTTTCACTATTCATTAAAAAAATGAACATTATCGGAAAAATACCAAAAACTTACCCAAAGTAAATATCAATGTACCAGTCATAAAGAATAGGTTTATTTCGACAAATAGAGCTTCTAAAATTGTCAAAAGATTAATTTAAAAACGGTTTGCCATCAAAAGTTACTAAAAGAATCTTTTAAAAAAAATAGTGTATTCTATGTTTATGATTGGATTTATTCTCATTTTAAGCCTCTAAAACACTATCGAATTCATTAATAGACATAGATAAAAAATATCTATTATTCATTACTTACTTGGGTTGTTACATCCTTCCCCCCTTATGAAAATTGTGTCCTCGCAATTTATTTACTTATCGAATAAGTGGGGGTATTTAGCCATCATCGCATTTTCAGATTGCCATTTTGCCTCTTCAATCCTGTGGTTTTTCCACAAAACCATTACCTGATGAATCACCTTATTCCATAACACTTTCTCCCTGTGGTCATGAATTTGGACCGGTTTTTCCTCATAAGATATATTCTCTTCCAACTAAACTACCTCTAGACTCAAAACATGAGATGGATCTGGCATATACTTTCTCATCATCGAAACATGCAAAACATTGTGTATCAGAGATAAACTAGGAGGTAATTCCACTCGGTAAGAAACTGATCCAACTCTTTCCAGAATTTCATATTGTCCAATGAACCTTGGACTCAGCTTTCCTTTCATACTGAATCACATCACACTTTTCCATAGTGAGACTTTGAGAAAAACATGATCACCTACCTCAAAAGATAGATCCTTCCTCCGGTTATCAACATAACTCTTCTGCCTGCTCTGAGCTATTCTCATGTGTTTCAGTATCAGCTGAACATTTTCTGCCAACTCTTCTACCAATTCTGGTCCCATAAACATACTTTCACCCACTTCATCCTAGAAATCTAGAGTTCGACTGCACTTCCCATATAATGCCTCAAATGGTGCCATCTGTATATTAGAATGAAAAATTTTATTATAAGAAAACTCAACCAAAGAAAGATGTTGGTCCCAACTTCCCTGATAATCCATCGAAAAAGAACGTAGCATATCCTCCAAAGTCTGAAGTGTTCATTCTGACTGCCCATCTGACTGAGGATGAAAAGCTGTACTAAAATTTAACTCCGTACGTAACGACTTCTGAAGGCCTTTCCAAAAGTTAGAAGTGAACCTGGGATCACTGTCAGATACAATGGAGAGAGGAACTCCATGTAACCTATCTATCTCTTTATGACACAAAAGGGAAAGTTGATCTCGGGAAAAATTATCTCGTATGTCATAGAAATGAGCAGATTTAGTCAAGAGATCAAAAATAACCCAGATTGAATTATTACCTAGAGGTGTCTTCAGCAATCCAACAACGAAGTCCATGGATATATTCTCCCATTTCCACTCTGGAACTGGTAAAAGCTGAAGCATCCCTTTCAGTAACTGCCACTCTGTTTTAACCTGTTGACAAGTCAAACACTTCACAGTAAAATCAGCAATACCTCTTTTCATTCCATCCCACCTGTAATACTCCCACAGATCTTTGTACATCTTAGCACTACCAGGATGAACTGAAAACGGAGAAATATGAGCTTCACATAAAAAATATCACTAAAATTGTGAATCACACGACACACACAATCTCTTCCCAAATATCAAAACAAAATCATTATCAATATTGAATTCCGGAAACTTGCCCTTCTGAACCAGATCTACCCTTTTCTGTAACTCGTTGTCTTACTTATGTGCTTGCTTAATTCTGTCTGATAGAGAAGATTTCACTGATACCTGGAACAAAATAGAAGGACATCCTGCACCAAAAACATGTATTCCAAAGTTCATCAAATCCTTAACCAAAGTATCACATTCCAAATGCAACATTGTTAATAAAGAATTACTTTTTCAACTCAAAGCATCAGCCACTTTATTTTCTTTTACCGGATGGTAATGAATTGTAGAAACATAATCCTTGATTAATTCTAGCCATCTTCTCTATCTCATGTTCAATTATTTCTGAGTGAATATATACTTTAAACTTTTTTGATCGGTATATATTTCACACATTACTCCACACAAACGATGCCTCCAAATTTTTAAAGTGAAAACAACAGCAGCTAATTCCAAATGATGTGTAGGATAATTTACCACATGAGTTTTCAAATGAAGTGAAGCATAAGCAATTACCTGATCATTCTGAATTAGGACGCAACCATGACCTTTCAATGAAGCATCACTGTATATAACAAACTCCCCATTCCTGGAAGGTAGTTCCAAAACTGGAGCATTCACCAATCTTCTTTTCAATTCCTGAAAACAATCATCACATTCTTTTGTCCAGATAAACTTAGCACCCTTCCGAGTTAGCTTAGTCATTGGACTAGATAACCGTTAAAAATTTCTAACAAACCTTCGGTAATAGCCTGCCAAACCAAGGAAACCACGAATCTCTATTACATTTCTGGGTCTTATCCATTCTTCAACAACCTTTGATTTTGAAGGATCAATGATTATCCCATCATTAAAAATAATGTGACCAAGGAAAGAAATTTTTTGCAACCAAAACTCACACTTTCTGAATTTCACATACAATTTCTTTTCTTTTAGGGTTTGTACAATAACCCTTAAATGTCTTTTATGTTCCTTTATACTTTTAGAAAACACCAAAATATCATTAATGAAAATAACAAACATTTTTCCCCTGAGTCAACTGAGTCATCACTGCAAAAAACTATTTAGTTCTGATTCTGACCATCTCAGTATACTATTTTGATAGGTCATTTCCTCTTTATTCCTTCCCAGAAAATATGTTCTGTTTCCTCTATGAAAAACCATTCATAACAAACATGTCTTAGATGAAGCAACATGGTAATATTCAAATTCTATATCATTTCAATTTGACCATAAAAAAAATATTTTTGGAAAATCATTTAATAGAATTCAAACTCTTAAAGTTATCTAAACCGACCTCTGATACCAACTATAAGGCCCCAGCCTTAATCCTTGCTTAATCTTGAGTTATTACATGATTACAAATTAAGGATCTTTTCATGTTTAGAGTTTTAGAGAATTAGATCATAAAACATGCATTACATTCAACATTTAAATAAAGTGGTTACATAAAAGATAGTATTCATTTTTCCCATCAGCGGAAACATATTTAAAATAAAACATGGATTCTTTATTGACACTTCTTTGACACTATCATCATATCATGTACCCTTTCCTTGACTTTTGAAAAATATTTAGAAAACATGTTATGATCATAAAAAGCTCAATAAGGGATATAAAAATATGGAAAGGAAACATGAGTACATATATACTTAAGAATGAAATCATACTTTACCCATAAAACATAATCACTTTAACATAACACATCAAATCAGGAATAAATCACAGAAATAATAAGACATAAAGGTAACTTGAGGCATTCATAACATTCTAACGTAGGGAGTAACCCTCTTGGTTAAGTTTGGAATACCCATCACAGTATATTCCATAAATCTCTTCAGAGAAACCTCAACGTTTGACCCCTTCGTGTTACACAATGCATTAGAGAGCTATATCAGGTTCACCCTCCCTTAGTTTATCATGCAACCACTCGTCATCATAATAATACCCAAGAACCATAACATAATCGTATCACATAAAACATGCATAAAGGAAACATAACATTTCCAATTTTAAATCACAAGATATCAATACAACACATTGATATAAAAACATTATGAAAACCGTTTTCATTACCAAAATAAAATAAAATTAAAACATCATATTTTTTTTCATTTAAAAAAAGTATGGCTTGTAGAGGAAGCCAAAACTCAAATAATGGTCACGGCAGCGGAGAAGTCGTTGTCGCCGCATACGTACGACAAAAACATTAACTTTTTTCATTTAGAAAAACTCTTCGTATAAAAAAGATTTCTTTTGGATAAACATAAAAATCAAAGGGGTTTATACATCGTATAAAAGAAGGCTGTGTATATAACAAAAATATGCCTCAATGAAAGGAGATTGAGACGAAGTCCCATACCTCGGGTCTGACTTGACTTGATCGTTCTTTAATATACATAATAATAAACTTGAGTTAATTTCTACTTGATAAAGAATCTTTTTCAAGTTCATTATTCCTTTTGTATCACTTATTACCATGTCATGAACACTATGCAATTATTTATGTTAATATCGGTCGTTTTAACGATCATCGGTACTTGAGTAAAACAATGCTCTTTATAATTACTATTTGTTCATGTATCCATTATATCCAGAGTTATAATCATTATTTATATATCATATATATCATATATATCCAGTATATACATGCATTTATAATATTACATAACATTTAGAGGTAAAAAAATGAAATGCACCATTCAGGGAGACGGTCAGCCGTACGTACGCATGAATGCTACTTTCATTTTTATTTCATATTTAATGGAATTAAAACATAATGATACATAATAGAATTATAATTAAAGTATTTTATCATATATAATATCATTAAATCTATCCTTTATACATACCACATATGGTATTAACAAATCAAATCACTTTGAGGGGGTGGTAGTCTGCACTTCCTAAAATGAAGATATCGCGTTTACCCATAATAGAAACCATAAGGGTATGTCATAAATGAAAAATAAAGAAGCATAAGTAAAACATAAACATATTATATATCATATATAAATGTAGTGAAATCTTAATGGCCACCTTTTAAGTTGTTATATAAGTGTTGAACAATCATCGTTTCATGAGGCAGAAATTCTCCATCCACAGAAATAGTATGTTCTTTAACTATTAGATGTAGGTGTGTGTAAGTGTAGCTCGAGTCACTCTTATAAAAACATCCTAGTATATTTAAGATACTGTTTTTGTTACAAAATAAATGAATAAAAACAGTTTAGAGGGTTGGAGAAGAAAAATAATACATAAGAACACAAGAGAAAACACTACCTTTAAAACGGGTAACTCTTTTTGATTTGATCTCAAAGTCTTCCTTGGGAAGACTTCTACCCAATGTTAGGCTTCAAGAAGTAAGAGAGGGATGTGGAGAGACAAAATGGGTAGGGTTTGGCTGAGCCAAAGGCTTTGGAAGTGTGGGTAATGTGGTAGAGGTTGGGGCCTTTTATATGAGGAGGGGAGGGGCACTCTTGGAAAGTTAGGAAAAGATACTTTGTTATAAAATGATTTTCAGATAACAAAGGTCCCAAAATTATAAATTTCTAGGATAAGGTGATAAGGGTTAGAAATCCACCCATCCAATTTGTTTTTGAAAAATGTAGGTCTTAGAGTTTACATTATATTTTCATTTTATTTAAATCATTACATAATGAGGTAATCACTGCATCATCATGGCGTCATAAATAATTTAATTTATTTCATATCTAAAAATTATATAAAAATAATATGATGTAGGAAATATTTTAATATTTCTAATAAATATTTATAGTAAAAATTATGACCTGTATAACCCCATTTAAAAATTATTTTATTAAAACAACTCATGATTGTGTCATTTTTACTTTTACTTTAAATGAAAGGCATTAATGTCTTTATCTTACCCATGTGGCTCCATGGGGTCCCAAAAATCGACCCATGGGTTGTCATGGTCGGCCATGACACATCCAATAAGGTTAGGACATGTTTCAAGTTCATTTTATATTATTAAAACAATATTATTAAATTAAATTACACTAATTACCTCTAATCGCGATTAAAAACACAAAAGTTACTATTCACCCAAAAATTATTTTAATCTCATTGAACCACATTTTAATTCCTAATGAAAACCATGTATGTGGTATTTTTTAAATTAAAAACATAGTGGTGGTAAAATTTCATTTAAACTAAAAATCAGGTTTTATAAGTACCACTTAGTGGTTTCACTATTCATCAAAAATTGAAGTTTTTTAGAAAAATACCAAAACACCCCACTAAGCTATATTTGATATTCCGATTTCGAAAATGAAGTCTATTTTAGAAAATTAAAAACATATAAGTTACATTAATTAATTTAATAATTAATTCCTGATGTCAGAGAAAATAGCGTGTTTTTATGAAACAATAAGTATCAAAAGATTGACACTAGTTTAAGTCCAATTTCAAAGTGAAATTAATTCCAATGACCACTATTGGATTAAATGGTTAAAATATATTCTAATTGAACTTTAAAACCCATTAAAAAGATAATCTAATCAAATACATAAATTAGATTAAAAAGAGGTTTTGAATTAAAATACAACATTTTTCACTATTCATTGAAAAAATGAACTTTATCAGAAAAATACCAAAAAATTACCCAAAGTAAATTTCAATGTCCCAATCATAAAGAATAATTTTATTTTGACAATGAGAGCTTATAAAAATGTCAAAAGTGTAATTTAAAAATGGTTTTCCATCAAAAGGCAGTAAAACAATCTTTTAAAAATATTAGTCTATTCCATGCTTAAGATTTGATTTCTTCTCATTTTAAACCTCTAAAACACTATCTAATTCCTTAATAGACGTAGATAAAAAAATATCTATTATTCATTACTTACATGGGATTTTACAACCTTATAATCTTATAAGAATATTTTTCAAAATAAATGTTTTATTTACTTTTAATTGATTTCAAAGTAGAAAGAGATATCTCATTCAAATAGTTTTTCGGCTGATTTTTACTATGTCAAAATCCTTTGATAGATTTTAAACTAATTTGATGTTGATTTATTATGATACAATCTTCCTTATTGTATTGAAGGTTTTGTGATATGTTTGAATATGGATGTGCTATTTTTATACCATTCATGGATTATGGTTAAAGTATTAACATTTGGTATGATAATATTAATATTAATGTTTATGTTATGTGTCAACATTTTCATATGAGGCATGCATTGACGTAGTAAGTGATGGGTGGGGCCCGCTATAGCCCATCAATGCATCAGTAAGTCTCATGTAAAAAATTTGTCTCTTCGCACAAGGCCTTGACAAAAATTTTATTTTTAGTCCTTACACAAGGCCTTGAATATGTTATTATTATATCAGACATTATGCATTCCATCATTATGAAATTAGCCATCGATATTACATATGATTATTCTAATAGTATAATATCCATGTGAATAAGTATATATAATTATTTTATTTATCATTTCCATATTATGCTGAAATTTATGTTTAGAAGTATTGTGTTTTTGTCCAATACATTGCCTTAAATGTTTATGATAATTTATGATAGTTTCTGCTATATTGTTATCCTTACTGAGCATCTGAGCTCACCACTTTCTTATTTTTTATTTTTCCTAGGATGCGAAAATGTATATTATGATTGATCTGCAAGAATATGATAAGGGATATGAGTGTGTTCAAAGGGGACACAATTTTGTTGTTTTTCCATTTCATAATTTAATGTAAAACTTATTTATGTATCTACTACTTCCAAGGCTACTAAAATGATCGGACTTTTGGGACTTGATCTTTTGTGATCATGCCAATTTTATGTAATAATGCACCGACTCTGGGTTACTAGGGTTAGGTATTAAATAGGATACTATAAAAATAATATACATTACTAAAAAGGAATTTTAAATTGTTTAAAAACTATTTTTAACTATTTCATTAACTGTGTAGGGTGTGTAATTTCTAGATAGTATAGTTAGTAGGGTGTGTGGATGGTTTGGTCAAACATATGGCCATACCATGTGCTCGGTTAAAAATGAATAAGAATTAAATTTTTTTCCTTCCATACCCTTTATGTCTAACCTTATTCTCCCCCACTTTTATACACACAGTAGGTCCACTATAGGATCTCTCCCTCTTTCTCCATAAATCTTGGTTAAAATCATTTAACCCTCCTCCATTTTGTTTCGTCTATGATGATTGCTCCAATAAGGTAAATCTAAGAGTCCAACTTACACATTTCTTATTTAAATCCATTGCCTCTTTAATTATTTATTTTTATGCCTAATATTCCCTATTTATAGGGATTTTGTTATCTTTCTATATTTCTTCTATTTTCTCCTGAATCAAAACTTTATATTCAATTACTAAAGCTTCTCTAGCATAGTGTATATATTCTTTGAGCTATCCCTCATGGATTCACCATTTCATAGTTAGTATTAGGGATCTCTTAAAACTAATTTTTCTTGTTATTATCATAGAACCAAAATTTAATTAATTTATTCCCTAAAATTAGTATAGATCCCTTCAATAAACATGAATTAACCCTTTGTAAATCATAAATTGTACATAGCCACTGATTTATGGTGATATGGGAATTTTTTTGTTTGTTTTAATAGTAAAGATATATCCAAGTGGTGTCTTGGAATTAAAATTTGATTTGGGTGATAACGATTGTTAATTTAAAATATTTAAAAAGGAAAGAATAGAAATTATCTTGTTGTTTTCTAAGGGCCTAAAAGTTTTAAAAAAAATTAATATATGGTTATGCCTTGGAATAATTAAATAAATGGGAATGTTGGTATGTGATACTTGGATTTTTTATGATACAAGATACTATGTTAATGTTAATGTTAGGAAGGTATCCTTGTATTCCATTCAGAACATGAGTTTGGAATATCAGGATGAGATCCATGGATTCCACATTTTTATAGATTATTCGTATGATGTGATGAGAAATTTTTTTTCCATGAGATGTGATATTCAGAAAAGTCGAGATGAGTTCCATGATTTGTTGTGGTGACTATGGTTTTCATGATCATCAATACATGCTCAATAAAATAAGAATGTGAAAAAATTAGGCAGGTTCAACCCAGGTGTCATCATAGATCCTATGGATCAATGTTTTTTATTGTATTATATTTATCTACCAATTTAACTCCTTGTCATATGAAATACATTTTTATGCACTATATTAGCACAAAATAGATATTCTATAGACGTTGTTGGTTTTGTCCTAATTATTATTCCTCACACCCTTCTTGGGTTGCCAGTTGGTTCCCAAATAGACTTCAGGGTTTCAGGATTGGATAAGGGGAAGTTCCCTATCTCTGATGCTTAGAGTGAGCTAGGATTGAGCATGATTATGGGGTCTGAGCTAGCACTTAGACCTCTTGGTAGGTTTTGTAGTTTTAGATTCCCATTTTTGATCTCTTGTTTTTTTGAATAATTTGTATGAATCTAACATGTATGAATCTCCCATGGGAATACAATGAATTTTGTTGGAGCGTGGGTAATCTTTTTATTAATTACCTTCTATACCCATTTTTTATTTATTTATTTCTAGATTGAAGTTATCTCTAGTATTTAATTTTTTGTTTCAAACATTTATACTGAGGTAATTGTCTCCTGATGATAACCTCCAATTCCCTCACCACTAGTCAACATCATCAAGTATATTCTGATACATACATGATTCAATGAGGTGCACCATCAAGGAGAACCTGCTTAGTGGCTTATATGGGGGGAATAATAAAGGTGACTTGGAATCTATTTTATTTATAAGGGGGAAACTATCACCAAAAAAATTTCAAGCCCTCCCCTAGTATCTCCCCTTAATGAAATTCTAAGAATGGAGGATGGTTTTGAATAATCTATGGATAAATAATATATCCTAATAATAGAGGATGATCCTTTGGTAAAAAAATTAATTGATGTTTGTATAGAATAATTACTTGTTCATCCACATGAGCATGAAATTCAGTTATCTATTTAACTCATTCTTGATGCTTGGTCTGTAGCTAACACACCATATAGAATGTAACTAGTGGAGTTGGTGGGGTCAAAGAAATAATTGCTTGACTTTTGTGGAAATGGATTTATACACCCTAGTGTTTCACCATGGATATACACTATTTATTCATGAAAAATAAGGATTGGTTTATTACATTGTACATACATTATAGGAATAAAAATGAAATTACAATAATGAATAAGTATCCTTTTCCACAAAGTAATTACTTATTTTATCAACTTTAAGAAGACAAATACATTTTAATTTTGATCATCATTATTGTTATCATAGGCTAAGGGTGAAGAAGGATGAATTAAAAAAGTTGATATTTCAAACTCAGTTTAGACATTATGAGTATATGGGAATACCCTTTTGATTAACTAATTCGACTTTTTTCCTTTATGGATCTTATGAATATATAATTCAAGTATTATCTTGATAACTTTATTGTGGTATTCATTACAGAAAACTTAATATATTCTATGAGAATTGAAGAGGATGATAGTCCTCTAAAAAATAATTTTAGATACCCTCAAAAAAAATATGGGAAATATAGTAACTGAAAATTTTGGCTCAATAAAGTATTTTTTCTTGGCCATATTGACTCTATGTATTGAATATTCATTGACACTTTAAATAAAAAGTTATTCAAAGAATGGTATACAATGGAAAACATAAGTATGAATTAAATTTTCTAGGGTTTAGTAGGTCACTATCAGTGGTTAATTAAATATTTCATTAGTATTACAACCAATCAAACAGGTAAATGCATTAAGGTATAAAACTCACATGGTTAAGGGAATGTGTGGAACATTTAAAAGTGATGATGAGAACACTGATTAATGAATCAATACAGAAATTTCCATATGGTAAGGAAGTGTTTATAATATATAATAATAAATCAAATTAAATACTTGGCAGTGTCCTTATCCAGAATGATAGTGTGGTTATCTATGCTTCAAGGAAATTTTGAATCCATGAATAGAACATTCTAACTCACGAACATGAGCAAGAAGCCATAATATTTTCTTGGAGAATATAGATACACTACCTATATAGTAAATTATATGATATATATATATATATATATGAAAAAGGATATTTAAGTATGTCTTCTTTGAGAAGGATCTCAACATAAGTAAATGAATATGGTTTGAACTACTCATGGACTATGCTTTTCTAATACACTACCATTATGGAAATAAAAATAAGGTGGATGATGCATTGTGTAAGAGGGACCATGGAATTATAATCATTGTGAGTATTTAAAATAATCCAATATATAGATATCGATTATAAATGAATATGGTGTTTTTTAGACAAGGGGATCCATTGTTACATTTCCATGAAATTTCTAAACATCTTTAATCGAAAATACAGAGAAGTAACAATAGGATGGTGATGACTTACAAATCAAGATTAAAGCAATAAATGATGAGAAATTGAAAGACTTTATCTACAATGATGGACTGTTTAAGTTCATAAAGAGTAAATGTGATCCATTCATACCATATTTTGAGATATAATTACTTGATGAAGCATATAGCTTAAGTTTCTCTATACACCATGTTAATAAAATGATGTATAGGGAGTTAAGAGAAAATTTCTTGAGGAATTATATGAAGAAAAAAATTATATGTGTTTAGATTCATAGTCTTACAATATTTATAGGCTGAAAGACAACGTCCTAAGGGAGCCATAAAAATCATCCTATACTTATATATAAGTGGGGAAATATTACAATGGAAATTTTCCTTATACTTTTGAACACTCAAAGGAAGAACGATGTTATATGGGTAATTATTGATCACCTTAATATGTTTGATGATTTAATTGTGATAAGAGAATATATACACCTTGATAACCTTGCTCGGATTTATATTATTGAAATATTAAGGGTTCATTGGGAACCTATATCAGTTGTATATGATCATGACCCTTGGTTCATATCGAAATTACAAAAGTATCTTCAAAGGTAACTCATCAATGTAACACATTTCATCACCCCCTATCATCCCCAAAATAATGATTAGTCTGGAATAACAATCTAGAAATTCTAAGACATGATGAGATATTTTTATCTTGACTTCCAAGATATTTGGGATAAATATCGACCATTGGTGGAATTTATGTACAATAATAAAATTCATTTAAGAATACAGATGGAACCATACAAGGAATCACATGGGTAGAGGTTTTGTACTTTTAACAATTTGAAAGAAGTTGATGAAACAAATCTATTTGGCCTAGATCTTATGTAGGATATGACAACTAAAGTATAGACTATTCAAGGTCATATTAAAACATACCATTATAGAAAAAAATATCTATGATGATAATTGAATTAAATATATAGAATTAAAAGTGGGGGTTAGGTATTCTTGATCTTTTCCAATTGGAATGAATTTTATGATTTATTAAAATGGATGAGTTAATACTTAGGTACATTGGATATTTTTAAATAATATAAATAATTGGATTTATATCTTACTGATTGGATATTCCACCCATTGTTTCTAAAATACATGACTTATTCCATAGTTCATTACTAATGTAATACATTCCAGATCTAATGCATGTGACCACATCTAAGGGAATACAGTTGGAGCCTAACTTATTTTAAAATGGAGAACCGTCAGTTATCTTAAAATTAGAGATAAGCTGTTTTTAAATTGGTATGGTCAATTGGTAAATGTCCTTTAGAGAAATCACTAACTAGAAGTGGGGACTTGGGAGCCTAATGATGCTATGGTGATTAAATATCCACATTTGTTCAATAGTTGATATATACCCCAATGTTTTGGAATAAATTATTGGTGGGAGGGGGGTTGTAATACAAAATATCTTATCATAGGTAAAGACCATCCCCTGAACCATCACACAATTCACACTCCAAAGAGCCTTTATTTTTTAGTATATTTAAAAGTTTAATTTATGAATTTTAGAATTTGATTTAAAAAATCATCATTTTGTAAATCTTTTTAAATATATTATCTTAATATAAAATTTTGTAATTTTTCCAAAATAGATTATTTTTAAGGGAATATTGAAAAATATAGTTTATGCCAAAACCACCAATTTTACAAATTTATAATAATTTAGTCCTAACCTAGAAGTTTATAAAACCTTTTAAATGGTCAAATATGTGTTTAATGAGTATAAATACACAATTTTTAAAAAATATTCTTAAATTATAAAACCTATGTTAATGATTTAATGAAATTAAGTAATATTTTTTAATAAAAGAAAATGATTTTGACCATTTATTTTAATAAAATATAATTTGGGTAAAATTAGGCTATGGACTTCTTTGGAAGCCACAAAACATTAAATATATGATAAAAATTATGTATGGATGTTTCCTGCATAATGGTACATTACACAACACAATAAATAATTGATCTAAAATTTGATCATTCCATAATTAAAATTTTATGACATGATTAAATAGACTAAGCAATATTGATTAGACTATGATGAAAGAAGAAGGGCTGTGAATGTTATGTTTTGGGAATTTTAGCTACACCAATTAAGATTTCCCCAAGAAATATTTTATCTTATTGCAATAAATCTGGTAGTTAGAGAAAAATGGATTGATAAACCAGCCTATTGTTATACAATAAAATATGTCACGAAATTATTTTTGAAATATTTAAAGTTTGATTTTAATTAGTGACTTGACACTCTCAAGACGTTTTGGTGATGGTTTTAAATATTAAACTACACATAAGAATTTATATGGTGAAAATGACTAAATTTTCATGACACTCAAAATTTATTATGTTTTAATGTGGATTTTATATCATTGGGAATACCTTATATCAAATATCAAGGAGTATTGATGGGTTTAGAGTGTTCATTTTTAATAAAATGTACAAAAATACGGGCTGGTTTTGATGTTTTTTAGAAATTAACATAATTTAAAGATTTTAATAGTTAAAAAATGTTTATTTTAAAAAATATGAGACCACAGGGTTTTTTTGATTTCACTAAACACATTTAAAGTTCATTTTTTATAGATTTATTATGGCGTGGAGTAATTTTATGGTTGAAATTAATTAGAATCCTGATTAATTCCTAATCTTTTATGTCAAATCTTGAAGAACCAAACCATAACATAAATATCATATTTAAAAGGTACATAACGTTTTCATGTAATAATATATTACAAATAATATTAAAATCATATGAAAGTGGGTGATAAATGGATTATTTGGTTTTCCAACTGGAACAACACAAGACACACACTCAAAACCTCACAACGATCGGTTGGAAATTATGAGAATATCAATCACATCATTCAAAAAAATAATTATAATATAAAATAATGTAATATTAATAGAATTAAATGTTTCAATACCCAAATTAATCCAAAATAGTATCTAATATAAACATTTAAACTCTCCTGACATGTGTGAAGCTCCCTCAAAACGAACACCAATCATTTTTTCCTCCATCGAGAGGATGAGGAAGCTCATGTTGAACCACGACTTCATATCATCTATACCTATGCATATAGGGAGATAAAAAAATGTATTAGGAGACTTATTTGGAACTGAAAAATAGAATCATGTTTCCTCTTGGTCTAACATACAAATGGGTCACCAAATGTGCCAATTTATAGGCAAAGTGAAAGGTGGTTTTGGGCTCCCTGATTTAGAGAAACCACATGGTGTATTGTTTTCAATGTCCATTAAGTATTATATCACATTAAAAAATAAAAAATGGTTTCAAATAATCTTTAATAAATCCATTGGAAATTTGGAATCATTGGGAGTACTACATGTCGAGATATAGATGAAATACAGAACATAACTTTGGACTTCGAACAAATTCAGTTCCATGGATAGATCAGTCTGGTCGGGACAATAGATGGATGAATTGGGATTTTATTTCTTCAAAATATTTTTATATTAATGAATTTTGGATCATAATACAAAATTTAAGAACAATTTTATATTGTAATTAATATAATTCTGTGGTAGATTTCACATATGTTTTTGTATTCTTGAATTTTTTCCCATTTTCTTCAACTTTTTCCTAGGTCCTAAAACTCACATCTAAATATAATTAAAATATATAAAAAAGGATAAAATACCTTTATCATAGTTATTATATTATAATTATTGAAACAAAAATGTATTTTAATTTGTTATAATATATTTAATTTACAAAAAAATCAGTTTAATACTGTTGCATAAGGGTGAAATAAAATAGTGAATCGCGGTGCGATCAGACCCCACACCAAAAATATTTTACTCCTGGTAAAAGTCACATTTAAAAAAATTATTCAGGGAGATATTACTAGCTTCATGAATATTTAATATTAAATGAAAATTTAATCCATTATAGTAATGTGATCAAATGTAAAATCACACCAAGGAGTTATTCTCAGTGATCATGGAAAAAGAAATGTCACCAATTGTATCAAAATGAAACTCTACAAGATGATTGATTCCAATATGAGAAAATAATTTAAAAGTTAACAATGTTAATAATTCTACATGTGTGTGTGTGTTAACACCATTTCATTCTATTCTTTTCACTTTCTATCTAGTAAATATAGGTTATTTTTAAATAATTCTTAAATGATTTTGTCCACCGAACCTGTCTCACATTATTTACAATCAAATTTCAAGACTCCCTCACATAACTATTATTTAAAATAAAACCTTAATCTCATAACCTAGATATCTCTACATGTTATACATTTCATTACTCCCCTCATTTATTATCATTGTGGTTTTTTTCTAAAGTCGAACTTTGGAACAAATCTCACACTCATCACTCAACCCCAGTTTAATCTCATCACAAAAATAACTGTAATAGTTATAACGAGATAAAATGTTGAGGAATATTGTTTCATGACATTAACAAATTAAAATACCTATTTTTAAGTTTTTTATTGATTTTCTGTTTTTAGGTCGTACAATAGTCAGATTACAGGTACACAAGCATAGATCAATCTGGTACAGTAATGGAAAATATCAGATAAGGAATGAATTTATGTAGAAATAATTTTGGCAGGATGATAAATATTAACCTTACATATATGTACCTTTTATTTATTAAGAAGAAATCAAAAATAATGGTTGGGTACAATAATGTTTGAATAAATTATGTGGCACAAATTTTCCATAAACTACTCACATAAAGGTTATCATTCTTCTCAACGGTTTGAATGTGATGCAACCATTTATATTAGTGAAAAAAAATTATATAAAAATTCAAACCATAATGTTAAATTAGTTCTAAATCACACAATCCATTAGTCAAATGAATTTTAAAAAAAACATAAAATAGGGAAATTCCTCACACATTTTCAAGAACATCTATGATTACGTGGGAATAAAAATAGAACATTCCCACACAAAGTGAGGTGGAAAAGAGGGGGAAATGGGATTGTGAGTAAAAATACTATATAGTAAGTGAAAAATATAAATGGAATAAATATAATGAAAATTACTAACAACCCCAGGAATGTATCCATCCCCCCATACTTTGAATTTGTAGTTTCCTCATTGTAATAAATGATAATGTGGGAATGAACGATAAAACCGTGGAGGTGTTATTTATAGGTTGTATCATGAACAAGGAGTTCCTCCATCGGGGGCTCAGAAATGGCTTTGTAAAAGTGAATCGCCTTTTTCCCATTGATAGTGATGGGTTTTTTTGTTTCTTCATTTTAAAACTAAATAGCATAAAATAGATAAACATTAATAATAGTGTATGGTCCAAACCTGTTTTAATGATGTTTAAATGGATGAAACATCATCCTTGAATTAAAAAGAGGACCTTCTACCCAATATGGAATTTATTATGAAGGATGAGATGGTCATGGTCACCATTGGTTCCCTATTTATAAATCTGGGTGTTCTCATATGAGTCTCATAATTTTATCCAGCTTTTGGATCTGTAATTTCATTAGATCACCTATACTAGAAAGAATATAATTTTATTTTTTAATGGACCAGTAGTCCAGTTCTCTATCTCAATAAGGATGTGAAAACTATTTCCAAAAACTAAATGATATGGTGACATGCCAATGGGAGTTTTGAAGGTACTGAGGTAATACCATAATGAATCACCGAGTTTTAGAATACAATATTTTCTATTGGGTTGTAACATTTTTTTCAATAATTTGTTTTTCCTCTCTATTGGAAACCACATATTGAAAATTGGTTTGGGGGTGATATGCAGTAGAAACTTGATGGAAAATCCAATAATGATGCAAAATCCTTTAGTTTCATAAATAACAACCCTTGTCACTGATGATGAAACTATTTAATCCAAACCTAAAGAAAATTTGGTTCATTCAAATTCCACAACATTTTTGGAATCATCTGTCATCATGGATCATGCCAATAACCATTTTTACCCATAATCAACTAGCAAAAGAATTTACAAGTTACCAAATTAATTAGGGAATGATCCCATAAATTTAATTACAAAAACATACAAAATTTCATGAAATAAAGAGGGTTGGTGTGGTATTTTATTTCTTTTAGAGACATTCCATATTATTTTACACTGATGAACATATTAATAAAAAACATGGGAATCCTAAAATAGTGTCAGCCAAAAGGGACCAAAATCATTGACCATGTAAGTAGTTCATTGGGGAATAATGTGGACCCCACAAGCTATAGTTTGAATGAACCTAAGGATAGACTGGAAAATTTTATCAAGAATAAAATTCCTAAGTAATTGATCACTACATGCATTCCAATGTTACAGTCCATCCTAAATATTCAAATGAGACTCATGTTTTACATGGTCAATTAGGTTTTAGTTTAATTAAATAGTAATGAATGATTCTACCAAAAAAATTACAATTATGTTATACCATGGAATATTATCTTGCACTCAGTATAATTTCTCATCAGGAAACATTTCATTTATGTGAATATAGGGGGATGATTCAATGTCCAAGGATTGGAGGATCCTTCTGATATGGTCAGCCACCACATTCTTTGCTCATTTTTTATCCCTAATTTTATATATTAAATTATTCAATGAGGAGCATCCAATGAATGATACATGGTATGGATTCCAATTTCTTAGGAAGATACTAAATTGTTGCATGGTTTGAGAACACAATGAATTTGGACCCTAAAAGGTATGACCAGAATTTATGCAAGGAAAAAATGGAATGAAATTATTTTATAGTTGTGGTGTATTTTTCCTGGGCAGTGTCTAGTGTGCATAAAGCATTGGCTATGGAATGTGGAGCTCGATCGACCCTTTTTTATAAGACTACCCCAACTGCATGGTTAGAGTAATCACACATGATCTCAAATGGTAAATCCCACTAAGGTGGATGGATTATTGGGTGTGACTTGTGACTCCATTCCAGTTTACTAAAATATTGCTCA
Source organism: Viscum album (assembly GCA_963277665.1). Classification (NCBI taxonomy): domain Eukaryota; kingdom Viridiplantae; phylum Streptophyta; class Magnoliopsida; order Santalales; family Viscaceae; genus Viscum; species Viscum album. Next base: position 1,562,063,975 of record OY728156.1, read on the forward strand.
AATACGTTATCAAAAAAAATATTTTTATTTTTAGAGTAATTAGAAGAGGGGGAGTGCAAGATTACAAATGACACAAATGAAACAGTGGTAAAATCTAGGAAAAACAAAGAAATACCACATATCCATCACATTTTGGTGGGGCATGTTAGGGAAGAAACGACATCTACTTTTGTTTTATCTACTTTGATATCGTACCTAGAATTTACATTCCTAGTTACTATACCTTTTCACACCATGAAATCGAATTTCTAGTAATTTTGTACAAGATTTATTTCAATACAACGATATAATATAAGACCAATACTATTCAAACATTCATTAAAAAGGGGTCCAGAAATAGTGAAATGATTAATGAATAATTCCTTGAAATCCTCCAAGTAATATGAAAAATATTAAATATGCATCATTGGAAAGTACCCAGACCATTGCACAGAACAAATGGTATCCTTCTATATGAAAATATGATAATGGGTAAAGTAATGGTTTTATGTTCATGGTTTTTAGGGGTGATCTGGATATGAATGTATCCAGAATACCCATCAAGGAAATAGTAGTTGGACTTCCCCACTAGCATCTCTATTATTTGGTCAATTAATTGTAATGGGAAATGGTCCTTACTAGTGTTCCTGATTATTCAACAATAGTTTATACAGACACACTATCTATTCTTCACATTGGTTGGATCCAATTATGTATTCTCATTTTTAATTACTATAAGACCTGATTTCATGGGAACTACCTATACTGTACTGATCCATTGGTTGTCATAGATGGGGTTAATGATTCTAGCAGCCTATAATTTTGTTACATCCATTTTAATAATATCTAGGAGGCTTTTGTTCAATAGATATTGTTCCTACCTCACTGGTTTATCCTCATCATTTAATAATATATGATGCATGAAGATTTATGGGCTAATACTAGGAATGTTTGTATGTGACCATCAAAATTAATATTTATACTCCCTCTAATGTTCAATTAGTTAAAATTCATGATCTAGAGGGAGAGAATTATCAATGATGACAGGAATCTTTTTTCCATTATCAAGATATGAATATTTCAGCTTTTAAGGTAGTCGTTTATGTTCTAATTCAGGGGGATTTTGGATTTATGGGAGTGAATGTGGAAGTGAGAGGTCAATGATCTCATCGAACTAATCAATGGTAACAATCTTAGATAAGTAATGAGCTTTTACATGCTTGTAAATATCATCGATGCTATTGGGATTCTCATTTCTCAAGAAACCATCAATTAACGAACTTGCATGAATTTTTTCTAGAGCACTACAATATTTAATGCATGATTAATTTACTAGAATTTATATCATAGTTGAAAATCATAAAGGGGATTAGGGGAATGAAATGTTTTCATTTTCAAGGGAAGGGAGTACCTCAAATGAATTAACTGAAAGTGAAGAATGTTCTTCTGAGGGGTGCCTCATGGAATAAAGGATGTTGAAGTTGACAATTTCACCACCAAAACCCATAGATAATGTACCATTGTGGATATTATTTATGGTTTTGGAAGTATTCAATAATGATCTCCCCAATATAATTGGGGAATTTGCATTAATCTTATGATCTTCTAATTAAAGCACATAAAAGTTAGCAGGGAAAATTAAAATATTCACCCTCACAACAGAATCCTCTAGCGCACTAGTGGGTTGTGTGGTACTCTAGTTTTCTAGTTGAACAAAAATTCCTATGGGATTCAATTCCCAGACCATCAGTTAAGAGAATATGGAGTGATGCTTCACATTTATAGAAGCCAAGAAATAAAGAATAACATTTGAAAATGAAAGCTACCCTATGGTTCACTAAATCAATAATGTTACATGATCATTGCATTTTGTTGGAAGTGGTGGATTAATCCATTATGAGACATTCCTCCCAAATATCACCTTTTCATCATGTTGTATTCGACTTCGATGTGTATACATCTCCTTGAGAAACATTGTGTATCGTGGAATTCGGTGGATGAAATCAATCAAGGGAATGTTAAATATCGCTTTTTTCAAAGGTTCCACGATTTATTTTTCAATCTCAGTATCTTTTTATTTTCTTTGTTGGGTGTCCCTTTTGGGAAATAAAATAGAATTGGTTTTTCTTGATGGTTCATCAAAAGAAACATTATTTTCTTGGCATGGATTCTCTCACGATAAGGTTTTTCTTTATTTAGACCATTTTTAGATGTTGGGATGGTGGTTTCCTTAGGAGGGGATGACTATAATGGAGATATAATTTGGATTTTAAGTTGTGTTCCACTACTAAGGGAGATGTAACTGACATTTCCATTATCCCTACAGTTAACTAGTGGTTGAAAGGGTAGTTTACCCAATACAATATTTTGGTCTTCCCCCACCGAGTTATTGAGTTGGTATAATTTTCTTTTAGGTCTTGTAAGATATCTTGGGTGATTCATTGAAATTGGATATTTATTATCCATTTTTTTCATCATTTATTCTAATATTGGATCATGTTTTGGATGGGGTTACTGGAAATTCCTTTTTGGTGTTTGAGGATTTCTTAATGGTGGTGGAGGTTGAATGATCTTCCTCAGGTGGATCTATGATTTTTTTGGGATGGTTTGAATACACCCTTTCCTATAATATTTGTTTTCTTTCAACTATGGGTTGGATGGATAGTATGGTTCCTGCCTAATGGTTTTGTTTTAGGGGAGGCCTGGAAAGATTTCCTCATAACTCTAAGAAGTATTTCTCAATTGAGGGAATTGGAAAAAATAATGGGAGTTAGAATAATAGATACCACAATGTATTTTATGAGGATATTGGGATTTCCCTTGGGAATAAGAATGTTTTCTAATCAGTGTACTTAAGTCTTCAAACTTCATGTCCACATTCTTCTCAAACTCAGAACTTTTCACCTCATGGACACCTTGAATTGGTACACTAGACCTTGATCTAAATTGTTGAGTGTTTTGAGCCATGTTCTGAATGAGGTTTCTCATAGTGATTGGGGATTTATTAACTAGTTCACCTCCAACAGAAGCATCAATCATGATTAGAACAATATGAATTAAATCTTCATAAAAACATTTTATTAAAATTTATCACTTATTTAGTGGTGTGGGAAACATGAAAAAATCCTTTTAAATAATTACAATAATTCATGATGTGTTTCCCCTTGTGATTATATCATACCACAAATTTATTTCCTTATAGGTGCAATTCGAGAGTATGGGAAGTATTTTTCATGAAAATAGTGTTTCATGTCCACCCAACCACTATTAAAAGAATTAACATAATACAACCAATCTTTTGTGATGTCTTCTAATGAGAAAGGTATTTCCATAATATTTACTTTTTACTAATCTATATTTTCTTGTTTTATTGTTGAAAACATTGTATGAAATTATATTAAGTTCATATGTGGATCTTATCCTGCGAGTTGATGGAATCGTGGTAATATGTGAATTAAACTGGATTAAAGTCCAAAATTTGGTGCCTCGCCTGGTATTTGAAAGTATGTAGGATGAATATCGACATTAGTCTGGGTTAGTTATTTCAATTTTTGGTTATTTTCAGCTATATTATGCAGGTTTATTTATGTCATGATTTTGGTTTTGAACAAATAAGAATATGTATCAAGAAGTGTGTTGATGTTTTGTGTATCCTCATTCAAAGGATAGTTCGGTGATTCTTGGTGATGTTGACAGAAGATCCTAATTAGTCAATTTTTGAAAGGAATTAGTTACTTTTATGAATATCCTATCATGCATAAGTCCTAAAAATGAATAATTTATAAATTAACATAAAAAATGTCGGTAGTAAATAAGAGAACAAATTGTTACAAAATAGATGTAGTTTTTTATAAAAAACACTAAAAACAAAAGCACTCCCTAGTAATGGTTCCACAAATTGACCTCATTTTCATGACACATAGAATTTATTATGATTAAAATATTATTTTATAGCCTAGGGTATCACATATGTCATATCTCATGGACTTTTGATGGATTTATAGTGTTCATTTTTATTAAAAATTACTAATATAGGGGGGTGGTTTTTAAAATAGTTTTATGAAAATAACTTAATTTAAAGAGTTTAATAGTTGAAAAACCAAGTGAATTTTAAAAAATATGAGACAAAGGTATTTTTTTATTTCACTAAAAACACTTCCATTTCATTTTTCTTAGAGATTTATTCAGGTTTAGTGTGATTATTTGGTTGAAATTAACTCGAATCCCCATTAATTAAGAAGCTTTTATATCAATTCTTGAAGAACCAAACCTTTAAATAAAAATAATTTTTCCAAGTATCAAAAATTATTCATGGAATAATACAATAAAAATAATATCTAAATATCAAGATATTGGGTGATAGAAGGATTATAGTGTTTTCCAATCCAAATAACACATGTCACACCATCAAAACCCCACATCGATAGGTTGGAAAATAAGAGCATATCAATCATATGCATAAAAACATGTAATCAAACATGAAATAATGTATGATACATGGAATTAAATGGTTTAACTCCCAAATTAATCCAAAAATTATCTAATATAAACATTTTAAATTCCTTGACATGTGTGTATCTCCCTCACAATGAAGGCACGCCGTTTAGACCTCCACGGAGAGAAGGAGGAAGCTCGTGTAGAACTCTAACATTATCTAAGATCTCCATATGAGGATATAGATATCTAGAACCTACCAAGGGGTCATGGGATTCCATTATAACTCTATAATATTATCACCTTGAATCCTGGTCTAACTTAGAAATGGGGTTCCCAAGGTGACATTTTATAGGCAATGTATAAGGTGGTTTTGGGCACTTCATTTAGAGAAACCACATGGACCATAGTATTCAGTGGTCTAAAAGACTTCAATAACTTTTGAAAAAACTAAAAAGTTATTTAAACACATATTGAAAGAATCAACTAAAAAATTGGCATCATTTGGACCACTATAGTATGAGATATGGATAAAATAGATAATTTTTTTTACATCATACTGAATTGGATCCTTGGAATGATTAGTTCATTTTGGCTACCGGATAGGCCAATTGGGCTTGGGTATGTTTAGAAAAATTGTATCACAATGAATTTTGGATCAGAACGAAAAATATCATCTTAATTGGATGCAAGGATTAGTATATGTTTTTGGATGAGTGAACATATGTTCATAGATTCCTATAAAATTTGGTCTATTTTCCTCAACATTGTCACGGGACCTCCAAATAAACTCCAACTGCAATGAAAACATAAAAAATTCAAATAAAACTTTCTTTTAGTGATAAAAAATAAATTATTTAATCAATCTTGAAGTGAATTTTTTTAATTTTTTGTTAATTTAGAAACAAAATCAGTTTAATAGAGTGTTGTAAGGGTGAAATAAAACAGTGAATCACAGAATGATCTTGAGATATACCTAGAATCAATTCAACAGACAGATTTTGGGTAGAGGATGTTTAGGGTAGTTGAAAATTTTGAATTTTAATTTGGAATGGATAGATCTCGAATTCAATAAGACCTATTATATAAGAGGATCAATATATTTCTGAGTTGGATTTTAGGAAGAATAAAATAAGGGAGAATAGGTTGTGGATGTCATTGGATATCAAATATTGAGAGGTGAGTGGAGGATAGATTTAAAAACATTAAGGATTAAGATTTTATGTAAAGAGTCATTGAATAAATTAGTGGTTTTTGGGAAGTATAAATTAGAGAATCATAGAGAACATCCATTTATATTTAATGTTATATATTTTATGATCATATTTTTCAGTTAGTTGAGCATGTCAACATTTTCTCTTTGTGTAACCCTCTTAGAAAAATATGAGTGGAAGAGGAAATGGACATTTAAATTAGACAAGAAATAATATATTTTGACTGACTTCATTAAAAACCACTAGAGTAGTGATTATTTTTCATATCAAAAAAATCATTTATAAGTGCTTCGTGGATGTATCCATATGTGGGTAGGCAAAGTAAAATATTTGGGTTCTTTATTTGTTTTTTATTTTTTTGATTATGTATTTCAAAATATAGGGATGTGATTCAATAAATATTTATATAAGAATAAATTTCAAGAAACCCTAATTCACCCCCCATTCTGGGTTCATTATGGGGCCTCAGGAAATTAAAAATGGTATCAAACCCATAGGTTATTTTCTAGTGAATTTGTTAGAAGAAATTTTTGACCCAAATATTATTTTGAATATGAAGGGAGTTGTCCAATTTGATGGATACAATTATTAGGTATGGAATAATATAATGAGTTTCCATTTATGATTTCTTTTGAAAAATGTTTACATGAGAATAATTCATGGAATTTAATTTCTCTATTTACCGATGTGTTAATGATGAAAATATAAAATAAATAATGGTGACATGAAGGCTTTAAAAACCGTGAATGGTTCATTTTTTAGTCATATGAACATTAAAGTGATGATTTTTATGAAACTCAACTGATTTTGGTACCATCTTTTTAATATATAAGAAGGTGATGGGAAATTTAAATATACAAATCATTAGGTTTAACATAACATATTTAATGATTTGAAGATGAGTTCAAGTGAAAATGTTGATATTTTCTTCAAATATTTTGTTGAAGTTATTGAATATATCTGTGGACCTGGTTTTGAGATAAATATGTAATATAGTAAAGAACATATTTTTTATATTACCACCAATTTATAATCAAATGGTTTCAGTGCTAAAATAGTTAAATATTATCGAATTATTTGTTGATTATCTAATCAAAAAATGTTTTACATGTGATGTGAGATTAAAGAATGAAATTTCCTTGGAAAACTTTTAAAAATAAATGGAATTAAAAGATGTATAAATGAATGATATTCTGGATAGTAAAATTTAAGAATATGTTAGTTAATATTTCTTATCTCTTATGTAGAGGAAGTTTATGAGAGGAAAAGGAAGATTCAATTGAATGAAACCTTTATCCTTTTTCACTATGTAAAAGTTGGAAACCTCACTACATGGTGTAAAAAAATTATGATGGAGAGGATAGTGAGATAAAATTCACTCAAAACCATGTAAGAAGTTATCCCATAGCAGGATCTTTAATTCACGAAATAGAAGTGGAAAGAAACTTCAGAGAGAGGTACTAGTAATAAAAGAATAAGATGAATATGATTCCGAAGAAGATCTTTTAGAAGGTGATTAAATGAATTTTATATCCCTCATATAAGAATCTATATTGGATATAGTAAATAAATTAAAATATGAATTAAAAGAGAATGATCAACCAGAGTTAGATTTTTTTATCTATTAGTAATATTATAAATGGATGTTGACGACCTATGCCTACAAAGAAATATGAATTAAAAAATTGGATAATTTTTTAAAGAATACTAAATTTATGTTAATGATATAGAATCAAAAATTTATTTTGTAGATAATGTTTTCAAAGAATATGAAAATTATCGATTGAAATGTGAAGAATAATTAAACTACCATCCAAAGATTATAGAACTTACTAAGATCATTACTGATTTCAATATGTCTATCAAGGATTTGACTAAGAATATCGAGACACTATAATAGGAAGATTATTTTATCAAAAATAATTTTGAGTTCAAAATAAAATTAGATACCTTAAAGAAGAATCTATAGTGTATAAATATCTTAGTATAATTACTAATGGAATAGGATGAACGAGTCACAAGATCCTTTAAGGATGTTTTGAGTGATCAAAGACCTAACTGGATTGGTAAAATTTTTCATTGATATAATTATAAATCATCAAAAACAAAGACTAAACATGTGAGGTGTGAAGTGAAATAAAATAACGGAAAAACTTATTAATCATCAAGAATTTATCAACAACCAAGATGTTAATAAAAATAGTGGACATGTGAATATATTATAGAAACAATATATTTCATTTAGTGAAGTGACAATTTTATGGCTACTTGTTCTACATTGTGTCTTATAATGATGAAGTAAAGAGGTATTTGAAATTAGAAGAAATTGGAAGTTATCATAGGGGAATTGAAACATATCTTTATTCTCAAAATTGAATTTTTTTATGGATATTATTTCAATTTATCAAATATTGATCATAAATATATTGAATATATAAAAATAAATGGAATCATTTTCCTTATAAAAGGAAGAAGATAAGATGTAATTCAAACAAATTCAATTCCATTGAAAATTTAAATTTTCCAATTGGAGTATGAATAATATTACATAATTTCTTGAGTTAATGAACATTTTTGGAAATCTCATCTTCCATTAGATTGTGGGATATCGTATAAATATAGGAATATAATGATAAATTAGAAACCTAATCATTCTAATAAAGATTTAAAAGTTATGAAAAATATTATCATGTGGATTATTGAATGTGGGTAATCAAACCACATGATTGGTAACTTGAATCTTCTAAAATGTTCGAAAGGAAGAGTTTAAGGAATTTTTTGTCTTCGAAACTATGGTGCTATAATGATTGAAGAAAGTGGTAAATCCTTTTTCATTAGAGGTGAGTTGAATAATATATAAGATCTATTTTTTATGGTCCTCGATTAAATTCGTTGAGTGTGAGTTTGTTAATTGAGTCGAAATTAGATGTAAAAGTCAACTGAAGAAGAGGTTGTATCCAGAAAGAGGCCTAAAAATCTATTATGGAAATATGGATAATGAATATGAATTTATATCATGTGGATAGATAGTGGAATACATGTATTTTTACAATATAAAATGAAAAATAATTTGTGAAATTGGAGGTTTGATCACATTCATCAACTGAGTATAGAGAAAATATTAATGTAAAATGCTATTGTGTGTGTTATTTTTCTAAAGGGAAATATAGAAATATTTTCTGATGAATTATTGAGGGGAAAGATAGTGATAAAAACAAAAAATCAATGAAGGCGCAAGATTTAAATTTACTAAATCTAGTCCAAACCGGTGTAGGTGGTCTAATAAATAAATTCTGAACTCATGGTGAGAGATAAGTCATTTTATTTTTTGATGAATACAATAGGATGTGATGTTTTATATTTATCCAGCCTAAGAAAGAAGTTTAGGAATTTATTAAAAGTATCTAAAAAATATTTTATAATGAAAGTGTAATAAAAATGAATATTATATGGTTGGATAATGGAACCATATAAACATCTATTAAAGTGTACAATTATATAGAGAAACTTAGAATGAAGAATAAATTTTTAATATTACAGAATCTATAACTAAATTGTTTTTTGAAATGAAGAACCACATGGAAAATAATATGGCCAAGAATCTTTTGATTGAAAGTGGAATCTTCTACTAGTATTAGAAAAGAGTTCTAAAAGTGGATGTGCACATGTAAAATGGATAATTTCATAGTACTAGAGAATAAGTGATGTTATAAAAAATGTGGAATGGTATAAAAATATCATTGAAATGTCTCAATGTATTTTCAAGTAAATGTTTCATTTAGAGTAATAAGGAAAATAACGGAAATTTTAGTGATACGACAGATGAAGGATTATTTTTAGGCAACCCATAAAAGATTTTAGCCTATTAATGTTTCATTAAAAGGATATATAAAATTGATTAATTTAATTATCTAAATGTTTCTAAATATAAATCTAAATAAAATTTTAGAATTTATGTACCGAAATAACTGAGTGAAGAAGAATAGATGAATTAAGATTTAGAAGAATCATAATATCCTAAAATTTATCATGATTCTAAAGTTGAATCTGATGATTATAATGGTGAAAAATAAAGTCACCCCTTAACTAAAAAAAGAATAAAATTATATAAAGTTAATTCAAAAGTCCCCGATATGTTCCAAGGTTCACCTAATCTTCCAATATCGGTATTGGAATTAAATCATGCTTAGAATCCCTTCAATATAACATTGGTGGATTGATTTTTCACCACATTCCTTCAGTTGATACATTTGATCATTTTGTTTATTGGATCCTAGGATTTACAAGATCGAGTGGTGGTGGGGATTCCTGACAAAAAGCATATAATGATCAGATTTGTGTCGATGGATGATCTTATTACCGCATGGTGCAAGGTTCATCATAAATGAAATGAGGTTTTCTTATATCTTCTTAGGTGGACCTTAGATTTCCATATGAAGAGTGACACGATGACTGTAGCGATATGGGTACTTTTCCCAATATCACCCATCCCTTTTAAAACCCTTCTGTTTTGTGGTTACATGGAAAACTAGTTGGTTGCTAATTAGGCTCTGACAGTAGAATAGAGTCTATGAGACATCATATTTTTTCCCGCATATTTATAGAGGTAGATGTTTCAAATGTTCTGGTGGACTGGGTGTGGAGAATCGTTGGAGAAGAACTACTGAAGAAACAAGTAGTTGAATTTGAATCGTGGACTGACCATTTTTAATACTGCGGGCGGCTAGGTCACCATGACACTATCTGTCATAATGGGTGTCAGTTCAAATAGTTGTATCCTTATGGGAATGATCAGATTGCATAGGAGGTAATAATAGAGTCTGTAACACATGGGACGATAGTTGAATTTGAGGGTCGAGGTCTCACCGACCCCGTTATGGACCTGCCTTCTCGAGTTGAAGATCTCGCATTTGCTGAACCAAGGGTCACTGATATATTCACATGTCTGAAGAATTACCAGGCTATTCCATAGCTCTAGGGGCATTCTCCTTCTGTGAATTTAGTGGTGGGGAGTGACCCTATCTCTTATGAAGGGGTTATGCATTCTGGCTGTGTAAATCCTCCTACAGTGGTGAATCAAATCCCAATGAAGGGTGTGTCAACTGTAAGAAAGGGGTGCGGGTCACTAGAGTATTGAATGCATTATGAAAAAGAACATAGGAGGAGTCCATGGTGAAACAACCCATCTATTAAGTTAAGTAATAAGTTCTATGGGTTAGATGAAGAAGAGTCCAACTAGAAACCATGCCCGTTCTAGGGGCGAGAGCTACATGCATTAGTGGAAGTGAATACAACCATTGTATCTGAGGCTAATCACGAGGAAGAGATCTCTATTCAAGATTGTGTGGAGGGAACTCAATTCAGAGTGATCCATATCCCAAGGATGAAGAAGGGTCTCAAGGAGACTCGTGATGGAGGGGGGTGAATTGTGGTTGAGGGGAAGAAAGCTAATTGTAGGAAGGACAGTTCTCATCTTCCGAAGCCGATAGAGACAAGGTCGGCTAGTAGGGAAAAGGTGATGGATGATGAAACTACATATCAGGTTTAGTAATGTAAAAAGGATATGGTTCTTCAAAATGTAAAACAAAAAATTGTGAGTATAGATCCTAAAATTCAACAGTAGGGGGATGAATCTGGAATGGTGGATGTGGAAAATGGGAAGGAATATCCAGAGCTCTTTATCTCATCAAATGAAGAAATGCAGGAAGTGTCCATTAAGCTCAAGGCCTCAGATGAGGAGAAGAACAAAATCTTATAAAGATACCATAAATGTAATTTCAGCAAAGACCAAAGGGACTAGATCTAAAAACAAGTCCTTTTTTTAGTATGTGTCTTCAACGAAAGGAAAATTTACACAGAGGAGTACATACAAATAAGGGAAAAGTTTGTAAATTTTATTGAAGACCTTTTCAAAGATAACCGAGATACAAAGGCCCACTCTGTTCATTGGGGGCTATATCGAGTAAGCAATTCCAATCTTTTTAGTCTCAATATTAATGACTTTGTTGTTTCTTACTATGCCTAAAGATTTCGGACATGACTTTTATGGTTTCCACTTTTCCTAAAAAGTTCTTTTTGGAAATAAAAATTTAATCCTAGTCGTATGGGATCTTTTAGATAGACGTAGAAATCACAATGTTAATGGTATAACGTGTGTATTTAAAAAACATGATGAACATGGAATAGTGATCCCGAATAAGGAAATACTGGTGTGTAAACGATATTATCACATTTAAGGACTTGATGTTAAGGATACATTTTCAGTAGTGGAAATAATTAAATAAATTTTACTTTTCCAAGTATTATTTGTTAAAAGTATGTTCAAATTTTATCAAATGAATGTGAAAATGGTATTTGTGAATGAATATTTTAAGAAAGAAATATAAATCGAACAACTAGTAGTATTTCATATTGTAGGTGATGATTTAAATGATTATAGATTGTAAAATGAATTGTATAGACTTATGAAATCACCTCATGGTTGACATGAAGGGATGTACATTTATCTGATAAATAAGGATTTCATGATAGAGGGTATTATCACAACCTCTATGTTAATGTCTTAGGTGAATAGAAACTCACTAAGATGGTATATGTGAAGGATATCATTTTTGTTGGAAACAATAATAATTCCATAGATAATTTTTTATAATTGATGTATTAATAATTTTAAATCTTACAGAATGGAGATGGGAATTGCATTCTTAGGGAATAAGTGCATAAAAATATTCCAATCAAATTCATCTCATAGGTGAAATATGAATGAGAGTTGTTAATGATTTTTTAATGGAATAAGGAAGACCATTTTCAAATCCAATAGTAATAGAAATGTTGGTTAAAAATCATGTGGATAACAAAAGAGTAGACTCAACATTGTATAGAAGAATTATAATAATTTTTTTATATCCCAAAAAAATAAAGTCGGATATCTTTTTTTCTACCTGTTTGGAAGCATGATTATAATGTTGTGCAAAAGAAGAACTTCTCTATTCTATAAATAGGACAATGAGGTACATTATAAACTATGGTTCATTTTACATGGATATAAAATATAAATATTTAATAGAATATTTAGATGTGTACTAGGATGAAGATGTTATTGATAAAAAACATAGTGTACGATCCATATACATCAATAGAAATTGTGTTGGATCACTAATTAAGAAGTTGGATAGTGTATCCTTGTTCACAACTGAGGTAGAATATATTTATGTTACCAAGGAGTGTATATAAATGATGTGAACTATGTAGAAATTGGATGATCATAGGAAAGAGGTGAGACACATGATTAAGATTTAGTATGAAAACAAGAGTTTCATCTTGTTAACAAATAACCCAATAAAAAACCCTCTCATGAAACATACTGAGATCAATTAGAAAATTATAAAGGAAGCAGGAAAACACATTATGAAATTTCACTTTTTTGGAACTAAATAATAGTGAATGATGTATTTACCAAAACCATTGGCTACAATTGTGTTTGGAAAACATTGGTTTAACATCAGAGTTCAACCAATTACCTAAACATAAAGAGGTTTGAAAACCCCTTTACCAAGTATACTCAATTCTATACTTAGATATGGTGTTTTATTTCATGTTTCTATCATTTTTTAGGTGTAAGAAGATACGGGGAGACACAATACATTGGGAACTAGAAATAAAATGTAGGTTATATCTAAACTAAAGGAAAACATTAAAGTAATTTAAATACTTTTATTTACTGTAATGGAATTCATATTACATAGGCATAGAGAATTTTTTAATGGATATGTCCTTAAGAAAGAAAAGTGAATGAGTTTCATGAATGTTTGTCTGTGATTAGATTTAGAAAATGAGAAACCCTTTGAATTTTAACTTAAATGGAGGAAAATGACAATATTTAAAGGGTCATAGTATAATGTTATCATAAAAGAGAATATTGTACTTTGTCATACTGATTCCACATGGCTGGATAGAAGGATTGATTAAAATTTTGATTAAAAATACAAAGGATAATGTTACAACCACAAGGATATATTGATATATTTATTGCTAATTGTATATAAATTGGAATCCATTTAATGTTTTGTATCATTAGATTTTGGATAATGTTAGGTTTCTTAAATGGTGGAGAGGGAATTAATGTTACAAGAACAAATCATTGTGAAACAATAGGGATCATGCATAAATGAATTTAAATGTTAGAATAAACATATACTCCTAAAGTTGCATCTGAGTACTCTATTGTTTTCAAAATATGTGAGAGATATGGTCATTCCACATTGTACTTTTCTCATACTCACATAGATAATACATTAGATTAATCTATTAATTTCTAAATATATTGAAGACGATTTTTTTACACCACAATTGTCTAGCATGAAATTAAACCTCTTGAACTATATGAGATTAATCAAAACCCGGAATGGAGGATTCATCTGTGAAGTTTGATGTCACACAATCAAAAATATATGATCTATAATTTAATAAATATGAAATTAAATGGTAACACCATGATTAATGTGACTGAACCACAATTATTAGACCATGAAGAAATAAGAAAATCCATGAATGTTATGTTCCGGTCTTTTTAGGAAAATAAATTAAGATTGTTCCATAAAACATTTAATCACACAACAATGCATAAGGTTGTTGGTGAAAAACTAATAGATAAACCAACATTTCACACTACAATATGAGATTATATTCGATGATTGATTATATCTGGATAATTAAAATAGAATTGGTAAATTATCACTCTCAATAAGGTTTAGTTGTTTTTTGGATGACCATTAACAATACATATGTATTTTTATGGTTGAGATCAACCTAGAAATAATTAAATGGATGGATTTAAGATGGATTAATATTAAGGTAGTCTATAAATTTTTATTATAATATGTATTTTAAATGGATTATTCATGATGAAATGAGTTCCAATTGTTAAGAAAACATGAATATTTTTTATAGAGGGTGTAATTAATAAGAAAATAAGAATGAAAAGGCTTTATATGTTATTGTATATCCAAAATTGATAAGTGAGTTATAGATGGATTAAATTCCATTAATGATCAAGTTTGGAATTTAAGAGTTGTTTTATGTATCAACAAAGATAAGGATGTATAGATCATATCATCCAAGAGAACACCCATTATTTCTTGGTGTGTTATATATAATTGTAATTATTTTGAGTTTGACTGGCATTTCATCATTATAAATTTCCGAAACCCTCTTGTAAAGTAGTGAGAAAAAGAGAGGAAGAGGACATGGAAAATGATTGATAAATTATCTTGTCCTAAATATTATAATAACGAACTAGTGGAGTAGTTATTATTTATAATTTCAACACATCATATATTATTGATCCTTGGATGTATCAGAGTGAAGGTGAACCAAGAAAAATCTTTTTGTTCATTCTTTTTTGATTTTCTACATTTGGTCATTATTGTGTGTGGTCATTAGATTAGATTAAAGGTGTATTTTCGAATGCATATATAAAATCTAATGTGATCGAGATAATAAGAAATATCTAGAAACCCTAATATAACCCATCTTAGAGTGTATTGTGGGACCTAAATCTTTAATAGAAGCATATAAATCGAGGGGTTATGAACTCTATATTCCACATAGAGACCCACTTCTTATCTAGATCAAGAGAGTAATGAATCCATGTACAAAATGACTAAAATGAATGAACTATTCCCTCAATATTAGTCAGGGTAAAAACTCTATAATGTAAGTGGGGGACCCAATCCTCAACATCATCACATTTCTAAGCGGCAATAGACCCTATAAAATATATAAGGGTCCCTCTCATCATTGAAGAATGATTAATAAGGGGGTAAAAAATCTTATGCCTATACTAAGAAATCATGCATATTAGATTCATTTTTACAATTCCACTGCTATTCTGGGAAAATTTATAATCATATATATACTAGAATATTGAATCAATTTTATAATATCACATTATATTTTGTAGCCCCTTTCTCACATTATCCACAAAATGTCAATTATGCACTTGTAACGAATAAATTATCACGAGTAAGTCGATATCATTATCATACTATGATATCATTATAAGTTGGATATCACGTTAGTAAAAAAATTCACTTGATACTATAATATACGTTAACTAACATAATTATACCCTCTAAATAATTCCCAAAGTACACAAATTAGTCAATATTTTATCATTGTCATTTTTTTGGAATTCATTAGTTTCCATAGACTAACTAGGTTCCTTGGCCTGACAACTAGACTTAGGAAACTTAAGAAACATCACCCAAATTTCCTGAACCATCATCATATGAAACCTATCTCCTCACTCTATCTGAAAGATATACCCACTATTATACAACTCTAATGTGACCTGACCCACACAAGCCAAGCTCCGACAAGTGGGTATACTTAGTTCGCCAACCCAATCATGCCTCCAATATGGAAAGGGATGGTGATATGCATCATGAATGTATAATAAAAATGAGATTCCATAGCCTAATGAGAACCTTTAATATCCACACATCAAAAATAATGTAATACAATGAAAACCGGTAATATAATAAAAGGTACACTGGCCAAAGTGGAATAATTTATATATATTAAAACACTAATAAACCAAAGATAAAAAAATATATAGAATTAGGATTCAATGTACATGGGGAAAACAAGGATGCATCATCCACCATTAACAAGGGAAGTGGATCTCTACTCCATTGGGACCCATCAGTCAAACACCACCACTAGGAACCTCTACCAAGCATCACCAAGGAACCTCTCTTCTCTTAGCACATAATCCAAAATCCCTCATAACAAATTAATTATTTAAATAGATAGAGAACCATGAGGTTTGAAATCCCATGTAGGGGTGAGTATCAAAATACCCAGTATGGGACCTCAAAAAAATGGAAAGAACAAGTAGTTATACAACTCAAGACATGTATATAAGAAGGATAAAAGAGAGATAAATGCAGTGAATTTATTATCAACTCTCCAATCACACCATGATGAATCCTAGCAAGATATAGAGAGTGATATAGAGACAGAAGACCCCATAAAATGAGTCACCCAATCAAAATAATCATTCTAAAGCTAAAACTCAAACCATAAAGGAATAAATACACCTCTCTCGTAAAAACAATGCATAAAAATAAAATAGTTAATCCATGTCCATAAATCATGACCCTGAGACTTAAAATCCTTCTAAGGATAATTGATAGCATGTAACCCATGTATTCACACATGTTCACCAGTTAGCGTGATGTGAAATATTCCACAGGAACACCTATCATCAACAAAATCATTGATCTAAACACATTGGTTCATCATTATTCTAAGAAAAACAAATTATAAAAGTACAAATAATCAAGAAACCTAACCTCAAATCACATTAAATGCCTAAATTCATTTTATAACCAACAACTCACAAGAAAATTATATTTGGTAGAGGGAGTACTAAACACATATATATGATCCACTCTAAAATCATGCTACTTGGATTCATAACACCCACATTACCTCTCTATAATCATTTTTGAGGTCCCTCACAATTTTTAAGGAAGCATGACAGTCATGGTGTTACCAACCACTACAGATAGAGGCCCTTTTCTCAATACCATAATGGGATAAAAAATTCTTTTTTATAACTTTTAAAAAATATATTTATAAATTTTAATATAGGATTATGAGGTACATTTAGTTTATCCACCTCAATTTTTAAAAAATAAAATATTTTAAATGGGTTATATTTCAACAATATTTTGATACTTCAAGTTAGTAGTTTTAAATGGAATTTTATAAGAATATATGTGATGGTTTTGTAATTTATAATTTATTTTATTAAAATCATGATTATGAACATTGTGAAAATTTGGTTTTGGGTAATTTTTTTATTGTTCTTGTTATTGGATAATTTGAATAAGTAAATTCCAGAATTTTATAACAGTTTGTTTTTATAGGATGGTTATTATATCCTTTCACATAATTATATATATATATATATATATTATTTTTTAATGTATTGTTATCCATAAATAACTTGTTTACATTATGTATTTTTATTTGTTTTTTGTGAAATGTCCAATAATCATGTTTTCTTTTTTAATAATTCTATATTCCATAACTATACGGTATTGTTTGGTGTACTTTAATTAGTTGCAAGATTTCATTTTTTTCATGCATATAAATGTTATAAAGATCCAAGTGGTTTTAAGATTCACAAAAGAATACTTTTTTACATTTAGTTTATGTTTAGTGACTATATTTTGATTAAGTAAAACAAATGATTACATGTATTAGGCCTTTGAATAAGAAAGAAATATAATATTTCATAAATATTTGTTTTTTGTTTTTCTTGATCCTTTTTAGTAAACCATATTTTTTATAAAGATTTAATTTTAATTTTATGAATATACCTTTGTTAATCATTATTTTTAGTAATTTTTTATGAATTATAATGAAATTTAGTTCTTTCCACTGAAACTTGAATAAATTATAAGTCAAAGAATAATAAATAAACTTTGTTATGAGTTGTATCAGTGATTAGATAATGGTTGGGTTTATTCATGTGAAAATAAGTGTTTTGGTTCTTAATACTATTGAGATCCATTAATTAATTTTTCCCCTAAATTAAAGTTAAATATTTATAAATACAAATGGTATTTATTATCTCAAAGAGTTGAGTATAGTATTTTTTTATGTCAAGACTTAAAAATTTATTATTGTTCTTAGTGAATCAAGAATATTAAGAAATTTATATCTTTAAAATGTCTTATTTAAATCTAATTTTCACCCTAATCTAAATGAACTTAATTTTTATAGTGAATATCATATGTGAAAATATTTCCAATAGGTAAATATGAGCATCATGGGTAGACCTTTACATTATATGGAAATTTTCCTTAGTAGGTAATTTTATTATTCATTAAATTGTGTTTTATGGTAGTAAACATTTTTATATAACAAAATATTACTTGTATATTTATATTTCATAAATTGATTTTATTAAATATATAATATTTTATTTATATTGTCAATATAATGAATATATATAGTCTATTTTATTCAAAATTCCTTACATGGTTCACTATTTGTATACAAACAATAATAAAAACAAACCCCAATATTCCTATTTGGGAATATTACACATGATTAAAACTTAATTTAGATGTTTTGGATCCATGTGCAACTCAAACCAACATATAACAATAAAATATTATAAAATTATCTTAATATAAATAATTCCATGAAAACATACCAATAAAAAAACATTAATAACCAAAAGTGTTCAAAATAAATTAAATAAAACTAAAATTCAACCCAAATCCATTATTACATCACATAATAAATTAATTTGATTAAATTAATAAATCTTTAATTAAAATGAAACCAAATGAATCATTAAACATCCAAAATACACTCTCTCTAAAAAATAATTAAAATTCAATTAAAATTATTGTAAAAAGTTATAAATTCCCAAATAATACATTTTTTAAAAATACAATAAAATAAAACATGAAATTATTCTTTAAAAATAATCACCCATTAAATTCATACATTCAATAAACATGAAACTATCTTTTTCAAAGCTTTAGAAAGAAATCATGAGTTTTTGTTAAACAAAACCATTTTAATGTTTTCATTTCAAAAAAAATTCTACCCAAACAAAAAAAAAATAGAATTTTAATTAATAATTTATACCAAAAACACTCTTTGGCTTGATTCATGGAAATATTGAAACAAAATTCACCAAAAACCAGAAATGTATATAAGATTATCATGACGGGGTGTAGGAGAGTTTGGAATCATTTTTCATGATGAAAAATCCAAAATCCCCAAAATACACATAACAATGGGAGACGATTTCATACCTCAATTCCATAAGTGGAATCATTCACAAAATGATTCCGGTAGGGTATGTAACGTATGAATTCTACAATATCTTGAATGACATGTTTGATTAATAGTGCAGTTAGGGTTATTTTAAAATGATGGTAATGGTTTTATTAGCGTTTACTAAAACACTAATAAAATTGGATTATATCTGTGATATAATAAGAGGCACTAATAATTTAATATTTTTTCACGGTTATTCTCAGCACTGATAATGACGATCTTTATCAGCATTAAGGTTAGTGCTGATAATAGCTTGATACGTAAGGGTTTCCAATTGATATGTAAGTTTTACCACCTGATACGTAATGGATTCCACCAATACAAGTGATAACTTTTGCACTGAAATTTTTTGATTTATCATAGCTATATTTAGTGCTGATAAAGGAAAAAATATTATTATTTATATAATTGAGTAAATATTTTGATAATATATACCATTATTTATATAAATTTATTATAATTTACAAAAATAATTATATGAATACATATAAAATAAAAAACCCATGGTTAAATTTATATAATATTAATAATTATTTAAATTTATTTAATATTAATAATGTAATTTATAAAATATTTATAAATATTAATTATATTTAAATAATACTTTTTATATTTTTTAAGATATATTAAATAATTTATATTAATGAATATTTTAGGCTAATTAAAAATTTAATATTATAATTATAAATATAAAATACATTTTATTTAAATACAAAATAAATTCAATAGATTTTAGTAATTAAATATAAATATTAAATTTAGTATCAATTTTATTTTAAAAAAACTATTCATTAATTATTATATTTATATTACATTTATTTTAAAAATAAAAATATATAATTTATGTTTATTATGAAGAATATTAAAATGTTTGATTATATATATATATATACTTATTTATATATATTTCTTTCTAAAAATTTCATTATTTACATTTGAATTGCATAAATTTATATTATAAATAATTACATAAATATTGTAATATTATTAATAATATTTATAAAATATGCATTTTTCTATAGAAATTAATTAAACTCAATTTCAAGTTAACTAATATTAAAATTTCATTGTAGTTTAAGATATTGATATTATATTCTAACTACACACACATACACCAACCTTAAAATTATATGTGACTATGTTAATGTGTATATATATAAGTATATATATACTATATACATATATATATTTCAGATCTCACACATAAGATTAATTAACAATATTATATAATTATATTGTTTTTAACTAGTTGAACCATGGGTATCAAAACCATGGTACCTTTATTAATATAAAAAACAACAATCATGGGAGATCTCTGTCTGGTACTTGGTGAAAATCCACCAAAACATTAGAACCCAAGCATTCATCTGAATCCTCAATTATGGTGAACACTAGAAAATCCTATCCTCCATGAATTATAGGTGTCTAATTAGATGAATTCATATCCAATATATTATCAACAATATAGGAAATAGATCCCTTTTCCATTGCCACTACATAAAAAGAATCATAGCCCACTTCCCTCTTGTCGTCTTGAGGTGTGACCTCCTTCGCAAAAGCATGAAAATAATCCAAAGGTGTCATGTTGATAGTCCCTTTGCATCCTATAAAATGGGAAATATCTAAATCTAAGTAATTCAAAGAATCGGTGAATGTTCTCTGAGATACAAATTCACGTGTTCCCAATTTGAAAACCTTGGAACAATCTGATTTTGAAGATGAAAACATAGAACCATTGAGAACAAAAAATAGAGGAAACTATAGACATGATAACAATCCACAAAACTATGTTCCATGGATATAGCTTCAGAAAGTGCCTTATCCAGCATGAAAAGGTATAGAAAATGTCCCCCATAATGTAGTGGACTCATAATCACCATGTCAAAGCCAAATAAAAAATCATCATGCCGGTAGACATCCAATATAGAATCTAAATTTTATCTATATCCCAAAATCCTTCCCCAGTTGAAACACAGAGGCATGATAAGCGACATCCACAAAAGTCATAACAAGTCCTGATAATGGGGCTACATCTTAGTATCCTAATGATTTCATCCCTTAATTTCACAGAAGAAGAAGAAAACACTATAACCACGATGCCAAAAGCCTCATAAAATTCATCACCAAAGATCCAAACAGAAATCCCCAAGTCAGTTAAAATTATTTAGCAAGGGAACAAGATCCCAAATTATGTAGAGATCCTAGACCTCCTTGGCCATGGGGACATCCACCTCGCCTCTATGTTTTGGTAGGTTTTCATTGGTTTTATTGATCATCCAAATCATCTTATGTAAATCTATCATCACTGTTGGAGGACACAACCACCATGTTAGATGCACCATAATAAAAATTGTTTTCAAAACTCAGTAGAAGAACATGATCAATATAGGTTTCCATTGGGTCAAGAATATCAACGAAGTTGTGGGTGTAGACCAAACTATTTAAATTGGGTTGAGAAAAGATAATTACATATTTTAAAAAGATATTCGCTTAGGAGGAGGCTGGACCTAGGAAGATGAGAATCTTTCCCATCCTACTTCTAAATTTAGGAGTCAAATTTAGACTCGTTAGCCTCATTTTTTTATAAGTATGGTTTTGAGAAGTTTTATAAGGACGTAAATTCCACCCCAGACAGGTATCTTGATATTTGTTATAATCCAAAAGAATACCTATAATGATAGGAGAAGTAGACTCTATCATGATAGTGGGTTTCTACAGACTCAGCCTCTGGACTTGCGATAAATTCCCAACTTCAGCATCAACCAGGGGTAACTGTTCCATATAAACAACATTACCCACTTGATGAGTAGATTGGTTATTAATAAGAATTTTATCTACATGATTATTCACTCGATTCTTCCTCCTAAATATCATTTCATCATGAACCTATAAGGAACAAAATGAGTAGAATAGATCCCTTCAAAAATCATCATGAAGATTTCATTTAGATTGAAATAACATAAAGATAGTAAGACACTTATCATACTTAATTTGAGGATCCAGATCATCCTCATAAATTTACAACACTACCTTATCATTCAAGGTGATACCAATGTCAACTTTAACAAGAATTAATTCATATTAACCAAATTCAGCATCCTCATTGGCTCGTCATATTTTATTAGGAATTCCAATAGTATGTGGTATATCAAATATAATAAGGGGATTCCATAAAATTCAACTCAATCCAATTCTTCTAATCCAAATTTAAGATCATGATTTCTTGAGGATAATGGATAAAATAGAAATTCCAATCCCACATGGAAATCATTTTGGGTTTTTGGGAAATGGATCCAAAACCCTAGGACTTTCAAATTAATTCATCCAATTAAAAAGACAAGTGAAAATAACCCAAACCATGTAGAATACATCTCGAATCCAAGAAACCCCAGGTATTCATAAGAAGTCTTACAAGGTCCTCAGTGCTCTGTGATTTCCGACTAGCAGGTTGAATGAGACACTCCATGATGAAAAATTGACAATGTTGAATCCTATAATTGATTGCATCCTGATTCACTACTACATGATCTGTGGATCCCCTATGAAGAACTCTATCTGGACGAGATTCTTCGACCAAAGGAAAATTCTTCCCATTAACATCTACAATATTCTCAAGTCCATTATGCACCAATAAATATATGTCCTTCAGATTTCATTATGGAAGAACAAAACAATTCAAATCCCAAGTTCCTCACACAACATCCTTGTGGGAGTCAAATTGACCTTGAGTGATGAATGATTCATCTAGAGAAATTCAATCCAATGGTGCCATGAGCAGAAAACCAGAATCGTCATCGAGAGAATGAGAGAGATGCTCTCGCAGACCTCTCATCGTTCAATACAATTATATAAATATTAATAATTACTAATTATATCAAATTTTTATAATATTAGTAATAATATACATAGAAAATATAAAGAAATATTAATTCTATTTATATATTATTAGTAATATTTTCTAAAATAATATTAATTAAATAAATGAATAAATATTTTACATTAAAAAATGTATAGTTATATTTATTAATATGACAACTATATTATGTTTATATATAAAATATTTTCAAGAAATTGTACTAATTAAAATAAATATTAAATTTATGATTTTTTATTTAAGAAAATGTATTCATTTTTTTATATTTAAATTATATGTTTTTTATAAAATTTAAATCAGATATATACAAATATATTTATACATATTAAAATAAATATATACATATATATCAGTATAAAATTGTATTTTTTTATTTGAGTAAAATTAATTATTGATTTTAAAAAAAATTACATATATATATAAAAATAATAACAACAACAATATTTAAATATAAAAATATTTTAAAAAAATTAATTTTTTATAAATATAAATTTCAATTTTTATGGTGATTTAATTAAATTAATGGAGTTATATTCATTGAATATAATTTAATATTGACAATTTCATGTATTTTTTACTATATATATAATAGATATATTTAATATACATATATATTATTATCTAGACCAATGTGTGATATTTTGTGCTTGTATATTTATATATAAATATTTGTATTACAATGAGATATATGAAAGTGAAAAATTGAAAGTTTGTGTGTGTGTGTAATATATATAATATATACTCTTATCAGGGATAAAAATAATGTTGGTAGATGTTAACTATCAGAAACACTAAAATTATTATCTTTATTCATATATAAATGTCTATGTGCATATGTTAAAGTACCTAAGGACATGTGTGTGTGTGTTTAATAGGTGAAATCAACCCATTTGTATGTGTTTCTATATACAATGCATATAATATTAAATTTCTTATAATATATATATAATAACTTTAAATTAATTACTAATATATAAAAATTGATATATTTTTCAATATTTTTATATAAATAATATTAATTATTAATTAAAAAAATACTAAATTTAACTTTTAGTTATATTTTAAAAAATTATATAAATTTTTATGTTCAAATTAAAAAATATAAAAACAATATAAATTACACATATTTATATTTATTTACTATTTAAAATCTCATATATATATATATATATATATAAGGTAGGAGGATAACAAGCTACAAACAAGCACACACCCTACCACCCTAATGTGTTATGATTTACCAATCCCCTCAAGAATTGAAAGGCACTCACTGGACATTATTATCATATATTCATAGCTCAAAGGACCACATTTTTATGGCATGTAATACAAAACATATTTAGGCTTGAAATCCAAGATTTTGTGAAGCATTAAAAACCTTTTTTTACCATCATCTGCTTCATAGGCCCCCTCAAATCCTACGATTTTTTTTCTGTCTATTGTGCCTCTCACCACCTATGATAATAGGTTAACCTCCACCAATTTCTTACTAAGATGTCTATAGATCACTGGCCCATATCTATGCTACATCATTTGGTGAGATCCCAACCACTTCGCATCCCACTTCTCATCACCCTATGATCGACCACCTCCACATAGACATATGCTAGGTGACACATGCATATCATAGGGCATGTGTAAATATGTATCTTTTTTCTATGTATCGTCTAGTGGTTATCCCATACGTTGTCTCTAAAAAATGATTTCACGCCAAACAAGTTTGTGAAATTTTTAGTTGTTTTAATAACATTGATTTAATTTTTTTTGTGATATGAATGATTCATAAAGTAGATTAAATGATGTATTTTAAACAATTTATGAGAAGGGGTGACTGGGTTGGATTTGAATAGACATAATGCAATTCTATCCTAGTTTCCAATAGTTTCCAATTTAATTCATCTAACTGGTAAAAGTGAGATTTTTTAACAAATTCTTCCCTCTCCTACAACCATTTGGGTTTGGTGGGAATATTACTATCTGAAACCTCATGTTGGACTACCATGCCTCCTATATGTATGTGCATTGCAGCTGTTTAATTGATAAATTAATGAAATACCAAACAAATAATTTTTTTCCTTTATTAAACCAACTTTTCGAACTTACAATTTCAGACATGTGATGACGATAGTAAAGCACTCACCATCCAACCCTTATCTATTTCACTATATAAAGAAAAGACATGGATAGAGGGATATATTGATCATTGACTATGGAAATTTAAAATAAACAGAATAAAAAATCTAACTCAGTCACATATGTAATTTTAAACTATAAATAAGAATCATAACCATAAATAAGATTAAAGAATGGATTTATTATGTTAATTGATAAATTCAAACAAAGCTATTGGTCTATCCATACCATCCTCGATCAAAAATTAGAACTACCACTCCATGGAATGGGGTAGTCAAGTTGATTCAAGAGAAAAAATTAATCACAAGAGTGGAATGATAATTAATTAAATTAAATTAAAATCTATAAAAATAACTCCATCATGTAAGACCTGAGTCTTCAGTATTTTCTTCTTTGATGATGTTGATCCTACGGAATGACCCTTATGGATTATCATGATGTTCTTGCATATTTCAAAACTAGAATCCCTCTATTGGTGATCCACACGTTCTCTGATGGCCCCTAATTGACACCTCTCATACTTCGGGAGTTAGCGTGGAGATGTGAGAGTCTTGAGTTAGTTGTTCTTGATTGCTTCTTATTCAGACTTGATGAACATACCTCATTCATGGGAGGGGTGGGAAGAGGATTCAAGGGAGAAATTGTTTAGAACAATACTTCTCAATTCATCAGGTGTGTGGTTCGATCCATGACACAATAGACATATGTGTCTCTTTGTTTACATGGGGATTCAGTTATAATATTTAATTTCATAACATAAATTAAATAAATTCATAAACATAGAGAAAACCCATCGTACTAATAATAATATTGTGTCATTATTTATGGTGCGCCATCTTTCAAAAAACAGAATTATAAATAAAATTCCACTTTACAAAATAATAACAATCCTATTTTAATTTATAAAAACTAGTTAAATAATTATTTATCATCTTGACAATAAATATTTTACAACTGGGCCGACGTTGGTCCTCTTGAAACTCCACATCAATTTGTTGAACACCCAAATAAAGAAATAAAAAATTTATTCTCTGAAATAAATACTTTATTTACAAACTAGTAAATAAATATTTATTAAATGTTCAATAAAATAAATAAATATATTTTACCCACAATGCGGTAAATAAATATTTATTTATTTTATGAAATAATTTTAACTATAATGAAATTATTCGATTTTATTGAGAATAATATTTATTAATTAAATAAAAATATAATTTAACCGAGGCCAATAGAAACACTTAGTTTTTGAACCTTTAGGATTCTTTCTCGTTTGCATTAGGTGGTCATGCCTAAATTCTAAGAGTACTGTCTAGAAACTGGTCATGGAACCTAAGATAAAGAAATTAAAGTTAAAACAAGGACATCTATATATGAAAACTCACTATTTAATATAATTCCTATATCTAATCAAGATGGTTTCATGATAGTGTCATAAAAATTTATGCTTGATATGTCATTCTTTGACTAGATGAAATAAACTCATCATTACACCATGGCCATGAAATTTCATGTGAATGTTCTATTTCAATCAAGGGGATGAGATATCAACTTCCATAAATGCAAGGGACAAGTCCTTCCTTAACTTATCCAATAATAACATGCCACTCGTGACACACCCAACATACTCTACTTCCCACCAACTATCTGCGTGTCAATTTTAATCATTAATGTGTGTGATTCATGACACATATTAATGATATTATTAATGTCTAAGGATAATTATACATGCTCTCATATATAAATATATGATGACACCAAAACATGTAGAATTCCTACTGGCAGGTCAGTTCTAATAATATCTTATCTTGGAGATTACCAAGTGTGAACTTTATGAGAGAAAGTATCATCTACTTATGACTACTCACACCTGATGGTCTAAATGATATGTGTCCCATCATAGTACTTGATTTATCCATATAACTATATTTAAGAATATTTTTATATAATTTCAAAGATGTCATCATATCGGGGAACTACATGACCTTATCCACGCAACAAATACTCTAGGACATTATTACATCATAGTAATGTAGAATAATAAACAATATGTAATAAGATGTTTAATTTTTAGATAAATTAATAATCCATGTAGTCAAATTATAACTAGTTGGTTCTAGGACACCACCTCTTACAAACTCCCAATTGTACTAGATCCAACTTCCTACGACTTTCAGTCCGCTAAACATCACATGGTGATCATGTTTCTGTTGAGTCAAGGCTTTAGTCAAGGGGTCTTCCATGTTTTCTTCCATGGATATATTTCTCAGTTAAACTTCACATCTCTTAAATCACTCAAGATATGATACTTCCAATGTATGTTATTTTTCTGATGATATATACTTGGCTCTATTGAGAGAGCCGCCAATTCAGTATTATTGCAGTACAGTGTGTTGGGATCATTACTACTAGTTATCAGATCCATCTCCTAGATGATTCTTTACAAACAAACTGCTTCTTTAGCGGCCTCAGAAGCTGCGATATACACGGAATTTGCTGTAGAATCTGTGACAACACTTAACTTTGAGCTCTTCCAGCTCACTACACCTCCATTAAAAGTGAAGATGTATTAGGTTTGTGACTTCATCTCCTCTTGATTCGTCTGGAAACTAGAATCTGTATATCCTTTGATAACTAGTTCCTCATATCCTCCATAAACTAGGAACATATCCTTAGTACGCCATATATACTTTAGGATATTCTTGACTGCCATCCAATGGTGATCACCTGGTTCAGCTTGATATCTTCCTACCACACTCAATCGTAGGCAACATCCATCCTTGTACATATCATGACGATACATGACTGAACCAATAACGGATACGTATGGAGTCCTTTCCATTATATTTCTTTCCTCATGTTTATGAGGACACATTTTATTGGAAATATTAATGCCATGTGATGCTGGAATCAATCCCCACTTAGATTATTACATAGTGAATCTCTTTAGTATCATATCAATGTATGTACATTAACTTAGGCCCAACAATCTCTATGACCTATCACGATGGATCCTGATCCTAATAATATATTCTGTCTTGCCCACATCCTTCATAGAGAAGCGTTTATTCAAACATGCCTTTACAGATTTTAAGAATGGTATCTCGTTTCTAACAAGTAATATGTCCTGAATATATACTATTAGGAAGACGAATTCAATCCCACTAAACCATTTGTAGACACATGGATCAAATTTATTATTGAGAAAACCAAATTTCATTATGGGTTCATCAAAATGAATGTTCAATGACTTAGATTCTTTCTATAATCCATAAATTGATTTTGGAAACATGCATACCTTAGTGTCATCATTTGGAGTCATAAACCCTTCAGATTGTGTCATGTAGACATTTTCATGAAGGTTCCCATTAAGAAAGGATGTGTGGAAAACTATTTTCCAAATATCATAGTCATGCTATGCTACAACAGCCAATAGAATTATGATGGATTTTAGTATTGAAACTGGTGAAAAGGTTTCACCATAGTCAATGATTCGACAATGTTTGAACCCTTTTTCAACTATTCATGCCATATAGGTGTTGACATATTCATCCATGACCATTTTCTTCTTGAATACCCATTTTCAACAAATAGTCTTTACATCAACTAGAGGATCTACCAAAATCCATACTTGGTTTTGGTACATGGAATCCATTTTAGAAATTATGGATTCTTTCCACTTGGAAACATCTATACCCCTTATTTCTTCCTTGTAGGTCAGAGGATCATTATTATCAACTAATAATGAGTCGCCATCCTCAGTAACTAGAAAACTCTACCATTATTTTTCTCTAACCTCTCCTGTGATCCTAAATAACTCTTGTGTCTCAGGAAAAATTCTTTCTTCCAGAGGGCTTTGTGGAATCTATTCCTATACGAACTATTGTGTACCATGAGCCTCAACTTCATTGAAGTATAACTCGCTCCCACTATCTCTTTTTGAGATGTTCTATCTCTCAAAGAATATGGTGTGTCTGGCCACTATAATATTATATATGATGGGATGTATATGTAATATTCCTTTGATTCAATAGGGTATCCTATAAAGGTACACATTGTGCCTCGGGGTTCTTGTTTTTTACCTAAAGATGACTTAACAAACACATTGCTTTCCCACACATGTAAATTCGATAATATGGATTTATTTACACTCCATAACTAATATAGAATACCATTTAATGATTTAGATGGAACATGGTTTAGTATGTGTGCTACTGTTTGTATTGCATAACCCCAAAAGGATAATTGAAGACTCACATGAATCATCATTAATCTCACTATCTCCAACAGTGTGCGGTTCCTTCTTTCACTCACACCATTCCACTAGGTTTTTTATGGATGAGTGACTTGAGATAGGATCTCAAACACCCCTAATTAATCACTGAAGTCTTGATTAAGATATTCTCTACCTCAGTTTGAGTATAGTTTCTTAATCTTCTTAGCAATATGGTTCTCAAATTAAATCTTTTATTATTTTAACTTTTTCAAATGAATCCAACTTATACCTCATTAAGTAGACATATCCAAATATAAAAAAAACATCATTAAAATTTATGATGTATAAGTACCCTCCTCTTACTTCAACTGAAAATGGTCCACATTCATCGGTTTGAACCAATTAAAGAAGTTATTTATCCCTCTAACCATTCCCGCTAAATAGGGCTTTGGGCATTTTTCCTTGTAAAAATGCATGACATTTTACAAGTGGTTTTAGTTTGAAATAATTTAAATATCCATCTTGATGTAACATTGTCAGGAATTTCTCATTTACTTGACCTAGCTAGTGATGCCAATGTTGGGTGTTGTATTAGTCATGTGAAGTATCTTTGTTATCGATTTCCATTACATGGTTTGTGTAATCCAACACGTAAAGACAATTGTATTAATGTAACCAACCAAAACAAATTATATCTTTCTAAAAGATGAAAAATTAATTTCTAAACATGAAAAAAATCCCTCTAGATACAAATGACCCATCTAGATACAAATCTATCTATAACTAATCTAGATATAGAAATAATATTTTTGGAAACAGGCAACCCATAATAACAACACATTAACTCCACGATCATCCCAATTGACAATGTGATGTGGTAGTCCCCGACATATACAACAAAAAGTCTGGATCTATTGGCTACTCATAGATTTACCTGTCAATCTTCCGGATTCTACTTGGTTCTTGTTTTTGGATACATATAAGAACACCAAAATCTATATCTAATAACAAATTTATAGAAACTTATAGATTTCAATTGAAAACAAATTCACCTGAAGCTTCCGCTTGCTTCATAAGTTTGGTGGAGTTATTCTTCCAGTGGCCCTTCTTTCCACATGTGAAAAAATAGCCTTATGTTCCTTTTCCTCCCATTTGATCATCCTTTTCTTAGAAGGCCTTGAAGAAGATTCAGGCTTAAATCTCTTCTCCTTCCCATTCCTTTTGTTCACCATAAATTCAAAAGGATTTTCACGCATCAAATCTATGTTCACATGTAAAATGAGGATAAGAAGATCATATAGATACATCTAAATGTTTTTCATATTGAAATTGACTACAAAGTTAGAGAAGATCTGAGGGAGTGATGTGATAATGACATCGATGCCCAGTTCAAGATGTTTAAACCCTAGAACCTCTAGGAGCTCAATATAGCCAATGAGCATGACTACATGAGGCCCAACTGGGGAACCTTCTCCAAGCATACTCTGAAATAGTGCTTTAGATATCTCAAACATTTCCTCTCTTCCTCTCTCCTAGTAAAGACCACAATAGTGATCAGGCATGCAATAACAATCCATGTTTTCATGCAACATCATGAGATCACTAGAAATTGATGATAATATTAAAACATTAAACAATGACCACATCATGCATATGTTTCTCATATGACTAGGAAATCCTTATCACTCGCCTCTTTGGAAGGCTGATCAGGTAATGCTAACTCTAACATGTAAAACTTCCATTCATGGCATAGGGTAAGCCGAAGGCGTCTAAATCATTCCTCTATGATACATCCAATGAGGATGTTTTCTTTATCTAGAATTGTTCATACGGACAGTGTGGTTGATGAGATTGTAATTTTTAATCTACAATTAAAATAGAAGATCATTAGTACTTTAATGTTAACATTTTATGAGAAATAATAAATTTTATTATGTCTCCCACTATTTTATCAAGTCCCAATGGCCCTCACCAATGAACTCAGAATTTCTATTTTCCATGACATTTCAGTGGAAAGGAT